>CANUEZ040000008.1:3060000-5460000 GCA_948099385.1 Fasciola hepatica | reverse complement strand
GCAAAAGCATTTCAAGGCTGCTAGAGGGTAAAACTAAAACGAGTCCAGGAGTGCTCGTCCTAAGCGGCTCGGTGTGCACACAAGGCTGAAATAACCTGTAAAATAGCTGCCCATAATTTCCCGGAAAAATGATGCCAAAAAAATCTTACTGATGGTGAGAAGCAATAGACTGAGTGATTACAAAGTTTTGGGTGCCCACAGGACCCGACTGTGAAGGCCGCGTGGAACCGGGGTCTCGCTTAGAGCGCGCAGAGCGCGCGGAGCTCGCGGTTCAGACATCTGGCTTTTTGACTTGTAACAGATATTTCATGACGGAAACATTCGTTCCGCCAAAGCTGTAAGGATTGCCGCAAAGCCGAACTTTCCCCCAATGTCCAGTGTTCTATCTTCCAGTTTGCCGGCAATACCACGTGGAGGAAGCTGTCAGGTTTCGCATTTTAACCCCTCCCCGTTTTTCCCATCGCACAATTACCCAGTGGACTATCATCTAGCTCACTAGCGATATTCATATAAAATGATAGTCACAGGATTCTCTAAAATTTGAGCTTTAGCCTAGTTTCTGTGAAATACTTCAAGGCTGCAAGACTTTGTGTTTTGTTGGACACACGCCTGTTAAGAATATGTACCGAGGGGCGGATATTTGAAGATAGGTGCTGGGCATGTTTGGGCTGAATCCAGTGGCATCTCTACTTCCATGAAGGCCGGTTTTGGTTTATCTATGAAATTTCTTCCTATTGCTCCTAGATTGGATGACGTAAAATATTTCCCTCTCTAGAACTCGGCGCAGGCCACAATACGGGGCCTGAAGTGAGGGCTGTGCACTTTCAGTACACACAAGAACGAGTGTGCACGCGAACAGCTATTTAGTTATGTACACTGATTTGCTCTGCTCCATATACGATGCTGAATAAGGCTCAAGTGTAGATAGGATAGTTAAAAGGCTGTGAAGGTTATGGTGCAAACAGTTCTTCAGGCAACTGAAGCGGAATCTTAAATAATAACTCGTTCAGCGTTGAATGTAGGTCGGATTCTACTGAACTGAGAATGTCTAGCAAGACGAGAAGAGTCACGTACCATGACGGATTCGCATGAGCTTCTTAAGCTGCTTTGGGTTGTTCCTGAAAACTTTCAATCCGACCTTTAGCAGGTGGATGGAAAGCTGTCAATCTCACTGACTAGCACCCCAGTATATTACTTAGGGGAAGAAAACGAATATTGGAGATGAGTTCTTCAATCAGTGGTCACTAGAGAGTGGCACCCGAACGGGGCTGCCAACAGCTCTTAGAAAATACGTGCTATCGTTCTGGGTGAGCGGTTTCTTGGGTGCTTCACCTCAGCCCGCCCAAAAAACAGTCAGTGATTGCCGACAAGTAAGTATATCTTTTATTGGGGGCAGGGGACCTAATAGATGGATATGCAAGTGATGAAGCAGTGCATCGGGTGAGGTGAGCGAGCCAGAAGAACCTCTTGCATGCATGTGAATTTGGATCTCTGACATCCTGGACAATTATGTGCCAACACATTTATATCCTTATTTATTTTTGGCTACACAAAAAGCTCAGTCGTGAGTTTAACTGAGGCTCAAAAGCTGGGGTGTGACAAGCCGTGCCGCTTTCTAAGGACACTGTATCTAAAAGCGAGTGGTTCCAGTAGGCAGGGAGCACTTGCGACGAGTTGCACAAGATCGTGCCCCCCCCAGTAAAGTGAGCAGCACTGGTTCGATTTGAAGAGAGCTGCTGTCACATAGCTATTCGACTTCTGGGCCATGCATTTACGCCGAGGCTGTTGCTGCAAAGTCAATACCAGTGGTTGGTTTGAAAAGATGGGGGCGAGAATGAGCATCTTCCGCGTGGTTATGCTCACCTGAGATGCTTTGCGTATCCACTGTGAACTGGAAGGTATGACCTAGGTGAATGAATTCCCTAGACAAGTACCGGTCTCTAATCGACCGCGCAATGGAGATGAATGGCTTATGGTCCCTGGAAACGGTGAATTGTCTGCCTCCCAGCATGTGCCCGAGATGACGGATAGCCAAGTAAACTGCGCGAAGTTTCTTGCTAAGTGTACTTCATCTGAATTCGACCGGCCGTAGACATTTTGAGAAGAACGCTATGGGTTACCGCGTGCCTTGTACTTGCTGTTGTTAAACAGCACCAACAGGTAAGTCTGAAGCATTGGTCGATAGTGCCATGGGAGAGTTTGGTGGATATGCGACGGCGGCTGTAAACGCCTTTGAGCAACACGCAGCCAAATTAGAAACGGATCCTAAATCCCAAATGCGATTATCCACGAAATTCTACGATACCAGATTATCAAAGGAACAGTGGCATGAAACAGATACGAACCTCAATTATGCGATCGCAGGGACTCAGAAAATGAGAACCAAATTGCGGCGTGCGAGAAAGGAGCACGTGGGTCACGCAGGTCCAGAATAAGAACGTGACAGAGTGGTGCGCTGAACGCGAACAAACCAGCGTTGGTTCATAAAAACATGCGGTGCACAAAAGCAAGCCAATAGTGTAAGCGAGTGAGTGATGTTAAGAAAACGTGAAATTGCGGTGTTTTTTTTGGGGATTTTCCACAAACGGTAGGTACAGCGGCCATGATGGAGATAGCCCATTTCAATTCGGCAGAAGAAGAACAAGCATTCTTGAAAAGTTCGAATGTTTTGTTTTTACCGCGTAGTGTGTCCGTGAGAAGGTGCATCAACTGGGCACACTTAGGAATAAGACGACGGGGGAAGTCGACTCAACCGTCGACTTGTGTAAGCATTTCGAAGGATAAAGATTCGGGACTTTCTGGGATCGCCTGCATCTTATCTTTCATGGGCGTAATGCCTGTGGCTGATTACTCGTGACAAAGAAAGGTAATACTACCTTGACGAAGTTGATAATCGATAATTGTTTATTTTTTGACCGTGGTCAGGACACATGCACAAGGCATGATCAGGGAATACAGTAGTGCATAACAATGTGAGGTGTTCACAATTTTGAAGTTTACGAATCTCACAGTGGCGGAAATTAGGGAGTAAAGCTGTGTAACATCTGAGTAAACTAAAGTGGAGACGGTTAAAGAGGGAATTATGAACCGGCTTCGAATTCGGGTGGAGGGGCATGTGAATGGTTGTACAAACATGGGAACACTGATATAAAACATACTGGAGAATGTTAAAAACTGCAGTGATCGCAAGGACCAGTGAGGCAATAGGCGTCGGACATCACAACATGGACATCAAGTTGAGGCGGGATTAATATACATGTACTCCTACCACTCTCTGATCCAGTGCCACCAACCCGCTCTGAGAAAATTCCCAGGGTAGACAGCTCTTCACCACTCCTGCTGACCCGTGCACCAGCGCAAATTATAGACCTAGATTTGTCCCGTTCCCCTCGAAAACCTCAACATCCCTCCAAAAGTCTCCATGTTTCATCCGAGACTCCACCTTTACCTACCCACCACCGAGCAATACAACCTCTCCTCTAGGCCAGCATCCATCCACGCCCCGGTTTGTCAGCCAACGAGCCATCAAACTGCCATATTCCAACATGCCACCCCGCACCGACCAGCCAACTGCAAAGCTGTCTCCTAGTGCTTCGGCCACAACGTCGCTCTCGTTGCTTGTTGTTCCCACTGGTCAAGACCTCCCCTGCACTGACATCGTCACGCTCTTATCTTTAATCGATAGTAAACCTATGACCTCTGACGCTCCAGCTAGCCAACAAATTACACATCCGCCTCCTCTACCACGGCCGTACATACGAAATCGCGCGGCTCACCCTGGAGCTAGGATAACGGCGCATTCACTTGGTCCTCCAATGGTCCGCGTACCCAACTGCTACATCCCACATCCACACAATCAGATGCCGCCGTCATCACTCCCACAGGAGCAGTTCCACACCACAAATTTTCCACCTAATGCACTGCCTCCTTCGTTAGTTCTACCAAACCCGAACCATGCAGGACGAGTTGAAAGCATCGTTGCCAACCAGTACCACAACAAATGGCCCGTGCCTGACTCTTTCTCCCTATAGTTTGCCTCATTTTACACCCCGCGACTTCAGCATCCCCTGCCGCCTCACCATCCAACATCGCCGTACTCCACTCTGGTTCCACTGCACACTATGCCAACTGACCCTTCATACCAAAGCTTCTTTCGTCAACAGCCTTTCCGCTACCAATCCATCCCCTCACACTCTTTCCGAGGAGCCTTTTGAGATACCTACCGCTTGAACAAACTCTATCCAAAATATCGTACCTGTCTCATTGAAACTCCACTTACCCTGCCATTTGTCGTTCTCCTCCCAATGCCACTATCAAAACCATGGCTACCCCCCTGCTGCTATTAACCCTCATACTGGCCCCCTGGCATCCTCATAAACTCTCCCCCGATTTATATGATTTGCCCCAAAGGCCCCACCTAGAGTCACCATAACCCCTTCCAGATCTATTGGCCTGCGTTACAATAACATCTCAGCATCCAGGGTTCATCTCTACTGGACTTCACGAGTGTTTAGCCCAATGTACAATCTGCGGCGATAAGGATAGAGCAGTCCAAGTGGAAGCAGTAACTCACATCCGGTCCTCCTGCATGGTGAACCCGCCTACTGGTCACCTCCCTCCCACGCACAATATGGCTGCCAAATCCACTGACGACTGGAAGCCTCCCACAGAAATGCTCTCCATAGCACTAGTCAACTCCCGTTCCATTCTGAACAAGCTTTACACTGTAAAAAGACTGGCTGCCTTCCACATCTTAGACATTATCCTGACTACTGAGACTAGGCTCTCCAAGCGCACACCTTCTGACCAAATGTCACTGATCGGTTAGCAAACCTTCAGGACTCAACGAATCCGCAACGGCGGTGTGGGTTGCTTTGGGCATGTCAAGAGCAGCCTATCTGCCACCCTACTAGAAAATGCTGTGCTGACAAATGTCGAAGACTTTATATGGTTCACAGTTTCATGAGCTTAGATGACCATAGTTTCAGGTTGTGTATATCGACCCCCCAGCAAGGACACTTCCACATTCAACCCCATCATTGATGCATTTACCTTCATCGCTGACCTGCCACTTCGAGGTTAATTTAAAGCAGACGACTTTAATGCCACTGGCGTAAACTGGTCCTCCTTTACTGCACCCCACAAATATTTGAAACTCGCCTCATGCATTCGCCTGGGCCACTGGGCCAACGCGTAAGACAGCCTACCAGAAAGAATAACTCTCTTGATCTGACATTTACCCTGGGTCTCACAAAGGTTCCTGCCTCCGTACTAAGCACTACGTAGGTAGCGAACATTAAACCGTCAGTGAAATATTTCAAGTCAAGCCACGTACTGATGGCCTACCATGTACCGATCCCTCCTTCCGTCATGTTAAATGGGACCATATGCCTTCACAAATTCGCTCCAGAAACTGGGACAAGTTCCACTTAACAGCAAATCCCCAGTATGCCGTTGACCTCCTCTACTCAAGTTTACACTCATGCGTTGAAAACACATCACGCCCCTACTATCCATCCAGACCAGCAGGTTACCATATAACCAGGCTAAAGCAGAAACACGACAAGATTTGACGGCAGTACAAACGAAATAGAGATTTTCTACAGTCTTCAGACTGAAACTCCTCTCCCGCGAAATCCACCGCAAAGCCAGGGGCCCACAACTTATTCAGGGAACCAAAGCAATAAGCCACCCAAGAAAAGCTCAAGACCTAGCCCAGCTGCACAGAGCTTGTGCCTCACAATCAAACCGGTGCACAAAAACAGATCATCCACCTGGACAATCTCATAACCTCACCTCGAAAGATAGCTGACACGTTTACCACATGCTTCAAAACCATCGTGTTTCTCAGTCCAGCTTGTACGCAGCTTGTCACCCCCTATATCACAAATTCCTCACTCACTTCTATCGCGGTTACCACTGCGGATACGAAAAGATACATCCACACTTTCAAACCGACCTACTACCTCGGACCTGACGGCCTACCATCAGCAATATTCGCCCTTAGCGGCCCAGAAATTCGTCCCCAACTACTAAACCTATACCATCTATCTCTGCAAATTGGAACCTTCACCAACCAATGTAAAAAGTCCATTATTATCCCCAGGCATAAGAACAGCGCAGTGCATGACACTGCCAATTACCGCCCGATTATTCATACGCCGATGATCTCGAGGCTGCTAGAAAAAGTCGTAAAAGAATACCTGACCGACTACCTTGTAGCGGTTGCCATCTTCGTTCATACGTTTACCACGTTTATTGTTTGACTGAACGCTGACTGCCAAGCGCGGTTGCCATTTGACCGTTGCTCTTGCGCACGCTCTCACGCACGCTCCCAAATACACGCAAACCACTATCTCTCCCGATCGCCTTCTCGTTCTCACGGGTCGTGGAGAATACTATTCTGGTTAACATATTTGTGCAGTGCCGCACATTAGAGTAACGTGCAGGTAGTCCACGCAGTACAAAGGACCGAAGCACGCGTTTACTAAGGAAACCGCGAAGTAAGGTCTAATCAACCTTACAATTGGTGAGCCCGACGTGATCCTCGGGTCACGTGAGTTTCCTTGTTTTCTACCGTTCAAGGTCCCGTCTGCGTACGTTTTTGTGTTTTATTGTTTCCCTATCTGTTGATTTTTTTGGTCGGTTGACCAGATAATTTTTTTTCCAAACATTTTAGGTGTCTAGTTCGTCGTGATCTTTGTTCTTTTCTCGCGAAGACTATAGTGCCCCATTGGTCGTTGATTTCTTTTCCCGTCGGTATTCCATAAAGTAATCGCTATGTCTGCCAAACGGAAATCCTGCTCAGACCCCACCGTTGGGGCGATCACGCTGCACATACCGGCATTCACACCGGCTGATCCAGAACTCTGGTTCACGCTGGTTGAGCTAGAATTCGAAAACTGCCGTATAACCAGCGACGCCAGCCGTTTCAGGTGGGTAGCAGGCCGCCTCCCGCCAGAGGTCACAATGCAAGTAAGGGACGTAATAATCTCTTCCCGAAGCTATGGGGCTTTAAAGGAGGCTGTCATTGCCCGCACGACCCCAACGCTAGACCAACGTATGCAACAACTTCAAAACGTTGAGCTTGGAAGTAGGAAGCCCTCCGAACTGCTGCGTGAGATGCAGCGCTTGAGAGGACCGACGATAGGCGAGGACCCGCTCTTGAGGGAACTTTGGCTGCAGCGTTTGCCACATAACATTCCAGTTTTACTAAGTGCCACGCGCAAATGCTCGCTAGAGGAAACTGCAGCGATAGCTGATGACATTATGTCACGATACAACCCCGCTGTAGCCGGAGTAACCAGGCCGGCCGTCGCAACGGTGCCTGCCTTGCCAACATCTAACGAACTCGCGTCAGTTTTGTCTAGAATTGACGCGAGCCTGCAACGCCTAGCAGTTAGAAGTGGGTCACAGGAGCGGCACCGCGCACGCTCACCTAGGCTCCATAGTCCGTCATTGCGACGCCGTTTCGTCGGTTCTTCAAAAGAAGGATATTGTAAATACCACAGTCGCTTCGGTGAGGGAGCCAAACGATGCGAACCAGAGTGTACGTTTCCCAGTGCTCATCAGGGAAACTAACCCCCGGCTCGTGGTGGCGACCCACGAAGCCGGGTATCACACCAATAGTCGTCTTTTGAACGTAAGGGACATCATTTCAAATAATCTATTCCTTGTAGATACCGGTGCCGAAGTGAGCGTCCTCCCCCGAGCGAAAGACGACAATAGCACACCGCAGGCCCAAACACTACGCGCTGCCAATGACACGGCCATCCCAACGTTTGGCCAGCGGTTGCTCACCTCAAACTTGGGCTTAAAGCGTAATTTTCGTTGGGTATTCATCATCGCCGACGTCACGTACCCAATTCTGGGCATTGACTTCCTGCAGCACTTTGACTTGTTAGTTGATGCACGGCGCCACAGAGTGGTGGATCGTCAGACCACTCTCGCTGTTGCGGGTCATAATTCGCGAGTGAATCACGTCACGCCCTTTTACGTTCAACCACCGGCACACCAACCTTATGGCGAACTCATCGCCGCCTACCCGGCCATGTTTCGGCAGGCCGGGACTCTCCCAGCAGTGACGACCAGTGTCACTCACCATATCGATACTAAGGGACCCCCAGTGTTCAGTAGGCCGCGTCGGTTAGCGTCAGACAAGCTTCGTGTTGCACAGGCCGAATTCGAACATATGCTAGAACTGGGTATAATACGCCCTTCTAGTAGCCCTTGGGCTTCCCCCCTTCATATGGTTCCTAAGTCTAGTGGCCACTGGCGACCCTGTGGTGATTACAGAGCGCTTAACAAAGTCGCCGTCCCGGACCGATACCCGATTCCCCATATACAGGATCTTACTTCGTTTTTATCAGGTTGCTCCGTCTTCAGCCGTATCGATTTGGTTCGGGCGTACAACCAGATCCCGGTAGCAGAGGCCGATATCCCTAAAACTGCCGTCACTACAACTTTCGGGCTGTTCGAGTTTCTGCGAATGCCGTTTGGACTCAGCAATGCAGCCCAGACCTTTCAACGGTCCATGCACGAGGCAACTCGTGGTTTGGAAAATGTCCACGTATACCTGGATGATATTTTGGTGGCGAGTTCTTCAGAGCAAGAGCACGCTACACACTTACGAGCACTTTTCGAACGCCTTAGCCAGCACGGCGTTACGATCAATATCGTGAAATGCGAATTAGGCCGGTCTGATATCACTTTCATAGGACATTCTATCTCATCCTCGGGTATTCGCCCTCTGTCAGATAAAGTTTCCGCTATTCGCGACTACCCTGAACCCCAATCTTTTCGCCAGTTGCGTCAGTTTGCCGGCCTGGTGAATTTCTGCCGCCGATTTATTTCTCACTGTGCGGAAATGATGCAACCCCTCACCGACCTGTTGCGCGGAGGTAAGCGGAAGTTCGTGTTTCCCGACACGGCACAAGCCGCATTCGCCTTGGTCAAAGACGCTGTCGCCAACACAGCACTCCTTACACACCCCGACCCTTTGGCTCCTATTTCGGTAGTGACGGATGCCTCGGACACAGCGGTTGGAGCAGTACTGCAACAGTTCGTAGATGACTCTTGGCAACCTTTAGCATTCTTCTCCAAGCGCCTACAACCCGCGGAATCAAGGTACAGCACGTTCGGTAGAGAGTTATTAGCCATCTACTTGGGAATTCGTCATTTTCGACATGCACACGAAGGCCGTTCGTTCACGGTGTTTACAGACCACAAGCCTTTGGTTTACGCACTGAAGTCAGCTTCCGATCGATACTCACCACGCGAGATTCGCCACTTAGACTTTGTCTCACAGTTTACTGTGGACATACGACACGTCTCTGGGGTACTTAATTCCGTCGCAGACGCCTTATCGCGCGTATATCAACTAAGTCTGTCACAAACGCCTAATATCAACTTAGACGCAATGGCACAGGCTCAAACTATGGACCCTGACATCGAACAACTTCGGCAAAACGGTTCTTTGAGTTTAACATCAGTGCCTATCCCAGCTTCCCAGAATACCGTCGTGTACGATGTGTCGCAAGGTCGCCCTAGGCCAGTAGTTCCTGCTGCCCACCGTTATCCTACGTTCCTGACACTCCATAATCTGGCTCATCCGGGTGTGGCTGCCTCGGTGAAACTGATAACTGAGCATTTTGTTTAGCACAATGTCAAACGAGATGTCCGTCAATGGGCTCGTGCTTGTCTGCAGTGTCAACGTGTTAAGACCCATAGGCACACTAAGGCGGCGTTAGCCAGGTTCCCAGAACCTGAAACACGTTTTCATCATGTGCACGTCGACCTCGTAGGACCACTCCCACCTTCGCTTGGGTACGTTTACATACTCACATGCGTGGATCGTTTTACTCGCTGGCCGCAGGCCATCCCTATCCCTCGTCCCACCTCGGAAGAGGCCGCGAAAGCTTTTCTGACCGGTTGGGTTAGTCATTTCGGTTGCCCGGCAATAGTAACCACCGATCGCGGCCCACACTTTGACGGCGCTTTCGGCAGCCTACTCGCTACGCTCGGTTGCCAACACGTTAAGACGACAGCTTACCACCCTCAGGCCAATGGTATGGTTGAGCGTTCCCACCGGCAATTAAAAGCCGCCCTTCGAGCAAACGGTAACCCCCTTTGGAGTGAAACACTACCATCAGCACTCTTAAGCCTGCGTAGTACCGTTAAGGAGGAGTTACACACAACACCGGCCGTACTAGTATATGGCTGTACACTTCGTCTGCCTGGGGAGTTGGTAGCCCCCTCACCAACCGTGACTTTCGACTACGGTGACTATGCTCAGCGCCTTACGCAGCACATGCGAGTGCTCAAGGCCAGTCCGCCGCGTGAACAACAGTCTACAAGTTATGTCCCCACTGCGTTAGGAACCGCTACCCATGTTTTCCTTCGCGTCGATGGCGTTCGATCACCACTACAAGCGCCATACACTGGCCCGTTTCGGGTGATACAACGTTGGGCAAAAACATTTGTCATAGATATCAACGGACGACACGACACCGTATCTATCTACCGTCTCAAGCCTGCCGTCATTGAGTGCAAGCCGCTCGGCCAATTTACACCCACTCAAGTCGCTCAGTCACCTGCATCGAGCGAGTTACCACTCGAACCACCCCCAATTACGCCCAGTGAGGACTAGGCAGCTAGTCCATCAGATTCTCCAACCGTACCCGCAACGCGAAGTAGCCGTCGCGGTCGCCAACTACGAAATCCCGTCCGCTTCGCCGAGTTCGTGACGATTTTTACAACCGACTGTTAGCAATAAGTTGGGAAGTTCGCCATGGATTTCACAAACAACAGACCCGTGAAATTACAATCGGTAGTTATGATTTCATTTTCTTCTGGTCTCCTAGCGACTCCAACAACACCAAACATCGTTTGTGTGTTGTTATTACGGTCCAACATCCGCCGGCGCCCTCAGGCGCTATTTTGTTCCAGTTTACCTTGCCCTCTCTCAGACGGATCTACACAGTCACATTGGTTTCATCCGTAGCCTGGCTGACTCCCGTGCACGTTCAAGGAGCCAACCGCTCACTGGACAACGGGACGATTAGTCAGCCTGGCACTGGAGACGGCAACTGGACGCCTTTTTGGATGGACCTGACGAGGCATTTTCCGGCTTGCATTCGTATGAGACCCGTGGGCGCCAAAACACAGTTGGACCTACGCACATCGGACCTCGAGAGTGCAGGCACCGGTAAACTCATCAGCAGTCGTTCGACGTCAACAACAATATTATGGACAAGCTATGAGGAGTTCCTGGACAACCAATAATTCCGGCTTACCATCACGATCGAAGCCCAACTCCGTCGGACTTCTAGGAGGAGGCCCCTGTAGCGGTTGCCTTCTTCGTTCATACGTTTACCACGTTTATTGTTTAACTGAACGCTGACTGCCAAGCGCGGTTGCCATTTGACCGTTGCTCTTGCGCACGCTCTCACGCACGCTCCCAAATACACGCTAACCACTATCTCTCCCAATCGCCTTCTCGTTCTCACGGGTCGTGGAGAATACTGTTCTGGTTAACATATTTGTGCAGTGCCGCACATTAGAGTAACGTGCAGGTGGTCCACGCAGTACGAAGGACCGAAGCACGCGTTTACTAAGGAAACCGCGAAGTAAGGTTTAATCAACCTTACACTCGAGTGTGAGCACGGAAATCTGATGAAAATGTGATTGCACGGTTATAGCGGTAACTTGTTCGTCTTTTTCCTATTGCGAAGCAGGACAATACCGATGTGAGGACTGGTTTTGGGGAGCCGTGAGAGTTGAAAATGGTGCGGGTCTGAATTTTCATCAGGGGAGCGAACTCTAACGGTCTACCTTCTGTGATCATGGTAGGCGGCACAAGGGCCTGCTTCAAGTAAGGAGGTAGCACGATACACAACCACTGGCATCCAGCACGCGGCGCTCCAAGAACGATCCACACTTTTTAAACGTTTTTATTATTTCTTATGGTTTTCTCACAGTCAGATATTTGGTTGTCGGAGAAGGCAGGGCTGCTTTTGGTGGGTGACCACAGCCCCCACGCCCCGGCCGAAACATGGACCGCACGCAATAAGCCGCGTTGGGAATGGGTCAAGCACACCAAACAACCCTTAACAACATTGCAACCCGGAGACATGGGTCACATGTGACAAGGCTGATGTGCCTGAAAGACAAAACAGTGGGGCATTTTTTCCCACTTTTTTACGCCAATCTCTTAATTTTTGGTGTTTATGTCTCGTTGGTGGTCAACTTTGTGCAGGGAGACCATCACGGCCAGGGATGTTAGAAGAAGTAACAGGCTAACACTCACTTTATCCGTGAGGTCAGAATCCAGGGCCGTTTACATGGGACAAAAAATGCAGGGGGAAGGTAGAGTCAGTCACAGCCTGCGATTATTCGATGGGGTTTATGTTCAACAAAACACCAGTTTGCACAAGGATGGTGCACTACTTGCAGCACTAACAACACGATTCACCGGGACGATCCACAGATGGTTTGTAGTTTTGCTGGCTAAGTATCAAATGTTGTGTAGGCCAATCATGGGTGATGCTAGAGTAATGTGATAGGGAGGGAATTTGAGCTGTGAGTGTCAAGTGGTTTGGTATAGGGTGACAACTGGATGGAGGGTGAGGAGTCTGGCAGATGCTGCGTCTTGCGTTAAAAACAGAGGCGAAGATTAAATAAAAATCATCACTGGGAAAGTTTAAAGACTACCTTTCGTAAAACCAGAGGTATTTCTTATAATAAAATACGATTTCGGAGGCACTGGCCTCAGTCATGAGAGTTACTATGTTTAGGCATTGTAACCTAGCAGGTTTACGCTAAGGTAATGGCAACTACGGTGTATGGTGTGGCACTTCCTAGAGATCATCAAGGGTTCGGGTTAGTATCCAACGCTTTGCTCGTAAGCTCCATCAAAGGTCATATGGAGATTTGTAAGAGGGATTAGTTTTTGGATGTCCATCGCTACGTACATCCTAGACTTGAATACAATTAGGGAATTTACGGATACCAGCTGGGAGCTTAGCCCACAAAGTTGCATATTTAAGGAGGAAGAAGTTTAGCCTTAGGAATTTCCGAAAAATAGGGATCACTAGATGGTGTTCTCTATTGCGCAGCTGATGTGTCGAGTGTACACTGAACTGAACTTGGCTAGAGGATACAGCTTGTTTGTGGAGCAAAGTAAACGAAAAATGCAAGGTTAAATTTTATTACCGTAAGCCACAGGGAATCAAGCCGCTGGAGTGTACACCGCTGTCTGTAGCTCAGGTTCGTAGAGGGCCCTAATAGTTTTTTGGTGAATAGAAGCTGTACATTATCGATGTTGATAAAGTCACTTTTGTGCATGTTTGAGAACAAAAGAGTACAGTACTCTAGGGTTGGGGGAACATGAGTTTTGTATATCTCTAACAACTGTCCGTTGGAAGAAAATTTCTCTGTAACAGGCCAAAGGGGCTTGTTTGCTCGTGCGGTTATGTAGGAAGTGTGTTCAGAGAAACTGAAAATGTAAGAGTATGACAGTCCTAAATCTATTATTGTTGGGGAATATGGGAGTGAGACACTGCCAATCTCAAGCTTGTCGTGAGGAAACTGCTTTTTGGCATAAAATAACTGCTTTTGTTCACTGAAAATTCCATTTTCCAGCGATCACACCAGGAGGATAAGGACTGTACGTCGACCATGATGTTATTCAGTGCTACAGGTAGGTTTCCTCGTTCGAATTCGTAGACTATCTTCATATCATCGGCAAACAAGAGAATTTCACCATAAGTGATGACATTGCAAATATCATTTATATATAGTAAGAACAGCAGTGGTCCTAGAACACTACCTTGGATAACCCCGCTGTTTACTGGATGGGGGTCTGATATCTGACCGTTGAGGCGGGTAACTTGGTGACGGTCTTGTAGATAGGATTTAAACCAACTGATTAAGGGGTTTTCAATCCCGTATCCCCCAATCTTGTTGAGTAACTGCGGATGTGGCACTCTGTCGAAGGCTTTTGTCATATCAAAATACATGATGACGAGTGATCTGTCTTTGTCGGCAGCTGTCGTTAACTAATTCAGAAAGTCAAGCTGACAGGTTGTACACGACCGTGATCTGAGAAATCCGTGCTGTCTTGGGCTGATGAGATTATGTGCAGAAAGGTTGTAAGGTTGATTAAACCTTACTTCGCGGTTTCCTTAGTAAACGCGTGCTTCGGTCCTTCGTACTGCGTGGACCACCTGCACGTTACTCTAATGTGCGGCACTGCACAAATATGTTAACCAGAACAGTATTCTCCACGACCCGTGAGAACGAGAAGGCGATTGGGAGAGATAGTGGTTAGCGTGTATTTGGGAGCGTGCGTGAGAGCGTGCGCAAGAGCAACGGTCAAATGGCAACCGCGCTTGGCAGTCAGCGTTCAGTTAAACAATAAACGTGGTAAACGTATGAACGAAGAAGGCAACCGCTACAGGGGCCTCCTCCTAGAAGTCCGACGGAGTTGGGCTTCGATCGTGATGGTAAGCCGGAATTATTGGTTGTCCAGGAACTCCTCATAGCTTGTCCATAATATTGTTGTTGACGTCGAACGACTGCTGATGAGTTTACCGGTGCCTGCACTCTCGAGGTCCGATGTGCGTAGGTCCAACTGTGTTTTGGCGCCCACGGGTCTCATACGAATGCAAGCCGGAAAATGCCTCGTCAGGTCCATCCAAAAAGGCGTCCAGTTGCCGTCTCCAGTGCCAGGCTGACTAATCGTCCCGTTGTCCAGTGAGCGGTTGGCTCCTTGAACGTGCACGGGAGTCAGCCAGGCTACGGATGAAACCAATGTGACTGTGTAGATCCGTCTGAGAGAGGGCAAGGTAAACTGGAACAAAATAGCGCCTGAGGGCGCCGGCGGATGTTGGACCGTAATAACAACACACAAACGATGTTTGGTGTTGTTGGAGTCGCTAGGAGACCAGAAGAAAATGAAATCATAACTACCGATTGTAATTTCACGGGTCTGTTGTTTGTGAAATCCATGGCGAACTTCCCAACTTATTGCTAACAGTCGGTTGTAAAAATCGTCACGAACTCGGCGAAGCGGACGGGATTTCGTAGTTGGCGACCGCGACGGCTACTTCGCGTTGCGGGTACGGTTGGAGAATCTGATGGACTAGCTGCCTAGTCCTCACTGGGCGTAATTGGGGGTGGTTCGAGTGGTAACTCGCTCGATGCAGGTGACTGAGCGACTTGAGTGGGTGTAAATTGGCCGAGCGGCTTGCACTCAATGACGGCAGGCTTGAGACGGTAGATAGATACGGTGTCGTGTCGTCCGTTGATATCTATGACAAATGTTTTTGCCCTACGTTGTATCACCCGAAACGGGCCAGTGTATGGCGCTTGTAGTGGTGATCGAACGCCATCGACGCGAAGGAAAACATGGGTAGCGGTTCCTAACGCAGTGGGGACATAACTTGTAGACTGTTGTTCACGCGGCGGACTGGCCTTGAGCACTCGCATGTGCTGCGTAAGGCGCTGAGCATAGTCACCGTAGTCGAAAGTCACGGTTGGTGAGGGGGCTACCAACTCCCCAGGCAGACGAAGTGTACAGCCATATACTAGTACGGCCGGTGTTGTGTGTAACTCCTCCTTAACGGTACTACGCAGGCTTAAGAGTGCTGATGGTAGTGTTTCACTCCAAAGGGGGTTACCGTTTGCTCGAAGGGCGGCTTTTAATTGCCGGTGGGAACGCTCAACCATACCATTGGCCTGAGGGTGGTAAGCTGTCGTCTTAACGTGTTGGCAACCGAGCGTAGCGAGTAGGCTGCCGAAAGCGCCGTCAAAGTGTGGACCGCGATCGGTGGTTACTATTGCCGGGCAACCGAAATGACTAACCCAACCGGTCAGAAAAGCTTTCGCGGCCTCTTCCGAGGTGGGACGAGGGATAGGGATGGCCTGCGGCCAGCGAGTAAAACGATCCACGCGTGTGAGTATGTAAACGTACCCAAGCGAAGGTGGGAGTGGTCCTACGAGGTCGACGTGCACATGATGAAAACGTGTTTCAGGTTCTGGGAACCTGGCTAACGCCGCCTTAGTGTGCCTATGGGTCTTAACACGTTGACACTGCAGACAAGCACGAGCCCATTGACGGACATCTCGTTTGACATTGTGCTAAACAAAATGCTCAGTTATCAGTTTCACCGAGGCAGCCACACCCGGATGAGCCAGATTATGGAGTGTCAGGAACGTAGGATAACGGTGGGCAGCAGGAACTACTGGCCTAGGGCGACCTTGCGACACATCGTACACGACGGTATTCTGGGAAGCTGGGATAGGCACTGATGTTAAACTCAAAGAACCGTTTTGCCGAAGTTGTTCGATGTCAGGGTCCATAGTTTGAGCCTGTGCCATTGCGTCTAAGTTGATATTAGGCGTTTGTGACAGACTTAGTTGATATACGCGCGATAAGGCGTCTGCGACGGAATTAAGTACCCCAGAGACGTGTCGTATGTCCACAGTAAACTGTGAGACAAAGTCTAAGTGGCGAATCTCGCGTGGTGAGTATCGATCGGAAGCTGACTTCAGTGCGTAAACCAAAGGCTTGTGGTCTGTAAACACCGTGAACGAACGGCCTTCGTGTGCATGTCGAAAATGACGAATTCCCAAGTAGATGGCTAATAACTCTCTACCGAACGTGCTGTACCTTGATTCCGCGGGTTGTAGGCGCTTGGAGAAGAATGCTAAAGGTTGCCAAGAGTCATCTACGAACTGTTGCAGTACTGCTCCAACCGCTGTGTCCGAGGCATCCGTCACTACCGAAATAGGAGCCAAAGGGTCGGGGTGTGTAAGGAGTGCTGTGTTGGCGACAGCGTCTTTGACCAAGGCGAATGCGGCTTGTGCCGTGTCGGGAAACACGAACTTCCGCTTACCTCCGCGCAACAGGTCGGTGAGGGGTTGCATCATTTCCGCACAGTGAGAAATAAATCGGCGGTAGAAATTCACCAGGCCGGCAAACTGACGCAACTGGCGAAAGATTGGGGTTCAGGGTAGTCGCGAATAGCGGAAACTTTATCTGACAGAGGGCGAATACCCGAGGATGAGATAGAATGTCCTATGAAAGTGATATCAGACCGGCCTAATTCGCATTTCACGATATTGATCGTAACGCCGTGCTGGCTAAGGCGTTCGAAAAGTGCTCGTAAGTGTGTAGCGTGCTCTTGCTCTGAAGAACTCGCCACCAAAATATCATCCAGGTATACGTGGACATTTTCCAAACCACGAGTTGCCTCGTGCATGGACCGTTGAAAGGTCTGGGCTGCATTGCTGAGTCCAAACGGCATTCGCAGAAACTCGAACAGCCCGAAAGTTGTAGTGACGGCAGTTTTAGGGATATCGGCCTCTGCTACCGGGATCTGGTTGTACGCCCGAACCAAATCGATACGGCTGAAGACGGAGCAACCTGATAAAAACGAAGTAAGATCCTGTATATGGGGAATCGGGTATCGGTCCGGGACGGCGACTTTGTTAAGCGCTCTGTAATCACCACAGGGTCGCCAGTGGCCACTAGACTTAGGAACCATATGAAGGGGGGAAGCCCAAGGGCTACTAGAAGGGCGTATTATACCCAGTTCTAGCATATGTTCGAATTCGGCCTGTGCAACACGAAGCTTGTCTGACGCTAACCGACGCGGCCTACTGAACACTGGGGGTCCCTTAGTATCGATATGGTGAGTGACACTGGTCGTCACTGCTGGGAGAGTCCCGGCCTGCCGAAACATGGCCGGGTAGGCGGCGATGAGTTCGCCATAAGGTTGGTGTGCCGGTGGTTGAACGTAAAAGGGCGTGACGTGATTCACTCGCGAATTATGACCCGCAACAGCGAGAGTGGTCTGACGATCCACCACTCTGTGGCGCCGTGCATCAACTAACAAGTCAAAGTGCTGCAGGAAGTCAATGCCCAGAATTGGGTACGTGACGTCGGCGATGATGAATACCCAACGAAAATTACGCTTTAAGCCCAAGTTTGAGGTGAGCAACCGCTGGCCAAACGTTGGGATGGCCGTGCCATTGGCAGCGCGTAGTGTTTGGGCCTGCGGTGTGCTATTGTCGTCTTTCGCTCGGGGGAGGACGCTCACTTCGGCACCGGTATCTACAAGGAATAGATTATTTGAAATGATGTCCCTTACGTTCAAAAGACGACTATTGGTGTGATACCCGGCTTCGTGGGTCGCCACCACGAGCCGGGGGTTAGTTTCCCTGATGAGCACTGGGAAACGTACACTCTGGTTCGCATCGTTTGGCTCCCTCACCGAAGCGACTGTGGTATTTACAATATCCTTCTTTTGAAGAACCGACGAAACGGCGTCGCAATGACGGACTATGGAGCCTAGGTGAGCGTGCGCGGTGCCGCTCCTGTGACCCACTTCTAACTGCTAGGCGTTGCAGGCTCGCGTCAATTCTAGACAAAACTGACGCGAGTTCGTTAGATGTTGGCAAGGCAGGCACCGTTGCGACGGCCGGCCTGGTTACTCCGGCTACAGCGGGGTTGTATCGTGACATAATGTCATCAGCTATCGCTGCAGTTTCCTCTAGCGAGCATTTGCGCGTGGCACTTAGTAAAACTGGAATGTTATGTGGCAAACGCTGCAGCCAAAGTTCCCTCAAGAGCGGGTCCTCGCCTATCGTCGGTCCTCTCAAGCGCTGCATCTCACGCAGCAGTTCGGAGGGCTTCCTACTTCCAAGCTCAACGTTTTGAAGTTGTTGCATACGTTGGTCTAGCGTTGGGGTCGTGCGGGCAATGACAGCCTCCTTTAAAGCCCCATAGCTTCGGGAAGAGATTATTACGTCCCTTACTTGCATTGTGACCTCTGGCGGGAGGCGGCCTGCTACCCACCTGAAACGGCTGGCGTCGCTGGTTATACGGCAGTTTTCGAATTCTAGCTCAACCAGCGTGAACCAGAGTTCTGGATCAGCCGGTGTGAATGCCGGTATGTGCAGCGTGATCGCCCCAACGGTGGGGTCTGAGCAGGATTTCCGTTTGGCAGACATAGCGATTACTTTATGGAATACCGACGGGAAAAGAAATCAACGACCAATGGGGCACTATAGTTTTCGCGAAAAAAAAATCACGACGAATTAGACACACAAAATATGCATGGACGAGAAAGAAAACAAAATTTGGTAAACCAACAAATAAAAAATCAACAGATAGGGAAACAATAAAACACAAAAACGTACGCAGACGGGACCTTGAACGGTAGAAAACAAGGAAACTCACGTGACCTGAGGATCACGTCGGGCTCACCAATTGTAAGGTTGATTAAACCTTACTTCGCGGTTTCCTTAGTAAACGCGTGCTTCGGTCCTTTGTACTGCGTGGGCCACCTGTACGCTACTCGAATGTGCGGCACTGCACAAATATGTTAACCAGAACAGTATTCTCCACGACCCGTGAGAACGAGAAGGCGATTGGGAGAGATAGTGGTTAGCGTGTATTTGGGAGCGTGCGTGAGAGCGTGCGCAAGAGCAACGGTCAAATGGCAACCACGCTTGGCAGTCAGCGTTCAGTCAAACAATAAACGTGGTAAAAGTATGAACGAAGATGGCAACCGCTACACGAGTATATGCTCAGCTCGACAGCACCATCGAGTAAGAGCATACACAAACCCATGTAATCGCTTATCGGCACGTGGCCAATTTCCTCTAATGCATCATCACTGTCACCCCAATTGTATCTTCTTCTTTTAGGCTCCTCAGTAACTACTGAGTATAGAACTACCATAACAGACATTACCAGCATAGCGCTACGCCGACAGTGTGCCAGTTCCACTCGCTCACATTCTGTTATTTCAAACCTATCTTATCGCCTCGGTGCCAAGCTGCGTTTTGCGTAAGCAAACTTTATTGAGGATTATCATTTCTAACTATCCTAAACCGTGAAGCCTTAGGTCTTTTATTAGTATCCGAGCACTGTCGTGCCAACGAGCAAACCGTAAATCCTTTGGAATGCATACACAGTTGCCTAACCGGTATTGGCAACTTCGTTAGCCTGTACCAGTATAGAGCAAATACACTGCGAGCCTTCTTTACCCAGAATGTGGAGTAGGTGCCACTGACTGCTCAGATGAAACTCAATCCATGCCCCACTCACACAGACCTACCCAGTTCGTTAGTCTTCATATATTATCCTAACCCAGAGCTGGGACCACTTCCAGACTGCATTCCCACCTTATTTCAGGTCCGTTGTCTTCCACTATCTTAGTAGCCAAACCGGATAACCAAGGATGCCAATTTGACTCGTACCGACAGAGACCCAAGTAGAAAATTCCGTAGCAACTGGGATCGAAATCAGGCCACCGGATAGGAAATATTCCCAATGGCTAATCAGATCGTTCAGCGTTTTCTAAAGCTAAGCCTTTCCTGTCGATATCACCATTGCAACTAACAAAAATTCCAATTCATGCGCATCTAGCTTATATGCCGCCACAATGGGCTCATTGACCGACACATACTTTGCCCTGCCAGACGAAACATACCCATACGATTTTGTGCATTACCAGAAATGACGCTGGATAAAACTGAAGCCAAATGCGTCAACATATACACGTACATATATATATGCCAGTGAAACAGCACAATGACGCTCAATTCCATGTGGAGATTTCCCATTTTAGTATCCGTCAATGCAGTTTATCTTAACCTGGGACCGTAGCCAGGTATAAATTGACTCTCTACTTCTCGAGGACCCTCAGATTTCGCCAAGTATCGCATCTTAACCATGGCCAAAGCCGTGAGTATCCGACTCTACAATCCTCCTCTGCGTGCTCAGAAACAATTTGTGCAAGCAACTAAACTTTCATGGCCTACTTCTTATTCTCGAACACGTGTGCAACCACTCGAACATTCTTCACTGTGATCAATTTCGCATGCATACACACACACGTGCACAGGCCAGCAATAATAAATCCCCAGTGTAGATTATGGCGTAAATCGAGGTTCGGTGTCAGTAAACGCTTACCATAAGTCCTTAAGGGCGTATTATTAGCTGCGACCAGCTCGATGTTAGACTGACTGAGGCGGTCTGTGGAGCAAGATTGAGCAGTGCCTACCTGTACGCCTATATCTGCCAAGGAGGATGTTACGAACATTCTGTTGGTTATAAAGGATAAGCACATGTGAGCAGAAGGGCTTGAGATGGTCATCGTCTGCACCGGCTGGATTACGCGTTTCCCTGGTGCTCAGACGGACACGTGGAAGGCTTGGTGCACCTTTTTACTTTTCCATCGTATTCGAGTAGGTGCCAGCACGCGCCATGGTTTGTAGGTCCGAGCTGCCGTGACCGGTTGGGGCTTCTTCCTCTGCAAGATACGGAGGTTTGCCGCGATACCTTCAGCGCGTTAACCTGGGAGGACAGTAGCTTTAACCGCTTAGCCAAGTGCCCTATATTTTTACCTTGATCCACTTCAGGGTCCTTAGTTATGTTCTGTATGGTGAATGAGTTGTGTGCTTCAACTTTATCGGCGGCTCCCGCTGATTCGTCCAACGTTGGTTTGTTCCGAAAATCGGCTAGTATGACTTGAACGTTATTGGGAAGCGCTAACGCCCAAAGCACACGTAATATTGTATCAGCCGCTTTGAGGATAGAGATCTGTCCTCGGACAATTCGGAAAAATTGCTTTGGTGCTTGGGCACCATTGCCACCGGGCTTGATGCCAGACACCATTCGTTTTAGCCGCTGTTCTGCTGACATATCAGCTCTCTCCACAATGGCATCTCGCAGCTCGTCGTACGGACCCTCTTCGAGTGGGTTGCATACGATATCCCCGGTCACTGGAGCTAGGGTCGGTGGCAAGTGCCCCACCAGATATGTAAACCGGGCCATTCAAAATTGTGCTTCCACTTGAACCAGACCAAGTTCTGAATCTGTGGGTAAGATTTCAGGAATCCTCATGTGCATTGAGAATATGTTGGACCGTTTTGCATCTACCATATCTTTATTATTTAACACTGATTCCCCCTGCAAATTGGCCATTTTCACCAATAGATTGAGTCTAAGCCGATATGGAGCACTTTTGTGATCGGGTTAGTCAATAAGGTCCTGATATACATATATATATATCTACCTTTATCAAATGGGGCTTGAAAAATAGATGAAAATAGGATAATGGAATGGACTCGTCAGCAACGAAGTACCCCGTGGGAAGTTCAACAACGGTGCCTGCGTGCCGTAATCAAGTCAGGCACGCCAATATTGGGCACAGGGTTGGCGAGACTATTGCAGTACGGACGCGGTAGATGACTACGTTCACGAATTTGATGGTCTTGAATTCCGCCTTGAAGTCTCGAAGTAGTACACTGGTACGAGGCTAAAGCCCAAGTGTTCTCGTATCCTGTGATTATCATGTTATCCGAATGTTACCACTGAGCTAGAAGGTAGTTCACTTGATAATGAGGCAATGCAAAAAGCGGAGGGGGTTTCAAATAAAAATCTTGACAGTGTATTGCACCTGGTATTGCTGGCAGATTGGAATATAGACCACTGAACAGTGCGAAAGAGTCCAGGACGCTGGTCTTTAATGCATCCTGCACTTTGAATTACCGATGATCCGGACGATATACCGCTTTGAGGCGTTCCGTTTAGCTTGACCTGTTGGGGTGTTCCGTTTAACGTCAAACGGCGAGATTTTTCAACGGCTCACCGCCAGCTGCGCTTGCAGTCCAAAAGCCGTACTCGAACCACGGTTATTTTTATGCAAACCTACGGGGTAAACAGTACAAAGCGATAGATGATCAGGGAGGACTCACTGGAGCTTGTGTGATGATGACGGCCGAAAATGAAGCAGCTTGGTTCGGTGCAATAAAACGAAGTTTATGCATGAGTTGCTGACGAAGATGATGATTGCAAGAAATGAATGCAATATAAAAAATGGGAGCTGGGTTGCCGGGATTGGGCATTAGGCACTTTTGATCGGTGAAATAGCGGAGGGGATCAATAAGGATTTGCCGGATAATTAGTGCAAAAAGTGGACAAATATAACTGAGGCCGAATTTGCCTCAGATTATACGTTACTCTAACTCGCGATGATAACTAGCTACCACGCCTCGGTTTGCCACGGTTGTTTACGCCGACTGGCTGCGCCGACCTAGGTAGCACTGGCCGCCAAAAACCCGATTGCTGAAGTTACTATCTCTAAAATCACTGTCAGAACTCCATTTAGACCATGCGACTTCTTGTGCATGCAGTTTGGGCTCCAAGATGCAGCACAAACCTCTCAAAGGTTTTTACATAAAAAAACAAGTGGTCTGAAAAATGCTTACGTGTATTCAGATGATTTTTTCTCGTATGTTCTTCAGAGGGATAGCCCTGGAAACACCTGCACACGTTTTTGGGCGCCTGAACCAGCACGGTTTGACCACGGTTTGACCCTCCCTGGACGAATGGACATGTGAATAACCTAGACATTCCAGTTATCCCTCACATCCTAAGGGGTTCATCCACATGGCACCCTAGCACTGCCCGGTACCGTAGCGTCACCAGCCCTCCTTTATCCCGTAGCGCACAATACCACGAAACAGCTATAGAACAAACCCTCCAACTCCCGGTGTGGTTTGCCACCCACGGATAGCCTGACTATTGTTAAAGAAATTCTGCACTTACGATGTGTGACCAAAAGCTATACCTCTGATATAATTTTTATTGTTGTAACTGAAATAACTGATTACACCACAAAGGGCCAGATTTCCCTTGTAGGATACAATATCTTCAGAGTAAATGGGAAAACTCGGCTCGGCGGAGGTTGTTTTGCATTTGTCAAGCACACCTTTAATACAACAATACTTCAACACCCTTCATTCGAATCTACTCCCGACTCACTTCGGTTAACTGTCCACAATTCCGGCTCTCAACTTCATGGTGGATGTGTTTGCAGTCCATCTAGCAAAACGTTCTCTGGCCTTCCACATCTAGTTGATGCGTCTGGATACCTGTCCTTGCTGCCCTCAAGTGTAAAGGTTATTGCTTGTGACTATGACCTACCTAAGATAGCTTGCTCACCTTTATCTGCACCCACCAATCTTTCACCATTCGTAACAAGTGCTAAAGTAGCAGGGTGGGGATAGCATATCTGTTCTCCTACGAGGAAAAATAATTTTTCGGATGTCATTTTCACCCATGGCGTCCCTCACATATTTATCTCAATCTACCAAAATCTTCCCGGTAGCGACGACAATACGGTCAAATTCCGCTTTCTCACTCACCCACAGCCTACCTTGAAATCACACTGCATCAAACCCTCTCCTCTTGTTGACTGGGAGCTCCTACCCACGACCACTAGAAAAACCGATTGGATTGGGATGTTCTCCCTCCCAATTCACAAAACGCTGTCAATATTTTCTATGTACAGTCCTCCTGATGTCTTGGGAGGACTACCCACCTTCTCCAGCATTAGAATAACAGGAAATCCCTTATACTCCTTCTGAAAACAAATATGCCAAACTTCAAAATATCCATAAAACTACACACGACTTTGAAATTCGTGTTCAACTTTTCGCCCCATTTCTACTGTTCAAAGGCTCGAAGAAACTACAGTGCGTAACCAGGAACTAAAAGCTCTCTAAAGCCCAGATTGACCTCTTCTCATGTCTTTACTATAAGAGGCCAGAAGCTCCAATACTCATGGAGATTTCCCGCACACGGTTTCAACGAGCAACGTATCCGCCTCTCTTCCCGTTTCTAGTGCCGAGGCCTTCAACTCAATTGTGCCTCAACTGTGGCCTCTTTTAATAATGTTGGCTCTCCTCCCCTTTCCCCAGTTATCGCTTTAGCTATGTCCACAGTGAAATTTGGCGCTCCGGTTATCTCCCGACTACTGACCTTTTACAAGCCATCATCTTACCCGGGGCCTGGTGGTCTACCTCCTGCTGCCATAGTTAAATGCGGACCTGGCTTTCCCGACTTACTGCTCAATCTTGCGTACACACATCTATTGTGCACAGCATCCCAGGTTGTGGCCACTTGCCGATGAAATGTGTGTTTTCAGTGCTAAAACGAACCGTCCACAAACCAACCGGTAAAAGACCGTTCCACCAAGCTAGCTGTAATCAATTACCCTCACTCATTCGCTCGCAGAACTGGGATGCTTTCTTTTTATCTGATGACTTGCATACCGTGGTAGATCATCTTTACTCCACACTCAATGCATGTCTTGACTTAATCACCCCAACCCAAGGTCTACCTAGGCGAGATAAACCAAACAGTTTTTGTCGATTAAAGCAGAAGCTTTCTATGCCACAACGCAAATTCCTTAGGTCGAGAGACTTTTCGTTGTTCTTGCAAATGAACCGTTTATCTCATTCCATGAAATTGATTGAAATGTCCCTCAGTAAAATACAGGAATTAATGGCGCTGAGTCACCCCAAGAGGTCCGAAGCTTTATCTAAGCTGATGAAGTTGAGAAACAGCCAGTGCAGTTCTCCTGTCTCATCCATTATATATAACAACAATTATATAACGAACTCCCAAGAGATATCCGAGGCCTTCAGTGCCTATTTTGCTTCGTCTCTAACGACCGACGACTCCCCATGCCTATATCACGTTGAGCCGCTGACATCTGCACAGTTCTCAGAGGTTACGTTTTACCCAAACGACTTAACGGTACAGCTAACTAAAATTAGGCGGTCATACCACCCCGGGCCAGATGCCGTACCAGCGGCTACTTTTAGTCTAGGTGGAACTGATATCCCATTCTTGCTGTTAAAGGTTTTAATTTATCTATGAGCAGTAGCGTTTTCCCCTCCCATTGGAAAACATCAGTTATTATCCCAATTCCTAAGAAAGGTTCACGCCAGGACCTAGCCAACTATCGACCAGTGAACCACATCATTATAGTTTCCGGAATTATGGAAAGACAAAATACAAGCTGACAACTCCTCTACTGAACAATAGCCTCATTAACGCTGGACAGCACGGTTTTCTTCAAAAGAGATCGTGTGCCGCCTGTATAAGTGACTTCCTTAACCTAATAACTACGGCCACTAACAGTGGTAAATCAGTGATCGTAATCCTCCCTGACATGACTAAAGCTTTCGATGGAGTATCCCACAATAGGCTCATGGCGAAGATGAAAACCTACGGAATTGTTGACCCGATCCTGAGTTGGTTTTCATCATATCTAACATCAAGAAAGCAGATGGTGGACGTGGATGGCAGTTTATCATCACCTCGACCAGTTACTAGTGGAGTTATTCGGGGTAGTGTACTAGGTCCCTTACTTTTTCTTATATATGTTAATGACATTTTTAACGTCACTACACACGGGGCTGCTTTTCTTTTTGCAGACGACATAAAAATTATGTACTCCTTTGAACCTGACGCCTTAGCTTCTACCATTTTTAGCATAACGAGCGATTTACTATCGCTAGACTCATGGAGCAACCAATGGTTGATAAAATTCTCCGCTGTCAAAAGTTGTATTCTTAGGTATAAGTGTCAGGTTCCCGCAGGAACGTTTAAAATTAATGATCAGCTCATCCCCAACAGGCCGGAGGTAAGGGACTTAGGATTACAATATTCTTGTACATTTAATTTTTCCGAACATTCGGCCGTGCAGGTTGCTAAAGCTAGACGGCCGATTGGTCTGATTAATACAACCTTCGGTCTTCCAGAGAGCAAGCTAAGCATTTTTAAAACTCATGTCAGACCACTTCTGGAATATTTCACTGTCGTCTTTTCTAACATGCGGCAAATTGACAGATTTGCAATTGAGAATGTACAACGTAGATTTACCAAACAACTACTAAGATATTCCTCGCCTTTAAATTATATGGAAAGATGTGAAATATTGCACCTAGAGCCCCTATGGCTGCGCCGTCTACGAATGAACCTGTCTTTCTTTTGCACTATTGTAAAAGGTACACCTTGCAATTCAGCCCCTCAGATCAAAACTACCTTCAACTATTCTTTACGACGTAGAGACTCTATGGTCTAGATTCCAGTATCCAGGACCGCGATGCGGTCAAGCTTCTTTATTGTTAAATATTCTTCCCTCTGGAGCAAACTCCCACCTCAACTTAGGTCAATGTAATCAGCTTCTTTATTATTCAAAAAAGAAATAAATAAACATCCAACTGTCCAAAAAGTCATCCGAATGAATGATCCCTACACGTCTATTACCTGAGCCTACGAACTGGGCATGGGATACTAACCAAAAGCTTAACAACTTTGTTCTGTAGACAGTTATTACCGACGGATGGTAAGGAGCATTCTGTATTATAGTTAGCAAATAAAAGCAGTCCAGCCTATACTCCATGGCTGTCAACAACACACTCCACATGTTTGTTTAGCCACTTCCTGTTTTCAACGCTTCTGACCACGACCCCCTACTGGCCACCGTTACTCCGGTGATTCTTTTTTCGTGCTGTCAGATTTTACCATAGTCGGTTAGGTCCTATTTTATCAGCTGCCGCCACGTATAAGAGCATTTATAATGTTAGAAAATACACAGTAGCATATATAATATTGTCCTCAAGGTACCAGTCTCATCCACGCTTCAACTATTTACTCATTGAGACCCTATTTCAACACACGAGATTCCAGGCTTCGTTCTGATGAACGAACCGCCAAAATCGATGTTGTCTTCCATAAACCTTTCGTCGAACTACACATAAATATTTGCCCCCAGTATCGCCTATTCTCGCCTCCTTGCTTTTTTGGTAATTCTCGCTAAGCTTCACAATAATTAGTCGCTAGTACCGGTCTTATTCGCTTTCCGTATGTTGTTTAATCCAAAAAACCAGACCTCAACGTCACGACCACCTATTTCTGTTACTGGCATGATTTTGGTGTTCTGCCTTTCTCCCCTAACCCACAGCTGGTAGAATTGCCAGACTGCAGCCTTCTCCGTTTTGTTTTCAGAACCTGCACCCTAAGGACGATTGTCGCCTTCTCCATCCCAGGAATAACTTAGAACCCCTCTCGCTGGACAGAACAAACGAGATTTACACACGACTCCATTTTTGCCCGTCTCATGATCG
This sequence comes from Fasciola hepatica, assembly GCA_948099385.1. Classification (NCBI taxonomy): domain Eukaryota; kingdom Metazoa; phylum Platyhelminthes; class Trematoda; order Plagiorchiida; family Fasciolidae; genus Fasciola; species Fasciola hepatica. Next base: position 5,432,001 of record CANUEZ040000008.1, on the reverse strand, counting down.
CTTTCCCCAAGATTCCTACCATCAGAATTCTTGAACCTGGACTACTCGATCTCACTGCATTCATACAACTCATTTTAACCCCATATGTCATCATGCTCGTTCCGTGTTAGAACCCGATAATATTGTTCAAACACTGGCACATTTATTGTCACTGTTCATTGTTTCATCGGTCACCAAAAAAAACGTCCGGCGTTGAAATATCTTTCAGTAGTCCTCCAGTGGGCAGCGAAGTAATTAGTAACTACCTGCACTCTTCATCGGTCCATCCGATCGCATCCGCAATGCTGTTGCACCGAGTGTTCGGGCTCTGCAGATCACTGCGTTCCCTCCGCGATTGAACGTCTCCGATACACTTCCCAGGCTGCATCGCCGCTCCGTTCCCACCATTTGTTACACCTGTCAAACTGGTTATTAGGAATGTGACACTCACCGTCTACTTACTATACCATCACCGTTATCGACACCTTTGATCTTTCAGATGTCGCGTTCGTGTTATATTACCGAAACTGACCCCGTATCCAGCCTCAAAATCACACTACTATCTGCACCGTCTGATAAATGTTTCTTCTATATTCGTTGGTCCACTGCCGCTTTCCGCGATATACCTGGGCAGTCTTATTGATCTGTCATTTTTGCATGGTACACTCCACACAGCGTTCATCTATTGACGTACACTTACCTGTGAATTACTCTACCTTCCCTCCCACAGAACTGAACACCTGTATAACGAATGTAACCACACAGTCAATATTTATTAGTCTTCCACTTCCGCTTTGACATTTCATACCAACCCCACATAAAGCTAACAATTTGCCGCGCGCTCACCTGTTTTCCTCCGGCCGTTCCCTGCCACCATCACTCTGGTAGTCTCCCTCCTAAGAAATACGCAATTGTTTGCCACATATATGATTTCTCCAGTATACAGCCACCACTTTATATACTACCATCTTTGCAGACTGATATATTTCCATGTTAATACTTCTTGACATACCTGTCGTAAAGTGAATAGTTCACCGAACGCTTCGACGAGATTTCTATCCATATGCCTCTCATATTCTGTAGCGAAACAAAAACATATCCTTTGAATATGTCCGAATTTCCACTAGTGGCAATTATTTCATATACCACTTACGCATGTACCCCAGACCTCCAACCGGCATCATCCGACCCTGACCTTTGAATTTGCCGGGCATTACTGCAGTTTTAGTTCACTGTAACACTCTCTATGATACTCTGCATACTCATGTTGTACCCTTTTGTGAATTGTCATCCCAGCATCACTATAATCATCTGATCATGCATTCTAGCATGCCTCGGGAGCATTCGAAATATACAACTATTATTAATATCTTGTTGCCCAGTAAATGCACCCCAGTCTAGTGCCGACAAACTGGAAAAGCTCGGTCATAATCCCGCACCACAAAAAAGGTCCACTGCTTCAGGTAACAAACTACCGTCCCAATAACCGTACACCTGCTCTTTCTCTCTGCTAATGGAAAAGCCGTAAAAGAACACATTACGGAGCACCTTTTTAAATTAGACATTAATAATCCTCAAATACACGGTTGCCTTCCTTCAAGATCCTGCGCGTCCTGCCAACTTGATTTTTTAAATATCCTTACAGAGACAGCAGACAATGGGACGGCCCTTATAGTACTCTACTTAGATATGCCAAATGCATTTGGTCGCGTGCCACACCCCTCACTTATTGCCAAAACCCGACCCTTTGGTATCACTGGCCCCTACTATCTTGGATCAATTCTTACCTGTCTGATCGCCCTAGAGTTGTCCAAATAAATGTACACCCTTCCAGGCCTAAACCCATTACGAGCGATGTTATGCGGCGTAGCTTCCCTAGCCTTCTGCTATTCCTTACGTATATAAATGAAATATTCCTCTCGGTGGGCCATGGAGCCCCATTGCCCCTTGCTGATGATGTTAAGGTCGTCTTCTCATTCAGGCCTGACTGCCTCGCCTCGGCTATCCTAAACATCTCTGGAGACATACCTGCACCCGATAGATAGTGCTCACCTTTTCCGGTGATTTTTCTGTTGACAAGTAACGGGTACTTACATATGAAAGCAACCTACTTCCTGGGCCTCTAGCCATTTGTGGTTCATCAATTGGTAGCTAACAGGTTGCTTTAGACCACAGCTTATACTATTCCAGCACATTTGATTCCTCGAATATTCGGCCTTCCGATTCGCTAAGGCCAGAAAGTGCTTGGGGCTAATATTTTGCTCCTTCTCACTTGGAGACTGTTTTCTCTTTCTCTTTAAGTCTCATGCTAGGCATTCACTAGGATACTGTCTGTTGAACTTTACTAGTATACGCAAATCAGACAGAACTGGTACTGAATCAGCTGAACATAGTTTTACTACGCGGTTGGTTGGATTGAGCTTACCCCTCACTTATAAAGAAAGCTGCTTGTTTTTTTCAACTGGACCCTCTGAAGCTTCGCCTTATGAAACCGAAACTTATCTTTCTGCATACCATCCTTCACAGACAAACACATACCTCTAATCCATTGCTACTTGAGCTTGTTTCTAGCTACCTACCACATTCTAGAATTCTCGCCCCTTCAACCTCATTACCAGCACTAGCTTACTTTCACGCTTCCCCATCACAGTGTACTCTAACTTACGGAATAAATTACCGTTAGAAGTAATCAGTTCTGCTTCCAGCCATCGGTTTAGAAGTGCTTTGGATAAATTCCTCACGGTTATCCGGACCTTACAGCTCCTCGATGTAGACATATCCAAAGACCAAAAATTTTCAATTCTGGAAATACCGGCGGTCTACGTTAGATGTATTTGAGTAAAAATTCTCAGTTTTTCTAAATTTTACAATCAAAAAGTTAGTCCCAGAGGGTCACTGTCCAATAATGTTGCCTCTTTGTATGGTTTCCCACTTATCCTCAGCTGGGGGCATCCCAGACTGCGTTCCTCTGCTTTTTCTCTATTTCAAGACATTCACTTGTGCGTTCCTTTCTCTCGATGACTCTTAATACTCTGGAGACCACACTGGTCCTGACCTGGCTTAGGCGCCCACCTGACCGTCGGCTATTAGAACGCTAACCGACCGATGCTCCCTTGGTTACGTTCCGGGATCCCTTGATACCTGGCCGCCTGATAGTGTACCACCTGATACCCACAGCCGTTTGGCCCCAAAAAGAAAACACATGTCAATCCCAAAGGTGCGGGGAGCGGTCAGATCCACCTCTTCGGCTGGCGCGTATCCGAAGTACAGGCCGACTGCAACGATCCGCGGGAGCAACTAGGGCGGCGCATCGCATTCTCTGTCACCAGGAGTGTTCTTCAGGTTGGGATTCCAGTGCACGCCCAGCCTAGCCTATTAGCACCAGCTGCGGATATGAAGACAACGTCACCTGCATAGAAATGCCACCACCAGTCGCCTCCTTGAACACTCCTGAACAAGATTAATTGCACAACCTGTCATGTCTCAAATCGATATATGTACACTTTTTCGCTTGGCTCAGAAAAGCACCCTACTATTGGCTACTTCCGACACTTTCCTACATCGACTTGCCTTCTATATGCCTGAAATGGTCCCATGTTTGCCCTAATTCTATCTTATCCAGTTACCCGATTCTGTACTACGAAACATAAAACGGTTTCGCTGTTTAGATGTAGCTATTATGAACAACGCAGTTCCAGATGTACCACCGAAGAAACCATTCATCTTTTAGGCAATTTTCGTGTCACCACTCCATTTAACTATACGAAACCATCATTTAGAGATTCATTTCTCACCTGCAAACAATGTCACAAAACACAAAATTGTCCCCATTCCGGCGCCTAAACCACGTGATATCAGCTCTCTGTTCAATTTTACCCTCCCCCAGCATCCATTTTCATTCAGCCATTTGCACTTCGTGACGGTCGCATTGGCAATGAAGTGTCCACCATCCAGGGTATAAATAGATCAGTTGCTTCCTCAACTTTTCGTGTTAGACTTCAACATATCCAGCTTTGCACTCGCCTGCACTTCCTGAGGTTTGTTCATATTAACTACTTTTATACAACTGTATCAGTCCTTTATATGTCCACCTCCAGCATCCGCTTTGTTGCCAACCATAGATGCTCTCGTGCTATTCACCGTCAAATACAGAAATATCCATAATTGTATCATATTTCACTCATCTATGAACCACAGCCGCCGTTCCACCAAGTTATCATGGTCGGCCACCCGCACCACAATCCATTGGGTGCTTTTTCTATACCTTTAGCTGAAAATCAACTACCCATAATTAGAGCTGCCGGTAATCTGTTTTGCCACCCCCAAAGTCTCAGGTTGAACTGTCCTCAACGTACCCAGTCAAACAATCATCTGCGCTTTTCGAAGGTTCCAGTGATGTACTCCTTCCAATTGATTCATTCAGAAATCAATTATATAAACCATTGTTATGCCCACTTCGTTGTAAATTTGTATTCCTCATCTGTTAGTCTTGGAGCCACCTCCCGTAAACCGATCGTTGAACACCGTTTCACCCACTTTTTACTTGTTGCCATTTTTTCCATCAATCTTCCACTATTAGACGTCTATGCCGAGGACCAGTTCGAAGGCAATTTCTCCAAACCTTTGCTGGAAATGAACTATACAAAAGCCAAGTTACTGACCTTCCGGCTGTTTCCAAAATGCCCCATGTCAGACTGTTATCAGCATATCCCGTTAAGCTATGGTCCACATGTGTTGACAGTATCACTTATGCGCCACCCCCATATGACCCCATAAGATCATCATATACCAACTCCGCCGTCTACCCGGTTGTCAACCTTTGTGCACCTATTAACCTGAGGTAACCCATTTATTCGAATCGTATTTCACTCACTTGTTAACATTCTTCACCCTGTGCCACCAAATTTCCTGGCTGGGCATTCTACATAGACCTGTTTACGAGTGCCTCTTCCAAAACTTTTTCATGAATAATAAGTACTGATTCAAAAATGAATCGGTCTCCGTTTCATTTACGCAATTCTTCTCCTCAAAGAAAACCTTGTAACCCCTTTCGGTAATATTTTGTTGCTATTTTGGGCCGTTTGAGCTGTTGGTTCACGCTCATGTCCGTCATCACCTAGAAACTTTCATTTTGTCATCGGTGCTATTTCGAAGGTCTTCTTATCAGTAAGCTCTTCCCTGTGACTTTACACCGACACTATCCGAAATACTGCGAGTTTTTACCCAATCCTAGCTTAACTTCATTAAGTATCTCGACCGCGGAGCCCATTTCGCTAGTCACTGGGCGTAACGTCTACCTGACCTTCAAATTCAACTTTGCCGGGTATTCATTAGTGATCAATAAAACCTACACACTGTTTCATGCTGCATATACCGAGTTGATTATCCGAGAACCCTTTTTGTGGTTTTACCTGCACCATATGATCATACAACCAGGCATTCTTTGGGTGTCGTCAAAATAAACAATCATAATATTAATAATAATATTATGAAAGCCGCACCCCCGTTCCTCTGAAGGCACTGTCCATAGAAAGACTGCCTGAAATTATGCATATTTTTTATTGATGCCTCTGGCCCGCCCCTGCCTTTCTTGACTCTCCTTCTAGCTTGACGAATCCGACAGACAATCAAGGACTTCCCCGAGAACCGGGACAATTGGGCTAGAAGCCTCGAACCCGTGCAGTACTTCAAGAACTCAAGACAACAACTGCAAGTAGCAAGGTGGCACGGGACTAATCGAGAACAAAAAAGGAAGATGGGACTGTCGAAGTAGAATGAAAGCAGAACAGATTAGGCGACACGAAAGCATTGATCTACATATATTTAGTTTCAAGGAGTCAGACATATACTAGAAGAATAACACATGAAGACTGACTATTTCGTGGTGAAGGGGGGGATTGCTGGGGAAATACCGGTAAGAAACGATCACATTATGATGACAGGGCCCTGATGTATCAGCAGGAAAATAGTGAATCTGGTAATAAATCGGCCTGAGGTGCGAAGCTGCAACGATTATGGAGCTAGCGGCAATCAAAAATGGTGGCGGAGAGGGTGGAAGTTGAGTAAATATCCTATAGTGATCGTTTCTTAGGTGGAATGTTCATTGACTGTGAACACACAGAATGCAGTGCCAAAGAATCTGGTGCCAGGAATACAAATGGTGCATCAGATACAGAATAAAATCGGTCATTCGACGGGGATAGTGTTGGGGGTCGGCAGTTAGGTGCAGACGGAACTGGTTATATGGCAGATGAGTGACATATCTTGGGGCACACGTGTACCTACAGATTGATGATGAAGGAGATTGACAAAAGAAAATTGGCGGAGCAAGTACCTACCGTCCTTAAGCTAGTGAAATGGTGGGATGATTCAATAACCTACCGAGAGCTGTCCCGAATGCTAGTTAGAACCCCTTATGGGGTGAAGTTTTATCGATGGTTCTCTAAGGACTGAAAATCGCCTTTAAGGCGGGCATGCGCTTTACACGGCTGAACTGGTAATTGGCAGCACTTTACGACCTCCAGTTGGGTTGGCTCTTCCACCACTTCCCGTGAGTGCGTGGGTGATCACGCATAATGTAACTATATTAAGTGCCGATGATAAAGCCCATCCAGCGAGTGGGACGAACCCTAGTCAGCTACATACCCACCACTCCGGCGAGCGCCATTCGTGTTCTTTCGAGTAGACGCAGTACGATCGCCATCACAAGGGGCTAAATATAGCAGTTTACCGCGCCCTTCGGCAAAAACAAAAGAAGCAGGCAGTAAACGTCGAGGGCAAGAAAAAGACTTCTTGTAAAAGTCACCCTTAACTGGCCTCCATCGAATTTGAGTACACCTAGGACAACCTACTCAATGCTCCCACCTTCTCACGACCGTCGGAGGGTCGTCCTGGGTGGACGTCTGTTGCTCCCGCTGACCGTCACTCTTGTAACGATCGGTGGTGGAAAATCAGTCCGGGACTGTCCAACCATGTTTTCTTGAAAATACTCAACTACCTATCATGTGCGTATTTCGCTCCATTTACCCTTTAATAAAACCAACCTCTACTTATTCACTACCATGGCGCGATTTTGTCACATCCATGGCTAGACTTATGTTGACTCACATGCCTCTCTGTCCTACCCAGAAAATAAAACTCTGTGTCTTTGTGATCGCATATTTGAAATTAGTTTAAACTTCATTTACTAAATAAGTAGCCAAGACGTCGCTAGTCGACCTGGTCCTGATTCCGGGGTCGGTACGAACTTGGCTACGCATTGCTCACAGGCCCCTTACATCCCCAAAGCCAGTGACAGCAAAAAACTCCAATGGAGGATATAGCTGCGCCAGTCAGCAGGAAAAATCGATGCAGCGGGAAATGCGACATCCAACGAGATTTTAAGGATTCATAAAAGTTGTATTCATTCACGTCTACTCTTCAAGTTCCAGTTGTACCCAGTTTGATAATCAATAACTGCGGGACCACGAAGTCTATTACTTTGCACCGGTATTTTCCCCTCCTTGGAATACACACCTGCGCCTTAAGGTGCACCCTTGCTTTTCTTGCCTCCCAGCTCGTTCCGCCGAACAGAACCCCATGGACTCCAAGAGTCTCTTTAATGGCTCTTACACAAAGCCCATTGGATGGCGGCTGAACTCGTGTGACTTCGGATGCTGACCCGTTTACTAAGGCGATAACAACCACAACCGTCTGTTTGCAAATTCGCAAGCAGGATCTTCCCGGGCAGGATACACTGTTGGCGATGAGGCAGTTTGCTATCGACGCTCAGAGATTAGTGTGAGTCATGGAGATCAGCTTTTGCTGACCTCTACATTGAGTCCGATCTCGGAGAGAGGCTTGGAAAACCTCCCTCCTCAACGAAGCCGACTTGTCATCCGCGTCGTCTGCCTTATGCCGCAGGCAGGCGGTTCCCATTTGTACATGCATATCTTTGCCAGCCTCCTTGACTTCGCCTGGCCGCAAATACGTTTATGAATATCCCCGCGCAAAAGTAGCATACAGTCTTTTGTGGTCGTTTTCCTGGTAGAGTTTCTGTCAGACATTGAGAATTCTCTATTAATTATTAAGCCCTTAGTTGATGGTTTAGTTTGATTCAGCGGACGCCTATGCCACTGAGCGAGAAATAATCAGGCGAATGAAATTTGTTCCATCTGGATCTTTCGTTGCCGCGACAAAGAGAAAGACGAGCTTCCTTCAATCCCATGGTAAGAAAAATGTAAGAAAAAAGAAATCTGACCAACATGAACTGATCGGAAGGTAGCTTTAGCTCGCGGTTGACTGCTGCGAGCATCTGGTGTCCAGTCTTCCATATGGCCATGGGCTGGAGGTCACTCATGCATAATCTATTCAACGGCGGTATGGCGGGTGGACATTAAGCAAGACAGTAGGGAGTCACGGTTGAGGAGTTCAGTTCAATTCAGTTTGCACGGGGAGGATAATGGCTGCGGCCTATAGAGCGTCCAGAATTTCTTTGGTGGGAAGCAAACTAGGTAGGCCCCCACCACTGCGTAGCTTATTTCTTCGAACCTCCACCAAAGTAAAGGGAAGAGAATGCAGAGTGGACGGGGCAAGGAAGATTAAGCAAAGCTTCTTAGCCCCCTCCTTTAAACACGTTGTTCCATTTAGGACTAGACTGTTTCGTAAGATCGTTTACCGTCAAAGCTGCTGCCACATTTTGTTATTCTGTTTCAGTCAGTGACTATTGCATTGGAGAACTTTGCCCTCGCTAGAGTTCTCAGTCCCTCTTTCCTTAATTTAAGAGCGTATCCCCGGGCCACTGTTTTTAATAGGCACCAATGAAGGTCTAACTCCTCTTCCATTTCACCAGTTCTTCTCATTATTTTAGAGGTTTTTATGAGGTCATCCCGGGATTTTCAACTTTCTAGTGAAAGCAGGTTCGGTCTCGGGTTGCTGCTCATAAATAAGCCTTCGTAGTTAGGCAAACCTTCTCGTGGAACGTGTCTGCACCAGCTCAATGACCTGGAAGTCACTCGCCATTTACTAACGCCAAGCTTGAACACAGCTCTCAAGGTGGGTGAAGCTAAAGTTGTGTACAGTAGCAATAATAATATTAATGGTATATTTGTTGACAGTGGTCAGGACACATGAGCAAGGCAGGATCAAGGGACTTGGTAATACAGAACAATGTGAGGTTTTCATAATTTTGAAAATTTGGGGTTCACACAATGTTAGTAATAAAACAATAAATTTGGACTGCATTTGATTGGATTAAAGTGGAGATGGCTAACACGGCAGTCGTTAATCGGTTTCTAACTCAGGAACAAGAAGTTGTGGATGGCTCCATGACGCGGAAACACGGGTAAAAGCCATGCTGAAGAATGATAAAGTTGCAATGTTTTTGAGAAACTGTGAAGTCACAGGCGTCGTTTTTCACAACAAGGGCAGGAATGCAAACCAGAATAACACACAACGAATCAGATAAAATGCACGGAATTGGCTGCAACGAATTCGGCATTCGAATAAGGGTCACGCCGTTGCACAGAATTTGGTGTGCTATCGAATAGTATGAAAACAGGGAAAGTGGGGAAGTAGAAGAGATATTCAAAAAAGGTCGGCACGTGTGAGAAGAGACGCGAAAGTAAACCAAATGGACGCATGAGGGAACAATATCGAGAAATTGAGTGAGAGTGTTAATAGAAGACACGGCTCAAAATGAAGCCCGCATGAGGTTATCAAATTGCAGTCAGAGGTGCCAGCGGGATGTAAAGAAAGTCGATCCAACATTGGATAACCTATTGTGGGAGGAGCCTGTGAAGTGAGTGCAAACGAGTCTGATGTGATAAAAAGGCTGGCTTTTCTGTGCAGTTAACTTCGGTGCCATATGGAGGTCCGCATGAAAGCAAGGGCTCCACCGGAAATGCAGCACGCTGTTGAGGAGCAGGAATGGTGAATGGAAGCAGAGGAGCCATCGACTAACGGTCTATGGAGACAAACGCTGCTGATGCGACCAAGCGAATGTGCAGAGGTGATGAAGAGAGGAAGGCAGCGGTGGCTAGGAGAAGGCCAGACCCAAATCGACATCAGAAGTTAGAGTGTAAGGTTAAGATGTTTCGTGTACGTGACAAAAGAATAAACAACCAAATTCTGGTTGGATACAGGTGGTGGGCATTTTGTTTCATAAAGACCTTGGCTGCTGATGACGGCTGGTAACGAATGGTGAGAGTAGCAGGCAAAAGGGGATAGGTTGACAAACCAGTGAGTGTTGGTTGGGAACGCAACGGCGAGGGCTAGATTCCGGTCACGGTTTTCGGTACTGCAACGCAGATTGAATTGAGCCGTTTGCATGGTGTACGGGAAGGAGATTTTGGGCTGGTTTAGGGTGATGGTTGGAGTCAGTAACCCACTATGCTGTCCGGTGAGACCATCATGATGGATTTTAACCCTGGTTATAGGATTACGATTACTTGTCAGCCATTTAAGTTGCCCCACATGGCTTCAACAGGCGTGAGTACTAGTATAAACCGTGGTGAATCCGATTGATCAAATCGTTTAGTCCTATGGCAATTTGGGGGTAACTTCGAGTTGGCTGACCGCTAATAGCGTAACCAGTATGATCTGAAAAAGATCAGGAGTGCGGCAATCTTGGGAATGTTCCGGCTGGGGCCCATGATTCACGTTTTACTAGGAATCATCTAGTAAGCACTTTTGCCTGGGGGCCGTTGGACCGATCTATGGGTGACCATTGGATGAGGACGATGGTAGATTTGTAAGGTATTTGGGTGATAATTCAGATCAAGAAAGAAAGATATTACGCTAGTTCGTTCAGAGTGGCAAATACTTTATTTCGTATGCCGTAGAAGAGGAGGGGCCCATTTGAGACCCAATAGGTAAACAACGGAAAAAGGAGAATGGAAGGCAGTAGTCTGGTCATTGTAAAACCTGTGGATGAGGACAGCACAAATACAGGAAAAAGAAACCATTAGAAGTTTATGTGGAACTTTTTCATATGGAAACAAAAATGCAGGTCTTTTACTGGGTCATCATAAAGAAGAATCATACATATCCTGGGTGTAATAGGGTTTTGACATGCCACGAATTTATGCTGATTTGGGTGAGTATTGATTATCGAATAATAGTAACCACCGTGGTAGAACTGCAGTTTAAAAAAAGTGCAACAATGGTAAGATGAGGCCGCTGATTTTGAATGTTAGTGGTACTAATCTGCTGTTGTGAGCGAAAAGATGCTGTCTATTGTTTGAACAGCCTTGCAAAATACTGGCTATCACCGGCAGAGTAAAGCTGTTCTGCAACCTTGTAGGACAGAGGGGTGTGATGATTCAGCAGGCATCGCGGGCCACACGGCCAGGTATCGCTCCGAGTTTACTTTAGTCGAGGAGCTCCAACCCATCAAGATTAGCGAGGACATGTGCAACAAATCTCGCGGTCACTGGCCAACTGGTAATCAGCCAATTATTTTTCTTTTTTGCTTGTTTAAATATGTCAGTTCTGCAATTCAACTATTGTGCTGTTTTTCAGCTCTGGTTCTCTTGTTAATTTCGTTTGGGCAGTTCCGTATCAATGCGGTTCCCAAGCACTCTATCACTTTCGGCATAAGAAGCTTTTTACCGGTTCTCTGCTCTCTATACTGTGGCCTGATCCTGAATTTTTGGCGACACATTTTTGCCCCATGAAAAAGGCCAAGACTCACGTGCGCATCACTGATGGAAGTCAATCGAGGATTATTCCTTGATCCATTTTTTATGTCTGACACTTTACAGGAAACGGTAAAACGACGTTTATGTATATTTGTAACCAGTCAGGCTCTTTGCCAGATATTTGGAGAGATCAACTACCGTACAGAAGCATTTACTGCAACACTGTGCGGGTCAGATCCGGTGGTACCCTCCTCTTCACAAAAATGGCTCATCGAGCTGAAGGCGCCTGCCCATGGTCTCTAAAATAATTTCCTAGGGAGTTTGCCTTCTGTACATATGCAGGTGCACACAGAATGGCTCATCGTCCTGGTTTTCCTCGGCGGATGATGAAGCGGAAAAACCGAGTGAAACTCAAACAGAAAATATATTTGTCACTTTAGCGGAATTAACGGGCCTGAGCTCTGGCAAAATATCATCACACTTCAGTTTCAAACTTTTGCTACAGCTTGACACTGTATTCCGATTAATGAATAGTTTTTCTCCTTGTGTATCTATCATTTTTGCACCACTTGGGAATTCTCAGCTTTTCCATTATTACTTGTTCATTCTCGTGTTTATTTCGCCCCTTCATGGGACGATAGCCCCCTTCGTTACCAGCCAACTTTCCTATAGGTTTTCTCAGAATTTTCGCCGAACTGCCCACCTGACACCGACCTTCAACCATTGATCCCGGGAAGCAAACCCTCTACGATTTCCCCGAGTCCGCTCTGTATTTGATGTATCTTCCACATTTGATAAAATTGTTCTTTTCAGCAGATCTCTGTCTGGTCACTTATTTATATTACCACAACTCAGTTCAAAAAGAATCAGTGTCTGCAGCGTAAATGTTTTCCATTCGGCTCCATTCCAACCCCACCCAGAATACGAGCCCATCCCTCCAAAATTATTGAACATTTTGCCGTTTTAGTACAACTGCTGACTCTGAGTATGGTTTTACCCCCGCATGTCGGCTACCGCCGAAAACTAAACCGTTATTATTATCAATTTTATCATCGCAAGTGGTATCCGTTACAGGTATCTTGTCCTGTACTCGCCTCCGTCTGAACTATTGGAACTACTTTTGGACAGGAGATTAGAGCCTCCAAATTACCTGCCTGGAGGTAAGGTGTGGGCCTAAGTAGCAACAGAGTCTCCTTCTGAGGAGTTCTAGCGATATTTTCCTCTGAATCCCAAATTCCAAACCCACTCTGATAGTTGTTTCCTGAGCTTCATTACCTGTCCCCAGACCGTTTGTACTGGGTGGGATAGAGACCACTAGGGTTAGGACGGTATTCAGAATAATTGTGTCGGATGCATCTTCCGCATTTGAAGTGGTTCACCGGTTCCTCCAGTGATCAGCTGACCTGCGGTCGCAAGTCTAGTTATACGTGTGGTGTAAATATTGTAGAGATCTCCCTAATCACTTTCACGTACCTGAACTACTTGAGCCATGCGATTTATCCCTGCTGAGTCTCACACAACCTACGGTACACAACAAACTACATCTGAACACTCGCATACTCCTCACCCATGTATGCCGCGGCATCATTTATATATCAACTCTGACTGCCCTGCCAGTCTTGTCTGGCCATGAATTACGCCGAACTATGGTCTTTGCTGTCACTCGTTGTGGCCATACAGCTGATATTTGTACATAATATGCATGTGTATGAGTCTTTAGCCTAGTGCTGGAGGATCCGCTTATCGGTCGCGATCTGACCGATAATTGCCACTTTGGCTATGCTTTATTCAGAGTCAGAAAGGCATTGCAATATACGCCACCGGAAACACTTGCCATTCCGGGTTGGCGAATTTAGCCAAGTCTACGGTCGGCCCTGACGCGCAAAGGGCCTTTGATATGTGTTCAAAAGTCACTCCGAGGACCAAAGCAAATTCTTTTTGTATCACTGAGCTACCAGATTAGTTGTCGTTTCTTAAGGGGGGAATTACAAGTTTAGGCGCGATACCGGTTTTTTAAGGTAACCAGCCAGAAGAATTCCATAGGTTAAGGGGTTAGGGGACTTTCAAACTTTCGTGTCGTTCCTGGGGCCTGTTGCTAGCTTCTGCCCTGCTAGCAGTAAATCTTTCTTTATTTACCACTTTGGAGTTCGATGTACACTGTTTCTTTCCAGTGTCTGTGACCAGTTGTTCTGATGGTACAGGAGAATTTTGCGGATAGAACTAGGAAAGCAGTTATTATTAGATGTTTCTGATCTGACCGTTTGTGCTTCCATGGCTGTTATTCGTAATCGTGGTCTTTCCATATCCGTAGTCTTAGAAGGAGTTTCTGGAACTGAGCTAGAAATATGCCCATCCACTGGTGAACTCTCATCTTGGCATATGGGAATAACCCTGTGATCTCCGGCGAGATTGGTCATTTTACCCACGAAAATTGATAGAATGAGGGATTAAGCTTGAAAAACTCTTCAATGTGGACTGGCTTTAAGATAGTATGCTTGGAGCTGCCACAGAGCTGAAGAACTTGAACCTACCGCTAAGGTCATTATTTGATGCTTACCCCAAGGAAAAAGAAATAAAAACCCGCGTGAAAAAAACCACCTCCAAAGTCCATTATCTGTTCTGGGCCTTTGTTTGCGAGGTGACAATCAAAACAAGCAGCTGCTATGTGCCCAACCTGAAAATAAGTCGTGTCTTGAAAGCTCGTGAGTGATGTACCGTTGCGAGCTGCATGCCGAGACAGATTCAGCTTGGAGCATCCTTTTGCCTGGAAGCTCCAGCTCGTTTGTCGCTAGGCTGTTAGTTTGTAAGTGATGGGCATCCTTAAAGTCCAATGAATTCTTCGAGCATATACTTTATATAGGAGAGAGTTCACTATACATTTCACTTTTCCCGGATACCGGTTGGGGCCTGATCGCCTCCTTTTGCGGAGCATTAAGAGAGCATATACACTGATGAAAAGGGCATACACTGAAACTCATCTCGAATGTTCCACAAGCCTTGTAAACTTGACTTTATTTGACAGTACTTCGCCTACCTCGTCCACCCAAAATAATTGCACGTTTGTCTGTTTTTGTGAGGTGTTTTAATTTGGCCTTGAACAGTTTCTGACTGTCGTGCTTGGACCAAGGGATGTTGAACCTTTTGATTTCACCATTCAGTCCATTCGGCAGCAAAATTTAGGTTAGGGTACATATGTGCCCTTTGATGTTTCCTATTTGGTACCAAGAAATACGAATCCATCTTGTTCTGTATTAAGGATTAGTGTAAATTGGCTAGGCTTTTCTCGATTTGCGATTGTTTTGGCTCAAGCCGGGGCCGATTTACTCTTGCAACGCAGTTTGCCCTCGCTTTGGTTCCTCATGGACCTTCCGCTGGGCTGAAGTTCATATATCAAATATGGGGATTCTCCCAATAAAGAACGCAGTATCTCTCTGTCTTATTTAGGTAATTTCCAGTGGTTTCTCCCCTTGTGGCCAGTACCCACGAACTTTATACTTTGTGGTTCTAAGCTTTCCTGTAGGTGCTGTGATCGGTGATTTTGTCGTTGAAAGCGCTTTAATGTGAGCTGAGCTGCATGAAAATCCATTTTTATTTGGAGGGTGCAACAAGAATGGAATTTTCAATCATTTTGTTTGGAGAGTTGGGAAAAGACGGAACTTAGTGACGTATGCACTCTAACCACGCCGAATGGTGTACCAGCCTTCAGTTCGTATTCTGAAAACTAGTTTGGCAGCCTGTATGCCAACCTGCCTTCAAAATCAGAAAAAAGCGTAAAAGGAAATGGCTCTCGATGGCAGCTTATCTCAGGAATTTACTGATTCATTTTAAACAACTTCGATTTTAATTCCAGTCAGAAGCTTTCTATTTCATTTCAGTTTCGTGGATCTTCAAGCCACTGTTGAGCGGAAGGTATAAATTTATTCAGAGGTTGATCGCGTTCAGATCCTTCATAAAGTTGAAAGTTCCCATGTGATCGACTCCAAACCCACTCTTCCTCCTGGGGATAAATCAGAATAGACCAGTTCTTCTTCAGTAAATGTTCTGCACTGAGGCTGGTGGTTCAAAACCCTTTCCCGGAAGTACTCACAAGCTGCGTTATTGAGAGAGGAAGCCTTTCCCATTGTCCAGTTTTCTATCTTACAGCTGACCGGCGTTACACAGATAGCAAGGTGAACACAATGTCTGGAACGATGAGGCTCCAAGCCTCGAGCCCGAGAAATGATTCAAGCCTCAGGGCTTCATATGATTTTGGCTCCTGCCCCCCGCGATTTTGGTGGCAAGTCATTCCGTCATTTCTGTACTGTTCATTTACCGCTGTACATATGATGAACAAGCCCAGACAATATTGTAAATGTAGTTGAACTCCATTTTTGTGTAAAGAGAACGGGGTGTAACAGCCGGTCGTGGAAAATCCCCCTTTTTCCCTCGCGATTCAGTGTTTTTTCCCAACATCACTCATTTCCATACACTATTGACTTGTCTTTACGAACTGGTTGTTTTTCTGGACCAATTGTTGTTTGTTCGCGCCCAGAGCGCTATTTTGGCACATCTTTGTTCAGGACCTGCGTGACGCACGTGCTGTTTGCTCACACGCTGCTATTCGGTTTCTCGTTGTTGAGACTTTGTGATCGTATTATTGAGGTTTGTATATTGTTTACGTCATTGTTTATTTTAATAATCTAGTATCGTAGAATTATCACGGATAATCGCCTTCTGATTTCGGGATCCGTTGCGAATTTGGCAACGCATTGCTCAAACGTTCGTAACAATACTCAATAGATCTATTTGGAACGAGGAAAATTCACGCAAAATGCCAAGGAAAGGATCAGAGGCAGTCGAACCCGGACAGGAAGTAATACGGCAAGTCTCTGGGGAGGTTTTGGGTACTTATGATTCTTTAGCTAATGCTAGATCGCCTAGTCCTGTCAGTGCTAGCTCATGTGTTATTGAAAGCAATATTGATCGTAAGGACGTTGATTTGTATAAGCTGAGAATAATAGAACTAGAGCAACAGTTACTTTCGGCTAGACTACAGGCGCATGAAGCAGAGAAGTGTACACAGAAACAGCGAGAGTATAGGACCAGTGACTTCGACACTTCCGATAGGTTAGAGTGCAATAAGGTAGGGAACCCCACGCAGGTCGCCGACTACAAACCACCATCGATCGATCTGCCTAGAGTGGAGTTAACGGTTTTCGACGGGCGAGCTGAGCAATATTGCAAGTTTGTCAAACAGTTCGAGACGTTCGTTGAAAACAAGGTAAACGACCCTGGGCAAAGGCTTCTTTACCTTACTCACTACTGCCGAGGCCGAGCGCGAGAAGCTATCGACGGATGCACCATGCTCGATCCAGAACAAGGCTACACAAGGGCAAGAAAGATTCTGAGGGACTTGTTTGGCCAACCTTTCAAAGTAGCCCGTAACCTAATAGAGGGCGTGATGGCAGAGGCAAAGAAAACCAAGGGCGACGTCTACACCATGGCCGACCTGGTGATCAAGATGCAGAACTGCTCAATAGCCCTCGACCATTTAGGTTAGAGAGCTGACCTAGACGCCATGCACACTTTGGAAGGCATAGTCCGTCACCTCTCTCCCGAACTACAGGGTCGGTGGGCGGAAGAAGCTGAACGGATAAGCCGAGGCGACAGAGAAGCCAACTTCGAAGACCTGACTGAATACTTGGACAGGCAAACGAAGATAGCTGACAGCAGATTCGGCCGACTCATCCGGGACAGCAACCGAGCAAACAAGCCCGGTACTAGCCAAGTCCAAACCCCTGTACGGGAACATCCAAAGTACCAGCCTTGGACCAACACACACGTCATTTCACGAGATGCTACGGCGAAACAAAATTGCAGATCCTGTGGTACTAGCCATGGCCTACCAGAATGCCCCAAGTTCGGCAATGCCACAATAGACGAACGGTGGGGAATGGCGAGGATGGCAGGAGCATGTTTCATCTGTCTCAACACCACGCACCGGGCAGCAGCCTGTAGAACAAGGAATCGATGTGGTTACGAGGGCTGCACGGGCAGACACCATCGGCTGCTGCATCAGGCGAGAATAACCATATCCGAGGCGAGTGCCAAGCCCAGCGTGATTTGCTCAACTTCACAATCTGCCAGTAAACCGGTACGTTTAGGCGTAGTGGCCGTGGGAGTAGTGACTCCGACTGGGATAGCCAAGGCGTTGGCTTTCGTTGATAGTGGATCCGACACCACTTTAGTGAAAGAGCGGTTTGCCGACAAACACCAACTGGCTAAAGGTGCGACGTCGTTAGCAGTGAGCACGGTGGGCGGAACACAGGTAATGACTGCCGGTAGATTAAGGCTGCAACTCATCTCTCTAGACACTAACGAGGAAATTGAACCAACGGAGGTATTCACGTTAGCGGATCTCCCCATGCGAGCACCAAGGTCGATGAACGCAATCTTGACTCGATGGCCCCACCTGCAGGATGTAACCGTTGTAGACTGGGAAGATGATGAGGTGGATCTCCTCATCGGATGCGACGTGCCAGAGGCGCATTGGGTGCTTGGCCAAAGAGTGGGCGACCGCCAGGCACCTTATGCCGTACGCACGGCTCTGGGATGGATGTTATACGGTCCAGTAGAGGTACGCGGTTCCGTGAATTACTTATCCGCCGAAACGGACCGCATATAGTATCATCTGCAACGGCTTTATGAAAAGGAGTTTCATGACATTGGGGACGAAAGACCGACGTTGTCTCAAGAGGATCACTTCGCTCTACAAACGGTGCGGCAAGGCTCTAGAGGCCTCAAAAAACAGTTCGAGGTTCCCCTCCCATGGCGCACACCGGTCGACCCGTGGACTGACAACAGAAATTATGTTCTCCAACGATTACTACGACTAAAAGAACGCTTCATTCGAGACCAGAATCTGTGGGAACGATACGCGGATTTGATGAAGCGAAACGAGGACCTTGGTTACGTTGAAAGGGTGCCTGTTAACACCGACAGCAAAAGGGGTATCTGGTATCTGCCTCACCATCCGGTTATCAACCCCAAGAAACCCAATAAACTGCGCGTGGTTTTCGACTGTGCGGCCAAGTTCCAGGGCAAGTCGTTAAACGATCGCCTACTACAGGGGCCTGACTGGACCACACCACTGATCGATGTTCTGTGCCGTTTCAGAGTGGGTAAAGTGGCTTTGTCTGCTGACATTAGGGAAATGTTCCATCAGGTGAAGATTCCGGTAGGAGAACGAGATGCTTTGCGTTTCCTGTGGTGGGAAGGGAGCGACCGGGACAATGCAGTGGTGAATTATAGAATGACCGTCCACCCCTTCGGAGCCATATCGTCACCATTTTGTGCCAACTACGCCCTCCGAGAATCAGCGAACAAACATGGCGATCTGGTACATCGGACGGTGGTAGAAAGCGTCAGCAGGAACTTCTACGTCGACGACTACCTTGGGTCATTCGATGATGTGGAATCAGCTCTAGAGCAGTTCAGGGGTCTGACGAGATTGCTGGAAGAGGGTGGCTTCCATCTAACTAAATGGATGTCGAACGCTTCGGAAGTGCTGAAGGTCATCCCGGAACTGGAGATCAAAGGCGTAGTGATAGCAACCAACGTCGTCGAAGCGTCGCCCATTTTATCGCGACTGGTCAGGTTTTCTTCCTGG
This sequence comes from Fasciola hepatica, assembly GCA_948099385.1. Taxonomy (NCBI): domain Eukaryota; kingdom Metazoa; phylum Platyhelminthes; class Trematoda; order Plagiorchiida; family Fasciolidae; genus Fasciola; species Fasciola hepatica. The sequence continues at coordinate 5,412,756 of CANUEZ040000008.1, read as the reverse complement.
ATGAAGACGCTTCGTTCGCTAGTTTGGTTAACCAGGTTCAAGATAAGTTTACTAGTCATGAAAGGGCTACGGCCCTCAGGTCGGATACCGGTCGGCCCGATAGGTCCCGATGAGCTACAAGCGGCAGAGTACGATATTTTCAGAATGATACAACGCGAGGCTTTCGCCCAAGAACTCAAGAGGGCGGAAGAAGTGGGGCTGACCAATGAAGACATGCCATCTCCAAGAGGCGAGCTGAAGCGTTTAAACCCCAAAATCATCAACGGACTGCTGCGGGTGGATGGTAGGCTGACCAACGCCCACCTGAACTTCGACACAAAGTATCCTATACTGCTGCCAGCGAGACAACCCGTAGTAGAGCTAATGATTCAACACGTCCACGCCATTGAGGGACATGCCGGGGAAAGTCACGTGACGAGCGTCATCCGAAAGCGTCTTTGGTTGTTGAGAGGACGAGAGACTGTAAAACGCGTGATCCGACGGTGTGTGCAATGCAGGAGACGCAATGCCACAGCAGGCAAACAACTCATGGCCCCACTACCAGAATGCAGGGTGACTACGGGCTGGTGGCCGTTCAGTGACACCGGGTTGGATTATTTCGGGCCCTTGTGGATCAAGTGCGGGAAAAGATTAGAAAAGCGATACGGATGTATCATGACGTGCATGAAATCACGTGCGGTACACCTAGAAGTCGCACATTCGATGACGACCGATTCGTTTCTACGGGCCTTGCAAAGATTTATCAACCGAAGAGGCGTACCGGCCGATATATACTCAGACAATGGATCGAACTTTGTGGGCGCTCAACGGGAATTGCAGCGTTGGCACAAGAACATAAACAGGGACGAACTGCAGAACCGAACCGTGGCCTACGGCATACGCTGGCATTTCAACCCCCCACAGGCCAGTCACCGAGGCGGCATATGGGAACGCATGATCCGGTCCGCCAGACGGATATTGCTGTCAATCATGGAGCAGCAGCCGCCCGACGACGAGACCCTGAACACCGTCATGACTGAGGTGGAGCGAATCCTGAACAACCGCCCCCTGGTTCCAGTATTGAACGGCGACCCCACCCACCTGGCGCTCACCCCAAACGACTTATTGACGCTAAGGTCGAACGAGGGTTTCCAAGGGCCGGTAAACCTTCGTGGGAGCTACCTCCACGGGTGGAAGCAAGCGAATTATCTGGCCAAGGTCTTCTGGAGGCGATGGCTACGGGAGTACCTACCGGCTTTGCAGACTCGACAGAAGTGGATGGCCAAAACAAGACCATTCAAAGTTGGGGACGTGGTTATGATCGCCGACGAACGCGCACATTTCAGCGCTTGGTCTTTGGGAGTAGTTACGGAAACCATCAAAAGCACCGACGAAATGATAAGAACGGTGAAGGTGAAGACAGCTAACGGAGTGCTCATTCGTGACATACGCAGTATTAACCTACTCGAGAGCGAAGACGGAGGAGCTGATAACCCTGTGGCCTAGTAAACCTTTTTCACACCAGTAATCGAGGTGGATAAAGAAACACCATACATACCACACAATCTCCGTCAAACACGTTAAGGTGCTCGCGGTCCCTTCGTTGACATTACAGAAGGTTCTTTCCGATATGTGGTGATGAGTGCGATTCCATTATACATCCCGATACCTACACACATGCACGACGCACTCTACATCCCGTAAACCCATCATACATGTGACAGTGTTCTTTGTTCGCCTTTTGTTGACGCTACCGAATGCCCCTTGCACATGTGGAAGTAGTGGAGCTCAGGTCACACATGCACGCTACATTTACTCGTTTTCTTGCCACGCGGTCTTTTGTTGACATTGCAGAAAGTCCTCCTTTGATGTGTAGTCATAACCGTGATTTCATTGTAACCCCGGCACACACACACACACGCACACACACACACACACACACTCAAGCGCGTACATCCAGGACCGGACGGCCCCGTACGAGGACAACGTCTATGTGACCATTCACGCCCGCCATCGGTCATTTGGTCTTGTGGAAGATGTAGACTAGCCTCACGTCTATGTAGCCAATGGGTTAGGTGCGACCAGTAGTAGAACGTCGACGACGAGCATTAGACGCGCGCACTGACAGCAGGGCCTACGCAGGTAGGAAGAATCAGTACCTTTATACCGAACCTTTGACTCTGCTAAGGATCCAGGAGGATTTTGGTGGGCGGTGTAACAGCCGGTCGTGGAAAATCCCCCTTTTTCCCTCGCGATTCAGTGTTTTTTCCCAACATCACTCATTTCCATACACTATTGACTTGTCTTTACGAACTGGTTGTTTTTCTGGACCAATTGTTGTTTGTTCGCGCCCAGAGCGCTATTTTGGCACATCCTTGTTCAGGACCTGCGTGACGCACGTGCTGTCTGCTCACACGCTGCTATTCGGTTTCTCGTTGTTGAGACTTTGTGATCGTATTATTGAGGTTTGTATATTGTTTACGTCATTGTTTATTTTAATAATCTAGTATCGTAGAATTATCACGGATAATCGCCTTCTGATTTCGGGATCCGTTGCGAATTTGGCTACGCATTGCTCAAACGTTCGTAACACGGGGCAGACTACGATAAGTCATAGGTGGAACCGTCTCCTGAAAAGCGTACCGTATTTTTTGGTTTGGTTCTAGGGAACCTTGGGGGTGAAGGATAAAGGTGGAGTTCAGCAGGCTGTAAGTAGCTGTTACTTGAAGAATTTACCTGGAAGGTGAAATCTAATGGAGCGGTGAACCACTGATTGGACGTTTGCCTCCATGTTACTCCTGTTGCCATCGCCTACCCCTCTTACACCGTCCGCGAACTTAACTCGGATGGTTTAGGTCGTTAGGGAGGCTGGTCCTGGACAGCAGAATTTAAAAGCGGGCCGAGAAGGATTCATTCGGACGTCTACCGAACATCTCAATCAGGCTTTATTGGAGGTCAGCAGACGTAAATCTAAAGCCTCTGCTTTCTGAGAAGCCCCCTCCAACTTTTTAGTGGTCCAACGAGACCAAAGTAGGACGGTTTACCGATAGACTTCTGTGGCTTACAGCACCGCGGGACCTCCTGAAATTCAAGCAGCGGACATTCACATCTGGTCCCAAAACACGGTGGTTGACGACGACATATGAAAAGTACAATGGAATGCAAAAACAAAAGCGGCACTTCACAGTGCCACGTTTTGAGCCATTTAGCGAGCCCTCCTCAGTGAAATTGCTACCAATACGGTTCCTGATCAGTCTTTCCCTTCAACTGCTTTATAATTTGGTAAAGCTGGCAGGCCTGAAGTTTTATCTCGTTCGCAGCCATTTCGTAGAAGTCTTCAACTCAGAATTCTGTCAAGTCAAGGAGGGCTCTGCAGTCAAGGATGGTGGCAATGAACAACTCTTACATCGAGTAACAGAACAAGTCTGCGACGAATATCACTATTTCTGGGTGAACGTCATCTGACCCTGAGGCTTTGTGGGTTCATTCTTTCCAGGAACTTTACCGCATCTTAAAGGTGAATTTTGCTTCTTCATTTTTTCGCACACGCCGGCAAAGACATAGAAATTCTGTGCTTTTGGCTACCCAGAATAAGTTGAGGTAATTTTGGTGGGGCCTTTGCAATCACACCGTTACACATGCCCTTACTGCCACCCACAAACGCCCTACAGATAGTTTTGCATGGTGGACATGGTTAATTCATTGTTCAGACTTATTCTGAAGCTATGTGCACGGTGTTTAAGCCATCACTTCCCTGCTTCAATTGACAGAAAAGGAGACACTTTTCATGACGCCGAAGGGAAAAGGTCATGATCTCTTATCGTTCACTGTTTTATTGTGCAGAGAAAATAAGATTCGGAACTAACAGTATACCCAAGACAAATTTCTTTGGCCACGAAAGATTTCACCGCAACGAAATTCGCGTGGCAAAAAGAGTGATTATTCCGGCGGTCGTCTGAATCATTTTATTGATCTTTCTGCACAACATATGTGTCCCAGCTGGTTCAGGTAATGATAAGGTGGAGCTAGATAACGAGAGTCTTCAACCAAGGAGGTGTCGAAAATCTTACTATGGGAGATCCGCGGAGCAATGGTAACTATAAACTGTTCGAGTTGTTGACTAACGTGCAGAAATTCTCCGCAGCGTACAACTTCCGACAGTCCTCTTATCGGCCACACGTAAGTTCTTCATTTGCGCACTTTTTTGCAAGTTGCGAAAGCACATGAAAATTTCAACAATCTTGGGGCACTTCGCAATTTTGGCTCTCCATGCATCCTTCTACAGCGTACAATGTGTTGATACCCATGGTTCTTAGGTCACACGAATGCTGATAGGGAAAACTGAAAACACCAAAATTAAAAGTACAGGAGACCGCTACAAAAATTAGTTTAAAAAGTTCCTTGACAGCACTATGGAACCCGGAATTTGTGGTAATACTCGATCATTTGCAATCTCTGTATTTCGTTCCAACCACAGATGTTTGATCAAGTCTTTGTGGGTTGTCATCTGACGCGTGGTATTTTCGTGGCTCGTTTGTATATGTGTACTCACATGCGACGATGGGCAGTGAAACTCACGGCCACATAGGAAATTTGGCTATCAGTTTTCAGTTCTAGAAACTCGGAAGCTTCTCTATCTTTTTTTGATTGCCCTTCCAAGTTCCAGGGAACGACATTTAAATGTGGTTTGTTGCAAGAGTTAGCTAAACAAAGCCACTGATCGAGGTTTGGAGCCGGTTAAGTCTGGGTGAAGTAGCAATATCAGCGAATGCAAAGCACGTTTTCTGGCAAGTAAATACAGCAGAAGGGGACAGAAGATCGTTGCGGTTCAAGGGGTACAACGAAGGGGATATAGAGAAATCTGTGGAAAAAACGGAATGATTGACCGCCGATAGTAGGCTGCATCACCTTTTTTCTGTGGCATCTACACCCTGAGGGAGATTGCAGTCAGATACAGAGCTTTATTCATCCAAGAAGAAATCGATTTCTTGAGAAACAACTGCTATTTTGACGACCGTCGCGACTAGTTGGACGGCACCGATAGGGCAGTAAGCTACTTAGTGGGTAGGCGGAATTACCTAGGAAGGGCGACTTTTCTTAACTTTGGCTGCAGTATTTTGGGGGTCCCATGTAACTGGTTTGTCAGTTTCACTTTGGAGCACAAGCCGGTTCATGCGAATTGTGCTGCGGTCCAAATAGGATGCGAAAAAGTAGCTCTATGGGTGCGAATAAACAAATTTTGGTGCACAAAATGTAGAGGACACACAATACACAAATAATGTGTGCTATCCAGCGTATTCACGGGGCCAGGGTATTGTAGTATACTTGGAGGATTCTCCACAACTTGTCGACACACTTTCTGACGTTTGATGTACCCATTTCTCTCCCGAGTTATCTGCCACTACCGCTGCTGCATCTTCTCACCACTGGCCGTCTCACTTCCCAGCCTCCTTTCTCCGCTGATGTTCCATACTCCTTGGACTACTTTGCAACTATGCTGGCTCTGCGCTCCCCGGCTAATACCTTCGTCACCATCCTCCTGCTGCGCAACGTACTGCCATTTACCAGAGCACCTCCCAATTCTGAAGTTTTGTGTTGTTTTGTTATATCCTCGAATGCTTGTACACAACGACTGAGCAAACCACAGTTTCGAATCCCGTTTCCCGGGTAGGGCTTAATTAATTTGAGAAAGTGGTTCGTAGTGCCGCCTTTTCCAAGGTGGTTGCCAAGGTTTTCCCCAAGCGGATTTTTCGACCGGTTGAGTCCGTCCGCCTCCGTTTAGCTAATCCGCTGCCGCAGCAAAGATGAATCAATCAGTGGCACAATAATACGCATTTGGTATTTTTGGTGCATTTACTGCTCTTCAAGAGCGAAATGTGTATCTGAAACAATTTGTTGACCTTTGATTGCTTGTAAAAACGATAAAAATACGTTCAACATATATGTGGATACAATTCCTATCCATGGTAACGGTAATTTCTGACCTACCAGAGACCTTTTATTGTTTACAGCTGGTCCGAATAATCTCACCCATCACTCTGGTCTATATTTGGTTGCCATGTGCGAGGTCAGAGAGTCGTAAACAACGAATGACGAACAACCGTCAGGTCTCCAGATCCGGATAGACCTTCCGCACCAAAAGCCGGAACAAAGCTGGCTCATCAGCGGAAGCATGCTCCACTTGCCCGACAGCATAGCGCCCGGCGCACTAGCAAAGTGGGGAACATGCTGCCTGTACAGGCTTATACTCTAGTGGCAAACCGGTTCCGGATTGGTTCCGGTAGCTTGCCGGAAAAGTGCCGGTACGTTGCCGGTAGCTTGCTGGTATTTTTACGGGTGGGGTGCCGGCACCGGAAGAGCATACTGGAGTCAAGCCGAAATCGGCTTAAGATTTCAATTCACTTTTAAATTTAAACCCGATTTTCGAAATCGCACAAGCACACCCAACGATCATGCAATTCTAGCTTGTCCAAAATTTACGCAAGTAGTCAAGCCGTGGTGCACAGCAACTGGGTGGTCGGCGGCAACCGCGTAAGGTGGCCTCGGGTTGCAACTCTTACGCAATACCGCCAAATGCTTCTGTCCGGCGCACCACAGTCGGACTCTGTCCAGGCATACGCCTTTGTGGAGTTGTTTCACACAGGTAAATCGTTTTACATGTGACGTTCTCACAGACGACTTTGGAGACGCTTTCATTTTTGAAAGTCGGTTACTCCACGACACTTCCACCTGTAGCACAGACGACACCGTGCCACAAACGCACTTTGGCCAACGGTATTCAGTTCGGAGAAGGTACGAAAGTTTATCAGTTAATTTTATGTAAGGATACCGACGCAACTGTCCTCCGACGACAGTTTTCAAGAGGAGCATACGGCTCTATTGCGTGCAAATTAAAAACATTTTGAACTGCCTTCTAGTCCGCCGCCGGTGCTACAAAGAGTTATGGAAGCTGCTTCGTAAGTTGACGTTTCCTATCAATAAGCTTTTCCTATCAGTACATCAAATACGGCTCACTGCGAGACATCATCGCCCGTGCTATTCCGTGAGTCGTATCCCACCGGCGATGACCGCAGTCCTTCACCAGAGTTCCGTAGAAGGTAGTCACCCTAAAAGTTGGCGATTAACCTTTTTTGATAGCAAAGAAACAGCTGACTGCAAAGTCATATTGAACCGAATCTTGAAAAATTTGAGTGAGCTAATGCGTAAGTGGCTTTTTTAGTTAATTAAATACCGACATAGTGACCACGCAACATATGGAGAACCGTTTGGGCAAGGTGGAACGGGCGCTCGACTCGCTTACTGTCGCATTGGGGGCCACCCATATATCAGCCGTTCCACCCAAGGCGCTGCGAGCAGAATCGTTGGGGGACTTGGAAACCCTAAACGACACTCTTGCTTCCCCAAGTGTATATGCTAGCATGGTAATCTTTTACATTTGAAACTTAAAATTTCAGGTTACCACGCTCAAACGGTTCACCTGTACAGATCTGTGTGAAACGGTGCGGGGTATGCTGGCAGCAAGCATTGGAGAAGAGGTTGCTATGACTTGCTGTTGGCTAGGTAGCCCGCAACGGAAATCGGTTTACGATCATAGGTTGATCGCAGCCGTACTGGGTAGGTCGATACAATTATTAACACGAAACAACAGACGCAGTGCGTGGGACAGAACGATTCGCAGATGAACCGAGGTCTGTCATAGAGAGGCACATTAAGCGTTGGTTTATCAACGCTCGGGATCGAGGCGAAGGAAGACGGCTACGCCGGTACGTCGTTTTTTTATTTTTTGGTGTTGTGTTCATTCATTCAGGGTTTCTGAGTAACCATTGCTTCATTTTAAACGGATGGTGCATAATGTCACCCACCAATATGCGTATGGAACTATGAAGTGGTGACACGGTTTATCTATTACAAGTAGACACTGCCTCGTATAATGTTGAATAACAGAACACGCATAATTTTGTGTGTAGTATATACGTTTCTGAGTTAAACTTACAAAATCAGGTTGTTCCATATTTTTCGAACGGTTATTACATCACTTTTCACACTTTCATTTTACAGATCCCGTGAACAGCAAGAAGACCCAACAAGATACCGTGAAATACAAGAATGACCAACAACAAATGCCGGAATTTTATGTACATTTTTACCGCCTTTTTATACAATAAATCTTTTTCTTCTACAATTGGCAGTTTTACTTGTTTATATATATATATATATGGGCAACTTAGTGGTTGAACTAAAAACGTGGGGGAATATTGTAATAGCCGATTCCGCAGTGAAACGAAATTTTAGGTGATTTTTGGAAAGGAGGGAACTATTTTCCGCGATTTTCTCAGAACGTTGGGCATGCCCAACCCTAGCCCAATTGGGCGCTGGTGGCGCTGCCCAACGCATTTCAATAGAGTTGCCCAACGTTGTGATGGGCAAGCCCAACGTTTGCCCAACCCTAGCCCAATTGGGCAGACGTTGGGCAGTGCTGCTTGGGTACCTACGTGAACACCCTTATCCCCACATACTTTGCAAACGCAATTTTATAATCGCCTGCTACTGCACTCCGAAAGCTCGTTCACGCTCCACTCTCCCATAGCACTTCCAGAGCAATGCTTACCTAAGGACGGTCTGATCTAACGTCTTACAACGGCCAGTGCATGAGTTATTATTATTATGAGAGTTATTCCAAAATGTTGAACCTTCGACATTTCAAAACGAACAAATCGTACGAAGTAAAAATCTTATATATCGGGTATATTTACAATCTGACTCCACGGAACAAACTTCTTCCCATCAAATTGTTTCGCTGCAAGATCTACAAAGGATAACAAAAGTGTGAATCAGAAAAAAGATGAATTGTGGAACGAAAAAATTATATGTATAGATATGAATAATTATATAAATACAAATATATTACTGTAGTTATATATATACTACCGACTCCGAAACGGTATTTAGTGAACTAAGGTGAATCATGATATTCGTAATCGTCGTCTGTGCAAATGAAAAGAAACTTAACGTGGGACTACGAATGCGTGCTCAGTGAATGTACCTGGCAGTTTTGCGTCTTAAGCCGTGATCTCTTGCGTCGGTAAACCATCGTTTCATGGTACATGCCATCTCCAGCGTGAAAGGCTCCAGGAAACGATTGGTGGATCTTATGGCATCTGTAAATAAACAGTAATTACGTTACGCTATACTGACCAATGACGGCGTTAGGAAACTTTAAACTTCCCACTGCAGTTTTCCCAGCTGTTCCGGTCCAATTACACGTGAGTGTCAAATTCTTCCCGATCAACGATGCAAGCATTCGGCGGATACTTGATCCAAGATCGGTGCATAGATGACGCTTGAGTGCGTTGAACTTATAATATGATGCGGAATTATTCTGTCACTTACAGTACCCGTAAAGTTATCCAGTACGGCAAGGTATTCTTCCAATCTCAGAAGATCGGTGATAGTGTTTGCCTGTAAAGGCTCGTAGGCCATCGTATTTGTCGCATCCAGGCGACAAATTATGCCGTCAGGTTTGGCGATCATCAACGTCATTTCGTTGCAAATGCCATTTTGATTTGACAGCATACGTTCCAAGTAGTCTGGTAATCGTAGTAGCTGATAATGAGAAAGTTACCTTGCCACTTCTTTGCGTAAGCGGGCATATGCTGTGGAGATAAGGGCGTTGTTAGAATTTGAGTTGTGCTAATTGATATGTAGGAGTGTTAGTAAATTTTACGCAAAATACCTGGGACCGGCCATGTTTGACAATGTGGCATCTACCGTGAGCCTCCTCTGAGACTTCAATATTGGTGGACTATAAGTAATATGAAATGAGAAGTTCGCACTGGACTTACCTCGGTGATGAATAGCCAAGAGCCATGGTATCACCGGGGGAGTCGGGTGACTGTATCAGTGACTCCCTTCGGATCTTCTGAGACAGAGGTATCTCGACACTACTGTCATCAGATTACAATGGTACCGGTATTCTAAAAAAATATGATAACGTATAACAATGTACCTGCGGCGAACGGTGTACCGCTGTGAAAACGGTGTCATTGGCAACGTATCATCTGTTGACGTACCAGACTCAGAAAGAAAATTCCTCTCGAATTTAAATGCATCTTTGAGATTATCTGAGAAGAATGCATATAACTGGAGATGTTAACTGTGTGATAAATCTCATGAAAAACGTAGGCTGGCACCGTTTCCGGCAAACATCCACCGTCCAACAACATTCGTTGGTAAGCCTGAAAAAAGTGGATGACTTCGGCCAACGTACCCGGTTCCCATCAGTAGGCCAGCTGCTGTGAACAACGGCTACCGAGTCATCGGCATCAAACATGACGACTAAGTACATCTAAAAAGGTTAGTTCATTCGGTCGCATATTAAAGTAACGAAAGGAACCTAAGGCATCTGCTTCAAAAAGGGAAGTGTTACTTCATAAAGGTGTGTAATATGGGTATCAACACATTATTACTATTAGTGAGACAAATACGGAAGCATTTACACAAAATGGTATTTACAGAGACTCCGACAACATTGTCATCCAGTCCGTCAACAGAAAAAATGTACAAATAAATGGATCTCATTGGCGTAAGAAAACAATCGCGAGGGTTTGAGTAATAACGAATAATTATGGAATCCCCAGAAATTCCCTTAACAACTGCTGGTTTCCCACCTGCAACGACAATGTTGTTTGGTGGTAGCCATGACAGAACCATTCCCCTCACCACCATCGCTGCCTTGCATACCCGGAAACGGGTAGCCGCATTCCCAACGTCATCGCAGATGGCCTCAGGTGATTCGTTGTTCTCTGGAAGTGTTCTCTCAGCTACTAAGCAGGATTCCTGGGACCTCGAATAGAGAAATTAAGCGTCCGTAAGAAGGACTCGAAGGGAAACAGAAGAAAGAGTCTAAAGTACCATGATGAAGAACGTCTGCTGGTAAATGAATAACAGCATGAACATTGTACACGATGTTAGAGATACCATAAAGGGAACTCATTTTTTGCGCAAGTATACGCAGGATGGTTTCTGCGAACGCGTTACAAGTTTTGTACAAAACGAGGTGGCACAGTATGTAAGTGGCAAAGAACAATAACATAAAATGATCATATGCATCATCCGACAACAATCCTTCCAGACAAACCGGCCCAAAATGCAAAAGAAACATGCGGAATTTGGTGGCCTTCCATCGTTCAACATTATGTATGTGTCGACAGAGTCGCTGAAAATCACACGGCGTGTCTGGGTGTGACTGAAGTATACGGCTTTCCAGTTCTATAGTAGCAGCTTTGTCCAAGCGGCCAAATGCGTCACGCGGCCCAAACAACCACAAATCAATCAACCTCTTCGTCACACCCAAGCAAACAAGGTGCATGTAATCTAGTAGAAAGTGTTCAACCATGTCAATAAGGAGGGAAAGCAAAAGACTCAAGCCAACATGATGTTTGTGGTGTCGACTTGATCGAAAAGACTAGTTGTCACGTAACTTGCATTTGACAAGGGGGAATTTCATCCTTTTTTCGCAGCGAAACCCACGCTGGATGCATTTATCACAACCAAAGTAGATAGTAGGACCTTTCACTTGTCTAATAAAGGCCCATGCCGGAGTATCACAGATTATAGATGACAGGTGGCACTTCACAGACCTCTCACCAAGCTTGAGGCCTTCTGTCAACAAATGGTTCACCTCTCTGACAGTTTCACTCACATAAGATGACACATCCGTTGGTTTCCCACGACCACAATAAAAGCCGGCGGTAAGTACGGGCAAGCAAGGAGGCCTAACCACCCTGGCAAGGACAGGCCACAGCTGCAGGTCCGACGAACGAAACACAGAAGTGCCGTCACAGTTTAACTGGAGGAAGACTTAGTCGGGTACAGCCGTGATGTTAGCCAGCTGCATTTGCAAGCCTTCGGTTAAACCCCTGTGTACATATTCGCCATTTTCCAATGTTGTGTTTGGACAATCCCGTGGCGTGCGCAACAATGTCCTTGGGTCTCGACGTATGTTCGGTATATGTTTGCTATAGCCTCCGATATACCCTTTTGTTGCACCAGCGTCAGCCGATACCGAATGAAAGCCTTCGATAGTGAGTTAAGCCGCGGACCGCTCTCCTCTTCAAACTGTGATGCACGTCGTAGACTAGCCAAAGAAGTAACTAATACGAAAAGCAGCATAGAAGCAGGTTCACCTGACACTGTCGGCCTTTCTTCAGGTGTAATTTCGGGTTCACAAACTGTCTGAGCCGCCGAAACTGTTTCATTTGGTATAACATGATTCAACGGTGTAATTAACCCATCACTGTTGGTTGTGACGTGGAAGCACGCGGCAGACCGCGTTCCCCTCTTGCAATGGGACATCGCTCTTCCTCACGGTACACGTCTTCGGGAACCACAGTGCTGCAATCACCTGCAACTCCTTAAGGTGTTGAGTCTGAACAGAAAGTAAAATTGCCACTGAATAACCTCACCTGGCAAATCCCACTTAGGGAAACCATGCCGATGTTCCCATAGGGTGGCTTCATCACAAAGAGCACACATCGGTGAGTTAAGTTCTTTCTTTTTTAGATAATATCCATTTTGTTTCCTTATATCGGCCATTGTCCGTCAATATTGCGTAACAAGGTGCTAAAATACACTTATTTGTTAACCATAATAGTAATGGAAAGGCAGCATAGCTTAATTGAAAACCATACTGCAGATGTCACACGATATCAGAGCATTCAATACGAACACGTCGAAGCTTTAGGGGTTTTACGAATTTACCTGGTCATCATCAAGAGTTACGTGAAAAATACTTCATCGATAAAATACACCTCATCATGTTATAAATAAAATTATAGCACATTGCTGCAGTTTTTACTATTCAGTTTATCATTCACTAATTGGTAAATGATAACCTGATATGTCACTAACACCTCACAGCCAGCACGGACCATCAGCACCTAAAGCAACAGGAGCGCTGCACTAACCTTAGCGAACAAAGCACGACCAGAATGGCTGCCGCTGGGAAAATCCCAGTCAGTTAAAACAATTGGCACTGCATTTGTAACGCAATCAAAGGAAACAAATAACCATGAGGATAGGACACTGATAATCTATACAGCGGTTTAGAACGAACTACGTCATTCTTTTCTTGAAATTTCAGGCATTTCTCTGCCCATCGATTACCGGCACGTTACCGGAATTTGGCGGTGGGCAATGTGCCACTAGGGTATACGACCGGTCCGGAAATTACAACAAAATGGATAACCACATTACACGTGTTAAAAAAACATTTTAAGCGTGTACCGGCCTAACACATATAGACCACACAGACCAATCTTCATCAAACAGGAGGCAGTCAAATCCGGCCACATTTGTGACAACACCATTCGGGTCCAATCAGCAGTAATCTGCCGTACACCAGCCGAAGTAGATTATTTACTCTGTTCTGTTTCACAACTCGAACATAGATAGTGTCTGGGTAACCCAGGGCATCCGGAAATGTCCTGTTCAAACAGGTTTCTTTGAAATTGCGCCCTCTGCTGATGCTTCACCTTTGAAAAATTAAATGATCTACCAATTTTTTATTGAAATTTTGCCGTATGTGCATCTTGTACTCAGGCCCGTCAGTTAATGTGAAGTACTGCACCCAAAGAAACTGAAGCCTCTGTTGAGTCCCATGTGACGACAAAGCTTACGTTGCGCCTCTATGAGGTAAAAATGTGAATACGAAATGCGCAGTCACTTATCTATGTTAGTTGTAGATTCAAGTCCACGAATTTGTTGTCTTGGTATAGGGTATTTGGCAAGTATTCCTTTAGGCTGCTTATCCGTATTACTAATAATAATTCAACTTATCAGATAAATGTTTCAGTTGAAATTTCAGCTGTAACTCTTATCTAGTAATGGTGGTTTTGTTCATAAAAGAGTACACTCTGCCTTGTTGTCTGACGTGTATAATGGCCGTTCCTATTACTATGTTTTACCGAATGGACCTGAAATGGCCTGTTAGTTGAATCGAAAGCTTCAGCCTTTTCCTTTCTACTGTAGGTGCAATCGAAGTCCGCCGAACCTCCACCAGTTTTCATTGTAGGACGTTATTCTCGGACGAAGACTGTGCGCAACCCTTGTGAGCACTATGGAGACCATTGAAGTACGTGCTCAAAATAATGCTTACCGGCGTGCTCTGGCCATAGCGCGAGTATATGTACGAAGAATTACTTACGTAACAGCGTTGCAACCACGGTTTACGTAAACCGTAATACGTACGTATCATGATGTTCTTGAATATGAGAAGGTGAAAGCGAGTTTCCCATTCCTACTTCTTACTTCCGTGATTTAACCACTATGGCGGTTAGGGACGAAGACGACTAACTCGACCTGCCTACGCACTCAAGCATCGATCTGTAGCTAACAGAACACCTAACAGTCAGTTCTACCGGACAGAGAGTACAACCACTGAGGCTTTGTGGCAGTCACCGGTACGACGAACCCAATGGCCCCTGCTCCACAAGTGGTGCACCCAACTATTTGTCATGAAAGTTAACATCATTCTCACTGAGTCCATCAACCTTCGCACTACAATGCCCCTTTGATGCGCACGTGAAAGAAGACTCAGGTACCAACGTTCCTAGTAAAGGATAACGGGTGCCACTGAAGGAAGAAAACATCTCCCGGTGTTAGCCACAAAAGGATAGCCCACTGAACGGGTTTCGCACTATGCCACCTTTGGTCATCCTTCAGTCGGCCAAAAATTTCACGCCCACGTAGTCCTCCAAAGGTTGCATCGCAAATGTGCCAGACGCAAGCAGTAGTAGTGTTTGATAGACTCGCTCTCTGGATAACTCATTAGTCCTCGAATCACAAGGGTGGAAACCCGAGCCCGTCGTGGAATCCGTAGCTGAATGCTTCCGGACCTGGGTACCACTGGCCGAACCCCGGCTGGATCGCCAATCGAATGGCAGACGCCTCAGCAACCGGACCACACAAGCTACACCTTAGAAGTGAACTGCGGCGCCAGCTCGTCGGTTTATATATGACAAATGCATCAACCAAAGGTAACGAGCGGGTCGACGAATGACTTGGAAGAAAATTATCAGCATTCGATCAACCCAAACAGTTCTCACCTGGTATTCAATAACTTCACAGTAAAGAGTGGTAACAAAATCCTAGTGCGGTTAAGGTCCTTATGAGACACAAAAGGGTTAGCAAAAAACCCATCATTGCTTAACGACTGTTTTACCCAATCGCAGGTAGGAACAGTCCGCACTTTCGTCAATCCAGGGGGACGTCTAGGGTACCGCTTTTTCTAGTATGTTTTTAAGCCCACCTTTAGCAGTTGGTTTGAGTTCGTGAATTAATCCAGTTTTGTGGAACTACTCCAAATGATGTACTTGTGCCATGAAAGTGAATTAATAAATAATTATTGTGTAATTTTTCACATGCCTTTCTTTTTCGTAGTGCTACCCATGTGAGGTTCACGACTTCCTGAATTACTCTGACTTGTTGCTGGAGAAACTGAAGAGTCCATCTACTAAATGGTGTTACCGTTCATCGGAAAACAGTATTTACTAACTTATAGTGCTATCGGTCCCCTTGGTAACAAGTGACAAAGTTTACCTAATTGAAACATGTTGCGAAAGTAACGCGAAGGTTCCACACAATATCCGCTGCTGAGAGTGCCATTCTCACGTATAAAAGCCACATTCCTCCAGACTCCTTCGCCGTAAATGACTTGTACATTCCTATAACACCGCCAGCACGAGATCTTGACCCACAGGATCCCGGCAGGTTTACCTTCCAAGAACAAGCCGCCCACCAGGTGGCTGAGATTAAGAAACCCGTAGCCCTTACCTGCAGAACATTTATAATGCGCGACAGCCAGCTTCTGATCCTTAAATCCCACTCCAGACCACAGCTCGAGTACTGCCCCCTGGTATACACTAACCTGCGCAACTCTGATAGACATGAGGTGGGAAGAGTTCAGCAATCTTTCATCAAACAATTACTCGGCTCATCGGGTCCCTCGAACTACAAAGAGAAATGTGCGCTACTAAGACTTGAACCCCTGTGGCTACGACGCATACAACTCCACCTTTATCTGCCATTTACCCTCCTACATTCTAGAATACATACGTCCACCACCGATCTATGTTTTACTCAAGAAGCACCCGACCCTCTTCGTAACCAAAATCATACTACTGAAATTCCATAATTCAGGACAAAACTAAGAGGAAGGTTCTTCATCACTGTCTATTCCCGCATTTGAAACAGACTGCCTGAAGACGTTCGGGCCTGCTAGACACTAGACCGGTTCAAACTTGTCCTTAAAAATATCTAGAGGTCACCGAAGTACTACAGTTAACCCATACGTGCACCACGTTGGAAAAAGCTTATGAGGGTGACCTAGATTTTTGAATAGATAGGGGAAGCATGACCCGGATAACATCCGTTGCGAAGCCGATATCACCCACCTCATATGCCTTCTCCATCGCCAGCATATTATTATCCCATATGAGGATTTACATCATAGACACTGCTGTCGGTAAATTATCCCTAATTCAAGCACTGTAATCTCTTTCATCTATCTCCATCATACTTAATCGCCTTACTCGGTTCAAACTGACCTTATTCCGCTTCCTTATTTTGCCCTGACCCCTCAACCCTAAATCCCATTCCGGCGACTACCGTTCACCTCTAAATCATCATCTTTATTCCTAGTTTTCGTCTTTATTTTTGTATTCCCATCCAATCCTAATGGCTCATGGCTCTCATTCTTCCCAAAGTGGTCTGCTTTCAAGTTACTAGATTTTTCTTTTCACCACTGACCGTTGATCCCAAGTGGGTAGCATCCTAAGATGCGTCTGTCTATATTTGTTTTCAGACACCGATCGGTGCGTATCTCTCTTTTGATGTCTTGAAATGGTCCGGAGATAATATCGGCGAACTATCTGGCCCACTCTGCCGGCTGAAAATCTGATACCCGCCCATCATTCCGTCACCAACTCGTTGACCCTGTTCTCCAGAAATCCTCGAAATCTCCTAGACTACTTCATCTCTACTACTTTGTGACCTCGACCAACATGACCTGCCTGTGCGCGATGCGTTCAGATCCACCACCTTGCCGGAGTACATCGGGCTTGCAGGAATTCTGCAACGGTGTGCGGGCGCAACTAGTTTGGTGGATTGCACCTTTTGCTTCTAGACGTGGTTTTCAGGTTAGGTGTCCATCGCACGGTCAGATTCACCCACTAGCGCCGGTTGCGGATTAAAACAAAAACAAACAACATTCAAATGCTATAAATACTGCAAGTATGCTGCTGTCTCCTCCAGCTAACATCGATTCTACTTCGAGCTCGCTTCCAAACTCACTTTCACAACTTGCTGCTTTTTATGTCCGGCGAAATTTCGCTTTCTTTGGCGCATAATAAACGCATGCTTGAAAAGCCATCAACATTCTTGGCTCACCTTTCGCGGCCCACCTCCCTGTGGTTTCATTTTAAACTATTCAACAGTCCCATTCGTAAACCTAACCATTCCCTAGGACAGAACTCGCCCCTTTTTGCGCTTTTTACCGATATATTCAAAACCTGACGCACTTGCTGTTGCCATTCATCCTCGTTTAACAGCCTTCGAACAGTATATGTCACTGCGAAATACTTATCCAAAGATTCCCAATACTCGATGACTCCGTGATTGTTCGCATTCTCTCTCAGTTCCGCTGTTGTCCTGCTTAGGGATGTAGCGTTGCAATATCCTCATCTTTCAAGGTATCAAATCCCATATATGCGTATCTGTTAGGCACTCGTACAGCAGAGTCCTGTTCTGTCACCATTAAGTGGTCCAACTTTTGTACAGAACATAAATTGCTAGCCTCCTACCCATCACTTTATCTTTTTCGTCGGCTACGTGTCTTTGCTACTCTTGTAGTTGCGCACTACACACCGATTTCTCGCCAGTTCCCATTTTCATATTGATGCACTGTGTTTCCTTCTTCTGAAAGCGAACAGTCCGCTCGAGGTCTACGTTTTTCTATCCAGCCACTTCCGTCACCATCATTTTGGCAACCACAGTCCAGGTGTGCTGTCCGTTTGGTTAGTGGCTGACCCAGTCGACATGGTCACTGAACGTTATAACTGTAATCCTCGACCGATTTTTCTTGTTCTGTACGCATCCTAACCCCTCCCATATATTGCAAAGCGCTATTGCTTGACTACGTCTCCTCAGGAATTTTTTCTTTATTACTGTGACCATATATCCGTAAATCCAGTGTGGTCCACCGGCAGGACAGCCTTCCTTCCGTAGGATTTGCGTTTTTCTTTGTTATCCCTAATCCAGTGCACCTGGATTTGGCCGGCTCGACCATCTGACCTTCATTTTGAACATGCCGGGTGCTATCACAAAAGTTGATTCTCCTAAATTCAATCGCGTGAACATAGTTGTACAATCCTCTAAAAACTTTCATTCAGTCTTACAGTGAAGCTTCCGGGGAATAACCCAGGGGGTGAAGACTGAAGCCTAAAGAAGGCGTTCGATTGTAGCTGATGAAGGTGTCTTCCATGTAGTCCGGCAGCAAACTATCAACGTTATCCCCTCTATCAGACAAATAGAGAGGACGCAAGTCGGTTTACAGACGCGAAGGTGTTTCCTGCATATTGGAGCACCAAAGCAGTACCGATACCAGAGATACACCAAAAGAAAACGAATGCAACGGCTGTGCAGAAAGTGAACCAAAGGCGCGTAAAATCGGCGAAAGGCCAAAAGTGAAAGTGATTCAAAAGGAGGTCGACGGAAACCTCGAGAAAGTCAGTCCAATAAAACGTACGCAACCAAATAGAACAGTGAGGTCCATGTCAAATGTCGGAAAAGATCGTAGAGAAAGTAGATCCAGAATGATATCCAGAAAACGGTCATTTTCTCAGAATGATCGAGGTCACTACAAGCCCCATGTTAGTTAGTGCTACCCTAATTGAAGAGAACCTCGGCATAAATATAGTCACAGGTCATATAATTATTCGTCTGTCTTGCAAAGTGTCTCTGCTACTTCCGTGGTTATGCACCACACCTTAGTCCTTTGTCCAGTTCCCGTTTCCATGCTGACGCATTATGTTCCACTAACCTTGAAGTGAACAATCCGCTCACTGTATACCCGTTTTCATCCCGCCAACTGTTTCACCATCACTTTCACGATCTCTCCAAGCATGCCTTCCATCTGATATATAGATGGCTCAGCCAATATCCGGTCCCTAGACGTTATAACTGTATCCTTCGCCTAATTTTTCTTGTTCTGTATCCGCAGTTACCATCCTTCTCATCGCCTGCTTTTCGATACTAACAGCTTCGTTTTCGTCTCCCTCGGAAGTTTCTCTTTTTCGAAGGTAAAAAAATTTCCATCAACTCCGTTTGATCCTCCAGCAGTGCAGTTCTTTTTTCATAATACGTAACCCTAATAGCACACCGGATCCGGACCGGTTCCGGTAATGTGCCGGTACAGTTCCGGTGATTTTCCGGTAAAATGCCGGTGACCTTCCGGAAACGCTACCGGTACCGGTACGGTAAACGGTGGGCAAGCGAAAAATCGACGTGCATACTCTCTCTCCAGGTACCTCCAGATTCCAAATCCCAGTCGCAATGAGGAACACCTACGGCTAGCCCTGATGTGATACGGAAGTGTCGTCCACAGGCAGTGCATAGTTATTATCGAGTCTCATTCCGGACCGGTTCCGGTAATGTGCCGGTAGAGTTCCGGTAATATGCCGTTGATCTTCCGGCAAACGGTGGGCAAGCGAAAAATCGACGTGCTCTGACCCATAATCCATCTCCACGTACCTCCAGATTTCAAAACTCATTCCTACGATAAAAACGTTCCGTTAGCCGCTATCCAAGGGTGCCCACAATCACTGCCAGGAAACTATATTAGCTAAACGCATTAAATTTCCCGTTTTCCTAATAACGGTTTTATCGACGTTCCACGTACATTACCAACCTCTCACGTATAAGTGGTTTTTAAAGCGCTCCATCGCGATCGGAAGCAAACACATTTAAAAGCGCCAATGAGTAGAAAATGCAGAAGTAACTGTAAGTGATAAATTTTTATAAAAATCACTGTACAAGAGAAGGTTGAACATATTCTCCCAACGTCATGTTGTGTGCCGGCGAGATCTAGAAGGGAAAATGCAAATAAAACAATGGTTCGGCGATGTGAACAATCGTATATATATATATATATATATATATATATAGGGGAAAATTCCCAATGAACACATTTAGAGAACACAGTTTGGCGAACAAGCTCGTTCTCAGTGATTCCAAATCATGCCATTACATCACAATATATTACGGCAATTCAAAGGTTTGAAATTAATAGATAAATAAGAAGTGATAAAATTAATAATGGAGGGGGTGTGGGAGGGGAAGAAGGCAATTGTAATCCGGGCTTAAATCAAAACCGGATGTGTATTTGTTTTTCTCGTGTGTTTTCGGTTTTCATCTGGTCTATCGCCTGTTGTAAGGTGGACGGAGGGCCAGGGAAGCTTAACGGCACATACAAATTGTTCTTGAGCACATTGAGAGGGATTGTGAAGGTTCAAAAACACTTTGTATGTGCCCTTATGGTTCCCTGGCCCTCCGTCCACAGGCCATGGACCAGATGAAAACTGAAAACGCATACCTAACATACCTTGCAACGTAAACGAAGAACGTGGCATTATTGAATCGTGCTACACAAACAAAGTATAACTTTTTCAGGTGTATTTCACAAGGGAATTTGAGCTCACCTGGCAATCCGACGACCGAAACCCCGATCCCGGGCATCAGTAAACTACCTTTTCATGATGCGCTCGATATCCAAAGGTGGTACCTCTTGGAACCGAGTAGTTGTTTTGACGGCTCCTGCGAAATTAATTGTGGTGCTGATGAAACAGCTTTACCTATCACAGCATAGGGAAATCGATAATTTCCGATTGGAATTTTTCCGGGCGTTCCGGTCCAATTACACCGGAGCGCCAGATCTTCTCCAACTAACGAAGACAACATTCTTCGCACAGTTGATCCCAGATCGGTGCCAGCGTGGCACTGCAGGGCGTTCACCTTAATTTGTAAGCCTAACGAAATATGCAACTCACTGTGCAGTTAAAATTTCTGTTGATTTCCAGGTCACTTTCCAACTTACTCAGTTGAGCTTCATCGTTAGCCTGGAACGGCTCGTAGGTGGAGGCCAATCCTCCCTCACTACGGCTGATATAACCGTCTATTTTCCCCATTAGCAAAGAATGGTCGATCCGCAGACCATTTAGGCACGAGAGAATACGTTCCATATAGTCTGAATATTATAATTGGGGTGGATAGATCAATCACCTTGCCATCTTTGTAGGAAATCCTGCAGTTGACCGGCCGACTGACTGGTGGTTAGCGGATGGGACGAGCTATACGAAATGTTCTTATAGCCTGATCTATAAAACCACTAACCTGGGAGTGTTGAATGCAGCTGCTGTCTCCATACTTCCGCGGTTCCCCTCATCTGTCAATTTTGGTGGACTACGTAGATGCGTGATGAGAAAAGCTGCATTTACTATACCTAGGTGAGGGGTGGGCTAAGTCCAAAACTGGTCCTGGGGACATCGGCGACGGTACGGGAGATTCCATACGAATTCGCTGAGGTAAAGGGAGTTCCACAGAACTCTCATCGGATGTGAAAGCAATGGGTACCCTTGAAGAATAAAGAATAAAGTGATATCTCACCTGCGGCGAACGGAATAGCGCTCGGCAAAGGGCGTCATCGGTAATGTGTCATCCGACGACGCTGACCTGTCGGTTTCACCGATGAACTTCCTTTCGAAATCCATTGCATCCTTCAGGTTATCTGACAGCATAAGAGTATAATCCGAATTTACCTGAGTGGTATACCTCATGGAATTCGTAGTTTGGTACACTATCCTCCAATTTCGAACCTTCCAACAGCAATCTCTGATATACCTGGAAGGTTGACGACTTGGGCCAACGTACTCTTTTGTCATCAACCAGCCAGTTACTGTGGACGATGGCCACAGATTTATCACATACGAAAACAACTACTAAGTACATCTAAAAAAGTTAGCAGTTGGCATTACGCGGAGTTATTATTCATTATAAATTTCAAGTACCAAACACATCAAAAAGTGAAATATCAATAGTTAAAAGTGTGTAATATGGGTACGATTACATGAAGAATGCCAACGGTAATGGGAAAGCACTTACAAACAATGCTATTAACAGAAAGTTTTACAATATCATCGTGCAAACCGTCAACGGAATATATGTACAGGTGGTTAGACCGCATGGGTTTGCTAAAAAATTGACACGGGTTTTTAAAATATTTCACACTAACTGATGCCTCACATATGTCGACAATTTCAACCGGTTTACCATCGGCGATGGCGATGTTGTTTGGTGGGCTGGGAGAAAAGATAATGTTGTTCAATAAAACAGCATTTTTGCATCCACGGAACCGGTGAATTGGTTGTCCGACGTCATCTTGTATGTGGGCAGTGGAATCCGGGTTGTCCGAAGTAATCCGCTCGCACAGACGGCGATACAACTGCTGAGCAGGATTTCTCGGACCATGAATACTAAATTTCAAGTTTCGTAGATAAGATTCGAAGGGGAAACAGGAAAATTTGTCCAGCGTCCCGTGAATAAGAACATCTTTGGGTAAGTGAACCAATGAGTGGACGTTGTACGTAATATTTGAAACACCGTACAAAGAAGAGAATTGTTGAACAAATGTTCTCAAGATAGATTCCGCGAAAGCATTGCATGACATATACAAAACTGGATGGCACAAAATATAAATAGCAACCGAGAGCAGCATGAAATGATCATACGCATGTTCGCTCAACAAGCCCTTAAGACAAACAGGTCCCAAGTACAATAAGAATGTGCGGAATTCTGTGGCTTTCCACCGGTCAATATTATTACCATGGCGACAGAGCCGCTGGAAATCACACGGAGTGGTGGCGTGCGAATGCATTATCCGATTTCCAAGGTCCTCACAGGCACTTTTATCCAAGCGACCAAATGAATTGCGCGGACCATGCAACCAGATGTCGAGAAGTTTATTCATTACACCCAAACAGACAAGGTGCATATAGTCTAATGGGAACGCCTGAACCATGTCAATGGGGAGGGAAACAAAGGGACTCACGCCGATGTGATGTTTTCGATGCCGCAAGGTACGAAATGCCTCGTCGTCACGAAGCTTGCACTTAACATAGGGAAAAGTCATTCTTTTTTCAAAGTGCAAGCCGCGTTGGATGCACTTATCACAGCCAAAATAACCGGTTGGACCTTTCACTTGTTTATTGAAACTCCGGGCCGGAGTATCACAGATCACTGACAACAGTCGGCACTTAATGTGCCTGTCACCAAACGGTATTCCTTCGGTTAACGCTCTGCTCAACTCCGTCACGCATTCACTCAGGAAAGTTGATACGTTGGACGGTTTTCCTTCACCGCAATAAAAACCGACGGTGACAACTGGCAGGCAGACGGGCGTGATTACTCTCACTAGTATTGGCCACAGCTGCGTATTTGATGAACGATAAACCGAAGTACCATCACAATTCACCTGAATGTTGATCTCGTCAGGGACTGTGGTAATGTTCCTTAGCTGTCTCGTCAGAACGTTGTTCAGTCCAACGTGAATGTACAGCCCGTTATCCAAATTCGTGATAGGACACTCCCTTGGTGTGCCCAACAACGTTCTTGGGTCCCGACAAAGATTCGGTATATGTTCACTGATTGCTTCCAAGATTCCCCTTTGTTGGACCAAAGACAGTCGAAAACGAACAAAGGCCTTTCCCAAGGAGTTCAGAAGTGAACTTCCATCGCCAGCAGACTGTGGTGCACGTCGTAAGCAGTGCAAAGGAATAACTATTAACGGAAGTTAGTGCGCCAGAAACGAAACCAAGACCTGTTATTCGTGGCCGTCTTTCAGAGATAACGGCTTCTTGAGTGGGAGCCTCAACTGTTGCAAGCAAATGAGTCAATATGGGTATTCAAACGATTAAATTACTCATAACTGCTGGCTGCGTTGAAGAAGTCGTCGGAATAGTGTCCTCTTGCAAGCATACCTCACGTTGTTGGCCGAACGGCGCGTTCCTTGGAATCATAGCGCCGCATTCAGCGGCCGCATTAATAAGCGAATTCCCTAGAATGAAAGTAACAAAACAGCGATTACTCTCACCTGGCAAATCCAACTTTGGGCAACGCACGCGGTGCTCCCACAGTGTGGCTTCTCCACAAACAGCACACTTCATGGAGCTCAGTTCTTTCTTCTTCATACGATATCTCTTCCACTTATTTATTTCAGCCATTGCAACTGATTAATATAAAGGAGTTTCCAAAATGTACCCAAGCGGTTCACGATTATGGACAGGACCTCGTGACGCGTGCGACAAGGCAGAACCGCTTCGAGATTTGAATTTGGCCTTCACTTGACTAAAACAAAGACCCACGATTGCACCGCAATTCACGGACATAAATATGCGTAAAAATCGCATATTATTACTCACAAGGCCATTTGAAGAATAATTATGTGAATACTTTTATAAATTGTCCACTATTTATCTGCCCACTTGTTACCGGCATGTTACCGGAATGTTGCGGTGGGCAACGTGCTACATGGGAAGAGTACCCCCACTGTTTTCATCTAGCTCCACCTGGACTTAGCCGGCTAGACCGCCTAACCCTAAGTTTGAATTTCCCTGGCGCTACCATAACGAGTAAGTTACGTATTTTCTCCAATACTACCTCCAGGGCACGTACTTGTACAATCCTGTTGAACAAAATCAATCACTTGAGGAGACATGTACTTGCTTCTAGCTTTGACATTTTTCTGGTTACAGAAACATGGTTAGCCGATCACACCCCAACTGAAGTTGTCTCGTTGGTAGGCTACAACTTCTTTTCGAGTAAGCAGAGTGAACCGCCCAGGCGGCGGTTGTCTTGCATACATTAAACATAAATTTACTACCACCCTACTCCACCACCCAGTGCTTAAATGTATTCCCGAATATCTTTGGCTCTCCGTCCTAATTCCTGGAAACGTGTTGCATATTGGGTGCGTCTTCCGAGCACCAACCTCTGGCTTCTCTGATTTCCCACATATCATTAGATCTTTCGAGTACAGTTCTACTCTATCCTTAGGTCCGAAAATCGTAGCAAGAGACTTTTACATTCCGGGTATTTGTTGGAATGCAATGACTGCCCCCTCCCACTTATCCGACTTCCTTCTGGACACCTACGCAGCAGGATGTACACAGCATGTCTCCACTCCAACAAGGCATAACAATATACTCGATCTGGTGTTCACTCATGGCCTCCGTGACGTGGACGTCTCCGTCACACAAACCCCCCCGGTAGTGACCACAAAATGGTCATGTGTCACTTCAACGTTACACAAGAATCATGCCTACCTGAAGTTGTCGAAATCAAAAACAAAAACACCTACAGACTGACTTACTAGGCCCAGTTGGCTACCTCCCTCCGGGTCATTGACTGGTTAGACTTTTTCCTCACATCTGACCCGCGAAAAGCAGCCGATATGTTCTACGTCAAATTGCTTTCCTCCATAAACTGCCCTACCTCAACCGTTAGACACATTAGAGCCAAGACTACCAAAATTGACAGACTTCGACAAAAATTTGTAAGCTCCAGAACTCATTCCTCAAGAATCGAGACTTCTCTCTGACACTCAGAATAGGCCGACTCTGCCATGATCTCTATGCAGCAACCGAGAATGAACTCAAAAAGCAAGAATTGTTTGCCCTACAATAGCCTCACAGTGTAAAGCTCCTCTCAAGACTGCTAAAATCTCGCAACTCGCGCAGCAATGAGAACAATATCCACTTCCTTATCCAAAGTGGCACCCACCTTGTCTCGCCAGAAGATATGGCTGAAGCTTTCAACTGATATTTCGCCTCAGCTCTTATTGCGGACACTAACCCTCCACCATTCTGCCATCCGGTGCTCACACAGGACTCCACATCAACCATAACATTTGCCACGGCTAACATCAGGAAATTCCTGGCCAACACGAAACCCTCCTACCACCCGGGGCCTGATGAACTTCCATCTGTCCTACTTCGATTTGGAGGACCTGACCTAGGGCTCCCATGTCTGAACCTCTTTACATTATCTATGTCTTCTGGAATCTACCGAGCTCAGTGAAAAGCGTCCTGTATAATTCCAAAACATGAAAATGGGTCCCATAAACCACACTTCGATTGTTTCCAGGCTCACGGAGAGGATAGTAAAGGACCAGCTTGCAAATTTCCTGACTTCTCGAAATCTTATCAACCCAGCTCAGCATCGGTTCCTAAAGTCCCGTTCTTGCCTCACGTGTCAGATGGACTTCCTCGATTTAATCTCTTCTGAAGCTGACAGCAACAAGTCAATCATTGTCATCTTTCTCGACATGATTAAAGCATTCGAACGTGTATCTCCAGCTCGCTTACTGCCAAAAATTAAATCCTACGGAGTCGCCGACCCTCTTTTGTCTTGGCCAAAATCTTATCTCTCTGAACGTTTTCAAACCGTCATTGTCAATGGAACATCCTCTCGGCTCAAACAAATCACTAGCGGGGTCGTAAAGGGCAGCGTTCTAGGTCCTCTCTTATTTCTTATGTACGACGTCTTCCAAGTAGAGCTTCATGGCAGGACATTCGTCTTTGCTGGCGACATAAAACCAGTCTATACTTTTGAGGCGAACGCCATGCACTCAGCTGTCAGTGATATTCTGTCAGACTTGAAGTCTCTTGACAAATGGTGTGCTCGGTGGCTGATGACGTTTTTGGTAGCTTACAGCTCCCTTCTGTCTTACAAATGCCACGTTCCACCTCGCTCCCTCAAAATAAATGGTCTGCCGATTCTCTCCGCTCATATGGTAAGAGATTTGGGCCAGCATTATTCATGTTCCTTCAACTTTCATGAACAAGCATGGACCCAAATTGGCAAGGCAAGAAGGATGATTGCACTTATCCTCAGGACATACCGTACTCAGGAGAGTAAGCTCCTGATATTCAAGACACATGCCAGGCCGCTGCTGAAATACTGCCCCTAGCCTTTACCCTGATGCGAAAGGCCGACCGGGTCAACATAGAGAAAGTGCAACGCTCCCTCACCAAAAAATTACTTGCCACCTCTCCCAACCTTAAATACAGAGCCAGGTGCGAACTACGCAGGCCTGAGCCACTATGGTTACGTCGTATAAAGCTCAATCTCTCATTTCTCTTCAACCTCCTGCATTCAAAAGTCCACTCATCTGATAACCCACTCGGTCTCTCTAGTGAGACTCCCTACTCCCTCCGTCATAAGCAATTCACCATAACAACCCCCCAATCCAGACTCTCTCTGTGAAAAACACTTTCAGGTGAACACAGGGGGTGTGATCCACCAACCCAATTGGGCTCGCACATCGTTTCGGACGACCTGCTCGCCCGATGTGCACCGGCTAAAGCGGTGGATCTGACCGCGCCCCAAACCGTTGGGAATGGCACCAATGCTTATTGATGATTATGCATGTGGGGCGCAGTTTAACTGTGAAAGTATGAGATATAAGTTCGGCGGTCGGATAGTCAGGTTGCAAGGGGTTCCAGAGGACGGGGCCAGCGGCTAATAATCAACCAAACAGCGGCGTTATCCAGGCGCGTATACCAACGCTGAGAATGAAATGCACGTGAGGACAGAACAGGAAAAGGAGAGAAGATAAAAAATAGTAGTCCAAGTGTGCCCCTGCTGTGGACCAACGGTTAATGGAGGCATAAAAAACCAGTGAAGGACAAGGCATAGGAATGACAGAAACTACGGGGGTGAGAGAAAACAAAGTGATTGAAATTAGTGGCATTTCAGTTTGTTTGATTCATTAAGAAAATTGACACAGGCAGTCTAACGTTGAGAACTCAGTCAGATAGGTGAGACTGTCTATCGTTGAATGCGTCCTTAATTGAAGGGAGCAGGGTCGGCGAAGGAGTTGGTCTTAGAAGTCGAGGCCCCTCCCGTAAGCTATAGCTTCTACCATGCTCATATTAGATAACTGGAGTGCACGGTGACGCTGAGATGTGGGATGAGTGCCGACAGAAATTGGGACTTGGTTTGTGAAGCTCGAAGGGTGATGGGCAACTTGTTCCGGACTTTGGAGTAGACAAGAATGAAAAAACGTGACCGTATGGCCGACTTAGCTATGCTGGAAGAGACAATAAAAGGCCTGTGCCGAAGTGAGTAGAGGGTTTCATGGGAGAAGATTACCGGTTCAAAGGAAAGAGACCGGTTATGGAGCAGGTTTCACAAGGAGACCAAGTTTAGTCTTATGCGGCGGAGCCAGAGTGGGTCAAGATTCAGTTTTTGGCATCGTTCTCTATAGTTTGAAGACGTGGACCAACCGAGTAGTTGTTTGGTGAAGCGCCTTTGTATGCTTTCAATCGCAACGCTGTCAAATTTCGTCATGTTAGGAAATATTACTGGGCAGTATCCAAGCAAAGGCCTGACGTGGGATTTATAGATGCTGATGATACTGTCCCTGAAACAAAGGGAGCGGAAGAGAAGGGCCACACTTCTTCTAGCCTTGGCCGCTTGGATGGCGGCGTGCTCAGGAAAATTGAGGGAGCAGGAATAGTTGAGGCCCAAATCGCGGATGGTAGGTCGACTGGCTATTGGCGACCCACCAAGAGTTAAGCATCCAGGGGGCAATTGGGACTTGTAAGCTAGGACCTCGCACTTATCAGTGGAAAAGCTCATCCTCCAGGTGTGGCACAAGCGTTCAAGTGCAGCGAGGTCAGCGGAAATGTTGCAGAGAGTAGGGATAGCATCATTAGAATTGAAACAGTAAACTATTTTTATATCGTCTACAAATAAGAATGGATTGCCGTGGTGTACTAGATCCAATGCGCCATTATTGTACATCAGAAATAGGAGAGGACCCGGTACGCCTCCCTGTATAACGCCACTTGTAACAGCTTTCGGTTTCGAAGTATGTCCATTAGTGAGGACCACTTGCAAACGATGAGCAAGATAAGGTTTCAGCCAAGAGAGCAGTGGGTCACCAATGCCTGATGAACTCAAATTGAAGATAAGATGCAGGTGTGGAACACGGTCGAAAGCCTTCGACAGATCTAGATAGACAATTACTGATGCCTGCCCGCTATCAACAGCCCTAATGACCGGATTGAGGAAGTCAAACTGACATAGGGTGCATGATCGCCATTTGAGAAACCCGTGCCTCCTGTCGCTAAGAAGGTATGAAGCGAGAAGATGGGTGGCAATGCCATCTTTGATAAGCGTTTCCATTATTCTAGAAATGATAGGGGTATGGTTGATGGGACGGTAATTAGCGAGTTCATGGACAGGTCCTTTTTTGTGTCGTGGAATGATGACTGCACGCTTCCAGTTCGACGGTACCAAACTAAATTTGAGTGACAAGATGAATAGGTTCAGTAATAGAAGTGGAAAGTCCGATCCATCGTTAATTATTGCAGCTGGGGGCAACTCGTCTGGTCCAGGATGCGCAGATGCTTTATGGCGTGAAATGAGCCTGGGAATGACGTTTACTTCAAAGGTTAGGGTAGGTAGGGAAGAGCTGGTAGTAGCCAGAGGATTTGAGGGTGTTGTATCTGAGGCGGAGGCCATGGAATTGGCGAAGTAATGGTTAAAAGCCTCAGCGATATCAGAAGGGGAGGTGGCTGAAGTTTTATTCGGTAACACAACGTATTGGATCATAGTATCTGTTGCCGAATTCCTAGATTTGTGTAGGAGTGAGAGTTTCAATGCATTTTGGGATGTCTTAGGGCTTTGGCTTGTTCTTAGTGGAACTATTTTTCCTTTAGGTTCCGGATGATATCAGTAAGACGCGTTAGTCTCATGAGAAGAGAGAAGTCGTGGTTTTGGAGGTAAAGTCTTTGCATCTTAAGGTACTTTCGTTGGAGGGAGGCAAGTTTGAACTTCATAAGGGAGGAGTTTTGGGATATTGGGCTAAGTTTCAGGAGGCAGTTTCCCATGTTAAGGTAAAAGTGATCAGCCACTTGTTGGGGGTCGGCCGTTAGAAAAAAACTGCTCCAATCTTGGTTACGGATGAGATTGGGCAGAGGGTTCCAATTTAAACGGACGGGATTGTTAACCTGGGTCAGATAGTCTGATGAGTAAGGATGGAGTGAGAGATTACCAGCCACTATCTTATGGTCGCTACCCGGAAATTTATTCAGAACGGAAACCGAAAAGTGGGAAACGCTGTGGATGAATATAAGATCTAGTACGTTGGCGTTTCTAGTAGGGGTTTTACCGTGTTACACCCAGCCCCCAATGTGAGTATGGGACACAAAGTCTATTAAGTTGGGAGGTGCAGTGAGGTTTCGCCAGGATATTTTAGGCCAGGTAAAATGACCGGCTATGATTTTCGCTGCCGAAGGTAGTAGTGAAAGTACCCAAAGGCTTCAATTAAGGGAGTTAAGTCTGCAATAGTAGATGAGGGCGGGCGATAGACACAACCAATGTGCATGACTACAGTTGGGAACCGAATTGTGAGCCAAAGGGAATCCAAAATTGAGTTGAGTGTGGCATGTCTGATGGGTACTACTGAGAGGACGTGCTGTACGTACACTAGGCACCCACCTTCGCGTCTGTCGATCCTATTCACCCTAAAAATCTTGTACCCTTCAAGCATAATTTCGCTTGCGCTGGTGTGTTCGGTGAGCCAGGTTTCAGTAACAAAGATGATGTCAGGACTGGATGTTATGACATAATTTTTTAAGTAATGAAGCTTATTTAAGATGGATCGCGAGTTAAATAAGATGAATGATAACCCACTCATATGGAAGTGGGTGTCAGGGTTAGGTAACGTATGGGAGTTGTTGGTTGGAGGAAGTGCACGGTGAGGGGCGTGAGTTGGAGCTATTACCGAAGAGAAAGAAAGGCGAGCGTTGGATGCCTCCTCGATGGTTTCTGAAGAATCAGCCGCGGACGAACCGGAAATAATCAATTTTGGGTTATTACGAAGTGAAAAAGAAGACCTTAGAAGAAGTAGTTCCGCTACTTATCCTGATTCGTTGGGATCGTTCGATGCTCCAGTGCAGTGACAGAATACGGAGTTATGGAAGGTATTAGCCTTCCCACGTGACAACCTTAGTATTGGTCGGTGTTTTGTGGTAACAGCAGGCCTCAGAGGGTAAGGACTAAAAGAGTTTGGGGTGGCTTCGCCGCCCATCGATGCGGCTTGCCCGGGTGGGGAAAGATAGGAATCGGCGGTTGGTAGAGGGGGTAAATGGAGGTTATTTTGGCAGAAGGTAGTGGTAATACGCAGTGTTGCTTAGTTGGCCTGTGGAGTTCGGTGTGCTACCGAAGGTATGAACGACTCGTAATATGCCGGTATTGGAAGGCGGTTAATTAGGGCTAGAAGAGATGAAAGATTGTGGGATTGTATGCCACAGGGTGGGGAAAATTTACTCGAGGGGTTTGTGGACGTATTCTGCGCGTAAAACGATTGTGGTGGGGCGAAACGAAAATTTTGGTATGGTAAGGGAACTAACGGGATGAACGGTGGAGGCACGGAAATGTTAGGAAATTGTGAGCTAGGCAGATGCAGCTTTGAATAATAGCTGTGAGGTGCTTTGCGAGCATCGTCCGTATAAGTGCGCGTAGAGCTGGGGTTTCGCTGAGAGGAATTACGGTTTGAGAAACTATCTATTTTGGGAACAGAAACTGTAGGTCCCGGCATTAGTGACATCTTACTAAAGTATCTGTTCGCTTCTAATCTTTGCATGACCTTCGGGGTGTAGCCTGGTGATATAAGGTGGTCGTTGCCTAATGAACTAAATGTTGAGGCCTTCCGTAAGAATGGAATGTGGGTTGCCGAATTCCGGATTTGGGGCCATGTGTTACCGTTGGTATCAACACTCGGCTTTGGGGGGATGAGTGTTGATCGTTACCAACTTTCAGCCCATGG
The DNA here is from genome assembly GCA_948099385.1 of Fasciola hepatica. Taxonomy (NCBI): domain Eukaryota; kingdom Metazoa; phylum Platyhelminthes; class Trematoda; order Plagiorchiida; family Fasciolidae; genus Fasciola; species Fasciola hepatica. The sequence continues at coordinate 5,380,832 of CANUEZ040000008.1, read as the reverse complement.
GTGATAAGTTAGATTGCAACAGTGAGGTTGTGTCCTCAGGTACGTTACTTCTTGGCAGCTTGTTTACGGGAGTATGCCCTGAAGGCTGACAGGTTTGATTCGAGCGAGATTGACCTGGCAATGTCTTGGTGCGGTCCGGCGGATGGGTTTTAGTCGTGACTATGTGGTGTGGACAAGAACGACCATACGTTGATTTATATGTTGCCTTGGGAGAGTGATGCAAAGTCGTTAGGTCAGGGAGGCTACGCGAGTTAGGTAGCTGCTTCTGATGCTCAGAGTTAAGCTGTCTGACAGGACTCGGTGGATTCCAGTCCCAGGCATCTGAGACACTATGACGAGCCTAGGGTGCTTGGAGACTGGCGGATTTGGAGAAAGCCCAGGCGTTGCGTCAAGGTCTACATCAGACAGTTGTTGGCTGATAGACGTTGGTTGCATAGAGTATGTTAGGGGAATGGTGGGGTTAGATGTCTTTTGGGCGGTTTCCTGCCTTGGATGTTTGAGAGAGTTCCACTTTCTCAGAAATTCTCGTTGTAGTGGCTTTTCGTCGGGTGCTATTCGAATGTTCCTGTTTGGCGAATTAATAGCAATAACTGTTTGTTTATGAATAAACTCATTGGCTGTCATTGAGTCCGGAAATTGGAAAATGTAGGGGGCATTTGTGTCGTTCTGCTTTTCTGCGTAGTCTGCTGCTGCGGCATATCACACTTTCCATGTTAGCGGCCTTTAGCAAGGTACTGCTGACTATGTTTAGTGGGGCCCTATTGGGAATGTTAAATACAATGGCGTGATTCGAGTTTCGTATTCGTTTTGAGACCTCTGCAGATATGCCGTCAATAAAGTTACACGTGGCAACTAAGTTACAGTCCGTAGTTACCATAGGGGGCTCGAGGAGTTGAGCCAGTGGTATCAGAATTCTGGTGGCTCTGTCAAGAGCTTCAGTCTGCGATTCGAGTGAGCTAACGTGTTGTAAGACGCTGTCAATCTTGCTATTTGCGTTATCAATGATGTTCATTAATGAGACGGAGCATGGCGTAGTGATTGGGAGACGTACGGCTACGCGTGGCAAAATCTAACTGGCCGGTCTGCTTCTTTTGGAATTGCGCATTGTGACTGCAGGCTTCGGATAACCAACTTGTTTTATTTAAAATTTAGTGACTGCAAAAAGCCTAGATTTGGAACGGAGCTGAAATTCTATGGGATGTTTGCAAATAGAGTTGACCACGTGGCTTTACTGTTTGGACGAACAAGGGTTAGAGCTTTAGCCAAGCAGGAAACGATAACTAAAAAAGATTGGTCTAGCAAACAATCGCGAAGTATTTTTTAGATGGGCTCACAAGGGGTGATCTGTGGCAGGTATAGATCTAGATTTCCTAGTAAACGGTTGTGTTGATTTTTCGCGGTAATAAGTTAGGGACCCACAGTGGTGTGTCACAGTTATGGCCACGAACAACTTGACGCTTCAGAATAGATAACTATTGCTACTAGGTGCCAAGTAAAAACAGGCCTAAACGATGGAAAAGGGAAAAAACGAGACAACCTGATATATACAAGGGTGACAGACATCATCGGGCAGACAGATAAATCAGGATATCGTAATTTGGAAATCCAGCCGATGGATCTGCCGAGGCGTGTCCAGTAGCTGGCACAGACACTAGGCCGTAGACTACTGACACAAAGTCAGGAGGAGCCGTTTATATGGGGATCGAAGGCGAGAAAGGATAACAATAGGAAACAGGGGTATGGCATGCGGCGACTTGCAGATGTACCGGGTTCTGCGTCACTCAAAACAGTTCGCAGAGCAGGGAGTTGAAAATCTCCGCTCACCAAAACTAGAGTGAACGTCGAGCGACCAACGCCGGTCGAATTTGTAGGCAAGTGTTGCAGAGATACGTATCCAGCCAAGAGGACATTGATAGCCCACATCACTAAAGGCAGAAGTCAGGTTACACCTGACGAAAATGGAGTATTACCGGTTGGTTGGCCCGTAGGTGGAAATGCGGCTAAACCCACTGGGGCCCTAAAGAACAAAAAACCCCAACCCCGCTAGATAATACCTTTCATCACTGTTAACAACTCCCACCTGGATAAACCGGAAAAAATAGCTGAAGATTTCAACACATTTTTCACTTCAGCCCTAAAGTCCAGTGTTCCCACTCCTGGAATAGACTCTTCATGTTTACCCAGTGAGACTCTGCCTACAGCTTCATTTCACCCCAACGATATTTCTCCACTTCTAGTCTCTATGAAACCATCTTACCGCCCATGTCCGGACGGCATTCCGCCGGCTGCTTTTACCCTGGGAGGTCCAGACATTCCTATTCTTCTGTCTAATTTATTTAACCTGTCTACGAAATTCAGCTCGTTCCCTAATTAGTGGAAAACCTCTACAATTATCCCCTTGCTCGAATAAGGCTCCGTTCACGTTCTCGAGAATTACCGTCCTATAAATCACATACCAATTATCCCCAGAATCACGGAGAAGCCCATTTAGAATAAGATAAAGGCCCACCTCTTAACAAAACAACTTGCTCAATGTGGGTCAACACGGTTTCCTGAGAAACCGTTGGTGCTCTACTTGTCAAGATAACTTCTTGAACTCAGTCACGGAGGCTGCTGACAAAGGCATGTCCATGATTATCATCCTGCTTGATATGAAGAAGGCTTTCGACCGAGTCCCACACAGTCGGCTTCTATCACAGGCCAAATCCCATGGCATCACGGACCCTTTACTCGGTTGGTTGGATTCTTATTTCTCCGACCGTCATCGGTTAGTTCAGATAACTGGTTCCATCTCCAAACCCAAACCTGTCATCAGTGGTGTCATACAAGGCAGCCTTTTGGGTCCACTACCCTTCCTCACTTACATAAATAATGTTTTCAATGTCGTTCGCCATGGCAGTCCCCACCTCTTCGCGGACGACATCAAAATCTTGTATAGTTTTGATTCTAGTCAGCTTAGTACAGTTATCAGTGATATACGGCAAGATTTAACAGCTCTTAATTCTTAATGCGCCACTTCAATAATGAAATTTTCTGCGGAGAAAAGCAACATTCTTACGCTCAAATGCAATGTCCTTCCAGGTGTGTTCGGTATTGACGGTCACCCGATTTCCATCAGCCCGTTAGTACGAGGTTAAGGTTTGCAATGTTCAGCCACCTTCACTTTCTCTGAACATACTACCACTCGAATTTGTAAGGCTAGAAGACTTATTGGCATGCTTCATGGGACACTCTGCCTCCAAGAAAGCAAATTCAGCACATGTAAGACCCACGTTGGGCCCCTTCTGGAATACTGTTCCATAATCTACTCTAACATGCGCCAGTGGGACAGGGTGGCTATTGAAAAGGTTCAACGGCTAATGAAAAAAGAGTTAGTTGGCTTTACCACTCAACTCGATTACAGCAAACGCTGTGAACAGTTGAAACTAGATCCGCCATGGCTTACAAGCATGAAGCTAAACCTCGTATTCTTTCATGGTGTTGTTGTGAAGTGAATCATCGAATCAGCACCGCAGTTCAGAAACCTAACGGACTCACAGTATTCTTTAAGACTGAGAGAAAACACAATAACTGTTCTCATTTCTAGAACTGCTCTCAGATTTAACTTCTTCCTGGTTCAGTACGCAGCTTTATGGAACAAATTACCCCACGATATACGCTCTATAAGGCCATCTAAGGCATTTAAGGCCCACATAAGCAAATACCTCACAGTACAAACTTTAACCCAGCTTATGGATCCGTACATAAGGGAAGAAAGGGCTTTTGAAGTTGGATAAGGTTTCTAATAGTTTTCGAACTCTCATTTTTGTGGACCCAATTGTCTTTTGGGCCATAGACGCGCTTGATTCCTCCACTCGTGTTACTCACCCATTCGTTTTGCTTCTGTTCCACATCTGATCCTGCCATTTGCGTTTTTAATTCTCCCTCGACAAAGTCCGACAGGCACAGTCGTTGAACTTTCTCTGGAGTGCCGCACTAACTGGACTCAAGCCCCAGTCATGGCCGCATTTTCTTTCTTTTTCTTCTCCTCTCTCTCCATTCTGTAACTTTCACTTTCTTTTGTTCCACGATTCCCTACAGAATGGTTTTATCTTCAGTCCGGTAATTCTGTTCCACCTCCATCTGGTTCGCTGAATTTAGCATCAAGTAATTTTACAGTTCCTCCCATCCTCTCACCTTTTTTCTATAGCCACGGCATGACTATTATGAACTTGCTTCTTGACATTCATCTACTCACTCTTCTTCTTCCACTTATCAGACCTTGCAATAATACACTTTAATTTGCATACGGATACCTAACCCGCAATCATAAGTCCAGTTCAAAGCTCCATCAAGACAATACTTACCAGCTAGACGTCACCTGACTTTGACTAACTATTACCCCCGGGGCTCAGGGTTTTGAGATAGCTCTCCACCATCTACCTGCTCCCCATACAATGCCTTATTTTTCTAAGCAACACTCACCCGCGACTGATCAAGAAGTTGTTTCATCCGGACCTACAACCAATTTTCTACCGAAACCATTCTCTCCCTTATTTACCAGTTTCTAGTATACTGAATCCTATGATCTTCACAGTTCATCAGTTCTCACCTTCAGGGTGCAACTTTCGGCTGAAAATCGCTGGCTTATCTGCCCTAATCACCCACTGCCACTGCACTAGTTAGCGGTTAACCTCTGCAAAGCGAGTGGTGATAACTTTCCACCAACTTCGTCGTGCCAGTGAAATTGCCCCGCGTATCAAAATCGGTGGTGCGTTCACCAGATGGCTCGCATACATAATGGAACCCGTCCGACTCTGTTATTGGCAACAGCAAGCTGTTAAGTGATAGCCTCGGGAATGCTGCCATTGTCTGAGTGATTGCTCCAACCTATCTTTTTCTTTCACTGCTTGTGGCAGCAACACCCCTGAAGGTTATGACATCTGGTCTGTAGCGGTCTCACAACAAGGGGAAACGGCCATCCCTATCAGTCTCGGACCCAATGGGCCACGTGTTAAGAAGGGCGGGTCACGGAGAAATGGAAAGTTCACCCTACGGCGTAAATTCGCTTTCCCTCTCCTCAATAAAAAAGACGAAAAAATTCACTTCAGGCTGGGAAGGTCTTGGGCTAATGCTGTCGGTCCCCTTCATTGCAGATTGATTTATGATAACAGCCTAGACCCCATCCTGCATGTGGGAAACCCCAAGCTTTCGAGTTGACCTGAAGTTCCTTTTGTCTAGACCAGTGCGGGGTGACAGCACGCCGTTTGAGCTCTCCACATATACTTGCCGACCCCGCCTTACTCAGCTTCAACCCTTTTGGGTTCCCTGCAAAATCCTTGACCAGCTTGCTGATGTTTAATACAGTAGTCGATACACGGTCTGAATAGTTACATCATGCGACCTCTGCTCTGACGACACGCCGGCACTGATACGCCCAAGCCTAGCAGCTATGGGCAAAGCCTCGCCTGTATTGGTTGCCGGAATGAGAAACGTAATCGTTGCACATTTAAAATTTGTTATCCACAATTTTACTCTTTCTATCCCCCTCGAGCCCAGGCACTTATAATGTTGTCCAAAGACAGCGATGATTTGTCTGCTACCATATAGACTCAGTCACGAAACCAAAACTCTTGCCGACACTAATCCCGTTATTAAACTGTTATTCCCTTAATGATAGGTGCTCACCTTCTTGTCCCAGGCTATAACTCGGTGGTCTCATAGTCCTTTTTCTTGCATTCCTCCGTTACTCGAGTCCTATCACGCAGATTACCAGCCTTTAATAACCAATACTCACCGATCAACGTATTCGCCTACGTTATGTTAGGACCCCATTCCACCTAGCAAGCGCATGTATCTGATTACGCATGACCCCACGGAAAACCAGCAAATTCGCATCCACATAAAAAGGCCTCAGCTTAGCTCTGAGCGTTTCCTTTTCTTTTTATGATTTCTCCGCCCCACCTACAGCCGGGTCAGCAACCTGACTGCCGTCCTCCCTTTCCTCATTCCTATTTCTGACCCCACCCTCCTCTACTGTTTTATTTTTGCTCCTCAACTGAACCCCCTTACTCTTCTACCACCTATCAGCCTGACCATTTTGCACTCTGGCTAAGCATGCGCTTAATATCTCCGTCATCAACAAAATGCCCTAAAAAACTGCCAGTCTTCGCCCGTTAATCCCTCGTGGATCGGCCCACTAGCCATCAAGTGGCATTATCACTCTAACTTTCGTTAAGCCGATAATCATAACCCCCAGCTGGAGCATTCTCCAGACTGCCGCACTTCTCCTCTATTCCAGAACACACTGGTTACCTGGGTAGCCCGTCAATCAAATCGACGTTACCCTGGATTACCTAAAGGACTAAATGATTTGATCGATCGGATTTACCGTGGTTAAACCTAAACTCACACCTGATGACGTTTTATGTGGAGCACCTTACATGGCTAACCAGTGATCACTATTCCATAACCAGGATTACAACCATTCATGATAGTCTCACCGGACCGCCGGACGGATTCCTGACATCAGCCATCCGCATCCATTTCCCGTACTCCACAAGAACAGTTCAATTCATTCTGCCTGCAGGACCGGAGTCTGGCCCTCGCGGTTGCGTTCCGTACCTACTCCCCCTAGTTCGTCAGTCAAGCCCTTTTGGACTGCTGCCCTCATCACGCACTACCTGCCATCAACAGAAACCAGTGTCTTTATGAAACAAAATACCGACCACTTGGTTTTTCTCTCCTTTATCAAGTATGCAGAAAATCTCACTTTTACACTCAACTTCCTCTGTTCCTTCGGGTCGGGCCTCTCCCAGTCACCGCAATCTTCCTTCTTCTTCGCCACCTGTGCATATTTGCTTGGTTGCATCAGCGGCGTTTGTCTCCAACAGTGTTTCCTCGATGGCTTGTTGAAATTCTCCGTTCTGTGTCCGTCTACCATTCACGTTCCTTAAAAGCACACTGCATTCCGGGTGAGGGTTTCTGCCTCCATGTGATTTTCTATATAATATCGGAATTACCCATACAGAAAGGCCAATCTGATTATCCCATTAGACTCACTTGCATTTGTATCACAGGCACCCCCCACAATGAGTTATCCAGTGGAGGGTTAATCTTTCCTATATCCTGCAAGCATCTCCGACTGCACTTTGATAACACCATGTTAACTCTATTTTTAATTTCCTTTTGGTAACACTCTAAACCAGTTTCTCAATACTGATTCCTCAAACATCCAGTTGGTGCTACACTGCGTCTCTTTCGACACTTCCCGACTCTTCTTTGAATCTCTTTCACTCCACCGCTCTCTCTCTATATTCATCGACTGCACACCAAATTCCGTAGATCGCCGTGATCCATTCTGGACTACCGGATCCGTTGTAGACAGTTATCGGCACCCATAAGGCAAGTTGTGTATTATTCCTGCCTCAACTGCCTGTTCATGTTGTAATGTCTGATACCAGTTGCTTTATGGGTTCTTGCAAACACTGCACTTTTACCCTTCTTCAGTATCACTTTATCTGCATTCTTACGTCCATCCCGTTACCCGCATCGTCCCCGTTCCGAATTCGGCACCGATTCACAATGGCCGCGCAGACCCTCTCCTCTTGAGTTCATTTAAACACCGTCCAAGCCGATCGTTCTATTACTGCAATTTTGTGAACCATGAATTTCAAACTTGTGATTACCCCCACATTACTGTGAATTGCTGTGTTCTCTGATCATGCTTTGTGCATGTGTCTTGACCACGATCAAGAAATATACTATTATTAATATTATTAAATGTCCCCGAATATATCAGAATGCCTTGTCCATAGGTCGGGTTACTTCGCAGTAAGCCGTGAGTAAACCCCACAAGCCGTCAGGGTTTGTGGTAATTGAGGATGTACTAGAAGGTGAAAGTTAGCAGTGCTGTCTTGCGGAGGAAGACACAACCGTCGTCAACTTGGGTGTCAAGACGGCGTACAGAGCGATGGACTGGGAGTGTTCGTTGGCCCTAGATGACCAGCGGACCCCATGTACCCCAGTGATGGACACTTCAAAAAACTTGCCACCATCTAGGGCGTTGTACCCGAGAACCGGCCAACACTGAACAATAAAAAACCCGTAGTCATCGAAAAGAATAAGGAGGTACTATACACCAGTGCACGTAGTATTAGAAAATAGTGGATGGAGCTCTTCAGAGTCGCAGAGGTGCACAATACGTCCATGGTTGCCGTTACGGAAACATGGATCTCTAAAGATGACCACGTACTGGTAATAATACAACATCAGTTTGCTGTTTGTGGGCAGGACAGGAAAAGTTACTGTGTAGGGAGAGGACTGGCCGTCCCCATAACGGTGGGTAGAAACAATCTAGAGTCGCGGACCATGTTTTTTACTCGAAGTATAAAACTGTGCACGGTTACGCTCACACTCCTCAACAGGAAGGTAAATGTGGTCTGTGTGTATAGGGCCTCGAAGTACAAACCGATAAAAGGACGCTCAACTTCTCCAAGTACTCACCATGCTAGTTACGGAAGCTAACAAAACCCACATAGCTATGAACTTCAACCTTCCACACGCAGACTGGGTACCCCGGAAACCCAAGAGGAAGGATACTCACTGCAAAGAACAAATACTGAAAATCCTTCCGAGTGTTCTACGTGCTTTGTGAATTTAACTATATTTGACATCGCTTTGGAAAGCACGCCCATACACCGGATTTTTCCACGTTTGTTCATCCGCGTGAGACATTTGAATTTGGCCCTGAAACGTTTCTGACTGTCGGCCTTGAGCCACGGGGCTTTGAACCTTTGGGTTTTATTGTGGAGTCTTTTTGACCGCATACCTGAGGTTTGTATATATTTGTACCTTTTGTGGGTGTCAATTTAGTACGATAGAAACTACGACTCCATCTTGTTCTGGCTTTGAGATTCGTCTGAATAGTCTGCGCGTTGCTCGATCAGCAACTATTGACTTACACCTGCAATGGCTGCATTCGAATGATCTGTTCCAAAGCATGAGGGAGGATATCGGATAAAGGGCTGCCGTACGCCACCGTTGTTGGATCTGGTGATAACGAATCATGAGAACGATGTAGCGGACCTCCGGGTTCACCCTTCTTTGGGTAAGAACGATCTTGTGAGCGTCAAAATCACCTTTTGCATGGGTCAAAACAAAGTATCTTTGTGGTTGATTAGAAGCTTCGCAAATATGAGTATTCCTAGGCTTCGCAATATAGCGGTCGATCTAATATGGGACATAGAGAATGACGCTAGTTTGTAAGGGCACTAGAAGGTGATTAAAGGGTCTCTACTAACCTTACAAAAAGATTTTGCCCCTTTGAAGAGTAGGAGGGTTGAGGACAAGCCGGTGTGGTGGAGGGCTGTAATGGGTAAATCAGCCAATCGTGTGAACCGTATTTGGGCTCTCTTCAAGGTTTTCGGGGGTTGCCAGGCTTGCATTCGCTATACGAAGCATAGAAACGAGACAGTAGATCTCCTGTCGTCTACCAAGTGCATGTCTGAAATGAAGTTGGCCCAGTGTGTCAAGAAGCAGCCAAAGAACGACTATAGTTACCTCTAGTCTAGAGGTTCGTTAGAGATGCAGTAGGGGCACTGACAACCAAGGCTAAGCAGACGCTCTGGGTGGGTATTTTAGCAGAGTGAACAGGATTGATAACGGTGTGCAGATACGTATGAGAGGCGACCCTTCCAAAGGGGAAAACAGACTTAAATATTTCAGAGGAAATCGTACGCAAACATCTGAAGGGGTTAGATATCCACAAGTCTATCGAGCCAGATGATATCCACCTTGCTATTAATAAGCCGTTGGCTGATATCCTATCCCTTCCAGTAGACAGCTTCATAAGGCCACCCTGAACCATGGAAAGTTGCCGCAGGGCTTGAAGAAAGCAGCAGTAGTAGCTATACCTAAAGGTGGATCCTGCTCTGAAAGGGGAAACCACCGACCTGTTACCCTGGCCTGCATTCTACGCAAAGTGTTGGAGAAGATCATCTGGGTGAAAGTCTGCGAGCACCCATTAGAGAATACTATGCTTTGCCCAACTCAGCATGGATTTCTAAAAAAACAGATAGTGCTTGACCAACCTCTTGAGCTTCCTGGACGAAGTCACTCACGGAGTGGATGAAGGTTAACAGCTAGAAGTATGTCACCTTGACTTCAGCAAGACATTCGACCCGGTGAACCATCGGCTTCTGCAAATCAAGCTGAAGTCATTTGGTATAAATAGGCAGATTCAGGAAGGGTCAAGGGACTTCCTTACTGGCAGAACCTTTACGTGGGAGTAGATGACAAGAACTCGAAACTGGAGAACGTCACTAGTGGAGTACCTCAGGGTTCCTTACTAGGCCCGCTAATTTTTCTTCTGTTTATTATTGGTTTAGTCTCAGTCCTACAGTCACCAAGCCTCTCCTTCGCAGATTATGTGAAGTCAGTGAGAGCTCAGGGCAGGGAGGGGCTGAACAGAGGTAGAATTGCCGTTCTAAACTGGGCACAGAAGTGGAACCTACCTCTCGATGCTGGGAAGAGCCAGTTGTTGTCAAGGCCAGCGACAAGCCTGAAGGTTGCACACTACCAAGGCCAATTTACTATAGAGGCAGTAAACAGGGCTAAAGACCTAGGGATTTTGGAAACTTCTGATCTTAAGTGGTCGGATCAGTGTGCAGCAGCTGCAAAAAAGCACGTGGTGAGCTCTTCAGGTTGAGATCAGCTTTTTCGTGTGGACAGCCAAGGGTTTTCATGCCAGTACACATGTCTACAGTTAGACCTCTCTTGAAAACTGTGTTCAGGCATGGGCACCCTTCTATAAAAAGGATACTACCTGCTTGGAGAACGTAAAACGTCTTGCAGCGGGCATGGTTGAGGGTTAGGGAGGCGAGATGGATGAGCAGGGACTCTGTGAACTCAAACATCCCTATATGGAAAATAGGAGACTGCAAGGTGGTCTCGTAGAAACATTTGAGATAATAAAAGGCATTTCTGAGCTTAAACCGGAGAGTCTGTTCCCTACGGCAACAGACTCCAGAACAAAGGGTCATGGGAAGAAGCTGGCGAGAGTCCGATCCACGCTGATAGCCAGATCTCACTTCTTTAGCAACTGGGTGGTTCCCTTCTGGAATCTGTTACCGGAAGAGGTATTAGAAATGGGGACCGTCCAAGCATCCAAAGGTGCCCTGGATCGTAAATGGAATAAGGTCATTTCTGAAAGTGAATTTTGTGCATTTCACTAGACAAAGGTGGTGATGTATTTATTCATTGAACGTTTCCATTTGCTTCATGATGGCTTAGTGAACTCTCGCGATGCATGATGACTCTCGCAGTTGGTGTGCGAAGAGGCTTTCGGTTTCCCTTCTATTTTTAGCCGGGGCTGGAAGAAATAAACTGCGCAGTGGTGGGTGCTTAACTAGAGTGCACGCCATCAGAGGAATTCTGAACGCTCGACAGGCAGTGGCCATTATCTGTGTTGTGCAAAATGAACTGGACTGAACTGTAAACTGGTCGTCCAAATAGCACAAACCAACTTGAACGGGCGGAAGACCTCGCTTAAACCATTCCAAAATTGCTCGTGAGCCGGCGGCTTTACTATATGGGTTACCTTATATTTGTTTAATTATAGACCCAACGCAGCAAGCGGGTGGGTCAGCAAAATGACGATTTTAAGACTACCCTTCATAACCCAATATAATCAGTTTCAAAAGGTAAAATACAGGGCTTGATCACTCTAATTTTCCCGACGTACGTCGCAGACATTCTGGCAGAATTTGCGGAGGACTTCGGCATAACATTTGAGATATATATCCGTATATGTGCAAATTTACTATGTATTACAAGTAGCAATATTATAATGGTGTATATAAAATACATAACGTGAATAATGAAGTTCGATGTATTTGCAATTTATAGTAAATGGGGTGTTCGAATCAAACCTGAATTAAATTTTACCTGTAAGTGGTAATCCATCTTAGTCACTGAGAATCGGGAAACGGCTGAGCTCCACGTTACTGGACTAATTTCAGAAAACAACTTGCCCGCTTGTGGCTGACAGTGGGAACCACCATAAAGCAGCGGTACTTCAAACCCCGATCCTGGACCATCTCCATCTTACACTGTGACTGCGAATTATATTTTTCTAGTCGTCGCGAGTATTCGAAAACTCCACTAAAACGAGTATCCTTCCGCGCTCTCAAGTTTTGTTTTCAAAACCATCCAATTGTTTTTGACGCCCTCAGGCAGATCGCCACTCTAATCTTTATCGGCGAAAGTGTTGATGCTTGCTTATGCATTAACTGGGTTACGCCTCGACCAGTATCATTTCTGCTTTCGCAAGTCGCGCATGCTCAAATCCCATGAAAGACACTGCTTCCAGCATATTACATATTCCAGAAGAGGTGGTATAGTCACACTGCGTTCATTTCTGGCAACCGTAATCTTTATTGCCTCTCCATGTATGAACTCTGTTTAGTCACTCCGAACCAAGCTGTTCCTTGTTCGACCACCAAACACACAATTTCTTGTGAGTCCTCTCTAATTGTTCCTCGTTCTTCACTAGTGCATACTGCAGTCTGGGTGATTATTTATAAATGGTAAACTGAACGTTCTCATGAGAGCAAAGGCAAAGGTGCACACACACAACTAATGATAGCAAATAAAAACGCGTTACCAAGGTGAAGCTAACGTAATTATCCATTCTCGCTGTTTGTACAGTTGAGGGTGACGTTGGTTAATTGCTAGTGCCTCCGAGTATCTCAGTAATCGTTGATTGTTTGTGACATTAGTGACGGCGAACGCCGTGCTCAGATTAACACAGTGATTTGTCTCCCACACGTGTTTCGTAATGGATGACCTGAGTGTTCTGCGTGCGTTCGATGACGTCACTGATCGTATCTGTCCACTCATTGTTCTTTGTAACCAAACCGGAATATGTTCAACCATTCTATTACGCAGTTGTCCCTCCGTTCTGCCGATGTAGGTGGCTGAGCACTCACACTTAAACTGGTAAATGCAATTTGACTTGGCGTGGAGAGGCAGCGGTTCTTTTATCGATGGTAGTTTCATCCAGGAGTTTGTATAGAGAATGATGATCTTTGCGGCATAATACGTACGGTTAACAGCACAGTTGAGGCGCCTGCTGATTAGGGTATTAATGTCATCACCTTTGTAAGGTAACTGTAGGTAGGTTGTCAGTTTTGGGACTGTGGTAACCTTCGTTTTGCGCGGTGGTGGCTGTGAGGGCTTGGATACAAATGATTCTGGATATCCGTTGGCCTCGAAAGTTCTGAACAAGGTACGGCACTCTTCTTCCAGCGCGTCAGTTGTACATATTTCGTGTGCCCTATGGAACATGGTGCGGACGAGGCTGATTTTGTACTTTATGGGGGCAAAGCTGGTGAAGTGTAGATACTGTCCTGACCACATAGTTTTGCGATGGACTGATCTTCGGATTGCTCCATCGGTTCGGCGGGTAACTTCAATATCTAGGAATACGATCTTGTTGTTGTCTTCCCCGTTTTCGGTTAGTTGAATGTTTTGGTGTGTGGTGTTGAAGTGGTAGAACATTTTTTCACACTCGTCCTTCGTGTTAGCAATGACAAATATATCGTCCACAAAGCGTCGTGGCCTGAGCTTTGATTGATTTCATTTTTTGTTCGAGGTGCGAAACAAATATATCTGCCCGAACAGGTCCTAGAGGACTACCCATGGCAACTCCATCAATCTGCCGGTATCCCCGTCAAAGGAAATGGAATTTTACATTCGAGGTGCACAATAGTAATAGCCGTGACAGCTCACTGTTTGGTAATCCGATTGTCAAGTTGTTATCATCGATAATTTGGCAAATGATATCAACGGTCTCGTGAAGTGAGATATTTGTAAAGAGTGAATTAACAATCATTGTGAATAAGTACTTATTGTGGATGTTCACTTCACTCAATAGCCCACACATTTCAAAACTATCTTTCAAGTTGTTCTTCCCGACCAATTCCCTTACCAAATTTAGTAGTTCAGGGAGCCATTTTGCTAGTTTGTGTTGCGGAGAGTTGGTCATAGACAATATTGGTCGTAGTGGTATGTCATCTTTGTGTGTAAATATCTGTGCGGTTTGACTTCAGTTTTCTGAGTACTAGCGAAGCGTCATTCGATTCGTGATTGACATTATCTATCGCGTTCGTACGCTATTTTGTCTCGTTAGCCCTGCGCGACATACGTCCCGCTTTTACAGCGCATAAAAAAGCCAGTTATAAAATGGAATATAAAGGAATTTAATAAAATAAAGAAAAAATTAAAAAATGTGTACAGTTATGCAAGAGTTACAGAGAAACTCCGTATTTTGTCCATTCCTTTTCGACCTGTGAATGAAGAGATGGAAGTATAAACGTGGGATAAATTTTTGCGCGTTTAAAAACAAACGAATCATCCTCAATAAGGAAATTGACCAAAAGAAAAATGCGTTCAGCTAATACAAAAATTGCGTCCATTGCTAAACTGAACTTGTTTTACTGGAAACGGATTGTATACCGACACGTACGTTTCGGATATCATGCTAACTGAATCGAAAATACATCGAAACATTTATGACGAATATAAGCCAAATATGTACGAGCGATTTTCGTGTTTCATGCCACGACTGAAATACTAACGAAATGCAACACTGTGGCGGTGGTAATCCACAATAAATAAAACCTCACTTTTTTCTTCTGGCGTCCTCTCGTTCTTTGTCATTGACAAAGAACAGTCGAACGTGCTTGTCAGTGTCATAGTCCGACAAATTCCCTAATAGTAGATTTGCATATACCGTATCTATATTGACGTACGTATTTGAAAATGCCAATTTGCCTTTTGAAGGCGCAAATAACACGCATTTACACTACGGAGTTTCATCCCGTGAAATTTGTTCTTCCATCGTCATTACACGTGTACGATAGACTGTAGTGTGATGGCATGTTACAACGTACTCACTGCATCCACACGACCCGTTGCAACAATGGATGTTGTTGCTATCGATGTGGAGACCTCCGACTGTTTTGCGGATGAACTTGGTTCCTCAACTGTTGTTAAATCTGTCTGCACAGCCCCTTCGTTAGTATCTGGCGAATCTAAAAACAAACGTACACTACACCTAATGAATGTCGTCCATCATACATTACCGCAAATCCATCACATTTTCATCACATTTCCATGCACATCATGGAATAACCGACGTATATATCCATGAGTTATTCAACAAGCATATGAAATGATTGAAATAACTCTTCCACAGACTTCGGGAATTTATTCTGTAAAATTCCAATATGAGATATAAACAACATTAGAGAAGTCCGTGTGATAGTACAGTTAGCGTGAACCGCAAACGGCTGAACCTTGCATAGTGCCAATTATTTTTGAAATTTACTAGATGGAAAGTAGTATTGTTTCAAAAACATGACAGCGTACCATTGAAGCCTGCAAAACTTCCCCGGTAATGAGGTACAGTCACAAGAACACTCCAAGGACATGGCGGGAAGCCAAACCACTTTTGCCAGCGGCTTTCAGCGATCACTGCCATACGCCTGACATTGATCCATTTAAACAAATGTTTCACGAAAATGCAACGTAATTTACGATCATATTTCTGCGCAATTTTTACATTTTCATGATGGTTTCCTAATTTCAGCTCCAAATATATAATGTTCTCTTTTGGTAAAACAGCTACCAAGCAAACCGACCGGAAACCGATGTTACGAACTAGCTGAGTGCTACAAAGGAATTATCATCAGAAACCATTTCGATTGCAGCAACTGGTTTATTGCAAACATTTAGATATAACCATGCACTGCTACATAGGTGCATTTCAGCTAACAACCCACAAGCTCCTCGAATCATTGGTCGATAGCAAACCTGACTTACGGTGGCTCATTGTTGGAATCGAGAAGGCTGTTTCCCTTTTCACCCAGTGAAAAGTCAGCACTCTAGCGTCAGTGCACATTGTATTGAACAGTACTTTTTATGAAACATTATGGTGAACGATATAGCGAATGTAACTGTATGTCACATTGAAGTCAAATAACGTAAGGACTGAGGCGGATCTTTATCAGCCACGTCGACGGTCATGGGTCGACCTACTTCCAGTCCATCAATTTTGATGTATGAGAGAATACGAACTGAAGATATCGGTAAAACCCTAATCACCAACCTTAGGCATGTTGTGTATTGCCAGCGTCCCAAAATCCGATGCCGGCGTAAGGTAGAATAGGGTAAAGTAACTATCTTGTCTACAACATGCAAGGATATCTGAAGCAGTGCTGCCCAAAGTTTGCCCAATTTGACTAGGGTTGGCTAAACTTTGGGCTAGCCTATCGCAACGATGGGCAGAACTAGCAGGGCCCAGTTGGTCTATGGTTGAGCTTGTCCAAAGCACCGAAAATATTAGCGGAAAATGGTTACCTCCTCACCATTAACTTCAATTTCTTTCAGTTGCCTAATATACCATTATACTATTGTTCATCCTTTCGAGTCAAAGCACTAAAAATTACCACTATATATGAGCAAAATGGCCAGTTTAATAAAACGTGTAGATCAATTCATGTCGTGTATATGAAGAAAAAAGTTGCTGTTCCATTTTCCATCACTCCATCCTTCGCGAGTATGTTCCTAGTTCTTCTTCGTGCTATTCACGGGGTCTGTAAAAGTAAGGTATGGAAATGTTTGCATTTTTTAAGTCATTGCCGAATAAAATTAAGGAAGCCATATTTTCCGTCTTAAACATTGGAAATCGAGTGGATAATGGTTGTATTAGAAATCTTTCTTTATCTCTATTCGGAAAAATCAACATATACCAAACAGAATTTTTACTCGTTTAACTGCTTTATTAAGTCTGGCGTTTTGTATGACAGTAAATTTGAATAATCTATCCTTAAAGGCGGCGATCAACTTATGGTCCTTAAAGGCCCTTCATTGACGGATGTAGATTACAAGTAGTCGAAAAGAGCACGCTGAATAAGTAAATCCCTGTAATACTAGCAAGTAGCTAGGTTCATAACAGTTAATGGAGACATATTGACTTTGGCTATTCTTGCAGGTGTACGTTACTAAAATTGATTCTGTAGGATCATCCTCGATTGCGATGGGTCAAACTTATTTCCTGTAATGCATCACGGTAGCTGAATTGGTCATGGCTGATGAACGCGCTTCGTGAACGAAACCATGTTATTAAGCAAGCTCAACAAACGGCTAACTGAATCAGAGCCATATTTTCGCCACAGGCACGAATACCATCATATTCCGTTCCACGTGATTATTGCGTGGTAACCCGGAGTATTTCAGTCCCTTCCAGGAGTTGCGCACATAAAGGAAGACTCATGTACCAACTGCGTAAGTTTACATGGGAAGAAAGCGGCAACGGAAATGGTAATCACAACGGTGTGGCCCTGAAAAGAACCTTGGTTTCTTTCACATGTTGCGACTTCGGTGTCAACGGGCCATACAGTGTGCACAACGGTAGTTCTCTTTAAGAAAAGCCGCACACCGGAAATGTGCCAGCAAATGCCTGCAGGGAAGCTCACGGGTGATTTAATGAACAGTTGTGGTGGCTGGATAGGGATAGGAAATAAAAAGGAAATATTACCAAAATGCTGGTGTATAGAAATGCCGTGCAACAGAAGTGGAAAAAGGGTGACTCAAAGTATGTCCAAAATGTTCAGCGAGTTGACGTCAAACAGGCCACATAAAATTGCTCCCAAAGTTGGGTTCGAAGCAGCTTTTGGACAGATGGTTGTACGTCGTCTGAATGGATCTTAATAATCCCACAGTTAACCACAGAGTTCTGATAGGTGCACTAAAAATAGCGTTTGAGATTGCATGAGTTCGGTCTTTATTGACACAGGTCACAGACGCTCAGGAGCAACGCACAGAGAACAATCCGCGGTAACCATTTTCGGGTTGGTTGAAAAAGCTTTTAGTAACTCGATAAAGCAATTAAACGTGTACAATTTAGTTAAAAGAAAATGGTAGAAGATATGGAATGTACAAGGTACCCAAGAACCCCCCCCCCCACCCCTTAGGGTTGCGAAAACAAAATAGACAGAAAACGATCGGTGTGAAGGTGTTTAGGAATCAAAGTTTCGGATGCGAAGTGGAGGGTGTTTAGCTCTACCAAAGTGAGTCTTTTAGTGAGTTTTGAACCTTCCGGGGTCCTGTGATGATGACAACGGTATTTGTCATGATGGTGAATGCTGTTCTGCCAATGTTGACGGTTGTCTTGACGAAGGTAAATAGGAAGATTCTGAAGGTATGGGTATGAATGGAACAATGACAGAATCTGTTACATATGCGGGTTCAGCATGAGCTACCCTCAGAAGGTCAACGCTAATCGAATCGTGGTGTCCATTGCGATCAATGGCAAAGTGCTTATCACAAAGTTTAGTAACACGTAACGTTAACTTTCTTGTGAGTCCCCCTTGATAGTTCCTCGTCCTGTACTCTTTACTCTGCAGGTTCGCATAAACATCTTTGTGGATTGACTTCAGTTTTCTGACTACTAGCGAAGAGTCATTCGGTTCGTGACTGTAGCTATCTACCGCGCTTGTATGCCATTCGTCTCGTTAACTCTGTGCGCGATAAGGGCAACACAGTCGAAGTTTGTTACCTGGACTTCAGCAAGGCTTTTGACGCAGTCATCCATCGCCTATTGATGGAGAAACTGAAGACTTTTGGGACAGAAAGGCAAATACCGTGATATTTAGGAATTGTACTGGTGTACTCGTGTTATTCGCAATGAACGCAATGTAGCTCCTGTCCGAACCACGCGCAACTGAGGATGCACAACACCGGTTGAATGGGCACCCACTCGAGCTGGTATTCTGTGCAATCGTAATGTACATAAACACGCAGATGCAATAAAAGTGTGAAGTACTGTCACGAACAATCGCCGCAAATACCTAAGTGGGTATCATCCTCCCTGATCAACAGAACGTTTCATGTTAGAGTATTGTTGTGTTCGGCCTGAACAGGCATGTGCTCAGACAGACGGTCTTGCACGCACACACACGCACGTACACAGCTGACGTTTGCCGTGCTTCGTCCCGGACGGCATTGACCAATCAGATTGTATCACGTGTTGCTCGACCTTGCTCGACGTGGTCCGATTGTACCGTTGTCTCACACTTCCGATTATATTCATGACTGACTCACGCACTTGCAAACTAGTTTGCATTTTCACGTGCTTACTTGTACTGGTGCTTACTGTACGTTGCTGCGGGAATATACGTTTATCCATACACGTGCGTCTTCTTTTACCGAATTGTGAACACAACAAGTATGAACCTGTAGGCCAAAAGCAGCAGAGATAACTAGCGGAGCACCTCAAGAGTCCGTTTTAGACCCACTGCTTTTTCTTTTCTAAATAAGTGATCTAGCGGAAAATTTATCACTACCATGTTTCGTTTTTGCAGACGATGTGGAATTTGTAGAATCAGATCATGATGAAATAACAAGGGACCTGACACAGGTAGTTACCTGCGCAAACAAATGAGACACGCCCTTAAACGAAAGCAAGAATCATTTACTAACCAGAACTTTAGTGGGGGTGACGGTAGAGAGAGAAGGTGGACCGTTCACAGTTGAGGCGTCACAGGGACTTGGATGTCAAGAAGACTGTAGACTTTAAGTGTGCTGAACAGTGCAAACTGACTGCTCACAAGACCAGAGGTGAGTTATTTCGGCTGCTGTCAGCATTTTATTGCAGATCGGTGAAAGTGGTGAAACCTATGAATAAGACGGTATTGAGGCCGCCTATATAACACAGTGTATAGGCTTGGGCAGCTATTGGAATAAGGAGACAGCCTGCCTAGAAAAGGTTCAGCGACTAGCCACTCGGATCGTTGAAGAACAACGACAGAAATCATATGAACAACGATTGCTGGATGCGGGACT
The DNA here is from genome assembly GCA_948099385.1 of Fasciola hepatica. Taxonomy (NCBI): domain Eukaryota; kingdom Metazoa; phylum Platyhelminthes; class Trematoda; order Plagiorchiida; family Fasciolidae; genus Fasciola; species Fasciola hepatica. The sequence goes on along the minus strand of CANUEZ040000008.1, from coordinate 5,360,945 downwards.
CTTCTCACTTGGGAAAAGAAGACTCAGAGCAGACCTTATTGAAGCGTTTAAAACCCTGAAGGGTTTATCCGGCTTAGGTGTCGAGGATATATTTGAACAGGCAACCGATCTTGGAACGAGGGCGGAATAGCAAAAAATTGTGGAAGCCAAGCTCTAGGCTGAATATGCGAGCGAAATTCTCCAGCAATAGAGTGGTGGGAATGTGAAATGGATTAACTGAAAAAGAAGTTAGCGCACAAGATGTAAGGCATTTTAAAAGGATGCTGGATACTAAGTGGGACGAGTTATTCAGAGGAGCTGAAGACCGAGGATTAGGGAGAATTTTCAATTCAGTGGAGGCTATTCAGTTGTCCTGTGTCCGTACCTACGATCTGGGGCAATAAGTGTGACGGATCGCTCACTTCATGGTTATCTCTCTCCAAGATGGTGAGAAGAGTGCTTCTACTCCTTTATTCTTCAGCCAACCTGAACGAACGAACCACTACGTGTAACAAAACTGGAAGGAATTAACAAAGTCGCTGTAGTGAGTACGGTCTCTGTGCATACCACTGGGCGAATTGTGAGCGCTCGATTTCCCCGGCCACTATCATTCCGGGGCTAACTGACCTGACCTAGTGAAGTCCTTGAAGGCCACTTCGTTTCTCAAACGACTCGTAGTGATCAGACTGTTGGCAGCCGTAATGATATCCAACTAATTTAAGTGTAGGATCCTGTTGTTGAACTTACTGAGTATTTGGTGCTCGTGGAGTTTTCTTTAACTTGAGTTTTGCAGATCGAACACAAGTGATCCCAGGAGAAGTAATACTGATCCTTGCATATTACACATTCGCCATGCTGGTTCGCAGAGGATGCGTGACAGAAAAGAATCCTAATTTTACCTTTGTTTGGTTGACTGTCCTTTGAACTCCAGGTTTCACGCGCAAACCTCAGGTCATCCAACCAACCTGCACTCGGAAGCACTACACTCGAGGTTCGCTCAGCTCGGACGGGAGCGGGGTGGCGCAGTGGTAGCCCCGGGTGTGGCGGAGGATACGCACTACCGATGAGCTCTAACAAGAGCGAAACTCGAGTCTGGTGGTTCCGAGTGCAGGTTGGTTGGATGACCTGAGGTTTGCGCGTGAAACGTGGAGTCCAAAGGACAGTCAACCAAACAAAGATTCGACAATCTCACACTACTCGCAAGTAATTGCGTGATATATATCCCTAATTTCATCGTTATTTTAACATTGCATACATTTGCCGAACGTATCCCTTGATTTTGAAATATCATTTCCGGTATTCTGAAGTGCTATTTTTCCATTAAGGGCAATTTATCGTAAAATGACAAAATTATTGTAGGATTTGTTTACCATTTAAACTTCTACGTGTGATGATGTTATTCGTGAATCAATTAACAAAAACTGTCATGCTTATTTCTTTGTGAAGACGAACGTTTCATCCTAAGATGAGATGTCGAGTGAAAGTTGGCCACTTTCACGCTCGAGGACGTTCTAGGACGTCAGTTTGGAGATACAGAAGGATGACCGTCCTAGCCGCAGCTGTAGAAGATCAACATGTAAATATATCCCACATCAAAGAATTAAACGAACCACCAGCTGGTACATCCAAAAGATATTTGCAAATGAAATAGACACAGCTGAAAGTCAGTGTACTTCTACAACTGAAGGGGTCCAGGATCTTGCCATTGGTCTGCCATTTCACCATCTCGTGGATATTAAATCCAGCTTCCATGGATATAATCCTTTGAATTTTTATTGTATGTTATATTCAGCACTGATGAAGTCGCCAAAACCTCACAGTCTCAGTATGTTCAAAAGTGAACATAGTGATACACGGTTAGACAGAATTTTGAATATAAATGGTTTATTTACATCTGCAAGAATATATTGATGCGTTCAAGAATTTAAAAATTAACGGTTTGTTTTGTGCTGCTATTGTATAACTTCTGCAGACCAGAAGCCAAAGACATCAGCCATATCTGTGACGCGACAAGCTCTGGTTCAGATGCATTTGTTCATGACAAACGCCACAAAGTTGCTTCGCATAAATATCTCCATTTTGGAACTGAAGAAGATTTGCAGCGTGCACCGAATGCCGATATCACAAGGGAAGACAGTCGAATCAGATTCAGCTGCACATCGATGAATAGAAGTTGCTTCGTGGCCCTTAACAGCAACTGTGGCCCATACTGGGACGTGTATGCAAACCACCGTCACCAGTATTCCTGATTGGAGTTTATTACGGAATGTCTAAGCCTGTTGATGTTCATGAATGCTTGCACGACCTAGTCAGGGAGTTGTGAAACCCCCAGTGCACGGGGTTTGCATCCAACCTTCCGGTAAACGTTTTCTGGTTGTGTTGTCTAGAGTTTTGGTCGAAGGTCCGGAAAAGGCCTTGATAAAACAGACCAAACATCATAATGGTTACTGCATTTGCTCCAACTGCACACATCGGGGGAGAAGTGTGGATCGTCGAATAATATTCGTCGATGTTTTTGGTGGTCCGAGAATGCACGAGGACTTTCGATCCCGAAGGCAGTCAGAGCACCACACAGAGGCCTCGAGTGCTTGTGGATATGAATCGTATATTCCCAACGGACTACAGGCATATGTTGTAACTGGGATTAACGAAAAGCCTGCTCACGTTGTGGCGTCCATTCCCTTAGAAGGTAAATTTCTGATTGTCCTCGCTATGAAGTTGCGCAGTCGCGTTTATCTGCCAGCACCGTGGGCATTCACTAAAGCAATCAGACCGCAGAGGAACGTTCCACGGTAAAAAGTGATCACCTTTCCAATAAAAGGTAATCTCAGATAGGAATAACAATTATGAACCAATAACTATGCCGAAAAACATAAACGTACTATCTCAGCCGAGAAGATCTGTGGAAACTTACTTCGCAAAAATCTCCTTCCATTGGATATCAGTTCGCATATTGTCACGAAGTCAGCATCATGAGTTCCGAATGGAAGCCAATGTTGCTCCGGATGATATTTTATTTCCTATTCGACCCCATCAGGCCAAAATGGGCTAACGTTAGGGCAGTTTTAAGCTGTATCATTACAAAAAATTGGGCAACGCTACCTGCGCCCAGTTTGGAGCGCATTGGGCTATCAACAACGTGCAAAAACGATCACTGGAAATCGGGTACCTCTTCTTTTCCTAATTCATCTTAGTTTCCCGTTCCATAGTCTGTTTACCCACTAGCCACCCCTTCGATTGAAACCACTCATTTACCATTGATTGAAAGAAATTGTTTGTGAAAATCCAATGGTTTATTACAAAAATGGTATACTGAAAACTCGTAAAAGTTTGCAATTCGAGGACTACTTCTTTCAGAATTTTCAGAAGATGTTTATCGTTCTTGTGGTACATGGTGACCGGATCTAGAATATCGAGATATAGAAAGGTGAGGCAATCGCACTTAAGCAAGAGTCGGACGACAGCAAATTCTTGCATTCAAACTTCAAAGAAAGCTTGATTAAAAACGGCTTTCAACAAAACAAAGTAATATTTAATAGTTTACGAATCAAATTAACTGTAATCATTGAAATAGTAAAATATCAGATAAGCTATGAAAAAAATTTGAGAAACATGTACAGTTGTGACACATGATAAATTGTAATTATTCTTCAGAATGCCTTCAAAGGTGGTAATTACACCAACTGAATAAACATATTCCAAAAGAAACAGCACCTTGAGATTTATTTCAAAGGAAATGATAATTCATGTACCTGCTTTCTCGTCTCGCATTGCCGCGATTTCTAGCGTCAATAAACCAACGCTATATGGCTTTCAACGACGGACACCGGTTGTTATGCCATTCTTGGGATGGAACGAACAGCGTCTGGGGTTTCAGTAGAAGACAATGAATTTCATTGACTTATCCTTGACGGCAACAATGAGCCTGTGTTTTTTGTAACGGCTTTTCGCTGCGCATTTCCAATCCAGCAGCTGGTTAATGCCTTTCCGTTTCTAAAGAACGCCGTCTGTTGTCACAATCAAAGACAAATAGATAATCAAGAAAAGTACATTCGAAAAATACAAATTTAGATGACGTTGTACAATAGTGGAACAGCAGCGTTCTATGAGTTATTGGAAAGCGTCAAACACTTATAATTGGTTAACTGAATGGGTTCAATGACAATGTTCAGTAGAACGTCAACCAAGGACAGCTACTTTGCTGGTAAACCGTGTGAAAAAATTGTCCAAAACGGTAAAACAAAAAAAGGCTTTTTATCGTTCAATTTGGAATTTCCGCTGAGCTTTTGTTGAGGATGTACTTCATGTGGTTGAATAGTGCAGTGAGAAAAATACAGAACACAGGATGAATGCGTGAGGCACAGACGGAAATAAAAAAATCATCGGGAGCAACATCACCTTAATTTCGGAATACATATTGCTGACTTCGTGAATTCTTCGATACAATTGTTTCGGTCTTGTGGCTCCCTTGATGAGTGACTTAAGTTTTCTCAACTGAGATTCATGAAGGAAGCCGATAGCTGCTGGTGTATGAGATATTGTCCTTGAGTGGCGAGAAATACCTGACAAGTGGTAGCTCGAAGAGTGCAGCATGTCACGATGTCGCCTCGTGGTTAGTATGGAGGTTATAAAATCATCTGACAAAAACTACAGTAGAGCAACCACGTTGATTTCGACACAAACGGTCCTGCCAACCTGTTTCCTTAACCGGTCTAAAAAAATAAGGTAACACACAAATATTACTAATCTTTATAGATGATCAACTTTGCTGTGCTGATAATGAGTAGATGGCTGCTTAAAAATCGACAAACCACGAATCTGCAGATGACCCTTACTCGTGTGGCTCTTCTTCAACAGTATAGACACCAGGAGTAACCATATCTATTATGCTTTAAAACTCAATCAGTACTTGACAACATTAGGCTGTTCTTAGCCCACCTATGGACTGTCATTCGGGACACGAACGCCTACGTTCTGATAATGTGGCCTCATCACTAATGAGGCATTTCTTCCACCTTGGGGGCCTACTTGTGCATCCAGTACCTATTCCACTTTGTCTCTAGATATAACTGTGTATTCTTACTCCCAGAATCGAAAGAAGAATGACCTTCGTTACATAGTGATTAGTACACAATATTGCATGAATTAACAAAGAAAACACTACAAAACTACCACTACCATGGAGAGATAACAATACGACAGAGTCAAAATAAACTGTAAAAAATGGACATTATTTATCTCTTCGAGTGATGAATCATTTTTCACCATAGAGAAACCGAACAGCACATCCTATCAACAAAAAATAAGGAAATCAATTATGGTGCAGCGTGGTCACAGTGGTATTAAGTGAAACAAAACACGCAATTTTTGTAATGCAGATGTATGTTAGTAAATATTGTGATACTCTTATTACTATATTTCTTGTAACATTTCACCAACATCTGTACAATCATCCAAGGCGCATGTTACAAGTCATTTTTTCCCAACGTTAGCCGAATAATCGACCAACAGCATTGGGTGTTGTGCTGCTCGGGTTGAAATGGCATTCCAGAAATGGATCCAGTGAATCAGCGTGTCATAAGCACGTATCTCGATGGTTCGGTCTGGTTTATTTTTACTCTTTCTGAAATGTCAGACATCACTCCTAGACCCTTGTAGAACACAATCTATTCGCAACAACGTTTTTTGGCCGATTTTCTGTTGGTTTGCCCGGCAGGGGCATTACCAAAGGAAAAAAGTACAGTCCAAGCGAAAAATGCGAAACAATCAAGAGGATATAAAAACTGAATGGAAAAATGATCGTAAATTGCATTATATTTCCGTGAAACGTTTGTTTAAATGAATCACTGTCGGCCATGTCGTAATCATCGCGGCTGGTGTTCTTGGGGGCAAGGAAAGAACAGGACTGACGTTGACTTCCGTTTTCGAAGACAGGAGGAACACCACACATGCAATTCACTGTTTGAACGGTTGCGGTTGATATGATACCAAAGTGCCCAACTTTCGGCATGCATATGTTGTCTGGCACTCCTGAAGAGAGTGCTAGATCTATGGTGCCAGTTTCGTAAATCGAGGAGGGCTCTGCGATCTACTGGAACATTGTTACTTGTCAATCAACATTTCCCCGTGATTCGGCGGTGCGCAACTTGTGAATTTCCTCATTTTTGTCACAATTTGGAGGACAAGGATTTCTGGAAAGCATCCGAGTACAGCCAGATTCTGTTGTACATTGGCCAGTTGCTCTGAACTATATCCTTCCAGCTGACCACTACGTCAACATTTCTAGTTTTTCAGTGTTCGTCTATATATTATGCAGCAGAAAATGGTGTCATCACTGTATTGACCTTATCGAACTTGGACTCCGAATGGACGGTCCGGGAGTTTATCAGGTTTTACGGTGAAATGGAAGCGGTATTCAACGTTCATGCACAGGTGCCCGTTTGTGAAGATGTACGGACTCGGGGTTCATTGGACCAGTTTAGGCCTTTCCCTTTGAATCTCACAAGCAAAAAATACGCCAGTGTGTCATCAGCAGAAACATGGTTGTTGAACAGATTTTTCCGCGCACGACGGAACGTGAGCAAAAGCAACGATGCACGCTGATATTCCTTTTTGGGACGATACCAGACGAGGGTCTGCGACAGAATACCGTGCAGCTACGGAACACGGTATATGCCAACGAACCGCCAAAAATGTGCGTACTAGCAGGAAATGGGCGTATCAAAATTGTGAACATCGACCAACAGATCGTTCAATACACTATCTACAAGCGGACGTCCAACTGCTTCACGCATCCCATATCTTTGTCGATCTTGAAGACTTTCCTGTGTGAACCACCGTCAGGAGATGTTCACCGGTGCAATGTAAATGCCATACGGTACAAAGGTTTATCATTACCCCACCGAGAACACGTGGTCTTTTATCCCATTGTGCACAGTTGGTGCTTACTACCCTAGTCAGTTAATGAGATTGATCAATTTTTCTACATTTTCAAATGTTTGTTGTAATTGAATTTGTCAAGGAGAATACGGTGGCGGTTTGTAACGCCTGTGGATAGTGGGCAATGAACACGCAGTCTGACATTCCGTGGGTGCTTCTCGAGCTGAGGGTTTGCCACCACCAACTAACTCAAAGAAGCACCAAGTCAAAATGCACTGAGTTGTTGGTAGGATGACATAAATGACATTTGCATAACCCTCTTTAGGATGATTATCAAAAGGCCATGGAATTCCAGAGACCACTGGAAAATATGGCTGAAGTGCCGTCATCGGACGCCAGCTTAACAATAGAAAGCTTTGGGAAGCGTCCACCGTACGTAACATTTTATATAATTAAAACGTTTGGGGTAAGCCCGTTTGTCTTTCTCCAACAGAGAGTGTTGTGTTGTCAGATCACACGCAATCAGCACACTGAATTCCCGAACCAAATGAGACTGGATAACACCGATCGGATGGGCAATATTGTGCCACACAAATAACAAGGCACACGACACGGTGTTACACGACACAAGACATGATGGCACACAACAGAATACACACGACACGTACTTCGTCATAGAGGTAGAACACACTTGACACAGATGACACCCACGATAAAAATCAACTGGATCTTCCTAGACTCGTATTCGTACAACAGAATGACTCGCGAGCGTTCACAAATTCGAAAACACGGCGCACAATTCGACCAGGCTAGCCCGCTCGCTAGCTAGGGGGAGAAGATGAACACCGACCAAAGCAAACGTCTACTGATGACAAGACAACACAGTGCAAAAAATGCCTCCAACTCTATCGCTTAGATATTATTCCCAAATAGCCTTGTAAAATTGCGAATTTGGACCAATGGGAGATGAGGAGAACACAATGAAACAACGGTAAAACAATATGGGGGACGAATTAGGAAATATTACAATTAGCGGAAAAAAATCTGAATTTTCAACAGAAGTAAGAATGTTGATTTTCCCCATGGTTCAACGTTTTTGGAAAAAATAATTTTCTCATTGAAATCTACATACTGGATTGTATGGAAGATGGTAATTTCCCCCAACAGATAGCGAAGACATCACTATCTAGTAGGCTGAAGCAGTACTTCATGAGTTCAGGTGATAAACAGAAATATATTTTTCTTCATCATGAAGCCATAAATTAATAGCAATCAAAAACATATCTACAGACATCAAATATGGGAACATCGAGGGTACATACAATCATGGTTACTGACACACCAATAGATATAGGTATAAGTAGGCGGATACACACGCCTATTTAACTGCAGTTGAATAATTTGTGACGAATAAATTCTTGTTACAGAATGGAGACAGATTATTCAGTCGCCATGATGATCACATATGCAGTGTGCTTCAGGGCCACCAACCTTTGGGCAAGCCCCAGGTTTACGCAATAGGGCTCCCCCAGCTTGGGGCCGACCTGCTGCGGGTTACGTGGTACGAACACAAACATGCGTGCAACGGATGTGTTGAATGCGGTTTACGCGAATCTCATATTCAATGTGTGGAACGTACCTGCTTGAGAAACTGCACCAAAATTACGCAACGGATGTGTAGTATGTAGAGATGAGTGTCTTCCCTGGGGTTGTCCGTGTTCGATTTGCAAGATACAAAAGCGCAGAAAACTCCATGAACACAAAGGCTCAGTGAGTGCATCAACAGGACCCTACACTTACACTAATCAAACACCAATATGGCAGCTAGAAAGCCTGCTCACTGCAGGTGAAACCACGAATGTGAAAATTATGTCAAGGTCGCCGTTGAAACTGAAGCAGTGAAACCAAGGGTCCATGAAAAGATTGTCTTTAAATGCCAGATTATCTAGGAAGAGCCATGATTCCGGTCATTTCGTGACCGAGTTTCGCCTTTTTCCTCTTATATATTGCATTGGGGCAAGCTTTGGGCTAGCCCCAAGTTTGCCGCAAAAGGTTTGGGTAAAGTGCCACTTGGGTATGCAAAAAATTCATGTTCGTCTTCCAGGTTCACCCCTGAAGATAATGGATGGTTTACCTATCAGTTTCCCTTTTTTGGGTGAATTGTATAACTTTCATCTAATTTGACAAACCATATATTTAGGTGCACTTCCATCATTGGATCTAGGACTTCTAGTCCCACAGTTAGTCCAGGCACAGAAGCGCATCAGTAAATTTACTGTACCCGATAAAATTGTCACTTTTGAAAAACTTCGATTGCGGCCGAAGGACTGCCTTCAACCAGTGCATTCCATATCAAGTCACCCAAGAATAAAGGTATAGATATATCGCAAATTTTCGGCAACCTACTGGCTGTTTTCCGTGAGGCTTTAGGCAGGTTACCGGCAACCTGTCGGGACCGGACCGGAACCGGTTGGCCATTAGGGAAGACTTTTCGGTTAGTGCATAAACTCTGTAAGCGTCCGCTAAGTTTTCCAGCTCATATGGATGACTTTTACAAGGTGAATTAGGAAACAAAACTTCACAGCTGTTCATGAACTCATCTCCAAGCGCCGTTCACCACTGGGGAATTCCTGTCGTGATTTCAGGTTTCTAAATGATCGCCTGACAAACGACTGCTACTACGACCAAGCGGTACGTAACGGTTCAATGCACGTTTCCATTTTGAAGGCTACATTCATGCAAAATGTTTCCGGAACAAGCTGCGGAGGCTACACCTGTGATATTATGCGTTGGCTAATGTCCATAAAAATCATGGAACAGTTAAACTTGAGGGGGTCACATGGATAGTTGGTTCTGGCAGAAACCAAACCACTGGTCTTAGATAAGAACTGTCGTTCTGAGGCTTTATTCTATAGATGTTGTTTATCGGAGAAAATATCCAGGAACAATGACACAGATGATATGAGAGAAAATGCGTCGCTGTCTACAGAGAAGTAGATCTTCTTTGTTAGAGAGCAGGAGCAAAACGCATCGGGATGCTGGTGTACAGTGTGACGTGAATGAAATACGCACCAACTATGGAAAATTTAATTCCCGTTGATTATATCAATTCATGGGATACGCAATTACCCATGTATTATAAAAATGAACAAACAGTGTTCAGTGTGTACTTATTATTTCCTTTTCCAGGTGGTTGGGCTACAGTTTAACAGTAACAAGGTGAGTTTCAACTGTGGTAGATTTTATTCCCCCTGATTATATAAACTCATGGGATACACAATCAGCCATGTGTTATAACAGTGGATAAGCACTGTTGATTGTGTACTGTTTCTCATTAGATGACTGGGCTACCGAAAACGGGAATTCAGCACAAACATCATCAACTGGATAGCCACACAGCGGAAGACTTATGCGTGGAGCTGTTATTTTGTAGTTAACTTTTTCCTAATTACGGTTTTTCAATAATATAATATTCACCAGTTTAACAAACTCTATTGAGTGTTCCTGCTGGGCAATTTCGGAGGTATCACAAAAGATCTGGGAGAATTTAGAACTTGGGACGAGATTGGAAAGGCTGGCAACCAGCCCGTTTGTTTTCCAGCCCGTTTAAGCAGCTTTCGATGCGAAAAAGTAACCATAGATGTTACAAATTTAGCTAATTTCGGTAAATAGAAATCACCGAATACAGAGTACTGCGCTTCTGAATCCGGCTGAAAATACCCCCAAAGTAGGCCGTCTTTCGTTTGAAACCGCCTCACTAACCCTAGCGAGAACTCAGTCCTGCCTCAAAATTGCCGTTTTATTCGTGAAAAACAAAGAACACATACATTGCGGCCATATGCGCCCACTCATTGTACGTAACGCATTGATCTGACTGGTGTGGCTGGCCACGCCTTGAGGCTTGAGTGCCACTGGCAGGATTCGCCTCGTGTATCGATTCACTCCATCGATCGACTGCCCCGCCGTTCGTGGTTTCGAGGGCTTGGTAGGGGCCGGTGCTGACGCACTGTCTGCCAGTGAGACTAAACCGTCCATCGAGCGATGTGTCGAATCCTACCCTCACATCTTTTGTTGCCCAGGTGTCGTTTTGCTGGCCATTTCGGGTAGCCCGGTAACGGATTTGAGGACGCTTGTGCAGACCGGGGCGTTGGAAACGGCTTAGCGTATAGTAAGTAAATCGTGATGCCTTTTTACAGCCTAGAGAGACGCTACTGCTTTGTAAACTCCAATGAAAACGTTTCTGATGGTAAATAGCACCCAATGCAGTAGCTCAACACACACGCGGGATGAACCGGAATTTCCGGGTGGGAAGACAATTTTCTCCGGTTTGAGGGAGCAGAGTAATGCATTGGGGTAGACCACCATTTCCATTATGTCTGATGTAAGAGCTGGTACCTGTTTATACACTTACTGGGCTTCAGTTCATCCGGTTTCCATTCTTTCTAAGCCTTTGCAGATCGCGCATGTGCAATCTCCCACGGAAGAGCCCTGCATCCAGCACATACGGTTGCCTTGCTTGTCCGTAACCATGTTGAACCGTCGTCGTTTTCGATGCGTCCTGGGCGCGTGCGTTACCATGTTACAGCTTTCTCTATTCTTTGTTAATAGGATTTGCTGTTCTGTTTCTCGATGGTGAAAGTGATTCATCACTCGAAGAGATAAATAATACCCATTTTTACAGTTTGTTTTTAAGTCTATTGTATTGTTATCTCTTCATGTAAATAGTTCCATCTATATACGTGCATATACGTGTATACATGCATATTGATCCTCGGGCATTCAGGTAGTGGTAGTTTTGTAGTGTTTTCCGTTGTGAAATTCATGCAATATTGTGTACTAATCACTATGTAACGAAGGTCATTCTTCTTTCGATTCTGGGAGTAAGAATACACAGTTATGTCTAGAGACAAAGTGGAATAGGTACTGGATGCACAAATAGGCCCCCAAAGTGGAAGAAATGCCTCATTAGTGGTGAGGCCACATTATCAGAACGTAGGCATTCGTGTCCCAAATGACAGTCCATAGGTGTGCTAAGAAGAGCCGAATATTGTCAAGTACTGATTGAGTTTTAAAGCATAATAGATATGGTTACTCCTGGTGTCTATACTGTTGAAGAAGAGCCACACGAGTAAGGGTCATCTGCAGATTCGTGGTTTGTCGATTTTTAAGCAGCCATCTACTCATTGAAAACAATCACCCCGACTGCTGCTTGCGCCATTAAGTATGCAGCGAAATGTTCGGCAATACGTCGGCAACTTAATTTTGTTGACTTATATTTCCAGATATGTTATTGATATGGAAGCATGGGAGGCGGTGGTGTGGGTAACACACGGTCGGTTAGGCAACATAAAGGGAACTACAAACACAAGCCACTAATTTTTCACTGATTGCATCAGTTCTGGCTGCTGCCGCCCAGCTTTAACATTACTAATGTTATTTTCCTCAAGAAATACAGGGTAAATGGGTCGGTTCTGTGGCAATCGCTTTTTCGAACAACGACAAAATCAATCAACTATTACAATAATGCTTGTTTACGTAATAGATGTCCACTCCACCAGAAAACTGTCAATATTCAGCCGGAGTATGCAATTACGTGGTTCAACTACCCTCCTTTACCTCGCTGCATTCGGTCCGTCTGACGTAGTCGCGTTCGTTGTCAATCCACAATTGTCCATAAATGTGTTTCGAGAAATCGTCTACTTACCCATTCGGTAAGTAGTATGAGCAAATCTTCACACTAGGAAATCAAAGCTACCATCGGCAAGATAAAGCACGGAGTGAGTTACAAATAACAGTATCTGCTGCATGATTAAGTTTTTTTATTACAAGAAATTCACTTTTTATTTTGCATGATCATAGGTTCCTGCCTGCAATCACTGGCAGGAGGTGCTTCGTGGACCCCACGTAGAAGCCCGGCACGACCTTGATGGTCAAATGTATTGGTTCGGCTTTTACCGCCTTCCTTTCACGTTACGGACTGTTCAATAGTTGGCGTCTACCCTATCAATTTTATTATAGTCTCTGATAAGTAGTATACTACTAATTAGTCAAACCAACCACCAATCCGACTACGGGTTAACTCCTTATAGTGTTTGGTCTCAAGATTCACATAATTTAATTCAGAGGCCTTTACCAAACTGTCAAATAGGGAAAGGTGGAAATCTCCTTAGTCTTGGCAAAATAGATAATAAACGCAATCATTACATGCATGATCATTTGTGCGTATGGTGTACCCTTGGACGTAGTTCCCATAACCTCGTAATTGACCAGTTCTCCCATCGTTATAGTGAGCTATTTCAGGTGACTTTGGGAAATTCTGGGCAAGTTCTATTTGGCTTTGCTGTCCCCCTAATATTTTTACCTGTCTTCTAGTAAAACATTCTGTCACGCTGTAAAAGTTCATTACAGTTACATCACGATCCAGTGGTATATGCCGCCCTAAACAAATCACTTTCCTAACACAAGAGCACTTTGTTCCGCGTGACAAACCTTGTAGTAATACCACAGTTCAATTTAACCTGAAAATTGAAAGTGGTAACCCGTTGATGTTAAAAGCAGGCAGTTCTAGTGAACCGCGTAGTCCCCTAGATTTCTGAATTACAACCTAGTTTCGTATTTTTAATTCGATCATATCAGTAACAGTACGCGATACAGAAATATATGAAATATGTTTGGTAATAAGGATACTAATTATGAGTTAAAAGGTACTGTCGAATGAGTTACTGTCCACACCCATTACTCTCAATATATAAGCGGCAAAGATTAGTGTTTTTTTGCCTATGCACCACTAAATCGGTCAGAGACAAAGTTGCTCAAACATTGAAATTATTGAGACGCGAGGCCGCAGATCACAGGAGAGACAATTGGTCTACTGTTGGTTATCATTTTTAACCCCCCACGGTATCACAATCCTAACTGAAATAACTGGTTATTTCATCAACAGCTATTCACAAACTTTGAGCCAGATATAAGCGGTCAAAGCAAGGTGCATCTGTGTTTGGCATTACCCCCCGGACAGTCGCGCGAAACAAGGCCGAATTACCCTGTTGTTGCTACGATTTGCACCCGTTTATCGGTCTGTAATCGTAACCACTCTAATTAATATATGTCACATTAGTAACAGTAAAGTTAAAATGGAAATGAACGGGTTTAACAGTACCAAAACTGCACTGCGGGATGCTGTTCACCGCGACTTTCTAAAATTCTGGCCAACATACTAGTTAAAGAGCTAACACAGTTATTTAACGCAGCCCTAGGTACGGGGGAGCTTACGGCCGACCGGAGGTAAGCACGAATTGTCTTCTTCCACAAAAGAGGCAAACAAGAGGTTGCTTCAAACTACCGTTCCGTAAGCATATTATCGACCGTACTTAAAGTACTACACGGACAAGTAAGATATTGTCTAGCCGAGCATTTACTGAGCCACCAACTGATTGCCAACCAGCGACAAGGGTACTTCAGGGATATATACTGTTTGAATAACCTGCTGTCAAATTTTGATGAAGTGACTAGCAGATTAGACGAAGGAGAGGGAGTTTAGGTGTGGTACTTGGTCTCGGAAAAGGCCTTTGACTCGGTAAACCATCGTTTCTTGATGAGCAACCTAAAGGCACTTAGGGTGGCCCCACAGACTGTGAGTTGGATCGAGTGTAACCGAAGTAGTAGAGCTTTCTGTACACTGGCCCACGCATGCAGTGGTGTGCAGCGAGGCTCCGTGCTGGGTCACTGTTGTTCATGGTATATGTAAGTGACCTGGTAACCACGCTAGACTCTCAGGGGTTCCTATTTGCAAATGACATCAAAGTAGTAGGAGGTCTGACCTTGAGTCAACTGTAGGCCGATTCAAACAGGATAAGCACATGGGCAGAAGAATGGGAGATACCACTAAATGTAGCCAAATGCAAACATTTGCTGTCAGGCAGATGTAGCACCGAACACAGGTACACTGGACAGTCCACCCTGGCCAGGATTAAGTTCACTACTATCGTAAGAGACTTGGGTGTGCTTGTACACGAGAGCTTCAAACCCGCCAAACAGTGCTCATGGGCAGCGGTCAGGGCAAACGGAGCGATTTTCAACCTAAAAATAACGACAGTGAGGCCGGTGAAATTCTGTGCACGTATAAGGCCTCGCTTGGAGACTCGTACAGGCGTGGGCGCCGAGCCTAGTAAAGAACGAAAAAGTGTTTTAAGCCGTCCAGAAGAGGTTCACTCGAATAATAAGCGGGATGCAAGAGCCGTCATACCGGGATAGACTAAAAGTTCTAGATCTGTTCTCCCTTGACCATCGTAGGCCAAGGGAGACTTGATAGTTGCAAGTTATGTAAGAGAATTATCACAACCGACAGACCATTACTGATTCACTGTCACAACCTTGCACTCAGGGTACACGGGGGTAAATTGGATAGACCGAGGCCGAATAGAAGCACACTGAATCATAAACAAGTGAAAGAAGTTCCCCCCCCACGTAGTGACGCAAACCTCGAGGGTTGCTTTCAACACAAACTGGATGCATATTGGGCAGATGTATTCCTGTTCTAAGTAATTGTTTTCTCTTCTGTCAATTTCGCTTGACTCTCATTACCTCATACTGCGTCCTGTCACTCTAGTGATTCTTTAATGTACTTATCTATGTTTGCAGCCTCTATATCAATCCAGTCATCGTCATTAGAGGACTCGGGGAACTGTTTCAAATGGACATAGCAGTGAGTTGTGGCGCCGAACCTATATTACTGTGAGGTTATTGTTCCGGAGGGATAACCTGCTTTCTATCTTTCCTTTCAGTTACTACAAAAACACATAGAACGCCGAATTCTACTGTAAACCTGGAAGCCGCAGCACGGCGGGAACTCGTTCACCTTGTTGTGCAAGAAACTGGACATTTATGGACCCAAGCCGCAAGTCCTGTGACCTGTTGTGTCAGTGCGCAAATCTCTGGATTATCTCCAGTCGGTAATTCATCGATCATTCAAACCCAACGGAAAAGTAACCATGAAGAAAGTGCTGAAACTGTATTCAATTGTGACCAAAAATTAACACTGTATATAGCATGAAGCATGGAATACACGGACATATATGAAGCTGCTACTGATTGCCCGGGGTGGTGAACAGACATGATTGGGTAATTCGGATCACAGTATGTCATAAGTCTGATTGGCTGGAGGCTTGTGTGAAGGGTAGGCAAGCGGGCGTCTGTTGGTGGTCGAAGTGAACAGTGACGTGTGATGGACTGATTGGTTCATGGGCAAACGCTTCACGACTGCACTGTTATGTGGGGTATGCTGGCCTTGTCCTTGGTTAGTATTCACAAAGCACCGTTTTTTGGTTGGAAGAACGCGGACTGCAGCCTCGCTGATAACGTGTTTTCAGGGGGTTTTCCGACTCTCTGGCATGGGCTGACCTGACCACCGTCCTCAGTTAGATATGATCTAATAACATCAGTGAGATGGGAAATGACTGCTGTCTCAATCTCTCCGTCTGAAGCTATCACCTTATCGTCAAGCCATAGTGATACTTCTGGAAACTGATAAACTCCTCACAGACTACCACTGTTTTTGCGTTTCTCAACCTTCGGTCACGCAGTTCTTGGAGTTTTAATCACAACAAATGGTTTTTATTGTGGTGTTTACACATAGCACGACCTGGAAGCACAAATTCTGGTTGCGTTTACGCTGGCATGATATCATGCATTCATTCCGCTGGCCCAAGAAGGTGATGTGTCTTTCCTTAACTCTCACTCCCAAGCCGGTAAAGACAAACGTTCTCAAACCCCTCCAATATTAGCGAGTCGCAAGCCCTACCGCACTTTTCCAGTATTCACCGCTCATCCAACGATTTCGTCCATATTTGCAATGCACTCGCGTTATTCAGGGTCAGGTCACTACGCCATTTTACGTTTAAGTGGTAACCTGTTTCTGTAGTCATACGAACTCACACTTTCCGAAACATTAGAGCTCTGTAATGACTGGTTTCATCCAACTAGTCTTGAGATTATCTCACCACAGTGTGTGTGGTAGATTGCACACAAATGCACATGAGAATACATGCGTCCACAATTACACACCCCTTATTACGCAAGTCCCTGCCATCACTTCCTCCAGCTAAGCCACATCGAGTTCTCAAAACGATGAATCAGTCGCACATCCGCAGTATGTTTTCTCAAACTTTATCCACTGAGTTCAGTGAGTGTTAGTCTCAACGGGCCGGGGTTATCGGAGTGCGCAGAAGCGATCTTTTCAATTTTTTGATCCGGTCCTAGTTTTTCGTGCCTCAGTTACACAGTCAACTCAGTGTACATGTTGTGGTCAAGAGAATGGAACCAACAATCGTTCAGTTTATCCGTCATAGTCGCCGGTCTCAGCTCAGCCGTGATAAAGGTCATTGTAGGGTTTGTAATTCATGTGCGATCCAGGCCACCACACTTTAACGTCAACATGTATGTGCATTTGTCAGTTTATGTACGCATGTGAATGCTGAATAAGAATTCGGTATCGGTCAGCATCATCTGAGGTGGAACATTTAACGCATTTTTTGGTGGATGTCAGAATATAACTACTGCTATCATTCTAAGTAGAATATATATATATATATATATATATATATATATATATATATATATATATATATATATATATATATATATATATATATATAGAGAGAGAGAGAGAGAGAGAGAGAGAGAGAAATTCTCCCCTTCCGATGGTGGATCCACTTTCGGTGGGCACACCGTAAAAATATGTAGTATAACACGCAGAATACAATAACGCAAAGTAGGAAGAGTCATCCTTGAATATCGCACCACTCCAGCTAGTGGTTAAGTGGAAATGACAGGTGGACCACAAGGATAAACCATATGAGAAAGGGTAAACTTAAATCTAAACCGGAGCAAACAGAGAAATCATAACTATGAGACAGATTACGTGAATATTGAAATCCTGGGTTACAGAAAAAGCTAAACAGAGAGCCACATCATCCGCATATCTAAATGAGTGAACCGGAGAACTGAATGAAGGATCAAAAACGTGAGTGGAAAATAAATAGGAGAAAAGACAGATCGCTGAAGCACTCTTGAGAATTTTTCACGGAAGTTTAGTTGGATTAAAACCTAGTAGCTTAAACACTCTGCTGGAACAATCCATAATGCATAATAATGTTTGTCAGTTTACGAGACCGCTCATCGAGTGCAATTCGTAAAACTGCGTCTTTTAAATCGTTTTGAGAAGTAAAACATGTTACTGGCTCAAAAGTTGAACAATTCGACTGTTTTCAAGGTCATGGTAATAACCGGAAATTCTAGGGATGTTTTCATCACTTTTTAGCGGTGTCACCATCGTAGTAGCTCAGGCTGAAGAGCCCCTGATTGTACAAATATCCTCTTGGAGATCAAACCGTCCAACGCTTGATTTACTAACTCACGTAACCCTAGCGCAATACTGCAGCGGTTCTTAAAAATGGGTTACCGGTAGATAGACCTGTTCGACAAGTGTTATAATTTATGTTTGAAGAATCTCAGCGTTTGAGTAAATTTGGGTTTTATGTTGCTTGCAACCCGGTGACAATACTCTACTCATGCACTTGGAGTTCATATTTGACCTCATGAGGTATTTACGGTATTAATTCAGACATTATTGACTGACAAACAGAAGAATGTGTCAGAATCCCATAACCGATCAATAGACTTGGACATCAAGCAAAACAGCCAATCGCTCAACTGTGAAAGCCTATTAGAACTAGAATTATTCTAAAGCAAATCTCTCGGAAAAAAGCGACTTATGTGATTACTTTCCTTTTGGCGCTACAGCTATCCAAAACAGAATTCCTTTTTCTTTCTACGAATAAATCTCTTTATTACCGCATGATGAGAACGACGGGACCGCGACCTGTTATCGTATTAACCAACAAATAAATGTACTCATTACAATGTACAGATTGAATGAAACGTCACACGTGAAGTGTTCAAACCATATCGGGATACATAAAAGGTACAGGAATGCCATCGGTGCTTTATGTACCTGATTTTAACAGCCGACTCTAACTGACGATGGAGTCAGCATAGAACTCGACTCTCGAGAGGGTCAATCGTGTGGCGTGGCTGACGAGTTCCCAACAACCCAGTTGGTGACGGATCGCATAACCAAACGGTCAACTAGCTCGAGTCACAGTTTGGACTCGATGAAAATGCATTGCACTGTCGAGTCCTAACAAGTCAACTGCACAGTACTTCTGACAGTCATTCCACGGTGAATTATTTCATGTAATAATATCACATTTGTAAAAGTAAATATAACCTGAACTCCAGTAACAATAAATGAATGTCTTTACCTCAGTTACTTTTTGTGGATGCATGTAACGATGACAATAAGAATAATAA
Source organism: Fasciola hepatica (assembly GCA_948099385.1). NCBI lineage: Eukaryota > Metazoa > Platyhelminthes > Trematoda > Plagiorchiida > Fasciolidae > Fasciola > Fasciola hepatica. Next base: position 5,341,718 of record CANUEZ040000008.1, on the reverse strand, counting down.
ACTTTCTGCGTTGGTCCTCTTATATTCAACACTGGTACGATTTTTATCGATAGTGGCAACAACTAAAAACGAGCTTTCTGGAAGGTGAATTTTGAGGAACCTGTAACATTCGAATAAAATCTAAACTCCTCTGTAATGAATAATAGACACCCGCTGGAAACTATCAGTCTTCAAAGACCGAACAAAAGATACCCCCCCCCCCCACATGATTTATGTACCGTTCACGCAAAAGATGTTATTCATGATATTAGAAACGACAAAATTATTCACAATATTGTACCGGTTCTGCGCAAAAGAGTAATTGTATAAACTACACAGCCTGATGACTTCTGAATGTCTGTCGTGAGTATAAATTGCTTTGGTTCGCTTTGCATTAAACATGGGAAAGTGGGGATTCAGACGAGGAAAGAAACAAAACACGAACACATAAAGAAGGGTGCACAAAATCAATGTATACACCGAACAGGATATTGATAAAATGTTCCTCTATAGATGTTCTATTCTTCATCCCAACATGAGTGAAGATCATTCATTCCGCTCCGCACAACATTTCCTGTGAATAAAAGGAAATAAATTGATTACAGGACTATTCACGACGCAAGTAGTAATTTGAAACAATATTTAGTTCAAAATCCAACAAACATCCGGTATCTATACCCATAAAAACCGATAAGAACAGAGAATGTACAACTAGCAGCTATGGAACTTATGGGAAAACAGGGTATTCATGGCAGTTTGTTTCCGCACTGAAGCATAGCGGCGTTCCGAGATTTTGCTGTTCAGTGTAAATCATGGGGAGGGGGTATGGCAATCAATGTGGGTATCATATGATCCGGTGACAATCTCCAAGACCATTCAAAACTTTAATCAGATAATTTTTCACCAAAAGGGTGGTTTGTGGTACTGGGAAAACGTTTGCGGAACAAAATGGAATTTACCATGGCAAGATTGACGCGGTACTGGGTATTGACGACATGCTTCCTTATATCGTGCTTAAACGGCAGGAATTACTTCACGACTAATTTTACGGGACATCAATATATATATATATATATATATATATATATATATATATATATATATATATATAATTATTGTTGCAACGCATTCTAAACCACTCATTTCTTTTCTTCACAATTCCCAAAGCTTTCATCTAACTTCGCTACACTAATTTCACGAAATTCATGTGGCCTTCAAAAGCAAGATAATTAATGATTAAACATTTATAAGTTGGTACTTCGCCGAGATAAGTCCTATTCAACGGGGTACGGTCTGTTGCACATACTCACATCTGACGAAGGGTTTTTGGATAACGCATAAAAACTCACATTGCAGACAGTGATACACGGAGGACAGTATATTACGCCAAGCAGTCGCCCACCGTTGGAATATGTATTTATGTCCACGGGACCCCCGTTACTTGGACACAGGACCCATTCCGAGCCAAATCGTACAAACAGTCCACCGTTGTTCACGCACTTTGACTGGGACAAGCATAAAAGCAAAGCACCGGGGTTGAACAACGAACAGTATATCGGAAAATCATCGTTTTATGCTAAGGAAATATATTTTTGTTCTAAGCTGCATTTCACCGGTAATTCTTTTCCACAAACGGCACACTCAAACGGACGACAGTAACTGTATCATAAGTAGGGCAAGTGAAACAATAACAAAACGAGAACGAAACAGAGCTCTCCCAACGAGCGTTGTACATCGGGAAAAAGTATTTACCGGATGCCTCATTTGTTGAGTTTAGTATCTGGCACTTACTCGTCTTCAATTACGATTGCATAACCATTCACAATGTTCTGACCTGGAATCAATTGATCTGGTTAATCCTGTTGTATGACAAATATGTGTTGCGAAGCCCTTGTAGTCTACTGGACAAATAGGTGACTCGATTATGTCCGGTGAATCCTTCACGCCCAATTTTACTCAGAAGCTGTTATCATTCAGCAAAGCAATTCGAATTTCATTAGTGAATCAAGTCAATGTGCTTAGAATCCAATGGGAATACCGATTCGTTTTTCTTCGAATTATTTACATATACTGTATTTTGTAATCTAAAAAAATCCATGGTGCTTACCGATGCGAATAACAAAGTGTTCTCTAAACGTCGGACTGCTTTGCGGCCGTAGCAGATAAGAGTGGACGATACAACGCAGCAATTGTTTTTTCGTTACCCAGCAATATAACTGCCGCGGAAAATAATCTGAAAAGGCAGCCAGTATTTATATTCACTGTTCCAATCCTCTGAACAGGTACTGGTGTCTGCTTCAGCCATTTGACGCCGTTTGTGATTTTCAACCCAAGAGATTAATCATAACCATGATCATTTATTACACCCATTGGTTTGTCATGGTGTTGGTCATACTGGAACATTGAATCCAGTAGACTAACCAAACATATCACGGTTCCCATTGAATTTATCTGAGATACGAACGACACCGGTGCGGACAGAAAACGCTTGAATTCTACCACGGAAAATAATAATCCTTCCTTTTCAATCCCGAAAACTTTTTTTTTCATTCCACCTTCTGGTGTGCAATAGTTCGCTAAAAAACGTTCAAAACTAACTTGCTTGTAAATGTTTCCATTAAAACAGTGGATAAGGGAATGCTTAACTAAGTGAGTTTACTGTCACAAGTCAATATTGCAGACGTAGTTCAGAGGATAAGTGAATCACGAAACTCGTTTATTACCAAACTAGCTTTCGAGAATTGACTGGAATAAGAGTCAACCTCTGATTTAAGCAGTATCTACAGGTGAGTGTACAAAAATTCGCGGAAGTACACGACCGGTTTTCGCGGTTATTGTCGCTTTTCAGATATATGCATCCGGCCCTCCTCTGCTCACCCACTTTTTCTGATACTTGTACATTCCGTGAATGTTTTTTCACAACAACTTAATTTGTGTACCAAGAGTGTGAGTGTTAGCTCATTTTCAGAGAGTCCGCTGAGGAACCGCAACGGTGATTCGCTGATAAACTTATGTGGGTTAGATGCCACTAACGTCAAGAACGATGACACTGCAGTCGCGAGTCGGCACTTCTGATTTAGGTAGTATCTATAGATGGGTGGACAAAAAGTCTCAGAAGCACATGAACAGTTTCGCGGTTACTGCCGCTTGTCAGATTAACTGCGTTTAACCCACGCAGAACTATCAGCGAACCATCGCTGTGGTTCCTCAGTGGACTCTCGGACAACGAGTTTCCACTCACACTCCTGAAACACAAGTCAGAATGTTGTGAAGAAAGAACTGATCTCGCGTTCAACGAGAAAAAACGAACTAAAGTAGTCAGAATTTGTTGTATGGAAAACACATTCGTGTCATTTAAATTATGAAAACTTGAAACCAGTGAGGTGCCATCCAGATTAAATAAATCAAAATTAGGTGATTCTGTTCAGATCTGCTGGACAACTTCCCCTAACTTACAATCACTAATCGTGACTTACTCTCAAATAAGTCGCATCTGAATGACTTTATTTTTGTAACCTGGGTCATAGCTTTAGTCCTACATGTTGCATGTGTAAGGAGTACGTTATTCAGGAAAAGATTATTTGTCATTTGAACATTCGTAGTTGATTTATGAAGGAAAATGTGGTGATTTATTTCTTAACTTGGTACTACTGAGTATGTACAGTTACTAAGAGGTCAAATGTAAAATTAATTGATGTGTTTGTTGCTATTACCTGATGGCATGAAGCTCCATAACGTGATAATGGGATGGAGTATCCTTCAGATGAGTAAGTCCAACGATCATTCTGTACGTGATCTAAGCATATCGATTCCGATCCAAATGACTCCAGTGCCAGGTTCTCGAATTCCCCATGAACTACAATGATGAGAAATGAGTATATAAGTGTGCCGGTATAAAATGCTGACACAGTTTGAAAGAAAAACAAACGCCGAAGCAAATTCAATTTTGTGGTAAGGATCGACTTCTGTCGAGTTTGGTTCAGTGGATGAGGATTGGCTTCAGTTGTACTACAAACTGTGTATTCAGTGAATAATAGGAATAAAGCAAAAGACTACATTTTAATTAATTTTCCATTGGCAATTTGATGTTTTCTGGTTCATATTTACAAAAGCTTAATTAAAACCGTGGTAATAGAATTAGGAGTTGAGATTTCGTCTGAAATATCACACAGAACGCACTAAGAACAAACAACGCGACGAGCAAGCTCGTTTTCAGTTAATCGCACTCCTACCACTATATAACATTATTTAGGACTCAAAAATAAGAACGGAGAATGATGATCCCAATCTGTCTCTATTTGTGCGTGTGAAATTGATCACGGTGTGGAATGTTCAAATGGTTGCACACATGTTCGGAAACAACACGTGGGCCAAGGAAGCTTAAGTACTTGCACAAACTGCTTCTGAGCACACAGGCGACGATTGTAGAGATAAGTACTCACGGCTTCGGCTGTAGCTAAGATACGACACTTGACAAGTCTTTTTTGTTTGCATCAAACTTTGAAAATGTTGCGGAAAGCGTTTATCACCTTCACTCAGTAGTTCGACTCAACAAGGCATGCGCATACAACACTCGTAATTGTCCTAATTACTTCCGTGTTTAGCCAAGCTGAGTTCAGTGGTAAAATTAATCGTCAGAAGGGCGGAGTGGCAATGGAGTCACCTTTGGGACCCTTATTTGCTAATATTTTCATGGCAAACTGAAAAATAATCAACTCGAATCCATAATCCTAGATTTTACCGTGTACAAACGATACGTACACGACATCATATGTGTGACAGACACTAGTGTGGACCCAACTCTACTTAAAAATTTCACGGTGCCCATCCAGATGTCAAATTTACTTTGGAAGATGAAAGAAGCAACAGTCTATCGTATTTAGACGTACACATTAGCCGTCGGAGTGATTATTCCGTTCATAGAAAAGCTACATGAACGGGCAGTACATACATTTTCAACTGGGATCCAGTCAAGTGGCGCAGCATAAGCCCTCTCACTGAGAACTACACCTACACCAGCAAGACCGGCAGCCGCAGCCTTAGGGTCTCCAGACAAACGCAAGTGAAACTTTACAGAAGGACTGGATGGGGGCATTAATCGAACGGTTGAGCTGGAGTCTTGGATACGAGTCTTTTGAATGCAATACACGTCGATGGCAAGGGTCTCCAGCATGTGAGTTAAACAAGCCTGTTGTCATATACGCATCAACGTTCGCACAATAAATGTGGCCAGTTTAAAAGGACGCCTGGGGCGAAGAAAAGCATCAAATGGCGGAACCGGATTCGGGGAGACTTAAATATCAGACGAAGGAGGATGCGAGTGAACAGGAACAGGACTTCCCTCAGAGACACTACCGCAAGTGAGGCCGACTGCAGCTCCCGAAGAATATGAAAATATGAATGTGCGGGGGTGAGGTGTAGAATTAGAGGAATTAACGTGTGCACGGTGAGAGCATCCACGCGAGCATGTGTATGACGAGCGTAACGAGTGTAGAGTAAGATATTTATCAGTTGCATTGTTGTTGAGGTTGTGGGCTACTGTACTATTTGGTCGCCCGGTCCAGAGCAAGCATTTTAGTCGAGGATGCACCTCTAGTCTTTGCGCGACCAAGATCGTCCTGCAGGGCAGCAGCACTGGTCCAGATGAGCCGGTGACCGATTGTGTGGGTCATTCGCCTCTTCCGGGAACCTCTGGGAGCCGATGTCTGGTTTCCCAGTTCATCACCCTTCGGACGAGACTAGACATCCTAAGCGTCCAGTACAACCCTGCATCACAAATTCCGGTGACCGTACCGTTGTACGCTTTATCCACCACCCAAGAATGGTTTGGATTCACGGTTTAGTCAACTCCCCTAGACTGACCACCAGTCAGTCAACCCGGTGGAGAGCGCCGGGCGTTCTCCTTCGTCCTCAAACTTTTGTGAAAACACCTCCGCAACGAGAAGGCAGTGTGTAGGACCTCTTCAGCAGAAGTTATATGGGACGCGCGGTCATTTGGGAGCATTTCGAGAGGCGTTCAGGGCGAGTAGCCGACTCGGAGCCTGAGACACTCACCTCCAACCGTATTGGCGCAGTTTGCAGCCAGATTGGGGTCATTATTCCCCTTTCTTATTTTATAAGTCATATTTAATGTAATGTAGTGGTATGAGTACGAATAAGTGAAAACGAGCTTGTTCGCCGAGTTGTTTGTTCTCAACCGAGATTTTACTGGAAAAAGGATAAATGCAAACTTCTCGATTAATAGAATGCGAGCCAACAGACAGTGCAACGGAAGGCGTTGTCTGTTGGGAGCAAAAGAGGCAATGCAGTCACCAGATCGGAATGTTAACCAAAGGAAGATTTGAATATAAACATCACTTACACAAATTGAATAATGAAACCACGTCCTAAATTAAATAATCAGGATCTCTCAACTATTCTCATTCGAAAATCCTGAACCCGGACTTGTCAAAAATTGAGCGGTGTCATCGCATCCAATTTTTTCGAATGTCCCAATTGGATTTACACTAAAATATATAACGTTTTCGCTGCTACAGCCCGTTTGAATGGTATTTACTTCCACGAATGATACTATCAATTCACTGAAACATTAACACCCCGCAAGAAACTTGAACAGTGTGCCAGAAAACAAACATCGTCAGAGGAATTTCAATCGCACTCCCACAGATCGCGTACACTCACAAAGTACATTAACATTTGTCCCTTATAAAGGGGAGGTGACGAAGAGGTTTTATATACAACACATCTAAACGTTGTAGCAGGAACAACACTGTACTGCTGTGTTACGCTTACACTTTTTGAACGAGCAACTTCTCGCACCCTCATTTAAAGCTCACCACTGGGTTGGATCCGCTTCAAGCTGCATATTTGTTTTCTCTTGCAGTGGCATAGAAACGTTCACCAGTTGGACCGACTGGTCACCACGGAATAGAACAGCGGACACAGACAAGTACATCGGTGGTGCGATGACGGAATCAAGCATGAATTTTTCCGTCATCGCGTGCAAAATGATCAAAAGCGCGGTTTCAAGGTGGACCAACTTACAGCTTCGCGATAAACATCGACAACGGATTCTCCAGGCAATGTTTATCAGTTACCTCACCCATACTGTTCAAAAGGGGCATAACCTATACTCTGCCGTGGCTTTGATTAGTGAACTATAACCGTGCGCATATACAATAATAAAAATACAACTTCAAGTCCTAAATACTAGTCTCAGCTACCTCATTTGCCCGTTCACTTTCAGCCCTGCGCCTTATATTGGAAGTACGCGACTGATGATAACACACTAAAGGGGATCTTCTCGCGACGATCTCCTTTTGAATTACCTGTTAGGATTATTTTAACAGTTAAAACATCAGAAGTTACAGAAAAATAGAAATCAACATTAGAAGCGCTTTAAAACTGTTCACAAGAAGGATTTGCTAGAAGCTTACTTAGCGCCTTGCAATCTTGACTGATGCGATCCCACGACTGCTGTGTTTTTCCTGCCTGAAATGAAATTACACTGCGTCAGTCCAGTCGGCCATCTATGCGTGGAAAACGCGTCAAGAAAAGTACAAATTTGGAATCCACAGCTTCATTACAAGTAACATTCGGCTAGCAAATAATAGGTCGCATAACGGAGAAACCTTTTCTTCAAATCGACTAATCAGGGTATATCGATTTTTTTGATTGACTAACGCCTTCGTAAATGACGTCTCCGTGTGAGCACCATATTCCACTTTTTGGCTGCAGTGGACTGTAAAATGAATCCGTTTTTTGTGTTGATCATGGGAGTGGAAAAAAAACGATTGGACAAGATACTCTGTTGCTTCATACGAATGAGTGAACCTTACGGATCGGTCGTACAAAATAAAAGTGTACGTTCAAAACATCTTATTCAGTTTACAGCTTGTACTGTATCTACCAGAGGTGGGAAAACGCCAAAATCAGATAAGCAATAGAACAGAATTAAAATTTGTGCGAACATAGGAAAGTGTGTGGAACTCGGAAGGAAGTTTGAGTAACACCACTGCGGGAAATGGGGGTAAATACATTCAGTACAGTAGCCAATCGGTGATCATGTCGTATGTTCGTAATTGCGCCCACATTCTATTGTTCTGGCTATCTGAATTTTTGTTATATATCACTGATTGATGATGACCATCCGATTGTAGTCGGACAGAGTCAGCAGGCACCAAGCGTCTGAGGTATTAAAGGTAATACCTTGAAAAAGGCCCAGTAAACAGTCGCTGACATTCAAAGACCTCCATCACTTGTGTGGTTACTCAAATGACTGGGTGAATGACTTATCACTGGTCCTACAGTTTACCACCATCTGTAAGTCAGGGATAACGTAACAGAAACCAGTTGAACACATTTGTGAACAATCATTCATACTTGTCTAACCAACAGAACAGAAACGTGTGTATGATGCAAGGGGACCATACTCAGAAGATTCATTTGAGCAGAGTGCGACTTACGACTGCCAATGGACAGTTATCTTCGTACGGATCCGATCTCGTGATTTGTTTATCGGTTGAGATCTTGATGTGGCCACAATGACCGTATCCTGTTCTGTCCCATAAACAAGTAGGTCGATCCATCTGCTGTGGGTCACAGTAGGGACTGACTGGTTGGTTACTGTAGCAATTGAACAAACGGAACATCGGATTAAGATTGACATGCAGAGAAACCAAAAAGAAAAGTGCACCATTTTGTCGGAAATAAAAACTATGAATGGAAAATCAGTGCAGTGACAAGTTAGCAATAGTGTGCTGGATACGACGATAAGATGACGCCGCATACACACTTTTCCGAACGGGTTATTATTGGTTTTCCACTACTTACTCAAGCCATATTATTGATGCTGAGGAATTTTATTTGTAATTTGAAATAATTACGAAGAATGTGACCGGGTTTTCATCTCGCTGACATGCAACCTGACACCTAAACAAATTTACACAAAAATAGTGACGTCGCTTTGTTTCCAATCAGGCTCTCTTTATAGTCCATCTCCATCAAAGGGCTGCGACTGCTGTGTGGATGACAAGTTGTTACCATCCAGATGCAGTGACAAACGGAAATTGTATCAAATAAAGTTGGAATGAAAAAAGACCTTTGCGAGCCATCATGGATAACCTCAAAATTGACTTTTGAAAATAAGAATCCTGTGCGCCGAGTTTGAATTTCAGTTGTGACTCTAAGGCAATGCATGGATCATAGTCCTAAATAAGGGCAAAGCAGCCGCATATAGCTGCGAGATGAATTCCATACAAAGTGACGGAAAATTGCTTCAAATTGTTACTCGGCTGAAAATTGTCTGTTCAATAGCAACATTGTTTATAAGACGTAAAGTGGCAAACACAGACCTACCTTTTTGATGCTCCCTATCAGGCCAACACAGTGCACACGTAAAATGTTAAGGGTACGCCGAAAAACAATCGGCAGGAAAGCAAAAAAGTGAATGCCAGTCCTGTTACCATAGCTTCTGTGAACAGCGAATAGTCGTCAAGTTCACCAATTCTTTCTGTTTGTCCCGACATCTTACTGATCCTCGACCAAAAAACGATTGGTGAATTACCGAATTGACTTTAAGTAGGCACAGATTCGATCTGAGTAGCCTGACTGCAATCGCCTTGATCGTAAAAGCGATTTGTTATCCGAACCCCTTAGTCTGATTTACCGGCACACGGTATATAGCACCACACAACACATCCCGCCTAAGTATGCCACGAGTGTCGATCGCATGAACCAGTATTGCCCTGGTTACCATCACATTGATTCCTATGCAAAAACACGTAGAGCTATGCTCACGAACACCATCGGACAGGCGCCACACAAAAGTTATTGTAACAGGATGAACATTCAGTTTCGTCTTTTTCTTGTTAAAATTGTGAACCACATTTTTGTGTACCGCTCAAACTTTGCATATGTTTTGTTTCGGCCTGATGAGAAGTGTCAAAAAGACATATCTATGTTTGCCACTTTATGTTGTCCAACGTCAGATTGTGGAAGTATTTGACGAAGTCAGCTTGGTTCCGGTGAGGCTTACTTAAAGCATTCTAAGCTAAACAATCTTGCTAATTGCTAATGTGCAACTAACACCGAACAACAGTTTACGGAAAAAAGTACTAGCCACAATTTTCTCATGGTTCTCCTCAGCGATCCGACATGTTGCTTTACTTCTACCAAATCAATCCATATGGGTCAATGTGAGCATATTATCAACGATCGGACATACAGCGCTCTTCGTTTTTCGATGTACTGTTGACATGATTGACGGACGAACTCGCAACCCCAATTTTTGCCCCATCGCATTAGCTGTGCCGAAGCGTAGCTTACATCGTACCAACTGAAAGGTGAATAATACGAAAACGGGTACCAAATAGTCATACAGTAAGTTACTGGAAAACATAAATCATTAAAACAGCATGATTTACTTTTATCTTTGTAGTTATGTAGTATGCAGGGAATAAAAAGGCCACAGTGACCGGAATTTTATTTTTGATAGACCATAAAGAAATATGTAGCAGGTGCTTAGAAAAGTTAAGATCCGAGGTAGTGAGTAGAGTCCAGTGTGTCCAAATGTGGTCTACTTTAAACGCCACCAGAATCGGATATGTGTTCACGAACACCTGACATTCAATGCCAGAAGCAAGATAACCTATCATTGTTGACGTCATCTATGATTGTGTCAAATCAAGTGAAACTGTGCTGCTACTTACGTGGGTCGAAGAACGACAGTTACCTGAAAACATCAGAGAATATCTTCCACGATGGCTCAGTCATGCAGAGAATGTACCTATAACAAGTTCATTTGTCGCACACTTGATAGAAACCATTTGCTTAACAGACATCCCGTCGACTTTCATAGTGGTCCACCATCTACCACAACAATGCATCAAAAGCAACGAAGCTTTAAACAATTCGCATCCGTCTCCTGAGGCCAGAGCTATGCGTGCAAAGAAAACTAGTTTATTCACTCCGACCCCCCTGGCCGATAGCTGATTACAACAGATAAATATATGCTCTCACAGATGCTTACTCCGTATCACCAAGAGATCCCCAAACAAAGAAAACTGACCAAATACTGGTCAGAATGGACCTCATTTTGGATGGATGTCTGTTCTGGTCGATAAAAGCGGTCGAGGATAACCAGACGGAACGCTTTCTACTATTCACACGTTTTCCGAATCGTTACGTGGGCCCAATGTGCAGTGTATGAAAATAAAACGAAGAAATCTTCCAGGTCAGGTGACCACTGTGTAGCGGGCAATGCTAGAACTAAAGAACGACGCGAATGCCACGGACCAAAGAACAGACGGCGAATATGTCGGAGGCATCCCGAAGCAGACAAAAAGAAGCATACTGACTAGCAAATGGGAAGCAGTTGGATCTCAAGCAACCAACAAGATAGCTCACGTGAGGGGCTACCGACCAAGCCGTTAACCGAAACAATCGGACCAGCCGAACAGAAATGGTGAAAAAGAGAATCAAACTAATGGGCACAGGCAACTGACCAGAACGCAGCCGAAATACGTATGCAGCCAGCGGATCAATGTTGTTGCAGCACCATCTAGAAAAAGGGCTATGTAAACGATTTATGTGTTACATGAACTTAGCCCGTTTGGCCGTCCTAATACAAGTGTCCTTATCCGTCTTATTATCTTCGTTACAACTGTGCTACTTGTGTCTTTTCTGGCCAGTGCGCCACAATTTTATCGAATATGAGTGTACTGCATCTGAAAAATACCGCAAACTGTTGAAGCCAAACAAGAAGACTCTCGTTTCTGATCGGTTTAATTACCGTCAGTTGTTGAATCTGCTATGCCTATTTGCAAAAAATGTCTTGGTTTTACCTTGCGCTGTTTACTTTGTTGATGGTCAATTCTCTGTCTGAGTCGTTCTCGATCTATTCGATCATCTTGTAGCAAGATTCGTCTTCGTCCACTCTTTCAACACACGTTATTGTTTAATCGAACGCTGGCTGCCAGTCGCGGTTCCCATTCGACCGTCGCTCTTCCGTGCTCCTCACGCGCGCTCTCAAATACACTAACAATTATCTTCCACTATCATTTTCTTGTTCTCTCGGGTCGTGAAGAATATCGTTCTGGTTAATGTGTGCGTGCAATGCCCAGCATTAGAGTACCGTACAGGTGGCCCACGTAGTACGAACGATCGAAGAACGCGTTTACTAAGGAAACTGCGAGGTAAGATTCAGCCACCATACAATCTCTTCCACATACGCGAGTAAATACACGCACACATACAAACACATGCACGTATTCACAAGTTATTCCTTGCACATACTGCACCTGTGATCAGGTATGATCCATTTTAGCCCGTTCGATTACTTTTCCTACACCCACCTTTGATTGGACAACTTGTGACTCTTAGACCAATTTTTCCGTTTTGCCAAGCCCGTTTACCTTGTTACGCAGTCGAAACTGTGGTCGGTTGAACTTGCCTGCTGGCCCTAGATTATCATTCCTTGTTTTCGCACTGTTTCCAAGGTATTGAGTGCCTGACGAACTCCCTGGAGGACGTCACGAATTGAGTTTTGCACAATTCGTTATCTCGTAATAATCACTTTCGTGAAGTACCACAAGTGTACGCATAAAATTCCCATGTTCGGTTAGACCTAGCCTTCTGACGTTGCGCGCAACTCTTATACTGTTCTGGACACCGGATGCATTGGAATTGGCTCGTGGATCTAACATCGGTAAGCAGTGAATAATCATTTATTACAATCAAAGGACTGCGTCTTACGGAAACTCCTGTAGTTTATTCAGGATGAAAGTGCAATCACTGAAGCAATGGGTGTAAGCATAAGCACAGATGACAGATAATGGGTGAATTTCCTTCGATTTCCATATTCACAATCAGGAACGCATTCACGAAAAATTTGTAAACTCTCATAAGCGTAAAATTAGATTCCACAACAGCGTGATCATTACTGCAGATACACATAATGAAAGTAAAACCAGGGTAGTAAGTATTTTCTAGTTTATTCCAACTTAATACTGTACACCGGCAACTAAGAGCTGGATACTGCGATAAAAATTATTTGCCTGCTGAAGAATTCCATCTAAACCATCAAGTGAAACAACGGTAGCCGATTGAGCACAATATTGGTCAAGAAATACTCGAAGACAATTTGGTGGTGGGAAAATATTAGTGTTTTGCGTGGTGAAATTGTGAGTTTTGCTAGAATAGACGCACTGATATTCCCTGTTTTGCGTCTAACTCGACCAATAAAATTTTCCAATATGTGGCCAAAAATAGTAAGGTGTCGTGTTTCTGCTACAGCGCGTTGTCAGTAGGCACTTTTATACAATCCACTTTAAACACTTATCAGCAATTCGTACATGCAGCTAAGTTCTTCCAGAGCATTTACCCCCAACTTACATGTCAGAAGTCAACCGGTGCGAAAAGCTTGTGCATGCGTTTACACCTATTTACGATCCGGTGATAAATCAGAATGACAAATATGTTATTCTAGGTTTCCAGCGACGTGTAACCATTCACCAATATTTGTTTTCCTCATTCCTGTAAATATTGTATAGCCTACATTCCATAGCAGCGTCATTTTCATCATTTTCGCGTTTGGCCGTTTCTTTACTATTGCCCGAACCTCAACTGGAGACTGATTCGCATTTACCGCCTTAACTTGTGTTATTTTACCTCGGTAAAATTCCGTCCAGCTGAACCATACTGATGCAGATACATGAGATACCAACTTCTAGAATTTGCAAATATTTCATCTCATTAAGTAAAACTAAACACTCTGATCATGTGTCTACGTGTGCATTTTGAATACAATCAAGAGATGTTCATCTATCCTATTTTAACCACGATTCGTAAATACCAAAACTCTCATTTCTGCACTTCCATTTGTAATGTATTCACGATCGCCATGCCATTATAATGTCTCTGCACAGTGCTCATGCACTATTGCATGCGTCTCAGCGAAATCCGAGAAATATACCGTTATTATTATATTATGAAAGACATAGGATGAATCTAACTTAATAATAAGGCTTGCATGGGACTTTATCTTGCGCTTTATTTGTTATTTGAAATTATCAACAAACAGGTTCCATTGAATGTGTCAATTAAATGATTAGCAAAATGAACCACTAAATGGTATCTTTTGAAGATTTGGGTACATGGATAACAATCTGAGAACAACAGTTGTTACCTCATCGAACTAGTCACTAGCCACATCCGCCTCAACTGGTGAAAGTTCGTCTCCGTTACTCAGAGAATTTCGGTCATCGAACAAACTAGAACTCACCCGGTTTCCAGTAGAAGTACCAGAGTGAAATTGGACAATTTCAAATTAAATCGAGGCGATGCAGCCATTAGTTCTTCCTACAAGTATACAGTTTTGTTAAATCGAAATTATTGTGGTTAATCTTGAGTTAAATGGGCTAAAATGGGTCAATCTTATTGAAATTCGTCTCATTAGGCTAACCAATTTTATACCTTGAGTGTGATTCGTGTACAGGACGTCAGTTTTATCTCGTGCTGTGCAAACAAGTATGATTCCTGAAAATTTTGAACTAGAATCATTTAGCAGACCAACATTTAGGTAGTATCAGTGTCATTTCTTATGTATAACAGCGTTCTTTATTTACAGAGCAATATTCGCGCCTGAATTTTGAATACGTGTAGCATTGTGAGGGGGAAAATCCGACAAATAACTCAGAGATTTGATCCGCAAGGAAATAATAACTTTGTGCAAGAAAGAGAAACATGTAGATCCCGTGATAAGTTTGAAAGGGTAGTTCAGAAGACAACTGATGTTTGCCTTCCGGATCGTTTGCTTAAATCACTTTTCTAATCTTTATTAGATTTATCTGTTTCTGTGTGTAAGTTAGCGTGATCCGGTAAACCAGATACAGGAGAACTGATATTCTGTTCTCATAACCATTCAGACCGTGGTCTACCCGCTTGCCAACAAAGCAACCATCTCACGTGACTTACCGCCAAGATTCGTGTTTCAAAATGAGCTTGAATCAACGCGTTTGATGGGTGGTTTTCCAAAGGAATTCCTTCCAATTGTTTACAGCGAAAGTATTTCCTTCCCACATCCTGAAAACAACAAAACAAGTTTTTGAAGGTGTGTCACACCAACCTGTTGAATATCATACTACTGAGTGCGAACCTATGAGATTAAAAAGAAGCGATTCACACATGTACCTCCAAAAAAGTATGATCACTTTCGTTTGCAACAAACTGAGCGGCACTGCGAAAAGGCGGACTATCGTTGAAGAGCATTTTAAAGATACTTTTCATAATTTCAGTTAATTTACTAGCGTCACCTTTTTGTCCATGATTCGCGAATGAAGCCACGCCCTGTAATGTTTCCTGACGAATTCGAAATGTGTAAAGGTACCATGACGAACTGCACTGTATTATTCCAATACAGAATTAAAATGGAAAACTACGGTTTCATCAGTTCCTGTTAGCTCTTTCGCTTTTAAACCAATCAATTTAGGCTCACCAAGTAACCCGTAATCTTTCATTTCAACCTGACCCCATGAAGACACTGTCACGTCAAATCTGAAAACAATAACAAATGGACTTACCACAAGTGCCGGTAGAGTAATAATTGACTGCATACCACCGATAACCTCAAATTCCTCCATGTGATTAGTATTCTGTGTAATTAACGTGTTTGAACTGCATTCAATGTGTTTGGGAAACAGTCAGTAGGCTTATTACCGTATACAGTATTTATTTTCGTTATATTCTTGCACGTTTTTATATTATGTTATCAGCGTGTTTCGTAGAAATAATCGTTGCACCTTTTGACATAGTTTGTCTAAACTTTCTAAATTATACCTCAGTATCGGTTTGGATTTTGTAAAATAAACGACAGCTATAATTTTATTCTGATTTATTCAATATTCTGATAGAAACCTAACATCACAAAGAGAACGCCTCACGTGGTGTGGTGGCGGCTTGCGTTTTCTTATGAAGCAATAAACTATAGATTATTTCATTTCAGATGGAATATGAATGCTGTGAGGGTTGTGGTAGACACATCTACAAATGTTTTTGTTCGCTGGTCAGATAGCATACCTTCGCCCGTCTATAATCAAAGACGGGGTTAGACTCAGCGAAACAGATCGATTATTTGGTGAGCACACAGCGCGTATCTCTTGTCCATAATCAAGGACAAGACTGAGACCAGTGAAGCCGGTTGATGGACCAATCAATGACCAACTACTGTTTGAACTGATCAGAGCTGAGTCGGCCAATCCGGTTGCAATCAGACCAGCCAGCCAGAGGAGCCGCTCGTCAATAAAAATTCAGCTAATAAGTTTCCACACAACGGTTTGGTTATGATCACCGCATTTCTCATACAACTGATCTAGTGTGTACCAATCAACCGAGATGGTTTGAAGACAATAAGGTCTTATTAGAGTCAGACGGGCGGATAGAAACAAATTTGAACTTGAAATCTTATCGGGCAGAGACCAAGCATAGCTTGTTTTCCTACCTGGCGGTCGTACACCGAGGCAGCACATATTTCATTGTTTCAATATTGTATCGGTCGTTGCACATGGTAACCAGCATCGTTCTGCTAATCTTTGTGATCATCTAAGATTACTTTTCTGAAGTGCTAATCTTCGTCATAGCTCCAGCTCAATTATGCTACACTCTTCCATCCTAGTTTACTTGCTGCCGTCGTCGTTTCTGACCGGACTAGTCGTAAATCTTTTGTCTCACCGGGATATTTACCGTCTTTATGAAAACCAGTTGTCGAACGGGTTGACTGATTTGCCAAGCGACAGTATCAAGGCGCCCTAAGGTTGCATCAGAGGCGCGATGCTCATAATAGTGGACTTTGCTTGTCTGCCAGTTTGTTACATGTATCGGATCTCTCAAGGGTCAGACGATGTAATCCAGAAGCCCCAAATGATAAGCAACCGAATAGAACCTGATGTTGCTTTTGATGCCATATCGTCGTTATGCTCAAAAATATCATGGGACCTGGTCAGCGTGGACGTCACTGCCCTGCTAGTACAATGTGTTGACGTAGTGTGCGCACTTTTGTTTTTGCACCGCCACTGTGTGTGCATTCTGTGTTCTTCGCCACTGATGACAAACATCATGCACAGAGGTTATAGCCAATCAGCGCGCCCATTGGTGATGCACGCTCTACCAGTGATTGATTGATTCTTAATAAAAGTAGTCGACGCAATCTGGTAGGAGGAACAATAGGTCCCAATGGTGGACATTCAGTCAACAAGAATAATGCCTTGAAAGTTGAGCTGAACAACTGACCGAACAGTTCATGTGGTTGTGCTCTCATAAGTTCGTCTCACCAATGCCCGCCGAGCCTGAAGAAGACACATCAAGTGGGCCGTCATCAAATTAGGAATGAAAGTCGTTTGTCTAAATGTCCACATACTAAAGGTTCGTTAATTCGATTATCTTCAAAGTCAGTGTCAATCTACCACTGAAAAAATTCCCAGTGCTAATGCTGGAAATCTCAAACTGAGAACCTAGCCTGTTGTCGCGATTTGATGCAATAACTGTCCTTATATTCAAAAAACGATATCCCGAGGAGTCTGCCGATCACTCCGATGCAAGTGTCTCTGATTGTAGTGGACCCTTTAACGTCCGTGACGCCACTCCTTTCCTTGCGCTGTTTTGCAAGAATAACAGTCATTGTCCTCGCGCATACGCTGTCCTAATCGAATGATGGTAGACGTAAACCTGCCCTGTATATCAAACACAAACAGCAATACTGCTAAGTGATAGTTTCCTTGTATAGTCATTGTTCATCTTTGCATCGATGAAATATATTTCCGGAACGAAGCGCACTTGACGGAATTGCAATTGCAGACTCCCTTTGTCACTCTCTGTTTCTTTAGAGTATAAAATGCTGCTGCAGCAGTGACGACTTTGACAGGGACTGCGCATCTGCACAGGGTTTTCACATTCTTCCACGGTGAGCGAGCGTTGATACTACACGACGAACCATGCAATATAAAAGGATTTACTCAAACTTTCGAAAACAGCACGACTGAAAGCTCCAATAAAAATAACTGTAGCGGGACAGATAAAGCCAAATTGCACACTGGCAATGAATTCTGTAGAATATTTACGGTGTACATCTACTTTGGTTAATTTAGCTCATCGGATCTAACTTAGTCGAAGTTAGAAAACTTCCGGGGTGATGAAACTCAGCTATCAATACCAAAATGCTGCAAATACTTTTACCTTAATCAAACGAGGGATCAGTTAAACTGTATTACAAATAACAGTCACTCGTTGCAGCTTAGGCAACTAAGTTTCCTCGGTGGTTTATAATAACTTTTATTACGTTCCTTTACAAGATACCATTGGATTTCACTGTCTATCACTGCACATTCATACATTCTTTTAGGAAAGAAGTTATTTCTGATCGTCCTCTGTCAGACTGATTAAATGACCGGTGACTGTATCATTGAAGCTCAATGCATAAATGCACTTCAGCGTACATTTAGTTCCGGCCATCGAGGAAATTGCGCGTACGGGCCCAAATACTGCGGTTTTGCAACATCCTAGGGTTCCAAAATAATCTCATCACGCATCAATCTTTATCTTATTCACTCACTTAGCGACTGGTTGCTTTCCTCTCAATGGTTCAACCTCCGAAGCAGCACTGGTTCGATGAGTTCCATTACGATAGCGATAAAACGTGTAAAGCTGTTGATGAAATGCCTTTAATGGGTGAAAAAGCAGTGAGTGTACGGCTAGAACATTTTATTGCATATTTGTCATTCTATGAACACAGATCATAGAAAAATAAGTAGATACTGTAGTAAAACTTTAACCCCAGCCTTATTTTTACACTGACGGTGGTCAGTGGCTCGAATGCTCTACGGTCTGTCTGGTAAACTCTCCTGCTTCATAGACACAAAAATGCCATTCAGACAAACAAGATAACATGAACATCAAAAAGTGTGCGGTAAGGACGTTTTTAAAGGAATTATCACGAAATAGTACGCAATCTTTGCCAAAATGTTTCTTATATTTTGTTGTATTCCTCCAATTTTCGTACTTGTTTTTGTGTTGTCTCCATGCTTGATTTCAAGTTGGAACATTATATATATAATGTCGGTGTTGGTTCAGCGGTTTACGGCGTTTTCTCACTACCTCGGAAGTCAGAGATCC
The DNA here is from genome assembly GCA_948099385.1 of Fasciola hepatica. NCBI lineage: Eukaryota > Metazoa > Platyhelminthes > Trematoda > Plagiorchiida > Fasciolidae > Fasciola > Fasciola hepatica. The sequence goes on along the minus strand of CANUEZ040000008.1, from coordinate 5,322,578 downwards.
GAGTCGCGCCACTGGCGGACACTTCGGTAGTGGACGGTAATCCACGATTGCCCGACTCGTTATCACATCTGACCTTTTGGGTCCTTGTGTGGTTCGCTGCCACTTCAGGTCTCCGGGTCTGTTTGCCGGCTACGCCTAATAGTGCGGCGGTCCTTTGAGGTTATGGGATAAACCCCTTCCACTGAACTCATGTGCAATCACGCAATAATAAAAACTAACCACGCATGACTTTCCACACTAACGTTTCCGTGTGTTGTCGTTGTTCAAACAGTGATAGTATTACCAACATGACTATGGAATTTAATAAGACCATCACTACTTTAAATGATCATATTTTAATTTTAGTTTTTAATTACTCAAGTATTTGGAGGAAGTCTCTCTGGGTCATTAAGTCAAGTGGCAAGTTTGTCTGCTCTAAAAACAGAGACCGAAAATGTGAGCGGTTCACTTGGATCAGTTATCCAGTTTCTGAAAAGTAGGGGTTGCCAATTTATTTATCAGTGCAATGAAAAGAACGTTGATACTGAAACTGGCGACGAGCTCGTTACAAGACCCAAGTTCCTACCGACCATACTTCTAAACATTTTTCCTCGTTGCAGTCCGCTCATCCATCACACGCAATTTTTAGTGCGTTGAAAACTGTTGTGAAATGATCGAATGTGATCCAAACTACTGAATAGTGCATACATGTTCATAATGAATCAATACTGCCTGACTGCCCGTCCAAAGTTTCTGTCCAATGAGGCTACAAGCCGTTACGTTCAATGTGAAAAAGTTGGTACGAAGGTTACACGATATATAAAACCAATAGAGACTGAACTCAAATGAATAGTCAGTCAGTGGCTCGGAACACATTTGTCGATAATCTGAATGGATTTTACGAGTCTTTTTGCGTGTGGGGGGAATGCGGTGATGCGACAGTCTTTGTTACCAAGTACACATTTGGAACAAAAATGGACTCACCAAGAGATGGACAATTTCATGGCTCATGCAATTCCGGTACAGATTAATTTGAGAAGCACTAGCATTCAACATGGCTGGAGCAATCGAGATTCTTCCCAGAATCGGTCTGAGTAGAAATGAAAGACCAGACTGTGTATCAAACGTTGTTAATTCGTTCTTCCACGGCCGAAAACAAGCCGTGACAAGATCTCAACATTTTTAAACTAAAAAAGCTCAAATTCCACCTCCTCTGATCGTATGCTTTCCTCTATTTACGTTCATGTATCGTTGCAAGACACGGGGATTGTTGATCCCGCTACGTTGGAAACCAACGGACTCAAAAGACTATACATTATGTGCTCAAGAGGTTTTGAAAAAGGTGTCCACTTTTGCACAGTTCGGGTGCTAATACGCGGAAGCCAACTGTCTTTGTGGTGACCATTTTGTGTAGAGGAATGCATGTTTATATTAGGGTGAGAGGACACTTGACTTACAACTAGAAATGTCAATTCTATGTTTCATTATTTCCCAGTATCCATCACTGAGCCAGAGATTTCATTGCCCCTGTGGGGACGCATTTGTGGACACGCTTCGTAATGCTTTGGGGCAGTTGTTTTCCCATTCGGTCAATCTAGGCTGCATTACATGCGGACCCGAAAGAACAGATCAACAACTTCAATGACCAGTTTTAGGTCAACAGACTTCAAGAGAATTTCAACCTACCATGGTGAACACAGAATAATTGAGCTGGGTTGAATGTCCCTTTTACAGCATGTAATAGGCTTCTACTGAGGAGGTCTGATATGACGTTTCACTTGAGCAACCGGTGAAGAAAGAGCATTTTCTTGTAAATCTCATGAATGGGGCCAAAAGCTTGGTCTATTTTTAAGGTTTCGACCTAAGAAACTAGCTAACTAATGCGGCATGGTTTTTATTCTGTTCGGTCGCGTGACGCTAATCCTGACCCTAACCCATTTCTCTATATGACTTTTTCAAGGTAAAAGATGGACAAGTAAAGCTCGTTAGCATCTAAACTTGAGTTTTCAGAAGGAAGACTATCTATGCAGTTGAGTTTATTTACTTCAACAAGTTGTTCCTATTTCCGAAACGAGGAGCCAGAATCAAATTATAGCACGATTTATGCTCAGGACAATGTTTACTACGTGTGAGGGAATGTGTCAACCCATCGTTGGTGGACAGCCAAGTCACGTTGGCAATCAGCACTGGTGCGGTACCAAGCTCGAGGCTTGAGACAACGGGAATCTCGATTGTCAAGACAGTCAAGCGCTGGAGTGGATCAATAGATGAGAGATGGGTCTTGTCAGCGCTGTTCAAGTCTCAAGGCATGGTCACCCACACCAGCCAGACCAACGCGTTGTGTGCAACGCATAGGTGAATGTGACAGCAACCTGTATATTCTGTATTTTTCGTTGATAAAATGACATGATTCTGCGGCAGAACGGAGTTCTCGCTAGAGCTAGTGGGCCGGACCAAAGCACTACGGACAAAAGTTAACACCACAGTTTATGTATGGGCGAAAGCATGACAACAAAAGTACGAATGAGTGTTTCACCACGGTAAGCATAACGTCACAGCTGTTTTTGTGTGCACAGCGGTGGTTTTCACGTACATTGGCCGAACAGAAAGGCAGTTATACAATCGGATTCCGGAACATATTCCCAATTGGACCCAGCGCGCAACTGACCCTAAGACGTCAAACACCAACCATTGACGAACTGTTAAGACACCGTCATCATCAATTACGGATGGTGCTACTGTCTGTAGTATACACTGTGTAGAGATGCAATGAAATCGTTCTGGACATAAATCGTGCAATTGAGTCATTCTGATTTCTCTTCTCAAATTCATCACGGGGAATGGTTGTTTCAATGTCCCTATTTTTGTCAACTGCAATAAACTCAGCCTTAGTGATGGATAAACTGTCATTGCAGCACCGAATTCGTGCACTGTCGCAATTTTTCATCAAAACTCCCAAACGCAATATCAGCTCACTGTGTATTCCTAAGAAGACCAGCTGTCGCCTGAGCTGAATACGTGCGTAGCAGTAAAATCCCGTCGACTAACTCAGGATGGGATGCGCAACGGTCAACCATCAGTCTGTTTCCACAAAATAATGTGAAAGAAAATGCACTTCCTCTGAAACCCGCAAAGTGTTTTTTGAAAAAAATACTTTACATCGGCTTAAGAACAAGCATTGTGCAAACGCAAAAACACCAGAGAAAAATTACAAAGTCGAGGAGCAGGGGATTACGAGTCAGCATAAAGATTACAATGTTTTGTTTTTCAATGGTTTATGGGGAGCGGGAAAATAAAAGGTAGACTATACAGCATTCGCGCCACTGGATTCAGTTCCCAGCCATATCTCTCATTGTTTCTAATCCTCATCTCTCGGGCTCCAATGAGGAAGGCAGGAAGCACCAACCGAAGCCGAAGCTAACTTTTCCATGCCTTTGCGCTTAGTCATAGCCTCATCGCCACGCTGTTTCTTACAGCTTTGTCCAGCATGTGCAAAAAGAGCACGAAAGGGTAAACGATGGGCAGGCACACGCAAAACGTGCCCGAGCCATCGGAGGCGGTGCAGAGCGATTATCTCTGTCAGGGGGCGACCATCAGCACCGAACACGAAACGACGAGCCTCGTCATTGCTCACCCGATGTTTCCATCAGAATCAAATACTACACAACAAAAAAACACTAAGGTTTTATATTTAGTAACAAGTCCCATCGCCACTCAACCGGATAAAAACAGCAGACAAAAGAGAGCTTTCAGTTTCACTTCTCAAATGTCTTGATGTTACCGGGTCTTCATTCAAGTGGTATTGCACTGCCCCGTTCAAAGAGGGTTGTTGTTTTCGCACTAGCTTCGGAAAAAGTACACTCTTCCAGTCAGTCGTATAAACGCCAACCCAAAACTTTAGTAAATGCGCACGCACGTTACCAATCTTCATTTCGTCATCTAACAATGCATATCAGACCATCATGACGAGACTGCACATTCGCGCGGCATGATAGCTTGCGTGTCTCAATGACCCAAACAGCAATGCAGGATGGTTTCCTTAGGTCGAAGATCCAATCATGCCTGACAGGTCGATGGATAGAGGCCAGACGAAGTCCAGTTACTCAAACATTTGATAGCCAACATCTGGTTCTAACCACTATGCCCCTGGAGAGGGCACTCCAGCAAATAAATACGGAGAAACAGTTTACCGGTTTATAAATCATCACTAGATGGACGTAGGAGTGAAGTACCTGGGGTTTCTCGACGGTGGGACAAGTCATCGCACTTCATTGGGCAACTATCGTCCACCAAAACTGGACAGCCCCCGGCCAAAAAGACGTCGTCCCGTCCACGTTCCACTTGCTCTACTGACTGCATGGGGCCGACGACTGAATTCGAAAGGCGAATCGTTAACAAAACATCAGCGAAGACAACAGTTTCAGTGCAACAAACAGATCTCACGAGACAGACCAAAAGAAGTTCCTTCCCGGGTTCTTCGGTCACGTTACCGTGTTGAGTGAACTGCCGTTAGGGTTCCCAAAGAAAAACCCCTTCTACTGTGTGCGCAGCTGCGAAGTATGATTCGCCCAGAAACTTCCGGTATCTTTACTGTAAAGGACTTTACTAACTTTTCCTTCCTTAGTCTAAGATCCATATAAAACGCCATGCGTTATTGCGGCTCTGAAGAAAGCAGTAGTTCAGGAGTTGAGTATAAATCGAATACACTCCTTAAGCCTAAATGTCCGCTTCACTCAGCTGGCTTCAACGTCCGCACACTGTCAGATAGGTCAACAGGCTGTTCTCGCTAAAACTCTTGACACTTTCAAAATGGATGTAAGCTGTGTCACCGAAACGCGCAAAGACCCCACTTCTGTGATCACGCTGGATTCCAGTCAAGAGTCGTCTGTGTGAAGTTCGGTTCGACAGTTCTGTGCGTGGCAACAACAACAACAAAAACTGGAGAGCCGATGCTTCGTCGTGTCTGTGTATGCGCCGACTGACTGCAGTTCCTCTCAAACCAAGGACGAGTTCTACTAGGATTTGTCTCAGCTGTTTCGAAGCGGACGTTCAACAGACGTAGTGGTCATTGCTGGGGATTTCAACACCCAAGTTGGCCGTATGGGGTTCCCGAAAGGCACATCGGAGGCCCATTTACTATCCCACCCGATCGCACCGACAACGATGATCATCTCATTCTGCTGTGCTCTGACCACAGATTGTTTTTGGTGAATACGAACTTCTGTCATAAGAAGCGGGATACACTGATATGGCGTCCTACTACGTCTTCATAACGTTGGACCCAGGGTGACTATATTGTCATTGGTCACCGCTACCCTGGATCAACTAAAGATTGCCGTTCTTTTTGGTCTACACCCGTGAACTCAGATCACGCATTGGTACGTGCTCACTTCTGTTTTAGTCTCGTTCGTGGTAGCACCTACGTAAATGCCACCTGCCCCGCGCAGCTGCATCTAGACGATAAACGACGATCTGCTTTTCAGGCGGAGCTGTCTACGTAGTTACCAATGCAGCCGGATATGCATGACCCAGATGAACGTTAACATCAGATCAAGGAAACCTTCTGTGCCGCGTCTAATGTCACACAGGACTCTGGTTAAAGTAGGCCTCAAAAACGATGGATATCTTCAGCATCAGTTGGTCTATTGGATGCTCACATAGGCGTCCCTCCAACTCACTAGGAGCCTGACAAATGACCGCGAGCAGCGGTGGATTGCGAAATGCATTGGATTAGGAAAGGCTGTATCCATTAGCAGTACTCGTAATCCTTGCCTCTTGATTAGAAGTAACGGTCCACGGAAGCCTGGTGTAAGTGAGTTAATCAAGGAATCTGACGACTCACTGATTCATTCCCAGGGTCGTCGTCTGGATTGCTGGGCGGAGCCCTTTAGGAACAATTCAGCTGGACCTTCTAAATATACCTGCCAGAGAAACGATGCAGGTGGATACTACACCTTCATCAGAAATGGAGGCTATGCAGGAGATAGGTTAATTGGAAATGTACAAAGCGCTGGACCCGATGGGTTGTCTCCATCTGCTTTCAACGATGGAGGCGAAGCTTTGATTTCCGAATTAACAAACCTCCTCCGGGCTATTTGGGATAGTGAGCAGACTCCCACGGAAAGGTGTGAATCGGTGATTGTGTCGATTTGAAAGAAAAGTGACACATTCTCTTGTGAAAACCACGGACAAATTAGCATGGATAGTATCGCGTCCAAAATACTCACCCGTCTTATTTCTGCCGATTATCGAGCACCCGCGTAATGTGTACGCGTGAGAATCAAGCCGGTTTCAGACCCGGTTGTAATTGTATAGACCATATCCTTAATCTTCGACAAACCTTGGACCACAGACACATCTTCCGCACGCCCACAATCTGTCTTTCTTGATCTAAAAGCGGCGTTCGATCCAGCCAACCAAATAGTTCTCTAGCGCTGCTTCTATTTGACGGCTGTGCCAGAGAAGTTTATTCCTCTTGTCCAATACCTGCGCGCAAACGGCCGAAGCCGAGTTCGCGCTTACGGCGACCTTTCACCCGAGTCCACCACCAGGAGTGGTTTTCATCAGGGTTGTCCTCTTTCGCCCTTCGTCTTCAATTTTGCGACCGAATTGATTCTTGAGATAACCCTATCCTCGTGTGAGAATAGCGCCATCAATCTTTGCTCAGGCAGTAAACTGTCAGACTTGGAATACATGGACGATATTGTTATTCTGAGTGAACATCCAGGTAAGTTTCAAGCTTTTTTAGTTAGCCTAAACAACAGTGTAGCAATGTTTGGGATGTGTTTTGCACTTTCAAAGTATAAAATGCTGCTGCAGGAATCGGTTGGCGCTACACCAAACCTTGTGTTGGCGGCGGAATCTCCAGCTGAAGTGGGTAAATTTTGTAACCTGGGCAGTTATATCTCACCAGATGGACAGATATCATATGAAGTGTCGTCGCGTATACAGAAGGCGCGATTGGCTTTTGCCAACCTCCGTCATCTGTAGCGCCGGCGTGACATCCTGTTGCCTGTTAAGGGTGGAGTGTACAGTGCGGCGGTAGGTTCGTTCTTCTGTGCGTTTCAAAAACATGGCCATTAGGAATAGAAGATAAGTGAACGCTGTCGATGTTCGAGCATCCACGTCTCCGTATCATTGCCCAGATTTCGTGGGAACAACGTACCAGCGATGCTGAGGTCAGACGCAAGGTGTCGGGAACCAAAGTTCAGTTTATGGATCAAGTACTGAATCTAACCAGATTAAGGTGGTTGGGACATGTGTTACGCATGCCCACCAATAGGGTTTCTCGGCGCACGCTGGTCTCCAAGGCAGGTAGCGGTTGGAACGTAGGTCGCAGTGGTCAGTCAATGACATAGCGGAAAGATATGAAGGCCTTGGCCAAGTAGGATGTGTTAGACTTCCGGATTGGGGTCCACTTGATCCGCCTGACAAATGACGAGACATTCAGTGATATGGCTAGGTGCCGCGGTCATTGGCGCAGTTGCATTCGGACGCTTTCTGTGTCTTCATGATTTCCGCTTATTACTTTGAATTTTGTCTTTTTCACTTCGTGCTTATATTCTTCCTGCTCTTTAGTGGATGATGCAGAGCATAGTAGTGCGAGGTGAGTGTTTGTATAAATCGAACTGAACTGAACTGAATGTATATCAGAGGTTTATTCGCTATTATTATATGCTTGACAAATGGCCAAACAGAGTGATCAGTGGTAAGCTGTAACTCAACAGATTTCTCTACTGATACCCGGCGATCCACCTTCGTAAATTATTTAATGATGAACTACCCCAAGCTTTTCAAATAGTGAGTTGTATCTTTCCCGATTTCTTGAATCAAGTTCTAAATTGTGCAAATCAAAGAAAACAACCCGAAAATTATCCAGTAAATTTCCCGGGGAATCATCCGCGAAGTCGTGGTATGTGGTCATACCACAGTGCCTTCTCAGAGGATAATTTGACTAGTCTTAACAAATTTTCCACATAACTATCCTGAAATGAGCTCGGTGACTGATCATTAATTCAGCTTCACTTGATTCAAGGGTCTATGTTTATATCCTTCGGTGCCTCTATTAAAAATCAACTCAAGAATTTAGATACATCAGTGATGACTGCAATCTTCTGTACTGGAACAGAACAGCTAGACTTTTCTCGGTGGTCGCACGTACCGGGTTTTGGTGTTGTAGCAGGAAATTGTCGAGGAACGCCTCCAAGTCAGGCAACATTACCGAGTTGGCCTACGTTAGCGAACTTTTCACGGAACACCTCAGTCTCTCTGCAACACCATTAGAGCATGGATGGTACGGCCACATACGAAGATGCCAACATCCGATTGTTATTCCAGCTTTTCAGCTCCGCCGCACAGAACTGCGATCCGTTATCGGTGACCTGTACCTGCGGCATTCCTCCTCGGATGAAGCACTTCCGTACCAACTGAATTACGAACGAGATGGTTGGCGAACCCGCCAGAAACACTTCCGGCCAGTTAGAGTATGAGTCAATCAGTATAAGGCTGTGGTATAGGTCTAAGAATAAGCCACAGAAGTCGGCATGAGCCCTGTGCTGTGGAATGTAGCTTTCAGACCATGAGTTCGAGTTGTTCGGACTTGATTGGACTTTGTGTGAAAATTCATCGCAGTTGTTTGCCGTAGGAGAAATATCAGCATCCAATTCCGGCCACCAACATATCTGTCTAGCTAGTGACTTCATTTTATCCACGCTCAAATGACTTATGCGCAGTTCATCCAAAACCAATTTATACAGTGGAGGTGGAATAACAAGTCGGTCACCTGGGCAAACGACTCTTTCTGGTTGGAAGAAGAGAGGCGACTTCCGCTTCACCTCGGGTTGCCAACCCTTTCTGATTGTCGAAATTACGGAAAAGTAGTAGCGTCTTCTCTTCTTTCGCAATTCCTCCCTTGACACGGGAGCCGCCAGTGAAATGAAATAGTATTGTTCCGCCGCTGCGAATCGTGAGTACCGTGACAGGAAGTACGCTTGCGGGACTGTCTTGCCGGGCCGACATAGAACGTCGTAGTGATGGGTATCCAAGGAAATGCTCCATCGCTGAATCATAGCATCCGTGGATTTGACGACGGATTTATCTGGGTTACATAGAAACTGAAGGGCTTGGTGGTCGGTGACAATCGTAAACTTGTGCAGTCAAACCACCAATGACAAAACAGCTAAGGCTCACTTCTGCGTCTAGGAGTGACTCTTCTCTGCAGTATTGAGAAGACGCGAGACGCAGATTATTGGACATAAATCCTGTTCCAGAACTGTTCCTATCCTCACTTTGGATGCGTCGGTGATCACCATGGTCCGCTTAGATGGCGTGAACGGGGGTAGTATCGATCGGTCGACGATATTTTAAATAAGACCGCATATTGTCTTTTCACACTGCTAGTCCTACTGCCATATATCGGATAACTGGGTCACGCAGTAGCTGGGCTCGTGTCGCAAAATTTAGAATGAATCTGGAGTAGTACTGCAGGCATACAAGAACTGATCGCAAGTGTGCCTGATTTTTAGGTGGCTCGATGCTAATCAGAGGCTTGCAACGATCTGGATCGGGTCGGTATCCGTCTGCACTTACAGTGAAACCGCAGAAATCTAATTCGGTGACACTGAATATGCTCTTGGTGGCTTTTATCGATATGTTTCGTTCCACGAACCTCTCCAGCAGCTGTTGCAATCGGCATTCATGTTCTTTCTTCATGGATCCAAAAATAAGCACATCATCCTGATACGCCATCAACCCATTGATACCACGGATCACCTCGTCCACTGCAGTGTGGACTATCGCGGACGACGCGTGCAAACCGATCGGCAATAAATTGCATCTGAACATGCCCTGCGAAGTTTTCATGGTTTTTAGTGATTAAAACTCCATATGCATCAGAATTTGCAAGTATGCATTAGCCAAATCAATTTGTGAGAAATACTTGCTGCCGAGCACGCATTTTGTGAAGTCATCCGGTTCAGTAATAGTTTCCGCGCATCTCTATAAACGTGGACTCAAGGTCCGCCGGTAAACACCGCAAATCTTGGACATCTCCCCGTCACTCTTCATCGCCACCGCAATCGGAATCACCCAAAACGATGCAGTGACACTTGTAGTGACACCGTCCTGCTCCACCTTGGTAAGCACGTTCAGGACACTCTCTCTTTGGCCGTACGGCAACATCTATCGCTTCAAGAACACTAGATAACCATCCACTTCCAACTTCGCGGGTTCAACCGCCATCCCAGATTCGTTGTTGGAGCACTGTGCGACCAGCTGCTTGAGAATAGGCTGATCCGCTGGATTCTCGAATGCTGTTTGGAGGGTTGTCGATTGCTCCAATGCACCCACGGTCAACAAACCCAGAATCGATGGACTGCCCACGGAAATCAGGAATCGTACCGGGATATGGTCGCTCTCCAACCGAACCATTTGTGTAGTCTCGCCTAGCAGTGAAAGTTCATGACCAGTGACACCGTGAATGCGCACATCACTGGGTTGTATGAGTGCACTAGTCTAGACCAAGTCGAACATCGATTTTGGAATGATGGACTCGCGGCTCTCGGTATCCATAATGAATCGATGTCTACATCCGCATTGGAACTGGACTGACTTGCACAGAAATTGGTCGGATTCACTTGAAATCTTTACTGTGCGTACCGGACTGTCATCAATTTTCAAAGCGTTATGGGTTGGATTCACCACACTCCAACTGGATTGGCGGCACACTTTGCAAATATGACCAGTCTTTCCACAGCAGTGGCATACCGCATTACGGAAGTGGGAGGTGGAATTCACCGTACGAAAAGCAACGATTTAGTTGCACTGGTTTAGGTTCAGGAATCACTTCGTTAGTCGGCTTTGGTTGAAGCGTTTGACGTGAACTGGCTGGTTTACGAGAACGAACGTGTTAGTAGTGCCCCATGGAATATTCATCCGTCGCTTCGGATACGTCGTCGAACTGCTCGCACGTTGACCGGGCCTCAGAGAACGCCAGGTCGGGCTTCAGCAATAGTTTATTTTGTAGCTCCGAATGATTTATACAGGCAACGAGGCGACCACGCATTTGGGTCTACAATTGATCACCGAAATTATAATTTGCGGTCTCTGTACTATCAAGATGAACTCACGGAATTTCATGTTGGGAACACGAACCAGCGAATGGAACTTGGCACGCTCGGTCGCCTGGAAACTGACTGGAACTAAGCGGCCTAGCAGCAGAGCCTTCAGATCTTCTAATGGAAGTGTAGCGGGAACTCTCGGATACGCAATGATTTTCATCAATGAGTAAAAAGAACGACTGTCATCTGTCAAGAAGAATGTAGTCAGCTTTTCTTTCTTTACATACTTGCGTGTGCTGCACCAAAACTCGTATCATTCAATCCGGTCTTCAGTCCCAGATGCACGAGCGTGGGGGTTAGCTGTTCAGTATCAGAGAGCTCCATAACGCAAGTCCAAATATAATATTCGTAATACATGAACCGACAGGACGTATTGAAATAACTCCCACTCGGAACTATGGAAACCAAAGTACTGAGAACGCCAAGGCTGCAGAATAGCACGTTAATTGTATTGCAGAAGTAGTTCGTATCAATACGTTAGATCAAAAAAAAACAATTAGCGGGTTACAGGTTGACCAATAACAGCAAGCTCTTGTTGTACCTGCCCTCGGTGATTCTGACGGTTTAGAGCTCCTCGACGTTCGTAGCCAAGAAGCTGTACCTGAACGTATCACGTGTGATGTCCGCTGAAACGCAACACTAGTACATTAACTTTAGTCACAGAACTGATTAAAATCAACCGCGTTGATAACTCACACTTTGTTCTCATACTAATAAAGGTAAGACGTTTTAAGTCACTGGCGCCAGCATGAACAATCAAGGACCTAATTGCACACTTCAAGAGTAGATCATTCGTTTGTGGAACCTAGTAGGGTAACATGGTAGTAAGTGAATATAAGTAAAAGATATTAGTAACATATAGGCAGTATGCATATTCAACTCAACACTGAAAACTATGGAAAGCGCTTTGCAGCTGTTCAAGTAGTTTTGATGTTCAGTAAACCGTTCGGAGCCGGGGTTGGAGAACCTCTGGTGGTTAGGTGTTCGACTCACAATCGTTCCCCTGAACTCAATTCTCAGTGGGTACCCGATAAATGTGTACAGGTGATGATTTCTAACAAGGATGAAACAACCATACAATGTTTCGGTGATTTTCAAAACTGAATTCGGTGTTGATACGTCACGATGAATCACGGCATATGGTAGACAGTTTCTTCTTCTAAAGCTCGTGCGATCACTAGTTTGAAACCGACTTTTTCCTGTAAACTTTTATTGAACTGAACGGCGTATTCTAATCAAAATCAAGGGTGCTATGCGTGAGCCTATTAGATGGCTGTACAAAAATAGTACTGCATGGATCACTGCATAAAATGGGAACTCAGATTAGTTTAACTGGCCATTGTGTGCAAATGACTGAAGTACGAGCTAGAACTGAGAGATTCAAGATTAAACTGAGGCATAAACATCAATACTATGATTCGTGGTTTTCTCTTTACAGTTTTTATACTGTTATTTTTTTCGGGTATCAGTCAGAATTACGTTGAAAGATAACAATATGAACTGCAACTCTCCCTGTCTCCTAAATGCTTGTTCCAAATGAACGGAACTGGTTGTTCATTTCCGGTAAAACCACGACGTGGATGCTCCAAAATGATTGACAGATCTGATCATTCAAATCCGACGTGTGATATATACTGCCATTCTAGTTGAGTAACTGAACTGATGGTGCTGTATCATCGCCCTGGGTATACCAAAAAGGAATGGTTTTGCGAAAGTATGCAGCTACCTGGAGGCTTACCGAAATCTGTGGGCATCAAATGAACACACTTTGGCGGATGCAAAAGCCACATCGACCAGTTTCTCGCTCCCCAAACCAATATGGAGAAAAAATTCAGTGGTTCTACCGGTTCCATCTGGATACTGTTGGATAAGTTTGTCATTCCGTCTCACGTAACACGCCTACAAAGAAGACAATATAATTATCAGTTATACACTTTTTAGCAAATTATTTTTTCACGTTGCTAGTTGACTGTTGAACGTCCAGGAAATTGTTTGGATGACATATTTGTCAAAAACAGTACAAATGAAACCATTCAAAGTGGAAGTCAAATCTTACCATAAATCTGAAGAGAAACTACTCACTTGCCCCGGGTCGCTTTTAGTTTGTTTAACTGCAATACAATTATCTGGGTGACTGAATGATGGCTGATAATAAAAACGTTTTAAAATGGTGATCGGTGGTGATCAAACGGTCACCAAGGTGGGTTTCTGACGTTTCTATCCCGAGTTCGAGTCTCCGCCGCGCCGTCGGTCACTTCCCCGATTGGCAGCCTTTAAATGACCACGACCATCTTCCTGAAATATCGTCCTAATATATAATAAAAAAGAAGCAAATAAAAACAAAACAATCAATTACGGATTTATTTGAAAGTAATCTTAGTAAAACGTACCCTCAGGTAATCTGACGGAATCCGACTGCGACCACAGAAGACAAATTCATTGCACGCATTCTGACAGATTGTTTTGTTCTCCTGTATGAAACTCATACCACCCTTGCAAGTCCTTCATAAGGCGAGATATTGTAAAACAGTGATAGATAAGTATAAAATCTGAGCTCCATTCAATTCGAAAGGTATTCTCTGTGCACTCATTGAATTCAACCGGTTTTAATTGATTTGCATATGAAAGCATCAGTACTTTATATAATAATCATCCTCCCACTGTGTTGAAGATAACATAATATTAATAACTGAAAAATTATGAGCTTATTACTGAGTCCCATCGATATGTTGCATCTCACTCTTATTTAATTCGTATCATATTTATTCTTGACCCAAGACTGAGTATTCGACGAAAAATATATTCTCAACTCACCCTCATTTTTCTAGGTCACAATGTTTTTTAAAAATCCACGTTTAGTTTCAGAATGATTAACTTACAGTCCGAGAGAATTTTGAGTACTGCTTCCCGCTCTCACTAAGAAAAAGTGCATTAACTATATAAGCGGAGAAAAATACTTCCTAGGTTTCAGAATCGATATCACTCGGATATCCCTACGCATTATCAACTCACATTTGCGAAACCACAAAGCTTTCAACTGATAGTTTTAGTGACTGAATATTTGGAGGCCGTTTGGGAGAACTGATCAGCACTTCAACCGATATTCATTCTATATTTGTGAGAAAAATAGTTTGACTGTAAACTAACTTCGTCGAAATGGCTGGCAAAGCAAGAGAATTTCTTCTCAACATCTTATTCTGGACATTTTCAAATATGAGTTCACAAACATGAAAAAACGCAGGTAGCGTAGACAATAGGTTGTACCGTAAGTACATCACATGCGTCGAAGTCCAGCATTAAACTTGTCCACTCATCACAGTGTGAGGATATGGGCTGACTCACTGAAGATATTAATATTATTACTATTATATGATTATATTTTACACTCGCCTGATTTCAGGCTGTGTACCAAACAAAACAGTACAAAGGGGGTACAAAGGGTACATTGAGTTACATTCCATGATTTGTTTTGTTCGTGGGTGCAACACTGCCAGGTTGCCCAAGCCAAAGCAGGTGGCTTTCTTAGGGATCCACAACCGGAGCCTTTAGCTAGCCAAACCTTAACCCGAAAGGCAGCGAAACGAAACGTGGGGTCCGTAACCCACTGGGGGCCGGTGACTGATTACTCAGTCCATATGCCCCTCGGATGGGGACAAACATCCTGGGTGTCCAGTGCATCTCTCCGCCACAGATGTCGGTGAGCATACCGTTTTACGCCTCATACGCCATCCATAACTGGTGTGGAATCAGGGTTTAGTCATCTCCCCTAGATTGACTATTAGTCAGCCAGCCCGGTGGAGAGCGCCGGGTATTCGCTTTCGTCCTCTCACTTTAGTGGGAACACCTCCGCCACGAGAAGGCAATGAGGCGGAGGCTATAACACATACAAGGTCATTTGGGAGCATTTCGATAGGCGTTCAGGACGAGTAGCCATCTCGGAGCCTCATAAACCCATCCCCGACCATATTGGGGCAGTCAAGTCTTGTTAGCTGTCAGCCCGTCAGTACCTGACCAAAAAGAATCAAGAACGACAGGACAATGGATCGATAAGATGAGAAAGGATTTCTGTCAAGTAGTGGCTGCCCGCATCACCAATCAACCAATCAGAAGAAGACTCACCCAAGGCCTGTTTGAACCAACTATTTAGTGGTGCTACGTTTGGTGATAATGATTTTTCGCATCCTATCTGAACTGTGCGCTTTCTGTTAATAAAATGAGATGATTCGAAGGCAGACGAATCTTTTCAGAACACACACTTCCACAGCAACTGTGCACACTTTTCTTCCAATCTTGACCTCCTGAATTCACCCGACCACGTTTCTGTTACGTCAACAGATATGATGTACTCACAATAAAGTTTATTAACTATTTTACTAATGTGGGTCTACGTTTGTGAACTTATATATGTGAATTTCTGAAGCGAGATAATGAAAGTAAATTTATTCTCGTAACCAGCGTCTTGTTTGCGTTGGCGACGATTGCATTGCAAGCAAATCGTTGCTGAAATAACGATGACTGTTCATAACACAATTTGCTTTGCAATGGCAGTAATAAATTGGCCGCTCAGTTCAATGCTGATACCGTAATTCATATTGAATTTCCGGATGCGAAAAATGCAAATGGATTCAGGCTCCTGGTGCAAGTAATACATTTTGTGAATATAATTCCAATTTGAAATATTGTGTCCCCTTAATCCAGTTGATAGGAACGAAAAGAAGACATTGAAAGCATTTTGATCACTCTTATCGATCGCTCACATGAAACATGTCAGTTTGTATATGATACCGTGCATGGGATACACACTGGAAGAATGAGGAAAAATTTTATTACAAATAATCAGCAATTCGTGCGGGGTTTTGTGGCTAATGCCAGGGAAGGCAGGTCATTTGCGATGATGGAGAATGTTTTTTTTTATCTTCGTCCATTTTAGTGTTCATATGGATCTGTTCAATCCAACATCAGAAATGCGCAATGGAGAGTCGGGTCAAATGGCCTAATGATCGGTATTATAGTGATTTCCACGACGGATTCACTGATTCGTTTGAACATTATGTAAAGGAATTCTGTGAGTCAATTGCCGAACAAGAAAATCATTAAACTCTAATCATACGAGGAAGAATGATCATTTTCGATATCTAAATGGCACTGTTTGATCTTGAAGGGATATTTCGTTGCCCATCGTTCAAGTGGGATGGTCAGCTTTCACTTTCACGTTAGCGTAAACGGTCAAACACTTAAAGGCGTAGTGTTCACTTTCCACTTTTGATCTTACCTTGGAATTACCAAAGGCATATCCAAACGACCTCTAGGTCGTAAAATCATTTTCCAATGTTCAAGAACCGGTTGTAAAATGTTTTCCTAGGAATTCACGAAGAAACCGGCAATGATTATTCTACTTCTCAAGTTTGAGATGAATAAGTAAAAGTGTAATGTACCAGTCACTTCTGTAAGGAAATCGCCCTCATTATTCATTTTCCTCACTTGTTCGGTGTTACTTTACTTTGTAAAGTTATTTTTCACTGTGTCTTAGTGAGAACGCGTTCCTCTTGTGGAGCGAGCGCTGTGTACTGGTATTTATGATCGTTCAAAGACGATGACTGATAGGCCGCATACCATTTGACTTTTACATTAATATTGAGCTGGCCTCAGACACGAAAAAACCGCAAATCAATGCCAATATTGTTCGTTTTCCCACCAGAATGGATCTGTGCAAGTAAGCTCGCGTTGCTCAAAAAAGATGTATCTTTATTCCTCTACTCCACAATGGTCAACTTGCTTATCCATTAGAGAAAACTCACTAGCTGACGCAATGCATATTCTGACTGCATTGAGTAAACTAATTCGCGCTAATAAAAAGGCTAGGGGAAGGGAATCAAACGAGATAACATCTCTATGAACAAGAAGTCATCTCGACCATATAAATATGTGTGATGCATTTACCTAGGTAACAAAACCTGTCTGCGTTCTCTGATAAAAAAATAGGTGTTGATTCGGGAAAAGTGGTCACGCACCAGTGACTGGCCCTACAAGATTACAAAAGTCATCTTAAACATTGAACCATTCTTTTGTAAGTCCCTTAATTTCTGAGCTTCGCAGTTAGATTGCAAATGTCTCATAAAATACTGGAATTTGTATCAGCAGAGCGCTCTGATGATGTTGCAACAAGCAGATAATGAGTGAGAGGCAGCTGTATTAACTAAGCGAGACAATCCAAGATGGTAAGACATGTACGGTCATTGAAATTCGCTATTCCATTTTGAAGCTCAAACTTTACTAAGATCTATCGCCATTCTGAGTGCACATTTCGGCTTCACTCTGGACGTGTTTGCGGACATTAGGATTGCTCTTCTGCACATCAGTCGTGATCTACTGGCCCGATCGAAATTTGATTTGACGCTCTTTATCTGGGTCGTCTGTCTACTTGTCTGTTCGTTTGGTAGCATTCGCCTTCTTCTGTCGCAAAATGACCCTGAAATTGTCATTGCTTCTGTAACATCCAAGGACAAGTGATCTTCCGCCGGGGGGTTCCACATGTTCAATCTGCGAAAGCAAACCATGAAGAATATATCCATGAGCCGAAGCTCATTAAGTGCATCAACAGGTACAAACACTTACGTTAGCCGAACAACAATATGACGTTTGTTGGTCCGGCTATTATAATCTGTTTGTGACCCTGTAGTGGTCAGGCTGCAGCCAACCATATTACTGTTCAATCAATGTAAGTGTAGAAAACTTATGAGACATTTACTGGGCTTTTGGCTCATGCAGGGTTTTCTGCTTTTGTTATTTTAGATCGAACACGTGCAAACCCCCGGCGGAAGATCACTGGTCACTGCATAAAAAATACTGGCGACCTTACCAATGGGACCGAAGGGAATGGCAGGCCCCGTCGATTGAGTAGTTTTGGGTTCCTGTGTGGGCCCTGTGAAATAACCTGCGCGATGTGTGGTTCCAGTGAATCGAGTACCCCTGGTATGTGTGATGTAACTGTACGTAACAGTGCAGATAGGCGGTAGCCTGCCATGTTGATGTTTCATTCTTGTAAATTTAGGAACCCGACGAGACACCTACTGAGCTTTGGGCTTATGAAGCCTGCTTTCATTTTGTCATTTCATATCAAACACGTGCAAGCCCTGGCGGAAGATCAATAATTCTTAAATACTACAACCCATGGAAGATTGAGTCGATTGACTGCATAGTCGCCTCTTTTCGTCATCACAGCAGTCTTAACTACAATATAACCGTAACTGGTCGTGAAGCGTCTGTGATCCAGACCGCGAACTTCAAGACCAGGGGACCTGCGGAAGCCATCGATCTGAGTTATAAACACTCGTCATGTTTAAGGCTATCGTTATATCTCTAACTATACAGCTCAGAAAAACTGATTTTTCTGACCATTCAGTCAAAAATAAAACGGTGAGATGATTCCAACCATAGCACTATCCCATTCTGGTAACACTAATCGTACTTTTCTCATACAAGGACAGAAAAGGATGAGTTGGCACTGTAACACCATTCAAGCGACATCTTTGGATAATAACACCGAAAACTTTGCAACAGTGATGGGCACTGCTTTCCTCGATGGACACACAATTTGGAAAAGCAACTACGGAAATAAATCCAGCAATTCACACACTTTATTATGATGTAACTATTTACTTTGGCACACACACGACACTGGGACAGTTCAAGTTTACTGACCCCATTATAAAAACAAGACAACGACAACGGGCCTGCAGAACGCATATCTGAGTCAATGTATTTGTCTATGAGTAAGCAAAATCTTGACCTGGTCTGCAGATCGGTCCGCACTTATTAAGCGTGCCACTCGCAGGAATCTGACTAACCTGGGTGCTAGTGTAACAGGGAATGTTGGGGCGAGGGAAGGGCGTGAACATCAAGGCGAACGAACGAACCAAACGAGGGCCACAGACAAAAGAACAGGTGGCGAATATGTCGGAGGCGTCCCGAAGCAGGTAAAAGGAGGCATACAGACGACCGGAGAGGAAGCAGCGGGATCTCCGGCAACCAGAAAGATAGCCCGGGTGAAGGGCTGCCGATCGGGCCGTCAACTGAGACAGTCGGACCAACCGAAGGGAAATGACGGTCAAGAGAAGCAAGCCATCGGCCACAGGCAACTGGACACAACGCAGCCGAAGCGCTCAAGCAGCGGCGATAGTAATGTTGGTGCCGCGCAGTCTGGAAAAAGGCCTTTATAAACGACTGTATGTGTTCCATGACTTGACTTGTGTGACTGTGGCAATACAAGTAGCCTGCCATGTGTTGTCGTCCTTGTTACACTAGTACCATCATTTAACTTATATGCTAGACCAATGAAGCTCTCTTGTGTAACTTTCACCATGTTACTCACATTTTTTATACAGCTGTATAATCACCTCAGATAAATGCCCATTCGCGTTTATTCAAAATTTGTTTGGACTACTGGTTTTAGGGCAACAGATATTAGAAGCATTGCACTTCATAACCGAGGACTGATAAAGTGAAACATTTAGAAAATCGGCAATTAATTGACTCACATCAATCTAAACAAAAATTATTCTTGCTAATAAATAGAAGATATAATAAACACATTCAAGAAGAGAATGCAAATATATAAAAAAGCAGTTTTCAAAACCTAAATCAAAACTGCCTGCCATTACTAAACAAAAACAGAAACTACTTTTGAAAAAGAACAGTTTTATCCGGTATAAATATTTCCCCGACTTACATCAAATAATTTCGAATCAGTCACCTCAGGATCGTAACTGACTGCAAATGCCATTCCATTGGAAAATGGCTTTCTTGAAAAACCCTCCTGAATGATGAGTAATACGGCAACGTTATTAACATCCAGGAACTTACATATATGTTGTTTTCTGCAGATATTCTTTCATAATTATAAAGAGACAAGTATATCCCAATAAATGGCAGCAGCTTGAGAATTTGCATTATACCAGAAAAATTGCTAAAAAAAAATAAGACCAAAAAGCACAAACAGCAAGTTAAAATGAGAATTAGAATAAATTGAAAGCGAAAACATAAACTACTTGCGTAGATTACGCAAGATGTTAAGGATATCTAGCGTTGCCGGAGAGAGTGTGCAGCTTAGTTTGCAACTGACCCAGTTTTCATTTTGGTACCCGTCGTCTATTTTTGGAACCGCAATACACTGTGTGCCAGAATAGGGCAGACGAATTTCGGAGAGACATGCAATGTCTATTTGGCAACTGTGTAGCGTGCGTGGCATCATGGCCTGATTACTGATGTCAAGGAGCGTTCTCATATTCCACAAGGCAACGTGAATGTGCCTGTGTAGACTGAAGTCACAAGCTAGTATATTCGACACCTCAACCGCTGGGAAAAAGTAAGGCGCGTCGCTTCCCCATGATGTCAAAGTACGATCATTGTGTGCTGTAACAACAACATCCGAGAAGAGTTTTGGGAATACTGTGCAGAGCGACGTCTCTAAAGTCATTCGGTTTTGTTCGAAGTTGCACCTCTAGCGCGTGCAGAACAAAGTGCCGCCCGTCGAGCAACAGAAAGTTCGTGTGTTAAGGGCCGGTGACTGATTGAGCGATTCATAAGTCTTTTGGATGGTGGTTTACTAATCCGGGACCCCCCAAGCATTCAATGTGGTCTTGGTGCATGGTTGCCGGTGGCTCCCTGGGAAATCGTCTGCCATTCGGTGGTGACCATGACCCAGGGGTCCATGAGACTCTGTTTATCGAACAATTTCCCTCACAACCACCGGATCAAGCAGCAAACCTCATTCGCCTTGTCTCACTGTGAATATGCAGTTGGTCTAGTTGTTTTCTATGATGAATTTACCATTTTAAAATGGAAATCAAATGATGTTGACTACTTGATGTATAGTGTATATAAGTTGTACCTGTTGTTTGTGTTCCGCCGTATTCTGATGAGTTTAATTTTATTATCCCCCGAAATGGTTTCTAAAACAGCAATAAACTCCTAATTATATAGAAGGAACTGACGTATCCTAAAGCGCGCGGCTACTCCGGGATTATCAAATGGATTCAAAAGAAGTAGATGGCAGTACGTAAGGTTACTGCAGTCGAATGGACTAATTTAGAGTTTGTATTGACGATTTGGAATGTCGTTACGTCCTTCGTTATGGTCGTCACAGTCGCTGCTAGACTACAGGTACCGTCGATAGTTTCAAAATAATCTGCAACGTAAAAGGTCGCACCCTGATAAAATTTTCCAAGTTACATGAGAAAATTATTCCTTACACACAAAGAATAAACTTCTGGTCATTTTCAACTAGTGGCTTTTAACACAAACTTGTGAAGATAAAATCAGTGATTTTTCTGGTGACTTCACTACTGTAAAACTCTATAGCACGGACAGATGTCGAATTCTAGATGTAAAGTCTCAAGTTAAACGTGACTTGGCGCATCATTCTACTCACTTATTTTAATTTACCGTGGCTGGTTCCTTGGAGAGGATAAGCTGACTTCATGAATGTCTCTAGTAGCGGCTGCTCACGCTGGACGGTTGATAGCAAGGTCATGCAACATGGATAAAGAAGCGCGTAGATGACATGATTATGAAGTTTCACGGGCGCCTGGTACAAGATATTTTGAGGGTGCACCTCTAGCTTTCGCACAACCAAGTGTGAACTACAATGGAGCAACTTATTGATGCATGGTTGCCAGTGGCTTCCGTTGATTAAACTGAATCCAACCCAGGGGTTCACGCAGCCCTGTTAGATCGAGGGATTTCTTCCATAGTCGCTGGATTATACGGTAAATCCTATCCTCCCTTACAGGACTAACTGTCTCAACGAGGTTCTTGGATCTCGGTTACTCTCAAGTTGTTTTAGTCCACCTGTCGAACGGTTTATCACGGTGTATGCGTTCACGCATGCTTCATCATCATCATCATCATCATCGTACAGCGTTAAACAGTAGGGCAAGCCCCACTGACCACTGCCTTTCTCGCCATGTTGCACGTTGAATTAGAAAGTATGAATATACAGTATGGGCAGGGACTGGACCTACAGGGTGGGAAAAGGGAAGTATGCCCTAGTAGCCAACACACGGAATACACAGTCTAACTGTACAAACGCACATCGATCAGTCATTCTGATTCGATAGAAAGTGACAACACGATCGCCACGGTTGGCGGTTCGCTGCCATATCCTTCAGTGTCTCCAGCCAACTGGTTGACGGATCTTTTGGACCCCAACCACGAAGACGTGAAACACCTACTTTTCCTAAGTCTGCTGTACATTTTCTCATTCCTCGCTGCCACGTCATCTGTTGACCTCCACGTGGTCTCTTCCACTCCCTGGGAGGGGCGGAGAATAGGACACGGTACGGTAGACGTGTGTTTTCCATACGTAACACGTGTCCCAACCAACGAGGTCTACGAAGCTGGATACGCTGTGACAGAACGTTCTCTGAATTAGTACCCAATACTCGCTTTCTCACCTCATCGTTGCTTACTCGGCTGTTCCACCAAATCCTAGCGATACTACGTAAACATCGATGGTCGAAAACCTCGAGACGACGAATATCTTCAGCACGCAGACTCCAAGTTTCGCAACCATACAACAAAACTGAACGCACTGCAGCACAGTATACACGACCTTTCAACTTCAGTGAAATATCAGGTCGGCGCCACAAGTGCTTCAGTCCAGCGTACGCCACTCGAGCTTTGGATATCCGCGTACTCACCTCTACTACTGTGCTCCCATCCGTCGTCACGCCGCTACCGAGGTAGGTGAAGTGATCGACAACTGACAGCACCTCCCCATCGAGCATCAAGCTCGGAATTGTTGACGTCCAGTCTTGTAACATCACCTTGCATTATCGTCGGTCTGCCGTGCGTGTGACGCGTTTCAAGTAGTCGGCGAAGAGTAAAAATCTAGTCGATGCATCCTCGACCTGGGCGGAATCCAGCCTGCTGTTCGCGGACATTCCTCTCGCGAGCCGGTGTAAGACGATGCAGTAGAATTGAGGCAAATACTTTGCTGACTATCGGGATTAAGCTAATCCCACGATGATTACTGCAGTCATTGCGTATTCCCTTCTTGAAGATGGGAACAATCAATGACTCGCTCCATATTAACGGAATACGCTCCGCGTTCCAAATGTCACGGAGCATGGCGGTAAGTCATTTGATCAACGCCTCACCACCCAGTTTGAAAAGAACTGGAGGAAGTTCGTCGGGACCTGCCGCTTTCCCCCACCTTAGTAATCGAATACATGACTCTACTTCTACTTCTGATGGGGGCTCAAGTGATACCACCCAAAGAGTCACAGTTGTTGACACGGGAGTAACTACACTAGCGTGCGGCCAGCTAAACTGTTCCTTGAAGTACTCGGCCCATCGGTCAAGCCTTTGCTGTTTGTTATGGATGGGTTCTCCATTTCCATTCCAAATCGTTTCACTGACCTGAGTTCGCCGTCCACCGCTGTCAAGAATAAGTTTGAACAGTCTTTGACTGTTACCTGAAGCAGCTGCCACTTCCATTTCTCCGGCCACATTGACCCACCAATTTTCGCGATCATTCTTAAGGCTTTTCGTAACTTGTCTTTGCAGCTTTCTCCGCATCTTATTCATCTACTTACGGTTCGAAAGCTGACGCTTTTGCTCCATTATACTCAGCGACTCTTGCGAGATCCAGTGTCTCTGATGGACAACGGATCGAGGACCACAGGCGAAACCTGCTGCAAAGTGCATCGCTTGTTTGATATGAGCCCAATGCTCATCTACATTACTGTTCTCCGTGGATCCTAGCTCATGTGCTAACTTCTGCTCATAACGGGTGCAAACGTCTGGATCACACAAACGTTGCACGGCTAATCCGGTTTGCGGTTTGCGACGATGGCCATGGAGCTGGAGAGATAATCCCATTAATACTAAGGCATGGTCCGATTCTACGTACGTGGACCAGTAAGATCTACAGTTCTGAACAGAACTGCGCCATCGGTAGCTTACGGCGATATGGTCAATTTGACTCAAAGTACCTGTAGATTAGAGCGCCATATCGCTGTGCGACGCGAGCTGTGGCGGAAATTTGTGCTAGACAAGAACAATCGATTGTCTGCACAAAACTGGAGAAGCCTATCCCTGTTATCTGTGCGCTCAGCGGGTAAAGCACAACGCCCACCTAAACAGGCTTCTGACACACTAAGTTTGCCAACTTGTGCATTGAAGTCACCAGCTAGCACTACAATGTCGGAACCTTTACTGCTGCGAACGAGAGTGGCGAGGGCATCATAGAACTCATCTTTCTGCAATTCTGAGCTGCAGTCCGTTGGGGTGTACGCCGAAATTACAAACAAATTGCGCTTAACACAACTATCCTTTCGAACGCCGACTGACCCTTGGAGTCTCACAGCACATAAACGACTGTTAACAGGGATCCAGTCTAATAGGGCAGCCTCAGCCTTGTCAGTCAAGACAATTCCTACACCACGTTGACCCACAGCTCTAGCTGCTTCGTCTCCTGAGGTGCGCAGAATATACCTCGATGAGATACCAGGAGCAGTTAGTTGAATTACATTGCTCGAATCCTGGATACGCGTTTCGCTTATGCAGCAAACATCAATCTTCAGAGAGTTCATTGTGAGGGCTAGGCATGCCTGCTGACCGGCCTGCATGAGTGTATGCACGTTGAAGGAACCGAGATTCAAAGGCTGACGAGGCTTGAGAAAATGTGATTTACCAGACAGAGGATCATTCCCGATACTATTTGACAGTGAATCGTTGCGAGTATCGACCGTGTTATCAGTGGGAGCATTATGGGTGGATAGATGGGGCAAAGAGGGATGGTTAGGGACAGAAGACAAAGGTTGAATAACAGAGAGGGAACTCTGAGCAGTAGCACACTTATCACTACCCACCCCGCTCGATGCAATGGGCAGCGCGGTCCTGATTAGCCTGCGCGACGACCGATGTAGTATGGAATTCTTTGTATTCGTGCATTTCATGGGAGATGTTGGACGGGTACTGCTAGGGTGTCCAGACACAAAGCAGGAGAACGATTAGGGTCCTCATCCAAAGCCTTTAGTTCTAACAAGAACCTATCCGCAAGGCAGCGGGATGGCATAGTGGAAGC
Source organism: Fasciola hepatica (assembly GCA_948099385.1). Classification (NCBI taxonomy): domain Eukaryota; kingdom Metazoa; phylum Platyhelminthes; class Trematoda; order Plagiorchiida; family Fasciolidae; genus Fasciola; species Fasciola hepatica. The sequence continues at coordinate 5,297,393 of CANUEZ040000008.1, read as the reverse complement.
CCATTTGCTTGGATCAATTATTCTTCCACTGGTTTTTCCGACTGAGTTGCCAGCTCAAATCAACCTCCAACCTGGAGGACCAGGAGACTGGACTTTGTCTGACCTCTACCATTGACCTGTCAGGTATGATTGCATCTCCGGCTTAAGGAAACCATCCTGTATAGCTCTTTGGGTCATAGAGGCGCGCAAGCCATCACACCACGTCAAGGTGCAGTCTCGTCGTGGAGTCACAGGTGAGAGCTGAGTACCTAATAGAGGCTGAAAAGATGGAAGATACCTAAAGGCCACGACAGTCAACTCAGAGTTTCTAGTCCTATCAGACGTCCCATACAAGCATTAATCTACGACAAGACAATTTTCCTAGGGTAGTTTCTGGTATGATGGACTGGGAATTGTCATTATTTGGACGCGGCGAATATTTTGTTGGCCATAATATCGTTGAAAACGCTCCACTAACACGGTTAATGGTGATTTATTGCAGATTGAATGAACTGGCGTTGTGTTTTTCGATCTGAAATTCGTTGGAAAGAGTTTCACAGGGAATCGTCTTCACCAGCGACGGTTTGTGAGCCCTTATTGAACCCATTGCATTCGGAAAATAAAACGTGTCTCGTTCATCAGATCGAGTTATTCTGGGAAAACTTTCTTGCAGTATAACGATTTATCAGGTGATATCTCACATGAGACTGTAAATCTAAAACATATACACATATTCATTTTCTAAGACATTGGACAGCAGCAAAAATGCTGGAAAATTCAATGATTTGTTATTCACGATTTCATACCAAATGTCATGGCTTCAATAAGAATGGTAATCTATGCCTTTCCTGAAAGGGTGAGGTTGTCGCATGTTTTCCATGTAATTTAAAACAATTCACGGGGAGACAATCCTGTTGTCCAGTGAACTTTGAAAATACCTGTGATTTGTAAAATCATGATTTTATGAGTTTGGAGCCCAATCGTAACGATGTAGTTATTTCTCATTTTACTGATTTAGGTCTTAATCATCAGGGCTTGCCGTTTTCGACACCCACCAGAGATGTTAAAACCGGAGCTTTCCGGTGTGGATAAACTTTACATACTTCGTCATATGGTTCATAACAAGGAAATGGAAACAAGGATGACACATACAGACGGTAGAAAACAGTTTGAACACAAGTCCAATGAGCAAATAATAGCCCGTGTTTGTCTTTCCACTTCAGGGCTCTGTAATTTAGCTACGGTTGAAGACCACACACCGCATTGTGAATGTTCAGAGGGAGTTACGAGACAAAAAAATACATGCGCGACGGCAAACATGATGCCAGTGGATTCGTGCGCTTGGTGCAATGCGACATTTCTGTGTGCCATTTTGGGGAATTCAATAGACTAAGTGAAAATTTCGATGGTCATACACTTCACCAGAAAACGGCAATTCACTAGTTCAGTGGCAATTTTAGGATTGGCAGTTAAAATCCGTTCTTGCAACATGAAAAAGAACTGATATTCAGTGTGCACACCGAATCCGATGGCTTCACCTCGGATTGATTTTCGAATGAAATAAGCCTGGAAGGATTCCATCGATGGCAATCGTTGACTAATACAAATTAGTACAATGATGGTCGGAAAGTATTGCGGAATACGTCAACATTAATGATGACACTACAGTTTATCAACTGATATAGCAAAAGCTCATTAGAAACTCCTCAATAAAAACAGTCCCCATGGGAGTTTTCAGGACTGAAATGTGCACCCCTGCGTAGATTGGGTTGCTCGTACATAGATATGTTGTAGTGATCTTAGCATTCTCGTCAATCTCTTGTTTATATGTACGTTTTGTGCACGTGGTAATCGCGGGCACGTTTTCTGATGCATGATCTTGGCGCACGCCACGGTCCGGTCTCCGTACGTAGCCTTTTCCAAGTAAAAGGGGTTGACAACCATCCACCTCATTATAGTCCCCACATTCGACGAACGCTGGTCGCGCATGCTAAGGAGTTGTTTCATAACAATAATTCCATATCAAAACAACTTCCCCGGGCTTAGTCTCTCTTTAGTATTGCGACGGGTAAATACAGGGGCCGATGAGCTGGCGTCCGGAGGCGGTCATGCGGCCTGAAAATACCCAGGATGCATCGGAATAATTTTGTTAGACCGTGCCATAGGAGACACTTGGATGATGATCGAGTGTCCACTTATGCAGTCTGTGTGTTTAAATTACTTTATATCTTGTGTAAAACAAAACTGATAAGGAAAATTAACATTCATGAGCCGTCACGACGAGACTGCACCTTGACGTGGTGTGATGGCTTGCGCGCCTCTATGACCCAAAGAGCTATACAGGATGGTTTCCTTAAGCCGGAGATGCAATCATACCTGACAGGTCAATGGGTAGAGGTCAGACAAAGTCCAGTCTCCTGGTCCTCCAGGTTGGAGGTTGATTTGAGCTGGCAACTCAGTCGGAAAAACCAGTGGAAGAATAATTGATCCAAGCAAATGGGCTTCCACTATGCCATCCCGCTGCCTTGCGGATAGGTTCTTGTTAGAACTAAAGGCTTTGGATGAGGACCCTAATCGTTCTCCTGCTTTGTGTCTGGACACCCTAGCAGTACCCGTCCAACATCTCCCATGAAATGCACGAATACAAAGAATTCCATACTACATCGGTCGTCGCGCAGGCTAATCAGGACCGCGCTGCCCATTGCATCGAGCGGGGTGGGTAGTGATAAGTGTGCTACTGCTCAGAGTTCCCTCTCTGTTATTCAACCTTTGTCTTCTGTCCCTAACCATCCCTCTTTGCCCCATCTATCCACCCATAATGCTCCCACTGATAACACGGTCGATACTCGCAACGATTCACTGTCAAATAGTATCGGGAATGATCCTCTGTCTGGTAAATCACATTTTCTCAAGCCTCGTCAGCCTTTGAATCTCGGTTCCTTCAACGTGCATACACTCATGCAGGCCGGTCAGCAGGCATGCCTAGCCCTCACAATGAACTCTCTGAAGATTGATGTTTGCTGCATAAGCGAAACGCGTATCCAGGATTCGAGCAATGTAATTCAACTAACTGCTCCTGGTATCTCATCGAGGTATATTCTGCGCACCTCAGGAGACGAAGCAGCTAGAGCTGTGGGTCAACGTGGTGTAGGAATTGTCTTGACTGACAAGGCTGAGGCTGCCCTATTAGACTGGATCCCTGTTAACAGTCGTTTATGTGCTGTGAGACTCCAAGGGTCAGTCGGCGTTCGAAAGGATAGTTGTGTTAAGCGCAATTTGTTTGTAATTTCGGCGTACACCCCAACGGACTGCAGCTCAGAATTGCAGAAAGATGAGTTCTATGATGCCCTCGCCACTCTCGTTCGCAGCAGTAAAGGTTCCGACATTGTAGTGCTAGCTGGTGACTTCAATGCACAAGTTGGCAAACTTAGTGTGTCAGAAGCCTGTTTAGGTGGGCGTTGTGCTTTACCCGCTGAGCGCACAGATAACAGGGATAGGCTTCTCCAGTTTTGTGCAGACAATCGATTGTTCTTGTCTAGCACAAATTTCCGCCACAGCTCGCGTCGCACAGCGATATGGCGCTCTAATCTACAGGTACTTTGAGTCAAATTGACCATATCGCCGTAAGCTACCGATGGCGCAGTTCTGTTCAGAACTGTAGATCTTACTGGTCCACGTACGTAGAATCGGACCATGCCTTAGTATTAATGGGATTATCTCTCCAGCTCCATGGCCATCGTCGCAAACCGCAAACCGGATTAGCCGTGCAACGTTTGTGTGATCCAGACGTTTGCACCCGTTATGAGCAGAAGTTAGCACATGAGCTAGGATCCACGGAGAACAGTAATGTAGATGAGCATTGGGCTCATATCAAACAAGCGATGCACTTTGCAGCAGGTTTCGCCTGTGGTCCTCGATCCGTTGTCCATCAGAGACACTGGATCTCGCAAGAGTCGCTGAGTATAATGGAGCAAAAGCGTCAGCTTTCGAACCGTAAGTAGATGAATAAGATGCGGAGAAAGCTGCAAAGACAAGTTACGAAAAGCCTTAAGAATGATCGCGAAATATGGTGGGTCAATGTGGCCGGAGAAATGGAAGTGGCAGCTGCTTCAGGTAACAGTCAAAGACTGTTCAAACTTATTCTTGACAGCGGTGGACGGCGAACTCAGGTCAGTGAAACGATTTGGAATAGAAATGGAGAACCCATCCATAACAAACAGCAAAGGCTTGACCGATGGGCCGAGTACTTCAAGGAACAGTTTAGCTGGCCGCACGCTAGTGTAGTTACTCCCGTGTCAACAACTGTGACTCTTTGGGTGGTATCACTTGAGCCCCCATCAGAAGTAGAAGTAGAGTCATGTATTCGATTACTAAGGTGGGGGAAAGCGGCAGGTCCCGACGAACTTCCTCCAGTTCTTTTCAAACTGGGTGGTGAGGCATTGATAAAATCGCTAACCGCCTTGCTCCGTGACATTTGGAACGCGGAGCGTATTCCGTTAATATGGAGCGAGTCATTGATTGTTCCCATCTTCAAGAAGGGAATACGCAATGACTGCAGTAATCATCGTGGGATTAGCTTAATTCCGATAGTCGCCAAAGTATTAGCTTCGATTTTGCTGCACCGTCTTACACCGGCTCGTGAGAGGAATGTCCGCGAACAGCAGGCTGGATTCCGCCCAGGTCGAGGATGCATCGACCAGATTTTTACTCTTCGCCGACTACTTGAAACGCGTCACACGCACCACCGACCAACAATAATGCTTTTCTTAGACCTGAAAGGCGCCTTCGATTCAGTTGTTCGAACATCGCTTTTCAGTACTCTTCATCGAAAAGGTATGCCCCAGAAGTTCGTGAACCTAATGAGATCATTGTATTCTCATACTTCTGGTCGCGTAAGGGTTTACGGTGAACTATCCGGTCGGTTCGAAACGACCAGTGGTGTTCGGCAGGGATGCCCTTTGTCTCCATTCCTTTTTAACTTCGTCATGGACGAAATAATGGAGAGTGCTTTGCAAAATCTTCAGGATGTAGGCGTCGAACTAGGAGATAGTGAAAAGCTATGTGACCTAGATTACGCAGACGACGTTGTCTGCTTGTTCGAATCCACGGAACATGCTCAGCGTGCACTAGATAATCTCGCAAGAGCTGTAGCTCCATTCGGCATGCGCTTTGCACCTTCAAAGTGCAAGGTGATGTTACAAGACTGGACGTCAACGATTCCGAGCTTGATGCTCGATGGGTAGGTGCTGGCAGCTGTCGATCACTTCACCTACCTCGGTAGCGGCGTGACGACGGATGGGAGCACAGTAGTAGAGGTGAGTACGCGGATATCCAAAGCTCGAGTGGCGTACGCTGGACTGAAGCACTTGTGGCGCCGACCTGATATTTCACTGAAGTTGAAAGGTCGTGTATACTGTGCTGCAGTGCGTTCAGTTTTGTTGTATGGTTGCGAAACTTGGAGTCTGCGTGCTGAAGATATTCGTCGTCTCGAGGTTTTCGACCATCGATGTTTACGTAGTATCGCTAGGATTTGGTGGAACAGCCGAGTAAGCAACGATGAGGTGAGAAAGCGAGTATTGGGTACTAATTCAGAGAACGTTCTGTCACAGCGTATCCAACTTAGTAGACTTCGTTGGTTGGGACACGTGTTACGTATGGAAAACACACGTCTACCGTACCGTGTCCTATTCTCCGCCCCTCCCAGGGAGTGGAAGAGACCACGTGGAGGTCAACAGATGACGTGGCAGCGAGGAATGAGAAAATGTACAGCAGACTTAGGAAAAGTAGGTGTTTCACGTCTTCGTGGTTGGGGTCCAAAAGATCCGTCTACCAGTTGGCTGGAGACACTGAAGGATATGGCTGCGAACCGCGAACAGTGGAGATCGTGTTGTCACTTTCTATCGAATCAGAATGTTTGATCGGTGTACGTTTGTACAGTTAGACTGTGTATTCCGTGTGTTGGCTACTAGGGCATTCTTTCCTATTGCTACCCGTGTAGGTCCACTCCCTGTCCATCTTGTATATTCATACTTTTTAATTCAACGTGCAACATGGTGAGAAAGGCAGTGGTCAGTGGGGCTTGCCCTACTGTTTAACGCTGTACGATGATGATGATGATGACATTCATGAGCCATGCAGTGATTAACGCACACTTGGATTGGGATACAAGGGAAGGCGTCCTCTTGGATTCCGATAATGAAGCATGACAGTTAGCCGTTCAAATTCCAGTTCCTCGATGACAGGATTTACACAATGTTATGGGCGAGTCGGATCTGGGCAGATATCCAAGTAGCACACTGCCCAGCGCTACGCCGGGCTAACGCTGGGCTGTAATGAGTTAGCGCTGAACAGAACATTTTGTTGTATTCACTGGAAAAACCTACATGCGCTTTCATGGCATTTTTGGACTATTACAAATATATTTATAATAATCCAGAATAAAACAACAAAATATGGAACGGGAATCGGGAAAGTGAAACGTAAAAAAGGGACACCAATTTGTAGGAAAAAATCGAGCGATGAGCTGACTTCATCTGGGTGTGCTGCTTGGGTAGGCGAGGTGACTGTCGGTCCAAAGTGTACGCGAAATAAGCTCTGTACAGGTGCAGTCAACAAAATAATACTAAATAAGTCCCAAAATAGTCCTAATTTAGTCCTGTTTGAATCGCCCCAGGGATATTTTTGGGACTGTTTTTCAACACGCTGAGGATGCAGTGGCTTATGTGCTTTACTTTTAAACTTCGGTAGGCTATACTTCATTAGTTTATCTTGGGGTATTATTTATTGAACTTTTATTAATTTCCATTGGAGAAAAGAATGTATTCTGTAAACATCCTCAAAAATTACTTGGCATGACCCAGGTGCTTTCCGGTGCCCATTATCCCCATATAATGCAGCATTCTACAAAGAAGTCAAGATATACCTCCACGATGTAAATCACACTTAGAACATGCGGAGAAATATTTTAACTTATACCGCATTATTAAAATGGCCCCAAGGGAGTCAAGCAGCGCATTGTCCACGGCTACTGTGGGCAAATGTGAGAAAGCGTGGAGATAGCCCACATCTACTGTGGGAAAGCGTTGTGATGGTACACAGAGCTGTAAACATGCGTTGGGATAGCCCACTGTGCCGTGGGAAAGTGCTGAGATTGCTCACAGAAGTTGTGGGAAAGAAGTGGCTGCTTAGGTCAGAAATACCCAAGCAGCGCATCGCCCTACAGCTGCTGTGGGGAAGCGTGAGAGAATGTATGAACACTCTGGGAAAGCTGTGGGTATATATATATATATATTAATATATATATATATATATATATATATATATATATATATATATATATATATGTATATTATTACACCTGTCTGGTTTCAGAATGCGTGCCAGACAAAACATAATAAAATCGGGAAGGGGTAGATAGTCCAAATCCATGATTTGTTTTGTTCGTGGGTGCAACACTGCCAGGTTGCCCAAGCCAAAGCAGGTGGCTTTCTTAGGGATCCACAACCGGAGCCTTTAGCTAGCCAAACCTTAACCCGAAAGGCAGCGAAACGAAACGTGGGGTCCGTAACCCACTGGGGGCCGGTGACTGATTACTCAGTCCATATGCCCCTCGGATGGGGACAAACATCCTGGGTGTCCAGTGCATCTGTCCGCCACAGATGTCGGTGAGCATACCGTTTTACGCCTCATACGCCATCCATGATTGGTGTGCAATTAGGGTTTAGTCATCTCCCCTAGATTGACTATTAGTCAGCCAGCCCAGTGGAGAGCGCCGGGTATTCGCTTTCGTCCTCTCACTTTAGTGGGAACACCTCCGCCACGAGAAGGCAGTGAATAGGACTGCCTCAGCAGAGGCTGTGTTAGACAATGTTCGGTCAGCGCTGCCTGGGCCAATATGGGCACACCCACACTTCGAAAACACGAGCGGAAACTAGTGCTCTGTTTAAGACTTGCAAATGGAACTTTCCGTTGCTTTACTTAAATAAACCCATGCAAATCTCCCTATCCTGTCGTTTAAAATCCCTACTTTGCATATTATTTCCGAAAAAGCGGCATTATTTTTGGAAAATGCGCATATATTGGGTAGTTTTAGAAACTCCGCTTATTAACACACGATATGTTCATCCCTATTAGTGCAGTTGGTTGGTGGTATATTTTCGCCATGTGCGCACTGTTGGCATCTGCAAAACAATTTTGATGGAATATGTGTACCTACCGGCTCCATACCTTACCCTTGTAGCAAAAACCTCTCGGAAACCGATCGGTTCTTGGCTGGTTTTTGAACGGTTTGCGTCATTGCGATAATCGGTTTTCGGACGATTTCTGAGTGGTGTAAGAGGATCGCGTGAAATACGTGATAGACTTCATTGATTTCCGTCACTTCTACCAAATTTCTTTCTTCTTTACTCCATTTTATCCACTAATCGATAAAATCCTAATAACCGTCTTTATTTTCCCTATTTTAAGGTACATCAAAGAGGACTACCTTTAGCTCAAGTTATTCTTAACGCTAATTGATACTGAATCTCACCCGTTGGAATAGTGTTCAGTAAAAATGCAGAGAACCACGGTCGCCGACTTCCTTCGCATCAATTCAATTTTGACTTGTGAAAGAATTGCTACCAACAAAACGGACCGGGAACCGATGTGGCGAGTGGGCTATGGGCTACAAGAGCATCGTTTTCAATGGATATGCCCATCGTTTGCCTAGATGGGACCCATCTGGGCGTGCTGCTTGGGAAAAAACATAGAAGAAAAAAAACAATAACACGAGACCCGTATGGGAAAACTGTGGGAAGCTGTGGGTACTATCATTACGACGTTTGGCCAGTGCTACCTGAGTTCATCACCTTCCGGAGAAAACTTTCCCACGTCTCGAAGTGTCCTGGCCTAGAGTTCGTTAGTAAAACATACTCAGCTTCATTAACCACTTGTTCAGAACAAACACATAAAGACGTTTGCAATACGTGTAACAGTAAGTGCATTCAATGGTGACGACATTTATCTGAAAAGCGGAGACCGACAGTTCGATGCGGAGCATCTCGCACGAGATACGTTGGTTGGAAAAAGTGATTGTGGTTTTACAGGGAACGGTGGTGCCCTCAATGTACAAAATTTAACATCCGGTGAAACAGGATTTCCAGTGACCACGCTGGACCAGCTGCTTCAGTTGGAAATTAACATCACTACACCGGAGGTCGAGGTCCGACTGAAATATTTATTCGGTTTACAATATTACCTTAGAAATGACCTAATTCGTCTAAGTTGTGATGACACGGCGAACAAGTTCATGCGCAATGTAATGTGCCGTCTCATCAGTCCTAACGTGGCGGACTTGATGAACCATTCAGGAGCACACGGAAAACACGGGTTCCGTAAAAGTCCACTGAATCGATACATCATGGGCGAGGCAGGATTCACATAACTGAAAAGGCCTTTTAGATTGTCTTCCAAAGAACTACGTTCACAGATATCCGGGAGGACACGTTAGTTCTGGCCATTTGTGGATGGCTGCACGATGCTGCAACCAACTAAAGCAGGTAAACAGTGCAGCGGTGAGTAAAACGCACCTTTTAATAGCCATGCTTGTATTTCCATACAGTCCGAATTAAGCCGGAGAAAAATTACACAATGTTAACCCGGACGACATTTAATTATTTTCTCAAACAAACTACGTGCACAGCTTTCAATAAATACTTTCCAATAAACTTTCAAAACCTCGTAACATGTATTATTTTTTCACGCGGAGTGGTTACATGTGTCTAGTTAACCAGCGCTTACGACGTGCTTTTGGGCGGTTAGATTCCGGCGAAACACAGAAGTTGCGAACAACTCTTATAAATTTAAGCGCATTTTCGAGCAATTCTATTGGTCTGTTAACGTAACGCTACTGGTCACGGCTATAGAGAGTCCGACAATGCGCAATTGGCACGCGGTGCAACGGAGCGCCGTTGACTGGTCAGTTTAAAAATAGAACAGGTGGAGAAACCAAGCGACATTTTCACGACTTTTTCACCACTGGGCTATTTTTAACGACTGGTAAATCGGTTGCGTTTTCACGCATGTTGTGCTGGCAGCAGGGGGGGGGGCTAGTGCTGTTCAAAACATTTGTTGTATCTGCTGAAAAAAAGTACAGTGGACTATCATGAGGTTTTCAGATTATTACAAGTACCTTGTAGCACCCAGCCCGTTCGTAACATCGGTTTTCGGTCGGTTTGCTCAACAGCCGTTTTAAACAGATCAAAAATGTATTATTACGAAGGAAATCGACGACAGGAGTAATAAGCAGTGCTTAGTTGTCATCTTCAATATATTTGTTTAACGCACTGAAATGCCCTGAAATACCTCATGTAGATCCCTCTACTTCATCCCTTAAAATGGGAAAATAAAGACAATCGACCGGAAAATCATAACTTGAGAGATAGAAATGAGTATCGTAAAACCCCAGTCAGCAGAAGAGTGCGCATTTTAGCCGCAAAATAGTCCCGCAGGGGCTAATTAGCTTTCAGGTACATGCACCCGACATTTTAGGGACAGGGTGTGTTGAAATTACCTTCTACATCAGATGTTCTATGTTATGAAGAAGGTGGCGAACTTCCGCTACATCGTCAGCGTACTAAGAAAGAAATGAAACCGGTAAATGTACAGAACGAAAATAATCTTCCATCTACCACCAAGGCCCATTTATTGCCGTTGAGAAGCGCATATTCAACGAGTCACCATCGTATGACCTTGATATGAAAGTCTGCAGGCATTCAGTTCAGTTCAGTTCAGTTCAGTTCAGTTTGCACAGGACTTGGTGTGGCTAGAGCCAATCGTGTGTCCAGATAGTTGTGTTGTCGGCGCGTTTCCGTAGCTCCCAACACTGCGTGATTTTCTTTTTCTGAAAGGCAGAAATTTTGTGCAGTATCAGCCCTGGCAGAGTAAGGTGGAAACAATAAGTAAATTGCATCTGACCCTAAAAGCTGCTTAACATAACTCGGGGTATACTGCCACCCAACATAGGTCTACTGCTTTCTTAAAAGCCTCCACGGTTGTGGTATTTATGACCTCCTCCGGGAGCTTATTCCAATAGGGTACCACTCTATTTGAGAAGTACTTCGCCCTAATTAGGGCGGACTTGGGCAGGGAAATAGGTACGGTCCTGAACTGGGCATACAAATGAAACTTGCCTCTGAACGCTCAAAAAAAAAGCCATTTGTTGTCAAGGGCAACAGAGAGCCTAACTGTCGCTCATGATCAAGGGTTGTTCACCGTAGAGGCAGCCAGTAGGGTTAAAGACCTGGGGGTCATCATGAACAGTGACTTCAAATGGTCGGAGCAATGCAATGCTGCTGCGCATAAGGCTCGTGGGGAGCTCTTTAGACTGCGATCAGCTTTGTCTTACCGGAAGCCGGAGGTACTCGTACCTATTTACATGGCTATAGTACGACCTCACTTAGAAGGTAGCGTGCAGGCTTGGTCACCCTTCTACAAAAAGGACGCCGCCTGCCTCGAGAAAGTCCAACGTCTCGCCACGCGAATGGTTGAAGGGCAGAGGGGTAAGACTTACGAGCAGAGACTCTGTGACCTGAATCTTTTCTCGTTGGAAAGTAGGAGACGTCGAGGGGATCTCATAGAAACGTTCAAGGTAATGAAGGGCCTTTCTGGCCTTAGACCAGCTAGTCTATTCCAAGTGGCCGTAGACTCCAGAACAAGGGGACACGAAAAGAAGTTGATAAAAGCCCGATCTAGGTTGATGGCTAGATCGCACTTCTTCAGCAATAGGGTTGTGAACAGTTGGAACGGTCTGCCTGGTGAAGTGGTAAATCTGCAGACAGTCCAATCCTTCAAAGGTGCCCTAGATCGCAAGTGGTACGAGATCTTTCCTTGTAATGAGCCTTGAGAATATCAACTAGATGGATGACGGGTAGCACTGTGGTCCTTCTGGAATATGTTTTAGCAGACTTTTTCCCTCATTGCATACTGTCTCAGTGAACTCTCACGATGCATAATGTCTCACGCAGTTGATGTGCCATGAGGTTTTCCGTTTCCATCTCATTTTTAGCGGGGATTCGACGAAATACACTCGGCAGTGGTGGGTGCATAACTGGTGTGCATACCATCGAAGGACCTCTGGACGCTCGATTGGCCGTGGCCATTACCTGTCCTGTGCAGACTGAACTGAACTAATTTGGAGCCTCGAATGCTTCCTTTGTAATCTAAGGCTATGCCCCCTTGTACCTATCTCGGGGATCAGAGAGAAAAGGTCCTCTCGTCTTATTCCTGACAGTCCTTTCATTACCTTGAAGGTTTCTATCAAATCCCCACGAATGCGCCGTCTTTCCATCGAGAATAGGTCTAGGGCACGGAGACGCCCTGTGTAGTTAAACCCCCTTTGCCCAGCCACCATTCTAGTGGCTAGCCCTTGCACTTTCTCCAGACAGTCGATATCTTTCTGTTAGTACGGTGCCCAGGCTTGCACACAGTGTTACGAATGTTTGAGCAATGCGTAGCCAAATTCGCAACGGATCCCGAAATCAGAAGACGATTATCCGTGATATTCTACGATACTATATTATTAAAATAAACAATGACATAAACAATATACAAACCTCAATAATACGATCACAAGGACTCAACAACGAGAAACCGAATAGCAGCGCGTGAGCAGACAGCACGTGCGTCACGCAGGTCCTGAACAAGGATGTGCCAAATTAGCGCTCTGGGCGCGAACAAACAACAATTGGTCCAGAAAAACAACCAGTTCGTAAAGACAAGTCAATAGTGCATGGAAATGAGTGATGTTGGGAAAAACACTGAATCGCGATGGAAAAAGGGGGATTTTCCACGACCGGCTGTTACACCGCCCACCAAAATCCTCCTGGATCCTTAGCAGAGTCAAAGGTTCGGTATAAAGGTACTGATTCTTCCTACCTGCCTAGGCCCTGCTGTCAATGCGCGCGTCTAATGCTCGTCGTCAACGTTCTACTACTGGTCGCACCTAATCCATTGGATACATAGAAGTGAGGCTAGTCTACATCTCTCACAAGACCAAATGACCGATGGCGGGCGTGAATGGTCACATAGACGTTGTCCTCGTAAGGGGCCGTCCGGTCCTGGATGTACGTGCTTGAGTGTGTGTGTGAGTGCGTGTATGTGTGCCGGGGTTACAATGAAATCACAGGTATGACTACACATCAAAGGAGGACTTTCTGCAATGTCAACAAAAGACCGCGTGGCAAGAAAATGAGTAAATGTAGCATGTGTGTGTAACCTGAGCTCCGCTACTTCCACATATGCAAGGGCATTCGGTAGCGTCAACAAAAGGCAAACAAAGAACACTGTCACATGTATGATGGGTTTACGGGATGTAGAGTGCGTCGTGCATGCGTGTATGTATCGGGATGTATAATGGAATCGCACTCATCACCACATATCGGAAAGAACCTTCTTTAATGTCAACGAAAGGACCGCGAGCACCTTAACGTGTTTGACGGAGATTGTGTGGTATATATGGTGTTTCTTTATCCACCCCGATTACTGGTGTGAAAAAGGTTTACTAGGCCTCAGGGTTATCAGCTCCTCCGTCTTCGCTCTCGAGTAGGTTAATACTGCGTATGTCACGAATGAGCACTCCGTTAGCTGTCTTCACCTTCACCGTTCTTATCATTTCGTCAGTGCTTTTGATGGTTTCCGTAACTACTCCCAAAGACCAAGCGCTGAAATGTGCGCGTTCGTCGGCGATCATAACCACGTCCCCAACTTTGAATGGTCTTGTTTTGGCCAGCCACTTCTGTCGAGTCTGCAAAGTCGGTAGGTACTCCAGAAGACCTTGGCCAGATAGTTCGCTTGCTTCCATCCGTGGAGGTAGCTCCCACGAAGGTTTACCGGCCCTTGGAAACCCTCGTTCGACCTTAGCGTCAATAAGTCGTTTGGGGTGAGCGCCAGGTGGGTGGGGTCGCCGTTCAATACTGGAACCAGGGGGCGGTTGTTCAGGATTCGCTCCACCTCAGTCATGACGGTGTTCAGCGTCTCGTCGTCGGGCGGCTGCTGCTCCATGATTGACAGCAATATCCGTCTGGCGGACCGGATCATGCGTTCCCATATGCCGCCTCGGTGACTGGCCTGTGGGGGGTTGAAATGCCATCGTATGCCGTAGGCCACGGTTCGATTCTGCAGTTCGTCCCTGTTTATGTTCTTGTGCCAACGCTGCAATTCCCGTTGAGCGCCCACAAAGTTCGATCCATTATCTGAGTATATATCGGCCTGTACGCCACTTCGGTTGATAAATCTCTGCAAGGCCCGTAGAAACGAATCGGTCGTCATCGAATGTGCGACTTCTAGGTGTACCGCACGTGATTTCATGCACGTCATGATACATCCGTATCGCTTTTCTAATCTTTTCCCGCACTTGATCCACAAGGGCCCGAAATAGTCCAACCCGGTGTCACTGAACGGCCACCAGCCCGTAGTCACCCTGCATTCTGGTATTGGGGCCATGAGTTGTTTGCCTGCTGTGGCATTGCGTCTCCTGCATTGCACACACCGTCGGATTACGCGTTTTACAGTCTCTCGTCCTCTCAACAACCAAAGACGCTTTCGGATGACGCTCGTCACGTGACTTTCCCCGGCATGTCCCTCCATGGCGTGGACGTGTTGAATCATTAGCTCTACTACAGGTTGTCTCGCAGGCAGCAGTATAGGATACTTTGTGTCGAAGTTCAGGTGGGCGTTGGTCAGCCTACTATCCACCCGCAGCAGTCCGTTGATGATTTTGGGGTTTAAACGCTTCAGCTCGCCTCTTGGAGATGGCATGTCTTCATTGGTCGGCCCCACTTCTTCCGCCCTCTTGAGTTCTTGGGCAAAAGCCTCGCGTTGTATCATTCTGAAAATATCGTACTCTGCCGCTTGTAGCTCATCGGGACCTATCGGGCCGACCGGTATCCGACCTGAGGGCCGTAGCCCTTTCATGACTAGTAAACTTATCTTGAACCTGGTTAACCAAACTAGCGAACGAAGCGTCTTCATCCAGGAAGAAAACCTGACCAGTCGCGATAAAATGGGCGACGCTTCGACGACGTTGGTTGCTATCACTACGCCTTTGATCTCAAGTTCCAATTCCGTAGGGTTTTTTTAATTCGAACACGGGCCAGTCCTGTTTGGGCAATTGCAGGAAGTTTGGCCCTCTCGTCCACGTGTCCAGTTGCCTGAAGTTGTTCGCACCTCGGGAGCACAGGTCGGCCGGATTATCGCCAGACCTGACATGACTCCACTGGTGCGTGGCTGATTCATCGTGGATAATCGTGAGCCGGTTAGCAACGAAAGTACTAAACCGGCTCCGTACGTTGTTAATGTAGTAAAGTACTATCGTTGAATCCGTCCAGAAGCTCACCGACCAAATGTAGAGATCGAAACATCTCTTCACAGCTTGCACCACCCTGACTGCCAACACGGCTGCGCTGAGTTCAAGGCGTGGGATTAAGACCGACTTCAGTGGGGCAACGCGGGCCTTGGCGAACAGGATCCTCGTGGTATATTGTCCATCTCCTGCGCACCATCGTCCGTACACCACAGCTCCATAACCGACTTCGGATGCATCGGAAAAGGCATGTAGTTCTCCAGTCCGTGTCGTATGGCCAGGAGTCAAACATCGTGGGATCCACATGTCCCCTAATTTCTTTAAGGTGTTCAGAAATTCTTCCCAGTCCAGCCGGTCCCCTCGGTCCAGTGACTGGTCCCAATCAACTTTCTTACGGCACAGCCGCTGCAGCAAGATCTTTCCGGGTAGCAGCCATGGTGAGACGAAACCGAGCTGGTCGAACAAACTCGAGACGGCAGATAGTATGCCACGACGGGTTATTGGCAGCTCGGGAACGTTCAGTTCGAAAACAAAATCGTCCGTTTCCGCGTCCCATTGTATCCCTAAAGTGCGCTCGATAGGAAGTGGAGAGCCGTCCAAATCTCTTACCCTTTCGACCTTTTCGTGATACGGGATGACCTTCAGCACTTCTGAAGCGTTCGACATCCATTTAGTTAGATGGAAGCCGCCCTCTTCCAGCAATCTCGTCAGACCCCTGAACTGCTCTAGAGCTGACTCCACATCATCGAATGACCCAAGGTAGTCGTCGACGTAGAAGTTCCTGCTGACGCTTTCTACCACCGTCCGATGTACTAGATCGCCATGTTTGTTCGCTGATTCTCGGAGGGCGTAGTTTGCACAAAATGGTGACGATATGGCTCCGGAGGGGTGGACGGTCATCCTATAATTCACCACTGCGTTGTCCCGGTCGCTCCCTTCCCACCACAGGAAACGCAAAGCATCTCGTTCTCCTACCGGAATCTTCATCTGATGGAACATTTCCCTAATGTCAGCAGACAAAGCCACTTTACCCACTCTGAAACGGCACAAAACATCGATCAGTGGTGTGGTCCAGTCAGGCCCCTGTAGTAGGCGATCGTTCAACGACTTGCCCTGGAACTTGGCCGCACAGTCGAAAACCCCCCGCAGTTTATTGGGTTTCTTGGGGTTGATAATCGGATGGTGAGGCAGATACCAGATACCCCTTATGCTGTCGGTGTTGACAGGCACCTTTTCAGCGTAACCGAGGGCCTCGTTTCGCTTCATCAAATCCGCGTATCGTTCCCACAGATTCTGGTCTCAAATGAAGCGTTCTTCTAGTCGTAGTAATCGTTGGAGAACATAATTCCTGTTGTCAGTCCAAGGGTCGACCGGTGTGCGCCATGGGAGGGGAACCTCGAACTGTTTTTTTGAGGCCTCTAGTGCCTTGCCGCACCGTTTGTAGGGCGAAGTGATCCTCTTGAGACAACGTCGGTCTTTCGTCTCCAATGTCATGAAACTCCTTTTCATAAAGCCGTTGCAGATGATACTCTATGCGGTCCGTTTCGGCGGATAAGTAATTCACGGAACCGCGTACCCCTACTGGACCGTATGACATCCATCCCAGAGCCGTGCGTACGGCACAAGGTGCCTGGCGGTCGCCCACTCTTTGGTCAAGCACCCAATGCGCCTCTGGCACGTCGCATCCGATGAGGAGATCCACCTCATCATCTTCCCAGTCTACAACGGTTATATCCTGCAGGTGGGGCCACCGAGTCAAGATTGCGTTCACCGACCTTGGTGCTCGCATGGGGAGATCCGCTAACGTGAATGCCTCCGTTGGTTCAATTTCCTCGTTAGTGTCTAGAGAGATGAGTTGCAGCCTTAATCTACCGGCAGTCATTACCTGTGTTCCGCCCACCGTGCTCACTGCTAACGACGTCGCACCTTTAGCCAGTTGGTGTTTGTCGGCAAACCGCTCTTTCACTAAGGTGGTGTCGGATCCACTATCAACGAAAGCCAATGCCTTGACTATCCCACTCGGAGTCACTACTCCCACGGCCACTACGCCTAAACGTACCGGTTTACTGGCAGATTGTGAAGTTGAACAAATCACGCTGGGCTTGGCACTCGCCTCGGATATGGTTACTCTCGCCTGATGCAGCAGCCGATGGTGTCTGCCCGTGCAGCCCTCGTAACCACATCGATTCCTTGTTCTACAGGCTGCTGCCCGGTGCGTGGTGTTGAGACAGATGAAACATGCTCCTGCCATCCTCGCCATTCCCCACCGTTCGTCTATTGTGGCGTTGCCGAACTTGGGGCATTCTGGTAGGCCAGGGCTAGTACCACATGACCTGCAATTTGGTTTCGCCGTAGCATCTCGTGAAATGACGTGTGTGTTGGTCCAAGGCTGGTACTTTGGATATTCCCGTACAGGGGTTTGGACTTGGCTAGTACCGGGCTTGTTTGCTCGGTTGCTGTCCCGGATGAGTCGGCCGAATCTGCTGTCAGCTATCTTCGTTTGCCTGTCTAAGTATTCAGTCAGGTCTTCGAAGTTGGCTTCTCTGTCGCTTCGGCTTATCCGTTCAGCTTCTTCCGCCCACCGACCCTGTAGTTCGGGAGAGAGGTGACGGACTATGCCTTCCAAAGTGTGCATGGCGTCTAGGTCAGCCCTGTAACCTAAATGGTCGAGGGCTATTGAGCAGTTCTGCATCTTGATCACCAGGTCGGCCATGGTGTAGACGTCGCCTTTGGTTCTCTTTGCCTCTGCCATCACGCCCTCTATTAGGTTACGGGCTACTTTGAAAGGTTGGCCAAACAAGTCCCTCAGAATCTTTCTTGCCCTTGTGTAGCCTTGTTCTGGATCAAGCATGGTGCACCCGTCGATAGCTTCTCGCGCTCGGCCTCGGCAGTAGTGAGTAAGGTAAAGAAGCCTTTGCCCAGGGTCGGTTACCTTGTTTTCAACGAACGTCTCGAACTGTTTGACAAACTTGCAGTATTGCTCAGCTCGCCCGTCGAAAACCGTTAACTCCACTCTAGGCAGATCGATCGATGGTGGTTTGTATTCGGCGACCGGCGTGGGGTTCCCTACCTTATTGCACTCTAACCTATCGGAAGTGTCGAAGTCACTGGTCTCCTGCTCTTGCTGTTTCTGTGTACACTTCTCTGCTTCATGCGCCTGTAGTCTAGCCGATAGTAACTGTTGCTCTAGTTCTAGTATTCTCAGCTTATATAAATCGACATCCTTACCATCAATATTGCTTTCAATAACACATGAGCTAGCACTGACAGGACTAGGCGATCTAGCATTAACTAAAGAATCATATGTACCCAAAACCTCCCCAGAGACTTGCCGTATTACTTCCTAACCGGATTCGACTGCATTTGATCCTTTTCTTGGCATTTTGCGTGATTTTTCCTCGTTTTAAATAGATCTATTGAGTATTGTTACGAACGTTTGAGCAATGCGTAGCCAAATTCGCAACGGATCCCGAAATCAGAAGACGATTATCCGTGATATTCTACGATACTATATTATTAAAATAAACAATGACATAAACAATATACAAACCTCAATAATACGATCACAAGGACTCAACAACGAGAAACCGAATAGCAGCGCGTGAGCAGACAGCACGTGCGTCACGCAGGTCCTGAACAAGGATGTGCCAAATTAGCGCTCTGGGCGCGAACAAACAACAATTGGTCCAGAAAAACAACCAGTTCGTAAAGACAAGTCAATAGTGTATGGAAATGAGTGGTGTTGAGAAAAACACTGAATCGCGAGGGAAAAAGGGGGATTTTCCACGACCGGCTGTTACACACAGTACTTGATGTGCGGCCTAACTATGGCTTGGTATATGTGAACGAAAATCTCCGGCTCCCTGCATGACATAATGGATCCAACGCGAAAGAGTTCTCTCCTGGCCGTATTGGCTGCTGAAGTGCACTGCTTCGACGGCTTAAAGCTGTTGTCCATTATAACTCCTAAGTCTTTGGCCTGCGAGACCACTTGCAACGAACCCACACCATTCCCACTAGCCCCTTTATTTGTGGCCAGGCATTGACACTTGGTGAGGTTTAGTGGAAGGTCCCATTTGCGTGCCCAGTTTTGTACTGCTAACACGTCAAGTTCTACATCTACTCCAGCTATCTTGACGTCATCGGCAAACATAAAGGTGGGGTTTGTAAGCCCACGTGCTAGGTCATTGATGAAGATGAGGAAGAGCAGAGGGCCGAGTACCGAGCCCTGTGGTACCCCACTTGTTACACCTTCCGGTTTTGAAACATGGCTCCCCACCTTAACACTGAAGGTTTGCCCTGCTAAGAAACTACTTATCCATTGTATTGCCTTTCCAACAATTCCCATGGACTGCAGTTTGACGTCCACAAATCTGTGGTTCCCGGAATCAAACGCTATGCTGAAGTCCAAGTAACAGACCACAATCGATTGCCCTTCGTCCGGACGCTTGGTTACCTCATCGAGGAACAGCAGGAGATTCGTCAAACAAGATCGCCCTGCTACAAAACCATACTGAGCTTTTGATATGAGGTTGTGTTGAACCAAATGCCGAGAGATTTGTTTCCTGACAATTCGCTCCAGGCACTTACACAGTACTGAAGTCAGGCTAACCGGCCGGTAATTTTCGGCCTTTTGCCGGGGTCCACTCTTGTAAATTCCTACCACTGTTGCTCTCCTCCAGTCTCCCGGCACAATTCCCTCTCTAAGTGACTTTTCATACAGCTTCGTCATTGGAGCCTTCAGGACCTCGGCCAGAGGCTGTACGATTGCTGGATGAATCCCGTCTGGACCTGCTGCTTTATTTCTATTCAACGTTTGCAACTCCGCGTACACTTCTTCTTCTCCTAAAGTAAGTGCGGGTCTTGGAGGCGCCTGTGGGCCCTCCATTCTTTCCTCTAAACTATTTTCTGGTCGATATATGGTCTTGAAGAATTCCAAGAGCACGTCAGCCTTGTCTTCGTCGTTTAGAGCCAGTCGTCCCTGTGCTTCTTCCAAGGTTGCTACACTCTCTCTCATACGTTTGTGAGATTGCACGCAGGCGTAGAATCGCTTTGAGTTTGTGCGGACCGACGCAGCTAACCGACGCTCGAAGGCGTATTGCTCCACTTTTTGGATTTCTTGAGCCCTGTTCCCAGCCATCTTATATCTATTCCATGCCCCCTGAGTTCTGTACAGCTTGTACGCCGCCCATCGTTGCCTACGAATAACTATGGCCTTGCGGACTTTTGACTTCCACCATGGGGGTAGATTTCTACTGCATGCCACCGTCAGGGGTGCGAACTCATCTGTAAGTTCGAGTAGCCCCATCTTGATGGTCTCCCAACGTTCCTCTACGGAGGCATTTGCGTGTCTCGGTGTCCACTGAATTTTTCTTCGCCGCCCTCTTCAGTTCACCTATGTTGATTCTCCGATAGCGCCGACGTAACACGATTTCCTTCGGCGCCTTGCTTAGTCTTAGTGTGACCCTTAGGACTACATGATCACTTTTTCCAAGTGGCTCTTCCCACTTAATTTCCTTAACGTCCTGATGGTGCCGCGTTCAGTTCAGTTTGCAAAGGACAGGTAATGGCCACGGCCCTTCGAGAATACAGAATTTCTTCGGTGGTGTGCACACCAGTTTTGAGCCCACCGCAGTCGAGCGTAATTCGTAGAATCCCCTCTGAAGATGAGAGTAAAACGGCAAACCTCATCGCACACCAACTGCGAGAGACATTATGCATCGTGAGCTTTCACAGAGACCTGTGGCTTACTACTTTGCTTATGTGGTACACTAAATTATTGTCAACAATATCTAAGACGACACTAGCAAACTGAGACAAGCGGAGGAGCGTGCGGTGATAAAAAGGTCAAAATGGTATGTACATCAAGAACTAAAATGAAACAAAAGATGTGACTCAAACTCACACTTGTTCAGTGTGCTTGTGATCAGAAATGAGCGCCGAAGGGCCATCATTCGCCAATATCTTCCGTTCAATCCCGTCTGACAGCCATTTGTTGAACAGAACAGGATGGTATTGATTGACGTGCCAAGTGACGCCGTGGAAGCTTCTAAAATGTTTTATTTCTCACAGTTAGTTCCGATTGATATAATCCCAAGACACTCCAAATCAGAAGATGAGGCCGTGCCAGAATGAAAGGTTTATTGACAGCCTTTTCGTATCGCGCGGTGATGATGTTCAAAAAGGTGTGTGTAGAGGAGTTCGGGAAAGCCCGTTCCATGCACTAGCATCCATATTACAAACGACATTTATCATCTCTATGAACTATCTTTGCTGGAATTCCGATTGTTTGTTTTATTTCTCTAAATCTTTGTCACAAACCGGACTCCTACCGTTGCCTCGAGCGAGGGTCGCTCAGCTTGAATTACATTGTGACTGAATTTGGTAATCTCATCTTCTGTATCTAACCTTTTGCTGTAACCCAGCTGCAGTTGTTGATTTTATGTCCAATTTGGAGCGAAAGAGCCCAGAAGGAATACTATTGAGGTTTGATTATTGTAAAATTAATTAATTTGTTGTCTATAGTACCGTAGCTATATGAAATCGACTTTGTTTTGAATTGTGTCGAAATTGGTTGCTACGCGCCGCTCGGACGTTTCGGTGGCCGGACTATACAGTGTGTGTGTGTGTCCTACATAAAAACGGCTGTACAACAAAGGAGTGTTGCACCAAGGGACGTTGAGAATCATGGAAAAAGTCGGAAATGTACAGGTACCTACACAACTCCCCCGCCAGAGCGTTTGTTGTGCAAAATAAACGCTTGATAGAAAAGTAGAGAGCGGAAACGGTTAGCGAAAGAAAACGTCAACTAACAAAGTCTTGAAATCTGACAGGATGTCGAACGTTTCTGCCGGAACGGTGGGTTACCAGGGAAGGTTGTTGCTGTGGTGGTGCTGGCGGGTGTGGTGTAGTGTCTGGTGTGATGATAGAGTGTGGATCATCAACAGGACTTGTTGGTGGTGTGTCTTAGGATGGTGGTGGTATCGGTGTTGCTGGTGATGGAGGTGTATCAAAATACGCGGGTTTCAATCTGTCAACGGAAACAGTGTCTGGCTTATCAGCTTTCTGAAACAAAAAATAGTTGTCTGTGCCACTAGGTACCTTAAATGGACCGTCATACGGTGGTGTGAGTGGTTTACGAACAGCGTTGTTACGAATCAGAACGAAAGGTGACGTATATAGATCATTATGTACAAAAACGTGTGTGGATGACGAGCGAGTGGGTGTTGGACGTAGATGTGACATACTGTCTTTGGGTTGTTGGACAAACTAGGATGGGTTGGGACTGTCAGCAATGCTTGGTTGAACACACTAGCCTGGAAGGCAAATGGCGGTACCGAAAACGAGTTCAGCCGACGTGCTGTGGAGGCCACCTCTGACTGTTGACCGGGGACCCAAGAGAACTAGTGGCAGGTTGTCGCTCCAGTTATTGGGGTTTGGCTGTGATATCAGTGCTGCTTTGAGTTGACGGTGTGGGCTCTCTACCATACCGTTGGACGAAGGATGGTATACTGTTGTTGTGATGTGTTTGCAACCAAGCAGCTTAGTGAACTCACGAAACAAAGTCGATTGGAATTGGCTGCCACGGTCTGTGGTGACGGTAGACGGCACACCAAATGTAGTAATCCAGTGTTGGGGTAGTACTTTCGCGATAGTTTCTGCTGAGGTGTCGGAAATGGGTACTGCCACCGGCCAGCGTGTGAAACGATCAACAACGGTTAATAAGTGGGTATGTCCATTTGATGGTGGTAGTGGACCAACAAGATCGACGTGAATATGTGTGAAACGGACGTCGGAAACGGTGAACGTACTGGGAGGAGAAAATGTGTGACGGTGGACTTTGTTTTTCTGATATTGTAAACACTGTTTAGTCCATAATGCAATGTCAGAATTCATACTGGGCCAAACAAATCTGGCAGAAATGAGTTTGCGAGATGCAGGGACACCAGGATGGGAACGAGAATGAAAATGATCGAAAACGACCTTCCTGTAGGAAGTTGGAACGATAGGACGAGGGTTACCTGTAGACCAGTCACATAGGACTGTGACATCGGCTGAAGGTAGGGGAGAATCCTTGAGCTGGAGTGTGCAGAATGTGCGCAGTTCGAGCAAAGATGGATCATCACGCTGGAGGTTTGCCGGTTCTGTAAGATTGAATTTTGTTTGCACCGTGTTGATGTCAGGTCTGGATAAGGCATCAGCCACAACATTATCAACTCCACGCACGTAGCGGATATCTGTTGTGAACTGAGAAATATAATCCAGATAGCGGATATCTCTGAGTGAATGTCTGTCAGGCTTGGCATGAAGTGCGTGTGTCAGGGGTTTGTGTTCAGTATACACGCAAAATTGTCGTCCTTCCAAATGGTGGCGGAAATGACGGATGGACAAGTAAATAGCCAGAAGTTCACGAGAGAACGTGCTGTACCTTGTCTGTGCCTGGAGATTTTGCGAGAAGAACGCTAATGGTTGTAATTGGTTGTCCACTATTTGGTGAAGCGCTGCAGTGACCGCCGTACTGGATGCATCAGTTGTTAGGACTAACTCAGTATCTGGATCCGAATGTGAGCTAAGCCGCGTCGTGGCATCTGCGAGAGCTTTTTTTGTCTTCTGCGAAAGCAGTCTCGGCCTCGGGAGTGAAATCGGTCCTCTTGACGTTGGACTCGCGAAGATCGGTTAAAGGTGAAACGATGGCCGCACAATGGGGAATGAAGCGATGGTAGTAGTTTAAAACTCCCAAGATACGTCGTAACTGTGTGATCGTATAAGGCGCAGGAAATCAGAGGATTTTTGCGCACCTTATCTGGGAGGGATGTCAAACCGTTTTGATGGATATGGTGCCCGAGGAATTTGGGGGACGGAGCGCTTAACGCGCATTTATTAGGGTTCATTTGAAGTCCGTATTGTTGGAAAAGCTGAAAGAGTTGACGCCGATGAATGGCACGCTCTGATGGAGAGGCGCTGGCAATTGAGATGTCGTCGATGTAGCCAAACGCAAAGGGCAGGCCTTGAAGCACTTCGTCGATGAATCGAACGAACGTCTGAGCAGCGTTTCTCAATCCAAATGGCATGCGTATGAACTGGAACAGGCCAAAAGGCGTGGTGATGGCTGTCTTGGGAATGTCTTCTTCCGCCAAGGGGATTTGGTGATATTCCTTTACGAGGTCAACCTTGGAAAAGCTTGTCTTCCCAAAGAGATTCTGTGTAAAATCATGAACGTGCGGGATCGGGTACCTGTCGGGGACGGGGACGTTGTTGAGAGCACGGTAGTCTCCACAGGGTCTCCAATCACCAGATGATTTCGGAACCATGTGCAAAGGCGAGACCCATGGGTTTGAAGGCGGTCTGATGATGCCAAAATTTATCATGTGTTCGAATTCAAGGCGTGCAATACGGAGTTTGTCGGCATTGAGTCGTCGTGGGTGAAAGTGGACCGGTTGGCTTTCTGTGGTGATGTGGTGACGCACTGCATAAGAGACTGGGTCGGTGAACTGCCACGGTTTAGTGAGGGATGGAAACTCCTTCAAAATGTCAGCAAACGGCCATTGCGGGATCGCCAGCCGAATATTCAGGGAGTTGGTGCATTTAACTATGCCGACTGCACAAAGCTTGGTTGTGGTGTCTACCAGCTTGCGATTTTTGAGGTCCACAGTTAGGCCAAAGTGTGAGGGAAATCCGCGCCAATAATGGGAGTCTGAACATCTGCCTGGATGAAAACCCATTGAAAAGATCGTCGGAGGCCTAAATCAAGAGTGATGGACCGTTGGCCAGAGTGTCGTAATACTTGTTGTGTTTGCTGCTTGCAGTGTGAAATGAGATGGTTTGAGGCTATGATGTTTTGGTGGGGGGGGGGGGGAATACACTGGTCTCGGCGCCGGTATCAATGAGGAAACGAAGGCCACTGGGTCGGTCAACGATGTAAAGTAGGCGACTTTCATGTGGAGAACCAGCCGTAGTCGTCACCGTTACTGGCTGGCCTGGTCGTTTGACTGTGAGGTGGAAGTGCGGAATGAACATGGAGGATCACAGCGGCGTGCCTGGGAGCAGAATATGCGGTGGTACCAAAACCAGTTTTGTAACCGGCGATTTCTGGACCGTGATCTAGGTGGACGAGGTGTTTCGGTGGACATAGGTCGATGAGTAGTAACGCGTTGCACATTGCACCGACCTGATTGCACGACCTACGAACGGTTTCTTTTAGGTCCTAAATGTCCTTAGCGATGTGACAGTGATGAGATGGGGGATCAGGACTGGGAGAACCGTCATCACGGCGATCTGGGGCAGGAATTGGTAATGTCATAGGGGATTCGTGCGTCGGAGTGGTTTCAGCGGGTGATGTCATGTGAACACAGGGTCCACCAGCCGGGTAGCACTCCATTATTCTATCGGCTTGTTGCGCAACTTTGTCCAGAGGAGTAGTGGGCTCCGGCTCCGACAAGATTTGCTGCATCGGGAGAGGTAGTTTATCGATCCATATCTCCCGGAAAATGGCGTCGTCCATTTGACGTCCGGCCAGTAGCGACCGCATGTGGCGCATAAGCTGGGACGGGGTTTGATCTCCAAGCTCCACTGACGTGGACAGCTCACGGAGCATTTGTCCGGCTGATTATTTGGTGCGCTGAATGACTGCCTCCTTAAGCTTCATGTAAGGAGCTTCTGATGGAGTGGGATCGAGGAGATCTTCCACGTCAACGGGGATGCCAAAGGGAAGCGCTCGGACAAGGTGAGAATATTTCACGCGCTCGCTGGTTATACGTTGAGTGGTAAATACGGCTTCTAGTTATCGAGACCACATTCGAGGGCTGGTCGGGGCAAAAACGGGCAGCTTGAGAGCAACCGCGTGAATGTGAATAGATTCGGTGTCACACATGTTGAATCTTGTGGAATTTGGACCAAAGGAATAAAAGAGTTGTTCGCTGTTCTTGTGACTAGAAAATGAGCGCCGAAGAACCATCATCCGCCAATATCTTCCGTTTAATCCCGTCTGACAGCCATTTGTTGAACAGAACAGGATGGTATTGAGTGACGTGTCAAGTGACGCCGTGGAAGCTTCTAAAATGTTTTATTTCTCACAGTTAGTTCCGACCGATATAATCCAAAGACACTTCAAATCAGAAGATGAGACCGTGCCAGAATGAAAGGTTTATTGACAGCCTTTTCGTATCGCGCGGTGATGATGTTCAAAAAGGTGTGCGTGTCCTACATTAAAACGGCAGTACAACAAAGGAGTGTTGCACCAAGGGACGTTGAGAATCATGGAAAAAGTCGGGAAAGTACAGGTACCTACAGACCGTACGCAATGAGCGAAAACGTCATTTAAACCATACTACAGAAAGACCACTGTTTTCCCCGTCATCCATCTAGTTACCGTAGTCAAACCTCATCACAAGGAAATATCTCGCGCTACTTGCGACCTGAGGCATCTTTGAAGGACTGGACTGTCTGCAGATCTATCATTCCGCCAGGCAGATTGTTTCAGCTGTTCACTACCCTGTAGCCGAGGAGATGCCATCTAGTCATCAACCTAGCTCGGGCTTTTGTCAGCTTCTTTTCGTGTCCCCTTGTTCCGAAATCTAAAGCCACGTGAAAAAGACTATCCGGTCAAAGGCCTAGGAAAGCCCTTCTTAACGTTGAAAACTTCTATAAGGTCCCCTTCGACTTCTCTTTTTCTTTCGAGGAAAGATTGAGACAGCAGAGTCTCTGCTGGCACGTCTCGCCCCTCTCCCCTTCGAACTTTCGTGTGGCGAGAGGTTGGACTTTCTCCAGGCGGGCGGCGTTCTTTTCGTAGAAGGGTGACTAAGCGTGCATGCTACCTTCTAAGCGAGGTTGTCCTATATCCAAGCAAATGTGCACGAATATTTCCAGCTGCCGGCAGGACAAAGCTGGCCGCAGTCTATAGAGCTCACCACGAGCCTTTTGTGCAGCAGGGTTGCACCGGTTTGGTCATTTAGAGCCAATGCTTATGATGAACCCGAGGTCTTTAACCCTACTGACTTATATGGTGGACGGCCCTTCATCATTATCGACAGTTAGGCTTTCTCTTCGCCTTGACGGAAAATAGCTTTTTCGGCCTCCAGAGGCATGTCCCACCTGTGTGTCCCGTCCCGGACGGTTTCCATATCTCTGCCTAAGTCCACCCTGCCCTCAGATCTAACAACATTCACATCATCCACAAAAATAAAGCTAGGCGATTGACGGGCAGATGCCAGGTCGGTAACGAACAAAAAGAAAGGCATCGGGCCTAGGACGGACCCTTGAGGTACACCACTGGTGACATTCACCAAACTGGAGCACCTGCCCCTACTTTGACTTAAAACATCCTGTGGGAGAGGAAGTCCGCCAGCCACCTATTTGCCGGCCCACCTATACCGAATGTCTTTACTTTGCACGGCAAAAGACGATGATCAAGGGGGTCGAGCGCCTTGCCAAAGTCGAGGTAGCGTACCTCAGCTTGCTTATCTTCATCCAGTCGTCGAGTTACTTCATCTAAGAAGCACAAGGGATCGGTCAGAAAGGGTCTATTTTTAGGAATCCATGCTGGGAAAGTCATAGATCGGAGTGCTCTAGTAAATGCTGACAGATGTGGGCCCGAATGATCTCCTCGATAACTTTACACCGGATGCTCGTTAAGCTTACCGGCCTGTAGTTGTGCATAGCCGACTTAGGTCCACTCTTATGTGTCGCCACGACGGCCGCAACTTTCCAGTCCTGAGGCAGGTTATTCTGGCCTAAATTGGGCCTGTACAGCCTGCATACCGATGGAGCTGTGATATCTGTCAGAGGCTTGAAGATAGCTGGGTGGATGTTATCTGGGCTCACTGACTTGTGGCTGCTTAATTCCTGCAGTTACTTAAGCACGCTTTCCTCTGAGAGACTAAGCTCGCTTCACCGCATAGCAGGATGCACCAGAGCCAGATCGACTCGTATTCCACCAACTATCCCATGTACGCTAACAAAGTATTCCCCAGGGCGTCTGCTTTGCCCTGGTCATCAGTGATAATACCGTGGTCCCTAGTGGATATTGGACCTGAGGCATCCTTTGTGGGGCCATTCGACTGGACATAGCTGTAGAATTTTTTCCGCTGTTGTCTTACGCACTGGGTCAATCCAAGCTCAAATTCCCACTTGGAAGTTCTCAGAAGGCTCACAGCCTAGTTTCTAAGCTTTGCATACCGGTTCCGCGCTTGCTGTCTGCCGGAAACCTTGTACTGGTTCCAGCTGCGGTTCCTACTTTAGGTGGCTCTGGCTATTGCAGCCATCCACCACATGTGTTTGCCCTCCCCACGCCTTCGTTTCAAGGGTGCGAACTGCCCCAGTAAGGCCCTCAGGGATCCCTTCATGAATTGCCAGCCCTACTCGACAGTAGCCCCCTCCTTCGTGTCCTAGGTCATACCCGTCACCCTATTATGAAGGCTATTTACGTCCATACTGCCGAAATGACTAGCCAGTCTTTAAGGTGCCTTGGGTTGCCGCAGGCTCAAGGCAACTTCAACACGCGTGGTCAGCCTCGCCCAGCGGTGCACAGTAATACATTCAAGACACCTCATTGGGAAAATTCGTTATTTCTAGATCCAGCAAGGATGGAGTGCATCCTGTCCTATACCTGGTATTTACCCTAATGTGCTGGCGCAACGCATTGGCACGCAGCCATTCTAAGTGGGTTTGGTCTTCCGTTCCCGTCACACAGACCTCAGCCGCACAGTCAATGTGCGGAAGATTAAAGTCACTCGCTGTGACGATCTTTTTGCTTCCTCAACTAGTTCAGTCAAAGTCCGCAGTAAACAAACATCCTCTTTGCGGATGAGGTCAAGTTCAACTTGACGTATATATCAGGTTGTCTCGTTTTTTCCTTTTTCCATCGTTTAGGCCTGTTTTCACTTAGCGCCTAGTAGTAATAGTTATCCACTCTGAAGCGTCAAATTGTCCGTGGCAATAACTGCGACACACCACTGTGGGCCCATAACTTATTACCGCGAAAAATCAACACAACCATTTGCTAGAAAATCTAGATCTATACCTGCCACAGATCACCCATTGCGGGCCCATCTATAAAATACTTAGCGATTGTTTGCTAAATCAACCCTTTTAGTTATCGTTTCCTGCTTGGCTAAAACTCTAATCCTCGCTCGTCCAAACAGTTAAACCACCTAATCAACCTATTTGCAAACATCCTGGGTGACTTCCTGTAGAATTCCAGCTCCGTTCCATATCCAGGCTTTTTGCAGTCGCTAAATTTTCAATAAAACTAGTTGGTTATCCGAAGCCTGCAGTCACAATGCGCAATTCCGAAAGAAGTATACTGACTAGTAAGATTTCGCCACGCGTAGCCGTACGTCTCCCAATCACTACGCCATGCTCCGTCTCATTGACAAACATTCATAATGACGCAAATAGCAAGATTGACAGCGTCTTACAACACGTTTGCTCTCTCGAATCGCGGATGGCAGCTCTTGACAGAGCCACCAGAATTCTGATACCACTGGCTCAACTCCTCGAGCCCTCTATGGTAATTACGAACAGTAACTTAGTTGCCGCGTGTAACTTTATTGACAGCATATCTGCAGAGGTTTCAAAACGAATACGAAACTCGAATCACGCCATTGTATTTAACATTCCCGATAGGGCCCCACTTAACATAGTCAGCAGTACCTTGCTAAAGGCCGGTAACATGGAAAGTGTGACATGCCGTAGCAGCAGACTACGAAAACAAACACAACGACGCCAACGCCCCCTACTTTTCCAGTTTCTGGACTCACTGACGGCCAGTGCGTTTATTCATAAACAAACAGTTATTGCTATTAATTCGCCATACAGGAACATTCGAATAGCACCTGACAAAACGCCACTACAAGGAGAAGTGCTGAGAAAGTCGAACTCTCGCAAACATCCGAGGCAGGAATCCGCCCAAAAGACACCTAACCCCACCATTCCCCTAACCTACTCTATGCAACCAACGTCTATCAGCCAACAACTGTCTGATGTAGACCTTGACGCAACGCCTGGGCCTTCTCCGACTCCACCAGTCTCCAAGCGCCCTAGACGCGTCAATAGTGTCGCAGATGGCTGGGGCTCGAATCCACCGAGTCCTGTCAGACAGCTTAGCTCTGTGCGTCAGAGGCAGCTACCTAAATCGCGTAGCCTCCCTGACCTAACAACTATCCATCACTCTCCCAAGGCGACACATAAATCAACGTATGGTCGTCCTTGTCCACACCACATAGTCACGACTAAAACCCATCCGCCGGACAGCACCAAGACATTGCCAGGTCATTCTCGCTCGAATCAAACCTGTCAGTCTTCAGGGCATACTCCCATAAACAAGCGGCCGAGAAGTAGCGTACCTAAGGACACAACCTCACTGTTACAATCTGACTTATCACCCACGGGCCGAAAGTTGGTAACGATCTACACTCAGCCCCCAATGCAGAGTGCCGATACCAACGGTAACACATGGCCGCAAATCCAGAATTCGGCAGCCCACACTCCATCGTTACTGGAGGCCTCAACGTTTAGTTCATTAGACAACGACCGCCTTATATCATCAGGCTACACCCCGAAGGTCATGCATAGATTAGAAGCGAACAGATACCGTAGTAGGATGTCACTAATGCCGGGACCTACAGTTTCTTTTCCCAAAATAGATAGTTTCTTAAACCGTAATTCCTCTCAGCGAAACCCCATCTCTACGCGCATTTATATGGACGATGCTATTATTCAAAGCTGAACCTGCCTAGCTCATAATTTCCTAACTTTTCCGTGCCCCCACCATTCATCCCGTTAGTTCCCTTATTGTACCAACACTTTCGTTTTGCCCCACCACAGTCATTTTACGCGCAGGAGACATCCACAAACCCCCTTCGAATAAATTTTCTCCACCCCGTGGCATACAATCCTACAATCTTCCATATCTTCTAGCCCTAATTAACCGCCTTCCAATACCGGCATATTACGGGTCGTTCATACCTTCGGTAGCACACCGAACTCCACAGGCCAACTGCGCAACACTGCGTATTACCACTACCTTCTTCCTAAGTAACCTCCATATACCCCCTCTACCAACCGCCGATTCCTATCTTTCCCCACCTGGGCAAGCCGCATCGATGGGCGGCGAAGCAACCCAAAACCCTTTTACTCCTTACCCTCTGAGGCCTGCTGTTACCACACAACACAAACCAATACCAAGGTTGTCACGTTGGAAGGTTAATACCTTCCATAACTCCGTATTCTGTCACTGCACTGGAGCACCGAACGATCCCAACGAATCAGGACAAGTAGCGGGACTACTTCGTCTAAGGTCTTCTTTTTCACTTCGTAATAACCCAAAATTGATTATTTTCGGTTCGTCCGCGGCTGATTCTTCAGAAACCATCGAGGAGGCATCCAACGCTCGCCTTTCTTTCTCTTCGGTAATAGCTCCAACTCACGCCCCTCACCGTGCACTTCCTACAACCAACAACTCCCATACGTCACCTAACCCTGACACTCACGTCCATGTGATGGAGTTATCATTCACCTTATTTAACTCGTGGTCCATCTTAAATAAGCTACATCACTTAAAAAATCGTCATACCATCAAGTCCTGATACCATCTTTATAACTGAAACCTGGCTGACCGAACACCCCAGCGCAAGCGAAATTATGCTTGAAGGGTGCAAGGTTTTTAGGGTAAATAGGATCGACAGACGCGAAGGTGGGTTCCTAGTGTACTTACTGCACGCCCTTTCAGTAGTACCCATCAGACATGCCACACTCGACTCAATTCCGGATTCTCTGTGGCTCGCAATTCGGTTCTCAACTGTAGTCATGCACACTGGTTGTGTCTATCGCCCGCCCTCATCTACTATTGCAGACTTAACTCCCTTAATTCAAGCCTTTGATTACCTTTTACTACTACCTTCGGCAGCGAAAATCATAGCCGGTGATTTTACCTGGCCTAAAATATCCTGGCAAAACCTCACTGCACCTCCCAACTCAATAGACTCTGTGTCCCATACCCACATTGGGGGCTGGGTGCAACACGTTAAAACCCCTACTAGAAACGCCAACGTACTAGATCTTATATTCATTCACAGCATTTCCCACTTTTCGGTTTCCGTTCTGAACAAATTTCCGGGTAGCGACCATAAGATAGTGGCTGGTAATCTTTCACTCCATCCTTACTCATCAGACTATCTGACCCAAGTCAACAATCCCGTCCGTTTAAATTGGAACTCTCTGCCCAATCTCACCCGTAACCAAGATTGGAGCAGTTTTTTTCTAACGGCCGACCCCCAACAAGGGGCTGATCACTTTTACCTTAACATGGGAAACTACCTCCTGAAACTTAGCCCAATATTCCAAAACTCCTCCCTCAGGAAGTCCAAACTCTTTTCCCTTCAACGAAAGCACCTTAAGGTGCAAAGACTTTACCTCCAGAACCACGACTTCTCTCTTCTCATGAGACCAACGCGTCTTACTGATATTATCCGGGACCTAAAGGAAAAACTGCTCCGCTAGAAACAAGCCAAAGCCCTAAGACATTCCATTACATATTGAAACTCTTCCTCCTACACAAATTTAGGAATTCGGCAACAGATACTTTAATCCAATACGTTGTTTTACCGAATAAAACTTCGGCTACCTCCCATTCTGATATCGCTGAGGCCTTCAACCATTACTCCGCCAATTCCATGGCCCCGCCTCAGATACAGCACCCCCAAATCCTCTGGTTATCACCAGCTCTTCCCTATCTACCCTAGCCTTTGAAGTAGACGTTATTTCCAGGCTCATTTCATGCTATAAAGCATCTGCGCATCCTGGACCAGAAGGGTTGCTCCCAGCTGCAATCATTAACGGTGGATAGGACCTTCCACTCCTATTACTGAACCTATTCACCTTGTCACTCAAATTTAGTTTGGTACCGTCGAACTGGAAGCGTTCAGTCATCATTCCACCGCACAAAAAAGGACCTGTCCATGAACTCGCTAATTACCGTCCCATCAACCATAACCCTATCATTTCCAGAAGAGTGGAAACTCTTATCGAAAATGGCATTACCACCCATCTTCCCCCTTTAGACCTTCTTAGCGATAAGAAGCACGGGTTTCTCAAATCGCGATCATGCACCATATGTCAGTTTGACTTCCACAACCTAGTCACTAAGACTGCTGATAGCGGGCAGGCATTAGCAATTGTCTACCTAGATCTGTCGAAGGCTTTCGACTGTGTTACACACCCGCACCTTATCTCCAAATTGCGTTCATTCGGCATTGCTGACCCGCTGCTTTCTTGGCTGAAATCTTATCTTGCTCATCGTTTGCAAGTGGTCCTCACCAATGGACATACTTCCAAACCGAAACCTGTTACGAGTGGCGTTATACAGGGAAGCGTACCGGGTCCTCTCCTATTTCTGATGTACATTAATGACGCATTGGATCTAGTACACCACGGCAATCCATTCTTATTTGTAGACGATATAAAAATAGTTTACTGCTTAAATTCTTATGATGCTATCCCTACTCTCTGCAACATTTCCGCTGACCTCGCTGCACTTGAACGCTTGTGCCACACCTGGAGGATGAGCTTTTCCACTGATAAGTGCGAGGTCCTAGCTTACAAGTCCAAATTTCCCCCTGGATCCTTAACTCTTGGTGGGTCCCCAATAGCCAGTCGACCTACCATCCGCGATTTTAGCCTCAACTATTCCTGCTCAGTCAACTTTTCTGAGCACGCCATCATCCAAGCGGCCAAGGCTAGAAGAAGTGTGGCCCTTCTCTTCCTCTCCTTTCATCCTCGGGACAGTATCATCAACATCTACAAATCCCACATCAGGCCTTTGCTTGAATACTGCCCAATGATATTTTCTAACATGACGAAATTCGACAGAACTGCGACTGAAAGCGTACAAAGTCGTTTCACCAAACAACCACTCGGCTGATCCACGTCTTTAAGCTATAAGGAGCGATGCCAAAATCTGAATCTTGACCCACTCTGGCTCCGCCGTTTAAGACTAAACTGAGTCTCCTTGTAAAACCTGCTCCATAATCGGTATCTTTCCTTTGACCCAGTAATCTTCTCCCGTGAAACCCTCTACTCACTTCGGCACAGGCCTTTTACTGTCCCTTCCAGTATAGCTAAGTCGGCCATACGGTCACGTTTTTTCCTTCTTGTCTACTTCGAAGTCTGGAACAAGTTGCCCATCACCCTTCGAGCTTCACAAACCAAGTCCCAATTTCTGTCGGCACTCATCCCACATCTCAGCGTCACCGTGCACTCCAGTTATCTAATATGAGCACGGCAGAAGATATAGCTTACGAGAGGGGCCTCGACTTCTAAGACAAACTCCTTCGCCGACTCTGCTCCTTTCAATTAAGAACACAATCGACGATAGACAGGTTCTTCTATCTGAATGAGTTCTCAACATCAGACTACCTGTGTCCATTTCCTTAATGAATCGAACAAATTGAAATGCCGCTAATTTCAACCACATTGTTTCCACCTACTCCCGTAGTTTCTGTCACTCCCATGCCTCGTCCTTCACTGGATTTTATATGCCTCCATTAACCGTTGATCCGCAGCAGGGGCACACCCTAACTGCTCTTTCTTATCTGCCTTCATTTCCAGTTCTTTCCTTACGTGAATTTCACCCTCTACCTTGGTATACGCGCCTGGATAACGCCGCCGTTTGGTCGATTATTAGCCGCTGGCTCCGTCCTCTGGAACCCCTTGCAACCTGACTATCCGACAGCCAAACTTATATCTCACACTTTCACAGTTGAACTACGCCTCAGATGCATAACCATCAATAAACATTGGTGCCATTCCCAACGGTGCGGGGCGCGGTTAGATCCACCGCTTTGGCCGGCGCACATCGGGCGTGCAGGTCGTCTGCAACAATGTGCGAGCGCAATTAGGTTGGTGGATCACGCCCCCTGTGTTCACCTGGAAGCGTTTTCAGGTTGGATGTCCAGCGCACGGTAAGTCCCACCTACTAGCACCGGTTGCGGATCGCATGCTCTAATGCTGTCAGCTGCAGACCGCATACTCCAACCATCTTAGTTCGTCACTGTACGCCCACCTATCGTTCTTATCACATCCATTTTTCGTTCTTCTATGGTATGCACACCTACCCATTCTGTCCTTGCTCCTATCGACTCTCACTGTGTTACCTCTCATTGCACGTCACTATCGTCCTAACCACTTTACTCTGCCGACGACCGCCAATATTTTATTTCTTCACCAGTGTCGGCGTTGTCAGCTCGTAGTACCTATTCATTTGGTGTCACCCTAGGCCTATAAAGCTCACTGATCGCATTCATAGGCCTCACTCTTTACCGTTCTGTCAAACCCTCCCTCATTCTCCCTTATGCCTAATACCATTACACACCAGCCCCACCCGTACCCATGACCAACTCTCACATTAGAACCGCCGTTCCAAATTCTGCATCTCTCACAGCCACATTTATTATCCAGTCACTAACACTCTATTTTTCTCTCCTGGCTCCGCAATTCCTCTGTGGATCCTTCCACTTAATAGTGCTCCGATTAGTATCGTCCACTTACATCCACTTGTACAATTGCCGGCATGCACGCAGCTCCCAATTTCTATGTCCCCGACTCCGACGCACATCCATTGTTCATTCCTCTCCCACGCTGTTTGCCGTCACAGCTGCTGCATCTTGCACCACGGGTAGTTTCACGTCCCAGGTAACTTTCTCCACTTTGTATGCACAATCGTTCTGCGCTGCATAGCCATCTCCATCGCCACCATCTTCCTGCTGAATAACGTAAGCCCATTCATTACTGCTCCTCCCATTCTTGACCGACACAACATGTCTCACCTACGTAAATCAGGTTATTTGATTCATTCTTACCTGTTCTCTTCGGTACTTTCCTCCATCTCCCCTTCTTTTGAACTGCTTCTCAGTCGTCGTCTTTTCCGTGCTTCCGCATTCTCCACTCTCTCTGTTGATCCACCTAGTTCACCTGTCACGAAGATAATTCAGCACGATATTCCAAAGTTAACTCTACAAACATTCGACCCAACCTAACCTGCCCCTCCTAATAACTGATAATTTCTTTCTAGGACCCCATTGTTATTGATCCCGCTTCTCTTATATGTATATATATGCATAAACATTTATACATGAACAACCGCACATATGTATATATGCATTCGCTCTGTATCCTGTAGTTCTTCACAGGCCATCTCTCTTGCTATCATCCCGCTGATCGCCACGATATGCATCCATTCCTTCTACATCTATAACCCACATCTACTGTGTCCAATTCCTATGAACTATTTTTTTACCTGATTCACGTTTTACGCCTTACTTTGCTCGCTCCCTGTCTTACAATGAGTTTTGTGCCCTGTTCGCCGACCGTCTATTGCAGAGTACCAATGCTTCGTTGCTACCTAATCCCTGCAGTGAATCTCACTCTCTCCTCATCGTCTCTCGCTATTACAGTCTCTTATGCTGATTTCTAGCCTTTCTCATGTATAACAGTCAGCCTTCAGATGTCCCTATACTGACCAGCCAAACCCCCCACCTGACCTTGACTTTTCAAACTTACCAGGCGTCCATTTGAATCCGTCCATAGGTCCATTCTTTTCTTTGATCCTTCCCGTTTTTCTAACTCGTGTCACGTAAATTTCTACGTTTTAAAGGGTTTTGTCTGTTTATTCAATCATTTGTAAACAGTTAATCATGCAACTGGCGTGCCTCGGGCGTCTCCGAAATAAACCATTATTATTATTATTATTGTCTGGGCTACTGGTTCAAGTGCATGTCCTTCATCAATAAAAATTCTCAAATTTCTCGTTGGTGCTTTTTCGAAGGTTTTTCTTTGTCAGTTTACTCACCTCTGCGACTTTACATCGACTTTATCCGAAATACTGCGCGTTTTTACTTCATCCCCTCTTTACTTCATCAAGCATCTCGACAGCGGAGCCCATTTAACTCACTTTGGAGAGGTGCTTCCAGCTGACCTTCAAACTCAAATTTGACGGGCATTCACCTGTGCGACCACTAAGACCTATACACCTTTGTGCTGCATTTACCCAAATGACTATCCATGGAACCTTTTCGTGACCTCACTTGTATCATATGATCATGCAATCAAGCATGCTTCGGGTGTCCCCGAAATAAACCCTTATTATTATTATTATTATTATTATTATTATTTTTATTGTTATTGTCACTTGGTGCCCTGTAGACACAGAGAACGTTAACTCTTCTTCCTGGAAGGATGGTCGTAACTGTGCACAACTGGAATTTGCGAGTACGCATCTCGGTCTGAGACTCAGGGTGGTTTTTACCTGACCTAATGCAGATGACTACTTTCCTACCAGCGCGATCGTGTTCGCAATGCTGCCTATAGACTACAAAACCGTTAATTACTAGTTTTGGCCAATTGCCTCTATTTGTTTCTAATAATACACCCGTTGGTTTATAATGTCACCGCTTTTTCTCCGTCTTTTAGATGTCTCTTATTATTTACTCCAGTCTGGTTGTCAGGCGCAAAGCCTGAGATGATGACGAGTTTTTTGCACTGGTCGTCCCCACTGGTGTGCATGGCGCCGGCTGAAGGCCCAGAACTTCAGGCGACTCCCAATCACTCTCTATAGGATTTGCCGTAACATCCGGACTGCTGCGTTGTCCTCCACCTTCGGACAGTACTGCCAACTTGTATCTTCCAGGAACTCTTCACTTACAACAATTTCCGACCCTGCGCACTCCTTCTTCACTATTGTCAGGGCCGGGGCCTGAGAGCCCAGTACGGCTTTCTGCTGATTCTGTTGGTTTCTCATTAGCTCCCTGGCCTTTCGAGCAACGTAACCCTGCAGTGCTAGACCACCAGACCTTACTCTATACTCATCGGGCACAATTTGGTATCTACCTTTGTGAGCCACCACTGCTGCCCTCACTAGCAGTCTATTCCGTGTGGCCTCACCAGTGAACACCACTAGTATTGGTCCCGCGCCGTGTTTGCCTTTGCTCCCAAGTGGTGGCTTCCATGTCCCCACTCTGTGCACCCTTGTTAGAGCAGTACGGTACGGAACACGGTATGTCGTAGACCGTCCTCCTATCTATGTCCCGCCTAGTTTTTGATTACCTTGTGAGAGTTTTTCCTGGTCTAGGATCTGGAGCCTGTGGCTTGAGACCCTGCCCATCGACAAGATCTGCCTCTGCAGATCCTTCACTTTGTTTTCCAACACCAGGAGCGCAAGGTCGTCCGCGCTAGCTGGCCCATCGTTCTATATATCAGAGCTGCAAGAGCACTTTGGACTCAGGTCGTGCGGCACTCACCCGGCGGGAGTTGCTTGTGTTCGATGTGCAAAATATAAAAGATCAGAAACCTCACGAGCTCGGAGGCTCTGTAATTTCATAAATTGTATCCTACATTTACATTAATCGAGCACCAATATAGCCGTAACATCCTGCCGACTACCGTTCGGTACGGATCACTTTGGTCAGGACAAGTAGTGGCCAGGGACGCTTTAGCGTTCAGAACTCCTCCTGCGTTGTGTACACTCGCTGGAAACCCACTTCTGTGAAGCTCATTTCTTCGAATCCCCTCAAAAATAAGGGGAGAAAGTAAAACCTCCTCGCAGGTCAACTGTGAGAGGATTTATGTGCCATGAGCCTCAACTGAGACATTACACTACAAATGGAATTATTTAGTAATGAATCTTTCCAGACCGGCCCTAGCTATCACACCGACCCGCCTAGGGGCACACTCAAAACTCACTGTCAGAAACAATTTCGTTTTATTGACTATCCAGGCCCTCCTAATGCCTGGACGGTCAGCTATACCATTGCCTCTTCTGGCGATCCATTCCCGTAGTTTACCAGCTGATTGCCAAGGAAGTGAGACCTTGCTATAATCCTTGATCGAACTCCTGCCAAATTCTCTCCGTGATATCCTGTTTGGGAGTTGATCTCTATATGGAATTGTCTCTCCGGCCTAAGCCCAGAAGAGCCTTCTATTGTCTTACATCAAGTCAGGTCACAGGCTCGAGTCAAAGTAGTGGTCCATATTCTTGCACCATTGAGTGTCGAGATGAATCCCGCCGGGCTACTTCTTGTGTTCACATTGTGCTTGTATTGTTTACCATATGGACGAAACAGGGTCCAGGCCTAAATCTCTGTCGCGAGAGTGAAGCAGTCCCGCGGCTATGAACTAAGTCCTTTTCAGATTGAAACTCCCCCGAGAGAGAGTCAGAGATAGATACCACACTAATGGAAAGTGATGACAGAAGAGAGGAAGGTGTAACGTGCATGTGCGGAAGTCCCCCTAGCCGTGTCACATGCATCGTTGGGACTACGTTCTTTATCCCATCGATCCTCGCACAAGTACAGCATGTATCAATCACTATTCTCTAGCATTTGTTTATATTTCGCTCATGTGGAGTGGCATAAATTTGATTCAAACTTGGACTGCTGTGACGGTGGTACCTGACATTGACCATTGTTGAACTCTGGTCCTTACTGCTAGATGTTGTGGTCGTACAGTTGAGGTTTGTACACTTTTATATGTGGGTCCAATTTGTTAATCCGGTATCGTAGAAACTACGAATCAATCTTCTTCTGGTTTTGGGACTCGTTTTGAATAGGTTACACGTCACTCACAGTCGGAACAACCATTACAGAGGGTGCTGCCTCCAGTATGCCACTGAATGATGTGGATTTATATGCTCCCAGGGAAAACGTCAAGCCAGCGAATGTCTAAACTTGCCTCAAAGCCTGCCACCAGCAGTGCTTTCTATGCTTTGGCAAGCTGCAAGCAAAGAATTTTCCTCTTATGCTTTTATTGCTCTCGGTTTGACGAGCTTAAACTCGCGCCCCATGAGTACGGAATCCCGTGTCAGCACCGACAAGGGCTCAGACGGGACGGATAGCCATCTAATTGGCCAGAAGGCTTTTATTAGGTCCTCATTGAGTCCTCTACATTTTATAAAAGACAGCTTCAGCTCCATGAACCTCCCTGCGCATGTTTTGTCCCTGTGTCCCATTAAAAGCCTGATGAAGTATTACTGCACTTTCTCAAGAACCGCGTCTTCCCGCTGAAGAGCTGAGGTCCAAGCTTGGACGCGATACTCTAGGTGAGGCATAACTAGTGTTGTGTAGAACGGCAACCGCACATCAGCTTCTCTGGACTCTACGGTGAGCTACTGCTGGCGGTGCTCCCGGAGCCCTTAAGCCGCGGCAGCCAGAGGCTGCGAAGATGGCTGGCAGTGATCGCCTATCATAACTCCATGGTCAGTGCTGGCTGAAACCTTTGTTATTGCCTGTGGGTTTTGTAGGTCTAGGTGTAACGATCCTTCGCCGACAAATTGTGTAAGATGCGTTTGCCTCCTTATGTTGGGAGGTTCCTACCACTGAGTGAACCAGGAGTGAACCCCTTCCAATTACTCTCGAAGCGATGCTGTTCCGGGTTAACCCGTCAGCCCCAGGTCGTCCGCAAACAGAGGACCCAGGATTGGCCCCTGGGGGACCCCACGGGCGGCCATAGCCCTCTTGGACTTGCTCCATTCCACCCTAAATGAATACGTTCGGTTTGCGAAATACATCCGGGTCCATTCCAGACCTTGAGGCGCACCACCCGAAGCTTCTATTTTGCTCGATAGAAGCCGGTGGTTCATCGAATGAAGTGCGTTTTGGAAGTCCAAATAGCAGACCTCGACTCGTTCACCCCTGCCTAACCTGCCCGTTAACTCGCCCAAAGAAGTCACCATGTTAGACAAGCATGACCTGTGTTTGACAAGCCCGCGTTGTCATTTGGCTGGCCACGCGATTGCTACTGATTCCCCCCATTTTTTATTTGCCCAGGCTGCAGGCTAACCGGTCGATACTTTCACCCCTCTTCCTTCAACCCTCCCTTGTGTATTGGGACAAATTAGACCTTCAGCCTGTCCTCAGGTGACTGCTCACTGTCCAGTGGCCTAGAGTACAACAGAGCAAGAGGGACCGCTATTTTACGAGCAGGGGCTGGGGTAAAACCGCAGCACGGGTGACTTCTGGACCAGCTGCCTTGTGTACCTCAAGACTCTTCATGGATTCTTCTACTTAGGCCGCAGAGACTAGGACTGGCGGCACTGTCTGTGGTCTAGTGGGGGGTCCTTACTTCGGGTTCAGTCTATTGTCTCACCCCTGCACTATCTGAAGCTCCCTCGCAGTACCTCTGCCTTGGCGCTATCATCGAGTACATGGTCACCATTCCTGTCCTTACAGGAACCCATAACTACTCGCTTGGCTGATTTTGGCGAAAAATAGTTGAAGTGGGCTTTTGAGCACCGGTTAGCTTTTCTAGCTAAAGTGATCTCATGAAAAAGCCCACAAAGCTTTGGGACCCTGATGGCTAATTCTCGAGTCATCTCTAATTGTAGGTATCTCCGGTATCCTCCTGTCCGCTGGTATTGACACGACACCCGGCATTTCCGGCTTCGAGCTCCGGTTGCTCTGCTGTTCCACCCGGTGTCTATCCATCCCTGCGGGTTCTGCGAGCCGGCGCAAAACGCTCTGTGAGCAACAGAAGGCTGTTCTTGATACCATCCGCTCTTCCTCCACACTTTCATAGTTTTTTTCCCCCAGCCATCGCTTGGGCTGCAGTAACTAGGCCCTGCACACCAAGATCTTTGAGGCATCTTTTAAGTCTGTGAGGTACCGTGTCCTTCACGCCAAAGTTGTAGCAACGGCTCACTCCTTACGAGAAGTCGTAGCTTTACTAAATGCCTGGCGTCCGTTCTGTGAAAGGGTGGCCCTACCCGAAAACTGTTTTGCAAAAGAGGTTTAACTATATTCAGGTATGTTGGCATGAAAGCTTTTCGCTCCCGGTACGGCAGCCCTGGTCTCAACCTGAGGGGCATCCTGAATGCCATTTGTACAGCTGCGGAACACTGATCTGACCACCAAAGATCAGATGCCACAAAACGTTCAAGGTATTCGACCCTGTTCACTGTTTCTACCTAAAGTGGGCCTTGGTCACGAACAACCGTCAGGCTCTTCGCCGTCAGTGGAAACGGGTGGCCTTTTCCAGCGCTAAGAGCGAGTGCCACTTGTGTGACCAGTTGAGAAAGACAACATGTCTCTGCTCATCCCCGCTATCCCCTGAGCCCTCACTAATTATACGTCACCTGTAGCGAAGAGGTCTTGTTACAGTGGCCTGAGGCTCAATGATGTATAAACAGGAGAAATAGCAGTGGGCCCAGCCCGGACCCCTGAGGTACTCCATTCGAGAAGTTTTCTTATTCGGAGTTCTTGTCACCTACTCCCAAGTAAAACGTTCCACCGGTGAGGAAGTCCACTAGGCAGTCCTGAAGCAGCCTGGGTTTGCGTGGTGCAAAAGGCGGTGAAACTGTAGTAGTGACCTACCTGTGTGAACTGTTGATTTTTCAGGAAACACACGTGAATGTGAGCTTGATCGTCGGTTTCCTCCGATTTGTTACAGGATTATAATCCACTCATGTGGACGAGTGTCCGGTACAGCCTTTGAACGTCTAACCGCTGCCACTTAATATAGAATTTCGTCTCCAGACGGACCTCTGTTTCATTCCACAGTTTGAATTTCTACCTTCAAACCGTCAGTTTGTCTTGGAAATCGGGCCATTTTCGTCACAAATTACAGATTCGGAGATCACCAGCTACGCAGTTTCAGGCGCAAGTGAGTCCTGATGCGATTTTTGCGTTCATCGCGAGGCTAATAGAGTTTGTTAAGCGGAATTCGAGATTTCAGAGTGAGCTGGAAGATCAGGCCACCTTAAGACTGTCCCCCTTTCCAGTTTACAAAAATTTCGTTTCGGAGACAACCGTCGCCCGTGGGGGGGAGGCAAGGAGGTGCCGGAAACACTTCCTTATTAAACAGCACCACATGACGGTGTAGTCTATGTGAAGGTCGTGGACGGCACTCTGTAGTAGGCATCTTTTGGCTAACCCCGCGAGACATGGACCCCCCGGTGGCTCACTGCTGACAGACAGCAGGAGTTACATGGAAACTGATGGCTGCCAGATGGCGCGGTGTTGGAATTCGTGACAGCTTTGCGTCAATTGGCGGAAAGGGCCTCTGCACGCTCGCAGGCTGTTGAGCTCGACAATGCCATCCAACGACGACTGCAGGAGCGAACAACCTCACAAAAATTCGAAAGGAATTCCTGCTTCGAACTTCACCAACTCTGAAGGATGAATCGAAAACTGCAATGAAACTGGTAGCGTTTTGTGCATATATTGAGCCAAACGGTTGCTGTCTATCCCGGCTGATGTCTTTGATCTACCAGCAAAAGTCTCACTACAAATTTTGCCTTTTAAATGCTGTTACAAATTAGTGTGGTCCCTCGAGAGGGTTTCCCGCCGGGTGCAAGCCGCTGGGGTATAGAGACTTGCCGCCTCGAGGGGGACCAACAGGGCCCCTTTCAATGTGCAAAACAGCCCCAGAGATCAAGCACATTCTTACTTTGATTAACATCGCGGTTAACGAGCCGTATCCCGCCGCATCCGTAATATTGGGCGAGTTAGGCGTACACGGTTGGGTTTGTACCGACGCCGCTCGTAGCCGACTCAACGAACAACTCCTGGGGAAGCTGCGAAGAAATTAAGTAAGATGCCCTGATTTTGAAGAACGATTGTGCAGCTCTGATTAGGAGACCCTGGTCACATCAAGCGTAAAGGACATATGCCGAAAATCGTTCCAACTGATCTACGTGCTTTAGGAATGTGACTACATTTTACATCGCTTTGCTCATCTCTTCCGTACGCGGCTCTTTTGCCCGTTTGTTTGGTTGTGTGAAACATTTAAGTTTGGCCTTGAGCCGTTTCTGACTGTCGTGCTTCGAACACTAGCTGTGAAGTCTTGGGTTCTATTGCTGAGCCCGTACATTTGTACTTTCTGTGATTTTTAATTTCGCTCAGTAGAAACTACCAACCAATCTTGCTCTGGTTTTGGAGTTCGTGTGAAAGGGCTACACTTTGCTCGATTTGCGATTATGGGGACTTGCAGTACTCAGGTTGAACCTTGACACTAAAACTCACTGTAAGTGCTCGGACGAGGAAAAACCCTGTGAATCAAAGGGAAGTAGCTCAGCAATTCTCTGGAGATGGGTAAGATATTGTTCATCCTGTGGATAATGCTTAATCCACCAATTTTGTCAGCCCCGCCTCAAGTATTTCTAATCTCAGTGTGTTTGTTGACGCTAATGTTTATAGAATAAATTTGAAGGAACTGAAGAACCACTTGCGTTTAGCTAGGGAAAACAGAGCCTTTCAGCAAGGAACTGATCTCAAGGGTTCAGAAGGGAAACCGTGTAGTTCACGTTGTCATCATCCAAAGGCCACGCTATTGAGCATAAACGCTCAAGACCGCCTGAAACTACCGGGTTTTCAGCACCCACCCTACCGAGAATGGAGTTGGCTTCTTTCGGTGGACGCCAGAGCAGTACTGTACTCTCATAACCCAGTAGGAAAAATTCGACGAGTCCAGGGTACCGGATCCTCGGCAAAGATTTCGAAATTAAAAGGGTACTATCGTGGGAGGGCCAAAGATGCTATCCAAGGCTGCGCGGCGCTTCATCCAGCAATGGTGTACATCGGGGCACGCAGAATCCTCGAAGGTTTGTTTGGACAAACACCCAAGCTGGCCAGAAGCTTGACTGATGTTGTTTTGTCGGAGACGG
The DNA here is from genome assembly GCA_948099385.1 of Fasciola hepatica. Lineage (NCBI taxonomy): Eukaryota > Metazoa > Platyhelminthes > Trematoda > Plagiorchiida > Fasciolidae > Fasciola > Fasciola hepatica. The sequence continues at coordinate 5,252,430 of CANUEZ040000008.1, read as the reverse complement.
AAAGGGTCGAGTGCGAAGCTGCTTCCCGCTGCTATTCACTCTATATGAGCTTAGACCAACCACTTCTTTGTGCTCCTCACAAATGCTTACATAAACTCTCTACGAGCCTACCTGTTACTACAACCAGGTCTGCACTCGCTCCGCTGATCACTTTACCCATAATTCCTCACCCCCAGTCGACGTTTGCTGAAAGCCTCCACTCGAACCCTGCAGGAGGCAGCCAGCTGGGCCACCAAACAGTTCCGTCCGACGCCATCTATACTTTGCGCAGGAACAACCGTCAGTCCCAAACCGGTGCCACAAACATCTCCTGCCCCGTCTTCACCTTCTCCATCCTCCCGTCCTTCCCATCGAGTGGGGTTTACCAATCCTACATCTCCATTAGTGCCCCATATCCCTTCCTGCCCCCGGGACACCAACTACCCATATTGCGGCCTTAACATGCCCGCGCCCCTTTCCCCCTGCTGCAACACACTAGTCTCCACCTAATCCCGAAGCACCACTCACTTATACCAGCAAATACTGCAGGACAGTGCCTGTATCCGGCTTCTGAGCTCTACTTACCCATCCTCCGTTCTTACCGACCCCTTACCCTCGTATGTCTCACAACCATTCCAAATCTCGTTGCTCCCTTCCCACTCACCACCTCACACTACCTCCCAGTCACCCACCCACATCCCTTCACAACTTCGCCCACCTATCCAATTTGTACTAATCCTTTCCAACTGGTTAGTTATCCGCAGTGAAGAAGTTTTTTTCTCGACACATGCTCTCTTTATCTCTGGCCGTGTCACTAGTCGCCTCTTGGGGACCATATGGGTAACTCTTCGTAAACCTATATCAATGATCACTCCGCTCCCGATACTACGCCCTTAGGTGCCTTGCGACCTGGTATATCCCTGGCTACCCCACTGCCACCAATACTGTCATTCTTTTGCCTTGACATATGGTGCCCCCTCCATCTATACTACGTGACCACCATTCACCTCACATCAATAATTTTTTACAAACCCGTTGATCACCCACAGTGATCGGCGGAGCCTCATATTACAGCCCAGCTTTTTTACTGTCCTCTTTCCAATATCGCTCACTCACTTCTGATGACACTTTATCCTCACTGAGACCCCATCCTTATAGCCACAGCAATCCCAAAAGTCAGCCACCCGGCACCAATGCGCCATGCACTGCTACACTGAATTCTTTTCTACCAATTCTCACAGAGGCACGGCCACTAATTGGGAAAATATTACGTCTTAGATCACTGGCATCTACCTCAAACCATGACGCGATGCTAATAACCGAATCCTGGCTCTACGATGATACCCCACTCCTACACTTGCCCGTCCGGGAGTGGTGGTGGCCGCTTAGTTTATACCAACTTCACTTTCCCTGCCAGCGTAGTTGACCAAACCTTTCTTCTTGCTGCAGGTTTGGTATGGCTGTTTATTCAGCCCTCCACCAGAAATTCCTACTTGGCTGGGTCTACGTCTCTCAGGGTCGGGACCCCTCGAAAATGGACTCCATTGTGGATGTCTTTAAAGTTAGTCTTGACTATCCCGCCTGTGCAAAAATTGTTGCGAGTGACTTTATTCTTCCTGTTACTTTCAGGTCCTCCTAAACTAGTCCATCCACAACCTCCATCTTCCTTTCCCATGTCCTTCTTGGTGGCTGTATCCAAAATGCTACCTGCCCTACAAGGGGAACAATATCTTGGACGTGATGTTCTCCATCGATATTACTGACACCACCACTCTGACCGTTGGCCACTTCCGTATTAGCGACTACATAATTGTCTCCCTCAGATTCGGTTGCTTCAGCTGTTCCTGTCCGAATCTGTCCCCTCATCTTGCTTCGACCCCCTACCGTTCACGCAACTGGCCTCTTGTACCATCGAAAACCAGTTCCCTAATTGGTATACCCTTTTTCTCCTCACCGATCTTTCATTGTTAACAACTCTCCCCATTCCGGCCTCTTACACTGCTTGAAATTCTCTAAGCCATGTGTTGATTCACGCACAGGGTCCTGCAGTGCCCTTGCCCTCTTTAGAGCGTAACCTGGCCAAGCTGCAAACAAAATTTGCTGGATCATGCGACCTCACAAATTTTGCTCATCGGTCAGTTGCCAGTGAAGCTGAGTCGTGTGGCCGAGCCGCATCTAAGAAGATAAGAGGCCATTGCTTTAGTGCGGCCCAACAAAACTGTCTGCCCGTCCAATCTGATTAGTAAAAGGTCCAACTATTCCAGTATAAGCCCACTCAAATTCTTCATTTGCGGCTCATTAAGCGCTAGTACCCGGGTGTCAAATAATGAGGCCTTCAGTATTTATTTCTCAGTCTCCGTCATCATCCGCCCCGGTGCCCCTTCTCTTTTAATCAATTCCAGCAACTTGGCCCCTCCTTCGTCGGTCGCCTTTGCTCATCTAGAGGTCGAAAATTGCATCATGATAAATCTAGCTACTGAAACGTTTGAGCGACACGTAGCAACCAATCTTGGCACAATTCAAAACGGGGTCGATTCCAAATAGCTACGGTACCATGTACAAAAAATTAGATAATTTACAATAATTGAAACTCAATAGTGTTGCTTTTGGGCTCTTACGCTCCAAACTGAACAAAAAATCAACAACTGCAGCTGAATTACAGCAAAAGGTCAGATACAGAAGATGGGATGACCAAATGCCGTCACAACGAAGTTCAAGCTGAGCGGCTGCCGCTCGAGGCAGCGGTGGGAGTCCGGTTTGTGACAAAGATTTAGAGCAACAGAACAAACAGTGGGAATTCCGGCAAAGATGGTTCGTACAAATGGAAAATGCCATTTGTAATGTGGATGCCGTTGAATGGAACAGGGTCTTCTGAACTATTCCACACCTCATCTAATAAACCTTCCGTGAAACCAGGCCTAGATGGTCTACCACCGGCCCTGCTCCATTTAGGTGATTCTGATCTTCATGTGTTGTTATCTAATGTATAAAAAAACCTACTTGCCTGGCAGCTTAATCCCTCCTCAACGGAAGACCTCTATTGTTACTCCTCGGTGAGATTAGGGCGCACAACCCGACCCAGGTAACTATCAGCCCAATAATGACACCTAGTAGCCTGGAAGTCGTAGAAATAATTATCAAAAACGCGCTGTCTAGTATCTCTTATTTAACAAAATGCTACACCCTGTTCAGCATGGTTTTTGAGCCCTCCTCTCGTTCCTCCTGCCAGCTGGACTTTCCTAATGTCCTATCGTCTGCTTCTGACGCCGGAAACTCTGTAGTTGTCCTGTGCCCCGACATGCCTAATGCTTTTGACCTTTCTCCCCACGTGCACCTGACCGCCCGAATCAGATCACTCGGTATATTGGATCCTCCCCCCCGATTGTCCTCATTTCTTTCCCTCCGAACACCAGTTGTGTTGACTGACTGCAAAAGTCGTTCGCCGAACCTAATAATACCGGCATCATCCAAGGCAGCTTCTTAGGCCCATTCACTTTTCCCCCTTTATATCGACCACATTTTCTGGCCTGTTTTCCACAGTACCAGGTTCCCCTTTGCAGAAAATATAAAAATACTATACTCCTTCCTCCTTAACGACCTATTCCTCACCACATGCAACATATCACGTGGCTTATCCTCCCTCCGAACCAGTTCGCCGAGTGGTTCAAGAAATTCTATGCAGAGAAGAGCTTCCTACCGACTTAAAAACGCACTGTTCCGCCTGATCAAATTATTATGAACGAACATCCTATCATAATACACCCCACTGTTTTGACCTTGGCATACGCTACTCCTGTTTCTTCACCTTCTAGGAACTGATATCGTCCCAAATCGCTGAAGCCAGGGGAACTCTAAGCCTGACACTTCGATGTCCCCTGCTATCCATCAGTAGTCCCTCCATGTATCTCACACATGTGAGACCACACCTAGAGTTCTGTCCGATAACCTCCAGCCACTGACTAAGTTGATCTGTTATATTCCGTAAGAATGTTCAGCCCACATTCACCAAAATGGACTCGGGCGTATCTGGAGCCCTAATGAAACACTCTCTTGAACGATACGCAGCTGAAATCGAAAGAATTCCAAAACCAAAATTGACTGGATTATTAAACAAGCAACCATGTAAAACATATACGAACCTCAATTATGCGATCAAACAGACTCAGAAGACGAGAATCAAGTTCACGAAGTGCGAGGGACAAGCACGTGTGTCAGGCAGGTCCAAGACGGGATATGACAAGGTAGGGTGCTAAACGCGAACAAGCAGGGGTTGGTCCACAGAAACATGAAGTGCAAAGAAAACACGTAAATTGCGTGCGAGAGTGTAATATCACGAAAACATGGAATCATAGTGCTTTTGAGTGATTTTCTACAATCGATTTTACGCCAAAATCCCTCCGAATCCCAGGAGAATCAAAGGCTTGTAATAGGTGTACTGATTCTTTCCACCTACCCAGGCCTTGCTCTCAGTGCTCGAAACTACAACTGCTGATTTCTGTACTCTAGCCTGGTACCCACGATTTCAAGCCTTATGGTGGCCAGGCCTACGAGATGTTTCTCTGGGTTGTCCACAAGACTTCTTGTTGGGCTGCAGGCGTGTAGAGAGAAGTGCAGATTGCTCAACCACGTACCGTCTTTGGGGGAGCGGTCTAGAATGAATACTTGTTTGGAGGTGCGAGTGTGTGCGAAATAGCTGCCTTAGTAATCACAAACATAATTGTCCTCATCGAGTTCACGTGCTTGCCGTTGATGTTAGTGAAGGTTTATTTGGGTGTATGATTAACTTACAAATACTTCCACACACGGGAAACGTCTTCAGCAACGTCAGTGACAAAAGAGAAGCGGTGGGCACTATGCCATGTGCTGTCGGGAGTGTAGAGAGTGCATAGCGGAAACGGCAATCACGGTTCGTAGAGCTGTTCCTTGGGTGGCATACAGTGGTCGGGCACTGGGGGGATCAACTGATCTACAGGGGTTCTGTGGCGTCGGCTGGTCCATCTTCATCCCACAGGATGCTGACCCTGCGCAAGTCACGCGTCTGCATTCCATTCGGTGGTCCTCATCTTGGCCGTTCTTACCAGTTCTTCGAAGCAGCCGGTGATTTTCATAACAAGCCCAAAAGACAGACGCGAATATGAGCGTGCCAGTAGTAGATGGTCACCACGTCACCAACTTCGAGTGGTCTTTCTTCGGCTGGCCACTATCGTCCAGTTCGCGGGACCCGTAAGTGTTCTCTCAGCCATCGCCTCCAAAAAGCCCCGGTCAAAATAAATTGCCTGCTTTCACCCGTGTAGCAACTGCTACGGTGGTTTGTTGCTCTTGGAAACCAAGGCTTAAGATGAACGCCAGCAGGTCGTTCGAGGTGAGCACCATATTGCTGGGGTTTTCTGGCAGACTCTGGAACTAGAGGGTGGTTGTTCAAGATACTTTTCGACCTCGGTCGTCAAAGTGCTCAGCGTCTCGTCGTCGGGTAGTTGTTGTACGATTATCGACAGTAATATTCGTCTGGTGGAACTGATCAGGCTTTTCCACTCGCCAGCTTGGTGACCAGCCCGCAAGTCGTTGAAGTGCCATCGTATACCATAAGCCAAGGTTCGGTCCTGGAGCTGTTCTCGGTTTACTTTTTCGTGCCAACGCAGCGGTTTTTGTTGAGAGCCCACAAAATCCGACCCATCGTCGGAGTAAATATCTTCTGGTATGCCCCTTCGTTTGATGAAGTTCTGCAGGGCCCGAAAGAAGGAATCGACGGTCATGGAATGCGTGACTTCCAAGTTTACTGCACAGGACTTCATGTACGTCTTGATGTCTTGGTATCGGTTTTCCGGCCATTTTCCGCACCTGACCCACAGAGGCCCGACGTAATCAAGTCCGATATCACTGAAAGTCCACCGCACTGGGGTCACTGTATATTCTTGCAGCTGAACCATAAGTTGTCTGCCGGCGGCAGCAGTGCTTCTTCTACAGTGCGCACAGTGTCAAGTCACGCGTTCCCCAATGGCCCTCCTTCTCAGTATCCAAAAGCGCTTTAGAATGACGCCTGTCACATGACTTTCCTCGGCTTATTTCTCTACCGCTTGTGAGTGTTGAATCATCAATTGTACCATGTGTTGCCAAGCTGGCGGTAGAATGGGCTACTTCGCGCCAACCCCCAGGTGGGAGATGGCCAGCCCACCACCTACCCGTAGTAATCCACTGCCGGGTTTGGGGTTTGGAGGCTTAAATGTTTTTGGAAATGGTGGCTTATGTTGATTGTTCCGGCTCCTCCGGCATTCTCGAGTTCTCGGGGAAGCCTCGCGTTGTCTTATCTTGAATAGATCATAATCTACCGATCGTAATTCATCAGGTTTTATTGAACCTGCTCGTACACGGCTGTATGAATGTATTCCTATAATGACCAGCAAATGTCACTTGAACCTTGAACCACACCAGTAACCCGAGCGTCTGCATACAGCAGGAAAACCTGTCCAACCGTGGCAAAATGATTGCCCATTCGGTGACTGTCACCGCCATCACCTCGCCTTTGATCTCCACTGCCGATTCTAGAGGCGTCTTCATTTCGTAAAAAGGCCGGTACTGTTGAGGCATGTACGGGAATTTCTGTCCTTCCATCCGCGTGTCTAGTGCCCGGAAGTTGGTCACACCACAGGAGCTCAGATTGGTTGGGCTGTCGACGGACTTGACATATTCCCACTGGTTTGTAGCAGTTTCGCTGTGGATAATCGTGAGCCGATTAGCGACGAAAGTGACGAAGCGGCTCCTGGCGTTGTTAGTATAATACGGAACCAGTGTCGCGTCATTCCAAACCCTAGATGATCAACTAAAGAAGTCGAAACATCTCCTTACCGCTTGTAACGTCTTTATTGCTAGCATAGCTGCACTGAGCTCGAGGCTTGGGAGCGAGACCTTTGTCAATGGGATAACTCGGGCCTCGGTAAACAACGTCCTCGTAGCGTGTTTTTCATCTCCCACGCACCATTGTCCATACACCACGGCTTCGCATCCGACTTCGGACGCATCAGAAAAAAGTGTGGCTACCCCGTCTGTGTTATATGACCTGAAGGCAGGCACCGGGGAATCCGTACGTCTCCTATATTTCTTAAGGTGATCAGGAATTCCCCCCATTCCAACCGACCTTCTCGATTCAGTGGCTGACCCCAGTTGACTTTCCGGTGACAGAGGAGCTGAGGCTGGGTCTTTTCGGGTAGCAACCGGGGAGACACATACCCGGGCGGATCGAACAGGCTAGAGACAGCTGGCGGTATACCACGACTAGCAACTGGTTGGCCCGGAATTTTAGCTCGAAAAGGAAGCCGTCCGCTTCCGCATTCCACTGTACTCCTAAGATGCTTTTGGGTGGAAGTGGAGACCCACCCAGATCTGGAACCCTTTCGGTTCTCGTGCGGTGCGGAGTGACTTCGGGCAGTTCCGAAACGTTCAACATCCACTTCATGGGACGAAAACGACTCCTCTCTGGAAACATTATTGGGCACCTTAATTGCACTAGGGCCTAGTCAACATAGTCGAGAGACCCAGGGTATTCGTCGACGTAGACGCATCTGCCGACGCTGACTAATACCGACCGGAGGACCGGAGCTCCTAATTTATTAGCGGTCTCTCGTAGGTTGTATTCGTACAAAAGGACGATGATATAGCTCCGAAGCTATGAACTGTCATTTCTTGACTTAACAACGATTAGTCTGGGTCTCTCTCGTCCCACCATAGGAACCGCGAAGCCTCTCGTTCTCCTATCGGTATTATCGTCTGGAGGAACATTACTCTTATGTTTGCTGACAAGACAACTCTGTCTACCTTGAAACGGCAAGAGACTTCAATCAACGGCATGGTCCAATCGATCCCCTGTAGAAGACGATCATTCAACAACTTACCCCGGAACTTGGTTGCACAATAGCAAACCGCTCGCAGATTTTCGGGTATTTTGGGATCAAGATCGGGTGTTGAGGCAGGTACCATATCCCTTCTTGGTCGTCGGTGGTGGCAGACACTTTCACCGCAACCAAGCGCTTACTGTCGCATCATTAATTCTGCTTACCGTAATCAGAGATCCTGATTTCTGCCGAAACTTTCTTTCAAATGCTGGAGTCCTTGAAAAGCGTGGATTCCTTTGTCAACCAAAAAGTCGGCTTGTGTGCTCCACGGTAGGGGAACCTAGAACTGTGTTTAAAGCCCCTGGCTCCCTGCTGCACCGTCTGCCTTGCGAGATGGTTCTCTTGAGACAACGATGCTCTTCCGTCTCTGACGTTATGAGACTCCTTTTCGCGTAAGCGCTGCTACTGGTCATCTGTGTGGTCCGTTTCCGCTGACAAGTAATTTATGGAGCCAAGCTTCCCGGCTGGACCATGTGATATCCATCCTGGTGTCGTATATACCGCATAGGATACCTGGCGGCCACCTAATCTCTGGTCCAGCACCCATGGTGCTTCTGGAATGTCGCAGCCGATGAGGGGGTCGAAATTGCCCTCCCAGCCTACGATGGTTACATCTTGCTAGTGGAGCCTCCTAGGTAAAAATGCACCCATCGACCTAGATGCTTGCATGGGGAGATCAACCAACGCAAAAGCTTTCGTTGATTCAATTTGATCTTTGGTATCAAGGGAGATGTGCAGCAATCACAACCGACCTGCAATTATTACCTGCTTTCTGCCCACCATGCTCACAGCCAACGAATTTGTGCCTTTAGAGAGGGGGTCTTTATCAGCAAACCACTCCTTCACCAGGGTGGCGTCCGAACCATTGTCGACGAAGGCCGAATCTTTGGCCGCCCCATTCAGGGTCATCGTTCCCAGAGCAACTACACATAGCCGTGCTGGTATTTTGGCAGACCGTGACGTTAAGCAAGTCACATCGGGCCTAGCGTTCGCATCTGGCGTAGCTTCTTTCACATGGTGTAGTAATCGGTGGTGTCTTCCCGGAAAACCTTCTTGGCCACACCTGGTTCATTTTAGGCGGGCAGCCGAGCAGTGTGAGGTATTAGGACACACAAACTCCGCTTCTGTCGTCCTCGCCTTGCCCCAAACTTTGTTTCCTGTGACCTTGATGAACTTCGGACACTCAAGTTGCCCATGTCTGGCGTGGTAGGTCCTGCAACCTGGATGAGCAATGGCCTCCCGTGAAATGGCTTGCGTATTTGACCAAGGCTGAGTTTTCGGAAGTTTCCTTGCAGCATTTTGGGCTTGGCCGGTGCTGAGTCTGTTTGTCCGGTTGCTATCACGGATGAGTCGACCAAATCTGCCGTCGGTTATCCTGGTTCGCCTGTCTAAGTATTCGGTCGGTCCTCGAAGTCGGCCTCACGGTCACCCCTGACTACGAGTTCCGCTTCTTCCGCCCACCGACCCCATAGCTCGGAAACGAAGTGGTGGACCATACCCCCCAATATGTGTATTGCTTCGAGATCAGCCAGGTACCTCAAATGATCAAGGAATATCGGGCATTTCTTCCTCCTAATTAAGATATCGACCATTGCATTGTGGTCGCCCTTTGTTCTGCTGGCCTATGATATCTCCCCCTGTATTAGGTTGCGAGCAACCTTGAATGGCTGGCCACACAGGGCCTCCAGAATCTTTTTTGCTTATGCGCAGCCTTGCTCTGGGTCAAGCATGATACTCGCATCAACAACTTCTCCGGTTCAGCCTTGAGAATGATGGGACCAGTGGGGCGGGCTTTGTTGGGGTTAGTTATCTTATTTTCGATGAAGGTTCCGAACTGTTTGATAAACTTGCAGTACTGCTCAGGTCGTCCGTCAAAAACCGTCAGGTCTACTGTTGGCGAATCGATCGTTGGTAGTGCTGAAGCTGAACTTTCGACGATGGGAGTAGAGTTTCCTATTTCTTTTTGACCTGCTCCGACGGAGGGATCTTTATCACCATTTTCATGCTCATGCTTGCTCCGTCTACGCATTTTCTCTGCCTCCTGGGCCTGTTGCCTAGCGGACAACAACTGCTGTTCTAGGCCCAATAGACTCAACTTAAATAAATCAACTTTCTTATAGCCAATAGTAACATTGGCAATATGTGAACTAGCACCGACAGGGCTTGGTTTCCCAACATTTGCCATGGAATCAAGGTACCCAAACCCTCCCCAGTGACCTTCCGCATTGCCCTGTGTCCAGGTTCCGAGTGCTTTGATCATTTCCTGGACCTATTGTGTGCTTCTTCGTTCCAAGTTGATCAACTTGGGTATTTACACGCGCTTTCGAGCCAAACATAGCCGAATTCGAAAGAATTCCAAAACCAAAATAAAATTGACCCGTGAATCCTACGGTACTGGATTATTAAACAAGCAACCATGTAAAACATATACGAACCTCAATTATGCGATCAAACAGACTCAGAAGACGAGAATCAAGTTCACGAAGTGCGAGGGACAAGCACGTGTGTCAGGCAGGTCCAAGACGGGATATGACAAGGTAGGGTGCTAAACGCGAACAAGCAGGGGTTGGTCCACAGAAACATGAAGTGCAAAGAAAACACGTAAATTGCGTGCGAGAGTGTAATATCACGAAAACATGGAATCATAGTGCTTTTGAGTGATTTTCTACAACCAATCTTTAAAGCAAGCATCCCGCCAAGTTTGTGGGCTCCTACATATGCAGCCTCAGTGGATTCTTTGAGTGTGGCTGAACCTGTAATTTTCGTTTATTTAATCCTCGACCAAACGATAACTAATTGTTCGGATAACAAAACGTTCATTTTCCTGCTTCCATAAAAACGATAATCATAACCCACAGCTGGAACACTCTCCAGACTGCCGCACTCCTGATCTCTTCCAGATTGCATTGGTTACTTGGGTAGCCATCGGCCGAATCGACGTTTATTCCGGATTACCGTAAGGACTGGACGATTTGATCAATGGTTTAAACCTATACTCTCGCCCGCTGACGTTACATGGGGCACCGTACACGGATTACCAAAACCTCATGAAAGTCTCACCGGATCGCAGAGGTGATTCCTGACACCAACCATCAACACATCCGCTCAACGTCTATTCCCAAATAATCCAACCCAACAGTTCAATTCTTCCCGTGTTGCAGTACGAAACCAATGGCCGGAACCCAGCCTTCGCAGCTGTCAACTTCGTCAAACCAGCCCTTTTTCACCTGATTCCCTCAACATTCTACCTGCCACCACCTGCAACCAAGGTCTTTATGAAACAGAATACCAGCCATCTGCAGCCAACCATAATTTGGTTAACAATTTTCTATCACATACAAAAAAAACTTTACACTCTTCCAACTTCTGCCTAGCGAAACCATTGACGTTTTGTCTCCACTAATCCGTTTCATTGACGGCTTTTCTTTTCTTTAAAAGTCCGTTATATGTCCATACACCATTCATGCTCTTCAAACGTTCACTGAAGTCCCTGCGAAGCTTTCCGCCTTCATTTGAATTTCCATATGACACTGTAATAACCTGCACAAAAGGTCCGTTTAATTATCACCTTTGACTCACTTGCCTTTATTTCACATGCTTCCTCCACAATTAGTTACCCAATGCTGGATCAGTGTCCAATATTCCGCTGGTATCTCTGACTGCACTTTGAAAGCCCTACGCTTGCTTTACTTCTAACAATGTCCTTTGGCATCTCTTCCGCCCGGTTACTCGTTGGTGACCGTCCATTTGTCGCTTATATCAGCAATCCCACGACTGTTCAGCTATCAACACCGCCCCCCAGCGATTTCGAAACCGATTCGGAATTCCCGCCTCAACCATAACCACTTTTGTTCACTCAAACACTACATGACTTTACTGGTGTATTTCGGTTGCTGTGTGATTTATAAATTTAGAATCTGTGAATACCTCACATTGACATGTACTGTTGTATACTCTGATCTTGCCTTGTGCATGTGTATTGACCACGGTCAAGAAATATACTATACTATACTAAGTCTGCACTTAGTGTCATTCCTTATTCGCTGCCGGCTGCTCCTGTCCCCTTCCCCATCATGTCTCTCCTCTGAAAGCCCTCAATCTAATCTCAATGTGAGGTCCCGACTCTTCTTGTCAGCCCATTCCAAAATCTGGAACAAGCTTGACCTCAGTATCAGCAGCGTATTTTCACTGCAAGCTTTAAGACCTGCCTTTCTTGTCCACTTAACTGTCCCCAATGCTTTGTTGTTAGACTGTGATTGCGCCTCCGTCGATCTGGCCATTGAAAAAGACTACGCACTGTAAACATATTACCTCCGCGCAACAAGCCAATGCCTATGTTCCGTGTCCAATCCTTATCTTCTCCTCAGAGCCAGGAACCGTGATCATTTCCGTCTCTGATCCGCAGTGATCTTATCTCCTGTTTTCAGGGGGCAGCCCTGACTCCATCTCACATTCGTCTGTGTCCATCCCTCTCTTTTACTCTTGAGCTCTTAGTTTGGCGCCATCAAAGTGCCCCGCTACCTACACCCATGCTTATGCAATGGGTTGCAACCATCCCCATTTCCTGCCATCCCCCGGCTGGTCCCGGGGACCCACCGCATCAATGAGCTCTTGTTTCGTCTTTTTTGCTTTTTCTTTCCCCGCCCACCTTTTATATCCAAAAAGAGCACACTTGAATCGCTTTTTTCTATCTCAATTCACTTCCGAATGATCGCTTTTATAATCAGCTATTTCGAACACCGCTGATCCCTTCCCAGGCCGATGCTCATGGATAATAATGCTATATGGCCGTCTACCAATCTCTGTTCCCCCTTGGCTCCGCTGTCCAAGGTCTGTCACAATCTGGCCTATCGATTCTGGGTCATGCACACTTATTGTGTTGTTCTGCCCCCTGTTCAATCACCAACAATTGCTCGTGCCATTTCCAACTGTGCAGGGCGTGATGGGATCCGTCGCTTTGGCCGGCACATATTGAGCCTGCAGGCCGTCTGAAACGGTGTGCTAGCGAAAATGGGTCAGCTGGTTACACCTCTCGTGTTCACCTCACGAAGTGTTTTCAGTTTGGAAGCTCGGGGCAATATCAACTCCACCGATTAGCACCGGATGCGGATCGCACACTCTAACTCTGCCCGCCCTGCCGCAACCAATACTTTCGGTTGCAGATCGCATGCTTCTATCATCATTGCCCTGCCACGGTAAGCTCATCTACCTTTCCTGTCATCGATCTTATCTCCTCCCATCTTCATCGTTCTGCCACTGTAAGCACACCCACTCATTCCGTCCTTGATCCCTCCGTTTCTCACAATGACAGCTTTTACAAAAAGATATCACTATCGTCCTACCCACTTTATTCTGCCCACGCCGGTCAATATGGTCTTTTCCGCTCACGCCTCTCCTGCTGGCTCCTAAACCCTAGCCTTCAATACCATCTTTTGCTCATACAGCCCATTGATGGCATTCTTGTACCTCAATGCCTTGTTTTTCGTCACCGCCTTCCTTGTCCTCCCTTCTCATGCCTCATGATATCACGCACAAGATCCACCCAAACCCGTGACCAGCCCCCCTGTTAGAGCTCGCGGTTCCCACCCAGGAAAGATTTACAGCCATATTTATTATCCATCCACGACCCCCACATATTCCCTGCTTGCCCTCTCCAATCTCTTTTGGTCCCTCTCGCTGGGCAGTGCCTCAACTGGCATCTTCGGGTCCAACCCACTAGCGCAATCGCCTGCAGGCAAGCAGCTCCCCAGTTCCATCGCCCCGGCCCGGCTGAGCGCATACTCCTCGCGCATATTGTTCTTCCATATGTTAATAAGTCCAGGCGCCCCTTTCTTCTCGGGCTTCGTCATGTTTCAGCTGCTGCAAAATGGGATGACTAGTCTTCTCCTCTTATTTCGTTTTCGGTTGGTACTGTCACCTCCTGCTTCGTAAAGTGCTAGCCACATGTCTTTTGGTGCTTTTCAGATGGCTCTGCTTTTTCACATTCCACCTAATGTATAGAAATTCGTAGGTCATGATTTGCACTCACAGTTTGGAACCATTTGATCTGCCAATACCTGATCAATCTGTCCTTCCCTTGCCAACCTATCTCCTACCGCGTTTGCTTTTACAACTGTTGAATCATTTCACCACTGTCCGTCTCAGCTTCAGTTACCTCTCTTCGCTGGTGTTCCACAGCACTCCCATCGCTTTGCATCTATATTGGTTCTGCGCTCCCTAGCCATTTCCGCGGCCATCATATTCTTGCGGCATATTGAACGTCCACTTATCAACGCTTCTCTCACTATTGAAAGTCCTCAGATGACGCATCTGCACCAATCACACTGATAGCCTCACCCTTACCAGTTTTCTCCGATCTCTTCCTTTATCTTCCCCTTTTTATGAACTGCTCTTTTTAGCCGTCATTACTTCTGTGATTCCACAGCTTTTCTTCCTCTCGGCTATCCAACCAAGTTCACTTGTCACGAAGAAAATTCGTCAAGGTTTTCCTAAGGTAGTTATACACCACTTGATCTAAACCTACCTGTCCCCTCCGATCACTGCTTTTTCATTATCCTCACCCTCATCTGCCATTCTCTCCTGTTCCTTATATACACGCATGCATGCATATATTCGACCTACACCCGACCTTTCTTCGCGGGCCGTTTCCATTTCTATCATCCTACCGACCCTCCGGATATGCTTACATTCTCTCTATACCTGTGCGGCACGTCCACCGGAGACCAGTCCCTCCAAGTCACACTTCCATGTAAACCAACTTCGCGACTTAGCAGGCTGCCCGCCCTACAATAAGTTCTGTACCCTGTTGCTGAGCATTTATTGCGTCCTAGCCACGCCTAGTTGCCATCTAACCCTTTGCCGTGCACCTCAGTTTATTCTTCTTGGCCCCCATGTTACCACAGTTGTTTTCACTAATTTTTAGTCTTTCCCTCGTAAATCTCCCACCTTTCCGCTGTCTGCCCCGGGGACCAAATAGATCCTGCATTTGACCTTGACTTTCAAGTTCACCGGGCCTCAATCTGGAATCCGTCCTTGTGTTCATTTGAACCCCCCCATAATTCTTTAGTGTGCTTACGCTGACCATATATTTACCCTCCTCTCGTCTCTCTCCCGTGCCCACCCACCCGACGTTTGTCAAACATTTCCCTACCCTTTAACGAAATATTTGTATATATTGCAGCTTGTGGAAAGTTGATCGTGCCTGTGGCATGCTTTGGGCTTCTCCCTAATGAACCATTATTAATGCTATTACCTTCATTATTAGTATCAAATTTTGTGGCACAAAAGCCTAATTGTAGTAAAGCACTGTAGTATTTAGAATACTAGCCTGATAGAAATAAGTTGTATGCATGGGAATGCTTTGTCCGATGTCCTCTTTTTGAATTACGGGGCCAATGGGCAGAGGAAGCTTAGGAAGTCCACATACTTAGGCAAGAATCTAAGTTCGACGATTTGATGGAGTTCATTTTTCGTAAGTCCCACTTTGCCATCAGCTGATTTGGACCAATTGCAGGGGAGTTTTGCTGACTGCAGCAAACCGTTTCACGATTGACTCAGATTGCAGAGCACGACTTCGACCGGAACCAGCACGCTAAAAATCGAACGTCCATGAGGTCAACCGAGCGCAAGGTATGCAACTCGCTGCATCGGGTACCACGTTGCACGATCTTTCATAGAATGAGTATATCTGATCGGTGGTCCACAGCAAAAAGATCGGTGCTTGCTTTGCGTGCTTCGAATACTCTTACCGGGCTTCTGAATACCACTTACCAGTGGAACTAGACCAGGACGGATGCGTTGGTAATTATCATTCGTTTCTACAAGCCCCTCTGAACAGTGCTTCTAGGCATCTGGATGAGAGATGATTATCCGTTCGATAGGACGTGCTCATAACAGAAAGACGAGGATGGGCATGGTACTGTCGGCTTTTTGACGCCTGAAGGATTGAGGGGGTTCACAGCATTTGCGGACACGGGGTCAGATACTTTGCTGGTTACGCGCTAACTTGTAGAACGGTGTGGACTAGTCCGCAAGCATACCTCTCTCACGATCAGTATGGTTGTAGGGGATCATTCTAACAGCTCAATAAGGCATGCCCTGCATCAAAAATCTGTAACTGATGGACACGCCGTAGACTTTCCGGAACCTTTACCTCAAACTTCTTACCAATGAGAACAATCGTCTCAGTGGGACCATTCACCAGAAAAGGGCCTCTTCTGAAAGGCGTAGCATTCAAAGAAGTGTTCTGCACCCGATTTGATATACTAGTTGGGTGCTGTGTAACAGAGGCTCACTGATTTCTTCAGCCGAGCACAGGCCATCGAAAGAAACCATCCACAAAGCGAACAGCACTTAGATTGGCACTTCTCGGGCCACTAGAGAAAGAAGTTAAACAATCGGCCTCAGTAAACTATTCAGCGATTACTGAGAGAGGTGCTTATGTTGAACGCAAACAGCTTTTCGATATTCAGTCCAAATGTCTATCTCAGAACAATAAAGGTCACGCAAAAGCAGATAGTTCTCTGCCCTCAGTGGAGAGTTTAACTGCAAAACATCACGACGGGGAGCACGAAATTGCTCCACCAATCTACCACCGTCAACTCACCTGTCAAAAAAACAAGAAATGCTTCAAAAGCTTTTGACTTATCTTACAAAGGAGACCTTGTCGAGAAACTTAGTTGAAAGTTGCATATCAACGGGTCTGTGAAAGTATTTCAGACTTAGTCGACCAAGTGACAGCGTAAGGTACCTGGATGAAACTGCATGGCTTGCGACGAAAAGGCTCACCAGTTGCTAAGGCAGCAATTGCTGAGCTGGAGTCATCGCCATGGATGGACTTAAAGCGGCCGTATTTTCTTCGGGCCTTCGGGCGGTGACAAAGGTAAAAGCGCACTTTGCCACCATCAGATTGGACTTATGGGACAGATCTCGCCATTGGGTTATCTAAAGGAGAGTTACATTTACTCGTAGGAGGGAACTATGATAAATATGCTGAGGATTTAAACTAAAAACTGCCTACAAAAAGCGAAACAGTTTGCAGACCCCCTTGTGCCGAGTGATTCAACGTTTTATTTCCATTTATCCCCCACAACCATTTACGTCCACCTATTCTTCTTGAGCATGTGCAAAAATGTGCCAAGTTGCAGTTCTCTGTACAACTCGCTCAGGGGTGATAAAGAAAAATTCATCAAGACTTCACTTGGGCAGTTCAAATGAGGCTTGCTAGCTGAAATCATGTTGTGAAGTTGTTCCAGCCTTTGGAGAAGAACATTTATCCACATTTTATAGAGTACTGTTAGTCAAACATCTTAAGCAGAAAAAAACTGAAACAATCTGATGTGAGTGTTCAATCGGTTCCCGTGTTTATGGGCACATCATTGCTTTCGGCCGTACATTCTTTCCCGGAACTGATTTATAATCAGAACCTGCCTTCCTCTTCCTTCAGAAAATCCGGTGTGTTAAGCTTTTAAAATTCCACTGTATTTTGACCCTTTGCTTTTGCAAGATATCTCCTTGTGACTTAAGCGTTGCACCTGCTTTCATTTTCTCAGCACAACTTTGTAAACCACATTAGCTTAACCAGTTTCCACAAGTTCTTCCGCTTGGGCTACGTAGCCCTAGCTCGTACGGCAAAATGTTCCACTGTAGAATGCCAAAGTTCTGAATGTGCCTCCAGTAGTGTGCGTCGGTCTACTGATGAGTATGCCGATCTCAAGTTTTGCAGCGGGGTTTAGAGCTAATTCACTCTGAATTATGCAAATGACGACTACGGTAGAAACTCGTTCTACAAGAGGCCAAAGAAGGAAGTTAGCAGCCGCTAACGCTGAAAGTAAGTGTAGGCTGCCTTACGTCAATGAGTTATTAGGGTCACTAGGCCTTCGATATGGTTCAGCACATTATATCTAGCTTTCGGCCACTGGCAGGTGGAGGGTAAATTGCGTGATCAACTAAAACAGAGTTTGCTCCGCCCAATAGGCTACGTGAACTTCAAGCAATGCAGCTCGGATTACCAAACGCCCTTGCAGCCTTCCAAAACTTGGCGCACAGCGTGCTAGTTGAAGTGATCATGTGGTATTGTTTTGTGTATCTGGACGATGTAAACGGCGAAGGAACGACACCAGATGAACACGTGCACAACTTGGTTCCGGTGTTCAAAAAATCGAGGCTGGTAACCTTAAACTCAAGCCCTCAAAGTGCCATTTGTGGCTGCATCATGTGATCCACGTGAGACGAGTGGTGTTGATTTATAAAATCTAAACAAATCCATCAAAAACGAAAAAGATTATATCATGGTTTACTCCCTCCAATTCTGAGAATGCTCGCAGCTTCCTTGGATTGTCTTCTCACTATTGCGGGTTCATTTCGAGGTTAACAGCAATCGCGGCTTTACCTTAGTGCCACCTGCAGCACGGCGTAATCCGCGGAAAATAATTCGGACTGTCGCATAGAAACGTCTAAAGAATGATGTAGAGCTTTTAACTGGCCAGGAGAAGTAGGAGACCAGTTATCAGTCAACGTGCTTATGGTTTCGGTGAGATAGTCTACGATTGACTGATGGTCTTCCGCTCATACTGTGTGGTCTAGAATACACGCGACTGATCGTAGTGCCACAGTCGCTAGTGCAAAGAGTGTAACGCACGTGTGCGGAAATCCTTTTCCGTCGTTGTCACGTACTTGTATTGTTGAGACTCTTCTCTTCATCTCATTGACCCTCCAACACGTACAACATGCATCAGTCACCACACCTGGGCATTTGTTTATATTTTTCTCGCTTTCCGTGGCAGATTTTTGACGTAATCTGGGACTGCGGTGACGGTCGTATCTGACAGGGAACTTTGCCAAAATCTGACCTTTATTGTTAAACCTTGTAACCGTACAGTTGAGGTTTGTGCATAACTAATATGCATATAATTTTTACCTCGGTACCGCAGGATCAACGAATCAATCTTGTCCTGACTTTGGGATTCGTTAATTAGGCTACTCGATACTTAAGATCAGAATAACCGTTACTGCACTGAACTAGGAGTCTTCAAGTAAAAATAAACCAGAAATGCCAAAAAGGAGACAAAAGCAAACCGAAGTTGGTCAGAAATCAACCGGGCAACTCCCTGAGGGATTTTCGGCTGATACTGATTCTTTGACATCCTTAGGTTTACTAGTCCTGTCAGTTCAATTTTATGTATTTCAGCCAATGATATAGAATTCATGCGTGGTGATATTTATAGACTGAGAATAGTAGATTAAGAAAACCAGCTAAGGCTGGCTAGGGGAGAAGCTGAGTGAGCCAGGAATGGACCACTCAGAGGACGGGAGCAAAAAGTGGTCTTGGAGACAAAGGCGCATGCGACCTTCCAGTCCAGCAATTCCATGGAACAATTGAAACCGACTGGTGCCAGCGGAACACGCGTCAGAGCAGTCGTCCCCATCTGATGAAAACGCTGAACGGTACTGCAGATCCAGTAAGCAACACGAGGGCTTTGTAGAAAGGAAGGCATCTAATTCAGGGCAGAGCTTCTGGTATCTGCTGTATTACTATCGTGGAAGAGCCAGGAAAGCCATCGACGGGTGCTCGATGCTGGATCCCGAAGAGGGTTACACCCGAGCACGTAAAGTCATGAAATACCTTCTTGGGGAATCATTGAAGGTGGCTCGGAATTTGATCGATGGAATACTATCAGAGGCGAGAACTTCCAAGGGCGAGTCAGGCTCTCTACTCAGTCTGGTTATAAAAAAACAAAACTGCAGCATCGCTCTGAATCACCCAGATTACTCATCGGGCTCGAGTGTACTTCACACATTGGTGACCTTAGTGAGCTGTTTGCCCACAGAACTACGGAGCAGATGGGCCGAGGTAGCCGAGGGGATCAGTAGATTTGGCGAGAAACTACCTTTGAGGACCTGGATCAGTTTATGGACTGTCATGCCCGAATAGCAAACAGCCTTTTTGGCCAACCTGTGGGCGAAACGGGCAAGCTCCCTGGGGCTGTGACAACACAAGGCTGGACCAGGGAACCCAGTGAAGACCTACAATGGGCAACCTGATAGACACTATCCCGAGAAGGCGAAAATTTTCCGGTATGTAAGGTTGGTGAGAAACTTTGTCCTGGTGATCGTGGTAGCAAGTTGCAGGGTGCCGAGCGAACGGACGGGTGGTCCAACCTTGTAAGGGAGACCTAGCGAGCACACGTAACAAAGGAACAGCAAAGCACATCCGACCAACCTTACAGTGAAAGAGCCTGCTTTGAAGATAGAATGCTAAGAATAGAACTAGGCTATCAGAGCGAATAAGGCTAGGTCTTAGGATTTGTCAGCGAACCCTAAAGAAGGTCTACGAAAATGTAGTGGCAGACCATCCTGAGTCTTAGTGTGAATTGACAATTGGACAAAAATCAGGAACGGGCAGACTTAAGCGCAAGTAGATATGCACAAACTGACTAGGGTACGACGGATCAGAGTTCAGGGACGAGAGACAACTATAGACCGAACGGCGGAGAAAATGATTGGAGACTGAGTACGACGGGTAGCAGCTGGCTGGGTTACGGACGGAGCTTGTTTATGGAGGGAATCGTGGCATTCAGAATATGCCGGAGTGTGAGAAGTTTCACGGAAAAGAGACGCATACAGAACAGGGTTTAAAGAATAGCTAGAAGTCAGGTACTACTTCAAGAGCTGGAGCATCAGACGTGTAAGTCGCAGTTAATACCGCGTCATTATCAACAGTGGGCTATGTGCTACCGATGCTTTGAAGTGGATGGGGGAGACAAGTCAACCGATTTCAATGGAGAGTTCATTCCAAAGTCTGGACTATTTTTTCAGAAAGAAATAACATCTCATAAATAGCCCAGCATTTGGAAGAACAAAACAAAAATCTTCGTGACGGATGCAATACGGAGTGGTTGATCGAACACACGGTGTCAGTGGAAGAAAATGCCACGCAATGAATAAGCCTACGGAGGAATCCGGGATCAAGTCTCCTACGGCTCAGCAGAAGCGACTCACTACGGAAGACGTCATGGCGCTCTTTACGGCTAAGTGTGGTAGAATAACCAAGCGGCTTTTCGCGAATGAGCGTTGTACATTCCCCAAAGTTATTCGGTCGGTTAGAAGAGTATTAGTGCAGATAAGAGTGCAGTTCTGTGGGCAGAGTCTGACATAGGACAGATACGATAGGGGTTTTGTATCGCGCAGGAAGGGAGATCTGCATTGCAATCCCGAGGATTTGTTTGCCTTAGCAGCTTGGAAAGGTAGGTGTTTCGAGAAGTTTCGGGAGCCCGTGTAAAGCAACCCAAGGTCCCGTATTAGTGGGCTGTGAGTAGTAGGAGAGTTGTGTATAAGAAGAGTTCAGAGGGACTTAATATTACTATTAATGACAGTAGTTTATTTCGGGAACTCATAAAGCATCCCTCAATCATGATCAAAACTTTTACAAGCGACAAAGCTGACAGAAGCAAGATGAGGGCGTGTAGGGGGGAATAGAGGGGAGGTGAGAGGGAGCTTATTGTACGCACACCAGGGAGTAGTGGAGGGAGATTAATTAAACCCGTGGACGGATTCAAATTTTGGCCCAGCAAATATGAAGGTCAAAGTCAGATGGAGCAGCCATCCGAGCCAAGTGGATGATAACGGGTCTGGGAATTTTACGTGAAGAAGACCGAAAATCGGCATGAGAAACTATCGTAACGAGAAACGATGAAGAAAAAAGGAAAAAAGAGAGAAGAAAGAAAGAAAAAACATTGAGTTGTATTTCTGGGGACAAGATGGCTTTGAGCTACTCATAATTGCAATAAATGGACGGCTTCTATTTGAAAACAGAGAGCTAGCAATGCAGGACGTGAAGAGTGAGTCTTATGGTAGCAATGCCGCGGAAAAATTGAGGTACGGTAAGTGTGGGACAAATTTATGAACGAAATGGGCGCATTTCATGAGGCGCAGCGTCATGGTGGCATGAAAACCGGCCGGCGAGGATCTGAAGGGGGCAGGGAAAATATATGGACGCATATATATATGTATATATATATATATATATATCAGAGAGCGGCAACTAGCAGCGGAGAGACGAAAAACGGAAGAAGCAGTGCCTGGAAGAGACAGACAGGGTTCGGTTATATGGTACGAAATTAACTTGGATAAACCCTGACGAATTTTTTATGACAGGTGGACATGGGGGATCAACAGAAAAAGGTGACCAACTTTGGGAACACAGAAATAGTGGCTGTGAGCAGAAGTTGGTAAACGAGGGATTATGAAGGAAAGGATCGACGAAAAAAGGTACGAGTGAATCTAACAGTCTGAACACTGCAGGGGTGGCATGTGATGACGGTCGAACATGGATGAAGCACCACTAAAAGGAAGTACATAAAGCAGCAAGATGGTCGTGAAAGTGGCTGGAGAATGCAGAGCAAATGTAAGTACAGAGTGGTTGGAGTGGTGTAAAAGATCACTAGGGAAGGGTAACTTGGAGGTCAGGAGAACTGCGGTAAGAAGATGCATCAGTTGTAACAGCAAATAACATGGAATAGAGATAAGGCAGTGGAGAATCAGAAAATTCAGGTAACGGTGGATCACAGGGTTTGAAACTGCATGTGAGAATGATGACCTTACGATGACTTTACAGTAGGTGGAACGCGGAAAAGCAGCCCATCCTGAAAAGCACAATGAGGATGCCCGTGGCGAGCAGTGTACGAAGCAGACGACGTGGATGACCAGAAAAAAACAGGTAAGAGATAGTGAATCAGATTGTTTCACTGCAGATGACACAGGATAAAGACAGAGAAGAAGAAAAGAACCCGGACGAGAAAGCCTGTGATGGAAAAAAAATGCACGACAAATAGTTGTGCATCGGAGATGGGAGAATGGAACTGGGGAGTTGCTTGCCAATGCACAAGTGGATTAAACCGGAAGTTGCTAATCAGTACACTGCCTAAATGGAAGATCCACGGAAGAATTACAGATTCAGACATGGAAGATATAGGGGTGATGAGAAGGTAATGAATTTGTTCGTAAAAAATGCAAAGGTTGGAACGGCGAGTTCTTATTACTGATCGGTCATGGTTACGGACATGTCTGGCCCGTAATTTTGGAAAGTATAAGATGAACAAAAGAGGATATCGCAGAACGGTGGCTAGTTAGGTATGCAAACAATCAGCTTTATATGCATATGGAGGTACAAGTGAATACTGATTAGAAGCCGACAGGGGCGAAATGGATGGATAAGAACATATTTCGGGCTTAAGCAGAGTAAAATGGATAGGACGAACGTGACGTCATGCAGTGGGGGGTGTCATTGTGAAACGCGACAGGAAAAAAACAGAAAGGATTAGTGAGCATACAGAGGTAGAACGACACGGGAGGAAAGCGATAAGAGTGCTTACAAGAGCGATAGATGAGCGAAACGTGGCGGAAGAACGGTAGGAGCATGCGGTTCGCAACGGACAGTGAAGAATGAAGTAGGGCGAGAAGAGCTGGAGTGCGCAATCCGCAACCGGTGATGGTGGATGGGGCTGACCGTGCGCTAGACACCCAACTTGAAAAACACTTCCTGAGGTGAACACAGGAGGTGTGATCCACTAGCCTAATTGCGCTGGCACATCCTTGCAGACGGCCTGCACGCCCGATGTGCGCCGGCCAGAGCGGTGGATCTGACCGCGCTCAGTGCCGTCGGGGTTGGCTTGAGTGTTCATTGATGGTTGATCACAGGGGTGAGGGGTATATGGTCCAGGACCAACTAGACAGGTCGTATGAACTTGGACAACAGAGCCAAAGGGACCGGCGAGTGGTAGAAGGCCGTGTAGTATTACTATCCAGGTGCACCAGCCAGCGAGGTGATCAGTGAAGTGCCCGAGGTGGCTGACCGGCATTGAGGATCATGGGAAAGAGAAATGAGATAGAGGAAGGCAGTCTGGGTATAGCCCAGCTGAGAATTAACGGTTAACGAAAAGAACAAAAGTGAAGCACGGGCTCATCAATGCAGCGGAGCCATATAACAGACTGAAGCCATGAAAAGTGGGTATAAAAAAGGCAACGCACAAGTGTGGCTAAAACGTTCAATTTGGAAGTTAGTATTCCACCTAGAGTAGTCATTTAGCAGGAGGAAATAATAAGTTCTGCATGAAATCACTGAAAAAACGTAGCTGGGGCATAGGATGGGGGCAGAATTTGCGACTTCATAACAGAGTGTTGGGTTCAGTTAGTGAGCCACGCTAAGTGCGATGAACGAGACTGGATTTTCCAGTCCAAAATAGAAGAGGTGGCGAGGGAAGTATATGTCGTGGGACCTGGTGCGGAAAATAGGCAACGTAAGCAAAAGGATATCAGGGAGTGTCGAACTAATGTCCATTCTGTTGTTATAGAGTGGGAGACAGAAAAGAAGGTGATGGAATCGTGTGTGGTGGGACCTGGTGTGGAAAAGAGGCGACGTAAGCTGGGAGATATGGAGAAGCGTTGGGTCACTTAGCATCCTTAGGTTCATAAAAATGCCCTTCTTTACAGAAAACTCTCTTCCTTAGGAGTGACACCATCGTTCAGGGCTTTTTGGACAGTACTGCTTGCTGGGAATTGCTTCGTTCAGGTCCTGGGTGAGAATTCATATAAACGTTTTATGCCGTCCGCAAAACAGGGCGGGGATAACTCGATGTACTGGAGAGAAGACAACTATTGTTCAGCAAGAATGGAAATAGTCCAAGCACTCCTTATTGAATGACAACACCGGTAACGGGGGAAGGTTGTGAGAGATGGTTATCAATTGAGACTACTTGGCTGCTGTGGGAAAGTTAGGAAGATAATCAGTTGAGAGTGGGGGGATTTAAGTCCGAGGGCTGCGGGCCTCGTCAAGAGCCGCAAGTGAGGAGCACAGTCAAATGCCTTATTCATGCCCAAGGAGGTGGCTTTAAGGCACTTCCTGCTGTCTGCGGCTTCAGTGATCACGTTGAAAAAGTCAAACCGACAGAACGTGCAGGACCGGGTTTAATGAAAACCATGTTCGCATTTATGTGTCAGTGTTGGACAGTAAACACTGAGAGAGGTGCTCTCTTACTGGGCGCTCAGGTAGTCCAGGAAGTAGGAGAACGTGTTTATTCAGTAGGTCATCCAAGAGGTCAAAGAGATGTCCCTCTTGGTGGCAAAGAATAATGGTGGATGATTTCAACCGTGACGGGAAAATTCCAAATTTCTGAGATAAGTTGAAGATATTCAAAAATAAAATTTCAACGTCTGGCCCGCTAGGCCTAGGCGGATCTTGCGGGATTTCATCGAAGCTAGGGAAGAAAGAGGGCTTTAGGCCACAGAATATATCAGACACTTCACTGAGCGTAAGTTCTGCATTGGAAAAAGTTGATGACGTAGAAGTAGTCAGTGGAATGTGAATGGTTTCAGGACCGATGATAGTAGAAGAAGAGAAGACCGAGTCGGAAGTCCCGTTGATCCCAGCGGGATTATTGATTTGTGTGGCCTTTGGTAACTCCAAGTATGAAACAAGTAGACCACAGTATGCTATTTCTGCTCCCGGCTGTACTTGAAAAATCCGGAGTACCTCACCCGGCCGCCCAGGGCGAAAGCCTTCTGCATTGTTTGGAGTTTTTCGGTGATTACTCGAATAGTATAACGAAGGCTGCGCAGGAGGATGAAGGCAGAGGAGTCACGAGAATTTCTGCAACACGCTGGGACTTTTGTATTCTTTTTGCAAAGAATCGAGCAAATCAGACTGACTGCGAAAAGGTTCGGTAAATGTTGAGCTGGCTCAAACCGTGAAGAAGTTTAGATTAAGATTTGCTGCAAGCAGGGGTTCCTGAGCCAAAAGGCAGTTGCCTTACTCTATGGAGCTAACTGATTCGGTGATTCGCCGAAGTTCCTAAACAGGGAACGGAGATAAGTGAGCTTAGAGTGTCGTTACAAATAACGGTTCTAAAATTACACCAGACCACTCTGTGATCACCTCCGGGGAAGTGGTTAGGTATGTTAGTTTCCAAGCTTGACAATCCGAAGGTGAGGACCAAGTCTTTTATGTTATTCTTCCTGGTCAGGGCAAGATTTTGAGCCAAGTGTCCCACTCAAAAGCGAGCCAGAAAATTAGATAAGTAGTGCGGGGGAAGGAGGGGTGGGGGGGGGTTGGGCATTTCCCAGTTGGCTAGGGTGCAGTAAATTCACCAAGGATCAGTTTAGCTCCGCGGGGTATTTCGGCAACGTCTGCTTTTACCAAACATACTGTACCCACTCAAAGAGATATGGGCAGGAGGGGTGGAATCACTAATCCAAGTCTCAGTGAAGAGGACAAGATGAGGGCTAAACAGGAGCACAAGGCTTTGTAGCGAGTCAAATTTGGTAGTAAGAGACCGGCCATTTACAAGAAGTAGAGAGAATTCAGCGGGGTTTTTCCTAATCAGAGAGGAACGAAAGTGAGGTACGGGGGCTGGAGCGCCCAGGGTGGAGCTAGATTGTGTGGTCTTACTGGGATGTCTATGGGTTGCGGGAATCGAGGTAAGTTGGTGTGGTGTTCAGCAGGAAGGCTGAGGAGGGTGAGCTGCGTTCACGGGATAGCCTTAGAGGGGGTCGGAAACATACTGAGGGTTGGGTGGAGTAGAAACGAGAGGAGGGTTTGATGGAATTTTGGCCGGTGAAGGGGGTGGGGAAAAACTTGTAACAACTGTTAGGGTTGGCGAATGGTACTAGAAACGGCCGTGGTACAAAAGATAGGATGGTTGGGTACTGTAGGTTTGAGCGTAACGATCGGATATCAGGTTGATGCGCTGTGTAAGAAGAGACGTGGGGTTAAAGGGCATCGATAAGGAAGAACTGCATGACCCAATAGGCGTCGGGTAAGAGGTTGGTGGCAGCCGAATGGGCACAGCTAATAAGGAGTTTTATTCGCGAAAGCAACACGCTTTTTGAGCAATACGAGGACAAATTCGAAAAGTAGCCCAAAATAGAAAAGCTACTGATCCGTGAATTTCACGAAACTGGATTAATGAATGAACAATAATATAAAATATGTACGGACCTCAATTATGCAATCACACAGACCCGGAAAAAGGGAACTAGGTTGAGGCTTGTGAGAGGCGAACTTGTGCTTCATGCCGGTCCAAGTTAAAACACGACAGGTTAGCGCGTTAGGAGCAGAAACACAAACGTTGTTTCATAAAATTAATAAGTGTATGAAAAACACAAGTGGTTTTTGTGAGCTAGTGATATCATGGAAACAGGGTAATTTAGTGTCTTTGGCGGATTTGCCACTACCGGTCGGTGCAGTCAGGCTGGACTGATGGAGCTGACGGAGAAGGTACAAAGTGGCTGTAGCACGCTGTGCATGCTGTTTACAGTGAACGGTTGTGCACGTGACGGAGGTTGTAGGATGATACCACCGGGCAATCGTTGATGTAAGTACAGCACAACGGGCGGATAGTGCGTGAAATGGAGCGGGCTGTAGATGCTAAATTGAAACATCCATTACCAATAATAATAATAGTCTGTTTCGGGTAATCCCGAAGCATACCGGATGCATTATCAAGTGCTTTACAAGAAAAGAAACAGACAGACGAGATCCGCGAAAAGTTAAGAAATGTGCTTGACAAAGGCGGGCTAGGTAGGCTTTAAATGGAGACGAGAGGGAGGTATTCGTATGCACAACAAGGAATAATTGAGGGAATTTAAGCAAACCTAGGGATGGAATCAAACGTATTCCCGGTAAACTTGAAAGTTAGGATCAACCGGAGGGGCTGGGTGAGCCAAGTGGAGATTACGACCTGGGAGTTTCACATGAAAAAGACTGAAAGTCCGCACGAGAAACTATGGTAACCAGGAACGATGAAGAAAAAAGAAATAAAAGAAAGGACAGGAGAACAGAAAAACTGAGTTGTATGACAAGGGATTAGATAGCCGCGAACTATGCTACATCGCAATAAGAGGGACGGTGTCGGTTTGAAAATAGGGAGCGAGCGACGCAAGACGTATTTGGTGGGTCAGATGGCAGCAACGGTTTGGAGGGATCGAGAAACGGTGAATGCCAGGCACATGTGTAGAAAAAACGGACGGAAATCATAAGGAACAGCCGAATGGGGGCAAAAGAACTGGCCGACGAAGAGCTGGAGTGTGCAAAGGGAATATATGAATATATATATATATATATATATATATATATATATATATAGGTACATTTACATATAAATATTTATGTAAGAAGAGGAGGAGCAGAGGGCAGTGAATTGGTTTAACAGGGAAGTAGCAGTGCATGGAGGAGACAGGTAGGATTAGATCGGGTGATACAGAATTAACTTTGATGAATTCAGAAGAATTGCTTTGTGACAGGTGAGCATGGGGGACCAACGGGGAGAAAAAAGCGATTTTAGAGGCGCGGAAGAGAAGGCTATGAACAGAGATTGTTGAACGACGCAATATGAAGGGGGCACTGGAGAAAACAGGTAAGAGTGAATCCGAAAATTCGAATAATAAAGGTGTGATATGTCGTGACGATCGAAAATGAGTGAAGCAATAATAAATGGACGTACGCTATGCAGTGGGAAGATGGCTGTGAAAACGGTTGAAGAGCGCGGAGCGAACGGAAATGCAGATTGAGTGGAGTAGTGTATAAGATCTGTGGAGAACGGTAACTTGGAGGTGAGGAGAACTTTGATGCAAAGCAGCGAATAACACAGCAGAGCAGTGAGACAGTCTAAGATCTGAAAGATCAGGTTTTGGCTGATTGTACTCTTTGAAATTGTACGTGAAAATAATGACTCAAGGGTGACCTTACGTCAGGTGGAACGCGGAAAAGCAGCGCAGCCTGAAAGGCACACTGGAGATGCCCGTGGCGAGCGATATACGAGACAGATGGGGTTACCGACCAAAGAGAAACAGGTAAGAGATGATCGGTTGGATCGTTTTACCGCAGATAAAACAGGAGAAAGACAGAGAAGAAAATAAAAAAGAAGCACCAGGACAGGCAGACCAGTGATGAAGCAAAAGGCCCGAGAAATATGTGAGGGTTGCAACTGGGAGAATGGAACTGGAGAGCTGCGTGCCTCCATGCGATTGCGCAAGTGGATTAAGCCAGCAGTTGCTAGTCGGGGCACCGTCTAAAAGGTAGATCCACGTGAGAATCGAGGAGCAAATCAAGGGAAATATGGTGGCAGTAATAAGATGTGTGGCTGTAAGAAAGCAAAGGTTGAAACAATTAGTTCTTTTATGGTAATTGGCCATGGTCACGAGTGGGAATGGTGAGTAATAACGGGAGGTATACCGTGGAAGGACGAGAAAAAATATGAGAAAATATTAGCTAGTAAGGTACCAAATGAATAGAGATTAGAAGCCGACAAGGGCTACGTGAGTTGAAAAGGAAATATCGTGGGATTCGGTAGAATGAAATGGGTAGGATGAGAGTGACATCATGCAGTGAGGGCTGTCATAATGAGAAACGATAGGAACAAAAACAGAGTGGGTAGGTGTGCATACAGAGGTAAGACCACATGAAAGGGAAGTTAAAAGTGCCTGCAAGAACGAAAGATTATCGAACCTTGGTGGAACAAGGATGGCAGAAGCATGCTATGTGCAACTGACAGGGATGAATGTTGTAGGGCGAGCACAATTATGGCGCGTAATAAGCAACCAGCTCTAGTGGGTGAGGCTGAATGTGCGCTGGACACCCAACCTTAAAACCACCTTTCGAAATGGAACAAGGGGTGCGATATACCAGCCCAGCTGCGCCTGCACATCGCTGCAGATCGCCTGTACGCCCGATTTGAGCCGGCCAAAACGGGGATCTGACAGCATTTAGTACCGTTGGGATTGGCTGGAGTGATCACCGAATATTGTACAGAGGGCAAAGTAACCATAATAGGAGTATTTATTCCAGGATCAGTAAATCAGGCTGAGA
Organism: Fasciola hepatica; assembly: GCA_948099385.1. NCBI lineage: Eukaryota > Metazoa > Platyhelminthes > Trematoda > Plagiorchiida > Fasciolidae > Fasciola > Fasciola hepatica. The sequence goes on along the minus strand of CANUEZ040000008.1, from coordinate 5,222,706 downwards.
GAGCTTGGACAACAAATCTAACGAGAACATTGAGTGGTAGACGGCCACACAGCGCTATTATCTGAGTGCACCAGCCAGGGAGATGAGCGGTATACTGCCCGATGTGGTTGACTACATTTGACGGTCGCTCGAAACAGAAATGAGAAAAGCAGCCTGGGTGTGCCACAGCTGAGGATCAGCGGTTAAGGAAAACAGGAACAAAAGTGAGGCGTGGTCCCGTCGATGCAGCGGGTTACTAAGGAAAAAAAGGGGCCGTGGAACTTGATGATGAGGAAGTGAACGGTTAAATAAGTAATGTTCAGTAGCGAGTTTATGGTTCGACCTAGGATAATGAACGAGTGGAAGATAAGAATAAATTCTGCATGAAGCTACAGATGGAACTAAGCTAGGGATTGAGGTGGGGCAAAACTGGCCACGTCATAACTGGATGTTGAGTTCAGTTTATGAGCCACGTCAAGTGAGAGAAATGAGACTGAATGTTTCACTTCAAAGTTGCTTAGACAGTGATAGAAGTATATGCCGTGGGACCTATAGTGGTTTATTTTTGAGACACCCGAGGCAGGCTAGACTCATAATCAAGTTTTTACAAACGATGAAATGGACGGACGAAAAGTGAAAAAGTCGAAAAATGCTAGACAAAAGTGGAATGGGTAGATTCAGGAGGGAGATAAATGTATGGTGAATGTATGCACACAAAGGGAAAATGGGGAGAGTTTAAAAGAACCCAAAGGCGTATCCGAATGGATGCCCGGTGGTTTGGGGTTCATAGTCAGGTGGAGAGTCTGACTTGTCCGATTTAGGGTATCTGGAATGTGACAGATACACATGAAAGGGGCCAGAGACGGATGTAATAAACCGTGGTGGCGGGAGAGGTTGCAGAAAAAGAGGAGTCGCTGCTAGGGCTTAGATAGTAAAAAAGCCTTGCTAAGCTGCAGCAGATGGTCAGCGGACAGGGCACAAAAATCATCGTAGAACAGGCAGAGAGCATTGGAAGTAGCGAAGGGTGGTACAAATGGCAAATTTGATTTGGAAAGACTGGATATGGTAAATGTGAGGCACGGATGTAAAAAGAATGGACGCTCAACATAAGGGTCAGCGGGATGATAGCATGAGAAAAGGCCGGCAAGAAAGTGCGGGATGCAGAGCGAATGTATATTTACATATACATATATATGTATACAAATAGATATGCGAGGAGCAGGAGCAATGAGCAATGGAGTGCCAAGAGGAAATCGGTATCAGTAATTGGAAGAGGTACGTAGGGTTAGATGGAAATGTGCTGAGTTGACTTGGGAAACTTTAGATGAAGTTTTTCATGACGGGTTAACACGGTGGATCAACAGAGGGAGAAGACTGAAGAAACAGAGAAGTGATGCCGGCTGTTAAGAGTGAATAATAAACGAGGGAAGATGAAGCAAAGAGTCGAAGGGAACAGAAAAGACTGATTCAACTTATTTGCTTGCTGCAGGTGCTGCATGTGGTGACGAACCAGAGGAAACGGGTAGTTGAGAGTTAAATGATTTAGAACTGTAAGTGAACATCAAGGCGTAACGCTGTATTTAAAATCGATGGAACATGGAAAAGCAGACCAAACAGTAAGACACAGAAAATGCCTGTAGCGAGCAATATAAGAGACAGGAGATGAAAACAATGGCCGAAGAAACACAGGTTAGATACGACCAACCTGAATATTTTACTGCAAGCGAAATACGAAGTAGGCAGGGAAGAAAGAAGCAGGAAGCACTAGAAAAAGTGAGCCAGTAATGGAACAATAGGCCTAAGAAATGAATGCCCGACAGAGTTGAGGCAATGGAACTGGAGAGCTGCGTGCTAGCAGACAACTAAACAGGTGGATTAGGCAGGTGGATGCTAATCGGTACTCTACCCAGTGGAGAGAACCACAGATGAATTGCGGAGCCAAGAAAGGAAAATGTGGTGGTGGTGAATATTTCGTTTTACTGAGTAACGCTGTACACCATGATCATGCGCCTGAGCGTGCATCCCGATCATAGCCGAGAAATATACCGTTATTATTATTATTATTATCATTAGTATTAGTATTAGTATTATTAGTATAAATGCGACTGCAAAAAGCAACTTTTGGAGCTGCAAGTTCTAATATTCTGATTGGTCATGGTTGCGGGTATGATTGGTGCGTAATGTCACTGGGCTTGGGGAGGGAAAACAGGGAGGGATTAACCAAAACAACGTGCAGTGGGGTATAAGATTACTTTTAATGGGCTTTCTGAGTAGGCGGAGCAGCAGCGGGAGTTCAAGAAACTACGCTGACCAAGGTTCAGAAGGTTGTTGGATAAGAAGTACTGAACAATGCATTTTTTGACAATTCTCCCCATGATTTTGCAGACTGGTGGGGTGTGGGTAATGAGCCGATAGTTATCTGGGTCATATAGTGCATCCTTTTCGAAGTGCGAGTTATAAGAGGGGTTCTCCATTGAGGGGGGAAGGAACTGCAAAGCGTGGAAGTGGTGTACACATTACGTAACAATAAAGGGAGGTCGGGACCACCAAGTCGGAGGAGGGCGGGTGGAAGACTATCTGGGCCCAGTTCCGAGGAAGGTTTATTATAGGAAATCGATTTTTCAATCTCTAGATATATGCTTTACACCAGGCCGTGTTGCATGCTGTTATCGTTATAGTTTTCATTCATCTGTCTTAGGAAATACTAGAAATTATAATTTCTTAGGACATTCCGTTAACCCATAGAAATGGAAGGAATTTCTTCTCAGCCGCAAATTCTAACCCTGCTCTAGCTTGCCGTTACTTTTCCGCATCACTCACAGCGTCTTTTTGATATTTCAAAATGCATCGTGTAGCAAAGAAGAATTCCAATACTACCCCGTCTACTCATAATCCGGTTACTAGGAAAAATAGGCTTATTCAAACTCCCGTGGCCTTAAAACAATGTTCGGTTGACCTCTGTGACTTTGTAGGCTTGGCGACGGAAAGAACAGCTGTTTTAGACCGAAGTATCTCAGATATAAAGTCTAAGCTTCTGAAGTTGGAGGACACGGTATCTAAACTCGCACCTTACTGTGCATCACCGAACCCACCGAGCACTCTACCCTACAGAACCTGGCAGCGGCTGGCCGCTTTATCGACTCTACTGCATCCGAAGTTCTCAAAAAAGTGAGGAACTCTAGTAATGCAGTCGTTTTCAATGTCCCAGAGAGAATACCTCTCGAGCATGTCAAGCACACACTGCTGAATGCTTGTGGTATGGCCCACCTTCCTTGTCAAATAACAAGGCTGATTAAGCGCTTTCAGAGCTTCAGCTGTCCAATCCTTATGCGATTTGCAGGTGATCTATCTGCCAAAGAATTCATTAAAATGCGTAACACTGAAGCTTCTAATTCCCCGTATAAAAACATAAAAATAGCCGAAGATAAAACCCCCCTTCGAAGGGAAATTACTAGATGTCTCTCGAATTCCTCACTAGAAAGACGCCTGATAGTCTTGGGCCTTCGACACAGACGGCTGGTCGCTCCATCGCTTCTTCTCAAGTCCCCACTGCTTTATCTCCACAAGCGCTTCTGTCTCTTAACAACCGTCCACTGCCTACTTATCTGCTCTCGTACCGAACTCTTTGAAATCTGATTCCAATACTTTTGATCTGGACATTTCCGCTTCTCCCTTATTGCTGTCACCCAGTGAAAGATGCCAACTATTGCCTCGCTCTTCCACCTCATCGCCTCTTGGGTACACCCCCAACTCTAACTCGCCCTCTGTTCCTTTCGGTGATAAACTACTCGCCGTCCAGAGGAACAGGTCTAACAGCCTTCCCATTCTTCTCACAAGTCCCTCCTTCATTCGAATGTCTCCTCTTAATTCAACTCTCCTTAACTCACCGAATAAGGTTTTGAACTTAGAAAATACCCCTTGCTCCAATGCATCGATGATCCCTACAATTTCACCGTGCTTACTGCCCGTCGATGCCAAAATACGGCCTCCACACGCCGTTCACTCTGCCTCACGCCGTACTCCTCACCTGACGACTATCTCTACTGCTCCCGCTACTGAGTGCTCCATATTTGGTGTTCCACCCAACTTGAGCTACCCCTGCTACAACGTGCAGCTTAATCTACCACCCCACACCCCTATTCTTCACACATTTTCAACCCTGCCCTCTGCTTTCCTCTTCAGCCAATACTCAATTCCGACTGGCCGGTATTTCTCAACTGCCCCTAATCACCCCTGTCTGATATCGACCCGCCAAACCCCAAAGGTTTTTCTCTGAGCTCCGACACCCCCCCCTCCGTTGATGCCCAGTTGTTCTACCCCTAAGTAGTCTCTCTCACTGCAACATTTAATCCAGCTTGGCGGGAAGCCACCCCATGTAAACCTCCACTAGCCTCAACATCGACACATTCCCCTTTGACCCTGATCTCCGCTCCCTCCAATAGCGATAGCCTGCCTCCTTTCAACTTACACTACCCCCCTGATATGCCTATACCACCTCCCACAGATGGTATACCTTTAACCTTATTCAACTCGCGTTCTATTCTTGGCGAACTCCCGCACTTAAAAAACTCGTCCTCACAAATAATTACGACATTATCTTAATAACGGAATCCTGGCTGTCTGAGAGCACTCCCAATGATCAAGTATCTTTAGCAGGGTACAGTCTTCTAAGGACCGACAGACCGAACAGGAGTGGTGGTGGGTGCCTGGCCTACTTCAAGGAAGTCTACACTACGACCATTCTTTTACGTAAAGCGCTCCATTCTATTCCCGATATTCTCTGGTTCACTATCAACCTCCAAAGCACCGTTCTTCACATTGGCTGCGTGTATCGCTCATCAAATTCCCCCAGTTCCTTGTTTCCACCTCTTATTAGGTCTTTCCATTACCTCCCTTTCCCTCCTCCTGGAAACAAGCTCATTGCGAGTGACTTTATTCTCCCTCACATATGTTGGCCTACCCTCTCGGCTCCTCTCAACCTTATGGACCTGATCACTAGCATTCATCTTGATAGCTGGACACAACACGTTGTCGAACCTACCAGAAATGGGAACATGCTAGATCTGGTATTTACCCATAACATGCCTCTCATCTACGTGTCAGTAACAAAATTTCCCCGGCAGTGACCATAAAATGGTTATCTGCCATCTGCCCCTCGGTGGCTTACCTAGTCCCGCACACACCCCCAACAATACATTCACATGCAGAAATTGGGCCTTGCTAGACACGCTTATTCGCCAGAAAGATTGGGCTGATTATTTCCTCGCCCATGACCCTCAGCTTGCTGCGGATATTTTCTACTCCTTCTTTTCCGATTGTCTGAAAAAACTGTCCAATACTTCCCAGGCTGTACCTAAAACGAGGTCGCCTGTCTCGCCACTCCATAAGAAGTATCATAAACTTCTCAAACAACCACATAATTCCAACGACCTTTCAATTTTTATTCGTCTAAATCGCCTCTCCACACTTATTCAACGATATGATAATACGCGACTTCGTGACCAAGAAGCTAGGGCATTGAGTCATCCCAACGGGTAGCAACTTCTTTCTATGTTGAATAAGTCTAGAGCCGCTGACGTTAAGTCCGAATTCCAACTTCTGATTCTGGATAATAACTCATCTATCGCCTCCCCACCTTGTATAGCCGAAGCCTTCATTGCATTCTTTGCTTCAGCCATGGCTCCAGCTACTGTCATTGCCCCGCCCCCATCTTCACCACTTACCGATTCTGTCCTTTCTACGGTACCCTTTGATGCCAGGAGTATTTCTAAGCTACTATACAATAGCAAGCACTTCCTTCGATTAGGCCCAGACGGCTTACCACCGGTTGTACTTGTCAGTGGTGGGCCGGGTCTCCCCCTGTTGTTGCTTAACCTTCTCACTCTTTCACTTAATGGTAGCACCATACATGCTAATTGGAAGCGCTCGGTAATGGTTCCCATTCATAAAAATGGAACTTTACATGAAGTACCCAATTATGGCCCTATAAACCATACCCCCATCCTATCCAGAATAATGGAAAAAATGGTTGAAGATAGCATTGTTAACTATTGATTGAAAAATTCCTCTTCTGCTCACATTCCTGTACTCTATGACCGATTTTAGACCGCCTTCTCTAGCCTACTTCATGCTGACACTGTTTTGTGATCGACAATTATTCTACGCTTGGTGCACTTACTTTTTCTTTTTATGGTTGTGCTTTCTTATTGAGATTACTTTGAGGACAGTTGGTACGGTAGTGAGATGCACTGATTCAACACAGTTTGTTTTATAACTCCTCGGTTTCACTTTCTCGCTCACGTCGACTGACCGTAGACGTTCAGCTCGTTTACGTTGATTTTTAGCTGCCACGCTCAGGAAATTGTCCTTTGGGGCTGATTAAGCGTGGAGAACTTGTTCTATTTGCTTGGACTTCAGGACAGGTATTTATTATTCACTCTTTTTTGCCAAATATTCCTCTTTTTACAAAATTTGTCCTATTTTTGATTACCTTTTTGGCTGGACAGTGACTGAGGCTCACTGCCAAAGGTATGATCGTGTTTGTACTTATATTTCTACTCGCTAATAGTACCGTAGAACTTGCAGAGCAATCGTGTTCTTGATTTGGGTTCTGCATCGACTTGGGCTACGCGTTGCTTTGAGGCTCCAAGGTGCTATCCAGAACGAGTGAAGCTTATTAGTCGGCGAATGGATAACTGAATCGTTGGTCAGGCTTCACCCGGACCAGGACTTGAGCGTTTTGGTCGTTACAGTACTTTGACACTGTCTCTGGAATGATGCGAACTACAAGGAGCAATAAGGTGACCACGGGACTCAACCAATCTGACAATGGGGTCGGATCGGATCAAATCATAGCTGGAACCCGGCAAGTCCCTCCTGATAATTTTTTTCTGTTCATGGCTCTAGGGTTACAGGCTGTAGTCGGAACAGTCGTTGTTCTAAGTCGAATTTGTTGCTTGTCTAACCTGTGGGGCGCCACCTTAAAGAAAAACTAGCGGAGGATTTGAAGGCTTATAAAGAAAGCCGGAAAAAAGTGTTTCTAAGAGTTAAGCAAGATTTGGAGATCGCCGAACTCTCAGAAAGGTTAGACAGAAGTGCTTCCGTGCGATTCTCGGACTCAATCGACTGTGATAAAAGAGTGCGTGAGTACGTTCAGGTGCGCACCAGGTCGATTTGTGATGAGTTCATAGATACTGCTGTTTAGGGAGACGAAAAGGCCGGTAAGCAGGACCTTAATCATAAGTTATGGAATGCGGTTTCTCCCTTTGTGGGTGGGATAGACTTACCAAAAGTAGAATTGTTTTCGTTCGATGGTCGGCCAGAAATGTACTGGAAGTTCATTCGACAGTTTAATGTGTATGTCACTTCGAAGATCATGGATGACGGCGAACGCTTGATGTATTTGCTTCATTACTGTGAAGGTAAGGCACTGGAAGCAATCGAGGAATGTGTGATGCTTCCTTCCAGCGAAGGGTATTGTAGAGCTTGTGAGATACTGAAGGAATTATTTGGCCGCCCGCACGAGGTAATGCCATCACTCCTAGAAGGCCCAATGAAAGGACCGAACACCAGCAGCTTGGACTAAGAGGCACTATCGACGCTAGCCGTTAGAATGGAGAGCTGCATGATTGCTCTCAAGCGGATGAATTATACGTCCGATCTGAACTCGCTGGCCACCCTGGAACGTGTAGTTAGTGATCTTCCATACTTCCCACACAATGAGTGGGCTGAGAGAGTCGATCGGTTAACGCAAAACGGTCAGGAACCAACGTTTGGTGAGCTAATGGAATTTGTCTCCACCACGGCCAGGATCGCCCGAAGTCGCTTCGGACAAATAGCAAGCCGAACTAAAACCACTGGCCTGGTGAACCAAGCCAATTGCAACCCAGGTTTACGTCAATCTGGTTCTAGTTGGTCCATAAGCACAGTGAAGCAGGAAAAAGAGCGACCTCAGTCCTGCCCGAAATGTGATGAGCGTTTTGGTCGTTACAAGGGGTTCTTCCGTTCATGGTCCTGCATGACTTGTCAGTAGGATTTTATGAATCTCGTCACCGACTCCGCTGAAAGTGGGAAATCTTTTGTTGTTCTTTATCTTGACTTATCCGAAGCACTTGATCATGTACCTTACCTCCACCTTCTAACAAAGCTACGGTCATTTGGCATTGTCGATCCACTTCTTTCTTGGTTCTCATCTTACATATCGCACCGTTCACAGGTTGTCTTAGGTAATGTTCACACCTCTCATCCTAAACCTGTTACCAGCAGTGTTATTCAGGGCAGTGTTTTAGGCCCGCTGCTTTTCCTCCTATATATAAGTGACATGTTTCCGACAATACTGAATGGCACGCCGTTTTTGTTCACGGAAGACATAAAGATAGTCTACACTTTTCCTCCTGGCAACCTCAGTACAGTATCCCTAAAATCTCTGCTGATTTAGCCGCTCTTGATGAATGGTGCTCAACCTGGGCGATGGAGTTCTCCGCCGATAAGAGCATTTTACTCACTTACAAATGTCAGGCTCCTCCTGGTTCTTTATGCATCGACGGTTCACCCATCGACAGCCAGCCCTTAGTAAGAGACCTTGGCCTAGGTTATTCTTGCTCTTTCAACTTCTCGGAACATGCTGTCTTCCAAAAGGCGAAGGCTAAAAGGTGTCTTGGTCTTCTGTTCAGATCCTTCCAGCTTAGGGAGAGCATCATTTACACGTACAAAGTGCATGCCAGGCCCTTTCTTAAATATTGTCCCCCAATCTTCATTAGTACGAGAAAATCCGACAGGATTGTTATAGAATGTATTCGAAGAAGATTTGAAAAGCGGCTTATCGGTTGGTCATCCAACTTGAACTACAGGGAACAATGCTTATCTCCCAAAATCGAACCACTATGGCTTCGTCGCATCAAGCTAAATTTGGTATTTCTGTGTAGACTATTGACTAAGCAGTCCTATTCCTCCAACCAGTTGTGCTTCTCCCCGGATACTGGATATTCACTCCGCAATAGACAGTATACTATTACCACACCCTCTGCGAGGACTGTTCTACGATCTTAGTTCTTTCTCTTCACGTACTTAAGAATCTGGAATAAACTTCCTTTGCACATCAGATCTTCTCAGTCAAAGTATGCATTCGTGCATGCCATTGATAAACTCCTTTCTGTCCCAGCATTTTGCGCCTATTCAACGTTCACATAACCGAAAGTTAAGCTTACGAGAAAGGCCTCGGCTTTTAAGCCATCGCTCTGCTTTCTCGCTTTAGCTTACCTTCCTAAATAACCTCACCGCTTTTGAAATTTTGATTGTTTCGTTTGACCGATTCTCCCAGACTTCGCCATCGACATGTGTTAAGCATGTCTGAGTCCACTAACTGTTTTTCCATACCCAGACCTGTACGTAACTTTGACTAGTTTTTGTCACCGATAACTTCCTGGCTCGAAGTTACTATTCTGTGTCTCTCCCTAAACCCACAACTGGCAGAATTGCCAGACTGCAGCCTTTTCAGTTTATATTCCAGAATCTATCCTCTGAGGGCGATTATCGCCTTCTACATCCCATGAATAACAACCTGGAACGCCTTTCGCTGGATAGAACAGTGAAATTCACGGATGACTTGATTTTCCTCTGTCACACGACCGCCTTCCCCAGGGTTCCGTGAACCCGATTATGGAAAACTGGACTACTTGATCTCAACATTTATACAACTCATTCTTACCCTAACGGTGCGAGACGCAGTCGGACTAACCGCTTCGGCCGACGCCAAACAGGCTTTTAGGAGGTGTGCAACGACATGCGGGTGCAGCTAGATTGGCGGATCTCACCTCCAGCCTCCAGAAGCGTTTTTCTGGTTGGGTGTACAGCGCACGGTCAGTCCCACTCACAAGAACCTCCTGCTGATCAAAAAGTTCTATCTTTATGCGAGCACTGTTGCTGCAAACAATTTTTTCGCTTCATTCCCCTACAGTTATCACAGGCTTACGTTGAGCTTGCTTTCCATATCAACGTCATAACTTGCCGTTTTCATACCCGGCACAATTTTCCACTACCAATGTACGGAGCAGTGGGCAGCTTTCATCCTTGTCTTCTATTCGACGTTTCCTCTGCAGACAGTGGTTGCTTAAGCAAGCACTCACCGATCATGACGAATAAATCGCTGCCCACTTTCCCAAGGTAGCACCTGTGTCTACTCATCCGCCCCATTCGTAATAACGTCCTTTTCTCTTGTTAAAACTGGCTAATGCCATTAAATCATTGTCACGTTTACAGTCAGTTCTTTTTTTCACTAGACATTAAAGAACGCCCCGCTTTGAAATGCCTTTCTGTAGTCGTTCAGTGTTCAGTGGGATAATTAGCTATTATTTGCATTCTTCATAAATCTAGCCGATCGCCTCTAAAATGCTGTTCCACCGGGTTATTCTGGTTTTTCAGATCATCACGTTGTTTACATATTTAAACGACTTCGATATACTTCCCATGCAGCTTCGCCTTACTTTCACCATCGTTGGTCACACCTGGAAAGATGGACGTTGGAAATGGTACACTTACGGTCCACCCACTACACCACCACCTTTCTCGAACTCTCAATCTGGTAGTTTCTCTCTCCACTCAGATATGGCAGTCGCATGTTATATTGCCGAGGCTGACTCTGTGTCCTTCCTTGAGATTCCACTACTGTCTTCGCCGGGTGATGTATCTTATTCTGTAGCCATCGCTTCATTGCCGCCATCTGCGATATACACCAGCAGCTTTATTTATCTGTTGGTTTTGCATGGCATACATCATACAGCGTTCATATGTTGATGTAAGCTTACCTTTTGACTACCCTACCACCTGTCATACCAAGCTAAACACGTGTGGTTGCCGTAGCCACACAGTCCATACTGATTTATTTTCCTTTTACTCCTTGACATTTTTTGCTCAACCATATATAAAGTAGGCAATTTGTTGCACGCTTGACTGTTTTCCTCCGGTCTTTTTTCTCACCAACACTCTAGTAGCCCCCCTACCCCGAAGCGCGTCCGTTCTTTGCTACACATCTTATTCCGCCAGCATCCAGCCACAACCTTATACCATCATCTCTGGAGACTAATTTATTTTCATGGTGATACATGTTCACATACCGCTACGAGATGAATAATTCGCCAAACTACTTTCTCTGGCAAATTGGTGAGTTTTCTATCCATAGGCATTTCGCACTCTGCAGCCCGAAAGTAACACTTTATACTCGTTTCGACACAGTTCTCTTTCAATAAAGATCAACAACAGATTCTTCGAATATGTTCGAATTTCCACCAGTTGTAGTTATTCCGTATACCTCTTGCGTATGTACCCCAGACTTCCAGTCAGCTTCGCTCAAAGTAAGCCAAACCTACTACTAGACCTTGAGCCTTCTATTGTTGGCCTTATCATTATTTCAGTCTATCAGTATTTCATCTATAATCCTCCGTGTGAGATTTTTGTCCTATTTTAAACTGATTCTGTCGTCACTAGTACCATTCGTGCACGCATTGCAGCATGCCTCGGGCCCATCTGAAACACATAAATGTTAATAATAATAACTTAGACAACCCATTTACTCTAATCCTGTTAAACTCACCCGACAACTTCCATTATTCTGTTCCGCCAAATTTCCATGACTAGGTACCTGTTCCAAGCCCTACAGTGCGTGTTGTCTCCACAACAGCTAGCTAAGGAAAAATTACAGGGGTTGTGGTGAAACGGACTTTTCATCTCGTCTGCGCAATTCCCCTCTGAAAAGAACACGTAGCTTCTTCTGCGGGATAATATTTGTAATTTATAACTATAATGATAATAGTAATAATAGTGCTTTCTGGATGCGCTAGAAGCAAGCTAGAGTGCACGGTCGGGTGATTCAAGTGATGTCAGAACAGAAATTCACAAAAAGGTACTATATGTATGCACAGAGTGTTGAAGCGAGTGTTAAATTGGATTAAAACTGTAACAATACCCATCAAATTCGAGAGCTAAGGTCAGATGATTGAATGGGTTGGCGGAGTTTGGAGCCAGATATAAAGGGGAAGTACATGCACAAGAGGTGCCGGAAAAATCACATCAATAAATATTCCAGCGAAATCAAGGATATCTGTCAAAAAACTGAGAGGAAGGAAGAATAAAAGGAAAGGTAATCAACGGAAACTCAGTGGGTTGTTTGCAAGTGGCATTATGTGGAAATGTATGGATAGAAAACTTGAGGATGTACAAGAATGGATCTTCAACTATCAAATTCCATGAATCAGCGGTCAGTGTGGTGGTAGAATTTGATGGTGAGATGCCGGCCTACTCATTCACAGGGAAAATGACCAAAAACTTTGATGGATGGAGGAAGAGATTTCGAGAACGTTGATGAAAGAAATAGCCAGCCGTGGGCCGGCAAGTGTTCAGTGGATTATTTTTTCTGATATAGTTACGTTACGAAGTAAAATGAAGGATATGGAGTTATGGCAGTAAATCAAAGCAAAGTGCGACATACAGCGATCATAGGGGTGAATAGCGTGCAGGAGCGATCATGAAGTAGAGGGTAAATGAGTGATCTCACAACCGATCAAGTTCTCTTTGACATGGAATTCATTTTGAAGGATGGAGCCCACCTACTGCTGCTTGTTAGACCCTCCTCCCGCCCTGGCTATGGCGGCATCCCCCAAGCACTCTCTCACCTTGGTGGAACTAATGTCGCTGCTATCTTTGTGAACCTCTATAACTTATCCCTTAAACATGGCATTTTTCCATCCCAGTGGAAAACTTCAACCATTATTCCTATCCAAAAAAGGTCCAGTGCATGACCCTTCGAAAAGTCGTCCTATTACCCGTACCCCTTTAGCTGCCAGAATAATGGAGCGTTTGATTAAACAGCAGATGTCCGATTATCTCAAACCCCATAACCTCATTCACAGCGGCCTACATTGCTTCGTAAATTCACGTTCTTGTACCACATGCCAGTTTGATTTCTTCAACCTATTGACCACGGTAACTGACGACGGAAAATCTCTGTTTATCATATACCTCGATAGAACCAAGGCGTTTGACCGAGTTCCTCATTCCCAGTTGTTAAAAAAACTCCGGGCCTACGGTGTCCATGACCCGCTTTTACAATGGATCACTTTTTACCTGTCGGACCGAATCCAGGTTGTATATGCTTATGTCATCTATCGCAACCTGTGCCTGTCATTGGTGGAGTCATACAGGGAAGTGTACATGGTCCGCTATTTTTCTTACTTCATATTGACGACATTTTTTCGATTGCGCAACACGGCACACCTTTCCTCATCGCCGACGACGTCAAAATCGTCTACGAGTTCCGCCATCAGGATTTGAGCACAGCACTGTCTGAAATAGGTAATGAGCTTGAGAAACTTGATCAATGGTGCACTTCATGGCAGATGTGCTTCCTGACATCTGAAAGCTTCTGCACAACATACAGATGTCAAGTCCCTCCCAAAACTCTGTAACCAAACCAAGTGCCCATCGCCCCAAGCTCATCAGTGAAAGATCTTGGGCCTCGATAAACTAACAATCTACAATTCTCGGAACATGTCTCATTTCAGACGGCCGGGGCCAGACAGATAATAGGCCTAATTCCCAGATCATTTAAAGTGAAACAAAGTATTCTCCTTATATACCAATCCCATGCCAGACCCCACCTCGAATATTGCCCTACAATCTTCTCTGAAATGTCTAAATCAGATAGGATACGCCTGAAGAAAGTCCAGCGCGCCTTCACCAAGAAGCTAGTAGGATACTGTTCTCCACTGAGCTATAAAGAGCGATGCCCTCTACTAAAACGTGATCCCGTTTGGCTTAGACATATCAGGATTAACTTGTGATTTCTATATAGACTTATTCATCGTTCCGCATTCATTTCAATCAAATATATACAGTTTTTGCTACCCTCATCTTACCCTCTGCGCCACAGAGACTTCAGTCTGACCATCCCACAGTCTAGGCTGGCAATAAGATCCAACTTCTTTCTCATTAAATATTCAAAGCTTTGGAATAAGCTACCCCTGATTATTCGCAAATGTGCGTCAATAGCCCGGTTTAGCCATGCTCTAGAATCAGAACTTACGGTTAGTCATCTTTTGTCTTTGACTAACACCAGCGTATATGAGGATCGAGCCTATGAAGAAGGCATCGAACTTTGGAACCCTAGCTTCTGTCTCCCCTCCCGCTCTCTGCTATCCGTCGAGCTGGCCTTCAAAACCGGGTTCCACTACTAGGATCATGGCACCATATCCAGAACCTACCATTTCCTGCCCAAAGACAGACTCTAGGCTTACCATTTATTATCACTTTTTTACGTATACCGCATATAACCCACACTGCATTAGGATACAGTTTTGCCGTTTACAACTATAACTAGTTATATGCCTGCCGGTTCTCGCTACTCACCCACGTTCACCTACTATCACCTAACCCCTATACAACCCTGCTTTATCTAATTCACCAGTCGGTCTTCACAACTATGTTTAGACATTTACTGCCTCCCTCGCTATATAATACTAGGGCAGCCATGTAAAACAACATTCCTTCAGCTCAAGGTTTTTGGCAACTTACGTTTTCCTCTAACTTCAAATGGTTCAGTGGTGCTGGGTCCTAGGACATTAAGTTCCACCACCCACTACTTCACTCCTTGATCCTTCGTCTCTTTTCCTATTTATTCTGGCTTCGGCTCTTCTCACCTCGCTTGCCTGGCCGTAATTTGCTTTCCTTAACCATCCCGGTTGGAAATCTTTCATCCCATACATCCACCTTCCAGTAGCTACCTGTTGGCCTCAACTTCCTCCTTTTATATTTCTCGACATGAACTCTAGTCTGTGTCGCCAAGACTTCTGAACCCATCACCTGACTAAGACTGCTGTCCTCTCTCCATGTGCGCAATAACATCTACTGGCGCAGCCTAACTCAACCACGCCAGGACGGCCTCTGGCGATTTAAGGCGCGGTCTGGCGCTGTACGAGACTGGAACATATATACAGGCGCGTACATTACAGCACTCTCTGTCCTACTCCAAGTGTTTGCTTAGCTCTGATTCGTATTTTCTCAGCCCATGCAAGCGAAACCCCTGATGTCAACGGCACCTTCACCATAGTTGTGTCCGGATGTGGAGGAAACAGACCACTCACAGCAGTTGCAAAAAATGACACGCGGAAGATTATAGTCGGGCGGAGGGGCTATGGAAAGTCCCAATGTGGGCTCAACCACCCCTCTGTTAGAAAAAGAGTGGAGAACAAAAAAGTCCTAGTGTGATCGATTTGATCCATATACACCATTATTACTGGGCTGCGAAGGAAATGGGCAAACTCCAATCACAGGGTGTCTCCCGTCAGCTCACACCTGACCCTGCGAAAGGGAAAGCCCCACACCGCCCTTATCCGCTTGACATGCTTTGGTTCATACGCGCCAGACTGACTGGGATGATAGCAAACTGGTCTCTCTACATATGCTTATCCACCTCCACCACCTCGTACCCTCTCATGCACGCCTGGCATGTTTGGCGGCGTCAGCTACAAAACCACCGTGGCTCTAGACAACAAGTCGATACATCAGACGACAGACACGTCTCATCAAAGCGCAAATTATACCATGTAGATATTGTTGTATATATAAACATACATGTGAGAACATAGAGAGAAGCGCCTCTATTTTTCCCCCACTTATTTATTTTTCCCCCCTTTAGTAAGAAGGCGACGTTTCTCTTGTCCTAGAATCCAGCCCACTCTGAAGTTTACAGCCTTGCCTAACGGCAACCTGCAGCATTAGACTCGTAGATACCCCACGATAGGATCTGTTACACATCCTCTGGGTCTATCATGTACACTTGCCATTTGGGTTTATAATGTGTCCCAGCTGCTTCTCTGCGACCCGTCAAACACTACTGTGGGATTTGTCATATATCCCTCAGACATATTATGCAAACTTGCCATTCAGGTTCTTCGTTTTGCCCAGCTGCTTTCTCACTTAGCCCTCAGGCCCTAGTCCGAATGCACCCCCATGGCCTTAATAACCCCTAAAATAAGACTTCTCGGTCAACGGCCGAATCGGTAATCAGTAACTATGCCTAGTAGTGCATGTTCAGTTAGCCCTCAAGAACACCGAATCAAAATACCAACGACTTCTCATTTCACTAAAACCATTGTGCCTCGTTTCCAACCTCCGTACTCTTATCTGTTATTTATCTCACGCTAACCCACAGCTGGAACATCTCTTAGATTGTGATTCTCCCTTTTTCAACTTCAGAACCACCCGGCCATCACGTTGCCCGGCCGTAATGTGTCGTTCAGACAGCTGATCTTTTTCTCTGCCCGTCTGCAACCGCACCAAAGACCGGCTACCGCAAATACGATCTAGCCACCGGGTTTTACCCACAAGAAGTCCTGTTATTGCTGCATATTCCACTCTGAGGCTTACTGAAGAATTCTCACTACAGGACCCTCCGATGTCGAAGCCACCGTGCGAGGACTCTTAATTAAATAGTGATCGGTCCAGATTCGGCTATGACCTCCTCCTTCCCATGATGAAACAGCAAACAAAACCGCAGCCAACCCTTGCCCAAAAAGCCCAACACGGACATAATGAAGCCAATAGAAACTCCACAGATTGATGCATTCGCCAATTTACCAGCACAGTTTGGCCTATTGCAAAGATTTTCACCGTAATCTTGCCTTATTTTGTTCCTCGTGGACACGGAATTCCGATTGCTGATTGTTCCTTTCTGAAACTTCATCCATCTTCCACCAGCGGCGAACTGCCGACACCAGATGACACGCATTACTTATCATGGAAACTGTCTCACCTTTTCGGGGGGGGTACTATTCATTTTCATATACAAAATCTATGAAAATTAGTATTCCCCTGCGAACCGTCATGAAATTCTTCCTTGCCTCCCTTGTATCAACGCCAAATACCTCTTTAGGCGGACATGATTATGCATTACTGACCATTTTCTTGCATCATTATTGTGAATATTGTATTTCCTGCTTCCTAAGCCAACGTCCGTCTGAACATCCCTACATCCGGCCGATTCATTACTATTGCCGCGGTTGACTCGAAATCAATTCGTACTCGCCGTGTTCTCTTGTTGCTGTTTCATTTAAACTCTCCTCGGCCTTGTTCCATTTTTGCCGTTACGAGCGAGTTTCTCTTTGGAATCTGTGAATTTTCTATCTGGAATAATGGTTGTTAGCAGATGTGAAGCGACATCTAAGAGGCGGATAGTGTGCAGAAGTGGAGATGGAGTGGGGAGTAGATAACTGTCAAAGTGGTTGCTATAAATAATGAAGAATACTAAGATAGTAAAGAAAACTACGGAACCAGTGGTTTCAACAGGGAAAGCTGGGTCGGAACACGGGATGTGGAGTAAAATAGGAACAGCCGGCGGACATGGCAGTTGGAATTAAAGGTTCCATACTGGTGAACTCATTTGAATAGCAAACAAGCAGGAACTCTGGAGGGGTTGGAGGACAACCGTTAGTTGTTGATGGGAATGCCAGGGGATTACAGGTCATGGGATGCGAACTGTTTGTGTGGGTTGCGTGGTCGAGAAATAACAATGGTAAAACAGAAGATAAATCAATATGGAATACCTAAAGGTGCAGCTGTTACAAAGATGTATAGTTCGCTGGGAAGATGGTGGAATAGATGAATATCAGGTTCTCATTTCTCGGGAACATTGCAATAGGTGTGTCCTGCAATAGTGACGTGTAACTGAAACTGCACGGCACCTGACCGAGAAGATTGGGGTGTTAGGAAGAGTGTGGATGCTAGTCACTTACGGAAATGCATATATATCACATTAGGGGAAATTTTTCACAGAAATCGAACCAGTGGCACATCTTGTGGGAGAAAGGGACCGACAAAATGCTTAAAAGGGGGCCAGCGGAGGGCAGGTAAGCTTTAAACGAGTGGACAATAATTCATCAGCTTGAAGGTGGTGATTTGGTAACGAACTAACCTTGGATGAATTGAGAAGTGGTTGCATGGACAAATAGCACAAAATAGTGATGTTATTGCAGATGTACGGTAGGTGTAAAACTAGTTAACCATTTTGACAGGTACCCTGAGGTATGACATTGGCAGAGCTGCGTTATAAGTATATCTGAGTAGTACAAATGTGAAGGGGTCAAGAAGCACTCCAAGATCGGATACATAGATAGATTTGCACTGTGAAAACGAGCACTTGGACAGATAGAGAATGCAAATGATCGGTAATCACAGGTTAGACTTCTAGAGACTTGCAAAATATATTTTTCGAATTTCAACGTCTGTCGAATTCCGGCGGTTAAATGAACAGTGACAGCAAAGGTGCCAGCGAATGAATAGTAGCCGCGGGTTGTTATTGTAAATGGGTAATTTTACGGAAGGGACGGGAGGGCAAACATACGTGGGACGCAGATAATGTAGGCGGAGAGAGGCTTGCCAAAATCAGAGATTATTACGCAGGTGAATGTGGGCTTCCAATGAGAGGTTAGGGGATTTGTGAATAAGAAACAAACGCTACACGATACTTGGCACATAACTGGTGTGATAAACTTGCCGGGTATGTAAGGGCCACTTGATATCCCAATATAAAGCGCTGACTTGACGGCAAAACAGTGGTTAGAGATGACAGAGCAGATGACACATTTGCGGCAGCAGTACAAGTGTGGCGATAAGGCTCCTTAGTCCACAAGTGGTGCCAGTGGATGGGACTGACCATGCGCTAGACACCTAGACTGAAAACCGTATTTGGTGACAGGAGGTGCTATCCACCAACCTAGTTGCGCCTGCACATCGTTGCAGACGTCCTGCACGCCAGATGTGCACCGGCCAAAGCAGTGTATCTGACAGCGTCCAGCACCGTCGAGGTTAGGACGATTTGCAGCAGTGCTTACAGAAGAGTATTCAGAAATCCGATAGCTGGGTTGCGGGAGTTCCAAGGGTCAAAGCCAGTCGGACAGCAATCGAGTGAGGTGCGAACACACCGTGTTAACAGTCCAATTTTTATATCCAGCGAGAAAATGTGCCAAGTTGATGCTCGTGGGATAAGACGGGCAAAAATTACTTGGTCGGTAAATTCTGAAGTAGAAGTAGAAACTGGCTATAGTCTGGTTCTTGTGCCAGCCGTGGAGTTGGGAAGAGATGTGCCAACAGTGAATGATTGAACCTGGGTTGAGCATGGAACAAGCGAGGTAGGAACTGGCCACCACCACGTTAAAGGCTAGGCCTAAGGACCTATTATCAGACTAACCTGAGCCTTAGCATGAGCTAGTTAGGAGTCCAAAAGATTAGACCTGAGCGAAGCTGAGTTTGAATAGATATGCGCAAACTAATTAGGGATGCCACGGAGCATGGTGTAGGGACCAGGGACAGTTATGGACCGATCGGTAAGGACATTGGTTAGAATGGGATGACGATTGGTGGCGGCTGACGGGTTCATTTAGAAAGCTCGTATAAAAAGCGAATTGTAGGGTTGAGGACTTGTTCGGACGTGAGAGGTTCCTCGAAGATGAAAAGCATATAGAATGAGGTTTAAAGATTGCCTAGATATCAGTTTCTACTTCAAAGGCACGAGTTTCAGACATGACAATGTCAGTTTCCTTCAGGGCATTATCTACAGTGAGATAAGGTGCCACTGATGTTTCGAAGTGAACAGAGGAAACAGGTCGACGAATTTCGATAGGGAGTTTATCCCAAAGCCATTAGAACTACTGGTTCAAGCGAGTATCCGTCGTCATCAACCATCTTTCCAGTCTTTTGCCTGTGCTTTTTTCAAAATTATTTCCGTAAGCATGCTTTCCATTGCAACTTTATGTCTACCATATCCGAATTTCCGGCCTTCTTCTTCCGTTTCTGCCGTACTTGAATACTTTTCCTGACCACAAGGCCGACTCTGCTCATCACTGAGAGATATGACCATCAGACCTTCAATTTCAATTTCATTTTCCATTCGGCGCGGTTCCAGGACTTGACGGCGGGTTGCCTAAATGCCCAGATTGTTGCACTGGTGAGCCCCTTGGATCCATCGGCGCTTCGGCAGCCGGAAGAGACGAGTCTTTTTCAGTTCTTGGCTATAAGTTGGAAAGGTTTGGGTTAAACCTCCAATCCCCTTTCTTTTCAACCATCTTTCGGATCACATCCGCTGGTCACACACACCTCTCGGTCAATCCTCCCGGTTATAGGGATAAAATAGTAGGGGCAGTTGGTACTAGATAAGGGCTGCACGAGGGTTTACGTGAACGGAACTAATCAATTTTCTAACATAAAACTGTAGTACAGGCTCCCGTTCGGATTTTTCCAAATACAGTGGTACACACCTTGTCTAATCTCCCTTCAAACTCAGCGACTGTTCTTGCGCATATCACATTCCCTGGCAACTTATTTCAGTCGTTATCGACCCTAACTACAAAAGTCTGACTCCTTATTCTAGTTAAAGTTCTCTCTTTCTTGATTGTCAGTGCATGCCCTCTTGGGCAACCATTGCCTCGCAGCCCAAATGAAGCCTTCCTCTGACCTCGCGCTTCTGTGAACCCTTTCAGTATTTTGAGAGACACTATGAGACCACTTCTTCTTCCCCTTTCTAAAGAAAACAACCCTAGTTTCTCCAACCTGTCTTTAGCACAAATGTCTGTATTCTGCAAACCATTAGGTGAATCACCGTTAGCTAGGTCGGTAATGTACATCAGGAACAACGGAGGTGCCAGAACTGACTCTTGTTTAACCCCACTATACAGTTACCCATTGTCTGACAAGCAGCTTCCTGCTCTCACTCAGAAACCCATCTCCTTTAGGCTTTGCACAGTCCACTGCAATATTTTCGCTGTAAGTCAAAACGACTCCACCCTTGCTTTGAGCATTCTGTGACTAACCGAATGAAATGCCTTTTGAAAATCCAGATAAAAGACTTCCACTCACACTCCTTGGTCCGCTCGACTGTATACCTCATCCGAGAAACTTATTGGGTTGAAGAGGCAAGAGCGCCTGTGCCAGAACCCATGCTGGTTGATAGGTACTGGCTTATTCCCTTCTGAATTCTTCACTGTTCTGTCTCGCAATAATCTCTCGAGTGTTTCGATCACCACTGGCGTCAAGTTAATCGGCCTGTAGCTCGTACATATGCTATGATATGATATGATATGATATGATATGATGGTATATTTCTCGATCGTGGTCGAGACGCACGCGCAAGCGCATGATCATGGTGTACGACACTACTCAGAACAAATAACTATACAGTAATTTCAAGAAGGCGAGTCGAAAACTTGAGAAGCAAAACAATATAGCTACAGATAGTTTGAATCGACCGAGGTGATAATGGTTTGCGCGGCAAATACGGTCCGGTTTCGAATTCGAGTCGGTTGGTGGTGACCCGTGGAAATACAGAATATGTCGTGAAAATATATCGCTGAGGATGCATTATAAACCAAAGTAGTGCAAGCTGTGGATAACGGAGGCCTATTGGGGTTCTCTGCACGGAATAATTTATGAACATGGAGAGATGAAAGAAATGGGAGTATACTCGTGAACGTTGTTTAGTATGAAGAGAACGCCTCTGTACGAAGACGATGATGGATATTCCCGGTTATAAGAAACAAAGTGCGTCATGAAACAGGGAGACATGAGCAAACTTTGTGGGAGTGGCCTGGGAAACAATGAGTGTGGAGGAAACAGCAACCCATATAAAAGGGGAGTTTAGGGTCAGGACCAAAAACCCGTGTCATTCGGAAAAAAAGGAGCGCAACTTGAAGGCCTTGAATTGGTGAGGAGTCATTTTCAAGCGAGATGCCAATCGAAAGTAAAATGAAATTTTGCGACAGAAAAACGAGTGAAAAACCTCCGCGCAGGCTTGCGCCTTTTTGTTCTGTTACGCTAACAAAAAATATATTGTCTTATCGATTCTCAGTGATATTCGGCGTCATAATTGGGAACCACGGAAGGGGGGGGGTGGTGTATGCATGAATACCATATTTGTTATAAGATTGAGGAGAGATAGTCAGTGGGGAATGGAAAATATGAACGGTTCTCCGTGTTCATTTTTTGTAGTGAGGTGTTGGTCATCTGTTGCCTCTGTAGTAATACCAATATTCTACCGTATATTATCTATGTCAGTGGGCTTAGGGTCCAGGCTTCAGTAGTGGTTGTAGTTGGCACAGGGATGTGGTTACTGTTAGGTAGGGCTGTAAACCTAAGCGTGGCTTGGACGCTAGGACATCGGGAAGGCTGCTTTCTAAGAGAGATGACGGAAGGTGGAGGGGCATATTTGGAATAGGTGACCGGTTTTCACTGTGCTCTTATTTTTCTCTTTTTATTTATTTATTATTATTGCTTTCCTTTTCCGGGTTTCACCGCGGTTGTAGTTATTCGTCAGGTATGTCGATACGCTGTCCAGGTCAACGAGTTGAAAGTCAGGGCTATGGTAGCGATTGTATTTGACGTCGACATGCATGTTAGGTGCGCTTATGGGGGGTATGGGGTGGTTTAAACTTAGAGCGCGGGGTGGGTAGGCTTATGTGGAAAGTCCAGTGCGTTTTCACCCCAGCCAGTCTCGTGCGTGAAAACCAAAAGCTTGCTGAGCAAACAAGGTTGATGTGGGGTTTCCCCTTTCGCAGGATCAGGTCTGAGCTGATGGGAGACATACCCATAGATGAAGGTTGCCCAATTCCTTCACAGCCCGATGTCAGTGGTATTTGGTGATGGAATCTGTCCCACGAGGTCTTTTTCTCCACTGTTCTTTTTCTTTTCTTTTTTTGTTTCCTAACAGAGGGGTGGTTGAGTCCATATAGGAACTCTCCATAGCCCCTCCGCCCGATCGTAATTTTATGCGTAATTGCCTTTTTTCGCAACTGCTGGGGGTGGTCTGTTTTCCCCACGTTCAAACGACGCAATGGTATGGGTGCCGTTGACTTCAGGGGTTTCGCTAGCATGGGCTTGAAAAATACAGAGTGGGACTATGCAAACACACGGAGTAGGACAACGAGCGTTGTAAAGCACAAGCTAGCATAAGTGTGTCAGTCTCATACAGCGCCAGACCATGCCTAAGACCATCAGAGACCATACCAAGCTAGCTGATGTAGATGAGTTTAGCTCTGCTGATGGGAATAGTGTGAAGCATAGGAGGGAATATGATAGAAGTTGGTGGGTGGTAGATACAGAGGTGAGACGAGAGGAAAGGCCACTAAGTAGGTACTAGCAAGTGGGCTTCTGGGATAAGAGGTTCTGGAACGAGACGATTAAGAAAGGCGAAATGAGGCCGGACATAAGACCCAGGCGAGTGGTGGTAGCCAAAATGAACGGGAAAGGAGTGAAAAGGTCAGGTAAGGTGGTAAGTAGCGGAACTCAGTGTCTGAGGGTCCAAAGCCACATACCTATTTGCTGCAAGGACATCTAAGCCTAAAAAACTTAGACTGGTTGGCAGTAGAACACGAACATAGTCGATAATTAGGAGAACCGGCAAGCATTAAACTAGGTATAGTAAAAAAGTCAGCAAACTGTGGCTACAGTAGTATAGATTGTGTGCAATATAGAGTAAAAGAGAATGGTTGCTCTGGCGTTTGTCATAGGGCGGGAGATGAAAGTTCTAGTGCAGTAATCTTAGTAATCAAACCTGTTTACGTAGGCCACCTCTTCGGTGACGGTCTGGCCGGTAAGAAGGATCACATTGGGAACAGTCAAGGAATGATCCAGCGAGCCACTGAACTGGGAAGTTGAGAGATGTTCGCGGATGTTTACCGGGAGTTTATTCCATAACTTTGAGTATATATATATATATATATATATATATATATATCTGTACGTGGATGCGACCATCGGGTCATGAGAAAGCGGTCGAACGCAAAAGACTGTGTCAAACTGTGGTCTAATAATCAAGGCAATCTTCATATGCTTGGTCTATGTTAATATTACCACGAGTCATGCTAATTACAGAAGATGCGTCTAGGATTTTGCATATTGCTCCTTTAAATTGTGCCAGCGTGCGACACGATCGCAGTGAGTCAGGAAGCTTATTCCAGAGGCTGGAGTAGATAACCAAGAAATATCTAGATCTGATTGAGAGTCTAGATTGGGGGTTGTAATAGTGAATTGCCTGTGACGGATGGAGTAGGGAGTCTCACTAGAGAAACCGAGTGGGTAATCAGATGGGTGGACGTTTGAATGCAGGAGATTGAAGAGAAATAAGAGATTGAGCTTGATACGACGTAACCATAGTGGTTCAAGCAGGAGTAGTTCGCGCCTGGCTCTGTAGTTAAGGTTGGGAGAGGTGGCCAGTAATTTTTTGGTAAAGGAGCATTGCACTTTCTCTATGTTGACCCGGTCGGCCTTTCGCACCAGGGTAAAGACTAGGGGGCAGTATTACAGTAGCGACCTGGCGTGAGTCTTGAATATCAGGAGCTTACTCTCCTGAGTACGGTATGTCTTGAGGATAACTGCAATCATCCTTCTTGCCTTGCCAATTTGGGTCAATGCTTGTTCATGGAAGTTGAAGAAACATGAATAATGCAGGCCCAGATCTCTTGCCACATGAGTAGTGGGTACCGGCAGACCATTTTTTTAAGGAAGCCAGGTAAAACGTGGCATTTGTAAGAAAGAAGAGGGCTCTCAGCTGCGGAAAACTTCATCAGCCATCGAGTACACCATTCGTCAAGGGACTTCAAGTCTGACAGAATATCACTGACAGCTGAGTGCATGGCGTTCGCCTCAAAAGTATAGACTAGTTTGATGTCGTCAGCGAAGAGAAAAGTCGTGCCATGACGCACTACTTGGAAGACGTCATTTATATACATAAGAAATAAGAGAGGACCTAAAACGCTACCCTTTACGACCCCGCTAGTAATTTGTTTGGGCCGAGAGGATGTTCCATTGACGATGACGGTTTAAGAACGTTCAGAGAGGTAAGATGATAGCCAGGACAGAAGGGGGTCAGCGACTCCGTAGGATTTAATTTTTGGCAGTAAGTGGGCGTGAGATACAAGGTTGAACGCTTTAGTCATGCCGAGAAAGATGACGATAATTGACCTGCTGCTATCAGCCTTAGAAGTGAATTAATTGAGGAAGTCCATCTGACACGTGAGGCACGAACGGGACTTCAGGAAGCCATGCTGAGCTGGGTTGATGAGATTCCGTGAAGTCAGGAAATTTGCAATCTGGCCCTTTACTATCCTCTCCATGAGCCTGGAAACCATGGAAGTGTGGTTTATTGGGCGATAGTTCCGCGGATCATACAAAGGCCCATTTTTGTGTTTTGGAATTATACAGGACGCTTTCCATTGAGTTGGGTAGACTCCAGAGGACGTACATAATGTAAAGAGTTTCAGACATAGGAGCTCTAGGTCAGGTCCTCCAAATCGAAGTAGGATAGGTGGAAGTTCATCAGGCGCCGGGTGGTAGGAGGGTTTCGTGTTGGCCAGGGATTCCCTGATGTTAGCCATGGCAAATGTTATGGTTGATGTGGCGTCCTGCGTGAGCATCGGATAGCAGAATGGTGGAGGGTTTGTGTCCGTTATAAGAGCTGAGGCGAAATAGCAGTTGAAAGCTCCAGCCATATCTTCTGGCGAGACAAGGTGGGTACCATTTTGGATAAGGAATGGGATATTGTTTCCATTGCTGCGCGAGTTGCGAGATTTTAGCAGTCTTGAGAGAAGCTTCACACTGTGAGGCTATTGTAGAGCAGTCCATTCTTGTTTTTTGAGTTTATTCTCGGTTGCTGCACAGTGATCACGGCAGAGTCGGCTTATTCTGAGTATCAAAGAGAAGTCTCGATTCCTAAGGAAAGAGTTCTGGAGCTTACAAATTTTTGTCGAAGTCTGTCAATTTTGGTAGTCTTGGCTCTAATGTGTCTAACGGTTGAGGTAAGGCAATTTATGGAGGAAAGCAACTTGACATAGAAGACATCGGCTGCTTTTTGCGGATCAAATGTGAGGAAGAAGTCGGACCAGTCAATGCCCCGGATGGAGGTAGCCAACTGGGCCCAGTTAGTCAGTCTGTAGGTGTTTTGGTTTTTGATTTCGACAACTTCAGGTAGGCATGATTCTTGTGTAACATTGAAGTGACATATGACCATTTTGTGGTCACTACCGGGGAGGTTTTGTGTGACGGAGACGTTCACGTCACGGAGGCCATGAGTGAACACCAGATCGAGGATATTGTTATGCCTTGCTGGTGTGGAGACATGCTGTGTCCATCCTTCAGCGTAGATGTCCAGAAGGAAATTGGATGAATGGGAGGAGGCAGTCATTGCTTTCCAACAAATACCCGGAGTGTTAAAGTCTCCTGCTATGATCTTTGGACCTAAGGATAGAGTAAAAATGTGCTCGAAAGCCCTAATGATATGCGGAAAATTAGAGTAGCTAGGGGTAGGTGCGCGGTAGACGCATCCAATATGCAACACGTTTCCAGGAATTAGGACGGAGAGCCAAAGAGAATCGAGAATACAATCAAGCACTGGGTGGTGGAGGCTGGTCGTAGTTAATCTATGTTTAATGTATGCAAGACAACCACCGCCTTGGCGGTTCACTCTGCTTACTCGAAAGGAGTTATAGCCTACCAACTAGACAACGTCAATTGGGGTGTGGTCGGCTGACCATGTTTCTGTAAACAGAACGATGTCAAAGCTAGAAGCAATTGCATGTTTCCTCAAATGGTTAATTTTGTTCAACAGCGAACGGGAATTCAACAGTAGGAGGGAAACTCTGCCTGTCACTTTGAGATTACAAAGCGCTAAAGCTCCGCGTGAGGGTAGCGGAAGACTATTGGGGCCGAGTATGCTTCCGGCAGCCAGATTGTCAGCCAGGAAGGTGTCGCCAGGGGGAGTAGTAACTGGGCTTAGGGGATTGGCAGGTGGGTTACATGGTAGTTGTTTGTAGGGTACGGTGTGGTCGCCTATATAGGGCAAGGATGGGGGGAGGACCTCAGTTGTTCCACGGGTTTGATGAGTTGAAGCCTGGAGGGGGACGGTGTAAGGGAAGAGGGATGGGGAGGTGCTGTTTAGGAGAGTAGTTTGAATGCGGGGAATATTCTCGGAGGGGGTCGGCAGGAAAAAAGCGGCCACGGACGAATGGCAGTACTAGGCCAAGAGACGTATATGGGTCTTGTGGGAGTGGGTAGCTAGATGGGGCACGGAGATGGTTCCCAGGGAGTGACTGGGTAGCGGTAGAGTTATAGATTAGTTGGAGTGGCGGACAGTAATGTAGTGGAGCGGTGATTGGGGGGGATAAGGTAGGTGAAGGTAGGGTGGGAATGATAAGACAGTTAGCCGGGATGGAAAAGTAGGATCCACAGCCGTATAGGAAGTTGGTAATGTTTCACTCGACTGAACCATTTCCTTACGGTTTGCATGTGCATTATCTTGATGGGTCTTGTTCTTTTGGCGACGAATTGTTAACTTCTGAGGGTCGATCTGCACTGACGGGCTAATCAGCGGTGGTGGCCTAGGTGGTAACCAGGTACATTCTGGTGGCGAATAGGTGAGAGCAGCGGGTGGGCTTGGGGGCCTGGTTGAGTTATCGAGAATGCTGGAGGTAACAGGTTGCATGGGTGTGGACGGAGGTGGGTTGATGGTGCAGTGGTTTTCAGGTGAGGTTGAATAACCCGACATGGAGCTAGTAGAAGGGATGGGGTCATCTAGGCTTGTGGAGAACATGAGCTCGCGGGTGGATGAGTTGGAGGAACCTTCATCAGTTTTGTGGATGCTGGGGCGCTTGTTCCAGTCTAGAGATTCGCTTGGGCTGTTCTGAATATTGGGGCGTTTGCCAGGTGGCTCTTTGGGTGAGAAAATTGGCGTACTGTCTAAATCGACCGTTGAATTGTGTTCTGCAATGAATGGCAACATCGGGTGATGGCCAGTGATAGGTGCACCGGAGTTTCGGGGTGGACTGTTGGTCGCACCAACACCAGGGTTACTATTCTGGGCGTGACTTTTGTGCACGTCTCTTTGCAATGGGGTTTTTTCAGGAAATCACTTGGCGCACTTGGAGCCGGTTTTGGCCACGACTAACGATTTCCGGCTGATAAAAATCTTGGCGACAACTTCATTTACAAACCGGAACAGCAGTGAGCAGGTGGTGCGCAGGGAAGTTTTGCGGAGTCTAATACAGTGGCACGATTGTGAGTCAAGATTGCAAGCTCTTAAGATCATATTTTTCGCGGCTAGGAGAGGTTTTTGGTCTAAGATATTAAACACAATCGCATTATTTGCCTTTTTTATCCGTCTGAAGATTTCCGAGGCAATTGTGTCCACAAACTTCGTGGCCAGTAGTAGATTGGTTGGGGTATGGTGTGCGGCTGGATCAAGCAAGAATGCTATAGGAATCAGTTGACCGACAATCCGATCAGCGGAGTCAATGCGAGAGGAAAGATTGCTCAGATTTTTGCTCATTTCCGTAGTTTGTCTATTGGCATTTCCAAGTATATCTACCAGAGAGACTGAGCAATTATCCAGTGAGTTTTGGAATTAAGTGGTCTTGCGACGGCGGTTGCTGACAGTGATTTTGGGTCGGCTGGGAGGAGATGTAGGCATATCTATGGTGGTAAGGATGTGGATGGCCAATCGGATAAGATGTGGCAATGTGCGGGGGTAGGAAAGCTATACGGAATCAGGGGATTGTGTAGAGTATGGCCAATATATAGGCCTCAGAGGGGAAGAAAGTGTTAGCCACGGGAGGTCAATATCGGCGGAACTATTTATGTATCAGTTGTTCAGCCAAAAACTGCAGGCAGTTTCTGCGGATGGTGTTGTTTGAAAGTTTCTGGATATATTACGCTAGTCCCTTTACGAAGGTGGTTCCCTGAGTGGTATCTTGGAATCTGCTAGTGTGGTTTGACTGAGACTGATGTTTTGCTTAGCTCCTACACTGAGAGCAGTTCAAAGATCACTTTTGTGTGAATCTTTTACCACCGGGTGGTCCCAGGGAATAGTGTTCAGAAACCATTGCTTGATTTTTTCTCGGTCGGACAACAGACCTTAGAGCTATAGTTTTAGGGATTATCCTAGATAGCTTAATGAAAACTATACCGATAATAGCGAAAAGGCTACTATTATAAAAGGAGGGGAAACGATGGATACAAACAAGTCTTTAGGTGTTGCACGCTTATTTAGTGAATTTCAGAACAGCTCAGATAGCGGTGCGGCCAGAATGGGCACCAGTGGCTCCAGTATTGCAGAATGGACGTCATCGCCCCGTCTTTGGTATGTCTAACCGCCTTAGGCCTTTAATCACCTCTCCTGTGTTGATTTCTTCGTCTTCCTTTTCCGCGGGTTCGCCGACCCTGGTCGCACGTAGCCCCTGAGTACCCTGGTCCTGTCTACGCACATACCGAAAGAATTCCAACAGGAACTCTGCTTTTTCCTGCATGCTTTTTGCCCACACTCCCTTTGATCTCTTGACCTCGCCTATGGCTCCCCTTATTGCCGCCTTAGGAGGAACGATGTTGATAGTAATAATAATGATGGTTTATCTCAGAGACCCCCAAAGCATGCTGGGCGCATAATCAACTTTTCACAAGCAAAAGAATTCACAGATAAAACTCTCGAAAATTTGGAGAATTTCATGAAAATGTTAGGATAAGTAGGCTCGGAAGGGGGATAAAATGGAGATGGAGTTATGGTAGGTGTTTGCGCACCAAAGAAATATGTGATAAGTTTAAATGAACCCACGAGCGGATTCATATGGATGACTGGTGAGTTTGTAAGTCAGGGTCAAACAAGGAGTCTAACGGGTCCAGCTGGAGACATCTAAGATCTGGCAGGCATAAATGAGGGGGCTGGAAGTCGGTTCGAGAAACTGTGTTAGAGGGAAACGATGGAGAAAAAAGCGGGAGGCATTGCAATGAATTGGATAGCAATGAAGCATTGATACTCTGCAATAGATGATCAGCGGGCAGGGCGAAAAACTCATTGTTATATAGGAAGCGAGCAACGCAAGACCTAAAGGAAGTGGAAGTATCGAATACGGTAGATGTGAGGCACAGATGTGGAAGGAATGGACGAATATCTTGACGGTCAGCTAGAAGATAGCGGGACAAATGGCAGGTGAGGAACGGCAAGATGCAGAGAAAATGCATACATACATATATATGTATATTATATATATATATATATATATATATATATATATATATACGCATATACATGTATATATAAGGGGAGCGGGAGAAATAACGGTAAAGCCCCAGAAAAAAATATCGGTGATTGGGAGAGGCAGGTAATGTTGGGTCGAATGGTTATAGATTTGAATTAGCAATATTCCGGTGAATTTCCATCATGACAGGTGAACATGGAGGGTCGACAGAGAGACAGAAAAATGAATTTTGAGGCATAAAAGTGATAGCTATGAACAACAGTTCATAATAGAAGGAACGTGAAGGAAAGTATCGAAAAGAACGGGTAAGAATAGATGTAGTAATCTGATCATCTTAGGTGAGACACGTGGTGACGACCAGGATTGGGAAGAGCGTCGATAAATGGACATATTTTATTCGGAAGAAAGATGATGGCGGTGGTAATAGCTGGGCAGAGCAGAGCAGATAAAGATACAAAGTGGAGAAAATAACCTGGGAGAATAGGCTGTCTGCTCTGCAAAAAAACAGCGGCTGTAACAGCTAACAGTTTGGGAGAGAAACAAGCAAAAGAAGTACCAAAGAAATCGAGTAATCGTTGATCAAGCTGGTTGAAACTCTAAATGAATCCATGACGTAACATTGATTTTACGTTAAGGGGTGTGTGAAAAGCAGCAAAGCCGAAAGGCACGCAGAAAATGCTTGTGACGAGCAATATACGGAACAGGAGATGAGAGCACCGACCGGAAAGACAGGTGAGACATAACCCGTCAGATAGTCTTACTGCAGGTGAAAATCGAAAAAGGCTGAGAAGTAAGAAACACCAGGGCAGGTGAACCGGTGTGTGAACATAAGGCACGAGAAATGAAAGCGCGTCAGAGTTGGGACAATGAAACTAGAGAGCTGCTTGCCTGCAGGCGATGGCAAAACTAGACGCAGCCGGAGGATGCTAAACGGGGCACCGCCCAATGGAAAGATCCACAGAGGAATCTCGGAGTCAGGCAAGGAGAATATAGTGTTGGTGCTCAGGTAATAA
This sequence comes from Fasciola hepatica, assembly GCA_948099385.1. Lineage (NCBI taxonomy): Eukaryota > Metazoa > Platyhelminthes > Trematoda > Plagiorchiida > Fasciolidae > Fasciola > Fasciola hepatica. The sequence continues at coordinate 5,191,658 of CANUEZ040000008.1, read as the reverse complement.
GTGTGGCTGTATGAGGCGCAAAATTTGGAACGATGGGTTCTAATATGTGAGTCGGTCATGGGTGCTGGCGGGGCTGGCACCTAATTGCGTTAGGCATAAGATGGTAAAACGAGGGAAGATTTGACAAAGCGGTAGGGAGTGAAGCATAAGAATGTGATCGATGGGCTCCATGTGTATATGGTGATACAAAGAAAATAGCGAATATGGGGGGGGGGGCAATGACTGCTTGGTTGAAAAAAGAAATATTGGCGGTGGTCAGCAGAGTAAAGTGGATAGGACGGTAGTGCAGTGCAATAAGAGATGACACGTCGAAGGTCGATAGAAGCAAGGGTGGAATGGGTAGGAGAACACGCCGTGGAAGAACGACGAAAGTGGAAGTGATAAGGGTGGTGACAAGAGTGATAGTTGGGAGCACCGTGGCTGACCAAAGATGGTTGGAGCACGCAATCAGCAAACTGACAGCATTGGAGCGTGCGATACGCATCCGATGCTAGAGGGTGACGTGCTTTCGGATTGCTTTTGGCTTTCCGCACAACACTTCCCTCTTAGGCGCTCCTGCACTACTCCTGTACGTGAGATGGTCTAGCTTTTGCTCATTTGAACTGTGAGAAAGCCCGATGGCCCTTGATGATTCTGTACATTTTAGATGCTCTTCGTCTCTGTTTTAGAGCCTTTCTGGCTTGGCTCGTCCATCACCGTGGTAATCTGTGTCGCTTGACCCTCCTAAGTGAGGCGACGGCATTTTTTCTTTCCAGCTGTCTGTCCTTGGTCTAATTCCACTGGTGGTCTATGTTGTAGTCATTGCCCACTACCCCTCGGTCTATCCGGAGGCCCAGTCCTATCGTAATTCTAGTACACATTTGAATGACTCCTTCTTGAAAGCTTAGTCTAATTAGGATTATGCCATGGCCATTTTTGCAAATGAGCTGCCCTAATTCCGAGTGTTCTGGATCACTGAGGGCTTTGGTCATTACCAGTCAAGGACTGATTGTGACTGACCCAAATTCCATAGTGTCACTTGAATAGTATTTTGGACAAAAGCCTTTAGTGAATTAGGTTGGCCAATCTCTCCTCAGATGTGCTTCCTGGAGCGGCTTCTGAGGTTCATCCCACCTCGAGTGCGTCAAAGTCACCCATAATAAGTAACTTCCATCCCGCCCTAGTAACCGTAGCCCTGAACTCAAGCAAGTCACCGTCCTTGGCACCTTGCGTACTTGGGCTCCTATACGTGCAAGCAGATGGCGCTTTCCGTCCACCTGTGGCTACCACGACCTCTATCGCTTTTACATTGGGCGTAACAAGTCGACTTTACTCAAAGCCGTCATACTAATCATCTAGGAAGGCCATTGTTCTATCTCCAGTTCGGCCGTTCAGCTTATCCACTCTAAAACCTGAAAAGAATTTGGGATCAACCCATTCTTGCTTTTGCCCGCTCGTAGCCAAGCTTCAATGACTGCTATCACATCTGCTTCATGTGTCGTAGCTTTCAGCTCTGACAATTTGTTACCCATGCTCGCAGCATTGATGTGGGCCACTGGCATCACAACACCCTCTTCTATTTTTCTGCTTTTCTTAGAGGGAGCTACAGGTGCCTGAGTCCCTACCCCGAGCGCTCGGGCCGTTTTTCTTATCACGGTTGGACTCCCGGCTCTACTGCCGAATTACGCCCCTTCCGCCTCCTGCGTCGCTTTGTTCATCCTCGCCCTTGGAGTCTCGGTGAGGGTCAGTCGTCTTAATTATCCTCTGTCGGAGTTGTGACAGCCCAGTCTATCAGTATTGTGGCTTGGCAACCCTCTCTCTACCCTGACCATGGGCCCCACGGTGCTTAGCTCCTTTGTTTTGCTTGCATTCACTCTCAAGGGCTTCAGAAGGGCCGTGGTAAAACCTCGAGTTCCAGTTTTTCACCCCTCCCTGAATGATTACAGCTGCTCCATCATAGGACACCACATCTATTTCTCACTCTAAGGTTTACTTAATATGCCCGGCTGCAGCTAGAGGGGCTTCCCCGTGGCGATGGTTGGCCAACTCGACAAGGATTCGTTTTGGTTTTGCACCGTCCGGAGTCCGTCTCCTCGTTCCACCGCCTCAGTCTCATAATTCGTTTCGCAGCTACCCACCCAGGAACTTCCACCTCTCGGAGTAAGTTGACCAGTGGTATCCCATTGCCATGTCCCTATGTTCGCCAATTTTCGCGTACTGTTCCGGAATACCATGGAATACAAAATTCAGGTTCCGCATTCAGAAGTTTGGTGAAATTAGCAGTATCTGTTTCTTACTTACCTGTTCATCTAGGGCGTTGGATCCTTTTACCGTGTCATAAGTTAGCATTGCAGCAGCAGCATGCCGTCCCGGCCTTGCGCCGCTGCTTTTCGGGTTTTGGCTTGTTGCCTCATGTCTACTGCCGTCAATGGCTAAGGCCAACATTTCTCCTTGGGGTTTATGTGGTTCCGCTGGTTCTGTGGCTACCTTTGCCTTCTTGGTGGCTTTATGAACTGCCCCCATTAGCTTTTCGCATGTTTTGCATATCCAGCCAAGTTTACTGTGTACACAGTAAGGCTTATAGTACTTCTTGTTTGACCCCGCGCACTTAGGATGGAACCATGTTTGACAGGCTTCACGTTGAATTCCCGCAAAGCCTTCGGACTTACTACCCTACAGACAAGCAAACAATCCACTCTGTTCATCAGCCCCGCCTGTTCAGTCTGGTGTTCAACAGGTCACGGGTTTTCCAGTCTCTAGTTTGCCCAAGTGACCAGCCTATCCGAAAAGAAGCCGCAATTCGACTAGTCTGGGGAATCCAAAAAATATCTGGTGAGAATGATTTCAGATTTACATCAACCAACAACGAGCAAAATGTTTGACTGGTATATCACAACAAGTCGGCTCAGCTTGTAGTGGTTTTTTAGCCTGACACGGTGGCTTACGTTTATTTGTTCCCTTCTGTATCGACTTTGCTATTTCTTTGTGCTTGCTGGTTTGTATTCTGTGGTTCTGCCGAGTTCGTATGTTTTTCCTCCTCCTCCTCTTACAAGCAGTCCAAAGTCGCAGTGTAAAGCGGGGCTTTTCTTCATGCGACCACTAAACTGTTCCCACTCTTTTGTACAACATGTGCCCCGTTGACCATCCGGGAGTCCCACTACGAAGGCGTACATCAGGGTCAACCTAAAGTATAGATCTGTTGTTTTGTTCTCTATTTCCCATCCAATAAGCTCGGCCCCGTGTCAAACCTATTAGTAATAGTTATGCACGCTGGAGCGTTGGATTTTCAGGGGCGTTACCTGTGAAGAAACATCGTGAGTCCGTAGCTCATTACCAAAAACTAAACAAAATCTTTTACTGAGGAGCCTAGATGTACGCCCACCAAAAATCACCACTCGCGAGCCCATTCATAAAATACTTATTGGTTCTTGGCTAAGAAACCTCATTCTTTATCTAGTCCTCTATGGCTTAACTCGTAAACCCCGTTTGTTTATGTAGGTAAAGCACCTAGTCAACCTTTATTGTAACCGTCTTAGGTGACTTCCTACAGAATTTCACTTCTGTTTCCTGTCGAAGCTACACTTGAATAACGAACAGTTTCTTATCTAGGTCACGGCTAATTGCAAACCCATAGGGTGGTAATTGTAAGATAGTTCTAACACTGCATCCTCCGAAGCTCTTTACTCTCCCAAAGATGCCTCACCAATCAGCCAACCCCTCTTGCCGTCACTGTTCTGTCCGCTGGCATACTCAGGCCCAACTAGTTCAATAATCTTTCTTGGCACATGCACAGACGATATCACCTCGACTGATGATGAAAAGCTTGCGATCTAAACGCCAAGCTCAGTTATCAGAACTTTACATCTATCAACATAAATACCTCGTTACAACTCGCTTCGCCCCAGAAAAAACAAGGTTGTCCGGAAATCTAAAGCATGCGGACCCATTGATATTCCGGTTACCAAATTGTGCTTTGTCTCTCGCGACAACTTACTCGAGGACCATACTAGTGCGTGCATCCGCCTAAAACTACAACCGAATACACTCCAGTCAAGAATGGAAGCTATAGATCGGACCCCTGAGAAAAAACACCGCTCCTAAATTTTCCCATCCTTTGCTGATGAGCAGTGATTGTGTTCTAAATAATAATAATGGTTTACTTTTAATAATCATAATGGTTTATTTCGGAGACGCCCGAGGCGTGCCAGGTGCAGGATCAACTGTTTACAAGTGATGGAATAAACAGACAAAGCCCTTTAAAACGTAGAAATTTACGTGACACGAGTTAGAAAAACGGGCTAAGAAGGGGGAGTAACGTGGGATGAAAGTAGGCAAATATATGCACATCAAAGAAAAGAATGGACCCATGGACGGATTCAAATGGACTCCTGGTAAGCTTGAAAAGTCAAGGTCAGGTGGGGGCTTTGGCTGGTCAGTATAGGGACATCTGAAGGCTGACTGGTATACATGAGAAAGGCTAGAAATCAGCATAAGAGACTGTAATAGCGAGAGACGATGAGGAGAGAGTGAGATTCACTGCAGGGATTAGGTAGCAACGAAGCATTAGTACTCTGCAATAGACGGTCGGCGAACAGGGCACAAAACTCATTGTAAGACAGGGAGCGAGCAAAGTAAGGCGTAAAACGTGAATCAGGTAAAAAAAATAGTTCATAGGAATTGGACACAGTAGATGTGGGTTATAGATGTAGAAGGAATGGATGCATATCGTGGCGATCAGCGGGATGATAGCAAGAGAGATGGCCTGTGAAGAACTACAGGATACAGAGCGAATGCATATATACATATGTGCGGTTGTTCATGTATAAATGTTTATGCATATATATACATATAAGAGAAGCGGGATCAATAACAATGGGGTCCTAGAAAGAAATTATCAGTTATTAGGAGGGGCAGGTTAGGTTGGGTCGAATGTTTGTAGAGTTAACTTTGGAATATCATGGTGAATTATCTTCGTGACAGGTGAACTTGGTGGATCAACAGAGAGAGTGGAGAATGCGGAAGCACGGAAAAGACGACGACTGAGAAGCAGTTCAAAAGAAGGGGAGATAGAGGAAAGTACCGAAGAGAACAGGTAAGAATGAATCAAATAACCTGATTTACGTAGGTGAGACATGTGGTGTCGGTCAAGAATGGGAGGAGCAGTAATGAATGGGCTTACATTATTCAGCAGGAAGATGGTGGCGATGGAGATGGCTATGCAGCGCAGAGCGATTGTGCATACAAAGTGGAGAAAGTTACCTGGGACGTGAAACTACCCGTGGTGCAAGATGCAGCAGCTGTGACGGCAAACAGCGTGGGAGAGGAATGAACAATGGATGTGCGTCGGAGTCGGGGACATAGAAATTGGGAGCTGCGTGCATGCCGGCAATTGTACAAGTGGATGTAAGTGGACGATACTAATCGGAGCACTATTAAGTGGAAGGATCCACAGAGGAATTGCGGAGCCAGGAGAGAAAAATAGAGTGTTAGTGACTGGATAATAAATGTGGCTGTGAGAGATGCAGAATTTGGAACGGCGGTTCTAATGTGAGAGTTGGTCATGGGTACGGGTGGGGCTGGTGTGTAATGGTATTAGGCATAAGGGAGAATGAGGGAGGGTTTGACAGAACGGTAAAGAGTGAGGCCTATGAATGCGATCAGTGAGCTTTATAGGCCTAGGGTGACACCAAATGAATAGGTACTACGAGCTGACAACGCCGACACTGGTGAAGAAATAAAATATTGGCGGTCGTCGGCAGAGTAAAGTGGTTAGGACGATAGTGACGTGCAATGAGAGGTAACACAGTGAGAGTCGATAGGAGCAAGGACAGAATGGGTAGGTGTGCATACCATAGAAGAACGAAAAATGGATGTGATAAGAACGATAGGTGGGCGTACAGTGACGAACTAAGATGGTTGGAGTATGCGGTCTGCAGCTGACAGCATTAGAGCATGCGATCCGCAACCGGTGCTAGTAGGTGGGACTTACCGTGCGCTGGACATCCAACCTGAAAACGCTTCCAGGTGAACACAGGGGGCGTGATCCACCAACCTAATTGCGCTCGCACATTGTTGCAGACGACCTGCACGCCCGATGTGCGCCGGCCAAAGCGGTGGATCTAACCGCGCCCCGCACCGTTGGGAATGGCACCAATGTTTATTGATGGTTATGCATCTGGGGCGTAGTTCAACTGTGAAAGTGTGAGATATAAGTTTGGCTGTCGGATAGTCAGGTTGCAAAGGGTTCCAGAGGACGGAGCCAGCGGCTAATAATCGACCAAACGGCGGCGTTATCCAGGCGCGTATACCAAGGTAGAGGGTGAAATTCACGTAAGGAAAGAACTGGAAAAGAAGGCAGATAAGAAAGAGCAATTAGGGTGTGCCCCTGCTGTGGATCAACGGTTATTGGAGGCATATAAAAACCAGTAAAGGACGAGGCATAGGAGTGACAGAAACTACGGGAGTAGGTGGAAGCAAAGTGGTTGAAATTAGTGGCATTTCAATCTGTTCGATTCATTAAGGAAATGGACACAGGTAGTCTAACGTTGAGATTTCAGTCAGACAGAAGAACCTGTCTATCGTTGATTGTGTCCTTAATCGAAAGGAGCAGGGTCGGCGAAGGAGTTTGTCTTAGGAGTCGAGGCCCCTCTCGTAATGCCTCTGGAATCGTTAGAGATAGTATCTCTCCTGAGGTTACGAAGCAAATGAGACTCTCCAAATCGCAGACGTGTTTGACATTCCTGGCACGATCCCTCTCCGTGTTATACGCCATACATTACTAAAAGCTGGCGGCGTAGAAATGGAAGAGTATCGCTGCAATAGCCTGGGCAAAACGAAAGCAAATCTTACACCGTCCACTGTTTCTCTAATTCACTGATGAGCCGACGGCTGTAGAATTTATCAAAAGCTGCATAATATAGCTGCTGCTTCACCGTACAAGGACCTCCGAATGACATCCGACAGAGAACCTTTCCAAAGATAGCTCTAGAGAGATTGTAAGCTCCTAAAATTATTAGGGTTGAACGCACCAAGGTCAACGCCAGGACGTCCGTTGCTCAAAGCAGCAACCTCCAGACAGGGATGAATACCTAACAGCAAGTAGACGTAGATCTGTCTCAACACTCACGACTTCTCCAGCCTCCAAGCCTCTAAAGCTGGCAGGCTTCCTTGTTTACTCAGTGGAGATAACCTTCTCAAGACGAACTTGTCCCACAAAAACACTCTCTTGTGCTGTTTTGTCAAAGTCTCGTTGCCCACCGAATCTTGATTCGCCAGCTGCATCACCTGGCCAGCAGCCTCGAATGACACGAACGCTAATTGTCAATGTCTCAGGTCCCGGGTAGCTTCCGACACACCCGAAAACTACTTCTGATCACCTCGACGGATCACCTGAGCCACAAGACTTTGGGCCTCCGCACCCCAATAGGGAGATCCCGGTCCACAATGGGAACCCTGCCCATCATAAAACATTGGTCACCGGGGCACCACTTCCGAGTATTCATATTCTTCACCCCTCTGAGCCTATGCATCCTAAGCCACATGAGTCGCAACTAAGGAGGTTTATTAGTTAGGGAGCCAGAACCGATAGAGTGGGCAGCGGCTCAAAGCTCCTTGATATACCTTCCATTATGGTGCCTCTTTTCCACATCAAGTCAAGGTCACCTCAGCGTGAAATTCAGATTGTCTTTTTTTGCTTATGCTACTGTTTAGACTCACAACTGTGTCCTCCCTAGTATATATCACCTCATTACTCGAAATAGTGATCTAATTTTCTCTAGAAAACTGAGGCAAAACAAAGTGCAGCTGCTAGTTATTATCGCGACCTAGAGTTATAGAATATACTGGATATTATCCGCCTCAATTCCACTTATTACCACTCGGCATGACTTACCTTGCAAATCATCCCCGCATTTCGCCACGAAAACATCTCTCTAGCGTTTTATACGTCCCACTCCGCATAACCCAACTCCTACCTCATTCTCGCTGAATGTCCACCCGTGCGCCTCCTGAAGTTTCTGTCCCATTGTGTTTCCCTTTTTTTCTCTCATAAGAGCTCACTCTCATTCCACCCGGTCCATCGATCCCATAACTAAAATGTACCCCCAGTACAGCCTGTTGTTGTCGTCCATGTAATAGTATGGTATCTGCCGTATCCCGTGTGGGTTGCATCTGTGCATACCGCACAGCAAAATTCTACTAGCTTACTACCCCTCATCTTCCCAAGTCTTCCTATCTCAACTATATGTTTTGGGCTACACAGCTCACTCCTTATATCTCATTGTTGCATAAGTCTCACCTAGACCTGTGCCCATATATCACCCCCGTGTTCTCATGGTCTGCATAGATCTTTGGCTTGTGCCCGTCTAGCTGACCGAATTCCTGCTACCTCCCTACCTCCGTCACATGTTTTTACTTATCATGCCTTCCCGGACCCAACCAGGGCTCGAAAAATCCGTATCGCTAAAGCTGCCGAATCCAAAACCACCCAACCTCTCCCAATAACCAGGCCGTGCTCTGTCGTCCTCGGTATCATCGACGGTGAAGCCTTTAACAGTCGAAACGGCCTCAAGCAGAGGTTCATCGAACTTAGAATCAAGGTCGAGCTGACGGATGAAATCCTTCCAAAGTTTTCACCCCTAGCTACTCTTCTTGATCCTGTAACAGCTACACCATCAAGAACTTGTTTTCGGTGGGACGCATCCTCGACTCCGTATCGACCGAAATATACTACGGCATTACAAGCTCAAAGAATGCCGTGGTTTTGAATGTTCCAGACCGCTTACCGCCTTTCTTAGCGAAACACAACATATTCAGTTCTTGCAATATGGCTCACTATAGATGCCGCCGCAGGAGGCTACGTAAAAAGTCCGAGTAACACGGTTGCCCCAAGGCTATTCCAGTTCATATGTGATCTAACAGCTAGGGGGTTCATTAGCAACAAGTAAGCCGTTGCTACCATTTGGCCGCTCAAGGACATTGAGATATTCCCTGAGAAAATCTCCCTCAAACGAGAAGTACTTCGCTCACTTAGAAGCAACCCTGCCTTGCCCATGTAGGCTGACCCCACTGGAACCGACACGGAGGCCACCCAATGCCCCACTGGCAAGAATCCAAAGGCAAGCCCAGCGCCTCACCTTGTCTACCTGCATACTGTCGGCCTAGGTATGTCTAACTCCCCACCCCCGGTTCCGCTTCCACACCAAAACCCTTTTCTACCATCTCCCCCAGCAGTCTCCACCTCAGGTACCTCTAGCCCTCCGACCACAGGCCCCAAGCGGCAAGCTAATTCAGTAATAAACCCGCGCTCCCCCATCATAGCCTCAGAGCCAAGATAAGACCCTTGTACAACCATCAGCTCCAGCCGTACTACTACCCACCCGTCCTCCGAGCGGTTGGCAAGTGTTATCAGCCACCGCTCTCGCTCTGACGGCTCCACAAACCACCCGTCAGCTGCTATCTCAGCCAGGGCATTCGACAGTCATCCTCATGAGTGTCCCTCCAAACGTCCTATGAGCCTGGTGCTCCTACCGCGTCCGCACTTGTTCAACTGATCAACCCACCCATTGGCCCCTACTCCTAACCGCCTTTTGCTTATAGCGTACTCTCGGATCCTCCAGGTGCGAACCAGTTGGGCCACCATCCATATTCGTCTAACGCCATTGTCCCTTAATGTAGGAGTGACCTTCATGGCCTTGCCAGTTCCGCTCACCCCTCCATTGCCTCGCACCCCCTTCCACTGTCTTTCCCACTCTTTCATCGACTGGGTCACACCAATCCTCCGTTTCCATTGCTACCCTATATCCCTTTTCTGCCCCCCAGACACCGACCCTCCATATTATAGCCTCAGCTTGCCTCCGCTGTTCCCCTCTGGTCCCCTCCACCAACCCCCATCTAATCCCGAAGTACCACTTACGTACCGTAGCAAATACTCCAGGATTGAACCTGTATCCCGCTTCCTCGCACCACCTACTCACCCTCCCCACTTACCGGCTCCCATGCCCTTCATAAGCCTCCAAACCTTTCCGAATTTAGCAGCTCCTTTCCTGTCCCCACTCCCTCTGCCTCTCAGTTATCCACCTAAATACCTCCACCCCCACTTTAGCCTGCAGGCCTCATATTGATTCTGCCCAACAGGTAGGCTCTCTGCCTTCACGGTCTCATGTTTTCCTGACCGGTGCCTTCCACGCCCGTGGCCATATCACGAATCGCACTACGGACAGTATCCATAAACGTTCACAGACCTATCTCACTGATCGCTCCTCCCCCGATGTCAAGCCCTTTAGTAACTTACACACTGCACTCCCTCCTCTCCACCCCGCTCCGACAGATATTCTCAACCTCTCACTTTGCCAAATCGTGCCCCTTCCATTTGTACCACGCGATGCCTTTCCCGCCCACTTCTGCAGTCTTTTGCAAACCCACCGTATTGATCACCCACAGTGACCGGCGGCGCCTAGTTCTGAGGCTCTGCCTACCCTCAGTCGCCCATCCAGCATTGTCCGCCCTGCCACTTCTACTGAAGCTCCATCCCCACTCAGACCCGATTCCTATCGCCACGGCGATCCCAATAGTCTTGCACCTGGCATCAATTCTTTGAGCCCACCGACACTGAACTCGTTCCTACTAGTTCTTATTAAAGCTCGATTATTAATTAGAAAAATATCGCACCTGCCATATCTGTCATCTACCTCAAAAGCTGACATTATACTAGTAACTGAATCCTGGCTTTCAGATGACTCCTCGCCTGACCTTGCTCGCACAGCTGGGCTTCAATGCTTCTCGAACACCAGCCAGTCTAGACGTGGAGGGGGGCAGTTTAGCCTCGGTCAAATGCACTATCCAAGCCAGTGTTATTGACCACCTCTCTCTTCTCCTTATTGAGGGTTTGTTATGGCTATCTATTCACGCCTTCGGCCAGAACCTCTTCCTTGGTTGCCTCTTCGTCCCCTCTGGTCTGCAGCCCGCAAGTTTGACTCTGCTGTGGATGTTTTCAACGTTGCGCTTTACTATCCCACCAGTGCAAAAACTATTTTTGATGACCTTGACCTTCCTTCGATCTGCAGGCTCTCTTATACTAGCCTCCGGGCCCTCTCTACTTTCCTTTCCTGTGTCCGTCTTGGTTAATGGACCCAGCGTGTCTCCTGCCCTACAATGGGGAACGAGATTTTGGACCTAGTGTTTTCCGTTGACGTCCCTGACATGACCACCCACATTACTGACCACCTCCCCCATAGTGACCACCGTAGTTTCAGGTGCGAGTTCAGCTGCTTCAGCTGTTCCCATCCGATGCGTTCCCTCACCCTGTTCCGACTTCTTACCATACATGCAGCTGACCCCTATTACCAAGGACAGTCCGCTCCTTTACCTGGGACACCTTTTGCTCTCCTTTGATCCCCTCCTCGTCGTTAACTCTCTCCGCTCCAACCTCCTACACTGCTTAAGTACCGCTAACCTACGTGTCGATCCACACCTCAAGTCCAGCAGCTAAGGCCCGTCACTGTCAGAGCGTAAGCTGGCTAAGCTGCAGCTTACCCTCGCTACGTCACGCGACTTCACAGTTCTGCGCATAAACCAGCTGCAAGCGAAGCTGCGTCGCATGGCCAATTCGCATCTGAGAAGGCAACAGGCCATCGCCCCAGCACACCCTAACAAAACAGGCTACCTGTCCAACCTGCGCAGTAAAAGGTCCAATCACTCCTGGAGCGAATAGTCAGGAAACAGATCTCTCGGCATTTGGTTCAACACAACCTCATATCAGATGCTCGGCATGGGTTTGTGGCAGGACAATCCTGTCTGACGAATCTCTTGCTGTTCTTCGATGAGGCAACCAAACGTCTGGACGAAGGGCAACCGATTGCGGTTTGCTACTTGGACTTCAGCAAGGCGTTTGATTCTGTGAACCACAGATTTCTGGACGTCAAACTGCAGTCCATGGGAATTGTTGGAAAGGCAATACAATGGATAATTAGCTCTTAAGCAGGGCGAACTTTTAGTGTTAAGGTGGGTAGTCATGTCTCGAAACCGGAAGGTGTAACAAGTGGGGTACCACAGGGCTCGGTACTCGGCCCTCTGCTCTTCCTCATCTTCATCAATGACCTAGCACGTGGGCTTACAAACCCCACCTTTGTTTGCCGATGACGTCAAGACAGCTGGAGTAGATATAGAACTTGACGTGTTAGCAGTACAAATTTGGGTACGCAAATGGGACCTTCCACTAAACCTCACCAAGTGTCAATGCCTGGCCACAAATACAGGGGCTAGTGGGAGTGGTGTGTGCTCGTTGCAAGTGGTCTCGCAGGTCAAAGACTTAGGAGTTATAATGGACAACAGCTTTAAGCCATCAAAGCAGTGCACCTCAGCCGCCAATATGGCCAGGAGAGAACTCTTTCGCGTTGGATCCATTATGTCATGGAGGGAGCCGGAGATTTTCGTTCACATATACCAAGCCATAGTTAGGCCGCACATCGAGTACTGTGTGCAAGCCTGGGCACCGTGCTAACAGAAGGATATGGACTGTCTGTAGAAAGGGCAAGGGCTAGCCACTAGAATGGTGGCTGGGCAAGTGGCGTTTAGCTACGTAGAGAGTCTCCGTGCCCTAGACCTTTTCTCGGTGGAAAGACGGCGCATTCGTGGGAATTTGATAGGAATCTTCAAGGTTATGAAAGAACTGTCGGGAATAAGCCGAGAAACACTTTTCTGTCTGATCTCCGAGAGAGGCACAAGGGGGAATAACCTTAGATTGGAAAGGAAGCATTTGAGGCTCCAAATTGGGCGAAGTAGTTCTCGGATGGAGTGATACCCTATTGGGATAAGCTCCCGGAGGAGGTCATAAATACCACAACAGTGAAGGCTTTTGAGAAAGCAGTAGACCTTTGTTGGGTGGCAGTATATCCCGAGTTATGTTAATCAGCTTTTAGGGTCAGATACAGTTTACTTATTGTTTCCACCTTAATCTGCCCGGGCTGATACTGCACAAAATTTCTGCGTTCAGCAAAAGAAAATCACACTGTGTTGGGAGCTTTGGAAACGCGCCGACAACACAACTTTCTGGACACACGATGGGCTCGAGCCACACCAAGTCCTGTGCAAACTGAACTGGGCTGAACTCCAATCTTACCTCGTCTCAAATCCTCATCTGCGGCTCATTTACCGCTAACACCACAGCATCTATTCCCGAGGCCTTCAATGAGCATTTAGATTCCTCCCCTATAAACTGCCCCGATATCTCTCCTCCTGCAACCCATCTCTGCACATCCTCCTCTCTTTCATCGAGTCCTTTCACTCATCTATTTTATTGATATTGTATATTTCTGGACCGTGGTCAATACACCTGCTTAAGGCAAGATCAGAGGATACAGCAGTAAACGTCAGTGTGAGGTATTCACGATTTCTAAATTGATGAATCACACAGCAGCCGAAATACAACAGTAAAGCCATGTAGTGTTTAAGTGAACTAAAGTGGTAATGGTCAAAGCGGGAATTGCAGACTGGTTTCGAATTCGGTGAGGGTGGCGTGGATAGCTGGACAAACGTAGGAGTGCTGATGTAAGCGATAATTTGACTGTCACTTAGGAGTAACCGGGAGGAAGAGATGCCGAAGTACATAGTTAAAAGTAAAGTACGCATGGGGCTATCAACGTGCAGTCAGAGATGCCGGCAAAATATAGAACACTGATCCAGCACCGGGTAACTAATTGTGGGGGTAGCGTATGAAATAAATGAGAGTGAGTCAAAGGTGATAATAAAACGGAATTTTTGTACAAGTGATTTCAGTGTCATATGGAAATTCACATGAGGGGGAAAAGCTTCACAAGGATAACAGTGAGCTTTTTAAGGGCATGAATGGTGTATGGTCGCATAACGGACGTTCAAAGAAGAACCGTCTAAGAAACGGATTAGTGGAGACAAGCATTTCTGGAGCGGCTAGGCTGAAGTGGGAAGAATGTACAGAAAAAACAGTTTTTGTGTATGTGATAAAAATCTATTAGCCAAATTCTGGTTGGCTGCAGATGGCAGGTATTCTGTTTCATAAAGACGTTGGTTGCAGGTGATGGCAGGTAGAATGTTGAGGATAGCAAGTAAAAGGTAGTTGGTTTGACGAAGTGGACAGTGGCTAGGGCTGGGCTCCGGTCATTGGTTTCGTACTGCAACGCAGAAAGAATTGAACTGTTGGAATGGATTATTGGGAATAGACATTGAGCGGATGTGGGTTGATGGTTAGTGTCAGGAATCACCTCTGCGATCCGGTTAGACTTTCGTGAGGCTTTATTACTCCGTCTTAGGTGCCCCATATAGCGTCAACGAGAGTAAACGTTTAAACCATTGATCAGATCGTCCAGTCCTTAGGGTATTCAGGGGTTACCTTGGAGTTGGCCGATGACTACCCAAATAACCAATGCGATCTGAAAGAGATCAGGAGTGCGGCAGTCTGGCGAGGGTTCCAGCTGCGGGTTTTGATTATCGTTTTAATGGAAACCAGAAAATGAACATTTTATTATCTGAACAATTAGTTATCATTCGGCTAGTAGGCCGGTCGATTAGTGATCCCTAGACGAAGACTAATAGCTTTCAAGGGTTGTTGGGCGATAGTAGAGATCTAGGGAGATGTCAGATAGGTGGTGGATGAGGAGAGGGTGTCCATTTGGGAACCAGGAATAAAACAATAGTAGAGGGTATGATCTGGAGGAAGAATGGGAAAATAGGAAGATAGCAGTCTGGTCGGTTCACCAGCTGTGGTCGAGGACGGCAAACAGTGAAAAGGAAGGAAGACACTGGGTGTTAAGCTGGGGATTTTTCATGTAAGAGCAAACTTTCTGGCATTCCGCGGGGTCATGAGAAATCAGAGGTATACGGATTCAAGTTGGAATGGGGTCTTAAATTACCATGAGCATATGCGCAGAGAAGTGAGGCCTAGTTACTGAGGAATAGTAGTCTGTGTAGCGGGGCTCCAGTTTACGAGAAAGGCGCAAGAAAAGCAGGATGGGACGGCTGTGTTCCAGCCTGAGACAGGAATTAAGTGAAGGCAAACAACTTTCACTAAAGGACAACAGGGTTTTTCTACTATGCACATGAATATGTATGCAAATTATGTTGCAAACTGGCACGATCTAGTGGGGGGGGGAGGAGAAAAGTGAGTGGAGCATACCCAAGGTATATATATATAATATATACGTATATGAATATATATATATATAAGTATATAAATATATATATGTAAACGTGTGTATATATACATATAAATATATGTATGTATATATATATATATGTATATATATGCATATATATTTATATGTAAATATATATATATATATTTATATGTAAGTATATACATATAGCTGTATACGTGGGTGCGGTTATTAGACGGGTCATACGAAAGCGGTAGGACGCAAAAGACTGTGGCATGGGAAATGAGATGGAGAGAAGCAGTCTGGGTTTAGCCCAGCTGAGGATCAACGGCTAACGGAAAGAAGAACAAAAGTGAAGCAGGGGCTCATCGATGCAGCGGCTCTCTAAAACAGATCGAGGCCATGACAGGTGGGAATATAAAGGGAAACGCATAAGTGTGGCTAAAGCTTTCAATGGGAAATTTAGTATTTCGCCTGAAGTAGCCATTTAGCAGAAGACAATAATAAGTTCTGCATGAAATTACGGAAGAAACTTAGCTGGGGGATAGGGTGGGGGTAGAACTGGTGAAGTCATAACTGGGTGTTGAGTTCAGTAAGTAGGCCACGCTACGTGAGATAAATGACACTGGATTTTCCGGTTCACAATTGCAGAAGCGGTGGGGGAAATATTCGTGCTGGGACCTGGTGCGGAAAATAGGCATTGTAAGCTAAGAAATATCGAGGAGCTTTCAGTTACTCACCATGCTTGTGTTAATAATTACAGGACATTGATGAGTATATAATATTACTGGTATATTTCTCGGCCATGGTCGAGATGCACGCTGTAGCGCATGATCATGGTGTAACACGTTACTCAATAAGATGGAATATTTACAAATTCAGAATATGAAAGTCGAGAGTATCAAAGATGGAAAAACAAAGCCAGCAACAGTTTGAAGGAATCATCCTGATAATTTTTTTGCGCGGCACTTTCAAACCGGTTTCGATTCCGGCCTGGGTGTAATACGCTCAGACAGATCGCCACTCCCATCTTCATCGGTGTAAGTGTTGATGCTTGTTGATGCACTTACCGAGCTCCGGCTCACCGAGTTTTCTTTCTGTCTTTGCAGATCGTACACGTGCAACCCCCAAGGAAGACACTGCATCCCGCATACTACATTTTTGGCGACCCTGCCAGGATCCCTGTCATTCAGCGTTTCACACAAACCACACCGACAGATCCTGCCAGCTGACCAGCTAAAATAATGTACAAACACTGAGGACAGCGTTCCTTCGTTGGGGGGAGCAGTGTAATACGCTCAGACAGATCGCCACTCCCATCTTTATCGGTGTAAGTGTTGATGCTTGTTGATGCACTCACCGAGCTCCGGCTCACCGAGTTTTCTTTCTGTCTTTGCAGATCGTACACGTGCAACCCCCAAGGAAGACACTGCATCCCGCATACTACACTGGGCACTGGTTCGCGGTGGAGATATCAAAAAATCATTAACGCAGTGCTAAGGACGCATTATGAACGAGAATGATGCAAGCCAAGGAAACCGGAGGTCCACCGAGGTTATGCAGATGGGGTAAATTTTTGGGCAAGAGGAAAACGGGGGGAAAATTTTAAAGAAGTATGTTCGGGAAAATCAACGCGTGCGAAGAGGATAGCGATCATGAAGACAATGCAAACCCTGAATGACGGATTTACCGGGGTTCAATAAACGGAATGAGTTTTGAAGCAGGGGGGCATGAGACCAATTTTGTGAGAGTGAACACTGGTGGATATGGGAGAAACAGCAGACCATAAAAAGGTGAGTTTAGATTCAGGATCAGTAACATGTACCATTCTAAAATAAGAAAGCGCAATTAGAGGGTCTTCGAAAAGTGGAGATTCAATTTCCAGCCGGCTACGGGTCGGAGGAAAGATAAACAGTGGTAACGGATGATAAATCTCCGCATGGACTTCAGAGTTATTATGCTGTTTCACTGACAAATATACATGTATGTGTTGACACATTTGCCTTCAGTGTTATTCAGCGTCGTTTCTGGTAACGTACGGCATCGAGTGCGTAAGGTTCGTCTGGCAGGACAATGTATGTGTCGGTCGATTAGTCCAAACGGAAATCAAAACAGAACGGCGTTAACGATAAATTTTCGCGAGGCTTGGTGAGAATTACGAATGAGACAAGGAGACGAGGATGAGCGACCCCTGCCGCGAATACTTATGTGTAATCCAATGGAAGGTGGATGGAAAACCACATGGATAGTGGCGTTTTGTTCGCCAGAACGAGGGCTGAAATCTCATGTGGTGAAATAGGGTTTCATCAAGTAAGTAGTTGGCGCGTGGATGAGGTCAGTACTTTGAGGACAAAATACTACATACGTTACTACTTGTGTCCTGGCATGAGTGATATTCTTAGACTTGATAGCGGCTGATGAGTAAGGATCCTGCCGAATACGGTAAAATGTTCAGCATGAGTCGGTGAATCAACAGAGTAATAGTGTCCAGTGGGTCGGTGTGGTCAGGGGCGTTGTAAATAGGGAATGGTTTAACAAATACGCAGAAGGTGTTGTTCACGATCATAGGGTGCGGGCTAGACTGCTTCTATCTGCTTATTGCGATACAGAATGAATGCACGTGCTCCTGGGCGTTTGTCGTTGATCACTGTCTGTTAGACAGAAGTTGTAGGGTTTCTCGTTAGTATCCCAGACCGAGTTCGTAGGCTTGGGCAATAGACGTGTATGGCTCATGCATTAGAATAAACTTTTGCACAGTCAGAGGTTTATGTTCCTTTTTGGATGAGAACGAGACCGAAAAAAGCAATCTAGTTTGCGGTGGTAGCTTGGTTAAAGGTGAAGAATACTTGATAATGAAGAAGTAAAACAGCATCGCACTCCAGGTACAGATCAGACGCAAGACCGTAGAGCCTCGATGTCGTAAAACGTGAATGGTGGGAGTTTTGACCCGGGGACAGAAATGCAAGATGTAGGTCTGATAACAATGCAAAAGAAAGACAGGTTCTTTCGTAGGTGGCGCATCCATAGAGGCCCCAGGTGAAATATTTCACATCTCTCCATATCATTGGAGTGTGAAGAATATCCCCGTAACTGTCTGGTAGATCCGCCTTCTGCATTCTCAATTGCTGATCTATCAGTCTGCCGCATTTTAGAAAACAAAGCAGTGCGGTCATCTAAAGTCGGTCGGACATGGGTTCCGAAAATGCCCAGCTGGCTCTCCAAAAGACCCAAGGTGAAGTTAGTTAGACCAATTAGCAGTCTAGCTTTAGCAACACGCACGGCCGAACTTTCGGAGAAATTTGAGGTGCATGAGTATTGTTATCCCAATCCTCTTACCTACTGATTGCCTAGGATGAAGTTGCCAATAATTTTAAACTTTCCTGCTGGAAAGTGACACCTAAACGTAAGGATACAAATTTTGGCGGCGGAGAATTTCATCAACCATTGGTTGCTCCATGGTTCTAGCGAGTGTAAATCGCATTTTATGTCAGCCGAGGTAGAAGCTAAGGTATCAGGTTTAGTTGAGTACATAACCTCAACGTAGTCTGCAAAATGAAACCCAGCACCATGTGCTAACACGTTAAAACTGCCGTTTACACACGTGGGAAAAAGTAGGGGACTTAGTGCACTGCCCTAAATTGCTCAACCAGTTGCTGGTCGGGGTGATGACAAACAGCAGCCAAGGTCCACCACTTGCTTTCGGAATGTCAATTACGGCTAAAACCAACTCAGAATTGGGTAAACAAGTACTCAGGTTTTCATCTTAGCCATAAGCCTATTACGAGATATTCGATCGAAAGCCTCAAACATGTTAAAAAGGGTTACGGTCACTGATTTACCACTGTTGGTGGCCATAGTACTCAAGTCAAGGGAATCACTTATGCAGGTGGCGCGCGGTCTTTTTTGGAGAAAACCGTGAAGCTCAAAGCTACTGAGATTATTTTTCGGTAAATGAGCTGTCGGCTTATTTCTATCAGGTCCTACATGATTCTGGAAACTGTATGGGTGTGGTTAATTGGTCGACACTGGTTAGGTGCTGTCGCGAACCTTTGTTAGAAACTGGAATTATGACTGATGTTTTCCAATAGGGGGAACCTGCTACCGCTGATAGATAAATTGAAAAAAATTCGGCAAAAAGAACGGGATATCAATTCCATCAAACTTAAAATGGCCGGTGGTACGGCATCTGGCCCGGGGTGGTGTGGCTGCCCCATATTGTTAGGCAGTGTTGTTAGGTCCTTTGGGTGCAAGCTGTTAGGCTGGATCGTTTGGCCGGACAACGTTGAAGGCGTGCATCAAATACTTGCAATCAGACACACTCGTTCCAGATAAGTCGTTCATTGTCGTGAGCACTACGCGAGTTGGCTCTGAATTTATCATACAACAATGCACTCCACTACACAACTATATTCGCCAAATAGTGCACTGGACTGCGCCATGGTTGAGGCGATTACCCCAGACTCGGTCACTGATGGTGTCTCTACTGAAGAATTGGATGAGAACTTATGCAATGCTGTCAGTCCTGGTTTGTCCGATGAACTGGCTGATCACAATTTGGGTCACCTGAGCAACCAGTTGAACCCAACTATGCTAACTATCACCTCTACCGGTTATTCTCCCCGTGTGCATTTTACAGCGATGACAGAGAAGAATGCTGATAAAAAGTGGAATCTGGTGAAAGTTCGTTTTGGATTTGATGTCACTCGAAAGGGCGAACGTAGCCTTGTGATCGATGGCTATAAATTCACCAAGTCCCGAGATGGGATTGGTGATCGAGTGTTTTGGCGTTGTTCCCGTCGCGAATGCAAAGCCACCGCAGTTACTGTGGCGGATAAAGTAGAACACATCCGCGCAATGCATTCCCATCAACCGCCTGTGGCTGCTGAGTTTTTTGCAGATAATCAGGCACGTAGTGAGCAAGAAGTGCGATTCAACAATGCTGCTACCTACTCTCGATCCCGTGTCCGTCGACGCAACCAGAATGAACCCCTTGAACAAGCCCAACAACTTTCGATCAATGCCTCTACAATGGATACTATACCTACGAATATTCGTGATAACGTGCATGTGGAGTGTTTCGAGAGTGCACAACTTACCAATTCTGAGTTAAAAGTTTTCGACCACATTTCTTCAGAACACGTATCGAGTCTTCCTTCAAGTACTTCAATCAATGGGTTTTCTACCCAAACTCTAACTGCTTTATTTACTCATTTGGTGGAGACGAATCCGAATTCAAAACCGTTCCGGTCGCCCACATCGAACAGAATTGAACTAACATCTGTGATGTCAACCGGCCAGCCCATGAAAGTCGATTCTTCATGTGCAGCTCTTGCGACTAACACAGGAAGTTACGTTCACAGACAAACGGATTCTGTGAATAACAGGATTCCGGCTATCGAACTCGACGATGTTCCTACCACAACGCAATCTGGTCCGTCGAGTTTGGAACAGTTAGCTGCGATTGCCACCTCATTTGACACCAGTGGGACAACTGTGTCTTGCGCTTCGGGTACCGGTATTGAACAACCTGGACACACGAAACACAGTTTATCCATGCATTCTGTGGTACACACCTCGCCTGTTTCCACTGTCTCCGTGTCTACTGACCGTCCAGACACCGTGAATGACCATCATTCGTCGGCCGCACATTTCCAATGTGCTGCGGCTGCCAATGTTATTTCCCCAGGGACTGTTGGGTTCATTGGGAAGAATTCACAGGGTCAATTAGTCGTCTTGAGTGGAGAACAGTTGTCCGAGTGGCTGAAGATTCAACAATCTCAAAAGGCCCACAACTCTGCTGTCTGCCCCATAAGCGATGAATCCTCATCAAATGTGCATAGTACCGGCTACGGATTGACCCGTTCACCTTCACTAACACAACAACAATGTTCCGTTAATACATCTAACGCATGGGAGCATCGAGGACCCCCGAATCTTGAATCCCAAGTACGGTCAAACAACCGAGAAGTGAACCACTGGCCGTCTACCATCGTGTCGACGACCCCGGATTCACGCCAGATTTTGTCGCGTTTAGATGAACTACCAAAATCTCTTCCCTGTATCGTATCATTGTCCAACAAGTCCCCTGATTCAAAGCTTCAACCAATCATGGTCACAGCTTTGCAGGTTCAACCACCCGGCTCACCTGTCAACTCGAATCTAGTGCCGTTTCACACATTCGGTTTGCAATCCGCGTTGTCCACATCGGATCCGTCCAAGCAGATTACACATTCGGAAGGTATTCTGAATGACGTCGAATGTGCTTCTTCCGTTTGTGTAGTCAATGGCGTGATCAGTCCACACCAGCATGTAGCCATTCAACAAAATAGCACCACCGGTCCATCACCCGGTCTGCTGGTTCACTGGAAAAAAGAAAAAATGCGCGAGTCTGTTGAGGAAGATGGCACGTATCCAGAAGCAGCGGACGAAGATCATTCGGATGTGGTCCATTTGTCCGAGAATCCTGTTACGTTTGCAACGTCTTCCGGTGCTTGTTTAACTGGCGTAAGGCGACCACCAACCATGAGGATACTCGATGAAGAACCCCTTTCGAAGATGTGTTGTTGCGAAGACGTCACATCAAACACATTCGCAGGTGCAACATCCACAACTAACAGCCAGTCGTATTCGTCAGTACAGCCCTCGGAGGTGTTCCATTTAAGTTGCATGGAATCATCGACGCGTCATACGCCATCCTCACGAAATGCTCTTACCATCTCTGTTTGTGTAGACGAAGAGGAGACCTTGTGTAATCAAGTACAAGACGGAGTACTTGTCAAAGTGTTGAACACCGTACAGCAATTGACCGCCAAACTGGACGCTGATGCCGACCCACCGGAAGTGATCCAAAACTGCCGAGCGATCCAGGCTTGCCTAGACACGATAGCTGCCATTAAACGGGTCCGTTCAGCTAGCGGCACTTGTTCTCCCCGGACCGGAGTGAATTCAGTCGCGAAACCACCCGCATCTACGACCGAGGTGTTTACAGACTCTTCCAGGTTATCTGTTACTGCTAGCATACCAGGTCGATTGGGTATTCAAGGTGGCGGATTTCAGAACTCCTCTGTTGGACATTTTATGGACTCCACTCACTGCGTACTCCCGGTGTAGCTGCTAACCTACGAATAATCCTCCATCCGACCTAATTATATACTCAACTTATAACAATAAGCCATTCATTACGCATATCAAAGTATTACTGACGAGAAGTGTAAAAACCCGGTTAATCTCTTCCTAAATTCGAGCATTTCTCATTGTCATCGCCAGGATCTGTCCGTCTTCAAATCACCGTCCTACTTGTGGTAATCAGAAAAAGCAGCTGTGCCTTTACTCAGTCACATCATACCGCCCCTCACAGTGCGGTCTATTCGAACAGTCCTACCACTTACGGTCTGTACATATTTGTCCCTCGGTTTCGTACTGTACAACTCGTTAACCTCGCCACAATCTCCACCTGGCAGTCATTCCGGCGTGTTCAGCAAGTCCATATATCTATGGAACTTAAACCATCTCGCTTCCATTTTTTTATTACACTAAGAATCGCTTTATGGTTTATCTTTTTGGTTATCCTCATTTTGCTATTGGTTCATTTTTCTAGCATCTTATTTTGTACACGGTTTTGAAGCAACGTTTACCCCTCTTGCTGGCGTCCTTTCACCATGAGTCTCTTAATCATAGATACATACAGTCAAAAACCATTGCTTGGATTGGAGGTATTTCATTGCACACTCAACTCACCCACAACGTCTATTCGTTCTGTATCTGTCAAAACCCTTGATGTGCAAATTTAATGGAAAAGCCTGCTACTATAAAAAAAAAAATCCCTGAGAACTGTTCAGATGTCAGCGGCTCAAACTCTATTTGGCATGAGGAGACGACAGTTGTTGAAAATAAAGCAGAATGGATACTGAATACCCATGAGATCTCTTAGGGTTCGTTGTATGATTGTTGTTGTACATAATAGACGAGATAGACGAATTGTACTGACTTTCCTCAGTTTCATCAGACTGGATAAAGATTCAGTCCTTTTGGTTCCTGCAATTTTTTGAGGGATACTTCGAATGAGATAAAGGGTTCTGCGCTGAGTATAAGAAGCCGCTTGTTTAATCGACAAACACTGTTTGGTTTATCGCTTCCAGGTAGTCCTTGAGTTGCGGTGAATACGTCAAGACACTCATTAGGCCTGGAGTGAAGTTGATAAATCACAGCTTGGTAATCGTGAGACAAAAAGAAAGTAGCTCATATCTGGCAGGAAAAAAGTGAGAGCAAGTGGTTCCAGCTAGCCAGGTGGAACGGTTTTTTGGGGTATGGTTTGTGGGCGGTTCGCTTTGCCACTGAAAACTCATATCTTACAGGTAAGTGGTAGCATCCCGGGAGGCTGTCCGCGACCGATGTGAGTACAAGATGTAAGCGCACAGTGAAAGTGAGGTCAAGAATGTTTCTGCTTCTATTTGCGCACGTCGCATGCTGAGCCCTCCCTTCTTAGTGGTGTCAGCCTGGAAAAGTAATAGGTGATGTGGAGCAGCCAAAGTGGAGAGGCGGATGCCTGGAGCCTGAAAGCAACCGGCCACCATTTTGGAGCAGAGGATGTCAACTACAACGTTTAACGCTTCTGTGAAAGGCAGGAAGTCGTTTTGATTAGTATAAGGTGTGCGGTAGATGCATCTAATGATAAAGTAAGAACATGCTATACTGATCTGTAGCCAAACTGAATCCGATTAGTTATTCAGCATGAGGTGCTGATACATTTTTGCTGCCATTGTTTGCCACGTGTGCATAAGGCAGCCTCCCTCTTGCTGGGTTAGTCTGTTTTTTCGAAAAGCTTGATATCCTCGTTTAGGGTGTCGTCTTCCAACCGCGTTTCGGTATTTAAAATAAAGTCGTAACCAGACGCAAACACTGATATACGCAGCATTCAGATTTTGCTCACTATTGAGCTTGCTTTCAGCGTAAACAGCGGAAGCCGTTTGGTGGAGTCAAGAATGATTTTCAGATCTTATTAGGATTTGTGCATGACGTTCGCTGGGGGTGGATCGGATTGCCCGATCACAGTTGCCTGAGACGGAGTAATCGGTAGTGTGAATGAGGGAACATAACACACTACGGATGGTGAAGAAGCTGAGTGGGCTTACCAGGCGAGGGAGTCGGGTCGATTATTTGGTAAGGCTGAGTGTGGCTAGTACTTATCGGGGCCTTTAAAATGGAAGGAGTCCGACAGTTCGTCATGCTACTCAGGGCAAGACAACTTGCAAGGTCACTAACGAGTGTCTTGCTACTGGTAGATACCAGTGACTGGGAGGTAGATAAGTGAGGAACTAGGGTAATTAGCTATTGGTTGGGAGGGAAAAAGACAGTGTGGTAGTACCAAGCTCCTTGGCACCTGCCCTTACACGGAAAGTAACACAATTGCCCCTTTACATCAATAAGTTGGTGGGCTGAAACCTGGAGGGGGAGTGTGAAATTTAATTGGGTAAACAGGGGTTCTGGTCAGCGCAGAGGCTGGAAGGTCGTGGGGACTGTCGTAAGTGGCCTGCCGCAGTAAGGGAATTCAGGGTAGGTGAGATATACGAGTGATGAAAAACCGGTGATTCATGGGAAAAGTATTACTTAAGGTCAGACAGAGATTTCGTGAAACAATAAAATAATCGTTTGCTATGGAGGGTTGCCTTATTGGAAAAGCATGCACGTTAGTTGTAACAAGTTGATGAGGGCAATATTCAGAAGGTGTAGGAAACGCATGACCGGTTATTGCATGTGGTGCAACTGGTGGACTGTGGTTTCAAGAGTGAGAATAGGCCATGAAAAGATTTGTTTCGTCTATTGTTGCACTCTGTACTGTTCCGCTTAGGGGCTTGGCAGGGGGAGTAGTGGCTGAATGAGTGTGTACTATCTGATGGTAGTGTTTACAATGTGCATTTCGCCAGCGATGAATTATTTGCTGGTCCGTGGGATGGCCCGGGCAGGTCTGATTTTTGCGCAGTAGGCAGCCGGGTGGCTATTGGAGCTGAAGGATGGGACTGACTATAAGAAAATAATATTACTCCAGCCATGGACTGAGGGTTTCTGGGTAAGTCTGACAAGCTGGTTGGGCATGTCATACATTCATCGGTAGCGGCTAATTTTCCGGTGACGGGCAGTGGCGGATTCCAGGTAGCGAGTCTGAGGGGGTCAGCTTGCTGGGGGCAAATTCTACGCTTCTTGGTTTCCACGGTGTTGGTTGACGAGGCACGGTTGAAATGGATATACATTTGCCGAACTCAAACATGTGGGATCGATGTTCCGGTGAGCTTGAAGTCCAATAGATAAGGCATATGCTCTGCTCATCATCGGACAGCGGAGAAGCAGATGGCTGAGGGCAGGAGAATTTCGGCTGAGCTGAATACGTGCTGGCGGACCTGACGGACTCCATTCACAGCGGAGTTTTGTCCGCAGTAACCCCTATATTTATAAAGGGGATTCTCGAAGCAGTGGTTGAATGGTTCTTGAAGAATTCTGTAACAGATTCTTCGTCAACAGGTTTCAACAGTGGAAAAGATTTTTTTACTAATAATAATAATAATAATAATAATAATAATAATAATGGTTTATTTCGAGGACTTCCGAAGTATGCTTGATTGCATGTTCATATGATACAAGCGAGGTCACAAAAGGTTCCTTGGATATTCATTTGGGTAAATGCAGCACAAAATTCTATAGGTTTTAGTGGTTACACGAATGAATGCCCGGCAAATTTGGATTTGAAGGTCAGGTGGACACACCTCTCCGAAGTGAGTGAAATGGACTCCACGGTCGAGATACTTGATAAAGTAAGGCAGGGATGAAGTAAAAACGCGCAGTATTTCGGATAGCATCGATATAAAGTAGCAGGGGTAGGTGAGCTGACAAAGAAAACCTACGAAAAAACAAACGAAAAATTGAAGAGCTTTTGGTGGCGAAGGACATGCACTTGAACCAGTAGCCCAGATGACCCGGAAATTGGCATAAATATAATACCAAAGGATTTATGCTGTCCTCTGACGAGGGGAATTTTGTAAATGATACAGAGTCCGTTTTACCACTGAATTAGTACTTACGATTCATCAAGAGGTTATGGAGGACGCCCTCATAAAGAAGCGTATGTAGATGCCCGAGCCTGGAAATTTTCGTGGAGCAGAGTAACGAAAGTTGACAGGTGAGTGAAACACGATTCGAATAAAGGGTTCGTTTCAGGTTAATTAGTGAACATAACTTGACAACAGGATGACAGAGGAGTTGATATACGATGGTCTTACGAGGTCGTATGGGGGTGGTGCATAAGCGACACTGTAAAAACATGTAGACGATCGGTTAACGGGATATACTGGTAAAAGTCTGACATGGGGCATTTGGGAAACAACGGGAAGGTCAGTAACTTGACACACGTATAGTTTATTTCCAGAAAAGGTTTGGAGACATTGCTTTCGCAGTATTCTTTGGCGTAGATGCCCAATTGTGGAGGACTGATGAAAAGATGGCAATAGGTAATAGGTGGGTGAAACGGTGCTCAACTATTGGTTTATCGGGGGTTACTCCAAGACCAACAGATGAGGAATGTAAATTTACAAAGAACCGGGCATAATAGTGGTTAATATGTTTTATATTTGACGGAATAAACCGGAAGTAGTATATCACTGGAACCCTCAAAAAGCGCAGATAATTGATAGGCCAGGTATGTTGAGGAAAGTCCAACCCGAGACTTTGGGTGGGGGGGGACAAACAGATTCATGGCGGCCTAAGTTACAGGTAGTTCATTTTCGGCTAAAGATGTGGAAAAAGCACTCTATGGATTGTGGTGCAGGTGGCTGGCCATGATATCCTAGCGGAACAGCGGCTGTGGTTCATAGATGAGTGAAAAGTGATACAATTATGGATTTGTCCGGGTTCGTTGGCGAATAGTATGGGAGCATCTAAAGTTGGTAACAAAGTGGATGCGGGAGGTGGACATATAGTGGACTGATACAGTCGTATAAAGGCAGTACATATGAATGGCTCACAAGAAGTGCAGGTGATCGCGTAGCTGGATATGCTGAAGTCTGACATGAAAAGCTAAGGAGGCAATCGAACTATTTATGTCCTGGATTGTGGACACTTCATTGCCAATGCAACTGTCATGAAATGCAAAGGGCTGAATTAATTTGCGTTGAATGTTCTTCCGCAGCTGAGAGCACCTGCGGGGGCGATGTATCGTATTAACAGCACTTCAAAGGCTATTTTTCACTTCTTCAAAGGGGATCCTATCGGGGATATTGAATAACGTGTTTTTTTGTGTTGCTCATACTTCGCCCAAAATAAGAAGCAAAGGTTTCGATGAAATGACCCTTTGTGACTAGATCTTGGGTTGACGGATTTTTTTGGGCTTCACAGATACACGCTTGCGAAATCAGCTTGGACAAGGCTCTATACACTGAAGACGCCCAAAAAGAGAGATGGAAGAGATTTTGTCTTTTTGCCTTGGCTCTTTTTCTGCCTCGCCAACAATATCCGTTAGGGTGGCAGAACAAGGATTTAGTGCAATTTTCGAAATTTGTGACGTGGCGAGTACTCTGGGCTTCGGCAAGATCAACCAGTGAGAGTGTAGTTTGTTTGGCTGATAACCTCGGCATTGCAGCTCTGATATCGATTACACTTACGAGCTGAGTATGCAGAATAGTGTTACGTTACCTACTGCAAAGATTTCCTGGAGTCAAAAGTAGAACCCTGTGGTTTTGGATGAAAGAAACTTAACACTGTGAAACCGCAGATAGTAAGACTTTGAAGCCAAACGACGACTTCTTATATATATATATATATATATATATATATATATATATATATATATATATATATATACAGCGTATAACGTCAAATGCGAATAACGCTGTTGGAATGCAGTTGAATCGGGTTGTAGGCTGGACTAAAATATCACAAGTCTTTTTTATTCCAGACAGATGTTACCCTCCGTTCGTATCCTGGAGGCAGTTCAATGATTTCTTTTGCGAGAGGTTTGAAATCCCTCGGGGAAGTATAAAATTGGTGTCCAGACGAAATCCCCGGAAAATGATTTTGCTTCCTGGGAATACAA
This sequence comes from Fasciola hepatica, assembly GCA_948099385.1. Lineage (NCBI taxonomy): Eukaryota > Metazoa > Platyhelminthes > Trematoda > Plagiorchiida > Fasciolidae > Fasciola > Fasciola hepatica. The sequence goes on along the minus strand of CANUEZ040000008.1, from coordinate 5,163,476 downwards.
TAAGAGGCTGTAAATTTTAGTATTACTCTAAAAAGCTTAGCGAAAACTTTAAATATTTAAATCAGCAAAAGACGCGGTGTGGTAGTTTACTTAATGCCGTGATCTAGCCGAGAATCTGTAGTTGCTGTCCAGATAAAGTCGCGAAAAATAAAGTTGGATAAGCTTGAGCCTCAAGTTCCCAGAAAGGACTTGTTTTGATATTGTAGGATGATAACTTGCGATCCTTCTATGGGGCGGAGCACTTCACTGCTCCAACAATCAACCTTTCTGTATAGATGACCACTTCTTCCAGGAACATCGCAAAATTGAGTATAAAAGAAGCGAAAGTTAGGGTTCAGTCTACGTGATTTGCGGGTCACACTGACCTTGACCTGACAGCATCCACATCTTGGTAGACTTATTTCCGTCTTATGATGCAGCGTCTACTTCGCTGATATCACAATTGGACTCTGCGCGAATGGCTGTTCTAACTCGACCTGTTACTACACCAACCACAACTTTTTCCCAAATAAACTCGTGCACTTCGCCACCTTGTACTCTCTCTGGATTGGTGCACAAGGGCCGGGAGTCCTCGCTTTTCCATTCTCCCGCGGTCGGATTTAGGAAGGGTTGGCTTTCCTGCATTTTGCAGCAACGGAATATTCAAGGAGTTGACAGTGGGAGAGCCCCTAAATTTTCGGCGCACAGCCGTGCTCGTCTTGTGAGCCGGAAAGAATTGAACTAAACTAGATTCGTGTGGTATTGAGAAAAAATGTCCGGTTTTTCGCATCATGATCCTATTGGATCTAAAGATGTTGGGGCATGATTTGTGACCTAGTCTTCTGCACTTGATGAGTACATAAAACGAAAAGGAACAGACCTCCTCTTTCTTCGCACGAGCCCCGTTGTTGTACCAAGCTCCTGTTGCTTTCTATTACCAGCTGATGACCAACCAGTGAAACGGCCTTGGCTTGCAAGAATTCACTCAAGGATGACCGATACAAGATTGATACTATGTAAAGACCGTAAACTAGATGGCAATGGGGTCACGGCTGTGGGTGAAAGAGGTGTAAACTGCAGGACTAGGGGGATGAAGCTCCACTGAGTAAAACTGTTATTTAAAATAGTTGTTTGATTTTTCGTGAAGCTGCTTCTCAGATTTTTTAATATCGAAACTGCGCCCATTTTTTTCGGTAGCCTATTCCAGTCGCTGACTATTCTAGTACAAAAAAGCTCTTACTCAGTCAAGTCCTCGCCGTCTTCTTTCGTAATGCGGAGGCATGTTCTCGAACTACGGCGGCCTTGCTGGGTATTAGTAACGTGTTGAATCATCCAACCACGTGACACATTCCCTTCACTATTAAGGAGGTGTACATGAGGTGGACCTAGCACTTACTCTAGAGTGGACACTTGGTCAGCCTGTCAAGGTACTGCTCGCTTCTGAGCCCATGGACAGGTGAACCTTCTCTTGAAACATCCCTATATAAGCCTCAACGTTTTATTGTCCTTAGGGATGTACGGCAGTCTGGCTTGGATAGAACTCTCCAGATAGATACTCACCGAAGCTTCGCATGGAGAAAACGAAACACCGGGCCTCTCAGTCGCTACCATGTTCTAAAGCCACCGGAAAGCTCTGGAGGTTTCTGGGTAGCCACGCAAAATCGTTCACCAGACATGAAATCACCAGATACTACACACCCAGGATTTTTGCTGTGCTCATCTGTGAGATTGATACCTTAAGCCCGGCCGCCCTAACTACCTCAGATTCGCATCTATCTGCCGTTCGCTAGATGCAGGTGTTTTTTAACATTAAGCGGTGTATCCTGGTCTGCGGATCACTGATATACCCTATTCAGGTATGGCTGGATGGGGTCATCCGATGTGGAAGTAACCACTTTGACGCCGTCCGCAAGTACAAAGACGGCGTTCTCTAACCCCACTGCGGGGTCGTTTACGAACATTAGAAAAGGTGGATGCCCCAGTGCTGAACCCCGAGGTACGCCACTGCGCTGGAGGCCCGCTTACAAAACACTCTCATACTCTAACCTGGGAGCTCATACTTTTTATAGTTTTTGATCCAAACTGCAACTTGGAGGTTAAATCGGAAGCTTTTGGTTTGCTTTGAAGTAGTTAATAGCTTTCCGTATCCATTTCCTTTTTGGGTGTCAAGGTAATACTTCTGCGTTGTCTCCTTGTCACTTCTGGCGGTTGCCGCGCCTAGAATATGTAAATGATTGGTTAGGCATGAGTGACGTACGGAATCATGTTAGCTTGGTACCACTTATTGAATTACCTTCAGGTTGACAGCCGCTTCTTTCGTTATATTTTTCCCATCACATTGGGACCACTAAAAAGGGGCTCACGGGGCGGTAGTTTAAGTAAGTCGCCTCGTATCTACCCTCATGAATTAGTCGCACTGTGGACCTAATGCACTCCATCCATGGAGGCGCCCAACCGCGCAGTCGGAGGTTCCGCAATTAGGTCAGCTGATGGCCTCCGGAAGACCGCATAGACGACATCAGGCTACGCAACTTCGCGCATCTGCAATTGATTCAAACCAGTTGCTGGGTTAACTTGGCGCATGAATCAGGTATTCTGGAATTTTCCCTTTTTTCATCGTTTAGGCTTGGGTTTGTGTCACATCTAGTAGTAACATTGATTCACACTAAAGCGTCTTATTGCCTGTGACAATAGCTGGGACACACCACTGTGCTTACGTCATTCATTACCCCGAGAAATCTACAGAAGCCCTCTACCTGGAAATCTGGATCTATATCTACTACAAATAGCCCTTTGGGAGCCAAACCGTTAAATACCCAGCAATTGTTGGCTAGTTCAACTCTTCTCCTGATCGTCTGTTATTTGGGGCCACCCCACAGTGAGATCGTAAAAAACCAGCACAAGAAATTTCTAGGAACTTAGAGATGAAGCCTAACTAAAAATATCGCTCGCTCGATTATCGAACAGTTCACGGGATTAAATAAACTATCACATCACGTCTTTTGTCGATTTAAATCGGTTTAGTTTTTACTTAGCCACCTAGAGTAATGCGAAAAATCACGGCTTTTTAGTGTGATCCCATAACTCCAAAAATATTTCCAGGGATTTCCTCCGGACGCGAAATTTTGACTTAAAAACCAATTTAGTAATTCTTGCAAAAGAAGTCTTTGAACCGCTTCCCAGGATGCGAAGTAAGGGAAATTTCTGCCTAAAATGAAAAAAGTTTGCACCATCGTGCGCGATTGTATGTCAGTTTACCACCCAATTCAACATATTACCCAAAAATAGTCTTCAATTAGTTTCAAAGTCTCATTATCAGCAGTTCCATAATTTCAAGTTTCTTAGATTCAGAACCACAGAGTTACACGTTTTCACTTCAGTAAGCCTGTACTTTGGTAGCGTAAGATTACTCTGTGTATTCAGCCCTCCAGTCCAATCGCTGTCTGTGTTGCAATGCCGAAACTATCAGTCAAACAAACTGCACCCTCATTGGTTGGTCGTGCCAACATCCTGCCAAAAGTACTCGCTAAGTCGAAAGTAACAAAACTCTCACTGAATCCTTGCTTCGTTAGCCTGACCTTTGTCTTTGGCGAGGAAAATTAAGGGGCAGGGACCATAGAACACAATCTCCTCAATCTCCACAACCGCGTGTTTTCGACTGATACAAACCTGTCCAAGTTTATTCCGCTCCCGTACATCTCCGACCCTCCAACAAATACGTCATTCCAATACCCGGTCATGGGTGGGCTCTTCATAGACGCCGTTGCCTCAGAAATAGTTCGAAGAATCAGCAACTCAAAAAACGCTGTTGTATTTAATATACCTGACAGAATCCTTGTTGAACAAGTAAAGCATAGCCTTTCAAGTGCTATTATTATGACACACCACCCCTGCCAGTGCTTTCGCCTACGGAAGAACACTCAACGCAAATCTTGTCCACAGTTGTTCAAATTTCTTGACGAGAAATCTGCCAAACAATTCAATAAGAACCAATCCACCGTCACTTCGAGAACCTCGTTCAAGAACATGAAAATTGCTGCCGACAAAACCCCACTACAAAAGGAATTCGCCAGGTCTGCCAGCAGGCATTCAACTTCGTCAAAAATTGTCCGCCCTCAGCTATCTGCTTCTTCACCGTCTGACGATGCGCAAAGTACATGCAATATCAGTTCGACTTCATGCTCACAAGAACATCGACTTAGATATATCCATTTCAACGCCACCTCACCAGCCAACGCCTCAGAAACCGAGAAGCATAGAGTGTGCCCCTGGCAAGCTGCCCTTTCTCGAACTGGCTAACTCGATTCCGCCACTACCTACCGTCAAAACATTAGCCACGATCGATGACGATGTGAATCGCCCAACCGGATTAACTGTCATACCCAGAAATCCTCAACCCATCAACGGAGACACCCCAGGTTCTTCTGTTCCATCTCTTTACTCGGCTCCAATAGCCACCCGGCAATCTACGGTGCCTAGGCCACCCCCGAAACCAGCGAAAACTTCTTTACCAGGTGGGATACACAATGTTGACACTACGGTCAACCCTAACTCACTCGCCAAGCTACACTTCCAACTGCTAAGGACCCCAAGCGAAGCAACACTGAGTGCAACAATGGACGAGAGAACGTCATTCAGGACCTATCTCCCCAATCTAAACCACTGTCCACTAGTTTCACCGTATATACCACCCAGTCTTGCCTTTTCGATACACGGTTATCATCCTCATCAGGCTTGTACAACTAACCTCCGGGCCTCAGCAGTAATGCCACCATTCATACCAAGGGATTACTTTAGTGATTTACATAACCTCTATCGTAACGTAAGCAATATTTTCTCACCTGAATCTCCTTTCCTTTATCATCCACATATCTCGCCTACCCTGAGTCCCTTTTCTATCGCATGCCACTCACGACGGTACCCCCAACCTTCCAGTCCCTGCGCCAACCAACACCCTTAATTACCACCAACATTTCACATTCCACTCCAGGTTACAGCCCATTAACTTACTGATGTGAAGAGGGCACCTGCGTTACGGCCCGTATTAAGGAAGGTGCCAAGATACTTGACAGTGCTACTCTTCCTCTTTCTCTCCCACTTAACAGCTACCTATCCTTCCCTCTTCATATTTCCATGCCCCAGCCACCAGCGTCTACCAGGAGTAAAGCACTCGATAGTGATCTTTCACTGTGTTGTTCCACACTAGGTAGAGTTACAAACCGCCGGCATCCTTCCAATCTAGCGAACCTGACCAGTACCAACCATACTTAGCCTAGCTTAACAACCAAGCTGACTCCCTCGCCAAATATGTCTACTCAGTTTATTTCACCATCCATGATGTGTCATATTCGCCTATCAACATTATCGACTACTTCATCTCCAAGAATACTGACTGCTCCATCCGATCTCCCTTCAGCAAACGTAATGCCGGAATCCTATGAAGATCTCAAAGTTGATCTTGACTCTACTAAACGGTTTTGATTGTTTATGCTGAATGCACGCACAATAGTGAATAAGATGCGAATGCTGAGTAAATTACTGCTCACTTCTGATTACGACCTTATTTTAATTACTAAAACCTGGTTGACAGACAACACTCCAAATGAGGATATCGCTATCACCGGGTACCAGGCTTTCAGGAAAAACAGACCCACTCAGTGAAGGGGAGGCAGTCCTATATATGTAAGGCAAAACATACGAGCAAAAATATTTCAGTACCCCATAATGGAGAACTGGCTGGATTCTGTTTGGCTGCAGGTCACAACAGGATGTTCTGACTTTATTGTCAGTTGCATCTACCGCCCCCCGAATACTAGTCAAAACGACTTCCTGTCTATCATAGAGGAGTTGAACATTGTTGCGGACATACTGAGCTCAAAACTGGTAGCCGGTGACCTTAAGGCACCGGGCATCCGCTGGTCTACTTTGAAAGCCCCACATCACCTACTACACTTCTTGAGCAGCATTCGTTTAGGAAGATGGACTCAACATCTGATGTGCCGAACCAGAGGCAGTAGCATTCTTGACCTCACTTTTACCGTAGGACCATCCCGTGTACACACATCTATCGTGAACGGCATCTCAGGTTGTGACCACTCGCCGGTAAAATGTGAGTTTTCGGTGCCAACACGAACCATCTACAAACCAACGGCAAAAAGACCATTCCCCCAAGCTAGCTGCAATCATTTACCCTCACTCATTTGCTTGCAGAAATGTGACGCTTTCCTTTTATCTGATGGCTTGCGTACCGTAGTGGATCATCTTTACTCCATACTTAATGCATGTCTGGAGGTAATCACCCCATCCCAAGGACTACCTGGATAAGATAAACCAAATAGTGTTTGTCGATTGAAGCAGAAGCTTCCTACGCTACAGAGCAAATTCCTAAGTTCGAGAGACTTTTCGTTGTTCTTACAACTGAACCGTTAATCTCACTTAATAAAATTGATTGAGATATCCCTCAATAAAAAAACAAGAACTAAGGTCTTTAAGTCACCCTAAGAGGACCAAAGCTTTATCCAAGCTGATGAAGTTGAGAAACAGTCTGTGCAGTTCTCCTATCTCATTCATTATATATAACAACAATTATATAACGAACTCCCAAGAGATCTCCGAGGCATTCAGTATCTATTTTTCTTTGTCTCCAACGACCGATGACTCCTCATGCCTATATCACGTTGAACAGCTGACATTTGCACAGTTCTCAGAGATTACGTTTCATCCAAACGATTTAACAGTAAAACTAACCAAAATTAGGCTGTCACACCACCCCCGAGCCAGATGCCGTACCAGCGGCTACTTTTAGTCTAGGTGGAACTGATATCCTATTCTTGTTGTCAAAGGCTTTTAATTTATCTATGAGCAGTAGCGTTTTCCCCTCCCATTGAAAAACATCAGTTATTATCCTAGTTCCTAAGAAAGGTTCACAGCAGGACCTAACCAACTATCGACCAGTGAACAACACCCCTGTATTTTCCCGAATTATGGAATCATTAAAAATAAGCTTACAACTCATCTACTGAAAAATAGCCTCATTAAAACTGGACAGCACGGTTTTCTTCAAAAAAGATCCTGTGCCACCTGCATGAATGATTTCCTTAACTTACTAACTACGGCCACTAACAGTGGTAAATCAGTGATCGTAATACTCTTTGACATGACTAAGGCTTTTCATCGAGTATCCCATAATAGGCTATTGGCGATGATGAAAATCCACGGAACCGTTGACCCGATCCTGAGTTGGTTTTTATCATATCTAACATCCCGAAAGCAGGTGGTGGACGTTGATGGCAGTTAATCATCACCTCGACCAGTTACCAGTGGAGTTATTCAGGGTAGTGTACTAGGTCCTTACTTTTACTTCTTTATGTTAATGATACTTTCAACGTCATCACACACGGTGCTGCGTTTCTTTTAGCAGATGACATCAAAATTATTTACTCCTTTGAACCTGACGCCTTAGCTTCTACCAATGCTGCCATAACGAGTGACTAACTGTCGATAGATTCATGGAGCAACCAAAGATTGATGAAATTCTCCGCTGTCAAAAGTAGCATCCTTTTGTGTGTGTCAGGTTCCCGCAGGAAGATTTAAAATTATTGATCATTTCATCTGCAACGGTCCGGAAGTAAGGGACTTGGGATTACAATATTCTTGTACGTTTAATTTCCCCGAACATTCGGCCGTGCAGGTTGCTAAAGCTATACGGCTAATTGGTCTGATTATTAGAACCTTCGGTCTTCCGGAGAGCAAGCTAAGCATTTTAAAATCTCATGTCAGACCACTTTTGGAATATTGCACTGTCGCCTTTTTCAACGTGCGGCAGATTGACGGGTTTGCAGTTGAGAATGTACAACGTAGATTTACCAAACAGCGGCTAGGATATTCCTTGCCCTTAAATTATATGGGAAAGTGTGAAATATTGCGCGAAGAGCCCCTACGGCTGCGCCGTCTACGAATGAACCTGTTTTTCTTTTGCAGTATTGTAAAACGTACATTTTGCAATTCTGCGCCCCAGGTCAAAACTCCATCCAGAGATTCTTTATGACATAGGGATTCTGTGGTCTTGATTCCAGTATCCAGGACTGCGACGCGGTCTAACTTCTTTATTATTAGTTATTTCTCCCTCTGGAACAAACTCCCACGTCATCTTAGGTCGATACTTTCGGCCTCTTTATTACTCAAAGAAGAAATAAATGAACATCCAACTTTCCAAAAACTCATCCGAATGCATGATCCCTATATGTTTATTACTCCAGCCTGCGAACTGGGCCTGGGATACTAATCAGAAGCCTAACAACTTTGTTCAGTAGACAGTCATTACGGACGGATCCTAAGCAGCATGTGAATTCATCCTGTATTATAGTCAGCAAATAAAAGCAGCCCAGGGCAAACTCCATGACTGCCAACAACACACCCCACGTGTATGTCTAGCCACTTCCTATTTTCAACGCTCCTGGCCACGACCCCTTACTGGCCACCGCTACTCTGTTGATTCTGTTTCATGCTGTCGGATTTTACCATAGTCGGTAAGGTCCTTTTTTATCAGCTTCCGCCGTGTATAAGAGCATCGCTAGTGCTAGAAAATACATGGTAGCATATATAATATTGTGTCTTCAAGGTATCAGTCTCATTCACGCGTCAACTATTTACTCGTTGATACCCTATTTCAACAAAAGAGAATCTAGGCCTCGTTTAGATGAACGAACCGCCACAATCCATGTGGTCTTCCATAAACCATTCACCGAACTACACATAAGTATTTGCCCTAGGTATCGCCCATTTTTCCCTGCTTGTCTTGTTGGTAATTCTCAATAGGCCTTAAGATAATTTGTCGCTAATACTAATATACTTCGCTTTCCGTATATTGGTTAATCCAAAAAACCAGACCTCAACGTCGCCACCACTCATTCCTGTTATTGGCATGACTTTGGTGTTCTGTCTTTCCCCCTAACCCACAGCTGGTAGAAATGCTAGACTGCAGCATTCTCCGTCTTGTTTTCAGAACCTACCCCCTAAGAACGATTGTTGCCTTCATCCCAGGAATAACTTGGAACCTCTCTCGCTGGACAAAACAACTGAGATTTACGCACGAATTCATTTTCGCCCGTTTCACGATCGTTTCCCCCAAGATTCCCACCATTAGACTACTAGAACCTGGACTACTTGATCTCATTGCATTCATACAATTCATTTTATTCCCAACGGTGCGGGACGTGGTCAGATCCACCGCTTTGGCCGGCGCACATCGGGCTTGCAGGACTTCCGCAACGATGTGCAGGCGCAACTAGGTTGGCGGATTGCACCTTCTGTCTCCAGAAACGGTTTTCGGGTTGAGTGTCCAGCGTACGGTCAGTCCCATTCACTAGCACCGCGTGTGGATTATAAGACTTTTGAATGGCGCAAACACTGGCGGTCTATGACAGATGGAATCAAATAAACATCCTTAGTTTTTCTGCCTTCCACCATCGAAAAACTAGTCCCACGGAGTCACTGTCTATTACTGTTGGCTCTCTGTATCGATTCTCATTTATCCTCAGCTGGGAGCATCCTAGACTGCGTTCCTCTTCTTTTTCTCTATTTCCAGACCTTCATTTGCGCGTAAAATTCTCTCAATGACTCTCAGTACTCTGGAGACCAAACCGGTCACTAACCTGGCCTATGCATCTACCCGACCGTCGGCTATTCGTACGCTGCCCGACAGATGCTTCCTTGGTTACTTTCCGGGATCCCCTGGTGCCTGGTCGCCTGATCGCGGACTACCTGATACCTACGGCCGTTTGGCCCCACCAAGAAAACTCATGCCAATCTCAACGGTGCGAGGTGCGGTCAGATCAACCGCTTTGGCCGACGCATATCGGGCTGGCAGGCTGACTGCAACGATGTGCGGGCGAAACTAGGCTGGCGGATCTCACCTCCTGTCACCAGAATTGGTTTTCAGGTTAGGTGTCCAGCGTACGGCCAGCCTCATCCACTAGCACCAGTTGCGGATTGAAAAACAACGTCCCCTGCATCTTACTGCTGCCACCCATTGCCTCCTCCAACGTTCCTGAACAAGGTTTACCATACACCCGGGCAAGTTCCAAACCAACATATGCACACATACTTACTCGGCTCAGAAATGTACCCTACAATTTGCGACTACTGACATTTATATCTATCGACTTATCTTTTATTTGCCTGAACTGATGCCATGTTTACCCTCATCCTATTATGTCAAGTTACCGGATTCTATACCCCGAATCATGAAATGGTTTCACTGTTCAGATATCTTTATTATGAAGGTCACAATTCCTGATATACTCTTGAAGAGACCATCCATCCACTTCATAATTCCTATGTCACCAGTACATTTATCTAAACAAAACCATCAGTTAAAGAGTCTTTTCTCACCTGCCAACAATTCCACACAAAACTAAATGGTCCTCCTCCCGGCGCGTCATCTATGTAACATCAGCTCTGTGTTCATTGTATCATTCCGTTGCATATTCTCTCATTCAGCCATTTCATGGCAGTTGCATTGGCAATGAAGTGTCCACAATCCAGGACATAAATAGTTCGATTGCCTCCTTAGCTTTTCATGTCAGACTTCAGCATATCCAGCTACGCGATCACCTGCACTTCTTGTGAGCCATTCATATGTACTGCCTTTATACGACTGTATCAGTCCACTATATGTCCACCTCCCGCATCCACTTTGTTACCAACTTTAGATGCTCCCATACTATTCGCCAACGAACCCGGACAAATCCATAATTGTATCACTTTTCACTCATCTATGAACCACAGCCGCTGTTCCGCTAGGATATCATGGCCAGCCACCTGCACCACAATCCATAGAGTGCTTTTTCCACATCTTTAGCCGAAAATGAACTACCTGTAACTTAGGCCGCCATGAATCTGTTTGTCCCCCCCCACCCAAAGTCTCGGGTTGGACTTTCCTCAACATACCTGGCCTATCAATTATCTGCGCTTTTTGAGGGTTCCAGTGATATACTACTTCCGGTTTATTCCGTCAAATATAAAACATATTAACCACTATTATGCCCGGTTCTTTGTAAATTTACATTCCTCATCTGTTGGTCTTGGAGTAACCCCCGATAAACCAATAGTTGAGCACCGTTTCACCCACCTATTACCTATTGCCATCTTTTCATCAGTCCTCCACAATTGGGCATCTACGCCAAAGAATACTGCGAAAGCAATGTCTCCAAACCTTTTCTGGAAATAAACTATACGTGTGTCAAGTTACTGACCTTCCCGTTGTTTCCCAAATGCCCCATGTCAGACTTTTACCAGTATATCCCGTTAACCGATCGTCTACATGTTTTTACAGTGTCGTTTATGCACCACCCCCATACGACCTCGTAAGACCATCGTATATCAACTCCTCTGTCATCCTGTTGTCAAGTTATGTTCACTAATTAACCTGAAACGAACCCTTTATTCGAATCGTGTTTCACTCACCTGTCAGCTTTCGTTACTCTGCTCCACGAAAATTTCCAGGCTCGGGCATCTACATACGCTTCTTTATGAGGGCGTCCTCCATAACCTCTTGATGAATCGTAAGTACTAATTCAGTGGTAAAACGGACTCTGTATCATTTACAAAATTCCCCTCGTCAGAGGACAGCATAAATCCTTTGGTATTATATTTATGCCAATTTCCGGGTCATCTGGGCTACTGGTTCAAGTGCATGTCCTTCGCCACCAAAAGCTCTTCAATTTTTCGTTTGTTTTTTCGTAGGTTTTCTTTGTCAGCTCACCTACCCCTGCTACTTTATATCGATGCTATCCGAAATACTGCGCGTTTTTACTTCATCCCTGCCTTACTTTATCAAGTATCTCGACCGTGGAGTCCATTTCACTCACTTCGGAGAGGTTCGTCCACCTGAGAAAGTCAAGGATCGAACTACCACAAATGAAACGGTAATATCAGGTGAAATAGACATTTTATGATGAGATAAATTACGTATAAAAGAACGTGAAATAAATTCTGTTGGGTGTTACCAGAGGCAAAGAATATTACAAAATATTGTTTATGTCATCAAATTTACACTGGTGTGTAAGGCCTAGCGCTACAAAATGTCAGCACCCATCTCGCTCGTTAGCCACGTAAACGACCATGACCGTTGACAATTCCGATACTTTTTCTCGATTGATAAAAGACTTTTACGAAGGTCTGGATGAATTCGCAACCGATTTTCGAGAGTTCCAGCGATGCATAAGTACCAGCTTTTACAATTACAATGCACGAACATGGAAACAGGTCAAAAAGCGTCGGCTAACAATTAGCGACGGAATGAAATATTATTTCGTGAAGTATTGTTGTGTCTATCGGCGTTTAAAAGGTGGAAGTAGTTCAAGGTTAGAATAATCGTTTGTTAATGTTTGACTTCATTGTAGGTACAGAAACCTGGATTGCGGAGCATTCGTCACTTTGGTCTCCCAAGGAACTGGATATCGTGTCGCAAATTGGTGCATGGTCCATAGTCATAGGTTTCAAGTAGGAAATCCTAGTTTATATGTAGCTAACCGAAGGTGGCGGCTACGTATTATTGCACGTAATGATAGTGGATAAAACAGGCTTAGGCCGTAGCATTCTGTATGCTTTGCTGCCCAATGAAAGCACTGCAAGCTACAGACAAGCCGTGGGTTTTCTGCGTGAATACCTGCCCGCAACTAGGGAATGTAAAACAATAGTGGTTGATCGTAGTCTCGCTCAGTTAAACGGGTTCAAGACTCACTATCCTGAAGTCCAGATAGTGTTCTGCCGGTTTCACGTGTTGCAAGATATGCGGAAACGGTGCAACCATCTAGTTGCAGCAACGACTCTAGAAAAGGATTGTGTTTTCCAGTGGATGCGTAACATGGTGTTCGCAAGCAGCGAGTCCGCATTCGAACGATTTCGGGCTGCTATTCAGGCCCGCAGCTTTGAGGCAATGGGTTACTTAGTAAGAACGTGGATGCCGTTTAAGGATTGCTGGGCGGGTTATAGGAAACCCTTTGCAGCGTATCCAGTTCCGCCAACATCGGACAACTACGGCCAACCAATTCCAGATAGCAAACAAGAAACGAAAACTGGACAGGCCGGCGTCTCCAATCAACAAGGACGTTTGCAGCGTTTGCCGGCGAGGGGATCCAACGGTCGACCTGGACGAGAACGTTCAATGGGTTCAATGCCAAACGTGTGGCCGATGAGCACATTGTCAGTGCTCAGGTTTCACCAACGAGGACGACTACACTTGTGTGCATTGTCTCGGGAGGTGAACGTGGTCCAAAGAGATTGACAAAAGGCCCTATCCAGGGCCGCCGCATTATGATTCCTGCCATATTGGCATTTGTCTTCCTTATTGATTTTTTATTTGGGCTAGCACAACTAGGTCGGTATGGCACGTGTTCACTTCGTGAGTCTTCCTTCGCGCTAGTGAATACTGGATGGTAGATTATATATATATATATATATATATATATATATATATATATATATATATTAGTGTATGTATGTATATGTACAGCCCAGTCCTATTGGACGTACGTCAAGCGATGGCCGGAAACGTTACCCTTTATGTATATATATACACATATGTAAATATATATATGTTAATACATATGTACATATATGCATATATATATATGTACATATACAGCCCAGTCCCATGGGACGTACGTCGAGCGATGGCCGGAAACGTTACCATTTAAGTATATATATATATATACATTTATATATATATATATACATATGTTTATACATCTGTACATATATACATATACATATATTTATAAATATATAAATATGTTCATAGATATGTACATATGTATGACGGTGCAGCTTAGTAGCCCATGTCGACTTGACCTTATAATATGATGTGGAATTATTCTATCACTTACAGTGCCCGTGAAGTTATTCAGTACTGAAAGATCTTCTTCCAGTTTCAGAAGATCTGTGATATTGTTTGCCTGTAATGGCTCGTAGGCCGTCGTATTTGTCGCATCCAGGCGACAAATTACGCCGTCAATTTTGGCGATCATCAACGCTATATCGTTGCGAATGCCACTTAGGTTTGATAGCATCCGTTCGAAATAGTCTGATAATCGTAGTAGCTGATAATGAGAAACTTACCTTGCCACTTGCTGGCTTAAGCGGGCATAGGCTGTGGAGATGAGGGCGTTGTTACAAGTTGTGTTGTGCTAATTGCAGTATAGGAGTGTTAGTAACTTTTACGCAGCATACCTGGGACCGGCCACCTTTGACAATATGGCATCTTCCGTGGGTCTCCTCTGAGACTCCAATGTTGGTGGACTATAACTAACATGAAACGAGGACTTCGCACTGGACTTACCTAGGTGATGAATGGCCAAAAGCCATGATATCACCGGGGGAGTCGGGGAATTGTATTGGAGACTCTCTTCGAATCCTCTGCGACGGAAATATCTCGACAGAACTGTCATTCGATGACAATGGTACCGGTATTTTAAAAGGATTATGATAACGTTTAACAATGTACCTGCGGCGAACGGTGTGCCGCTGCGAAAATGGTGTCATGGGCAACGTATCATCCGTTGACTCCGACATACCGGATTCGGCAAGAAAATTCCTTTCGAATTTAATTGCATCTCTGAGATTATCTGAGAAGAATGCACATATTTGGGAGTGTTACCTGAGTGATAATTCTCATGAAAATCATAAGCTGGAACCGTTTCCGGCAAACATCCACCGTCAAACAAGAGGCGTTGGTAGGCCTGAAAGGTGGATGACTTCGGCCAGCGCACACGGTTCCCATCAGTCAGCCAATTGCTGTGAACAATGGCTACCGTGTCATCAACATCAAACATGACGACCAAGTACATCTAAAAAAGTTAGTTCATTCGGTCTCATGTTAAAGTAACGACAGAAACCTAAGACATCTGCTTTAAAAGAAAAGTTTTACTTCGTGAAGGTGTGTAATATGGGTATCAACACAACAACATTATTGGTGAGAGAAATACGAAAACATTTACAAAGAAGGGTATTTACGGAAACTTGGACAACATTGTCATCCAGTCCGTCAACAGAAAAAATGTACAGATGACTGGATTTCATTGGGGTAAGAGAAAAATCACGCGGGTTTAAGAAATAACGAATGGTTATGGAATCCCTAGAAATGTTCTCCACTACTGCTGGTTTCCCACCTGCAACGACAATGTTGTTTGGTGGTAAGCATGACAGAACCATTCCCCTCACCATCATTGCTGTCTTGCGTACCCGGAAACGGGTAGCCACATTCCCAACGTCATCATGGATGGCCTCAGATGAATCGTTGTTATCGGGAAGGGTTCTCTCATGCAAACGCCGATACAGTTGCTGAGCGGGATTTCGGGGACCTCGAATGAAGAATTTCAATGTCCGTAAGAAGGACTCAAAGGGGAAACAAGAGAAAGAGTCTAAAGTGCCATGACAAAGAACGTCTGCTGGTAAATGAATAACAGCGTGAACATTGTACACGACGTTGGAGATACCATAAAGGGAACTCGTTTTTTGTACAAATATACGCAGGATGGTTTCTGCGAAAGAGTTACAAGTTTTGTGCAGAAAGGGGTGGCACAGTATGTAAATGGCAACAAACAATAACATGAATTGATCATACGCATCATCCGACAACAATCCTTCCAGACAAACTGGCCCCAAATGCAAAAGAAACATGCGAAGTTCGGTGGCCTTCCATCGTTCAACATTATGTATATGTCGACAGAGTCGCTGAAAATCACACGGAGTGTCTGGGTGTGACAGAAGTATACGGCTTCCCAGTTCGACAGTAGCAGCTTTGTCCAAGCGGCCAAATGCGTCACGCGGCCCAAACAACCACAAATCAATCAACCTCTTCGTCACACCCAAGAAAACAACGTGCATGTAATCCAGTGGAAAATGTTTGACCATGTCAATAGGGAGGGAAAGTAAAGGACTCACACCAACATGATGTTTGTGGTGTCGACGTGATCGAAAAGCCTCGTCGTCACGTAACTTGCATTTGACATGGGGGAATGTCATCCTTTTGTCGCAGTGAAATCCACGCTGGATGCATTTATCACAGCCGAAGTAGCCAGTAGGACCTTTCACTTGTCTAATAAAAGCCCGTGCCGGAAAATCACAGAATAAGGATGACAGGCGACACTTCACAGACCTCTCACCAAGCTTGAGGCTTTCTGTCAACAAATGGTTCACTTCTCTGACAGTTGCACCCACATAAGATGACACCTCTGATGGTTTCCCACGACCGCAGTAAAAACCGGCGGTAAGTACGGGCAAGCAATAAGGCTTCACCACCTTGGCAAGGACAGGCCACAGCTGCAGGTCCGACGAACGAAACACAGAAGTGCCGTCACAGTTTAACTGGAGGAAGACTTCGTCCGGTACATCGGTGATGTTACTCAGCTGCATCTGCAAGCCTTCGGTTAAACCCATGTGTACATATTCGCCGTTTTCTAATGTCGTGGTTGGACATTCCCGTGGCGTGCGCAACAATGTCCTTGGGTCCCGACGTATGTTTGGTATATGTTTGCCTATAGCCTCCAGTATACCCTTTTGTCGCACCAGCGTCAGTCGATATCGAATGAAAGCCTTTGATAGTGAGTTTAGCCGCGGACCGCTCTCCTCTTCAAACTGTGATGCACGTCGTAGACTAGCCAAAGAAGTAACTAATACGAAAAGCAGCATAGAAACAGGGTTTACCTGACACTGTCGGCCTTTCTTCAGGTGTACCTTCAGCTTCACAAACTGTCTGAGCCGCCAAAACTGTTTCATTCGGTGTAACATGATTCAACGGAGTAATTTACCCATCATTGTTGGTTGTGATGTGGAAGCACACGGCAGACCGCGTTCACCTCTTGCAATAGCACATCCCTCTTCCACACGGTACAAGTCTTCGGAACCCACAGCGCTGCATTCACCTGCAACTGCTGAAGGTGTTGAGTCTGAACAGTAAGTAAAATTGCCACTGAATAACCTCACCTGGCAACACCCACTTAGGGCAACCATGCCGATGTTCCCATAGGGTGGCTTCATCACAAAGAGCACACATCAGTGAGCTAAGTTCTTTCTTTTTCAGATAATATCTCTTTTGTTCCGTCATATCGGCCATTGTCCGTCAATAATACGTAACAAGGTCCTAAAATGCACTTAGTTGTTAACCAAAATAGTAATAAAACGGCAGCATAGCATAATTGAAAAACATACTGCAGATGTCACACGATATCAGAGCATTCAATACGAACATCTCGAAGCTTCATGAATTTTACAAAACTACTTGGGTATCATCAGAGTTACGGGAAAAATACTTCATCATGTTCTCATCATGTTCTAAGTACAATTACAGCACAATATTGCAGGTTTTACTAATCCGCTTATCATTTACTAATTGGTAAATGATAACCTGATATGTCACTAACACTTTACAGCCAGCATGGATCATCAGCACCCAAAGGAAAAGGAGCGCACCGCTCACCTTAGCGAACAAAGCACGACCAAAATGGCTGCCGCCGGGAAAATACCAGTCAGTTAAAACAATTGGCACTGCATTTGTAACGCGATCAACGGAAACAAATAACCATTAAAATAGGACATTGGTAATCTATACAGCGAATTAGAACAAAATACGTCATTCTTTTCTTGAAATTTCAGGCATTTCTCTGCCCATCGGTTACCGGCACGTTACCGGAATTCGGCGGTGGGCAATGTGCCACTAGGGTCCTAGTGTATAATATTTAAGGTACCAGACTTGTATTGTTCCTGGCGAACCACATCTACGAAGGATCGTTTGACATTTCCTTACATTCCCCAATTTATGTAGTTCCAAAAAGGTATCCATTTTGCAATACAAATGGACATTCTGGCAGATACGTAAGAAACAGTCGGTAGACCAATTTCATAATTTTTTTTACGACCTATTATGCCTGACGGCATTAACCGTAAATTGCTATTTTTGCGGTTCCAAGGGGGTATAAATTTTGTAACAACATGCAACATTTAGGCAGATATGAGCGGAATTGGCGGCAGACTAATACCGCCATTACCTCATTCAAACTTAGCGGGGTGATGTGTTCGGTGATCTTGCTCACCGGCGCCCGTTCAAATCCCATTGTGGTAGTTTCATTCATCGTTACCGTCCACCTGACCTTCAAATCCAAATTTGCCGGGCATTCATTCGTGTGACCACTAAAACCTATAGAATTTTGTGCTGCATTTACCCAAATGAATATCCAAGGAACCTTTTGTGACCTCGCTTGTATCATATGAACATGCAATCAAGCATACTTCGAAAGTTCTCGAAATAAACCATTATTATTATTATCATTATTATTATTATTATTATTATTATTATTATTATTATTATTATTATTATTATTTCTATCTGTATGCTCACACTGCTACTGTGAACGTTCGCTCCATTCCTCTCCAGTTAATAACGGATCCCCTTCGAGCATGTTCTCCATACTGACGTTATACCTTGCCCGGCGCAAACTCTCACTATCTAAGCGGGGATCGGTGAACAGTTTTCACCCTTGCCTGCTATCCATCTTTTCCTCTGCAAACAGTTGTTGCTTGTGCAAGCACTCACCGACCCTGTTAGTTACTTCTGGCCTCCTTTCCCGGAGTGACACGTCCATCCTTCCTTCTGCCCCATACGTCATCATGCCCGTTCCGTGTTAGAACCCGTTAATATTGCTTAATCATCGGCACATTTATTGTCACTGTTCATTGCCTCATCGGCCACCAAAAAACGTCCGGCGCTGACATATCTTTCGGTAGTCCTCCAGTGGGCAGCGAAGTAATTAGTTACTACCTGCATTCTTCATCGGTCCATCCGATCACCTCCGCAATGCTACTTCATCGAGTTATTCGAATTTTGCAGATCATTACTTTCCCTTTATGGCTGAACGTCTCCGATACACTTCCCAAGTAGCTTTGACGCACCGCTACCATCATCTGCTACTCCTGTCAAACTGGTCGTTAGAAACGTTACACTCACCGTCTACTTACTTCACCATCACCGTTATTGCGACCTCATTCTGGCAGTTCTTTTGATCCTCCAGATTTTGCATTCGTGTTAAATTACCGAAATTGACCCTGTATCCGGCCTCTAAATCCCATCTTTATCTGCACCAGCTGATAAATTTTACTTTTATATTCGTTGATCCACTGCCGCTTTCCGCGATTTACTTGGGCAGTTTTATTGATCAGTGATTTTGCATGGTACACACCACACAGTGTTCACCTATTGACGTACACTCACCCGTGAATTACTCTATCATCCCTCCTGCAGAAATGAACACCTATGTAATGGCTGTAACCGCACAGTCAATATTAATTTGCTTTCCACTTTCGCTTTGAAATTTCATACCAACCCTATATAAAGTTAACAATTTGCTGCACGCTCACCTGTTTTCCCCCGCCCGTTTCTTACCACCGCCAGTCTGGTAGTCCTTCTCCCCCGAAATACGCAGTTTTTTGCTACATATCTGATTCCTCAAGTATACAGCCACCAATTCATGTACCACCATCTTTGCAGACTGATATATTTCCATGTTAATACTTCTTGACATGCCTGTCGTAAAGTGAATAATTCACCGAAAGCTTCGACGAGATTTTTATCCATGTGCCTCTCATTTTCTGCAGCCCGTAAGTAACCATTTCTACTCCGTTCGACAAACTCCTCCCTTTATGAAGACCAACAACTTGTCCTTTAAATATATTCGAATCTCCACCAGTGGCAATTATTTCCTATACCATTTATGCTTGTACTGCAGACCTTCAGCCGACATCACTCAAAAAAGTTGAACTGATTACTCGACAATGGGTCTCCCATTTGCCGGATTTTTTACCATTATAGTCCTTTTTATTTTTCTCCCACAGTCTCTTGTTTGCGCTTATTTTATCCTATTGTAAACTCTGACTTTTCACCTGTGCTTCCTTCTGCTATATTTGTTTACGTATCTCAACTAAGAAGCCGGCTTTGCTCGCTACTGAGCTATGCGACCACCTGACGTTCAAATTTAATTTATTCTGCCTTCTCTGCCAAATGTCTCATTATGTTCTGAATCCAGCTTCCCGCTCTCGTTTCTCATACCAAACTCATTGGTTTTGCAGCTGTTGATTCACAGTTGCCGTGTTATCTGCCTATCAAAACGGTCATCAGGCCATTTATCCACCATCTACTACATTATGGCTTCTGCACTCTATCCGCCCCTGCAACCACCACAGAAAACAAGTCACGTCGACTTACTGCAATAACTCCATATCCTTGCCGTTACTTCGTGACATAAGTACATCAATGAAAATAAACCGCTGAACACCTTCCGCCCTACCGCTGGCTACTTCTTTTATCAACGCTCTTACAATCGCGCCCTCTATCCATGGCGTTTGTTGGTCTCTTTCCTCGTGACTGACGACGTCGACATCTCAACTTTAGACTCAACCATTACACTAGCCGTTGATTCATGGACTTTTATATCTGAAGATCCATTCTTGTACAAACTTTTTCCATTCATATGCTCCTCACGACCCTCTACTTGCAAACGACTCTTTTAATTCCCCTCGATGAACTCTTTTTTCTTATTTCTTAGTTTTTAATACCAAATACCTTTGATTCAGCCAGAATTTCTAATGTTGTGATTATTTCCGGTACTGTTCAGGCACTTACTCTCCTTTTTTAACCTGCCCCAAACATTGTTAGCCGGGTTAACCATTCGACCCTGACCTTCAAATTTGCCGGGCATTACTGCCTTTCTAGTTCACTGTAACACTCTCTTTGATACTTTGCATGCACATGTTGTACCCTTTTGTAAATTCTCATTCTGGCATCACTATACTCATCTGCTCATGCATTCTAGCATGCTTTGGGAGCATCCAAAAAGTACAGTTACGATTGTTATTATTATTGCTAACTTTTGAGTTATCTTTTACGGCTTCGCCGGTGGTCGGCAATCGGGTAAAACTGTTCAACAAATGAAACGGTATTTTGTTGTCCACTAACTTAGGTCTTTTGGGGGAAAAGCGTAAGTGCTTACGGCCTCCCAGAGCTGGTTACTGCGCACCGTTTGTTTGCCACTCAAGCCGCCTACGGATGCCCTCGTGGAGAGTTTCTCCTGCACGTTACTGCAGTAGGATCAATTGTTGATTTCGGCACTGTTTATCGGTTTTCCTTCATGTTTCTTCTGGCCATCTGCCCGCATAGCAGAAAAACTTGTTTTATATTTTGGGAGTTGTCCTCGGCTATCACTGTACCTATATTCTACCCTCCTTCCTTTTTTGCCTAGGGTGTTTTCTGGACCCGACTAGTCCATCACTAAGGGCTCATCTACTTGTCACCTTTCTGTGTAGGGCTACCCGGTCTGTGAAACATTTTGCGCCATCGAGGAAGCATGAGCACTGTCGTTCAATGTAGTTTCCTGCTCCACCTACCCACCACTCTTCCGATTCTTCGGTCGCTCGAAGAAATCCCGGGTCAACTTGGTGGAAGCAGCTCCAAGCTTTGTCTGAGGCCGAACCTTTACGTGTTTAAACCAATTTTAACACTCCGTGTTCGCTCCTTCCTAGCAGATCCTCCACGGTTAGGTTTACAGTATCCCGTGGGTATCTGGTGATCGTCAAATCTAGGGTGGAGGCCATTCTTCTACGTTTCGTCTTTAGTCCTTCCCTGAAGGGTTGCTTTGAAAACCTCTCGCGCAGTTAGTCGACCGCTCATGATCCAGATGTCCTCTTTGGGGCCAATTCCTCGATTCTTTGCACTTTGGGCGCGATATAACCCGCCAAAACTATGACAGCAGAGCCCAAGTTCATCAGTTTATCCGTACGGTAAAACAGTATTGCCTCCTTTTTGTCGCCTAAGTGGAAATTGCTCTGTGAACAAGTTGTTGGTAAGTCTACGCAGCTAAGAATAGCCTGGACCGCTTACGCTGGCGTGTCTTGTGGGCTGGTTCTGGTTTATTCATGCTGAGATTATTAATAATGGTATATTTTCTCGGCTATGGTCGAGACACACGCGCAGGAGCATGATCATGGTATACAGCGTTACTCAGTAAAATGAAATATTCACAAACTTCAGGCATAAAAGTCAAAAGTGCCAGCTGTAGAAAAACAGCCAGCGACAGTTTATATGGATCACTCTAATAATGGTTTCCGCGCCACTATTGAACCGGTTTCGGTTTCGCGCTTGGCGGTGGCGCACAGCGGGGATATCGAATAGGTCGTTCATTCGTGCTGCTAGAGGTGGATTATCGACGAAAATAACGCAAGCCATGAAAAACGGCGGTTTACCGGGTATCTGCGAACAGGGAAGTTTCAAATAGGAAGAAAAAGAGATTGTATGGAAGTACACTCGGGGAAATTGATGCATGCGAAGAGAATAGCTAACCATAGAGCTGATGCAAACCCTCAGTGTCGGTTCCACTGGGGTTCAAGAAAGGGAATGAGTTATGAAACAAGGAGACATGAAACCAATTTTATGAATGTAAATTTTTTACTTTGGTGAATGTGGAAGTAACAAAGGTCCATATGAGGGTGAGTTACATTTCAGGATCAGTAACCTGTACAATTCAGAAATGTGAAAGTGCAGCTGGAGGGCCCTGGAAAAATGAAGGACGAATTTCCAGCCGGACACGACTCGAAGGAAAAACGAATTGTTGCAACAGATACTAAGGTGGAAAATCTCCGCATTGACTTCAGCATTATTATGCTGTTTCACTGAAAAATATATATACATATATATATATATGTGTACATTGACGCATTGAGCCTCAGTGTTATTCGGCGTCTTTACTGGTAATGTATTACTTCCTATGGTTATAGTTCGTCTGGCAGGGTGAAGGATATTTGTCGGTCAATCAGTCCAGTGTGGCGAGATATGACAGATGTAAATGACGACTGGTATATTAGCAGGTTGCGATTGAACCGTTACTTGTTTTGGCTGTAATGTTGATACCAGCGGGAGTAGTTTTGTGTTAAAAAAACCTATTAATACGATAGACAGTTGGGGGAATTTTCTGCCGCTTGGCTTGCTTGCAGCCCCAGATGATATGAAAGGTCCCACTTGGGTTCCCGTCAGTACGAGTCATAGTGGCATCTTTGGTTATCCATTTTGGCGACTGAGATAGTGAGAGGCGACGAACCTGAAATAAATAGGAATTGCAGTCTGTACGTGGTTCCAGCCACTGCGCCCACCCTGTGCTTCTTGCCTTTCCTACCGGCCTAGAAAGTAGTTTGTAGGGCGTAAGCCCCGGAAAACTTCGTGTGGTCTCAGTCGTGTCTCTTTGACCACGATCACATCGAGTTCAGGCGAACGGGTGCCCCGTTCCATCCGCTTGTGTCTCGAGCTGTTTGCGTTAATTTACATAAAACGTAGCTTCAATGACTCCTGGAGAGCGTCCTGTTTACCAGGGAATCTAGCCTGCACGGAACTTAGTTCCAAGCCATTCGTTATTTTTGCTTGAGCTCACCCGTGGTTATGAGTAGGCCACCTGTCGTGATGGTCCCGGTCGAGTTTACTTCCTGCCTCTAGGTGAGTGCCAACCACAGTGCTCGAATTCGTAAACATCAAAACCCTCAATCCCTGGGCGGAGTGAAGCCTGGTCAGCGACCCAATGCTCGATCTACAGGATAATAAGTTTCACTCGTTCTGTATAGTACCTTGGCTCCGCAAAACAACGTGTGTCCCGGATCGGATCGGAGCCCAAATCAAGAATGAGATTGCTCCGAAAAGTATACGGTACTATTGGTGAGTAGAAACGTGGATAAAAACGAACATACCTTTGACAGTGAGCTTCAGCCACTGTCCAGTCAAAAAGGCAGCCGAAAATGGGAAATAATCCGTACAAAGGGAACAGCCTACCAGAATGGGTAAATAAAGAGTACCTGTCCTAAAGGCCAAACAAATGGAATAAGCACTACACGCCTAATTGTGCCTAACGAACCATATCATGAGTGTGGCAGCCGAAATTCGGGGTAAGCGAGTTGAACATCTGGGACTTGTCGACGTGAGCGAGAAAGTCAAACCTCGACGTAGTAAAAGAAAACTGTCTTAAGTCAGTCACAAACGTACCCAGCAGCAAGATGATTTCAGTGGGAAAGCATGACCAAAAAAGGAAAGAAATAAGCGCTTCAAGCGTGGATTATTTGTCGGCCACAAAACAGTGTCAGCTCGAGCAAAGTTGGAGGAAGCAACCCGAAACTGGTTAGGAAGCACACGAGTGTAGGCAGACAAAGATTTTTTATTCAACATGGATGTCGCACGGGCCGCCGAAATTCCTCCTGGTTGCCCACGAAAGCCTCAAATAGTATTCGGTTGTGGCTTCCCCTTCTTACTCAGGCTGCCGAGGCTCCGGAGCTCACAAGACTCGAAATAATACGCCTGCTTACCCTCCGGCCTATGACCCCGGCTTCTAGTCGGCATGCTCTACCGAATAAATTTTTCCCACAGCTCTCCTTTGTGTTCCTTCACTAATGTAGACTATGGCTATCCGCAAGAGCCCACTTGCATCAACTTCAACCTCCTCAGTTATCCCCATGGGTCACCTATCTCTCGCAAAGGTCTCTGTAGCAACCAGCGGGAAAAAGATTTCCCGAGACTTCCGCTTTGAAAGCAAATTTTGTCTTTTCTGGAGTATCGCGACGCATTCTCTCACATATCGACGCCAGAAGATATCTGCCAAGTGTCCAATCGGTTTTCAGGGTAGACAATAGTATTCTGTCACGTAAGCGTTATTCAGCACACCGCAGCTGTCCCTCAATAGTAGAAAATTGCTGAGGATTAGATCCAACCTGCTCAGGTCACCAGACTGAAGATGGAGTATCGGTCGATTGTCCAATGTCCTCTCAAATTTGAAGAAGCAAGTATGCAACGTCCCGTCACTCATTCTGTTCCTTTAGAAGCACCAATAGTAACCTGCACACCAAACGAATCATTTTCTCCCGTGCGCCTCCTTTGTGGCTTCATGCCGGAGTGTTGAAGCGCCAACTTAAGCTCTGAATGGTATGGTGATCTTTAAAGCGCCGTCTATCCCAACGCTTCAATTGACCTCTGAGCTCAGTGACTGCTCCCACAAAACTCGGTTGGTTGTCGCTAAAGATTTCTGTCAGTGTTCCATGTACACCAACAAAACTGCTGAGGGGCACTATGAAAAAATCAGTGCTAAAGCTAGCCGTTATTTCTAAATGAGTAGCTTGGGTATGTGGACAAGTGAATAGACAGACGTACCCTCTTTCCGACCCTCGGCCCCTACGAACAAGAATAGCACCAAAGTAGTCTGTTGCGACCGAACTAAGGAAATACCTCCCATTTTCCCTCAACATGGAGGAAGGGGAGCCATCATCTGCTGACCGGCGACAGCGGCCTTCCTAACACGGGTTAAGCTTTGTCCTGTCACCCGCTCGACTGCACCGATCCTACTGGTGGTTCAATACTTCTCGCTGATGGTGGCCAAAACTTGCGCCGGGCCAATACGTTCTTCCGTACTTTGGTGGTGGAAGATAACGAGTTCTGTTATCGGGAGTCTGTTCGGCAAAATAACCAGGTGTTTAAAGGCATCTGAATATTCAGCCTAACTTATTCGTCCACCGGCACACGAATGTTTTCCTAATATTTTCGGTCACAGCTTTCTTAAGGAACCCAAGGCAGATTCGCACCTTCTTCTGTTAGTGGTCCTTGATGCAGGAATCCTCCCAATGTCTTCCTTTGAACTACTGGTATCACTCTGGCCCTGGTTATGTCTGTCTTCGGCGGACAGGTTGCCTACGTTGAGTAGTCCTCTTCTCCCTGAGAAAAACAACTTGAATATATGAATTGAACTGGATGATCCAAGCGATGGCCTTCGAGAGCTTAGACCAATCAGAACACTGAGAAAACGCGAGGGTGATGCAAGCTTACAGATTGGCCGTATTCATCAAAGCAGGCTTTTCTTAGTCTCCACACCATCTGGTGGGTCCAACGGCAAAACTCCCGGTGGATTATAATCGTTCAAAAGTGAAATTCCTCTCAAATAATTCCCCAATTCCAGTTTGGTTAATATCGCCCTTCGGGCTAGATCCGCGACATAATCATCTGATC
The DNA here is from genome assembly GCA_948099385.1 of Fasciola hepatica. NCBI lineage: Eukaryota > Metazoa > Platyhelminthes > Trematoda > Plagiorchiida > Fasciolidae > Fasciola > Fasciola hepatica. The sequence continues at coordinate 5,137,423 of CANUEZ040000008.1, read as the reverse complement.
GCACGTTCTCCCACCGAGACAGGTTAGCCTGCTAGTGGATAAATGCCAAGAGGTTAGCAACGAATGCACTATAACGAGTACTGGCACTCTCTAGCTAGTATCCGGCGATCATGGAGTCCACCTAAAAACGCGCTGCATTGAAACACTCCGGCGAGCTCCTTTCTAATAACTCACCCGGTCGAACATCTAAAAAGACTACAGCTAACTACAGATTCGTGGTAGTAGCGGTTTTAATAGGCGCTAACCACGATCCAATCAGGAGATCAGCTGGTCGGCGCAAGTATGGACCTGTTGGTTTGTGCTGCAAACCTGAGTGAGAGTGGTTGTTTTGTCTTTATACAACCAGTGTTCTGTCCTAGTTAACGGAAGGGATTCTTGGGTGGAAAAGTCACCTTATCGAAGTAAGCGGGACGGCTTGAAGCAGGGCCAAACCACTAGGCAGTGGTAGTTGGAAAGGCATGGTCTAATGGAGAGCTTGGTAGACGATTTAGTCCAGCTGGCAGACTGTATTACAGAATCTGCCCCATACCGAGTCCTCAAAGGCACAAGTGGCAGGATAGAGTGAGTTAGTAGACGAGAGAAGAATCCTGACAGCTGCTTTTGGGCCTTGAGCCTTCCACACCGGTCGGGCAACCGCGAGGCGAGCAACCAGTGAGTGCATGAAATAAAGGCTCTTGCACTATTTTTCACAATTAAAACGAGATAAATGGCAGGCCGAACAGATGTCTCACTGGAGGGAATGGGTGGTCTAAAAGAGTTTTAATTGAATATATCGTGAAGTATGAAGCGTAGGAAACCATCCGCTTGCTGCTTAATATAGAGCCACGCGAACGGATGACAAGGAAAGACGAAAATATGGCGCCAGCGAGGCGTACCAAAGAAGTCGTGCTAGTGGACCAAGGGGACACACGAGCAAATTAGAGTGCTGACATCTATCTTACTGGACTCAAAAAAGTTGGCTATCACTCGAGTGCTCCGTCCGATACGGGACACACATTAGGAGAGAGTGCAGGAGTTCCTTCAGGAGGGGCCGGGTTATGGTTTCGACTCAATGCACGCAGCGTTAGAAGCCATTTGGCGGACATGATGGAGAATCCCGTAATTTCTGGCCCCGAATTAGTTTCAGTATCCGATAGGCAGTTTTCTGGAGGCCACCAAATCCCGCGGGGAATTGAAACATGTGCTGCCGCTATCGAAACACCCGTGAGAAAAACTGCTACTGTCTGTATGTGCAAGATTCCAAGCTGGGAAATCTAACAGCTCAGGGGGATAATATAGGCACTAGAACAGTCAGGGGCAGGAGCAAACTCGAAACTGGATCCGGTAAGCTGTAATCTCCATACAGAGGAGGAGAACTCTGCCCACTGTGTCCGCCTGAGATTCGAGTTTCGGCACATGAGGAGAACACCAGTTAAGGAGCAGAAGGCTCATCCCATCTGGACTTGGTGATCACGAAATAAGGAAGCGGCATAGATGGGCTCAGTATTTATCAACCTTTGAACTAGAATGATCACGAGTAAATCAAGTTCGCACTCCACCTCAATCTTCCGAGGGCCACACAGGGACTACTTAGGAATGTCGGGAAGCCAAACAATAATAATAATGGGATATTTCTCTACCATGGTCGAAAAGCACGCGCAAGCGCGTGATTATGGTGTACAACATTACTCAGAACAATGAACTATACACGAATTTCAAGAAAGCGAGTCAAAATCGTCAGAAGCAGAGCAATATAGCTAGAGTCAGTTTTAGTCGACCGAAATAATAATGGTTTGCGCGGCAAATACGGTTTGGTTTCGGATCCGGATTGGTTGGTGGTGGCCCGTGGTAATGCAAAATACGTCTTGAAAATATAGCGCTAAGGATGCGTTATAAACCAAATTAATGCAAGCTGTGGACAGCGGAGGCCTATTGGGGTTCTATGAACGGCAAAAGTTATGAACATGGAGAGATGAAAGAAACGAATGGGAGTACACTCGTGAACTTTGGTGAATATGAGGAGAACGGCACTCTGTGAAGACGATGATGGCCAGGAATGACGGATATTCCCGGTCTCAACAAACGGAGTGCGTCATGAAACGGGGAGATATGGACAAACTGTGAGGAAGAGGACTAGGGAACGTTGATGAATATGGAGGAAACAGCAATCCATATGAAAGGTGACTTAAGTTCAGGATCAATAACCCGTATCATTCAGAAAAGGGAGCGCAACTTGGAGGCCTTGAATTAGTGAAGAATCAATTTCAAGCTGGATAACGATCGAAAGAAAAATGAAATCCTGCAGGAGATAACTGGGTGAAAAACCTCGGCCTAGGCTCGCGCCTTATTGTTCTGTTATGCTGACAAAGATATATTGACTTATTGATTCTCAGTGATATTAGGCATCATTATTGGGAACCACGGATGGGGGGGGGATAAGTGGACTTGCGATCGGATGGCGTATCGAAATTTAATGAGTAAAAAATTCCTGTGTTCCGTATTCTGGCTCTGTTATTGAATTGTTTCACATGAGACCAGGGTGATGTGCAGCATCACGTGGGCATGGTTCATCAAGCGGTGTAAGGGACGTGTCAATCAATCACTAGAAGGTAGATTGTGAACTGTTATTTGTGAAGACTCCATCAGTGACGTCAGTAGCAGAGGTGTCGCGTCAGAAGACGCCTGTCAATCTACTGGTAAGCAGTTGGGAGTGTTTTAGGTCGTGTGGCTCGATTGCAATCCTGTTTTGTATAAAAGGTTCCATTTAGGTCTCTGTCGGTACAGGTCAAGGTGTGGACCTCGGTCACCGAAAGTGGAGCCCGAGAGAGTGGGCGACGACAAACCTGAAATAAATGATGTTGGCAGTCTGGACGTGGTTCCAGCTGTGAGTTGTGTTAATAAATGGCGACAGTTAATAATGAACTGGTTGGGTTTATATGAACGGTCGGTGGCACATTTCATATTTTGGTCTGGGTTTTAATTCGAGAGTTTAATTAGCGTGGGGTTGCAGGGGGCTGATATATACTACTTCAGGCTTGCAAGATAGCGTAAACCGGGTGGACTGCTGAGTCTGCATTTCAAAAGATAAATGGTTTGCACGCCACTTGAAGTTCTGTAGAGCAACTAAGTAAGAATGTAGAAAGATCCACTGGAGCATCGGTGATGTTGCGTTAGAGAAAATTGTTATCATGCACAGAAAAGTGGACGTACGTTCGTCTGTGCTCCTACTCGGTAGTAAAGGCCTACTGGGATTTAATTTGAATGTGAACAGGGAAATCTCATGACGTGGTGGTTGCATGAATATCATATTTGTTATAAGAGTGAGGAGAGATAGTTAGTAGGGAATGGAAAATATGAACAGTTCTCCGTGTTTATTTAATAGACTCAAGTGAGACCGGTGTTGCTCATCTGTTGCCTCCATATGTTATCCATGCCAGTGGGCTTAGAGTCCAGGCTGCGGTAGTGATTGTAGTTGGCAGGAGGCTGTAGTTACTGTTAGGTTGGGTTGTGAACCTAAACGTGGCTTGGATGCTAGGACATCGAGGAGGCCGCTTTCCGAGAAAGATGACGGAAGATGGAGGGGTATGGATGGAAGAGGTGACCGGTTTCCACTATATTCTTTTCTCTATTTATCCTTTTCCGGGCTTCATTGTGGTTGCCGTTATTCTTCAGGTACGTCTACACACTGTCCAGGTCAATGGGTTGAAAGTCAGGGCTATTGTAGCGATTGTATTTGACGTCAACATGCATGCTAGGTGCGCTTAGGGAGGGTATGGGGTGGTTTAAACTTAGAGCGGGGGGTGGGTAAACGTATGTGGAGAGTCCAGTGCACTGTCGCCCCAGTCAGTCTCGTGCGTGAAAACCAAAAGCTTGTCGAGCGAACAAGATCGATGTGGGGTTTCCCCTTTCGCAGGATCAGGTCTGAGCTGATGGGAGACATACCCATAGCTGAAGGTTACCCAATTCCTTCACTGCCCGATGTTAGTGGTATTTGGAGGTCGAATCGATCCCACGAGGAATTTTTCATCTTCAGTGAACTTCTTTCCCGTTTTTTGTTTCCTGACAGAGGGGTGGTTGAGTCCATATAGGAACTTTCCATGGCCCCTCCGCCCGATCGTAATTTTATGCTTAAATGCCTTTTTTCGTATTCAAGGAGAGGCCTGGCGTGAGACTTGTAAGTGGGCAGTTTGCAATCATTTAGCCGAAAGGTTCTGGAGATGAGACCAGTGGTTCTTCTCGTCTTTGCAACCTGGAATGGAACATACTCAGAAAACCTAAAGCTACAAGAATAATGAAGATCAAGGTCTCGAGCTAAAGGGCTGTACGAGATGGGTAGGCCGTGGATGAGCAGGGTTCCAGGGGCTACTTGACATCTGAATGTTGTGTAGCAGGTCTTGGGTGTCGAGTAGTCCATACTTCACGACTTGCACCAGTCTCCGAGTCGTTTTAGGTCACTAGAAATTTCATCCAGCATAATGTTGAGGTTCTGACGAGGGAACTCATAGGCAATCTTAACGTCATCAGCGAAGAGGAATGGGGTGCCATGGTGCAAGATGGGAAATATATCATTTATGTAGATGAGAAAAAGTAAAGGACCGAGTACACTGCCTTGTATAACTCCACTAGTGACTGGAGCAGGCTGCGAGAAACACCCATCAATGGAAACCATATGTGAGCGATTCGATAGGTATGATGTTAACCACGGTAAAAGCGAACCGGAAAAGCCGTGAGATTTGAGTTTCGTTAGTAATAAAGCGTGAGGGACGCGGTCAAACGCCTTTGTCATATCAAGGTATATAATGATGATGGATTTACTGTTGTCGGGGGCCGCCGTTATGAGGTTAAAAAAGTCGGACTGGCAAGTGGTGCATGAACTTGACTTTAAGAAGCCGTGCTGTCTACTATGGACGATGTTATGGGACAATAGGAAGTCGGACATCCGCTGTTTGATGAGGCATTCCATCAACCTGGAAGCAGTTGGAGTGTGGTTGATAGGGCGGTAATTTGAGGATTCATGTATTGGTCCTTTCTTATGGATTGGGATGATGACCGCAGTCTTTCATTGTGAAGGAAATATGCCAAACTTGATGGATAGATTGTAGAACTTCAATAGTAGGGCTGCGACATCAGTTCCTCCAAGACGTAGAAGTGTCGGTGAAACACCATCATGGCCAAGGTGTGCGGACTTCCGGACACGGGTAAGCTCGTTGGTCACCTCTTTTAGAGTGAATTCTAAATCAGACAGCAAGTGCTCGGTGACAGGTTCTATGCGTGAGGGTAAAGTAAGTGGGTCCATAGTCTTGGATGCAGCAAAGTAAGAATTAAGCGCCTCGGCTATCGCTACAAGTGAGGTATTGTGATCGGTATTTTCCATGGTTACCGGTCTTGGCGTACGCTACTCTTGTTCCCTTTAACTTCTCAGAACAGGCATCACTCCGAACCGCTAAGGCTATGCGGACCCCAGGCCTGATCAATCGGTTTTTCTCAATACCGGCCAGTCGTCTCCCCATGTATCTCTCACACGTGAGACCGCTCCTGGAATATTGTCCCATTACCTCCAGCCTCTAACCACGTTCCTCCATTGTATCTCTTGAGAACGTTCGGCGTACTTTCACCAAAAGTCTGTTGGACGTATCCCTAGCCCTAACATACCGCCAGCGTTGTGAGCTCCTATAAATTGAGCCTCTACGGATCCGTTGCATGAGGTTCAACCTGATTTTCCTCTTTAAGCTAATCCACAACCTGGCCTACACCTCTTATCCCATCTCATTCGCTGCTCCTTGCTCCTACCCGATCGGACATCGTGCCTTCTCTCACTGTCTCTCATTCTAATTTCTGTCAGAAGTCCCGATTCTTTCTGTCAGCCTATTCCAGAATGTGGAATAAGCTGCCCCTTGGCGTACGCAGTGCCTCCTCAATGTTCGCTTTTAGGCGCGCACTTTTGTCATACTTAACAGTCACCAATGCTATATTGCTCACCAATGGGCTCGTATCCGCCGAGCTCACCGATGAGCTCGCCTCCGCCAACCTGGCCTTTGAAAGAGGCCTCACACTGTAACTCTACTACCTCTGCGCCACAGGCCACTAGGTACACCTCATGCACGACACCTCCCCACCCTCTGGTGCCACAAACTAAGGCCATTGCCTTCACTGATCCATAGCGAACCTACCTCCTTCCATCATAAGATAACCCTATTGCCCACCTACGTTCATCTCTTATCCATCATAATCACATTTTTTCTCCTCATAAACCGTTGATTCTCAGCTGGGGCACACCCAGACTGCGCTTCTCTATCCCTTTTCCCTTTCCAGTGACCCTCAGTGACGGCCAACCACTTCAGGCACTGTACTTACCATCTCCCTGGAAGGTGCACCTGGATAATATTGCTACACGGTCGTCTACCACTCGCTGTTTCCGTTGGCTCTCCTGTCCATGGTCTCACGTCTTGGTCAATTGTTCCTGGTTCACGCACCCCCATCGCGGTCGTTTTGTCCCCTGTACAATTATCCATGAACACTCGTGCCACTCCCAACAGTGCGGGGCGCGGTCGGATCCACCGCTATGGCCAGTGCACGTCGGGCGTGCAGGCCGTCTGCAACGATGTGCGAGCGCAACTAGACTGGTGGATCACACCTCCTGCGTTCACTTCACGAAGTGTTTTTCAGGTTGGGTGCCCAGCGCACGGCCAGTCCCACCCACTAGCACCGGTTGCGGATGGCACGCCCTAACTTTTCTTGGACTACCGAATCCAATGCTGTCGGTTGAAAATTGCATGCTCCTCATCCTTTTTCCGCCACAGCTTGTTCACCTATAGCTCTTATCATCTGTTTCCGCTTCCCATTTTTGTCGCCCTACCACTGTATGCACACCTACCCGTTTTGTTCTTCCTCCTATCGCCTCTCTCTACATCAACTTTCACTCTTTGAGTCACTATCGTCCTGATCACTCTTCTCTGTTGACGCTCGCCAATAACTCTTTTCCCGCCTGCCGTCATTGCTGGCTTCTGTCATCTATGCGCTTGGTGTTACCCTCTGCTCAGAACGCCCATTGATAGCTTCCTTAAACCTGTCGTTCTGTTATATCCCTCCTCGTGCCCCATGCCATGATGCACCAACTGCACCCGCACTCATGCCCAATCCGCATATTAGAAATTGCCGCTCCAAACCTCGCATCTTTTACAGTCGCATTTATTATTTAATCACCACCACCATATCTTCCTCACTTGGCCCCGCGATTCGTCTGCGGTTCTTTCCAGTGTCCTGATTAGTATCCACCTGTTCAATTGTCTGCTGGCACACAGCTCTTCAGCTTTATTGCCCCAACCCCGTTGCGCATTCATTTTTTGCGGCCTTTTTGTTCTATTACTGGTTCACTTATCTCGGGGCATCCCGCGTCCTTGTCTGCCTCCTTCGTGTTTCATCTGCAGTAAAAAGATCTGGTTGGTGATTTCTTACCTGTGTCTCCTCGGTCATTGCTTTCATCCCTTGATCCGTTTATTGCTCGCTACAGGCATTTTTCTGTACCTTCCAGTGTGGTCCGCTTTTTCATGTCCCACCATTGTAATGACAACGTTGAGTCACGGTGCTCTTTTACAGTTCCAAATTGTTTGACCTGTCACTATTCGATTCCTCTGGTCCGTCACTATATCTCGCACCTGCATTGATCAAATAATTAGACCCATTCTTACCTGTTTTCCTTGATCCAGTCTTTCATCTTCACTCTTCCATGAACTGCTCCTAACAGTTTTCATCACTTCTGTGCTCCCACATTCTATTTTTCTCTCCGCTGGGCTGCCATGTGCACTCGTCATGAAGTTAATCCACTACGATATTCCAAAGTTAATTCTACAGCCAACTGAAATAACATTACCTACTCCTCCTAATGACTGATAATTTCTTTCTAGGACCCCATCGTTATTGCTCCTGCTTCTCTTATACCTATATATATATATATATATATATATATATATATATATATTACCTTACGCACATATATCTATGTGCACGCGCTCTGCATCTTGCAGTTCCTCACCGGCCATTTATCTTGCTATCATCCCAACGACCGTCATCATAGGCATCCATCGACTCTACATCTGTGCCTCACATCTACCGTATCCAATCCTTCTAAATCGTTTTTGTCATCTGATCATCCCTCTATGTCTTGCATTGCTCGCTGCCTGTTTTACGGTGAGTTTTGAGTCCTGTCCGCCGACAATTCACTGCAAAGTACCAATGCTTCGTTGACATCTAATCCACTGCAGTGCACCTCACCTTTTTCTCCATCGTTCCTCGTCACTGCAGTTACTTATACCGATTTCCAGCCTTTCTCATGTTTACCAGTCGGCCTCCATATGTAATTGCCCGGGACCAGCCATTCAGTCCACCTGACCTTGACTTTCAAATCCGCTCTTGAGCTCATTTAAACTCCACGCAGTCTCTATGGTGTGCATACGTTTATACCATTTTCATCCTACCTTATTCCCCCTTCTGAGCCTTTTTATCCAATATTTTTATGAGAGTCTTCATATTTCCATGAATTATATCTGTCCATTCCATCACCTGTATCAACATGATCATGCACATGGCATGCTTCGGGCGCTTCTGAAATAAACCATTATTATTATTATTATTATTATTATTATAGGCGGAACTAATTATTTATCAGTTGTTCAGCTAAAAACTGCGAGCACTTTCTGCGGATGGTGCTATTGGAAAGTTTCCGGATGAATTACGCAAATCAAGACGGCTTTCTTCACTTTACGAAGGTGATCCCTTGAGTGGTATCTTGGAGTCTGCTAGTGTTGTTTGACTGAGACTGATATTTCGCTTGGCTCCTACCCTACGCTCACTTTTGTACGTATATTATACCACCGGGTGGTCTCAGGGAATAGTGTTCAGAAAAAATTGCTTGATTTTTTCTGGGTCTGGCAACAGACCTTAGAGCTATAGTTTCCGGGATTATCCTGGAAAGATTAATAAAAACCATACCGATAACAGCTAGAAAGCTACGCGGTGTAAAGCAGTCATGGCCTTCGTAGATGCCTGAATCATGCTGCCGAAATGAATGCAAAGGCAGCTGAACTGGACCGGGGCGTTTATGATGAAAATGCTGCGGTAAAATACGAAAGGCACATAAATAGGCAAAACCTACTACTGTTGGAGGAAGAGTTTGCCCCACTGCAAGGAAAGAAGCGGAAGAAAACGCCCGAGCGGTGAACAACGGTGGTTATAAAATGTTTCCGCAGAAAAGACGGGAGTCGGCATGAGCTTAAAGCAGTCAGAAGTGGGAGAATGTGGCTGCAATACTCCAGACACAGGAACTTAGTGGTCTTGTTGCAAGGAAGAGCATGATCCTAAGAGATATTTTGGACGTTCTCAACAAAAGATAACCTTGGAAAAGGAGGCAGGACACCAATAATAGGCAATTGGAGAGAAGTCAGTGAGGATCAGAGCAAAGTGACGGCCAGACAAAACCCTATGCTTTGCGGAGTGGTTTGAATTTTCAAATCGCCTCCAGTGATGAAGGTTTTTGCACTTTTGGTGAAATAACACATCTTATTTCACCTAAACTAACGCAATGCAATTAGCAACACGGTGCTCGAATAGTTTGTTCTTTTCAAAAGCTAGTTATACATTTCAGTGTCCCTTCCGGTGTTTTTTGTCCATATCTGCCGGACCGATACCAGATAGCACCCTTTTGTGGCACATCACTAGTGTACAGTTTCTCACTTTGAAAGGTTATGTTACCACCTTACTGGTGTTGAGCACTGTTTTTTTATGCCAATCCGATTAAAACAGCCGAAATGGATGGTCGATTCTATTATTCGGGCTGTGGGCTGTGGCAACAAGGAATGGTCGGACCAGGTGGGAGATGAGGGAATCCAGTGCCATCAGAGTTGGCTTCGGTATTACCAAAAGAGCTCCATCTCCGCTTCCTTTTTCCTAAACTTAACTGAACGGTCTGTCCGAGGGATGATTTATTTTTGTCAACTGTGAACCGCAGAACTTGAGTGGATACGGGAACCGAAGCTCGAGGAACTTGTCGCTCCTGCTGTCGCACCACCGGGGGATCCACGGAGCCCACCTGTGCAAGAAATTAGACTTATTTTCCACCTACTAAGCAGTCCTCGAATCAACCTGAACCTGGCTAGAGTTCGATCTAGGTTGATAGCTAGATCTCACTTCTTTAGCAGTATGAATATTAACTGCTGGGATAGACTTCAAGAAGGGTAATGGAACTGTGGACTGTCCAGGCAATCTGGGGGCCTTAAATCGTTAGTGGAGTAGTACCATTTCTGACTAAGAGTTTCGAGCATGCCATTGCACGGAAGGATGTGTTGCCTTCGATTGTTGAACTCTTCCACTTGGTACGTTACAATCTAATGAAAGTGCACGACGCATAACGTCTCTCTCAGTTGATGTGCGATGAGGCTTTAGGATTCCTCCCAACTTCCAACGGGGATTCGGAGAAGCAAACTGCGCGGCTGTGAGTGAATAACTAGTGTGCATGCTACCGAAGAAATTCTGGACGCCCGATTGGCCGGGGACGTTATCTGTTCCGAGCAGACTGAAATGGACTGAACTGGAGGAAATGGCCATGAATCCAGATGGCATCCACCCATGTATATTCAAGCCCCTGACAGATATCAAAGCTCCGTCGGTATGCAGGTCGTACAGGTCCACTTTGGGCCAGGATTAACTGCTAAGACTAGCCCCGCATGGATTTCTAAAAATAGATCCTTTCTGATCAATCCCTTGTGCTTCGTAGATGAAGTAACTCGACGACTGGACGAAGATAAGCAGGTTGAGGTATGCTACCTCGACTTTGGCAAGGCGCTCGACTCCCTTGATCATCGTCTTTTGTCATGCTAAGTAAAGTTGGTCATTTCGGCAGTATGGACATAAATAGCCTTCATAATAGGGTGACGGGTATGACCTAGGACACGAAGGAGGGGGCTACTGTCGAGTAGGGCTGGCAATTCATGAAGGGATCCCCGAGGGCCTTACTGGGGCAGTTCGCACCCTTGAAACGAAGGAGTGTGGAGGGCAAACACGTGGTGGATGGCTGCAATAGCCAGAGCCACCAAAAGTGGGAACCGCAGCTGGAACCAGTACAAGGCTTCCGGCAGTCAGCAAGCGCGGAACCGGTATACAAAGCTTAGAAACTAGGCTGTGAGCCTTCTGAGAACTTCCGTGTAGGAATTTGAGCTTGGATTGACCCAGTGCGCAAGACAACAGCCGGAAAAATTCTACAGCTATGTCCAGTCGAATGGCCCCACAAAGGATGCCTCAGGTCCAATATCCACTAGGGACCACGGTATTATCACTGATGACCAGGGCAAAGCAGACGCCCTGGGGAATACTTTGGTAGCGTACATGGGATAGTTGGTGGGCTACGAGTCGATCTGGCTCTGGTGCATCCTGCTCTGCGGTTAAGCGAGCTTAGTCTCTCAGAGGAAAGCGTGCTTAAGTAACTACAGGAATTAAGCAGCCACAAGTCAGCGAGCCCAGATAACATCCACCCAGCTGTCTTCAAGCCTCTGACAGATATCATAGCTCCATCGGTATGCAGGCTGTACAGGTCCAATTTAGGCCAGAGTAACCTGCCTCAGGACTGGAAAGTTGCGGCCGTCGTGGCAACACATAAGAGTGGACCTAAGTCGGCTATGCACAACTACAGGCCGGTAAGCTTAACGAGCATCCGGTGTAAAGTTATCGAGGAGATCATTCGGGCCCACATCTGTCAGCATTTACTGGAGCACTCCGACCTATGACTTTCCCAGCATGGATTCCTAAAAATAGATCCTTTCTGATCAATTCCTTGTGCTTCTTAGATGTAGTAACTGGACGACTGGACGAAGATAAGCAAGTTGAGGTATGCTACCTCGACTTTGGCAAGGCGCTCGACCCCCTTGATCATCGTCTTTTGCCGTGCAAAGTAAGGACATCCGGGACGGGGCACACAAGCGGGACTTACCCCTGAAGGCCGGAAAAAGCCATTTGTTTTCATGGTGAACAGAAAACCTAACTCGATCATGATGAAGGGCTGTTCACCATAGAAGCAGCCGGTAGGGCAAAAGACCTCGGGGTCATCATGAGCAGTGACTCTAAATGACCGAACCAGTGCAACACTGCTGCACAAAAGGCTCGTGGCGAGCTCTGTAGACTGCGACCAGCTATGTCCTGCCGGCAGCCGGAAATATTCGTGCACATTTGCTTGACTATAGTACAACCTCACATAAAAGGTAGCGTGCAGGCCTGGACCGCAAGTGGTACGAGATATTTCCTTGTAGTGAGCGTTGAGTATGTTAACTAGATGGGTGAAGGTGAGCAAGGTGGTCTGTCTATAGTATGTTTTAATTGACGTCTTCGCTCGATGGACACTGTCTCATTGAACGCACACGATGCATAATGTCTCTCGCATTTGATATGCGATGATGTTTTCCACTTCACTTTTATTCTCAGCCGGGATTCGACGAAATACACTGTGTAGTGATGGGTGTATAACTGTAGTGCATACTATGGACATAATTCTGGACACTGGATTGGCCGTGGTCATTGCCTGTCCTGAGCAAAACTGTAATGAACAGAAACGAACTGAACTAAACTGAACTGAACTGAGTTGAGCTGGACTGACCTGACCTGTCCTGACCTTGAACTACTGAAAATATTGACTTGGACGTTATGTTGCCGCTTGGAGAGTGTCCGTCTGCTGGCGTGTGACCCATTAGTGAATGACTAACTAATTAGTGAGGCACTAATTTTATTAATTGGTGAAAATATTGGTGGGTGTCGCAGCAGTTTTCGAGGTCTTACAATATCCTTTTACTATGTTGACGTACACGTCAATCATAATGGCGGGTCAGTCTATTTCGGCGAAAAATTTGCTTTTATTTTATTCTGAGATGTGTTGTCATCCACTTCGCACCAGCAAGGTGGGCACACAGGTATTGACGGGGATGCGTCCTGTTTGGGCGATCCTCCATATACCCCGTCTCCTTTTAGAAAAATCGGTTCAAAACCGCTCGGAAACCGACCGGTCTTCGGCCGGTTTTCGATCGGTTTTCCATCGGCTTTTGGTCGGTTTGTTTATTAGCCAATTTATACAGATAAACACTGAACGCATACGAAGGAAAATGACGACCGATGTGACATGCAATGCTTGCTTGACGTTTTATTTTAATATATTGCTTTATTTCATCGAAATGTCCTGAAAACCTTAGTATAGATCTCTTCATTCTATGGGTGAAATAAAGACAATTAATCGGAAAATCATAAATTAGTAGATAGAAAAGAACATGGTAACACGTAATTTAGGTTAATGAAATGAACCAAAGGACAGTATGACGTTCTTCAAACGACTGGCACAAACCGCTTGGAAACCGTCCAGAAAATCGGTCGCAAACCAATCAGAAACCACCTGAAAACCGATTGGCGTAATAATAAAAATCGATCCAAAACCGGCCAAAAACCGATTTGTTTCGTAGCGGTTTCTGGCCGGTTTTTGCGATTCGTTTAAAATACGTGATATACTTCGTTAATTTCCTTCAATAACCCAAACTACGTAAAGCGACGCTCATTTCTATCTCCTAATTCATGATTTTCCGATTAATTACCCTTATTTTCCGCTTTTCGAGGGAATGAAATAAAGCGATCTATATTGAGCTTTTCAGGATATTTCGATGAATTAAAGCAATACAGTAAAATAAAACGCCAACCAAGCATTGCACATTACTTCGGTCGTCAATTTGCTTTGTATCGGTTCGTCGTTCATCCGTGTTAAGTGGCAACTAAACAAACCGACCGAAAATCGATCGGTTTCGGATCGGTTTTACTACAAGGGCTATGGTTTATCAGGCCGATGAGCACAAAGAGAGAGCATATAACCCCAGTGTTCCCCAATGGACTGTTTTGGGCTATTATGATAATGTGGTATAAGTTGGAGAATGTTTCCCACTACTTTAAGTGTGGTTCACAACATCGTAGTATACCTTGCATTCTTTGTACAACGGTACATTTTTTGAGGATATTAGGCACCGAAAAGTAACTGGGCCAAGTACATTTTAGGGGTATCTACTTACTATGCTCTTTCCTCAAGTTGAAATGGATGAAAGTTAAATAAATAATACCCGAAGATGAGATAACGCAGTGTGGCCCACCGAAATTTAAAATTAAAGTCTATAAGCCGCTGCTTCCTCAGTGTGTTCAAAAATAGTCGCAAATTGTCCCTGGGCGTTTCAGATGGGGCTAAATCGAGACTATTTTGAGGGTAGTTTGGGACGGACTTAGGACTATTGTGGGACTAACTGGGGAATCTTGTTGACCGAGTGTTTTCAAATGAATTCAGTTCGGTTCCAGGACTTGACGGCGGGTTGCCTAAATGCCCAGATTGTTGCACTGGTGTGCTCCTTGGATCCCCCGGCGCTTCGGCAGCCGGAAGAGACGAGTCTTTTTCAGTTCTTGGCTATAATTGGGAAAGGTTTGGGTTAAACCTCCAATCCCCTTTCTTTTCAACCATCTTTCGGATCACATTCGCTAGTCACACACACCTCTCGGTCAATCCTCCCGGTTATAGGGATAATATAGTAAGGGACAGTTGGTACTAGATAAGGGCTGCACGAGGGTTTACGTGAACGGAACTAATCAATTTTCTAACATAAAACTGTAGCACAGGCTCCCGTTCGGATTTCTCCAAATACAGTGGTACACATCTTGTCTAATCTCCCTTCGAACTCAGCGACTGTTCTCGCACATATCAAATTCCCTGGCAGCTTATTTCAGTCGTTATCGACCCTAACTGCAAAAGTCTGACTCCTTATTCGAGTCAAAGTTCTCTCTTTCTTGATTGTCAGTGCATGCCCTCTTGGGCAACCATTGCCTCGCAGCCCAAATGAAGCCCCCCTCTGACCTCGCGCTTCTGTGAACCCTTTCAGTATTTTGAGAGACACTATGAGACCACTTCTTCTTCCCCTTTCTAAAGAAAACAACCCTAGTTTCTCCAACTTGTCTTTAGCACAAATGTCTGTATTCTGCAAACCATCAGGTGAATCACCGTTGTAGCTGCTCAAGAGCCTTACCAAATACGGCTTCCACGCTCGGATACAGTTTTCTGGATGGGACCCCACAAAACTTTTGTACAATGGCAACAAGACCCTCGGTTTCCTGGAGCTGGCCGCCCTACTCAGGTGGTACAGGGCTCTACATGGGGTTTCAAACACGTTAGCTAGGTCGGTAATGTACATCAGGAACAACGGAGGTGCCAGAACTGACTCTTGTTTAACCCCACCATACAGTTACCCATTGTCCGACAAGCAGCCTCCTGCTCTCACTCAGAAACCCATCTTCTTTAGGCTTTGCACAGTCCACTGCAATATTTTCGCTGTAAGTCAAAACGACTCCACCCTTGCTTCGAGCATTCTGTGGCTAACCGAATGAAATGCCTTTTGAAAGTCCAGATAACAGACTTCCACCCACACTCCTTGGTCCGCTCGACTGTATACCTCATCCGAGAAACTTATTGGGTTGAAGAGGCAAGAGCGCCTGTGCCAGAACCCATGCTGGTTGATAGGTACTGGCTTATTCCCTTCTAAATTCTTCACTGTTCTGTCTCGTAATAATTTCTCGAGTGTTTCGATCACCACTGGCGTCAGGTTTATCGGCCTGTGACTGGCACATTTTTCTCTGTCTATATCTTTATGAACCATTGTGATTACTGATACAGTCAGGAGTGTTTTCTTATTTGACTGCACTTGACTAATTAACCTAGTTCTAATCTGTATCTGTGAATGGGCAAAGAAAATGCAAGTTTTACAATAGCCGTTTTCTGTCTAAATCCGTGTGTGTGGTGTCCTAGACTGAATGCGCCAAAATATCGCTGAAATTTCTACCCTCCTCAGGAAACTATTTTGGTAATCAATAGTGTTCACATTTTCATCATTTATTTTCCCATTATTCGTCTTTTAAACTAAACCACTACCTAAGCATCACGCCCATATGGAGTCCATCTGGACCCTTGATGGCAGTCGCTGAGTATTTGATGGGTCACTCGTTGGGAACGAGGGGCACCACTATCTGGGCCCTCGTGGCCCCTGGTTTGGTCAGCCCACCGCCTTACTATTTTCTGAAGATTAGTGTCCCCTTCATACAGAGGTATACTTTTTATTTCCTCGATTTGCGTTTCAACATTTCTTTTTTTTATTCTAATACTGCTACCCCCATATAAACTTCCCCAATACTCTATCAACAATGAACTTACATAGCACTCGCCAATGACGATAAATCTGACGGATTTCTTGGGAAAATTAGCCCAAATAGCACTATATGACGTTCACCCAATTGGGTTTAATCCGGGCAAGAATTAAGCGTGCCCATCACAATGTTGGACAGTTTTATTGGAATACGCTGGGAAACACTATTAGCGTCCAACGAGTGTAGGGTTGGACATTCCTGGGGCATTGCAAAAATCGTGAAAAATGACTACATACTTCTCACTGATTATCCCTACTAGGTTTAGGCGCCGAATCTGACATTATACGATTCTTTAACCTCTCAAACTTTACTACCAAGTTACCGATATTTGTAAGCGAAACGTTCAATTTTACAAGAATGGAAATGGATTTATTATAGGAAATAGGTGGTAAATGTGTGCAAAAGATTTCGCCTTTTTATTGTTCATTTTTACATTCCGGTGGATGTTGCTGTAAAATGAACCTATGGAACGTGAGGTGCCGATGGGGTTTTGCAAAAAATAATTAAATAAGTTTTGCTTGCAGTTTTACAGATGAAATCACGACGGCATTGGAAGACCGTCCTCGGAGTAAGTCCACATATTTTAACTAACCGTCCGAGGAAAAAAGAAGGCTAGAAGGTCGAGGTTCAAGATCGAGGGAAAAAGGCATGAAAAAGGTAACTAGCTTCTTGTGCTCGGGATTAGCGTTGAAAGTTAGATGAGATTGGAAAGGCCGTGGCAAGTTCAGAGGAACGAAACCCAAAATAATAACGGTAGGATAAGGAAAATGAATTAACTGCTCGGCAATGGTCAAACGACTGTAAATTAGATGTTAAAACTAGATCGTCTGCCAGATGAATGGCTTTACTTTGGATTCGAACGAGAAGAGACGAAGCTCCACCCAACACCTGACAGCAGTATTTAAGTGTGGGGAAAGTTTGAGCTGTGCTGTAAACGGAGGTGGAATGGTTTGAAGAAATATCTGGCGCGGAACAGAAAACCAATCTTGCGCGCAACATGAGGATCAAGCAAACATATGTATGAAAACCAGGATAGAAAGGGGACGATAGAAAGACCCAGGGAAGGCATCGAGTTGGAGGGACTGAAGGAAACTGAACGTACACTACAATGAAGAGAAAATGAATAGTGTTTGTGGGAAATTGCTTTAGAAGCGTCGAAGAAAACACAATTTCGCGAGCCCCAAGGGGAGATCTGTAGAAGATTTAAACTGGGTGATGTTAAAAAACACAACGGTTACGGTCGATGTTGGTGCTGGTAGAGCGGTAAGTGGGATACGAAAGGGAGTAGTTAAGGATGGCATCGTCGACAAGAGCGTGGATGGGATTGGAAATGGTGGATAACAAATCACCAGTTAAAAACAAGAAGAGGATTGGTAAAAGTACAGCGCTTTGAAAAGTACTAGCATTCAGGAGAAAAAGCTATGGTTGAATCCCATCGATTCGAACAAAGACGGTCCGGTTGCCTAAAAACCTAGATGTCCAAAAGATGAGCACCGGAAGAAACCCACAAGTGGGGAATTGAGACGGTAAACCACTGTGCCAGATACAGTCAAAAGCCTTCGATGTGTCTAGTGAGACCAGGTAAGTTTCCCCTTGATTACCGAGTGCCGACGACCGGGAGTGTGTGACCATAGCTAGTAGATTACCCGTGGAACGACGAGGTCGAAACCCGTATTGACGACCGCTGAGCGGTCCTTCACGTTCGAGGAACGGTCGCAGATGGTCAGAAATTATTGTCTCCACGACTCCCTAAATTTCAGAAGTTAGGGAAATAGGACGGTATGTGTTCAGATCGGGGGAGTCACATGTATTTCGGAATAGTAAAGGGTACGGTCTCATTCTATGGGGCGGGTAACGTATCAGATTGGAGAGAAAGTTGAAGAAAGGTGACGTAAAACTGTTACTTACGCCGGGGCACAGATTTTCAGGACGATGGATGGAATACCGGGAGGACCAGGTAGTTTACTTTTGTCTAGTGTTTGTATGGTCTGACAGACCTTTCTGGTTGTGATAAGGGAAATAAAATGGCGACTAGTAATGGTGCTTCTAGGTAGGAAAATAGAAGAGTTGGCTAAGATAGAATAAGGCAAACCGGGAGGCGGAATCCTCGACTTTCTCGCGGGGTTCACAGATGAAAGAACCGGAGGAGTTGGAGAGGTCAAACGCTGCGCGAAACAGATGTGGAGAGTGACTAAAATGATCTATCAGTAGCGGAAAAAGCTAGACGTTCGGCCTTGTAGCGTATGAGACGATCCTTAGGTTACTGAATAGGAAGTGAACATTTGTTTCTGGTCTGCGCGAAGGGACTACGAGATTTGGGAGCGGCATCGTCGTCTGAATGCTAAGTTCTTTCAGTGCACGGCGCGATTGCAGGTATGAGGGGACCACTCGGGAGAACGTAGCCTGCCGGGTTTGAAAAGTGTAGAATAAAAAGAAGGATGCCCTAAAGAGCAGTTTCAGTAGAGTTTGAAACGAGGGTAAAGCATCAGCGGCGAAGAAACAATCACCTTAAAGATAAGAGACCGAAAAATTAGGAAAACCCATTCCAGTTGGCTGAATTGTGATGCTAAGAAGTGCATCTGAAGTTGCATATAGGTACTGGGAGAGAAGGAGATAATACAATGGTCCGGTGATCCAAGTGGAAAAAGGGAGGTAATACCAGAGAATGAGGAGGAAAAATAAGTAAGAAGATCGGGGGTATGTGCATGATCGCCAGCTTAGTCGAGAGTGCGTGTGGGGAAGTCGACGAGTTGAATTAGGTTGTTGACCAAAGCGAAAGCTACGGCTTCGTGCCCCACCGTCATGGTGTCAAACGAGTGCAAAAAGCAGTTCTTATTGTGGACATTAAATTCATTAAGACTATTAAATTGGCAATTGAAGTGTGATACGAACAAGTTTTCAATGCCATAAGACAATAAATCACAAAATGAATAATTGCTATTATTGGTAGAGCGATAAACGGCACAGAATTATGGTTAGAAGAAGGGAACTAGAGTCTCAGCTACATCAGCTGAAGCTCGCGGTTGGGAAAGTCCAAGTGTGGGACACGGGAGGTGGTAACTGACTGGGGGATCTAGGTGCGGACACCAGCTCTAAGTAAAAATAAGAAATGGAGAAAGTAGTCCGGAAACTGAAGATGAGTGGTATCGGACGAGGGGAGATTTGCACCTCAGTCAAGAATAACCCAAGGGGACAAGAAAATTGAAGAAAATGACGCTCAGATTTGACAGATGGTGGTCGAGTGGTTTAGAGCGTTTGCTTACGGACTTGTAGGTCCGAGTTCGAATCCGCTGTCGTCCGGATCGTAACCACACGTGGCCTATTGGGACCTTGTGTGGTTCTTTGCCACTCCAAGTCTCAGGGTTCCGTTACCGTTTATCCCTAATAGTGCAGTGGCCATCGTGGCTATGGGGTATACACCCCTTCTGCTGCACTCATGCGCAAGCATGTAATAAAAGAAAGTATTGTGGTTCAAACCATGAATTTTAACGAGCTGGAATTTTTCTTCGGGAATGATGAGTAGGCATACGCGATGGTTTTGTGTGATTTGTGAACTTCGCGAGGATTTTGGTGAAACCGACAACCTAACACGGGCTTGATGCGGCGAACCAAATAAGGCTCTAATAGGAAAGGCGGTGACACTACCCCGGGCGACGGTAGTACCATCTACCTCCTTCATATCGCCCATTGATGTAAGGCTTTGGGTGGACTTTAAGAATAATCCGAGGAGAACACTAAAAAAGAAATATACTTGTCACTGATGTTCAATACAAGGTAACAGAGGCTGGTCATGTCTGGTTTAGAAAATACATTTTAAAATGATGAACATGAGCCTGAAATTCGCTCATGTTACCTACGTGCGTGGCCGTCGAGATTATTCACGATCCCCATCAGTGAATAAACGCCCTATGGAACTGTCAGCGAGAGGAACTGTTGCCGTTGAGATCCGTAGGATGGACCAAAGATTATCAGGTGTTCTTAAAATAATGAATTTTCTTGAATTGATCTGTTTGGAAGCTTTATTCTTTAAGAACTTAAAAACCAACAGCAACGCAATTCCATTTACTCGATGATGGGCGCTGTTTGCGTACCTCTCACAGTTTTGGCGAAATACGTGGACATGTAGCATTTCAGTGTAAACACCTAAATGTATTGAGTGTAACAATTACATTATAACATCAAAGTTTTTGAACTCCGTAAACTTATTATTTGGCGGCGGACGTGGTTTTAAGGCTGCTAACCAACGGGGTCAAATGCGGTTATTATTGTATTCACTGCGCATCCAGCTTTGCTACACATTCCACCAAATTTTCCAGTGCCAACAAAGGTGCGTTTGAATGAATATTAATGATATGAGGATCATTTTATGCACATAATTATACAATGGCGGCTTTGGGATGGACGGAATGAGGCTCTTGCAACATCCGCAGCACTTTTGTTAGGGTTATTTATCCGCAAAAATACAATATACAATGAAATACGTGTATGCCAACCGAAATGATAGTGGCTTCTAAGGCGCTATTAGCGGAGAAGCAAAATGACTCGGTGGGTGTGATGTACTGCTTGTGTGTTCATCATTGCAATAAAATAGTTTTTACCGAAACACTTGCAGTAATGCTTCCAACACTGGTGTCGGAGTTGGTTTAGCTGTAATATAGGTGGTCGCTCAGCTCGTGTGGTGGTGCACATGTCAAAATAACTCATTTGTAGTGAGTGCTTCGAGGCCCTCTGCTAATGGTGAATGATAACAAATCATTCCTGCGCACGGAATACCAAAATTTGTTTGTAGCATGGTATCCTCCGTGGTGCACGTCGTCGTTTCCCGTATCACTTATGAACCCGTTAAGACTACCCTTAAGCCTTAGATGCATAATGGAACCGTCAGCCAACTTTGTCTTTTGACGGAGAATTGATGACGGTGATATTGTTCTCGAATCACGTGGCAGATATTGGCCCAAAACTTGTGGCATTTTGTGTCACTGCTAATACGGATGTCACTAGCATGTCGGTGAATGACTCCATAGGTGTATCCGTGTCGATAATGTGAATTTCAAGTTGTTTTTCTTTGTTTTTTTTGAAAAACGCTTTGCATTATAAATCAAAAGTATACTAGCCCGATTCTATAAACTGGGCTTCTGTGTATGCAACTGGTATATCACAGCTTCGAGAGTCCATAGTTCACGCTTTTGCAGTTAGCTGCCGTGTCTGTGACCGTGTCTTATCAGTTGCACCTGGCAGCTGTAGATACGGGAAAAACTGCCTCAAGTTATTTCTAGAAACTGCATTGATTAGTATGCCATTACGTCCTAATATGAGACAAAATCGCCAGTGCCTCCACAGCTTGTCCTCGCCAAAATCGGTACACTTAAGGGTAGTGAGCGCCTTTCTTCGCATCCGATAACTCTCACAACAGCATGGATCCTGAAGAGGGATTATTTAGACAACTGATTAATGTGAACTAACCATTAGTTGCGTGATCAATACTGTCATTGTGCGCTTCTAGTAAAAAATAAAGCTACTGTACCAGTGATCTACGGATCTCAGATATAACTTCTATTGAAAACAAATTTTTTGGCTTATAGCCGAAATGAACTTTGAACGGAGCCTAAAGTAGTTTTTGATGAAAACTTAGAATGAGCATGGATAGGTGGCAATAGTATTGCATCGTTTTCACACGTGCATACCATTCTCGCGTCAGAGAAAGGAGCAAATCGATATGGCACTGCCTGGTTACGAGAGTTCCTTGAAAAACAAAAAAAACAGTTAGTAAAGTAATATTGTCTCTTCATTTATCATGAAAGTCATACTTATGTTGCTCGTAAAATCTTAATAAAAACTACGTAAAGTTTTGTAGATAATATTGCGATGTATTTTCCTCAATGCAGTTGTGGGACATGTGGCACTTGGGTATTTCTAAAAAAGCGACTTCATTCATGGAAATAGCTACGTTCAGGATGCACTTTACATTGATAGGAACAAAATAATCTTGTGCATATGGCAGTCACTCGTGAACGTACAAAATATTTAGGATATTATGCATTGCATCACCCCCAGAAACACTCCTAAAATCGTTCAGTTTTACAGCAATACCAGATTTTTGAACTATACCGGAGCATTGACAGACACGACCCTGTCTTATGCAAACGACGTGAATAGACTATTTGTTTAGTCCTGCATCAATGAAAAACCACACCACAATCTCCTTCCCTTCTCTAGACATGTGATATTTGTGTGTTCGCAGCTTGGCCTCCGTTGGAGTTTGCTCTCATTATAACTATATAAGCAACTGCAATGGAAGCATTGTTATCATAAGGATGAAGCAGATTGACCCTGGATACATTGTGGAAACCATTGTTTTTGTCATTTCCATTCAATTCATGGCGGTATAGACTGTGCGAAATACTCGATTAAAGCTCATGCAGCATTGAGGGAAAGCGTTTAAATTGCTTGAAGAACTTCTTCTAAAAAGTTCCCGCCATCGCATTTAAAATGAATAATTATTTTGATCGAGTGCTTATTGACTTGATTTGAGTTGACTAGTCGTGTTTCAATAGGTCATCAGGCCGTTATAGTTCGTATGAGAACGAAGATGATACATACTATGACACAGTCTCATGGTTTTCCCAGTCCCATGAAAGCAGGCCAGTAGACGTTGTGTCAAAAAGTCGTCCTAAAACACTTTAAACTAAGTTACGTGCTGCTCACTGCCTTGTTCTAGGTTATAATGAGGGTATAGTCTGACATATTGTTCCATGGATGGCTTATTCTCGCCTGCACGCAGCGCGTCAGCATGTGCCCAGTACCAAGCCCACAAAATCAAGAACGACAGAATAACCGATCGATAGAATGAGAGATGAATCCTGTCAGCGATATTTATGCCCCAAGGCTTGGTTGTCCACACCAGCCAGACCAATACGCTGTGTAAAATGCGTGGATACACGGTCTAACAACCTGTGTTCATTGTTTTCTACTAATAAAAGAAGATGATTCTCAGCCAGGAAAGACTTTTCACTGGTGTTAGTGGGATAGTTGAGAGTGATCACTTTCCACCGTACCTGAGTTCAAAGTAATTCAAACCAAAGCATAAAATGCTCAAATAAAACAATTAACCTGACCTGCATGGACCCTGTATAGTTCCCCACTCGTAGTATCAAGGTCAAGGTGCCTGTTATCCCAAATAGCGCAGTAAATCTTCAGGGCTCTTTGAAATAGCCATTCCGGTATGCCGATGAGCAGTCATGTAATGAGAAAACAAGCTAAGTAGGAAGAGTTCTCAAATGTGCTGACTCGTTGTCTTCAGAGAGGTTCATGCTATCAGACTGTTTCACATAAATGCTGCATTCTAGGAATGTATACTATCACCTGAACCAAATTAAAATAACCGTTTTCATTTGGAATTTAGAAACGGCCAAAATTTCACAAGATATTTCCGATTTTCTACCATAAAGTAATCCCTGGTACAGTCATTGGATGGACAAATCGATGATTTTGAGGAATTGAAGAGTTAGCGCCGTGGCTGAACCGTATCTTCATTCTGTTTCATTTTCTCTGAGATCACAAAAGGATAACTAGCACGAAAGCTTATCATTAAGAGTTATGTGCAGATTTTTGCTCCTCCTTGTATTTGATAATACTCAGCAAGTCCGCAGTGGCTCGTTAGAAAGCATGTTTTCAAATGATTTTAGAATGGGAGCAAAGTAGAAAGAAGCTTGTTTGTCTGACCTTGACGTGGATATATTTTGACACGGGTTAATTTCATGTTCCCCACATTGCATGAATAAGTTTTCATGGAAAATCCTATCATGAAGTTCGGATTACCACGTTTTGATGACTGAAACCAAGTGGATGGTGAAATGAAGGCTTGAATGAAAACCATTTGTTGTTGGTCAACTAATATTCTTATGGACCCGCCATCCATTTCATTGTATAAGACCTCAGCCACATTTATTGCCAGTTTTTGAAATGCGGTACTGGCCTAAGTACCCTCAATGTGAATCTCATCAGCGTGGGCGGGTTTTAATTCCAATCAAAGACGCCGCCTATTACTCAGCAACGCGTGCGCTCTGTTCTGTGATCTATCAAGCCACACAGAGGGGTGAAGCATTTTTGAAAATTGGTCACTTTTCCCCTTGTCCAGATTACAGTGACACACGGTATTCATTATTTACCTTGTAACCTGACTTCCTCCGGCAGGATTTTGCAGTGGGTGACCATGTTTGTGCAAAATTCTTGAGAATAAGCGATCTAATTTTGCGGCGTCTTATGGCCATCATCCAAAATTCGGTGGTAAACTGGTTGAGTTTCTTATGTCTTCGTGTGAGACGTCAAATGACTGGTAGTTTGAGTAGGGGTATTTTACTTTGTTAGGGACTGTGAGGCACATCTTAATGAATACAACCAAGAAGCCTGTCGAAATAATCCAACGAAAATAAGAATATCACTTTCAAAAGGTTTAGATTTAGTTTCGTTTCTTGAGGTTTACCTATTGCCTTGTCGAAGGTCGACAAATCGTGCGAGCTACAGACCATGTGGTTCCGGTTTCGAATCTTGCAGCCGTCGAGGATTTCCGTTTCGGCAGCCGTCTGCTGGTTGTGAATTTCTTCCTGAAATGCGTCTTTGTTGCATTACGTGATAATATTCTTGTTAATGAAGTCCATTATAAATGATAGTTTTGGAAAGATGTTGAATTGCTATGGAAATCTTGCTGCCACATATTATGAAGGTGAGACGAGTTCCGTGACTATATTGTTTGGTAAGGCGGAGTATTTCAATGAAATAAAACAGTCTATGTTTCGGCAATGATTTTCTTCCAGTTTATTCCAAATAAGCTGATAAAATATTGAACAAAACTGCGGTACCTGTTCTTAGACGCAGATTTCAAGGGCTTAAAAATCTTAGGTTATGTTTGTACCGTATGTGACTGTATTGGAGTTTTGAGGAATCCTTGTCAAACTGATATACATCTCTCTCTGTAGTTTTAGCATCGTCGTAGACGACTACAAATTTTGGAATGAGTTAATGTTATGGATTTCAAGAACAATCTGAAGGGTGCCCCGTTGCCGTCACAGGTATGTTTTGCCAGTTGAAATATGAGCCGTCTAAGTTATAAAATAGTTTTTTTTTGAGTATTACAGAGAAATGCTATGAATCAGATGCAATCAAATAAAGCTAAATATATCATCAACTTATCTAATTGTTTGTACTAATAAATAATTCAATCATTGTTTCAAACACTTTACTGTTATTAAATTATTATGAGGTCAAGCCATCCCATCGTTACCGGTAAGTACGAACACCGAGCATCCAAAAACCGTTCCTGTGCAGTTTGAAGTCATCATCATCATCATCGTACAGCGGTAAACAGTAGGGCAAGCCCCACTGACCACTGCCTCTCTCACCATGTTGCACGTTGAATTAGAAAGTATGAATATACAAGATGGAAGGGAGTGGACCTACACGGGTGGGAAAAGGAAACAACACCCTAGTAGCTAACACACGGAATACACAGTCTAACTGTACAAACGCACATCGATCAGTCATTCTGATTCGATAGAAAGTGACAACACGATCGTCACGGTTCGCGGTTCGCTGCCATATCCTTCAGTGTCTCTAGCCAACTGGTAGACGGATCGTTTGGACTCCAACCACGAAGACGTGAAGCACCTACTTTTCCTAAGTTTGCTGTACATTTTCTCATTCCTCGCTGTTGACCTCCACGTGGTCTCTTCCACTCCCTAGGAGGGGCGGAGAATAGGACACGGTACGGTAGACGTGTGTTTTCCATACGTAACACGTGTCCCAACCAACGAGGTCTACGAAGCTGGATACGCTGTGACAGAGCGTTCTCTGAATTAGTACCCAATACTCGCTTTCTCACCTCATCGTTGCTTACTCGGCTATTCTACCGAATCCTAGCGATACTACGTAAACGTCGGTGGTCGAAAACCTGAAGACGACGAATATCTTCAGCACGCAGACTCCAAGTTTCGCAACAATACAACAAAACTGAACGCACTGCAGCACAGTATACACGACCTTTCAACTTCAGTGAAATATCAGGTCGGCGCCACAAGTGCTTCAGTCCAGCGTACGCCGCTCGAGCCTTGGATGTCCGCGTACTCACCTCTACTACTGTGCTCCCATCCGTCGTCACGCAGCTACCGAGGTAGGTGAAGTGGTCGACAACTGACAGCACCTCTCATCGAGCATCAACCTCGGAATTGTTGACGTTCAGTCTTGTAACATCACCTTGCACTTTGAAGGTGCAAAGCGCATGCCGAATGGAGCTACAGCTCTTGCGAGATTATCTAGTGCACGCTGAGCATGTTCCGTGTATTCGAACAAGCAGACAACGTCGTCCGCGTAATCCAGGTCACATAGCTTTTCACTATTTCCTAGTTCGACGCCTACATCCTGAAGATTTTGCAGCGCACTCTCCGTTATTTCGTCCATGACGAAGTTGAACAGGAATGGAGACAAAGGGCATCCCTGTCGAACACCACTGGTTGTTTCGAACCGACCGGATAGTTCACCGTAAACCCTAACGCAGCCAGAAGTGTGAGAATACAATAATCTCATTAGGTTCACAGTAATGAATAGAATGGCAAATATCAGCACCCGTACTTAACGCTATGCTTCATGTCATAAACATACGAGTGATGTTTTTCCGAGGCTCATGAAGTTTGTGCAAAATCACTATAACGGTATCTCATAAATTATTCTCAGATTTCAAAAACTGATCGGAAGACCAGAGAATAAAGTTGCATGTTTGTTTACGAAAACTCATTCTCTAGTATCTGTAAACAATATGGGATTAAGTTGTATTGAAATGAGTCAAGCATCTGACTTGAATAACAATGTTATTCATGAGAACTAAAGTCTTTTGCTCAAGGTGCCACTACAGAGACTCCTTTTCCATCACCAGAATCCCAGATTTCAGAGCTCACTTGAGGTTTCTAAATACTGTAGAGATAAGAACACGCGGACGGACAAGCTCATTTTAGGCAGCTTTATCCTCTGGGTGATACGGTTAAATATATATGATAGGAATGCACATTTGGGAATTATGTTTATGATATCAAAATATGATTGAAAAATCATTGTTGTTGTCATTGTACGGATCAGAAAGAGATGGAATGTTTATTGTCAGTGATTGGGAAATGTTCGGGGAACAAAGTAGACTGGAGAAATTTAACTGCCTCCTGTGACGACCGAAAGGTCACAGCCGGGAGTTCACTGGGTTCGGCTTTCATTTTCGGATAGCGGCAACGTTGTTAGATTGATTTAACAAATCGTTTATGTGAACGAAGCGACAGGTTAACAACCTGATCGTTGCCGCCTCCGTTTCTCCCGAATATAGTTGACAAAGTGTTACTGTTCTTGCTAACGGATGACGTTACCAAAAAGGAACTTGCTCTTCATTGCATCATTTTGTCTGTCATGCCATGAGATTATTCAGTGAGTTTATGAACACGTTTAGTCACTGGTGACAACCTCTTTAGAAGCGTCAGATTGCAATGTCTGATCTTGCTCCTACTACTTTGCTTTACTGCGGCTGGTTCCTTGGAGCGAATAATCCGGCTTCATGAATGTCTCTAATCGCGGCTGCCCATGCTGAGCGGTTGATTGCAACTGTAAGTGACATGATCATGAAGTTTCATGAGTGTCTGATGCAAGAGACTTTTCAAGAGTCACTGAATTTTTTTCGAGGGCACACCTCTAGCCTTTGTACAACCAAGTGCGGACCACAAGACAGTAACGTGTTGTTGTTTAGTTGCCGGTGCCTCCCTAGAAGCTTGCTAGCCATTCGATTGAATTAAGTCTAACTCGGGGGTACATGCAACTCTGTTAGGTCTATGGATTTCTTTTACAGAGTTGGATTATACGTCAAGTTTTGTCGTCCCATTCGGGGGTAACTGTCTTCGCAAGTAGACTACCGTCTCACCAAGGGTTTTGTACCTCGGTCACCCTCAACCTGGTTTAGCCCGCCTGTCAAATGGTTTGCTGGGATGTGGCCGCTGATGTATGCTTCAGCTTCGTGAAGCCACAGGTGAAGGCTGGGTACCTGATGGAGACCGAAGAGGGGAAGGTATCTAAAGGGCACGGGTGTGTGCCAACCCGGAGTTGCTACTTCTGTCAGACACCCCATACACCCCTCTTGCTCCCACAACGGTAATGGTTGTTCTGTTTCGGTTCTAGTAGATTAAATAACAAACCAACATTTGATAAGATGGAATCCAGTTTTTGATCTGATCTCACAGAGGGAAGTAGGGTTGATTCTCAGAACTTCCTGAATTCCACTTGGTGTCAAATAGCCATTCGGAATGCTGACTGTCTTTGATGTCTGCTTTAGGTAGGTTATTGTCATGTGTAGACATGTAAACCGACAACCGAAATGAGATAAAACAAAGGCCGATTGGAGTTTTAGAAGGGTTAATTATATAGATGAGACCACATATAGATCGTATACTGTAACAGTAGTGAAAAAGATGGGTAACATTTTGATTACTATATAGTTAGTTGGGATGTGTAACACCTGTGCGCCGTTATCCAACGAGAATGAGGCGAGAAACGGCGAAAACGACTCAAAACCCGTACCATTCATGTTTCAGTACAATTGTTTTGACCGGATAGAGAAAAACGAATACGGTGCGATCCCTTTGTCGGAAAACAAACTGTCAACCGCGTAAGGACCTAAGTGCGCATGCTTCTTTCGTTCTAGAGGGGTATTTTCGTGTGCATGCATGTTTTCCCGGCAGCATGCGGTAGCAGGATCCTTCGAAAACGGACAGTACCGTTGTTAGTTGGCCCAAACAACGGACAGGGACAGCCAATCGCATATTTCGACAGGCTTTCCACTCATGAAGTTGGAGAAAGTAGAGAAAATTACGCTAGGATTTCATACAGTTGAAGACATCACTTAGTTTGCAATGCAGTAAATTAAAAAAAAGCCTACTGGAAATATGGACTCTGGTCATGAGCTCCCTGTTTCACTTCCACTTTTGACAACTTCCCCATCACCTCCACAAAATATTCGTTTGTTAAGAATGCATTGCTTATTGTTCTTTAATCCACTTCTAAATGTAAGCCAGTTTAAATGCCCAACGTGAACTTTTCTTAGACTAGACTCTTCAGTCTCTGTAGCGAATGCAGCCGGAGAAAATCACCAAAACCTTTCTGCTAGCTGATCTGTTTGTGGAATCAATCGGATCGGATTAGTCATCTCAAAGTAACGTGGAAAATAATGCATCCTCAAGCCATTCTTGTGTGAGGTAGTTATTAACCATGTTGGTTGAAGTTTTATTTCTGCGGTACATTCCTTTGTTAGTTAGCTCAGTGTGGAAAATTTACGATACTATCGCGTATTTCCTGATGCATCAGTACCCACCGTTAGCTTCCCACCAACCCGGTTTGTTGTAACGATGCCTGGTTGTCATTTGGAAAGCTCACACGCAAATGTGGCTTACTAATCTATACTAGATACACTGACAGTTTCGTGGGGCTCAGGTGTACGGTCATTCCTAGTCGCAGGTCAGAGCTAATGTTAAGGCACAATGCGATCTGGGCAGTAGCACTGCAGCCAGCCACTGCTTGGAATCCGGTGAATTTATGCACACCAATCGATTTGGAAGCAAATAACATGCATTGCGTGCACATGTGTCGCAGGTCGCCCGTATTATTTGAACGCACTGACACTGCAGCGCTGTCCGGATAGGATCATGAGATCGTGCCAACAAACACGACGAATGAACTTGTTCTGGTCATTTTGTGAGGGTGATGGCATTTGTCTTTGTGTGTTCGCATGTGTGTGCATGTGACAGCATAGGCTTGCTTGTCATCTCATTCATAATGAAATCTTTCTGAGATACCAGTTGTATGTGATTGCATGCTTCCGCGAGCAAGACGTTAAGGAGGACAATTAAAGTGAAAGTTCTATTGAAGTCTCGGATACCGTAATCATGATAGCGCATTCATGATCAAATGTATTCGACGAACGTAGTTTGTAAACTCATTAACTCACAAACCGAAAAATGTAACTATATCAGGCCTGAACGAGGTTCGGGATGTATCGGAAAAAACGATGTGCCATGAGGAGATATAATGTAAGCAACACGGCGTTGTCGGTGAAAAATTATGAGCCGACGTTTCGGTTACCATGGCCAACCCTTCTCAAGGCAGTATCAGTTACAAATCAACTGTGTGTGTGTGTTGGATCGCTCGTCGATTGGATTGATTGGATTTTAGTCACACCGGCTCCCATTATCCGGGCCCGGGGTGACGAGGTCAAGTGTCGATGTGACCTTTGGGTTGTTTATGTGTTAGTGTTGTCATTGCGGTCCAAATTCCGGGAATCTCTGACCCGTCATTTCGGTTGACGCGTGCAGGGTGGGTGGTAATTGCCAGAGCTTTGGCATACAACGGCTCAGTGCATGTTTTCAGTTCGCGTAGGATTATTTTTGTATTTTCTTAGTCCTTACTGTGCCCCTCGGGTATGGCGTGAAGAGTGATCGCTGAATCCCGCTCTAGTTTCGCTCAGGCTGTCATTTTGGAGAGCTTGTATTTCTCTTCTCTTTTGTGTTCCTTTATTCTGATCTTAAGTTGTCTGGATATTTGTCCAGTATATTCAGCTGGACATTCATTGCAACTGATTTTGTAAATGCAGTTGTTTTAGTCTTGCAAGTTAATTGAATCCTTGGCCAGCGTGTTGTCAATCCGAAAGAATGTGCGGATATTATAATCGCTGAGAACTTTTTGGATTGCCGCAGAAGTCCCTGGTCTGCATGGAATACCGATGGAAGCCAGATGGTTTTTATCTCCAGCAGCTTGTGTCCTGGGTTTATTTCTCCTCAGTTGGTTCCTTATTAGATGTGGCGTGTAGTGATTGCCATGAAGGACTTTGCTTAAGCGTCTCATTTCTTCACGGGTGGTGTCCTCATTACAGAGTTTCTCAACTCTGCTGGCTAACGATGAGATAAGTGTTCGTTTTACGCGATGCGGATGAGCTGAATCGAAATGTGTATATTTATCCGAGTGTGTTGGTTGGTGAATACCGATGGTAAATTTTTGGGAGTCATTCACCCTCAGATGGCAGTCTAGAAAACTTATTACTCTGTCGGAATCTTCTGTCTCGATCGTAAAACTATTGGAACTGTACTGTTCATAAGGCATCGAAGGAATTCATCCTTGTGTTTGAAACTGATGACCACAAAAATATCGTCAACGTATCTCACCCATAAACGTGGGGGTGGGGGGTGAAAACAGTTAGGGCTCTGAATTCGATTGAATGTAAATAATGGGATAATGGGAGCCGGTGTGACTGAAATCCAATCAACCCAATCGACGAGCGATCTAACACACACATATACACACACAGAGTTGATTTGTAACTGATACCTCAGAGTCATTTGATTGTAAAACTGCCTTGAGAAGGGTTAGCCATGGTAACCGAAACGTCGGCTCATAATTTTCCACCGACAACGCCGTGGTACTGACATTATATCTTCTCTAAAAATGAAACATTGATGAGTTTCGTTTGACTGTTGCACGGGGAACCATAGGATTAAAAACATGCTAACTTGAACTCCTTTCAACCCTAAGCATCGCGTGTGTAAAATAAAACTTATCGCTCAATTATCTCAGTGATTTGGACCCAACCATGACACTCATCGTCGTCCTAAATGTCTTCTTAAAATGAATCTGATAAAATGCGTAAGCCTTACGGACTTCGTATTAAGTCAGGCACTGGATTCTTCTGAGTTGTAAAAACAGGCTGACCACAAATGACCCTAGATGACATTAGTAGGACTAACCAGTACAAAATGTGTGATGTGAGTCTTTTCTAGAATTGATGAATCTTTGACATTTCATCAGTGGATGACGATTCAGGTCACACGCGAATTCATCCGGTGGCAGTTGAACGTTCTAATACTTGCCAAATACAGCTGGCCAAGGGGACAGGTTCAAGTGATCATCAGTTTAGACTCCCGTATTTATGAGAAGTTTTTGAAAATTGTGATATTTAAGAGCTCCGAGTAAAGAACGGTTTTTCACTTTTGATCTGAAATTGGAGGATTGAGCTGACTTGTATAACTCCTCTAAACCACAGGATAAGGTTCTGGAAACACGGATTTTCGAACCTAACAAACAAACAACTAGCTTGTTTTGTTCACAAAACCAGACGGACTAACGGTGCCAAGAGGCAGTAAAAAAGGCCTGGGGGAATCCGCTATAACCAGATGTTATTTTCTGGTACAGCCATTTCATGTGAGGATGAATGTATAATATTTATAGAGAGAAAGAGAGAGAGAGAGAGAGAGAGAGAGAGAGAGAGAGAGAGAGAGAGATAGACTATCCAAACAACTGACTGAACCCTCAACGTATCCTGAATCATAGCCGACAACTGGTCATTCTTATCTAAGTGTCCACACAGGCCCTGGCCACCAGGTTTTATTTGCTCGTACCCGTCACGCGAACAGTGAGTGAGTTTGGAGGTTTATTTGCAAACACTAGTTCATTAACTGACCAAACATCTAACGGTGGTCTATATGACAACTCAGATATTCGATAAATTTTTTTGCGATAAATAATCCACTGTCTTACCCCTAAGAAACAAAGATGTAACCGAAATTACTGGTTTTGATTGATAGAAAAGACTTGCATGAACAAACTGTAGTCACAGTAGAACCGTTGGGAAATCAGCATTCACGTTAACCACAGAACGTTCATACACTGTGGGTAGTGATTCGAATGCGAATGACCAAGTTCCTGTGCATACACTACCTACCTCGTACAGTCCAATGCTCATTGGGTCAACGTTGGATAGATTCACTCCCACCTACTCAGATGTGACATGCAACACGGTGTCCTGGGTTAGAGTCCAAGATGGAACGTGGTGGAATACACGAATAGTGATTTCTAACAACTGCACAATGTTTCCTCGAATTTTCATGGGGGAATTGAATATTAGTTTGGCCAGGTTATTCACTTTACATGAACAAATTTAATCTGCTGTTACTCAAACCTCTCAGATTAGGTTGAAAACTACACTTTTTAGATGTTCTTATGAATCTATTTAGTGAACCCAGATTTCCTCTCACCGTGTGAGCAAAAAAGCTGACCGGCACGAGTTTACAGTTCCAACGGGGTTTTCTCCGTGAACATGGTCTGATGAGTTTTGAGAGCTCAGTGTGCAATGATCTCTATGATCATTCTCAATCGGTACCTTTTCACACTAGCTTCTGGAAATCAGTGAACTATAAGAGGAGTGTCATTTCATTTATCCAGTTGGCATTTTCATGAAATCGATATGCCGATAAAAAACACCAAAAGTATGTTATAAAGCTGCTGTACTTCAGTACAAATCGAGATACACATCCTTGGTTTGATGTGCATTGCTGATAGAAGTTTATAATTAACCGCAGCTGAATTCCGTTTGAATCTATCAAATGGTTACGGAACGCAGTTTCACGTGACTGCACATTTTCATACGAGCGAAAAGTAAATGAAGTCCTCATCAAGCCCAGTTGTCCCAAAAATCCCCTTCCAACAAGATCCTAAGGCAAGCCGAAAATGGTGACAAACTAAATCTTTTGCTGATTATGTCCCATTTGCCTGATATCCGTGCGTTGAGATTCGTCTTTCGCAATGCGTTTGAAGCATGTGGATATCCGATATGTTTCGGTAAAATATCTTACGATGCCGGCCTCTTCCGTCGTATTATTCCTATAGATCAATGGGAGATAAACCTATGCCTTATCGTTATCATCCACCTTTACAATTTCAACCGGCCACACCACCGACCAAATCACGTTGCAGTACCAACATATTTGGAACTTCGGAACAGTTTATTCGTCGCCCAGTTTGTCCCAACCGTACACAAAAAGACGGAGATACATCGGGAAACACGACGGTGATCGACTGTTCCCAACCGCAAGTGCGATTGTCATGGCGAAAACAAATGGAGAAACCACCTGTTCCACGGAACAACGATTCGGTTTGCAAGACCGATTTGCCTGTCACAAATCATACGCGACAAAGAAGTATGCCCGTCACTATGCCCTCTTTTGAGAAAACTTCGCTGATCCCGTCCAGTGGCCTACTTAGCGTGGATACAGAATCCGTCAATTTATCCCGCACCTCAAGTACGGGCAACGTGAAATCGAACACATTATTGGGACCAAACGGTTCCTACAATGTGGTCATTGATATCAAACTACGTGGTCCGGAATCAATCAGTTTTACCAACCGGATGACTCAGAGTTTCATCGAAGACGGTGGTCAGCGAATTCAGTTTCGTGATGGACTGATTGGACGACAACGATCCACGGGTGAATTATCGCACCATCTACTGGAAGATGTGCATCATTTGTCTTTGGATAACAGAAGTAGGACGGTGCAAGATAACTGCCGGCCGAAAAACAATTTTCTTCCGAGAAATCAATCATCCGATTCGAGCGTTTCACATAAACCTTCCGTTTGGTAAGCGTTCCAATGGAAAAATGAACGAGACGATATCGCACGAGAAATCTAACTCGCTATGCAAATGTGCATGGGTGCACGTGGTTGCATGCAAACACAAAACTATGGTTTTGGACTAAAATTGTCATAGGACTCCTGTGGGTCACTGCTGAAGGGGGTTGCTTCAAACTTGATCTTCTTTTCTCTTTGTTTCTATCTTTGTCTGTGGCAGTGTTCTCTCACCTGCAGGTGAGAAAGCTGGTTTGCACACGACTCCCGTGATGAGATATTGATTAACTACCCTAATTCCACACGTTTATGTTCACAGTCTTGACAACACAGATGATTCCACAACACCCAGTTTGGATGTGTCATCTGAGCCGATCGAGTTTGAGGACGTAACTAATCCAGATAAGACATCGCTCAACTGTTGTAAACCGTACAATCCAAAAACACCGATTCCGAATCGTCGGCGCGAGTCAAGTGCACTTGAAGAACAGACAAAAGTCAAAAGTAAGACTGTTTGCATAATTTGCAATGTACCAGTTTTCGTACGACTGTAATTTCATGTTAGAGTAACGGTGTCATATGGTCCAACCAAAGGGCTATAATTTTACGTTAGCTTTCAAAGTAGATTACGAAAAAACAAGGTAAAATTTGCTATTTAATATGGCCATTAGAAATCGATTTATTAATAATAGCGCTGCTTCAATCAGCTTATTTTCATGCCATTAGGATTTATTGTATTCTGACACTCTGAAAGTCGGGTTCAGATTGAATGGAAAAGAACAATTATACTGGAAACAAAACAAAAAAGGGATAATTGGTCCGGAGACGTTTTACTCTTCAGCATTTGTTGAAACAGAAATATCGCCTCGCCTTAAGAAACTTGAAAAATAATTTGGTTGAAAGTACAATCTGCTTTAATTCCATTCACTTGATGATGTTGATTTGCTGACTAAGCTTGTCTGGATCACAAGCTCACCTTATTCTAACTATGGGAAGCAACAGCAATTTACACTCATTTAGTATCAAACAGATCGTGTAAACTGCACAACAAAGGAACAACCGTTAGTGGTCGATTCATATCATCTGCGAGGTACGGCATTCGAATACTGCCGGTGCCAATTACATCGAGGGTAGATGACAATCTGCTCTTGTGCTGTTTGTTACCACTGTAGCACGCTGGAACGGCGCTCTTCCGACGGGGTTGTATGTGTCCAAAGTGCAGTGTTACTAATGGAGGAAAATTCCAACAGCCATAGCTGAATTTGTTATTTATTACATGTTCACACATGAGCGCAGCGGAAAGGACATACCCTATAGCCCCCAAAGGCCCACTGCTCGTTTCGGGATAACCGGCCACCAGATTCCGAAATGGGGAATGGAGAACCACATAAGTTCCCAATAAGTTGGATGTGATAACGAGCCGGACGGTAGTGGGTAATTGTACCACCGGAGTAACCGGCGGTGGTGGGACTCCGAGGTGGCACAACAAGTCAAGTCAATAAACAACAGACTTCTCACCTTACAAAGTCAATATGGCGATCTTTGGCCTCCCGGTAAACAACTCCTAATCTACGGAAGCCTTAAGCCCTCCTTCGCCCCAGGTCTCAGATTCATATTTATCGGTCATTCTTTACAGCGCGGTGGGACTCCGCTGTTAAGAATATACCGCTCTACTACATGTGCGTGAAACACCTAAAAATAACTGTATACAGTGATTCACACAGGAGGATCGCTCCTAATTGGCGTGATTCAGTCAATTAATTATTTTAAATTATCGGTCCATAAAGAATACGAGATTGAGTACAGGAGCCAGAATCATTCTTTTCTAATTCTGCAGGGTCATTTAATTGTAAATCTTCCTGGGGATTAACTACCCACGGTTACCACAACGTCGGATCATCATAATTTCCGCCGACAGCGCTGTGTTACTGATACAACAGTTTGATCATATAATGCAATTCACGACGCATTGTTTTTCGATACACACTGAATCTCGTTAAGTTTTGATGGACATTTTTTTTCTTTTGGCACAGCATTATTTTATCCTCAACTGATTTGCACCTTGCCAAGCAGTATTGCTGGACCTACTACTATTCTTAATGGCACCATTTTTCCAAATACACATTTATTTGTTACTTATGCCTGTTACTTTGAAAAAACACCAGTTTCTTGGTCTCCGACTCGAGCAGAACGCTCTAATTCAACTTCAATGCTTCGAACCGATCGGTATCCCAATTGGACCCGCCCGAAAATGGTCAATTTTTCTACCAACCCCGACGTGCCCCAGTTGATTCGTCTCCTACAGTCTCCTGATACGGATACTGTGGCAAATGCCTCAGCTTATTTGCAACATTTGGTCTATAAAAACCCTGGTTTGAAGGATAAAACACGGTCAGTTCTTATTTTGTCCCACAATTTTTCTGGTTTCATGGTCCGTGAACAGTTTTCACTCTTTTGCACTACTCAATCGGGAGTTGACAATGAAGATCAGGTTGATCGCAACAAACCACAGCTGACAAAACGGAAGAAAATCGTCCAGTCAGCCAACAACAGTCACTCTCACCGAACCGAGAAAAATCAACTAATCAGCGTCCACTTGTTGCTTTAACTGAACCCAAAGGAATCAGCCAGTTGGCTGCCAAGAATTGTTTCAATCGAACTAGATGAAATCAATCAATGAACCACCAACAACTGTTTTAACCGACCGGGGCGAAAACAGCGAATCGGGGACGTAATTACAAGAGTCAGTCAGAATATCCGATCATGTGAAGCGTTCTGGGCCAATGCGCTTCCTACCACCGTTTAGACTGCGGTCACCTACTATCTTATATAAACTGTTTTTGTATGATCAAACGTG
Source organism: Fasciola hepatica (assembly GCA_948099385.1). Taxonomy (NCBI): domain Eukaryota; kingdom Metazoa; phylum Platyhelminthes; class Trematoda; order Plagiorchiida; family Fasciolidae; genus Fasciola; species Fasciola hepatica. The sequence continues at coordinate 5,099,874 of CANUEZ040000008.1, read as the reverse complement.
GTGGTTCGAATGCGGGAAAGTCTTCTCACTAAGGCTAGTGGGACAACATAAACCACTAAGGGGTCCCATTCTCATTAAGAATACCGAATTTCTGCCAGAAGTCCCCTACTAGAGCAAAAATATAGGAAGCACAATGAGGACAAGGTTTCGACTAGACCACTGAGTCACGAAGTATGGCAAAAATTGAGGTCTGCAGCAGCTGGAGACGCTAGACTACATGCATAGGTATATTGATCTCTGGCGTATATTTTTGCGTACCATTTTCTCTGTCTACCCGAATCTGTGCCTGTATATGTGTATATTCTCGAGCGTTTTTCTCTGGGCGAAAAATTAAAAGCAAACCATCCTGTTCCACAGTTACCGATGGCTCAAAATAAATCAGTCGTCCCAATTTTACGTGGTGGCATTAACTTGTTCAGCTCAGTTTTGTCAACGTGTATGGTAAGAACCTTAAGAAAGCAAATACTGAAAGTAGATAAAACCATGCGTACGTGATTGTTGTATACAAGATGACGGTTTGTTTCCTAGCAATAAGATGACATTCGAATTCCTTGTTTGAATGAAAATTATTCTTTTTCATTGGTCAAATAACAACGGCTAAATTCTACCTCTGTAGAGTGCAACTGTCCTTTGTACGAGTATTGATCGTCTACGGATGATCTTGATTATTAGGAACAAAGTGCATTCACTGAAGCATGGCGGTTCTATTCTGTCCAGATTTGTTACGCATACAACTGTTAGCTGTTGCTCAAATACATTCTAGCTTAGGACAAGGTCATTTTCTTGCCAACAGTACAGCCGTTTTCACTGTCAAGGAGACATGGCGACCTCGACAAAATTATTTACGTACAACTTGTCACACCAGAAAGGCCGTTGGATGTACGTGTTAAAGGCTGTGATTACCTTCGTTCTTCACATGACCATTGATCCTAATCATGTGTGATTTTTGTTGTTATATTGTTTTCAGTCAATGCGGTGGAATCGCTGCCCTGGTACAATTGTTATATTCCGACCACGCCCAAATTTGTTTGAACACTGTGGGAGTTTTGCGAAATCTGACCAGTGGGGATAATCTGGAGATCAAGGTAAGTTTGTTTTCGGTCTGTCGGGCGTTCGATTGATAATCACCAGACTCAGCAATCAGGTACCAACATTGTCCGGTTATTCTCAGTATCTTTCTGGGTTGACCAGGTTACACGATTAGATAAAAAGAAATTTCCCCGCAGCGAGGACCAGAATAAAGAAATTCTGGGTTGGCTTATTCCGCATAAAATCACCACCCTTCTCTTCAGGTCAACCCAAAATCGTTTGTTGCCCATGGATTTCCGAGTCAAAATTTCAGAGTATTTTTCAAATGTATTGAGTCTCAGTAAATGAAAATAATGAAATTCTCATAAATATGCATGGCTCGCAAAATTCAATGTCAGCTGGATCGAGAGACCCCCTAGTTACAACAGAAATAAAATATGTGAATAAATGTTGTTTTGGGTTTTGTTCTATTTATTCGACAAAAAAACAACATTTGCAGAAAGGTGTCACATCCAAGGAAAGCTGCCAGTGAAAAACGGTGGTGGGAATCGAATCCGGGTCGTCCTTGTCTGAGGTTCATGATGATAACCGTTTGACCAACGCAGATACACACGTGAGCGTGTGTATTCTGATCTGATTTAATTCGATCAGCGTAGACTGACTCGGGGGAGTATCAAGATATTTTTCCCGGAGCAAAACTATTAGTCTGAAATCTTCAGCATTTATTTCCTGAGAAAGTGGTTTCTTCAGAATCGTTCTATTACTTAGAAAGTGCATGTGCACATAGTTTTGCGCAGAGTACCAAAACATCAACTGTTTTTTCCTATTTTGTGCTTTCTGAGTGTAATAAATACTAATTTTATAGAAATACTGGTAGCCAACGTCTTCCATTTGTATGATATCATATTGATGACTTACGAGGTTTCAGAAGATTCATTTTACAGTTAAAAACGAGTTGGTCTACCATTGCCTTAAAAGTGTGGGAAATTAAAAGATACTGCGATATAGTATTATCGAAGATAACGCATTTAAGGTGGTAGATGTTTTGTGGCTTCACAATTTTTTCGAGGATATGATCTAATTATGGCACAGGCGTGTTACGATATAGATTTCTGAGGAAGAAAATCATCTTAAACATGGTTACATCGACCAGATAAGAGTCGGGAGAATTCGCGGGAGCTTCCTACAAACATCAGTGGGCACAATATTCGGTACTAATGGAGCTGACAACACCGACAGAAATCTGACTAGTGATAGCTGGACAGAAATGAGATAGATGAATTCTGTTCATATCAAGTTAGAAAGAATAATCATGCGACAGTAGTAGGAGATATAAAGGGCCGAAAAACTACATAACTGTTTTCTTGTGTATCTATTTTCTCAACCTACAAATCAATAATGACAATGCACTTGTTCGTCACATTATGAGCCTTAAGTTATCAGTTGGCCAAGCTGTGCATAGGCTTCCCGTAGGTACATTCTGTATGACAGGTATTTCACTCTATGGCAATTCAACTCTCTCAATACTTAAACCTAACCGAAGTAGAAATAAAGACGTGTGTTCGTGGTTTGATTGCGATATGTTGAAAAACCATCATCTTAAACTGCTGTTTATTTCAAAGAGGGCAGCCGCGTGATGTTTTGATATGATCATTTAGAACAATAACTCAACAATAACCTCCATCGCTCACGGATATGTGAATTCATCTCCCCACGAATTCAGTCCTACCTAGTTGTCAGAAATAGATTCTATAATTATGTCGTTTTTTCACCATTCTTCAATCATGACACATCGGCCGCTTTTTGAATAGGACTGACGATAAGATTATGTGATTTATTGTTGACTACTGCTTTATACGAACACTATTTGACCGAACAAAATAAGGGACTAAAGAGGCGAATCACACAGTTTCCAAATGTCTGGTCATGTATCGATTTCATCCGAAACTTCTAGTCACTTGGGATACACAAGGAAAACGGCACGTCAAAGGCAATGCGAAATACCCTGCACCGAATAGCTTATTGGTTCAATCAATCATGCTTTAGTGCTTGCCATATCCCAGTTGTTTTGGCTCGTTCAGTGTGTCAACAAGCTAGACTACATCTGATGGTCACCCGTATAGAGTATTCAATCGACATCACTCTCCCGGCTCCTTTCCTCCAATTCCTTCTAGCCCGTGATAAGGTTCAGCTGTTCGAGGCCAAATGTAACAGACCCCGGGGCGGTCGGTTAATGCAGGCGAAAGGCACCCATAGCGTCCAGTATGCACGCAATCTTTACACCACAGGAGGGTAATTTGTTCGGTTGGTTCTTCCACGGCTGTCTAATATGTTCTGGAGGGGGTGTTGTTGGTTGGGTAAGAATACGACCACATTTGGGGAGAGATAGAGTGAGTGACATGCACGATGACTCACTTGCAGGCATCGGATGTGCACTGGAGTGACTACCCACGAATCAGTCAGTCGCATGCTGACAAGAGTCACAGCCGCACACATACATGACCACAATGGGATTTCAGTGTCTGCGTTGGCCAAGAGAGCGGTCTTTTGAAGTGACTGAATGTGAACTACCAAGCGAAGAGCATCCTAGTAGATAGATTCAATTGCTTTCTGTTGCATGTTCACCCGTTTAGGCTGGTCGTCTCGGGATTTCGAAAGAAACAAAAATGAACTGTATGAAATGTTGGTCAAGGACACATGAACTCTGAGGTCAGAAAACGATTACAGCATGGTACAGCTAAACCTGTCGGAGGACCTCAATGACAATTGGTTCACTCTGTCCTGGTTTTGACACTTCCGAATCAAAGTAACTCGTTTATTTGTCGTTCGCTTACCCACTGGTGGCAGAGTGCGCCAAGGGTGCATAAAAATACCATTATCGAGGGAAGTTTGGTGGACTGTCTAAGGACCACTCGTTTTCAAGTCACAGTAACTAGAGAAAGTGCAAACATCTCAGCAGCTTGCTTAAAAAGCTGTAAAAAGATGGTACTTCATATTCTGTAGGATTTACTCTTTTATGCAGTTCGACGCTGAAATGCAACCTGTACCACATTCAACGCTGTTGTAATCGATGGAATTCAATACTTGTTCGCATTTTGGCGAGCTTTTTATGTCTTTGAATCTCCAATTTCCGAAACAGTACTAACTGTACCGTGAAGACGCGCTGCTAATTACCTCATTGATGAACGAATTAAGTTGGAGGAGAGGCGGATGAAAATAGCATTGTTCCCATCCAGTTGGTTGTTCATTCGATTCTTTTCACCGTGAATGTTGTTAAAAAAATGTGCACCTTTCGGTTTTTTGCTTATACTCAATAGATAAACCGGAATTATCCTAAATTTCAACTTTTTTCTGCCATAGCGTTCAAAAGTACGCAATTATTGCTTTAGCAATTGCAAACGTATTTTTCGGCGGAATCACTTCGAAAAGAACCGTAATAAGAAAAATTTTTTCAATACCCGTATTTCCCAAATCGAATTCAGCCGCATTTTGTTCTAGTCCCCGAAAGGCTCACAAGCACACCTTTGTTCGTCAAACTAAAGCTCCACTTTCCCCACCAGGCAGTGTTCTGAACACCTAATATAGAAATGCGATAACCTGCAGAGTGGCACATCCATCGACTAGCGTGTTAGCATCCGTTAACTAATTTTCGTCACATCAGTCAGTTGACGACAGGAAGACCACGTTTTATCCTATTAAGCCTGAGGCTATCATTGTAAGAATCTTTCCCGCAGCTAATAAATGGAGAAACTGAGTTTGCCACGCGGAAGCTCTTGAATCTATTAGATATATTATTGTATGTACTGTTATACGTTTACCCCTTGGAAAAGCAGGCAGTTTCACTGAGTTAGACCGACTACAATATTCAAACTTTGAGCTTTTTGTTCTTCAAGCATTTGGTTACATTGGGGAGTCCACTTCATTCATTTTTTCACAAGCTCAGATGCTCCTGTCAACTTGTTTAATACAGTAATTATGCCAGTTTTTATTTTTGTAAGCAGCTGTTCTAAGCAGGGGAAAACAAGTGTTCTTTGTATTTTATTGCGAAGTTATGTGAGTTGATAGGTGAACGACAAGAAAGAAAAAAATCAGGGAACCAAGTTGGTCTAAACTCCAAAGTGAGCTTGGTAATAGGAAATATGGCTTCAATCCTGTTGAATAATGTGATCTGTGTCGTCCATTTAACCGGCGCGCAGAAATTCGGCATTCGGTCGTCAAAAGTGTTTGGTCCTCAGCTTGATCTTAGTCGGCCTAAGCATTTCCAAGGCTCTGACGGGATTTTGTTTTAGTCTATAAGGAGGTGATACGTGACCTCTTTTGAAAGCAACCCGGTGGCCATATTAGGAGACCCGAACGAGTGTCACACATCAGTCGGATGATTATTGCAAGCTAGGTGAGTGGTGACTTCTGTCACGCTAATCTTTACTAGTTCACAGTTAAGCAGTCCGAGGGAGCAAATAAACAAAAAATGAGTGTGGTTGCAACGGGAGGTCGAAACCATCCCGAGAATTTTTTCAGAGAGATCATATGGTGTTTCACGATCCTCTCGAGCAGGCTTCCCTGATCCTTTCTCCGTTATACACATTTGGTCATTCGTAGCTGGCTACACATTGTCTCTCTAGATTTCCCAACACTCCAGGTAAGTTTGTTTCCCAGTCATCACTGTTACCAACCATCAGCTTAGCAACTACGGTGTTATTTTATTTTATCAGTTATATATCCTCGATTGTCTACTGTGGGATGAAGAAAAAAATCGCTCCGCTTCACCGACATCTTTATTAACATGATCCATCGCAGTGATCACACAACATTAGAGATTCGAAGCCAGTCTCAAATGTATTTTTGACGCTAAGCAAACCGCCGAAAATCCAGCCCCGGGAAGCCCAAACGGTAAACGTATAGGAGTTAGAATCTCTCAGCCTGGTCTAGACCTCGTGGTTGGACTCATTAACTGCGCAGTATTGGTGATTCTAGGCAAGTACTTTCATCAACTTTCAAGAGTCACCACAGCGAGACTGCATACAATCTGTTATGTAGTTCGTAAGGGTTATAAAAGCCGATTCTGCTGACTTCGTGGCTGCTGATACCCGTACGCTGTCTCCCGTCGAAGACAATAATCCGAAAAATAGGTAATTGGCAATGAATTAATTACTATAGTTAACGCACAGAGGTTACAAAAGATCTGGCATGAGGACATGTATTTAAGCAACTCTATGCTCCGACATCGCCAGCGCCTTTATAACTTCACTTGGTAGGCACTCGTTCATTGACCAAAACTGATATTTAGGATCATTGGTTATCTTTATAAATAAAGTAGAAAAAACCGCTCCGTAAAAGGAATTTATTCGGTTAAGTTTCGTTTTTTCTATGCGTAACAGTATATTGTCTATTTTGTTTAGCTGACTGTCCTTCGGACTCCACCTGACTTGGTGGGAGGCATTCGCTTGGAGTTAACGGGGCTGGTACCGTGTCTCCATCCGAAGCTGTCGGGTATCTCTGGTTGTTCTAGAAGTCGACATCTGAACAAGCTCACCTTGGCGATTCGGATCAGCCTGGACGGGACTGGGGTGGCGCAGTAGTAACTCACACGCCTTTGAGGTGAAAGGGCCTGGGTTCAAACCCTGGGTGTGGCAGAGGATACGCACCACTGATGAGCTCTAACAAGAGCGAAGCTCGAGTCTAGTGCATCCCAGTGCAGGCTGGTCGGGCGACCTGAGGTTTGTGCGTGAAAAGCGGAGCCCGAAGGATAGTCAGCTAAACGAGATATTCATCAGTCCCACACACTACTCGCAATTAATTGCGTGGTATGAATGCATTGTCTGATACTACTGTTTTGATGGTTTTTTTATTGGAGTCTTCAATAACTGAGGAGTCCAAATAGGTGAAACTATTGCTTCTCGGTAATTCATTCACAAGCAGTTTAGATATTATTCGGGAGATACTAGGCAAACGATTATGCGGGTAGACTTTAAACGTTCCGATGAGTATTTTCTGTACATTGAATTGACCAGTAGACCCCATGTAGTGAAGAGAGGAAATCATTTGTTAAATTTCTGCACGGAACGCACGGAGGTGAACGCTGTTCTTCAGTTTTTAGTGGACTGAGTAGATCGAACTCGGTATTGGAGTTCTCTCAGAAGAAATCATATCTATCCAAGTAGGAATATGGTACGACGTTTTGTGTTGAATCAGTTTGACACTTCGCGTTCTAAACTGTTGAAACACGAACAGAATAGTTCACAGCGTCAGAGCTTCATAGATTGTCCAAATGGAGACTTCAAATGTAAGTTTCTCAGCTACGTCGGCACTATCATGGAATCTCGAACAAGAAAGAAACAGGATGCATTGACGAAAGAGTTGGCAGTGAAGTCTCCTGAGTGTTTTGCCCAATTATCCCAATCGGTATTTGAATAACTGTTCTAACTTGCATTTAAGTGATCACGTGATAGGGACCTCGTCACTTGACATGTTTGATCATGAAGAGCTCTTGGCAACTATTCCGTGACTCAAGGGCTAGGGGTCTAGTGAAGCGTTAGAAGAACCGAATCTAACCTAGAGAACACGTCGTTCCTACGGAAAAATCAAATAGAGACTGTAAAGGTCAGTTACAAAAGAACATTTGGGTGCGACAAAGAAACTAATGAATAAGAATGATATCATACTGATCGGACCAGACAAAGGTAGTGGAATAGTGTTGGGGGATAAATATGACTACATTGGAAAACTCAGCAATTGTGGTTGATGAAACCAAATTCATCAATGGTCCTGGTGGAAGAGATTCAGCTGGGCAAGTTGAGCGCCCAATAACCACCACTTTTAAACAAATGAGGGATAATGGTTTGGTTACGAACCAATTTTATGACCAGCCAAGACCCAGAAATCTACGTTCTGCAGGTTATGTGGATTCCTCAAGGTTTATAAACTTAGAACACCAACTTGACCCATGCTGTGAATGACAAATTCACCCTACCAAAGTATTGCTCCCTGACTATTTAAGCTACCTGACCCAACCGGGAAATATATGCCTGTGCATGGCCTCACGGATGTCGAACGGTGCTAAAACGGTTACCGTCGTTGATACTGGGTGTTTACGACCCCAGGTTTGAGTCTCACCACCACCGGTCACTTTCCATTCGTCTATCTTTCGTTGGCCCCCTTCCATAAATGTAATTTGTTGTGCAATGACGTACGTGAAGGAATGATTGTTTTCATTTTCTGATATGCACAACAAAGTAATGCTCTCCCTTGAGCTTGAGTCTCCATTCGCAAGTGTGCCATAGTTAGAAACTACTGATTTCGTGGTTAATTACATCAAAGAAAATAACATGAACATCGGTTTACCACTGAACGGTTAGCAGGGGCTCTTGCTTCGATACATATTTACCATTCAGCTGTGCAGACAACGAGACGGTGTGGCAATGGGATCACTACTATGTCCAGTGATTGCTGACGCATTCCTTGCAGATCTAGAAATGACTGACCTAAAGTCTACAACTGCCAGTTACGAAAATTAATATCGATGTGTTAAGAGTGTATTCCTTGTGACTGACGCCATTTTTAACCTAGATTCTTTGTAAACAGGATTTCAGTAGTAGAATGTTGGATTCCATTGACAAACAATTCATCATGTGGAAGCAAGGCATACTAGGATTTAACCGGGCACACTAAGTAATACGCTTTATTGTTGAATGCGAACCGCCGTTCCCCAAAGTGGCTCTTGCGAAGGCGGAAAATGATCGAATGCATTGAAAAGTGCGCCGAAAACAAATGCGGAACGGTCAGTATCGCAGCTTTAACGGTTTTGCTTGTACCCAACAGGAGAGGAATGTTTGGCCTTCAGAAAGAGGACAGTTGTTCGGAGGATATTTTAGAGAACGAATTAATGCTTATAAGAAACATCCTCCTCGGATGAGTTTATCAAAAGAAATCTCAACAAAAGTGTGCTAGAAATCCTTGCGGAAACCGCAAGGAAGACAGAACGTTTTGGTTAGTTTGCCGTTTGACAATGGGACGGTGAGTGAAATCTTATACTGACGACTGGGGAGACAAAAGCAAAACACGTTAAATACGATCATATTAGGCTATGTTTTGAGGTGCTCATTTGATCTGGATTCGAAACAGGAATAAACTGCCGACTGACCTCATCAATGGTTGTATTCCCTTTCAGATGTATATTTTACTCGTCTTATGTAGGTCGAACGGCATGGCAGCTATCCACTCTCGTTAAAGAGCATTATCCACGCTGGGTAAATCAAAGACAGAATGGATCGATAAGTGATGAAAACTTAGAGCACCTGGTTGATTTCGAACATTACTTTCAAAGTTGTTTATCGTGTCCTCTCAAATAAGGGGTTCATTTGCACACTTTACCGACCACCGAGACCTTGACGCCCATAAGCCTTTGGTTCAAGCATTGTAACTTCCATGGTCCAGGTCTACCCAAAGCCGAATTAATCTTTCGTCCTACCACCTAAAGGGCGTAAGCCAGATAAGCCAATCGTGACAAGGACAATCGCACTGTGACTAACCGCTTACAATGATTCGTGTGGATTCCATAAATATATGTATATATATATATATAATGTATATATATATATATATATATATATATATATATATATATATATATCAACACGAGCTGTTGTCTAATGCCTCCCATGTTATCTGCAAACAAGTTGAGAATCAGTTATTAGGAAGAAGTCTCTCAGAATTGGACTTCCTAAATGATACGATCGGTATTCTCCAGACACTGAAACCCGTATAAGGTTTAAAGCTTTTAGGATTAATGTTGCTTCAATTCTTTCCTAAGGATGAACTGGAACGTGTCGGTGGTATTCGAGCTTTGGCCTGGCTGATCGAGAATAGACAGAGTCATCTGTGCGAAGCGGCCCATCGTCGTCAGAGCTCTGGAAGCCCAGAGGGTACACCAACATTTTTCTCTATGAACGAGACCAACACGGATGCGTTTCGTCCGTCCCTGGAGAATGCAGCAGCTGTGCTATGCAACTTGGCAGGTGTGGACCATTTAAAACGCAGTGTTTTGCATGAGGCACTCTTGCCTAGTTTGATCAATACGGTGATCCGGCCTGTTGCCACGGTCACAGCAAATCAGGAGACCGGATGGAATAGTTCGAATACCCGTGTTCCGTACAATCAGTTACTGTTTCGTAACACCGTTGCTGTGGTAAGGTTAGTCCCATACAGTAACCAAATTTTTTCCCTTGTAAATTATTGAGGCCTGGTGTGCAGAAGCTGTTTGATTTGTTGATAAAGTAAAACACAGTCTTTTGGGAGGGTTTGTCAACTACTTACAACCCCTGGTTTCGTAACGAAGTCAGTAATGATCAAAATCAACGAGTCGGTAATCGGATAACTGTGTACCCGTAAATCATTGAGATAACATGTTTCATGGAAAGGAAACTGCACGTTATAGAAATTAACCACTTATCAGATTTACGGAAAGCTTCCCGGACTAACACAACTGTTGGTTCGATCTGGTGATGACAAAACTATGAGATGCTATAGAATAACTTATCACTGACTGTGTCGGCATGACAGCGATCAGAGATAAACTGTAAAAAATATTGGTTCGCAGTTTTGTGTTCAACGCATATACATAAGGACATCTTCAGAGTTGGTTGGAAGATAGATGTAAAGCCTCAGTTAGCTGTACTTCATCTGGTTGATTGTCGACGGAGGGTCTAAATCCAGCACTGGCCGTCAGTAGTGTAGACATCATTGATCAGGGGGTATTACAAATCTCATTTATTGCTGCCTTCCTCTACAATGGAACGTATTGGATGGACACGATATGTTCTTACAAGTGAGAGCAAGAATTTGTTTGAAATCTACTGTGGTGGCAAAGCAGACTGTGCAACCTCCCTAAGTAAAATGGTAAGTCGAAGCAAGTAGTAAGTATATCAGTTTTCCAACCAGTGACGGATTGTTCGCATATTCCAGTCATCCGGCAGTTCCGTTCAATCAGGTCCGTTCAGCCAATTGCCTTACACCTCATTGCTCTCGTTTTGGTTTCTGTCTCAAAGTAGCAGCTACGTAGATGTAACAGAAATGGAAGCACAAATGGAGCTGGGACAACCGCATCTGCAATCGTGTAACCGGAGAGTGTTCGAATGCTTATTTGTCAACGATTGTTATACTTCGCGTTGTCTCAGCTTTCAGGTACACAGACCTCGTGCTCCATCCCGAAAGTCAAAGAGGTTTTACTTGGTCAAACACACTAGTTTAACCTTACATACATTTTTGTCATACCATTGATTGGACACCTGGACTCATCTTGCAATCACTGCCTGTCTCGAAAGATATTATGTATGCTAGGACACGTGCACCACATGTCCCAACCAAAGTATTCTGTTTAGAGCAGGTGCTTGGTCTACAATCTGAACTATGACGCCTAACACTTCGTCTAGCCTCCACATTAGTGATACGGTCTTCTCGCAATATCCAGTCAACACTGCGAAGATCCGATGCTCATTGATGTGAACCTTTGAACCGTACCCAATAGAACTATCCCAGTTCAGGAAAACCTCCTGAAATGCTTCATATTTCTCATTACCTGAGCCAAATAATTACTAGACCATTAAGTTAACTTTCACATAAATCATGCACAAAACGAAGCTAGTGATGATGCAGAAAGAATGAGAGAATGACGGACTAGCGTGTATAAGAACAATTATTCGTGTATAGTTTTCACATCACCGAACGTTTCTTGGCGGAACTTGGAAAACTGGAAGTCCAGTGATCGGGTGAATTCTGGCAGCAATACATGTCTAGTGGGTGAATTTTCAAGTTTGTTTTTACCGAAAAGTCAACCAGTTGGAATGTATGAGATCGGGAATAGTGAACTAACAGTATAAAATCGCAAAACTGTGCCTCTCATAAAACAAGTCGGTTTGGTTGTTACCAAGATCATCTGTAACACTTCATGATACTCATTAATTATAATTAAGCATCATCTCGACAACAGGGAACCAGTTGAAATAGGTTTAAGAGCCCACTGACGGATATGATGAGAAAGCATTCGGCTGATGTTCTGTTCGTAGACACAACAGCTGCATCAGCAGTGATATGAGTGGTCTCTTTAAGTTGAATAAGGAAATCCGAGGAACTAAGGAAAATATCATACTACCAAACATTTATCAATCCATGTGTGGTCGCATGAATGAAGTATTTTTCTCCCGACATGTGATAAGAGAACAAGCGGGCCCGTTCCTCGAATTCCGTACAATACACCTGTTTCATGTTGTCCCATTTATTTTTTAGCTACAATCTCAGATATCTGGGACAAATTAGACGACCTAATCGACAAAGCAGCAAACAAAACAAAATGGGGAAAGGAATTTTGAAATATGCGGACCTGGTCGGAAATGTTGGTTCCATCTGGCCGGCCTTCCACTTTGATTCGACATTTTCGCTACCAGCAAAGATCTAATACCGAAGAAGAATATAAACAAATGTCAAAGAGACATTTACTCACATCGCACTCGTTCTATTCTAGCATTTCTGCAATAAAAGCAGAGGCTGATGCCGCATGGTGTTACTGATTGTCAGCCGAAGGCAAACATGTTCGTGTTCACAAAGTTCCGGAAATTTAGTAATAAGTCTGTATTCTTAGGGAGGCGGGGAATACGTTTGATATCTTATTTGTTGGTCTTCTATCCGTTTTTATGTGTTTCATGAGCTTATTCCGACATTCTTCGCAACTGCACCCCCAATGGTGTACGTTTGTGTAGAAGCAACAAATTGTTTTCCTTTATCCTTTGATGTCTGATTCCAGATAAACAGACGTGGTCAATGTTGCTACTCTGCTCAAGTACACAAGTGGATTCCGTGAAGAGCTCACGGATTGCGCATTTTTGTTGCTTGTTTGTATACAAAATTCTAAAGATCGCAAACCATACGAGAAGCGTGTTTGTTATGGTGTTTCAAGGGTAGTTATGACAGCTATGATTAACTCACCCCTTGATAAAATACGAGAAATGACATTGGTTCATGGCTGTCACCTGTGGTGATTTTTACCACCCGGATGGCTTCAATTTCCTATTTATTTTCAGTGATTTTTCAATTCTGGTTTTATAGTTCGCAGCTCAGGTTGATCGTTTATATCAACTTCTGACTGACCTAAACACGAAAGTTAGAGATCGGGAGTGTTTGCAGCCATTATCTACATTTATTCTTATGTGCATATGTACGGTAGTGTAAGTGAACTTCCTGGATAGCTTCTTCTGAGTTTAAGAGCCCGGGGGACCTTTAAATTTTTATTCCAAGTTGTGCACCATTCTAGTCAACTTTGAATCAAGTGCTTATGTTTTCTGCTAGTCTGCGAGCTCTTGGGTGACTCACTTTGATGTTGTATCAGATCATCTACGGCGCTCATGGAGGAGGTGAGACGAGAAGGTAGGAGGTGACTTTTACTCTGGATTATATTCGTGCGCATCAAAACTTTTCCGTAGACCTTTATGGCTTTGTGTTGTTAGGGCCTTTGTTGACAGGTAAGAAACCGCTGTGTTCTTGCGCAGTCCAGACAAAAAGCCGGAGATACCCTGATGAGGCCGAAGTTCGCAACTTACTACTGTAATACAAGTCAGTAGGCAAAACAGTACTAAACCACAAAGTCAAGTGAGGTTCATGCTAGCGTCCTACTCCCCAGTGCAAAATCCAACACTCATCCGTATTCTAATCTCCAATGAGTTAATTATCGTCTGTTCATAGATAACCACTAGAATGGCCACATTTCTTTCTTCTACTAGGAACGCAATTAGCAGAATTTACCTACTTCATTCGATTCCACTTTATCATACGGGGGCGGTGGTAAAAAGGTCGATACGCCAGCAGATGCAAAAATAGCGAGTCACTGACCACGGAATGCATGATAATGCGTTTTAGAGATAGCTCTTACTGACTTCAAAAAATATCGTGCACATTTGCATTCAAGAGTAAAAGAGTCAGTGATGAGTCATACTAATATGGACGTTACAAAATAATCACCTGATATAAAATATGTACACGAATTCGTGATTGGAGCCTTTAAAATTAAGTTATTCCTTCTTCCCGCTCCACCTCACAGATTAACACGATCAACACAGGCAGTTCGGTAAACATTCGCAGAAATTTAACAAACAATGAGTTAGCTTGAGTGTAACACATCCGGCATCGTAACGTTGAACTCGATAACTGCAGTACATCTTATTCGTCTTTCCAACGTCTACTTGGAAAGTGCGGCACACTTTTTCAGGATTTAACCTTCTGCGACGGCTGATGGCGTAAGAAATTCCGAATTAAAACCAAGGTCACGTACCATACTTGTTTAAGATAGTTTTTCATTCAATAATACGTGCTGGAAAAAGTCACCGGAAACACGTTACTGGAGAATCAAGTGAATTGAGTGGTTGACCGCTTTTGGTCTCCAGTTCTGATTAGAGTGAAGAATGAATCAATAAGGAAATCGAAGACTTAAATAAATACATCGTCACGGTTTTATGCAGAATGCCCTCCTCTGTATTTCGATCTTAGTTACGAGAGCTCCAATCGTTTTACTAATTTCCTACTAGAGTAGAGAGCTTCACAGTTGGCATATTCATCATTGTCTGATCCAAAAATCAACTGGGTGTTTGCGGACTCAGGTTTTCTGATTTCTGTTTAAGACGATCATTATCAATGTTGGAAGTACACTTGAGCAAACTTTCTCCCAGCACAAAAGAAACGTGTTTTCAATTGACTTGTGATTGGAAACAACGGTTATGGTGACACTCTCAGGGAGTGTATTTTCCACCGATGAGTTAATCCGTTTGGCATTGAGAATTTGCGGTCAATCATTGGAATCGCATTCTTTGACAACTGGTTATGTGTCTTCTCTGGTCTGAACAGAAATGTTAGCAGTATGGATAGTGCTGAATATCGGGAACAACTTCGACAATGCCCATGGCTCTTGTGGAGCTTATTGACAGTAGTTCGAGCATCTGTAACACAGCACTGCATGGATTTGAAATCTGTAGAACACTGTGCCTGTTCTCTTCGGAATCTATCCTATGCTCTACACAATTTGAGCGTTTTGGATGAACCAAGTGCAAATAAACCGGAGGAACCTACTGTCAAGTCAAAATCGGCTATACCAAGGCTACGGTTAAGAGGTCAACAATCAAAACGGGCTTCGATCGCGGAAGGTCAGTCGTGTCCAAGTCGGGCACCTAACTAGCTCATGTTTTGTTAATTATTGTCTCATCAACACAGTTAACATATTTATTTTCTCTGTTAATACAAGCGGTGCTAAATGTTTCTATTTCTATTTAAAATACTAGCTGTTTTTTATAAGCTCGTCACTTTGAACATCATTTTTTTGTTTGTTAGTTACGGACTGGAAATGCTGCTTATTTCCGTAGATATTCATTGTTATCAGTATTCAATAAAATAAAACTACAGCGAAAGAGAATTCAACGCTAATGAGAAGTTAAGTTAATAAACTCTAAGAATGTTGGGATGGTAGATCAGGAAATTCGGTGTTTTACTCTGTTAGTTGTTACTGATGAGATCATAGTAGTAGATGAACAAATTGATACCGGCTCATAGAGCAGACACAAAACATTCCATCTGTGAAACAATTGCTTATCCTCTATAACTGGTTATTTGAGCAAGACTGTCTGGAGATCCCTTAGTCCCCTAATAGGCACATTTAAAACGAGACAAAACAAGAAATCTTAGAATTCTTTTGAAATTGTCAGTTCGTTCGCCGGCGTACCGCTGTTCGTGCGCAACCACACAGACACACACACACATTGCTGAGAGTTTTGTTATATACGAGACAAACAAAGTTGGCCTGTGTGGCACATGTCATTTCTTTAGTTCTCGGTCTATGCAAGTTGACGTCCGCATCCATTGGTTGTTAACGGTTATTCGAACTGGTATGAAATGAACTGAACTACCTGCTTCTAAAAGTGTTTCGTTTTGAGGTCGCATCCTGCTCCGTCATATTGATGACCGTCACTGGTAAATGCAGCCTGAATCCGCACACAAGAAAGATGGAAAGATGGAAAAGCTATTCTGTGAAAGAAGATACACGAATTTTGAACCCTGAGCAATGTCAGAAGCAATAGCTTTTCTGATCCCGTGTCGATGACGATTTTTCCATCGTAACTTGTTTGGCTATGTAGACAACAAAAATGATGGGTATCTTGCATCAGGTATAGAAACGTTTTTATTCCCATTGTCACAGAAATTTAGGTATTTAGCAAGACCATGTAACCACGGTTTCGTAATAGAGCAGATGTCATCATACAAAAATAAGATAGACCTTGTCGGGTTGAAGTAACGCATACTACGAGGACAACCAATCAATATTCCTCTTATCCATGGGCATACGCCTACTTGTTATTGATCTTTAGTCATGCTTCACCGAGCATAGTACTAACTGATCACTCTTGCTAGGTATTGACTAATCTTACTTGTTTGCACATGAAAGCACAGGTAGCTCAGCTCTTTTCCTTGCTTGCTGATTCACTTACTTGCTTACTTGTGGACTTCCGACTTGCTCGCTGGCTGCGGTCCGGTGGCACATATATGAAGTGCAACAATTACGTGTTTTGTTGCCACTGATTACAAATACAACAAGTACAACTGAGAAGAAATATATATTCGTCCGTCCGAGATATTTTCTTGACATTATTGGTATACATTTGCTTTGTATTGGTGTCTGTAATCAAACCTAGATATGTTCGGCTATTCGATGACCTAACCGCCTCTCTGTGTCGCTTCGGTAGTTGGCTGTGCATCCAAACGTGAGACAATATGCACAATTTGATTTGGCGGAGGTGTTTCTGACATCAGAGTGCAGGCGTTTGCTGATTAGGCTGTTCGCCTCATTACATTTCATTCAAAACAAACGCGCACTTTCAGCACATCAACCGCCTTTTCTTTATCAAATTTTGGTTTAGAATCTTTGCAGATTAACGGAATTGAGGAGTCTTTCGTTAGTAGCTGCCTAATTATGATTTAAAAACCGCCGGCTGATACACAGATTGCACTATGTATCCTGGATCACTTCGCTGCATCTCTGCAAAGTGCACACTGCAGTCGAAGACGTTTTTATGACATGCATGCGTACGCTTGTGGTGGAAGGGCTGTATCCCATAGTCTCAAAGACCCACGGGACCATCGGAAAACTTGCCCTGTGCCTTGGAGTGCGAGCCGTATAAGATGCCGGTAGGTTAGGTGTGGTATTGAGCCAGACGACAGTGCATTATTTTCTACTACCAAAATGGCCGGTGGTGGCGGGGTTCAAAACCTCCCGAAGTAATAGACGAATGCTCGATCATAGATAAACGAACAAACGGAATGTTTAGAATTATTCTGTTTCTTTATGACTTTGTCTTCATAAGACAGAGCATCACGAGCACAAATTTATATGCTCTATGGGATAAAGTTCGGATAAGGCCGATTTTGTATCTCATAGAAACGAAGCTCATAAAATTAAAAGATTGTCGGGGCAATTTTTCCTACCACCGATGGTTAATTGATGAAACCCATTTATCCCTGTAACAATGAGCTCCAACCCAGCTGGTGTCCAACCAAATACAGCTATCACCTTCACGGTCTGTTGGAATAATTAGAAACAATCGTGTAGCCAAACGTTTGGCATCTAATAAATGGCTCATTATTATGGCGTCATCGCGTAACTCTCCACTGGACGTCCTCAAACGGTCGGCGGAAAAAATCAGTCCTTTCCGGGCTCCGTTCCAGGTTCACAGAGTTCCCGTTTAAGGACTCGTGACTTGTGTACGGTTCTGTTTGAACTTATGTGGCTCAGTTCACTATTTTGCATCTTCAGGTTCGAACACAGTTTTCTAATTTGCCCTGATGTTATTATTGTTTGTGTTTCTATCAAATGGAGTCAAAAATCAATGGTGAAAGTCCATCATTACAATCAAATCTTTTGCTACTTTTGTGGTTGAGTACACATAGTACTTGTAGCTCATTACTCAAAATCAATTGTGAACCAAGAAGAAAAGATAAACGTGATTACATCACATTGACTGAATACCGTGTGATAAACAAAGACATACAAACTGCGTGTTCGCATCCTCTGAATGAATGAGAACTGGCTGAAATTTGACCGGATAACATTGATGCAAATGAACAATTTTGTTAGGATGGAATGATTTATTACTGTTCGGATATATGGTTTCTGAGGAGCGACCTGTTTATGCGGCATGTTTAATAGACGATTATAACATTCTAATTGGAAATATCTGTCGTTGAATAACCAGATACTCATAATTTCGTAAATGTACTGGAATAACCAGATAAGCTTTCAGAATTATCAGCTGAAGTTCTTTGGTTAACCCATAAATGGCTTACTTTATCACAACACGTCGCCTAAGTTGTTAATTCTGGGTTCAAATTCCGTTTATCTCGAACGAAAAATGAATGTGATTAACGACTTGCAAATTGGCAATTCACCGATACTGGTAATAATTTACTCCGTAAACTTCGTATTTACAAGTCAAGATATGTACGACAACTAGCGTTTGCTAATAATCATAGTAAGCTTTTAATTCAATATTCGTTTCATAAAAATGGCATATTTTTCCGGAATGGGTCTACGGCCGTCAAAGGCAAATCGCGAGTATTGTTTTATATGACAAGTATCCGTAAGAAGTAATAAACTGTTGAAATTTTCGACTCATTTTGATCCATTACCTTTTTCAGTCGTTGATTTTGAGACCTTTGTGCGAGGGGAGGGGCACGTATTCGTAGTTCCAGAAACTTTTCCATTGATATTTGTTTGTTTACATTCCAGGAAGCCCGATTGGTCAGTCTTATCAATATCCTTCAGACAATCCGGTCGGTCTCTTCTTCAATTACCAGACCATTCAAGTGGTACTGGATCTACTCCAACACAGTTCCAACCCTTGCACTCTTGAAGCCGCGGCTGGAATTCTTCAAAATCTGACTGCCGGTAACTGGGTCCCCGCACAACTTGCTAAGCAAACGGTACAAGCAATTTGATGATAGTTGTTTGCAAACACCAAGAAATATGCAATATTGGCATCCAACCAGTAGATTTCTAAGGATATAGAAATATTTGATATATCGGTTGGTCACAAGTTTTCTGTATTATTGGGATAAAAATAGATCAACATTAGTTTCCGGTAGTGTATTTAGTTATTGGGTTATTCACAGAATCAAACTAATTAGCCGTCTCTGCTGAATGTGTAATAAACAAACTCTAACTAACCGTTGAGAATTCACGAGTCCCTGAACAACTTTTTCCGCTTTTTCATTGCAGTTCATCAGCCTCATCGTATGCCACCCATCTTGTCCTGACTGATATTCGAATTCAGCTTGCAGGGCTGAGTTATGCATTTGAAATTCTGAACCTAAATAAAGTTAAGACATTACGAATAATAAGATGCAGACCTTTCTGGAAAGCTTGAACAACTGCCTAGCAATATTCGGTAGGCAGTTCGCACCTCCAGAGAGCAAGATGTTGCTCCAGATCTGGTCTGGTCCAGCGCCAAACGTTTCAGTATCTGAGGAGGCTACAAACCAAGCGAATTAGTTTTATTATCTAAGTGGGTGCATTTCCCCTGGAAGTCGGATAACGGATGAGGTGTTTTTGCGTAAACAGAAGGCTTTTGCCAACCTGAGTCATCTGCGGTGTCGAGATGACATCCGTTCATCTATCAAAGGTCAAGTGTTCATTGCGGCAGTCGAGCCAGTTCTACTTTAGGGTTCAGAAGCACGACCCCTCTGGGTGAAGGATGCACGAAGATTGCCGCTATTTGTACACTGATATCTTCGTAGCACTGCTAGAATGTGGTGGAAACACCGTATAAGCAATCCCGAGGTTCGGTACAGAATCTAAGATACACGAATCAACTCATTAATTGAATCGATTAAACTCTTCCGGCTGATGTGGTTGGGACATGTGTTGCGCATGTCTCCCGATGGGATTCTTCGCCTCGCAATGTTCGCTGAGGCTGATAATGATTGGGCGATGAGTGGGGGTGGCCTCTCCGTGATATATAGACTTATGAAAAGCCTAGAGAGTGAACTTGGTCATGTAGGGCATGTTAGGCTTCCTTGGTAGCGTCTAAGAAATACCCTAAAAAGGGGTTATATTCATTGGAAATATGGTTCGGTGTCGCGTACAGTGGTGCTCTTGCATTCAGAAACTTTCTTGATTTGTAGTTCTCTGATTACTCTTTTCGCAATCCTGTTCTTTGATCATTTGCTATTTAGGTTACAACTTTGAGATATCAACCGAAGCCGCAGCACCCAGTGCATAGTTATTGGTTGTTTGGACTGAACTGAGCATTACAATGAACCTACAATGTTAGAGTACTTGACCAGTCTTAATTCAGCACCGCTATGGCTTTTCAGTGGTTTTATCGCCGATGACAAGGCTTGATAAATCGATAAATCATTGTATAACCTTTTCTAATGGAAATTTATTTAGTTTATTCTAGCTTTTGGAGTGGCGTTTTCCGGTGACTGCCACGGTCAATAATAGTAAATCGCAGTTTCCCTCCAGTGAAAACGATAACTTAGAAGCCTTTATGCGTTGTGAGTTTAACTACTGAGTATTTGTCAGTAAAAAGGTAAATTCGCGAGATATTACTTACATGAGCTTGACATTTGACAGAACAGTATCTGGTAGAATCTTATTGTTTAATAACACAGCGTAGTCGAAATCGTTGGTAGGTTGTCGACCTTTCGGTCACCACTACTAGCAAGTAGTTGCGTGATATATAGGACAATAATAATCGCTCCATGAGGAATAAGCCAAGGAAACTAGAGAACAGTATCGTTACGATGGTGTATCTGACAGGTGTACAATAGAAGAACTTATATTGAAAAAAAGTAAAAATCATACTCCACATATCACGAATGTTATGCTCAAGTAATACGACTTTTGAACAGTAATAGATTTAATTACCAAATGATTGATGATGCAGTAAAAAGGCTTAGCTCACCATAGAAAACCGTGGAATCACCGCTTAGCTGTTCTGGCCTTGTTAGAAATCATCGGTGATGCACGTCCACTGAGACCCCACTAGGAGTCAAACCCTGATGAAATGTTTTCAGTCGAACACTTATCTACCAAGCTACCCGAGCTGTTTCTCAATGGTTTGTTTAACTTCTCCACCACATGATTTGGCAGCCTTTCGTCCAATCTCATACTAATCAAATTTATCAAGCAGTCATAGTTTATAGTTTGTTTCGAACGTAAAGCCTTTGTTTCCACTTGGGTTTACTATACAGAAGTTACCCACCATACGAATCGATTACTGTGCTATCAGAGGACGATCGCCCTTGAAAAATCAACACCGGAAGGGCACGACATCCCATAGTGGTGAAGTTGGAAAAACCGTTGATAGGAAGCTTGGATTACCTGGGGGTTGGTTGCTTGAATTCCAATTGCCTAATCGGGATTCAGTACCAATGGGGCCTCAATGAATGTGCACTTCTGATGATTTTTAATAGGGATAAAACAACTGCACGGTGCTCTCGCGGATTTTATTTCGAGTTGAACATCGTTACAATACGATGAGTCATTTGGTAATTTCACTGTAACTGATGCTTTTCATAGTTGTTTCCGAAAGTATAGTGAACCTATTCAACAAATCGCTGAAACGGGCGTTTACATAAGTATCGTCACTGATTTGGTTACGCAAACCGTCAGGTTGCATTCACAATCACCAACATTGGACAACTGTTGAGAGAAACCTACCAGGTTTCAAAATGGAATAGATTGGACGACGCACCAGTGATTGTTAAAGTATAGCCATGCAACCACATTTTTGTTTCCGTATCGAACTATAAAGCCGGAGGTAATAATGGACTAAATGAAGATATTATGACAGATATCACTTCGTTTTGTCGTTGCGAATTCAGACCTTCACTGAGTTGGTTGTTACCAGGAGGGAAGAATACTTTCGTATTTTTGACGTCATTCACAACTCGTCTAACTACGAGTGCTGTCTCGGCATATTCTCCAGATTCGTTCTCATCATGGATTACCAATTCTAACGGAATTGTTGAACGCTCCATCGCCGCGAGTCATTCTGGTCATATCCAACGCTCTACGCAATCTTGCCACGGAAGATCATTGTTGTCTTCTGCTGGGCAAACATGCCCTTGAGCGAGTAATTTTGACCCTTACTAAATGTGCCAACAATCTGACAGAAATGGGAAACGTGAGACGAGTGGAAAATCCCGAATGGCAAATGCCCAACCCGGAATACCAAACAAATCAGTCTGCCCGTTCCAGTGTGTATGGAGGTTTGAGTGATCACGTGTCCATAAAGTTGGTGTACTCGGTTACGTCAGCCGTGTTACACCTGTGTGCGGTCCTTGTCCAGAGAAGAATAGAACATGCCAAGTAAGTTTATTTTTCCCCATTCTTCGGCACCTAATTATCGTAAATGTCGGTGAGATGTATGTACGTATATGTATGCCCCATTCGACAGACTCTTCTTGGTCGTGTCCCCTTCGTAAAATGTTGTACTATTTATGTATATTGAATAAAATGGAGAACAAAACATTGGTGAAAGACATCATTTGTACGTACCGATTGCCAATTCACTTAATGGTGACTGTGCACAGATAGCTAAATTTCAATGGAAATAAAAAATCTAAAATTGCGTGAGTACCCCCATTAAACTCATAGCAGACGAGATAGGATAGAAGCCCACGTTGTCCGAATCCAGTCATGATGAGCATCATTAAATTTCAACTGCAACGAGAGCAGTTTTAGAAACTCAAAAGCAAACTTATTTTCTGTACAAATTATTTATCTTCCTTAAATTGGTTATAGTACATTATTACGCAGGATTAAAATTTGAAGCCGGCAATCAGCGCCGAGTAACGGAAGTCACTTGACAAATTCTCACAGGAATTACAATCGCTTTGCTAGCCGTTTTTTGACGATCATTTTGCTCCGTCGATGAATGTTTTCTGTAAAATGAGTCCTTGAGGATTGACAGACAATAACAGTGAATCCGTCTTGCTGAATACGCGGTCTCTTTACACGAATATTGCGCTTTATGATAGGGCTGCAATAAGGCACGGCCAACCTGGTTGTTTGAGCTTCAGGAAGAAGATCATGAATGGCTCGAAAATCATGAAAATTACTCAGAAAATCGTTTCCCAAAGGTAACATTAGAATATCTTCCGTAGAAATAATCGTCACAAAGTGATGCGTGATGTAAGGCCAAGTATTTGGTTGACTATCTTATAGAAACACAGTGACATGCCTTTTTGTTCCTTCTTAATCTTGAGAAGCCATGGATAATTCAATGGTGCAATTTTACCAGCTGGCTCTTGACAGCTTCTATAGAATGCGGTCACTCGTTTATTCTTAGGGTTGAAGATAGATTTGATGCATTCCCTTCACATCCATTTTTGGATGCACATAAAGCACACGTGGTAACCAGTGATTTCATCACATCACCTGGTAGACTCTCCACTCTTAGGGCTAGAAGGATTCATCGTGAATAACAGCGGAATAATATTTTGAACATCAACACTACATGATGTAGCGCCCTTTCCGTCACTGACTTTGAACAGCAACAGCGCGTTGCCCGATTTGATCTAGTGATGGATGACCTTTCTGTTGGGGCTTGAGTTCGACGAAGACTATTATAAACAACCAGCAGAGTTTCGGATACCAAATCAGCGATGGAAGGGTGCAGTATCATGTAGTGTAACAGTTCAATAAACTGTTGAGAGCCAGCATAGATAGTGTGGTAATTAGATTTGCAATCTTACACCCTGTGTTCGAATCCTAGTTGGAGCTCAGTCGATGTGCACCGCTGATAAATCCTAACAGTGATGAAACAGCTGGCTTCTAGTGGCCGTTTATGTGATGATACTGTGTCATGGTTCTAATCATACAAAATCTGATCTCCTACGACTGGGACTAATATGTCGTTACTAAAATCTGTTATTACCCTTGGATTATAATGATACGAATTTGCACGTACAAAACTTACTTGTATACTTCTGTCCGCAGTTCATGCTTGTTGATGTACGTACTTTTTCTGCGCATACCTAATGACGAAACTTATACATTTTCCACCGAATGTTCTTCACCGAGAAGGAGAAAGACCCATAGTTCCTCTGTCTCTACTGGTTACGCAGTATTATGGACGACGTAAAGCGTCTATTATGAAAAGTAATGTCATATGTGGATGGTGAACTGATCCCGTTAAACAGCCATTGCCTAAATTTCCACGAGAACTGCACTTAGAATCCAAGTTTGTTGTTCGTAAATTTGCTTTCAGGATTGGAAATGTTAGCAATGTGATTCAACTTGTAAATGCTTCATCAAGTTACATTTACTCTTTCGCCTACATTTTTGATACCAGTAAATCTGTGTTGCTTAATCGTCGTGAAAACTATAGGCACATTTATTTCTATGTTGAAACAACGTACCTGGTGCTGTCCAACTTAGCAAAAATCATGTTTCGCAGGACACATGTAACGTGCACAACTGAAGAGCGAAGCAATTTTTGTTCAAAACACGAGCGACGATTATTTCTATGCAAAGATTGGCAACCATTTGAGAAAAAGGACGTCCAACTGACATGATTAAACCAAGAGGATCTGTAGCGAAAAGACAAACGTGGTGTCACTGCAAATGCGTTTGTCATAAAAGTGAATGCTCGAACATGTGCACGAAAAGTCTGTACACGCGTGTGTGCGCATCAGCGGTGTCAGCTGACTACGGATTGATTCGCACGCGAAGCAAACCAGCGTGGATCACACACCAAAGATGAGGAAAATCCAAAGTGCGTTGCGTAAAAATCAATACAGGTTATACAAATTCATTAAATCATTCTACATGGGTAACGACAACAACAACCCCAAATTCAAGCTTCCTTATTCCGTAACTGGTCGCACGATTTTAGCGGTCGAAGTGCTCATTATGGTCAAGACTGCTTCGATGTAAATCCGTAGCCAAATCCAATTGCACTTGTCATTCGCGATGTGGATGCTCTTACGCTAAAAGAACAGATGTGGCTTAGGTAAACGAGTGTTCGGATATAATCCGGTCTGACTCTGGAGGACAATGCGCCAGTGTAACATACTATGACTAGTGGTCTTTTGCCGTGGGACTGCACGTGTTCAATCTGTAAAAGATAAAGGAAAGAGGAACTCCATGAGCTGAAGTTCAGTAAGTGTATCAACAAGCATCAACACTTGGATTATTTGAACAACAATGTTGGTGGCTTGCAGCCTGGCTATTATACAAGCAATTTGAACCAGCTACCTTGTCGATTTGAGCAAGTCATCGGTTGTACGGCACCTATGCTAAGCTAATCAAAGTGTGTTTCTCAGTGTCTCTTTCACAGTTGTTTATATTTCAAACAGCAAGTTCTTGTTGTGATACGTACAGCCAGCACAGATTAATCATCACTAAAGAAGCTGAACATTGTGATGTTTCCCTAGCCCTAGTGACAACGTTCTTCCAATCTAGTGTCAAACGTAACGGATAGGTTACAGCGAGGGGCCACGAAATGCATTGTGCAAGACAGTGTCTGCAAATTCTCAGTTTTGGATTCTGAACAAGAATGCTCAGATGATTTTGTAGCCACTGCTATCCAGCTGATGTTGCAATTTGACGTGCTTTAAAACAATCCAGCACTCCCGCACTCAAAAGGAGACAGGCTGGTCCGTGAGTGTGACGTAAAAATGTACCGTCTCAATTGAAGTGATGAGTTTGAGATACATTTTCGAAGTAACTGTACTCAGCATGCGAGCTCATTGTAGCTGATGCCCAGGAAACTGTTCACTAAGTCGGTTGGTTTCGAAACCAATACATTTCTGGAGATTTGAATCAGCTACTTACCGCCAGCGGCTAATGTAAAATGAAATCTATTTAGAAGAAAACAAAAACGACAAGAAAAAGATAATTGGCTTATAGGATGCGGTCATGTAGTACCTATGGTGTGAAAACCCTCGGGCAATATTTACCTTCTAATATGCTCTTACGGTTTATTCGTCATGTGCAACTTTAATTGCACTACGGATTAATTGCCCTGGTGAAATAATTATACTAAATCAAACTTAGCTTGGAAGCAGTTTTATGGAAGAATATTTTAAATAGTAAACTTGAATAGGAGAAGCTAGTCGTATTTGACACAACCCAAAACGGCCTTTTTTATCAGGCGATTCACAACACTCGGTGGAATCGAGAAATGTCGCGAAATTTATCTAACCACAAAACACCAGTCGTCTATCCGTGGAGCGGGTGATATGGACGAGTCGAAGGAAGCAGCTGGTGATGCGAGAGCCCGTGCGTTTCAAATAAGTGAGCAACTGTTACACATCCTGTGGAATTTCACGGAACTTCGACCCATCTACAAACTTGTGAGCAATTGTTGATGCTTTTTCTTGAACGTGTTTTGTGCGTTTGACACGTGTAAGAGTGAGAATAGTTCGCTGCCGATCATTTTCTGGCCAGATAGCCAGCATATTGTTGCTGAAATGAAGAACATTTTGAGCTAATACCCTATAAATATCTGCTTTCTTCTGACTCTCTGGTATTGCCGAACGACATATACTTTTATTCTCACTACTTAAACGAAGACCAAACAAAAGAAATGAATACTTTTAACTCTACTGTTATCTCAAATTCGCGCAACTTAATCTTATAGCGAAAAGTGGTTAACATATTCATCCACTTTTTCCCCTGCACGTTATCAAAGCACTAATAGTCCTAGATATCTGTTTAATTATGATTATCCAACCAAAACAAAAAAGAATGCATTTTGATCGCGTGACTGAAGTAATTCTGGAACATGCTTATTTCCGGTTGGAAATCAGATAACGGCACAGCAGAGGACCAGACAGAAGTCTGTTGAAAATTGCTGGGATATTTTTTGTCTCGTTTACTTTATTTATCTTCTACCGATTCGATGAAAAATGTAACAATTCTCATGGTGGAACGAACTCTAAGGCAGCATAATCAGTTTCACCAGTCGACAATGAATCAAAACATCTTACATTGTGCACTAGATACACCGGAAGAAAACATATTTAACGCTACTCGTAGCGATGTAATACTGTAGACTAGGGGATTAAATCTAAACAATTAAGCGAAATTCAACGGTTTTCTGCCCGTTGAACCTGAGCTATCCTTAGAGGAACCTGGCGAGCTCGATCTCCTTTGTGTTACGTTCTGCCGCTCAAAGCCACTTGGTCCAATTTACTCGTACGAACGTGCTTAACTTACTGTCGTTTTAGCCAATGACCACCAGCACGCACACAGAATTAATTACATTTTCAAGACGGGAAGCGAAGAATTCTTTTCAGTTATTCTTTCTCTGGCTCCTTTATTTGTATAGGCCAAATAAGTGAGTAAGACGGTCGTAGTGGGGAAGGGGAAGTGTCAATAATGTCGGATAAATATCCGTTCACCTGTCGGTATGAATGCACTGTTTTCCCTAGCGATCGCACCGTTCGTCGCACTTTTGATTAATTTTTGTCTCTACGGCAGCTTTAGGTTGTGAAGTAAGTGTTTTTGTCTTCATAGGTCACGGTGGTAGATTCGTTTGGCCACTGCTTCGAGTGCGCACAAAGTGATACTTTTGATATGGTTGTTGGGATTAATTGCAGCTCGATAGAATACTCTGAATGATCCATAGATATACACTCAATACCCCATACTGGTAATATGTTGCACAATGGCGCCCCAAATGGTCTTTATCACTCCTTTGTTTGGTCAGGCAGGATGGTGTTCTTTTGCCCTCTTAAACAGCTTCTGAGTGGTACAACCAGTGTAACCAGGTTCGCGGGAGCTGTTAATTCGGTTGGTACACATATAAGTTGGTGACAGTGTAGTCAATCTTTTATTCGTCGTCAAATGATTGAGTGAACTCTGTGGAACGCCCTTATTTTGGCCTTTGAAGTTTTTCTATTGAAGAGATCTCTACAGGCGTCATTTACGACGAGAAGGTCCGGTGTACGTTCTACTCGTCGACAGTTTTATTCCAGATATTGCTCACTGAACTTCTCAGGGTATCCGCTCTCTCGTAGTATGCTGCATATTTTCTCCAGCTTCTTTCGAATGAATCTTCCTGGCCCGTCAGGCTGAGCAGCTTATTATATTTTGTTTTCGACGGATGGGTACGGTGCTGTGAAAGTTTCGATACTGTCCTACACGAGCAAGCTTTCTGTATGCACTCATTCCAATTGTCCCATCTTCCTTCTTCATTTAGTTTTACTGCTTCCTATCAGTCCTGACCGCCAAGAAGAGAACTTCTCTTGCGTTGCTTATCTTCTGTCTTATTCATACGAATCTGCCGTTTGTTGCTTATGAAAATTAGCAAATTACTTTGCGCCACATTTTAATTGACATTGAATTGTTTCTATAGTTCTGTCCGAAAATTCCCAGTGAGTATATTCAAACAACATAGACTAGCAAACAAACTCGTTTTCAGGGGTTCTTAATCATGCCATTTCATCACAATATATTACAACAAGTTAGGATATTGAACCAATTAGACAAGTAAATGGAATTGGTAAGGTCTAATGATCACGAAAATTGTGATCTAGACTTGGCTCCAAGCTGGGTACATTTTGTTTCACGTTTTATCAGTTTTCGTCTTGTTTTGGGGTCTGTTTTGGGGTGGACGGTGAACTAGAGGAGCTGAAAGGCTTTAGTGTTTACGACATAATATAGTTTAACCTATAGTGGATCAGATGTTGCTTTCGTTGTGGCAACGTTAACCGGATCATCCATGCAGGGACATTTGTACCGTGCCCCACCCAACGTGTAATTTGCCAGAGAAAACACAGTGCTGCTTACGCTGGGCAAAATCACACACGCAAGCCACTTTGTATTCATGCACTCCATTTGTTCGGAATCGTTTCATTCTGCAATATTCCTAGAGCACAACAACTGATTGACGGTTTTAGCTAGCTAGAACTAACGTTTGCTGGAGCAGTGCTCTTCAGAGGAGGGGGTGCACGTGTGCATTCAAGAACGATACAGACAGAAGGAAAGTTCCCTGAGCCGAAGCTCTGTAAGTTCATCCGCAGCGATCTCACATTTACATCAATCAAGAAAGGATACGGGAATCTATTGTCTACCGATACAACACAGTCAGGAGTTTCTCAACCTAAGAGGTTTTCTTTTGTTTGCGTAAGCCTATGTTAGATTCAAAACTATTTTTATAGCACAAACACTGTCTGGAGCAATGTAAAACGACTGTTGATAGGTCGAGGTATTTTCACTGAAAGTTTCTTGGTAGAACTTCCGGCATTGAGCAGATAATTACGTGGGAGACTTATCGTCCCCTCCCCACGTCAGTAAGCACCGAAGCCAAATTCGAATGCTAGGAAATCAATCAGAATATCTTATGCGAATCTATCGACAATGCATAAGAAAGTTTACTCTGTTCTGAACAAGTCGTTCGAGGGTTTTATTTCACTGATCGACACAGACTTGGTCGTGAGTGATAGCGGATTTCTCGCACACCTGGTAAAAAGAATGATGAAACAGAAGCAATGCGAGAGCATTCACATTGTGGTCGCTCAATTCCTTGATGCATTCTGGAAAATACTCACTGGTTTTCTAAAAATCATATTTCGGTTGAACATACTAAGTAAGTATTTACGCCCCCAAAGAAGGGAATGTGATAAACCCTAAATATTGTGATGCATTAGTGACTTTTGTGTTATGGTGTTTTTGAGGGTCCCTGCAAAGTTGAATGAGCAGAACAACCGGTGTTTAGTCCTTTCACATATCTGGATATAATCGGAATAATGAACATTTTTCAACCCTGACATTTATGGGTTTGGTAAACAACTCATTGTCATTGCTCACGTTGTAGTTAGTCTTTTTCCTCTCTCCCTTGTC
Organism: Fasciola hepatica; assembly: GCA_948099385.1. NCBI lineage: Eukaryota > Metazoa > Platyhelminthes > Trematoda > Plagiorchiida > Fasciolidae > Fasciola > Fasciola hepatica. The sequence goes on along the minus strand of CANUEZ040000008.1, from coordinate 5,069,963 downwards.
ATAGCACGCAACCCCTATATGCGTACGGCGGTAAATGATTTCGTTCGGCTTTGGGAACGATAGAATTTAGAGCAGGTCGCTGTGAGGTTCTAACAAATGTTGTACGGATGTCATGTTCAGACACTGTTCTGTGTTAGAAACCGGGCAGTCGATAGAAAATATCCGTGGTTGCAAGCCTTGGCGAACAATCGTTTTCAAAAATTCCAAATCATGCCGTTACAATTTGTATAGTTAACATATCCTACGAATGTTTACCTATGCGTATATATGTACGTGTACTATCAGGTGCGAAATGAACACTTGCATGATGCCGTCTCACCAGAAAGTGTGGTCAGTGTTTTCCTACCGTGTGCATATCAGTTGTGGGAGATTAAATTTGGGTAATATGATTCATCAAGCAGTATCAACGTTTCCTGTTAATAGGTCCAATGTCTCGGTGAGATTTCACTGACTTACCCACTCATTCACACTCTGTGTGAGACTGCCCCTTGGCGTGTTGTGATTGCTTGCGTGCCTCCATAACCCAAAGAGCTATGCAGGATGGCTTTCTTAAGCCGAAGATACGATCATGCTTGACGGGTCAATGGGTAGAGGCCAGACGAAGTCCACTCTCAGAACCGTTTTATGGGCAACATCTGGTTCTATTCACTATGCTCCTGAAGACAGGAAACTCCAGCGAATGAACAAGGTGAGGAAGAGTTTACCGGTCTACAAACCTCCACTAGATGGACATAGGAGTGGAGTACCTGGGGTTTCTCTTGACGGTGGGAGAAGTCATCGCACTTCATTGGGCAGCTATCGCCCGCCTAAGCTGGGTAGCCCCCAGCCCAAACGATGCTGTCCCGTCCACGTTCCACTTACTCCATTAGATTCATGGGGTTGAGGACTGAATTCGAAAGGCGAATCGATAACAAAGCACCAGAGACGACAAGACAGAACGTATGCAACAATGAGGCCACACGTGACAGACTAGAAGAAGTTCCTTGACGGGTGCTTCGGTCAAGTTCCCGTGTTGGTTTAACGCCCCACTGCTTTGTGGGTGAGACTTTTGAGTCGAAGGCTATGGTTAGGGTTCCCAAAGACAAACTGCTTCTGCGGTGTGGAAAGCCGTGAAGTATGATATGCCCAGAAATCTCCGGTATCTTTCCTGTAAAGGGCCTTACCAGTTTTCCCTCTTTTGAAATGTTCAATTCACTTGGCTGCCTTTAACCTCCGCACATCAAGTCAGATAAGGCAACAGGCTGCCCTCACAAAAACACTTGAAATCTCTAAAATAGATGTATACTGTGTCTCCGAAATGCTCGTACAAGACCTCATCCGCGTGATAACTCTTCGCACCCCGGATGCAACCTCAGCCCCTCACTTCACTCTTCGCGTGTCGAGTGATTTGGTGCTTAGAGCTCATGATCAGGCTAGCGTTGGGATTTCTATGAGTATGAAAGCTGAGCGTACACTGCTAGACTGGATTCCAGTTAGCAGTCATTTGTGTGCAGTTTGGTTGGACGGTTCTGTTCGTGTCAACAACAGCAAACAAGCGCCGATGCTTGTCCATCGTGACTGTGTATGCGCCGATTGACTGCAGTTCCTCTGAGACCAAGGACGAATTCTATCAGGATTTGTTTCAGCTGCTTCAAAGCGCACGTTTAACGGATGTGGTAGTCATTGCTGAGTATATCAACACCCAAGTTGGCCGTCTGGGGGATACCGAAAGGCACATTGGAGGCCCATTTTCTATCCCAGCCGATCGTACCGATAACGGCGGTCGTCTCATTCAGCTATGCCCTGACCACTGATTGTTTCTGGTGAGTACGAACTTCTGTCATATGAAGCGGCATAGACTCACACGGTGTCCTCCTTCGTCCTCACAACGTTGGACTCAGATTGACCATATTGTGATTAGTCACTGCTGGCGTGGGTCACTTGAAGATTGTCGTTCATTTTGGTCTACACATGTGAACTCAGATCACGCCTTGGTGCGTGCTCGCTTCCGTTTACGTCTTGTCCGGGGTCACACCAATGTAAATGCCGCCCGTCCCATGCAGTTGCTTTTAGATGATAACCAGCTACACAATTTCCAGACGAAGCTGTCTAGGCAGTTATCGATGCAGCCAGATGTTAGGACCCAAATTAACGATGGCAACAGATCAAGGAAATCTTGTATGCCGCTTCGAATGCCACTCAGAACTCTGGTTCACGTTGGTCTCACAAACGATGAATATCTTCGACATCATTTGCTCTGTTGGGTGCTCGCGGATCCATCCCTCTGGATGCCACATTCAGTGGAGCGCACAAATCCCTGAGACGCCAACTGACTAGGAGCCTTAGGAATGACCGTGAGCAGTGGTGGATTGCGAAATGTAAGGAATGGAAAAGACTGCCTCCATTGGCAATGCTCGCAACCTTTTACGTTTGATTATAAGCACCGGTCCTCGGAAGCCTTGTGTGAGTTAATTAAGGATTCGTCGGCTCACTGATTCATTCTCAGAGACGTCATCTGGAGCGCTGGGCGGATCACTTTAGGGAACAATTCAGTTGTCCCCTCCCCCTCAACGGCGGGCCTTCCAAATATACCCACCACTTTACTCGTCGATTTTGGAAGGTAGCAACCAAAACCAGAACACAAGGTTGCGAGGTGAATGGTTGAACAAAACCGAAACTGAAACTCTGTTTGTGTTATGTTTGTGTGTCGGGGCATACCGTACTCCATTTTGTGCACATGGTTCAGGAGTTCAGTACCCCATTCCAATAGCCCTGGCAATGGCCAATGTGTATTACCAGACTTGTTGTGATTGGTTTGGCCGCAGCTGGCTATGCATAAATAAGATCTATCCAAATGTTGATATCTAGCAGCTAGAAAATTGAAAGTCCATTGAATCAGGTGAGGCTAACTCCGATTTGCTTGATTTTCTTGAAGAAACAGTGTTTTGCATGTATTCAAATCACCGGTTCACAGAATCGGCAATCGGTGCATTCATTAGGAAAAGAGTATGAAAGACTGGCCATCAATCAAGATGAGCATCTCGAACAGTTTCCTTCTTTTGTCCCAGTCCGGGGAACAGTGAGTCAAAAGGATAAGCTGTGTTTTTGGACAGCTGAATTTCACATGGCATAACAGTTCGCTTCATTTCTTCCAATTGGTAACCATCGCTTGTGAATCTTACTCGAAGTGGAATATTGTGTAGCATTGTAGCAGCGTACGGAGCATCCCTGCTCTGGTGGCAGTGATAACCGAGTTGAAAGGTCTGCACGAAAGTAGATCGTCGATTATCGTCTGAAAGCAGCTGTGTGGGACAGGTGACGTTAGTGTATTTGCAAGCACAGATGAGGCGAAAACTAAGGCGTGCACATCCTAAGTCGTGATACAATTCCACGGGAGTGGATCTGAATGAACGACGACCTTCGACTGATCCAAGCCAGCAGTGCCCGATGATAATATGCTCAATCTTAGTTCAACGCGTCGAAGGCGTCGGAGTACGCCATATGAGTCTATGCCACTTCACATGGCAGAAGCTCGTGCTCATTAGAAACGGCTGATGATCGGCATACAGCTAGATGATGTGATTATGGCTATCAGTTTGATCAGCTGGAATAGTAAATGGGTCTTTATTACGCGTTTCAGTGTCCCCTAGACAATCACTTCGAGCATTGAAATCGTCAGCTATGACCACAGAACCCGTCGAGCGCACGCTTCAAAAAAGTTGAGAAAAATCCCGATAGATTTAATTTTTGTCTACATGAGAACTGCGGTTAGTTGTCGCATATATATATATATATATATATATATATATATATATATATATAATGCAATAAATAGGCATCGACGCTTCAGACTGCTGCTGTTGAAATCGTTCAACTGAACTACACACAAATGACTGTTGCTTAAGATCCAGTATTGCAGTGCACGCTTGCCTCCCGTGCTGGATGCGATCAAGACACCAGCCTGACCAACAATACCTGATACCGGGTTACCTGACACAAGAAGAGTGAAGCAAGAGACCAAGGATGTAGACAACATAGACAATGGATAACTAAATTTCTTTCTTAGACAACGCACAGACAAACGTGAACTGACTGAGTGTAGAGGTCACAAGAAGAAACATACTACGCAACCTCTCTTCAATTTGTTTTCCGTAGAAAGCAAAGCTTTCATTAGAGATTCAGAAAAGTTCCCTTGTGATTCGATTTTGGACTGTTATGTGACTCTTTTCCCCTAACACTTTCCACAGGACACACTGTTTCCATTTTCTTGATCTGATAGCTACCTTTAGCTTATTCGACCATAAGTCCTTTTCGTTGACGGAGATAACCATTTTACACATTTAATACCTGTAAACGAATGTCCGTAGCTAATTTTAAGCTTATTGCGGCCTTTCATTTGAGTTCACTACAAAAATTGATGTACTTCGCGATTTCTCCCTCTCAGTCTTTTTGTGTAACCTTGTTATTCATGCATTCCCAAAGGCCATTTAACGTCACTCGAGGGTTGACTATCTTGAAGTCAGAGGTAAGATATGTGACGAAGCCCCGTCACATGTGTGGAAAACGGGCTTGGATTTCGTCCAACTGTATCGTATTTTGTATCGACGTGATATTTGCTTGTCGAAAGCACACTGCAACAGTTAAATGACCTCTTCTGTACGACTCAGAAGCCTGGATATTTCACGTGTGTGGCGTGTGGAATGTTGGCGCTCGGACTTTGTTTTATGGAAGTTGTCTACAAATCTTGTGGGAGTGTGGTATTCGTAAAACTGGAAGTACATGGTGAACTGGTAAAAGTGATAGTGTCTACGTGAGGTATACGGACCAGGGTGGGTGAAACACGTTGCCCATTTTCCCAGATAAATTTCTTCGTTCAACAGTCGTTGAGGAGGATAGCCATTTGATATGTCAGGACCAAACGAGGTCCGGAGAGCCACTTGGTTGTAAAACTGCCTTAAGAAACGTTACCCACGGTAACCAAAACGTCTGCTAATCATAATTTTTCAACCGACAATGCCGTGTTATTGACACAATATTCTATCGTATAGCCATTTGAATTCGAATGAAGGAGTTCAGTTTGTGATGTGTCAGGGGGATAAATGTAGGAGCAGTGCACTGGGCCATGTAGGACATGCCAGACTTTCTAGGTGGGTTTCAAGAAACCCAATATACACGGCGGTCAAACAAATCAAATGGCAGGGTCTCACGACAATCGGCATTGTTCAATAGACAATATTTAGTCTCCAAATCGATGGTTTCATTTGGTTTTCTCCGCTCACCTATTTATTTTATGATTTATTTATTCTCCAAATCTTATCATTTTGGTTTACGATCGTGATTTTATCGAGAGGTGGTAAACAACACAGCAAAAGCTCACTGCGTGGTAATGGTTATTTAGTGTGAGTCATAAATGAACCCGACAGAAATGTGACATTAGTGAATGATCCTCGTTTTAATTTAGTTCCCTCATGTATAAAGCAGACCACGATTTGATGTTGGGTTTATTTGCTTCTGGTCAGAAGTTCACCGGGATGCTTTCACGAGAATCATGCTATCGGCAATTATGCGTGCATTCCTACAGCTCTATTCGCTCATCAGATCAGAAGATGACTAACCAATACTGGTTTGTTTTACACTCCATTCACCCCCGGTGTAGGCCGGATGGACTGAGTCAGACTTTGGTATTACGAAACGTGGCAGTCGCCTGGGCAGCCTTGTTCGGCGCAAATCAAAAACTGTAACGTCAATAGAAACACCGAAATCCAGCATGAATGGTCAATCGCGATTGCCAGCGAGAAGATCTGATTCTTTATCGCTGATTGGATCAGCAGCTTCCACATCGGATTGGCCTATTCGCACCCGGTATAATGTACCGTTAAACGTACGCGATCTGCGAACCCAGCGGGCTATCCTTTCTAGAACTTCTCCAGCAGATTCGAATCGCTTCTGTCACGCTCCTCCGGGTTCACGTTCGAATACGTTACCGGCGGACCTGTTTGATGGATCAACTTCGGACTCAACAACTCATTCCTCCTGGCTGAATAGACGATGGACAACTGCATCCCGTCCTGAGGCAGTCTATGTACCCACAAGTAATATATATCATCCTGCTTCAATGGAATTGGGGTCAAGCGAATTGAACACAATGTCAAATGCAAGTTTTGTTGAAATGGCATTCGTTATTGCGAGGAGGGCTATTGTCGCCTAGGATAATTTGGTTTGACCATGTGCACGTTTGCCGATGTTCGAATCACCGAAATTTAGAGTTAGGAGATAGGCCACACGCTTTATCGGCAGTCATTTTCCCGCTGAATGGAAGCCTTTCGTCTTGTTGTCAATATTGAAAGAAAGCCGGACAAACCAAGAGAAAATTGTGATATCAATTCAGAATAGATCGATCACTGAATGGAATATTTCTCCTACACGATTTATTGGTCTGCCTATCTAAGATGTATTAGGGGACAAGATTCAGGTTATTTTGTTTCGAATCAAGTCGAAGTCAGCTGTGAGCTTCGCACAAGGTAAGCTTTCAACTGCTATATCCACATATTGGGTAGAGTGCATACAATGAACGAGTATAAAGCTCATAATGAACAGTGTCGGTAAAGCCAAAACTCACGTATTTCAAGTATCAGTGAATTATCAGGATACACAGAGGCCGAAGTAACGTGGGTCTGCACAGGGCGGTAAAGCGAGCGATTAGTGACTTTGAATTGTGCGCGTGAGAGAAACGTGCGGGTAGTTTTTGATCAGTCACCGTATGAAATGTTTACGGAATGACGAAATGTGTTGTAGAAGTGAAACGGTTGCATTCGTTCAAACGTTTTACCAATAATATTCCACGCTAAATATTGTTGTTCGCACTAATGTGCATGCGATGCATACTGCGAACAGATTCATGTAATGAACTTGAGGACAGTTAACACTAAACACTGCACGTTTGAAGCACTAAATTAGCTGCAGCAACGTGTCGTGGCCAGATTATTTTGTTTTTACTTGATAAATTTGCCATCAGAATCGATATCCCGAAAGGATATACACTTCGAGACAAAAATGTCAGACTCTGTCCCGTAGATGTCACAATTTGAACATTTATACTTGCACCAGTAACTCAATCTCTCACCAGGTTCTGAAGTATCACATTCCAAACATGAGTACTGAATTTCGGTCAAACGTATTTGGTCGTAGCAAAAATATCTGGGAATATGGTAAACCTCCTCTGAATCATGTGCTCCGTACATTCGTTTTGTAGACTTCGATGCACCTTATAAGCATATCTCTCACGAGACACTTAGATCCTAACGCCGGGAATACAACGACGGTCAGTTCGAAATAAGACTGTTCTCACAACTGTTTCAAACCTCCACCACATAATCCCGTGAAAGGTATATCATCAACCGAGCACTGATTGCAACCACTAATTGGGAAATCAAGCGACTGATACATAACCCCGATTTCCTTGATCCTGAGGAATTTCGAGTTGATTGCCATATCGGTTACAATTTCCTATGGAAAAACACTAACTGAAATCATGAAAGGGAAGATATCAACATTTTATCAAGATTAATACAGTTTACATGAAATCGACAAGAAGAGCGACAGATTAAGGGGTAATATACGACTGTATGTGAAAGTTAACCACGGAACGCCACTAAAAACGCAAGTGTGCCCTAGATCACTGACACCAGGACTAGGCTGATTGATTTATCTAGCCTGAAATACCACGTTCTGTATCAGAATTGAGAGCCGTACTCGGACTAAGATTTGCAACTTACTCAAATGGTATCACACCAAGACAATACATTCATTCACGATTCACCGAACCGAAAATTGGTCACTGTTTTGCGACGTCAGTGTCTTGGCATGATAAGCGTACAGCCCCGAGTTAAACTTTATAGAGAACCTTCGGGGAATTCTGACTTTCCAGATATGAACAGATGCCAATATATATGCACTGACAACTGAACTCGCGACCGTAGTGGAATGAGAATCGAGCAATATCAGCCAATATATGATCCAGTCCGTTATAAAAAGGCGTACCGAGAAGGTATATTTAGGTTCTGAAACAGAGTTGCCGTGGCGGGCGATCACAAGATTTGACGAGGTCATATGTTTGGGGTCGGGTACATTTTTCGGAGGAAAACTTGACCAAATTTCCCCGACAGATTTTTCTCCGATAGATTTTCCGGATGCAAGCGCGAGTGCCTAAATATTTTCGAAATCCGGAGAGGGGAATCAAAAAGTTTCTCGAGTGCTTTATATTTAGGAACTTAATCGAAATGTGCTTTCTGGGGTTACTAGCGCGTACGACTACATATTCTCCAATATATTGTTGTTTATTTCTAGGGAAATCCTCGGTTTTTAAGTTCCCCTTTGACTGGGCTAATTAAGGTCTTCATGATTTGAATAACTATATTGTTTTTCAAAATTTAACGGGCACCAGGTTGGTCAGTTCCGGAAGAGTAGAAAGATAATTAGTGATTTGAACGTGAATGTTTTGTTTTCGTTCCTCATTGCAATATGTAGTAGCTCTTTTGTTGTTTTATGCTGGCTTTGCCTCCCGTATACCACATTATAAAAAAAAACGAGAACAAGAATTATTTATAACTCCAGCGTAGTCACATGTGCGTAGCTTCAGGGTAAAGTTTAACCTAAATTGAATGTTCCGAAGATGAGACATGTTCAGTGAGTAGCCTAAATTAGAAGACTGTTTTTTCTAGGACGAACTTACGAATGAGTTTGTTATTGCAGAAAACAAGTAGAACAATGTAACATTTGGACCAGATGATACTCCAGCTTCATTGAGATAGTCCGTGATCTTTGTCTGTTTCCAGTTTACTGAGTACGATACAAGAACGCCCGTTTTTAACTCGACGTCAAACCATCTGCTGTGGACCGGAAAGGGTCGTAACAAGTTGGAACACCCCGGTACTCCGAACGGGGATGTACCGGACAGCTGGGTATGAAATGGCCGGATTGTGGGATCCCCACTGATCGAATAAATGAACTTGTGTGTGTGTGCGTATTTACTCAATGCCAACCTCATCATTCGCCCAGACCAGATATTTTGCTTTGAACAAAATTGTCGGTGGATCGTTTCCATCCGACTTGCTTTGGCGTTCGACCTGACTGAATCTGATAATAATTCCCTTATTGTGTACATGAATGAACCAATCAATCTTACTGGTTTTTACTATCTCCGCCTGCTGATGTGAATCATTGCTTCTTGCATACACTACTCATCACATTTGTTTATTTGGGTTATGAAACCTAGAATCTGAGGGAACTTTGGTGATCTCGATTCAGCTTTGTTTTCAGCCGAAGTTAATTTAGATTGATGGAAATGGACTATATTATGAGCGGGATTCAACGGCAATATGGGACCAATACAATCAAAGCTTGGTCTAGAAAAACAAATGATTTTTGTGTGTAAAACTGTTCCCTGGATCATGAAAACAGACGGATCTCCACATCGAAAATAACAAGTGGTATGTGCTGATGTTTTCCTATCAGTAACAACGTTGTAGATTGTAAACCTGCCTTACGAAAGATTACTTTGGTAGCCGAAAATATGATTAAGTACGTGCCTTACAAACAATGCTATTATTCAGCTGAAAGCAATAATATGTACCAAATCACATGGCCAGTCCATTTTCGGTACATTCAAAATCTCGCTCGATAGACAGTGCAACAAGAATGTGGGTTTTTCTGTTAAGGCTTTTTTAAAATCAATGTTTCGTGGTCAAACAGTTTGTCGATCGTTTGCTGGGGGCGCAAATTTCTCCGGAGAAGAAACTGAAAACTTGTTCAATTGATCGCTTTGAGTATGGGATGCGAACTGTAAGCAAATCATTTTACTCCCACTGTGATTTAATCTAATCTAATGAAAAAGCATCATTTTGCATCTTCACTGAGGTAATTTTCTAGGATCGTAATTTAATATAGAATGTTTCATGATTTAGTATCAAAGCATAACTGAAAGTTTATGAAAGCACTGGATTTTTTAAATGTTTATTACGTGCTTGTGCACGAGCGCAGCCTAAGGGGTTTCCGCAATAATCTCATAGGCCAACAACCCGAACCTGAAATGTGGAGTTGAGAATCACGTAAGGTCTCCGATAAAATGGGCGTAACGACGAGCTGGGTGACAGTGGATCACTGTCTATCACAAGAAAGAACGGCGGTGACGGGATTCTAACCTCTGAGGAGAAGGATGAGGAGGGGGGGGGGTGTTGAGCTTCACACATTTCGACCACCACAGTTCATACACAAGTCTGGTCAAAATCGACCCATAGGAGTATGAACACTTTTGTGTCCGTACATGACGGCATAGCTGTGTGCATATTTGAATTGATTCGTATAAGAAGGACGAATTAGTGGTGAGGTTCTGGAATAATAACCGTTGTCACACGCTTTCATCCAGCCAGAAAATATGCTTGAAATACAAACAATACGCCATTTTTGTCACCCCAGGTCGGGCCCAACCGTGACGGACTCAACGGGAACACAAAGCAAGGTTCATTTGCATCAATCTACCACAGAGTAAAATCGAAACACAAAGTTTATACGCACCAGTATACAATAAGCCTGCCTTTAGTCTTCAGGAACTGTTCTTGCTGATCCGGCTAGGAGTCCACCAAATTGGTTAGAGAATTGTGATTCTTCTATGCTCCATTACATGTTTCAATTTTGACCCTGATGCCAAGTGTGAAGGTGGTAGCCCACTAACCTCTCTTCGTGATAGTTAACATGGTCTCGATGACGTGTATATCTGGATTATTGAATTGTGACTTGGTGAAATTGACTTTTGAAATGGACATACTTTCACAGGCCTAATAGAGAACAATGAACAGTGAATCTTGTTGCAGCACTCAGGAAACATGGTGTGGAGCATTATCCTGAAAAATAATTACCCCTAAGTAGCCTTTCTTCTTTGGATTCAGGACAAATTTCAGTCCTAACAGTGATGAGTTTCTTAGTGTTCTTGATTCCTCTAATTTAGGTTCATTGACAATATTGTTCATATTTCGTTCCGGCCAGAATCGATAATCTTGACGGCTGCGACACTGGTATTTCACGGGATATTTTTATCCGGGGAATTTCTTTCCAACGATGATTTCTAGGTGAGCCTTGCATCGCTCATCACACACCAGTCATTCTAGAGCAAACTAAACCGATTGCCAAAATGACAGGCATAGGGAAGTTGCAAAAATTCTTTTTCGGTACTTTCAGTATCGGCCTCACGTCAGCTTACAATTGCGGCATTTCAAGTTACCTCGTCCACCGATTTTCATTGCGACCCAGTTCACCATAGTGTAACTAATTCTAGTAAACCGATGGTTGTTGAGTGGTTTACAGGTTTTTCACATCGGAGATAAGAGGTTCGAATGCCACCAGTGGAAGCCTCATGGCTGATAGATCGGAATCCATTGTCGTCCGGCGTCCGTATTGAGACGATATGTGGTTGTGCACTGCCCCTCTCAAGGTGAGATTGTCGGCTGTCCCTAAACGAGAAGGAGTCATTTAGTATAATCATTTCCCCGGACTCGTGCGTAAACATGTAGTCAAATACGATTAAACAATTCTGCCCGGATCTCAACAACTTGTTTCACGTCACATCACACACACACACATAAATAAGAACAAAGTAAAGCTGATCGAAAACCTTCGACTAACACAGAGAAAAACGTGACAAACTCGTCCTCCGGACTTCAGTCCTATCACTGGGGAATAGACAACAGTGCTGAAGGAATACATCGCACTTAATTCACCAACCCATTAGGGTCACAACAACCTCAAGCAACAGTGTTCTTGATAAAATTCTAAATTCATGAGGTCATCTATCGATCACTCGATCATAACAGAACTCTCTTAAATTCGCATTGATCAATTTCGTTGGTGTTACTGTTCAGAATAGTGTTATGCGTTTTTATTCATGATCAGTGTTTCTGCGACCAAAAATGAATACTTTGTGATCTAAATTACTAACGAATCAAGTTTAGTCTTGGTTAAATTGTGAAATTCAACGAATGCACCAGTTGACTTGACAAACCAGTTATGCTACTCAGCGGTAATGGTTTACCACCAAAACGCATCAACTCAAGATTTTGTGTCGCATACGATCGAAAGAAGAAACCACTTTTTCACTCGGTATGGTGAATCAATAATGTCAATACACAGGGATAACAGTTTTCGAATACATTGATTACAGTGCATTTGCATAATCACACGAAGTGGATGCGTAATGATACGATAGATAATTCGACTTTTGGTGCCTTTTCCAATACTAAAACTGGGTTTTTTGACCACATGAATGTTAGTTGACGGTAGCATTGTGTAAAAGTATTAGTTTAGATAAAAAGTGAACTGCAAATCGACAATCGTCTGTAAATTCTATTGCTGTTTTGTTGCTTGAGAATACTTTGAACCAGTGTCCATGTGTTCAAAACACGAGTTGTAGGCGAATTAATGTTTTCGGTGATTTCATTCCCAAGCCATTACAACCACATTTGTATGGAAATAAATGAATAAGAATAGTTGGGAAAAATGTCACTACGTCGGTACGGAGAAATAAGGATGAGGCGGGGAAGGGGGGTGGGGGAGGGCAAAACCAGTGATAGTTAGCTTACGTCACCGCTACACCCTCTTGTGTGACATATTTGACTATTGGCCATGGAATTTGGAGTGCTTGGACTAAGTTGTGCTGCACGCAAAGCTCAGTGTTTCAGAGGCGGGTGATAATTGCCTCAGAATTTGCTAGTATCCGAAGCCTAATTGCTCTTGACGTGTGTTGCGGAACCCGGTAGACGACTTTGAAGGCAGGCTGAATGTCGATCGAATGCCCAATTTCTACCACGTGCGCAACGGCTGAACTTGAATTCCCTACGTTATCTCCATGTTTCATTGATTTTGGGTGATGTTGTTTAATGAGCTTCGATAGCTGCCTTGCCGTCCGGCCAAGGTAAGTTGCACCGCTGATGCACTTAAATTGGTGGGTGATCAAAATTCTACTGACTCTATCAGCTGCGATGTCCTCCTTGAAGGAGAGCCGAATGAACAGTGGTTTCTTCTCCACTTGTGAGATTCTCACTGGTTTGGTTCTCTCAGTCCAATTTCTTTTTATAAATTTCTCAGGATAATCGTTTCTTAGTAGTGTTTCTCTTATGTGCAAGAGCTCGGCCTCCGGAGTGTCTGTAGTGCAGATACGTTTTGTCCTGTGAAGAATACAGCGTATCAGGTAACGTTTGTAACCAAGTTGCAAAAAAATGTGAAAGTTTATGTGACGGCCATTCCAGGTTGCTTTCCGATACAGTTTCCTGTGGATCGAGCTATCAGGTCGTCCGGTTAAGTGAACATCAAGAAACGGTAGGCAGATTTCTCCTTTCATTTCGATAGTGAACTCGATTATGACATGCGAGGTGTTAAATTCGCATGAGATATCATAAACCAGTCTGTGCAATTTTATGCGAAATATTTCATCCAAATATTGGTAGTAGTAGTCAAATCGACTTATTATTCTGCACAATGCCTGAGTTTCCAGCTTTGCCGTGGAAACGTCGGCAAAAAATGGCCCTAGAGGTGAGGCCATAGCAACCTCATCCTTCTGTCGATAGTAAGTTTCATTGAGTACAAATTTTACATTCGAATTGTAATGGAGGATTAGTTCCCTAAGATTATCAGTCGGAGTTCCTAGAGTATTGCTTTATCAATAAATGAACAAACAAAGCCTGTTGTTCCAATCACCGGTCACATAATCTGGTCATCCACACATGTTTCCATCCCACCTCACCCTTATTTCTTCCTATTGACCTAGTGACATTTTTTCTAACTCTTAATAATTCATTTTCTTTTAAATATGATTGTAATGAATTGAGAATGGAATCGCTGAAAACATATGTTCGCCCACAACTCGTGTTCTGATTACTATGATGGATTTATTCCCCAATTTATCAGTGTATTGTTTTTTCCGCTTTGAAGTGATGCACTCTGGGGTACCAGACTACATTGCCAAATAAATGATCGTTTTACACTTCCTTCGTGAACTAATGCAGTGGAGTTCACATCTGAGTCACGAAAATACTTGATCAAGCCAAAATAAAGAGATATTACGAAGGTCTTCTTTACTGTTCCTTCATCGCGTTTATTTGGTTTCTCTGAGTGGAAATTGGTCAGGTTAACAATCGATATGTAAATTGAACTTTTGTTGTTCATTCGGAAGTTATCCAGTTCTGGGTCGTATCCGTTTTGTGGCTGATGACTCATCAAATCAATATTTTCTGGATGATGGAATTTTACTGCCTCAATAGATTTCAGTTCCCTTATTTTAGTTTCATAAAAATATGCACAGGGATTCCAACATCTGATGAGGTTAAGCTTCTGCAGGATGGCTATCCTCAGTGCACTAATTCAAAGCATGTGGAGACTATAAAATACGAAAGGGAGACGAAAAAATGCTATTCACCGACGAATAGTTTGACTGACTCCAGATCTTAGCTATTGCAAAGCTTGTGTACACGATTAGCTGCTCACAATATTTGAGAAATCTGTGGATATATTTGTTGGACGATGAAAAATGTACGCGTATATTATGGTGAATTGAGCTCTTGCAGCAAAGGTTGTAATCCCCTTGGATACAACTCGTATGCTTTAACATGTCTATGCTGTTGATAGAGATATCTACCCTCTCCCCCGTTCTTCAACAGTCGTACCAAGATTTTTGGACTCTTTTTTGGTGAAATCCAATGCATTCTAACAAGTCATTTGTCTGTGATCCAAAAATTCACTGTTCCCCAAAGTAGAGAAACGTGTTTTCTCATTGAAACAACGTTACACTTGATTGTGCGCGAAAGAGTTTACGTTCATTTCATGCGTGACGCTCCACTGCTGATCTACTAGTTCCAGTGAATGATCTCGCGAGACAAGATGCTTAGGCTCAGTCTAATTTCATAAAGGTAAGCCGAATGAAAGGATGCTCAGAACCACGTTCTGTTTTCACTGATTTAACATGAACCTCAGTAGCAAATCTCGTCCAAGATGCACAAGCGAATTTGTGACAAATTCATGGAAAACTTCTTTCGTCCCTGGGGACAGTCGTTACACAGTTAGTTCGCTGTGAACATTCAAAGCTATTGATAAACGACCGCGCGATTGTTTACTGTTGAAATATCTAGAGCCGGAGAAATTCAGAATGACAGCAAATGTACGTGCTGTCCTAAGAATTAAGCAGTGATTTTATATGACAGTATAACTCAAGAGTTCAAATCTCCTGCCGGTAATGCGCATACTACTGTGAGTGCAGACATGTGTAGCCTGATGGTCAGTTGTTCTAATAACAATTGTTCATTTTGAGTTGGAGTTCCGATTCCGTTTCGTTGAGTGTGCAGCACTGCTGATGATTCTAGACCGGCGTGAAATAGCTGTAAACACTACTACCATAGTATTTATTACCGGCTATAGCGTTGTTAATGCACGATGGGTCACTGCGGCATTAAGTAAACAGACACTAGGCATTTAAATTCGTGAATCGAGTCCCCTCCTGCCGAATAACAATGAAAAAGTCGTTTACCTACGGTCACACAGGCGATACGTGTCCTCTTTTTCCCACCCGGTCTGTGCACACTCTGGTCGTCAGTTGATCACTCACTCCAGTGAATCTGATCCGAACCATGTGACTGTCACGAAAAAGTCGAGCAAACTAACAAGTCGATCTAATGCAGACCAACCCACGAAAGCTTATCCAATCTGAGTGACCCTTAGCCCTTTGAACACACCAATATCTAAGGTCGACAAAAACCGCTGGAAACAGATGTTTACTTCCGAACATGTGCTCTGAAGTGGCTAAGAGCACATTCCTGCTTCTTCTGTTTCTGATTGAATAACAGCCAAATGGCAGGTTCACAATACGTGCGAAAATTAATACTTAAATGAATGTAACATAATAAACAGTTACTTTCACTATGGTGATAACGGCAAATCTGTCGCAGCGATGGGAACATGACGTATAATATCCACTTTACTTTTTTAGAACCCCAAATATTATCCATAGCAAATTATTGAAATTGAATTTGTATCCTTTAATTAATCTAACGTGTCATGCCATCCGTGCGGTAGGTCTTTCTGGCACATTGCAGAAAAAAGTCCCGGATGCACCTGCGAATGATCGAACGGAACATTTCTCTGTTCACTATTCCGGATGTTTCGTGCATTTCCCAATCGCAGTTGCACTCCATTGTAAATCTAATCAGGAAGACAAAATATTTAAGTAATGGTGGCATTGATTAGCTGCTAGCAATGCAATGAAAAATGAAACAAAAATCGTAACAATGTTTTTCGTAGAAAAATGAGACAAAACTGATCTGCGATAGATGGTTCTTATTCGGTTGTGCATCGATGTGACTAGTTATCTTTTAGCTCAAAAACCGTCGGATATTGGTCGGAGAATGGGTGAAAAATATTGGATAATGGTATCGTGGTGCCTAAAGCACATAAATCACGGAAAAATGATTGTTCCTATAGCCCAGTCTGTTCATTGTTTCATTTCGTCGTGCATTGTATTCACAGCCATCACGCAGATAACGTACTCAGATAAAGAATCGAACAATACAACTGTTGTGAAATCAGTTCTCTGTGCGATTTGATGGAGGACTAGCTATCCGATTAGCTGTCTGAATTCCTCATTTTATTATTATCAGTGATTACGTAAACGTAGGTATCTGCCGTTTTCCAGGTCTATGGTGACACCTACGTTGGCTCACATACCACTGAAAAATGATAGAGGAAAACAGTGACTCAAGTGAGATCGGTAAGGACTGGATGTTTTTCGGAAACCGTTTGTTTTTGCCATAAACGTCAACTAGGAAATGTTTCTAACGAGTATGTTCATTTTTATCGCAGACCTTCTAATAAATAAAAACATGATCAGAAAATCTTTGTGCCTATCGAATACTATTTATGACCGGAGACGATCAAACTGTCATCCCGGTGGACTTCAGAGTCCTACGGTCCCCGGGAGGGGGTTGAGTCCCTGCGCCACCACCACCACCACCGCCACCGGTCACTCTGCAGTTGGCAGCCTCCGATTGGTCGCCACGCTCTTCCTGAAATATTGCACCATTGTTATATAATAGAAAGAAATTAGAGAAAAAGGATTAAAAAAGAGTGTATATATATTCGGAAAACACAGGTTGGCGAACAAGCTCATTTTCAGTGATTCTTAATCATGCCAATACAACACAATATATATGACTAGATGCATAAGGGATACAGTCAACAAAAATCGTGACAGGGATCATTGTTCACACCTAGTGTGGTACAGAATTATCCGGAAACCAGGTGTGAATGGACTAACACGTTCTCAACATGTAAGCTTTCGGAAAAATGCAAGTGAACCTTGCATTATTAAAGAAAATATACACACGTTAGGGGAATTGCCGAAATTAGTGGTTTCTCAGGACTGATCTGTCTTACTCATACAACGTTGAAACCTGGCTTCCGACGTCCAAAATGGACAACGTGAATTTACATTCGTCTCCCCGAATCAAAATAAATTCTCAGCCATATTCAAATCGAGGCTGTTTCGGGGCAATCGTGAAAAGTAATCATGAACGGCGTCCAAATATTTGCCACTGTAATACCTCATAACATGTAATTGGAGTTGTTTGAGGCGATAGGGTGTCCAAAGTTTTTGTGGCATTTGAAGCAAATGATAATGTAACGGTCAGAATGGACGCTGCCATCTCGTTGTTCGTTTGATGTAAGTGTTGGTGACTATTGCTGAGCTTACTGAGCCGTGGCTCACGAAGTTTATCTCTCTTCTGTGCTTTTACAGATCACACACGGGCACTCCTCGTCGGAAAAGCATTGACCTTGAGTGTTACAATAGCATTCCTAGAATAACTCGTCTGACAAACTGGAAAGGACATTTGCACAGTTGGGTGAATTTTGCGTTTTTCGTAGTACCATTGATAGCACTATTCCATCGTGATGCACCATGGCTAAATGTAGCCAATATCAACCGGTGTAATGAGTTTAGCAACGTAAAACGCAGTGAAATGAGTGTTTTTAGGAATTTCTTATCACGGGTGACGTTTTTGTGAGCCCTCTAATAGCCCCCCGATTGATCATACCAACTCAATCGATAAGCAAACCGATTTGCAATTTGAATTAGATACGTGACCACGGAAGCACAATATTTTACTTTATCATTCATCACAATAACGTCTAAAATTATATCAAAAAATCTTCAATGAATTCATTTGTATCTTATCAAAATGGACATAAAATCGCTATCCTAGTCGAAATGTTGATTTTCGCATATCGCGTTTTTGTTTTGACCCAACCTTTCACCTGCATATGGCGTAAAAGGTGTTGTCATTTACAGAATGATTCCGAACAATGACTGTCACAGAAGCAAGTGCCCGATGCGTTCTCGGGTTTTTGCAATCCCTGTTATTTATGACGTAATGGGACTTGCTGGTTTTGAAACACACTCCTCCATCACAGTGAAAACACTGACTGTTTCACGGACCTTTCTCCCAGGCAGGCATGCGGTTGACGTTTTGACAAAGAGAACTGCCTCCCGTGGGATCAGCGTTTGTTCTTCAGTGGTGAATTTTGCCCTCATAGTGACAAAAAGTGAACACTCAAACTTTAGGAAAATTTATGGTAGTCAAGATCACACAACTTTAACTGCCTATAAGTCGCCACCGATCTAGTGGATGCATTGACACGTTGTCAAAAGATTCCCAATGAACACATTTGGGAAAGACAAGCAAACAAGCTCGTTTTCAGTAATTCTTACTGATACCATAAAAGTATGGAAATTGGAACAAATACACAAATAGAAGTGATAGGGACTAATGATTGCAAAACAATTGTGCATCAGGTTTAACTCGAGACCGCGTGTGGATCAGGTTGCGTTTGGTATGCAGACTGTTTTTGGGATGGGGTGGGGGGTGGGTCAGGGGAGAGCACACTGATTGAGCACAGACGAGAAGGAGGGGCAGATTGTGGAGACCGATTGCGACAGACCCCGCTGCGGCCAGTCTGTGACATTTTACCGGTCTTGACTGCCAACCCCGAACCTTATACAGGGCACAGATAGCCTCAGCCACGTTTACTGTGTAATTAGTCAGATCGATATGTAAAACCACTGCTCCAGTGAATGACTCTACCACTAAAATACTTGACCATGCAAGGTGGAGATCACGGATGCATTCAGATAAATGCCTGGTCTTGCGGAAACTATACAAAAGGATGAATACTCGGAAAACAAGGTTGCAGGATCAGGCATTTCGCCTTTCAACCACAAAGGCACAGGAGGAGCTCAACCCCACCTTTTGGGAGACCAGACAAGGCGTGCCGTAGAACGTCCTTTTTGACAAAAGCAGAAAAGAAGTAAGTGTGTAGACCAACCTTGTTATACTCCACTGGATGAGGGCCTCTGTTGGTGGTGGCTACGAGACTTGTCCGGAGAAACAGCGTTGCCACGCTTGGGATGCGTTTTGCACATTCCGAAAGTAAAGTTCTGCCAACCTTCGTTATCTGTGGTACCGGCGTAACATCCAAATTCCTGTCAAGGAGCGAGTTTACACTGCAGTCAGATCCGTTCTCTCATATAGCCATTACGACGAAATTGCACCTGGGCGTGGTGTAGTGGCTTGCATCCCTCCATAACCCAAAGAGCTGTGCAGGATGGCTTCCTTAAGCCGAAGATGCAATCATGCTTGACGGGTCAATGGGTAGAGAACAGACGAAGTCCACTCTCAGAATCAGTTTCTGGGCAACATCTGGTTCTATTCACTATGCTCCTGAAGACAGGAAACTCCAGCGAATGAACAAGGTGAGGAAGAGTTTACCGGTCTACAAACCTCCACTAGATGGACATAGGAGTGGAGTACCTGGGGTTTCACTAGACGGTGAGAGAAGTCATCGCACTTCATTGGGCAGCTATCGCCCGCCTAAGCTGGATAGCCCCCAGCCCAAACGATGCTGTCCCGTTCATATTCTGCTTGCTTCATTGCGTTTATGGAGCTAAGGACTGAATTCGAAAGGCGAATCGATAACAAAGCACCAGAGGCGACAAGACAGAACGTATGCAACAATAATGCCACACGTGACAGGCTAGAAGAAGTTCCTTGACGGGTGCTTCGGTCAAGTTCCCGTGTTGGTTTAACGCCCCACTGCCTTGTGGATGAGATTTTTGAGTCGAAGGCTATGGTTAGGGTTCCCAAAGACAAACTGCTTCTGCGGTGTGGGCAGCCGCGAAGTATGATGTGCCCAAAACTCTCCAGCGATCAGTCTGGAAGCATTCATTACTTTCCAGTTCTAAATGCGTACGAGTAGCCACAATGAATCGTGACTGTGAAGGGTAACAAATTAGAGACAGGGGGAAAAAGAAAATCTACTCTCCGACCTGAACATCCTCTCCACTCAGCTGTTTTCAACCTCCGCACACTTTACCAAACAAGGAAACAGGCTTCCCTAGCTAGGACTCTTGAAACCTTTAACACAGACGTGTGTTGTGTCTCCGAAACACGCGTACACAACCCAAATTCAGTGTCAACACTTCGTTCACCCAGATAGAAGTTCGGCTTCTCGTTTCATTCTTCGCGTGTCGAGTGACTCGTTGTCTAGTGCCTGTTGTCAGACTGGCGTTGGCATCGCCCTGAGCGTTAAGGCTAAGCTTGCCTTGTTCGACCGGATCCCGGTCAGCAGCCGCCTGTTTGCAGTTCGGTTGAATGGTTCGGTGCATGTCAACAGCACTAGA
The DNA here is from genome assembly GCA_948099385.1 of Fasciola hepatica. Classification (NCBI taxonomy): domain Eukaryota; kingdom Metazoa; phylum Platyhelminthes; class Trematoda; order Plagiorchiida; family Fasciolidae; genus Fasciola; species Fasciola hepatica. The sequence goes on along the minus strand of CANUEZ040000008.1, from coordinate 5,049,217 downwards.
CTGAAGTACCGATGCCTGTTTATCGTTTCCGTGTGTGCTCCAACTGACTGTAGCTCTTCTGATGCTAAAGACGAATTCTACCAGGATTTGTCTCAACTGCTCCCTAGCGTGCACTCTACGGACATCATGGTTGTTATTGGTGATTTCAGTGCTCAAGTCGGAAGGCTAGACGAGACGGAGAGGAACACGGGAGGAAGATATCGCGCTGCAGCCGATCGAACTGATAACGTTGATCGATTCATTCAACTATGTCCCGACCATGGACTATTCCTAGCAAGTACGAATTTCTCGCACGAAAATTGACACCGGTTAACCTGGCGCCCTCGTGCCTCTTCAAAACTTCGAACTCAGATCAACCATACTGCTATCGGTTACCGCTGGTGTGGATCAATTCAAGACTGTCGATCATTTTGGTCGACGTCTGTAGACGCTGGTCACGCGCGCTTCAGCTTGCGCCTCGTCGGTGACCGAAACAAGGCCAAAGCTGACCATCCACCACAGCTGCTGTCGGACGATAACCAATGATCTGCTTTCCAAACAGAATCATCCACCAGGTTATGGATGCAGCCAAATGCCCATGAGCCAGAAGAGCGATGGACAGATATCAAACAGACTCTAAGTGAGGCTGCTGATGCTACCCAAGGATATCTCTATATATTTTTACAAGCTCGTACACAAGCAAAACCTGGAACCTTTTGAAGAATCAATTTTTACAATGTCCTGCTAACGGTCCTGATTTGAACATGATTTTCAGTTCGATTTTAGCACTGAAGAACTGATTTACTGCACCTGCTACCGGCAACACAGTTTGTACAAGGGTCTGTCGTTTTAAGCAGGGGCTTCATTAAAAATAAAAATCATTATGTTATGCGAATTTTGACGATGCGTGAAGTATCCGGGCTCATTATAAAATTATTAGAGCTGCATTTTTAAGCCTGCACTAATCTCTTCAACAGGAACATTGCTTATACAAGCAGCTTTCTGCCATCTAGACTATACGACAATTGTTTGTATTCATCATTGTGATCTCGACTCACGTTCATAGGTATGGCTTGTGTTTGGTCACTGAAAACTGACTTTAGAATAAAAGAGTAAAACACAATGAGCCCATGTAACTCACGTACCAGTATGCGGAGATTGACTTATTTGTACCATACACATCGTGAAATTTTATTCTACCTACCTTTTAGCTCTATTATGACAGCTATAATAACATCTTTATGAGTGTAAGTGGTATGAGATAAGATTTTTACATAATACCATTCATCATGCGGCGTAAAAATTGAAACCATTGACAACCATGAAAGCAGAGCTGGTTCATCCTTACTAGGGATTATCATCAGTTCACTTCTGGGTCCCAAATGTGACTCGAAACCGGGGTGATCGATTGTACATATACCCCTACAAAGAAGCCGTCCATCATAAGAGTCACTAGCTGTGCGGCCAATATTCTGCTAACATTCGAACCCAGTGTCGAAAGGTTGCTTCGCCGTGTAAAGCATAAGTTCAATAAACTGCTTTCCTGAGTAGCTTCGTGACTGAGGTGTTCATTTCACAATCGATCATTTTTTGTTCGAGTCTCAAGTAGGACTCGTTGGATGTGCACTGGTGATGATTCGTAACAATGACGAAACAGCTGGACAGTGTTTCCACGGTTTTCACTGAAATGATCGTCAAAATAGCATGAATAACACTATGCAGTTGCATTTTTATCTACCTAAAATCAGATTTCTTCAGTAATGAAAAGGTGAAATGCGGTGCAAATTATTACAATTTTAAGATCTCCTCTGTTCCCAACCACGGAAATAATGAACATTTTAAAGACTGAAAATGGTTACCTAATTGCTGAAGGCGTGATGTGCAAGTGCGAACAAACGAACAGGTTTGTATAAATACGAAATGTGATAGAGCACAGAATATTCACACGGCGACACACACCAACGGAAGTTAAGTGTTCGTGCCTAATCTCTGGAGACAATTGTTCAGTAGAATAGTTTTCCTAATTCGGCTAATTCATTTCTGATAAATAAGACTTTATCAATCAACTTCATTTTATCCCTCAAATTTTCTCATCTTCGAGGGAAATTTCCATCGCTAAATAAAAAGTGCTCCACATTCTGAATGCCAGTGAATTCGTTTTCTTTTGATTTATCACTCAGAAAATTAGACTAGTCACTGTAAACAAGGCAACGGAAATCATGCGTAAAACGCAATATTCAGAACATCGTCCTCTTTTTCCTATTTCACAGCGAAAATCAGCTCAATCACCACGCTACATGAGAATGTTGGAGATTAAATGAGATCAAATCGTGTCTGTTCGATACAGTCGATTTTATTCCAATCTTTCTATATCCACATAGAACAATTTGTTACTCAGAATGATAGAAACAAAAAAGTAAATCATTCTGATTCTTCTTTGATGAATAAAGGTCCTCAGGTAAATTGTTTTCACGTGAACAGAATATTTTATTTCCAAGCGGTAGCTATATTGAGTGACAACAAAACACAAAACGATATTATACAATGATGAAACAGGGAGACATTTCTGCTCCTTTTTCTTTGTCCAGCCAAGGAAAAAGGGTGAGATTTTTGAATTGTGGAGGAAAGTCTAGTAACAATCAAAATCCATATATTTCTCCATGTTGAGAAATGGATATTTGTTAGCTGGTTATTCATAGATGCAAGATTCCACTGCACCGTCAGGTACCTGGGCATCCAGGGCCGCTTTGTACTTGGAATGACAAGTTAAGTAATACACCATTCGGCTAAACGAAGCAACGCGACTATGGGTGAAATCGGAACAGTCTTTTCCATGGAAGGTGACTACCACTGGCTCTGTTCAAGCGCCTTTCTTACCATTTGCTAGTCGACCACCCAATCACCATTTGAGATGAATGGCTTTTACCTTTTTCTAGAAAGAGTTGGTCGGGTTACACCAGATACTATCTGTGTGGAGTTTCCAAAGTTATACAACAAATGCACTTGAATAGTTCGCCACAGCCTGTGTGTCTGAGACGGCCACAGTGTCGAACAAAAATAAGTTTTCCAAGCACCTGACAAACAAACACAACTGATGGAGAGCAGGTTTGAAGTAAACCATTGAGAGTCAGTCCGAATGGCCTAGTGGTAACGTGTTCCATTGGCAGACGTCCAGCCTAGAATCCAGTCCCAATAGAGGCTTGATGGAAGCGCATTCCTGGAAACAAGTGATGAGGAAAATGTCGTACAGGACTGCCCGGGTTTTCCAAGTTTCGCTGAGTTTTGGTATTAGTTGATGAATCATGATGTGTACCCTGTGATCTGTCTGGGATCTTCAGTTCACAATGTTGAAAGCCGACTGTTGTTAGTCGGCACAAGCGAATCAATGAAATGATTTCCCCTTGAATAATTATTTATCGGATACTGAGTTTGTTGAAGTAGTAGACAAATTAAAAAGGAATGGTCTTGTTGACCGTTAAAATTCTCATTGGATCCATCAGGTTACTTATCATGGCAGTTTCTGTCACCGTCGGAAAAATCACGGGTGTCTTCTTCACACAAGTGTCCATTTCGAAATGAAATAACGATTGCAAGGTCGTATTTCGTTTGCTTAGTGCCATAGACTGGCTCTAACTGCACATGTCACATTATAAATGTTGTTCATGGAAATGCTCCGTTTTGCATCGTGAATAACAGACAACAAAAATATGTAAATAGCAGAGGCCGACTTTGGCTGAATTATTCGGCAGAGTTATTCTGAAATAGTTTGTACAGATAAGATCACGAAATCCGTGGATGGGAATGAGTGCCAGGGCGTTTCATTTGTTGGGCGTAAGATTTCAGGGTATTTGTTAGTGAGTAGGCTTTGATCGTTAGTACTGAGCAAATTTTGTTTTAACTGACAGTATAATTCTACCATTCGTTTGCTTCCGTCGCACACTAATCCATGACGACAGAACAAGGGGCAGAGATTGCAGAAATTGCTTATTAATTTTGATTTTCCATTTAATATTATGAATAAAATTCAGTAAAACCAATTCGGGACTAACTTGTTTCTAACAATATTGATAACAATAATATTTATTTTCTTTCTATTGTGAAATTATGGTACAAGATTCCAAGATGGTGGTGTTGGCGAACTTAAGGTTGTCAAACGGTGCAACTGACAAACAGTGGGGACATGAAGGTTTGAAGTTCAATATGTTAACCGTCTGATCACAGCCAGCCAAATCACGGGAAGCTTTAGCCACTGGACCTCATGCAATTGTCAATTTCACCTACTTAGTCAATTTAGAACAGGACGGAAAAAGCAAAAGATAAAATGCTATTCAGTTGGAGCCATAAAATTAGCACTGAATACCGTGAAGTTGATGGTACTCGACGCCTCTCGATGGAGGAAGAAATGCTAAATACTCCGTAAAACAGTACGCAGAACTTCGTGTGTAATATGGTACATTTTGGTTGGCAGGCACTCTTGTTATATGCATATCTTGTTTTATAGCACATTTTAGCTAGATAAGCTGCGTCATTCCGCGTGTACGTTTCGCTAATCTGTTATCGTGATGAATTTTCCGGATGGTAACCATTGCAACTACTGACGACTTTAGTTGCCGAAATGATCACCACAGAGATAAAACAAACTATATTCAGTGGTTATCAGATTATACAGTTTTCAAACTATCATTGCTCTTCAGATCTTTATCCATAATACTTGACAGGTCCGTTGTTTTACATGACTGTATACCATGGAATAAGTCTTACAAGAAAAACTTCTTGGAATAACGGAGGACAATCACAATTACTGTTCGGAAGTTTAGAACAAAAGACTTTTCTTCAAGCAAGTCATTAACCAGCTTGAGCTTGTCAGGCCGGACTGAATAATCGATAGTCAACAATTTATTGGGTTACTTAAGAAGTAACTCCTTTTGCTGATCAAGAATTCATTTACAGCCTGACGCAAGTTGGGTCAGCGGATCAATAATCAATCTGGCAAAACTTTTTTATCAACCCAACAGGACTTGAACCTAACTGGACGCCTGAGTTTGGCAACTTTCGAGTCTTGCTTCAAATACCACATAATAATTCCTGAAAACTTCTTTTTGTCGAGCCGATTTGTCTTCTCTGGATTTTCCTAATCAGGCTGGAGCGAATGGAGTTGCGAGCTGAGATGGAGTGCGCCAATTTCCCACCAATACGATGGAAGAAACCCGTGGGTCATAACAATTACGTAAAATTTGGACGAAAAGAGATAAGCAGCTTAACATAACCGCTAGGCAGTCATCTACAATGATGAAAAACAACCTTCCTGATCCACATCCCCACAGAAATCCATTTCCTTCGATATCGGTGGCTGTTACGTGAAAAAACACGAATAAATGTATAAACTCCAGATAAATTTGTGTTATGAAAAACTATAGGCCTGCTGCGAAAGAATTTGTGCTCTGTCTATTTCTAGTCCAAATCGGTTTCATGATTCCAAGTTGACATTGTCAGTTTACAAATACATCATGGTTTGCAGTGAAATAGTGATACGATTCAAATGGATAAATATTGTTTTTAATAAGTGATACATTGATGACTCAATTTGTTGGAACCCAAGGATTGATTTTCGAAGTGCAACACATGGAAAGTTTTACGAAATTGGCTTTTTTAAATCACTTATATGTAGGCAGAATTCAGTTCTTCAGGAAAAATAATCAGTATACTGTTACAGCGTGCAACAAGGAAATCTCAATCATAGCTAATTCCTCTACGATTTATGAAGCCTTTTGCACCAATCAGTTAGCTCGATTCACAGTGATTCAAAGAAAGTTTCCTGTTAGCCAATCAGGAAATGCCACTGATGTGCTAAAGCAGAAGCATATTTAACGCATCCTTCCTGTTTTCAGAAGCTTCCGTTTGCATACCGGCTGACAACTTTGCTCACTCCGAGTTCTAAAAGGTGAATGCTCCTCTCTGATCGACGATTCTAAAGTGATATCTGCTTCAATCACTTTCTCGTCACTTTCGGGTTTCTCCTCTTCATCTCCGTGTCTGCATTGTTTCTGTCTTCTTCATCATCGACTTCCTCTGATTTTCTCATACACCCTATTCTTTCTTGTTCAACAACATCCAGAGCTTATTAGGTATGATTTATTCATCACGCGTGACAGCAACTCTTCTTTCTTTCAGGACTTTTCTGTCGGTTCCGTGGGTTGAATCCAGACTGTCACCTAGTTTGAGGGGATACAGTGGTTTGTTGCCCCCGGTTGTAAAGTCTATTTGACTCTGCCATTTGTTTTTTCAGATTCATTTTCAGTACTGAAGACGCTACGACATCCGGGTCCAGTAACCTACGTACGTTCCTCGCCTTTTTGACAGCGCTGTCTGCTTTACCGCTGAACCAACCGAGGTATTGACTGGAGATGTGGTGGATGAAGAGAGAATTGTTGCAATTCAGTGCTGTAAAACTGAGGACCACCGTCGGGAATCACTCGAATCGGGATTCCATGTCGATCAAAGTTGGGTTTTCGTTTGCGGATAATTTCTGCAGTTGCTCAAGTTATCACAAGTTTGACTTCGAAGAAATCACAATGGTAAACCGCGGTCACTGAGTAACTGTCCTCCCTATGGTAAATGGTATCCAATGCCACAATTTGCCAAGACCGATAAGGTATCGATCGCATCATCCTGGGCTCGCTCGTTTGTCGTTGATCAAATCTTTTGCAAGGTTCGCAATTTGGTATCATCAGTTTAACTTGTTCTATAGAACCTGGCCAGAAGTATGTTCTTCTGGCTCGGTTGATGCATGCATTGATGCATGTGTATGAACGGTGTAACCGATGCAGAGCATCTTTTCGAAAAGCTTGCGGGACCACGAGAAGCTCACCTCGAAAATCATTCCATCCGCTGTTATTAGCTCATCACGAAATTTGAAATAAGGTTTCACTTCCACTTATAGAGTTCTTTTATCTTCCGGCCAACCTCGGGGATAACTTCCTTCAAAGACTTTAGACATGGATCTGCCATCTTGGCGCTCAGGATTAGGGAAAACTCACATTCTGTAACCCCCAAACCAATTGTCACCGTTTCTTTTTTACGTTCTTTCACAATACTTGGTGAGGTGACTCGTGAGAGTGTGTCAGCTATGAACATTTTTTTCTCTGCCGATAATGTAGTTCATATTTATACTTTGGGAAACGTATTAGTATCTATCGAATTCTCCTTGTTGCTCAACATAGTGGCCTGTCCACGATCGTGATCAATGGTTTGTGGTCTGAATATAAGTGCATAAGTCGGCCGAAAGTGAAATCGTTACACTTCTTCACAGTCTACACTATCGTCAGCAGTTCCTTCTCGATTTGCGCATATTGCTGTTTACAAACTGGGAAAAGCACAGTGCGATAATCAAGCGGGAGCCCATTTTGTAAAAGAATGGCTCCTAAGCCATGTTGACTACCATAACATTGGATGCATAGAGGTAGGGTGCGACCAGTAACTTGCCATGACTTGGGCCTTCATAATAATTTGCTTAAAGCGATCGAATGTTAATTAGTATTTATCTTCACACATCCAAGTTTCTCTCCTATGTATTAATAGGCGAATCGGTCTCATGAACTCCGCTAACTTTGATAAGAATTTGCTCTAGGGGTTAAAATGTGACACACATTCAGTATCGATCGGTGCAGGTGTATCTTCAATTAAGCTGACCATTTCCGGTTTCTGTGCGATATTTTGCTTGTAAGAATGTTGCTTTGGAACTTGACTGCTGTTTGACGAAATGTCAACTAGTCCCGTTTCTGTTTAGTTCCATCACGGACACATAGTTGCAGCGAAGAATCGGACCTTCTGTTGTGTTCCTTAACATTTTTGCCAAAAAATATAATATCGTTTTCCACGCAGAGTAATACGTGTAAGTCTTCCACTGCTTCAAAAATCCTCTTCTGAAATATTTCGCTAGACAGCTTCGGGCTGAAAGGCATTGGCCTCCAAAGGTAACAGCCATACGTTACGCCAGACGTGATAAAAATAACTCGAGGCTTCATCCAACTCTAGGTGCCAAAAAGCTGAAGTTAGATCAACTTTCACAAAGCACCGCGCGGTCGATAACTCAGGAAGAATGTCGTGGAAACAGAAAAGAAAGTGCTCTCGCCTGAGCGCTTTGTTTAGTAGTTTTGAGTCAATGCAAATGCGAAATTTCCCGAACGCTTTCGTTTTAATCACAATTTGACTCGCCCAATCTGTCGGTTTACCATCTTTAACCAAAATGTCTTTCGAGATGAGGATGTCCAACACGCATTCATATCGTTCCCTAACGCCTCATCGGTGGTGCCGCGAGTTCTGCGGATTCATATGTGCGTAACGCCACCATTCCCGCAAGGTTTACCCATTTTTATCGAGAAGAGACATTTTTAAGTAATAATCCAAAATATCAGATGTTTTGTGAATGATAGTATCATAGTGGGATCACACAAAGCCCGTATTTTCGATGGACTCACATCCAAGGATGGGAACGCAGTCCTGCTCGACTAAACGAAGTTTATGACTGATGAATATCTATCCCTGAATTTGGCAACTCGCAGCATTGCCTCACCCTTGAATGAATCTTGTCGCTGTTCCACATAATAAGTCCCTTCTGTGTTGGTGTCAAAGCAGTACTAGACAGAGCGTACATCAGCACGACGTGCACCCATGCTCCCCTGCATTACCGGAAACTCACCTCTTATCCGTTCACCAACAAATGCGCAAAAAGTCTCTTTCATTTTACCTGCATCTGCACCCTATTTCACTCCATCTGTGTCGTGATGATTTTGTTCTCTGCTCACCGCGTCCTCGAGAAAACATTTAAACATGAAGTGGTTGCGCTTTGCTGGTCCCTTTACTCTTCACCCGCTCTTTCGTATACCACGAAATTTACCGTCCATCTCTGGCACCACACGTGTCTCTGACTTTGTTCCACATTGACTGTGATCCTAACGCATTTGTCGTCTCCATGAGTTTTTTTGGTTGCTTCCTCACCTCGACAAATGTCCATGCACTGTTGGAGTGAGGAGTTCGAAATCTTTAGCAACCTCTTGATCACAGTGGAGTCGCATTACTACCCAGTCCCACACGAGACTCACTTCTGGGCAGGTACGAAAACTGCATGATCCTACCAGTACTCTAGACGACAACACAAAAGAGTCAAAGGATTAATCCGGCTTCTGCGTCCTTTGGTCGAAAACAAAAAGCTCTTATGTTTTTTGGCACTCACCAAGCCAATATCGTTCGAGTTTACGCAGTCACCGCTGTTCTGATCGGAATTGTACGAAAAGTCACTGATGACGCGAAGCGCCGACCTTCCAGTGGCGTGAAGAAATAACCCAAGCTGTACGGCCTTTTATTCGTGATCCATTCCAGATAGTGTCCGAAAATCTTCATACTGCGTTCGCCATCGCCTCTAGTTGTCACCAATTCAACCCGTGTCTTCCATCACCAGGTGAGTCGGTGGCTAGATCTGCAGGCGATTGTGCAGTGGCTTTTCAGCTGCCACCATGCCAAAAATCAGTTCCTCTTTGTTACAGCGTGTAACGAGGATACTTCAATTACTGATAATTCTTCGGTGGTTTGTGACGCCTAGCGCTTCAACCAGACTGCTTGATTTATAATATGCTAAACAAAAGTCCCCTGCTGACCAAACAGGAAAAGCCCTAGGTGTGGTAAATTAAGGGTATGTCGAATAAAATATACATCTGGCCTGTGAGAATACGTTGGGAACAAAACACACAGCGTCACTGTAAAGGCCAAAAAAAGTTGGACAATAGTTCTGAGGCTCAGTTTTGACCGGAATATCAATAAAGTCAAACAGCATATATACATGGAAAATAACTGACAAAATTTCTGCGAAATGCTTGTTATCACTTGCTAGTGCTTACTTCTTTCTCAATTGTTCCTTCTATGTTTGATGTCGCTGAATTTCAAGCCTTTTCAAAACAAATCAGGGACCAAACTAAATTTACTGCCACCAAAAAACGCCCGCGGTTACAGACAGAACACAAGGTCCGGTTAATAACTGTCTTTGAAAATTCATATATCATACGGTTACATTCGAAAGGACGTGAAAACTAGGAGAAAGAGAATCTGATGAAGACGTATCTAATCCACGTATGGAAGTGGTAAAGAGTGATGTGGACACAGCCATGATGCATCTCACTAGGAAGTGTGGTAGATTAATTTTGACCCTGCGGTAGGTGATCCACACTGAAATGATGGAAGTTTGAATGTACTGAGTGTGCGTGTGTGTGCTTTAGTTGTACGCTACGGAAGTAAAGGGCGTGAACTCATCGTTTCTGGGCACAGAGATTCATTGGTTATTGTTTTAGTGATTTGGCCTCGGTATAAACTAGTGCCAGTGTTCAAACCTGTTTCGACCTGATTTTGGGCACTTAGTAAGGTATCCTTATTGTTTGTTTACGATCTACTCGATGATTAGTTTTACCCCAGTTACCAAGAATAGTGCTAGAAATCATTCTGGTATCACCTTGACTTAGCCGACGAAGGTGGATCTCTTTCATGTTGAGGGACGAGTATCGTGTAGTTTAGCTGAAGTATAGTGCGTCGTAAGCGCATCCAAATACATAGGTAATCCTAGAGGCCGTCAGCTCTGGTGATTCGTCCTTGTTCCGTATTGTCATCAAAGATCTTTGAAAGAACACTTCAATCATGCGGCGTTTAAGTTAAATTTAAAAACTGCGTTTAGGCTTGTTTAGGGAGTTTCCAACAGTATATCACCCCTCAGATGAAGACGGATGGATACAAATTTATTCTCAGCCTTTACTACAGACGGCTGACGGTCTCGCTGTACCATGGTCAGTTGACTAATCTTGTCGGGGTATCAGCATTTTTTTGTAATGAAAATAAGTTTACCACAAAGCAACTCCGAAGAACAAATTTGTCTTGTTCCCTCGTGGTTTCTCAAGCCTCGTAATGGGTAGCGGCACGATCTTGATTTTTCGAAGAAAACGTTTACCACCTGTACTTCTGTTCCGAAACGTGCTCTACCATTACCACAATTGTTCACTTTCATGCGAAAATGAACTATGGTGGCCGGTGGTAATCAAATTGTTGTCATAGTGCGCTTTCGAATCCTCGAGCTGCGACCCGTCACTGCTCCAGTTGGCAACCTCTTATTTGCCGCTTCATCCTTCCTGAAATATTTTATTACTATCATTTACTAAAAAAAAGTAAATGAATCAGTAAAACAGTACAGTTTGTTTGAGTGTTGTTTTATTACCAATCGATAGTCTTTAGCCGTGTTATAAGGAATATAAGCAAAGTGAACAATAGCAAATTAGAAAAAACCTTACTGAGTTAGCTCCCAAATAGCCTGATTGTAATTTACGTGTCTGTGAAACGTTATCGTGTCCGCCGATGGCCACTCCCAGTTGGGTCCACTGACAAACTGGAAGACAGAGACAAACAGTGAGTTCAGGGCTTTCAAGGATCAGTCAACGCTGGCTTTGATGCTGCTCGATGAATCATGCAGCAAGTGTAGCTTAGGTCATCAAATTGCTACTCGCAGTGTATAGGTAACCACGCATGGGTTTGTCGAGGGAAATTTGGTCCTGGGCGTTGCATTATCAAAAGTTTAGGGCATACTGTACCTTATTCGTCATTCATTGGCACTTTTGTCGTTCTGATTTTTCTCAGAGTTATAAAAATTGCATTCGTGGTTCAAATTGTCTTTCGTATGATAAAGATTTCTCAAAAAGGCTGCAAAAATATTTCCTGCAACACTTCTTTGTTTCCAGCGCAAACTGCTGAGTTTCTTTTCCATGTAACCGTGACATTTCCGAAAGTCATCCTAAGACACAATCAATCAAGAAAATCAAGTTCAATTTCCTTGAGTAGAAGTCAACAAACTTGGAGTGCTAACTGTTTTTGTCTATTTATTTATGATTCTATAATGAGGACGACTCTGAATTTGAATATTTTTATATAAATTCTACATATAGCAGATAATTTAGGATATGGACTGTATGTCGAATTTTTACCATTCAACTCGGTCCTACGCAGAAGGATCACTTACCTAATTCCGAATGAGTTAAGCATTTGTAATAATAGTTTGTTTGTTGACAAATCAGGTTGACTGTTGGCAGAGTGTTTTGTCCAGGGGCAAATAATGTAAAATCCACTAGCACTTTTCACATCCGGAAGTCCGAAGCCGTGAGCCGAAGTTGAATCAGCGACATTTCGCTCATTGGACGGATGCATTACTAACTGAGATATCGCAATACGGTCAGTCGGGTGTGAATAACGCGAATGAATATTCCGTGATGGTAGAGCGTCTGCCCAGTAACTGGAATGCTGCTGGTTTGATTTCGGCTAGCAGCTTTGGCCTTTGGGATATGCCGAATGCACGTGAATTTTACGTTACACAAGATTCAGTTACCTTGTGCCAATAATACAATTCGTAAGAACATTATGTCTCTAGCGTTACCGAAAGTGAAGTAGAGCAAGCACCTGGTGGATTAGTTTTAACTTGTTTTGGACAACCCTGGTAGTCTATGAATAATAAACACAGTGAGACCTCTGACTTGATCGTTTTTCTATCAGAATCATGAATTTGTGAGTTTTGCTTTATAATTTCTAAATGATAATTGAAACGTTGATACTATGAAGCTAATCACTTTATGACTGTCGTGTGTACGGTAAAAAAAACATTAGTGTGAAATAAATGACCTCTATCTCTACTTAAGTCAGTGAGAATGTTACTTTAGGTCGAATCAGTAGTTCCAACGGAGCAAATCATGGGATTTCGAGAGTCACTATGTCGAGAGGAAAAACACATTTGTTGATTAGGCTGGTCAAATGTAAAATAACTTCTAGTGAGTATCTGTGAAAGAACAAAACGAGCATTCTTAGTTTAAAATTGCTTCCTGAAAAACTAATATGTTTGGAATGGATAGAGTGCGAAAAATAATGTAGTCCTTACTCCAGGATAAATTTAGACAGATAAAACTGCTATTTATCAAATAACAATGCACAAACTGCAATTGTGCTGCAAGCGAACGCGTTTTCGCATTTCAGTTCCATTTTGCTAATAAACTTGAGAGTTTTTTCCCCATAAGCTCTAATGAGAAACGTGTGTTTTGAACCTTTCAACAACATTTCAAATTAATTTTCTCCAGCTAAACACGGAGACATACCAGCAACGGTATCAAACTCGTTGTATCGCCAAAGGATCTACACATTATTTCAAATCTATGAATATTGGCAGAGCAACAGCTAACACGGTTGACGCTCACTGGAGTGCGGGAATTGGCAAATTGGGAAGAAACTGTTTCAAACTGTCGAAAAACAAACCCAGATAGAAAATCTGACGTGATCAGATTACGATACTTGATGACTAGCGACTGAACTAATACCAGCAAACCTATATGAAGCTAATCGGTTATTGGCAGGGGTATTTTTGCCCATGATTTGCTTAAGCAAGCAACGTCAACGACGAATATGTCACTGAAAAAATTCACGAAACCACTACACAGTGTTTTCATCTATTCTGTCAGGACTTATAAGCCCCGGTGGGGCATCTCTTCCGATATGCGAGCTCCGGAGGATTAAATATTTACATTCAGGCTATTCGGACTTTCCCGAAAGTTGCTTCACATCAACTTATGACACATTCGTCATTCAATAGGCAAAGTGCTTCAATCATGAGAGCTAATTTAGCACAATCAGTTACCCTTTCAGCAAAGCGAATCTTCTTCCAGTTCACTAAACAGCGGAAATCAATCATAATCTATTTACCATGAATCCCGTAGAGAAAAACTTGGGGAAAATAAGAATCACACACAAACGGGAAGAACGTGTTAAGCTACGCGTGAAATTTACATTGGAAAACAAAGAATTCATTTCTGATATGAAATATTTATTCTGTTCTCGAGTAAGTAGCGCAGAGTCAGAAATTGAACCGACCGCAGACCCAGATGTAAGCCTATTATCCATCCCATACCAAAAGTCCAGTGATTGGACAACACCCGTGGGAAAAATGCATGAATCGAAGATGGCACAACTGCCAAGTGAAAAAAATAAATATAAACACTGTTGACAAGCACGAAAAACACGAATAAAACCGCTTCGAAATAATCTACAGCAATATCTGTCGTATCTTCCGGTTCTCAAGAGTAGAATTTGTTTTGTCAAAAGGAGGAGAAATGCACCCAAAAATACTTGCAGTGCATGATTCAACCAGGATAGTTCCCAAGACATAATCTGAGCATTCACCCAGCGTTGAGAATAACCTCAGAGTACGTTTATCCATTTATAGCCGTACTTTCGTACTAATCGTCAGAGACAGATCACAGCCACTGGTCATAGTTCCCCCGTTGCAACAGTTTAAAGCCTATAAGGTGTGCGCCATGATCACGTTAAATTTCATAAACCAAGTAGTGAATCGGCAGGTTGTTTTATACAAGAATGCAAATAGTGCACAGAATCCAAAACTGACGAGCTTTTCCTCGGTTTCTTCACTTCTTCCGCGAGTGTCAGTTTGACAGCACCGTCCGATGTTCCTCTTGTTTTGTTCCGTCCCAGTAGCTCTAGTGAGAAGTCTGCTCTGCCTCAGAATCATCTGGTTTTACTAGCGAAAAACAGAATTTGTTAGGGTACTGTCACATGTGCCCACACGTTGTGCACACTGCGCATTGGTCCGACTGCTGTGGTCAACCATGCCCTGAGGCTTAAATGTCCCTGGCAGGATTCGTCTCGTCAACTGATTCACGCCATCGATCGACTGTCTTGACGTTGGTGATTCCGTGGCCTCGGTAGGGGCCGGTTCTGTCATAGTGTCCGCCAGTGTGGTTAAACAGTCCATCGAACGATGTGTCGGACCGCACCTTCTCACCCCTACGGTCAACAGAGAAAAGTTTAACTGTTTCACAAAAATCCATCCAAATGGGCTCAGACGATGTGGACTTTTGTAGACCTCAGCTGTAGTGGGTTTGACCCGCTTTTAGCTTTGTGGTCTTAAGTTTCACTGGTAGTGTGCAGGCTTTCTGAACTACGCTAGACGAAATATTGTTTACAATGAACTCGGAATAAATATGAAAACGAGGGCGTCTCAAGTTCAAACCATATCTTTCAGGTCTATTAAAATATAAAAGGTAATTTCACTTTTTACAAATGTAACTGAGTAGGATTCATACAGATGATGTTTATGCACTGGTTTTGTTGAAATTTGCTAGGAGACCATTTTTCTTTGTAATTAATTACTCCTACCTGAACTTTCGGCAGCATACCACTAAACATGACTGAAATACAAAATTCTTTAGCAAAAGACATCAGTCACGATTCGTTGGCGATTGAAATTGCGTAAACTTCGTTAGCTGGACAAAAATGTACGAAGTTCAGAATTTCGAAAAAAACATTAAAGTCGAATATGGTTTATAGTTGGACAAATTAGCCTTAAATTCCTTAAAAGTGATTTTTTTTGTTGACAAATAAAAGTTGATCCTACTGGAAATATTATATTTTTTTTTTGAATTCTCTACCGTATATCTAACCAACTGGAAGAAACAAACCCAAATGGAATATTCGTGCAAACACCATATTATCTAACATCTCTGGTTGATTTGGATTCCATGGAATGAGTCCTGAACTACAAGGCCAAATGAGCACGGCCCTTTGAATATCTATTGTGTCTTCGCTATTTGAAAAATCCATTGTCCTATTCAGAAGTGGACGGAAGAAGTCGTGCGAAACCATCGAGCTCTTGTTCACGTGACAAATATATTTCCTATTTTTCTTGTGAGGGATAACAAAGTTTTACATAATTCATGTAGAATATTGGTGCCATAAAAAGATTCGGTGTGCAAAAGAAACGAAAAATCCCGATTCGAAAGATGATATTAGCTACCCTGGATTGTAGTAAAATAACATTCAGTGTTTGTTCAAGGAGAGTTGACAACAAATTCTCACGAACCATTGAAAACAAGAGCTGAGAAAAGTAAGTTGGTTTAGCGTTCGGTCGACCGAAATCTGTATTGTACAAACAACAAAGGTGGCCAAGTGTTGCAATCTCGAAAATGTCCAATCGCATCGTGAATCTTTTTGGCCATCACTTTACACTAACTGCGAAGATGCGTTGAGGGCTTAAAAATATTTCAATTTTAAGACAAAATTTCGAAAAGAGAATCATTTTTGTGACTTTGAGTTGGCAAGTCTCACAGGGTTGGTTGATAGAGTTATCAGAAAATCACGGACAAACTTGTTGGTAGGGCATTATCAAAGATACCCGAAACAAATGTAGAATTCACCGGGTTCAAAAAGTGATATCTTTCTGTCTGCCACACCAAAAGTGCAGCTACAAAGACTGTTCTTGCTTTAGAATTATGCACCAAATCGTGTCTCACCTGGGGCTGTACATAGTATATCCATAGTGATGTCCATATATTTAATCTTGTTTTTCAATGTAGCTAAACCCCTGAGTAGTATCATGAACCGAT
This sequence comes from Fasciola hepatica, assembly GCA_948099385.1. Taxonomy (NCBI): domain Eukaryota; kingdom Metazoa; phylum Platyhelminthes; class Trematoda; order Plagiorchiida; family Fasciolidae; genus Fasciola; species Fasciola hepatica. The sequence continues at coordinate 5,032,775 of CANUEZ040000008.1, read as the reverse complement.
TTTTAGAAATTTCTGTTAAAAGCTTCGGTTTGAATAAGATCCACCATGTATCCCTAGTGTGTAAGGAACAGGAGACCTCCCAATTTTCCCAAGCAACAGAAAATGTTACCAGGGGGCAATCTTGCAACTTCGGGATAAGTGAATTTGACAAACTGCGGTGTCCAGAGAATTCAGACTACATCTGTACGCGTTGGTTGGGTGCAATGTTCATTTGTATTTAACCTACCGCTAAACGGCACTTTTATGATCCGTTGTCGTGCATCTATAGAACCAGGAGCTGAAAATCTAAAAATCAAGTGATCTTAGATAAAGTAGCTCATAAGCACTGGAAACTTTCTTCATTCTGCCCTTCAGGATACTTCCGTAGCTGACATCCATGGTATACAGAAGCAGTGATCATCAGTGCAAGCATGACCGTTGTAGCTGATGGGACTGGAAAATTGTGTAAAATAAAACGGAAGTCCGTATGGGAATGACAATCTCCATGATCACAAAGGCTCAGTAAGGTCATCAATAGGATCGTACACTTACAATATTCGAACATTAATTTGGCTGCTAATAGCCTACTCATTACAATGCTCCCCCAAAGAAAGAACACTATCCGCAGTGTTATGTACTCCGTTATCACACAAACCAGCAGCGCTCGGTTCATCGAGACTATTCATCTGGCAGACCATTCGACAAAATCACAGTTGACCACTGCGCCTTCAAATCAATCAATTATTAGGGCCTCCCAGTTTATTCAGTCGCACTGACAGGGTCTCCAATTGTAAAATGAAACAGAAGTCCGTACGGGAATGACAATTTATAATAAGTGGCACTGGTTTGACGTTCAACGGTTGTTCGCAATGTTTGTCCACAGGAGCGGATGACTATTCTGTAATGGAAAGGACGGAACCGATAGTCAGGCACACTGACACACACAAGTAGGTTTCTTGAAAGAATCAATAATAATTCAAACTAGTTGGTCACTACTATGGTTACACCAACTTTTCGTGCCACAACTGGAACATAACCAGATATTTATGGTCTGGGGAATTTCTTACTTGACTTAACTCAATCTTGAGTCGCAGTCGTCAGATAAAACACCATGAATCGCTCACTGTAAGAGTTGCAACGTACAGCGAACTTGGTAGCAAAAAAAGATAATGGCAAACATGATGGAACCATATAACATGTCCATTCGAACAGTGGTGACTACCACAACTAAATTTGTTGAATCGAATTAGTTTTTTAAAGCCGGAAGCCGTCTCCATCTTCTCAACCTCTTGCAAAGGACTTCTATGAGCTCTAGCACAGAGCAAGGCTTCTCGCGGTATTCTGCTTCATTCGATGCTTCTGATAAGTCGAGCTCCCCGTAACTTGGTTGATAGTCGGAAGATGGTTGCTGATATCCGGTCTTCCAGACGCTTTCCGATTCTCCCAATATCTTTCCAAGCAGCCCCCTCGACTACTGACCTGATCAACTTCCACTGAACTTCCACTTGGGAAACTTTCGTTTGTACGCTATTTAGAGTAGTTAGCTGGGCTGTGATAAGATTCGAGAAAGCCTTACCCTTTTCAAGTATTTTCAGGACTGCGACTTCGTTTCCACTTGGCTGCGAGTCTTTGAGGTGAGCAGACAGATAGCTTTTAAAGCACGCTAGTAAAAGTACATGGTTTGAACAGTTCGCATTTTCCGTTATTGAGCTGCGACATGCTCGGCAGTCGACTACCAATGAAGCCCAACGGGATGGCACGAAAATATGATCAGTTCTGTGCACTGTGAGACCATCATTTGAGAACTGGGTCACCAAATGTCTTTTGGTGTGCTGAAAACGCGTAACACAGGTGACTAATCCGGTAAAATTGCCCAAATTCACCAGGTGGTTTCAAGTCTCACAGTGTTGGCCTAGTCCAAACTTTCCTAGGACTCGGCAAGTAAGCATATTCGAGGGGCTTGTTCGTGCGTTTCAGTCACGCGTGACGAGGAGTATGCCACTTCTTGAAACACGATTGATTAGAATTCATGTTTTGTTGTGTTTTCAGCCGCGTTTGCCGGTGCAAAGACAGCAATCACAGACAGGGTCTTGGATACCCCTTGAAGTGTGCCAGGGAAAAACTACAACAAATTGATTCCCAGGAAATCCGGGTACTGTTAGCCCTCTTGCTGAGGTCGAATGCAGTTCCATGGTGTCCGAAGTTGTCCTCAGGTCCATTATAACAGAACAAATAAACATTGTCCACTACCGGAACCATAACACGCTGAAGGCCGAAACACGGTTGCTGGACTTTCGAAAAGCATGCAGTGTCTACGTGGTAACCATGTAGTGTTCGCATTGCGATACTTCAGCTATCTGCATCTAGTAGCATCCTCACATCCCAACGGAGTGTGAGTCTGTTTTCTGCAGTAGATGGTTTTAGCTCCCTGTCTTGTCACCTTGACCGCTAGGACATAGGACGCGCCATTTACCGGGGACACCGTAGAATGCTGACAGCGTATAACTTCCGTATAATCTATAACGAGTCATGGAAAAGGTGTTTCAAAACAGTGTCCCTGGCACCTTTCGGTAGCCCAGTCAGGCCATTTTAGTTCGAGGATCCACCCCAAGCCTTTTTTATATCCGAGTTCAACCTACGAGGCAAAAGGCCTTGTTCGGTAACAGGCCGCATGCGTCAAATCACAGTGCTCTCAGCAGACTTATGTAGCCTTTTAGAAAGGCAAACACTGGCCAACTAAAGACTATCCACGTCCTCAGACTTTGTAGCTACTTGTCCACGGTCACTTTTTCAGTACGCCTAAGCCCTCTTTATTCGCGGAGAACCAGCGGTTTGGGGCAGTGTCGATATCGGCTACTTGAGAACTTGCCCGGTGGTATGCAGCTCTGCTCGAGGTCAGTACAACCCCAACCGTGATGTAACAGGCGAGATTATCTCCACACAAAGAAGAAAAATCGAATTTTGGGTAGCGCATTTTGGCTCGCTTCTAAGCCGACCGGCAGAACCTTCTAGTCACACCGCGGATCTTGAGTCTTCCCCGAAAGTAAAGTTGTACGATATCAACTACGAGCCACCAGGTATGACGGAAATCGCCAGGGTCGTCAACCAGCTGAAAAAACGAAAAGCTACTGGAAAGGAAAGCATCTCACCACATATCAAGTTTATTGCTATATCTTCTGTGATAAATAACGATTCAGTGCGGTCTCCCAGAACCAGTCATAATTCTAACACTCAGCAACAAGATATTTCCGAACCCCGGGTAAGCAGATGGTCAAATGTGATTTAATTCAGGAATAAGATAGACAACAGTCGGTGAATATACCAGTTTTAACTACGTTTCAATTCATTTCAATGGCAATCTTTAGTAAAATTCACATAATTCGCAGATAGCTGAAATGAAAAAAGAGAAAAATTGGTTTAAAAGTGACTACGTGTACAATTTCTGATGTCTTCCCCATTCTACATTTGGGGTTTTTTTTATTTCTACAGAAGGAAGATTTACTGCATCTTTTCATATGTGATATATATATATATATATATATATATTCATAGTAAATAGTATGTTAACGTGTGGACAAAATTTCCCCGGAAGCACACGACCGGTTTCGCGGTTGTTGCCGCTCATCAGGTATGCGGACCCGGTACTCCTCTGCCCACTCGTCTTCATACTTGTACACTCCGATGTTATATGTTCACTAGAATCTAATTTGAAGCGTCTGGAGTGTGAATGGATACTCTTCATTGAAGAGCTCACAAATGAATCACAACTGTGATTTCCCATAGTTATTCGTGTCTGGGTCACTGCTAACCCAACGAACAACGAGGCTGCATGTGCAAGCGCTCATATTCATATATATATCTTCAGGAGGCTGGAAAAACAAGTAGTTAAAGCCCTCTTTCTCGTTCCTTGTTTCCGATGCAAAGCATACGACAATTTGGACATGATTTTAGAATGCGCCTTCTCAAAGTGTTTGGGAACTTTGACCTTCTGTCCGTCTCTCATATTTATTCAAGATAATCTCATCTGACATGAAATGAATCTGCCTATTATTTTCTTTGCTCCTTTTCCAATGCAGGCATGTGATCTAACCATGAACTTCCATGTGCATCCGTGCATAGGCCGACCGAAAGGTCTAGAGACGCGTATATTTATTCATTCTGTCAGTAGTGACATATTTTGTGCAAAAAGTTCACTCTCTTTAAACTAACCATGCGTAATCAGTTGGCTTGAGTTGCTAGCTACATTTTGAACGTGAGCAAAGTTTCCCTTGGGTTACCGACAGATAGGAGAACCCATGTATAGAACTAGTGACCTGTCAATTTGCATCATGTAAACATATCACGAATAATTAAATATTCGCACCCTAAGATGAATTTCAGACCGTCAGTTGGTAATTCAAATATATGACATTTATTCTCAACAAAAAACATTCGGTACCTAGTTACAAGTGACTACTCTTTTACAAAGTCTTGGTTAAATTATACATGCAGCATTTTGTACTGAAATTTACTGGCAAGGTTCACATTACGTAGCGAGCATTGTGCGGTACGTTGACTGAAGTCTACGCAAGAAAGCTGAGTTCTCAGTAGCTTCTACAAGTAATTCAGCAAAGAATTGTCGACCAGCGGTCACGATGTCATCCCATTCTCTGCAGCATATTCTGATCAAGACTGCAATTTTGAAGAAGTAATATGCATATGATCATGATTCATATTGCGGTGTAACATTTTAGTTCTTGTTAGTACTCATGTTGCGTAAGAATTTCCACCTTTTGTTGGGATAATTTTAATAATGATTGAGATCTGCTGTGAGTATTCCGATGAAAACATCCTCAATTCACAATATTTGGCTCATATTTGGAGGAAAAATAGTGCTGTCTCAATAACACACGTATTTGAATAGGTATAGTTCCATTTTCAAACCTAATGATAGAACAATTTGTTCTATTGCCGCTTTGCAAAAAGTTATGTGTGGTATCAGTCAGTAACTGTGCTGCTTCATCAGGCGGCCCCCATCGCCTAAGTCAATATTACAAACCGTGAAATAACTGCACAGTTGTTTCAACTTTGCCAGGAGTCATCTTTAGTGCCCGTCTACCGAGTCCACCCATGGGGATGTGAACAGGGGTTGAGAGATTTCCAATCGAACATTTTTACCCCATTCACCCTAGGTGGGCTTTCAACGGTTTTTAAGATCACCAGAACGTTCTATGTCTTTTTTCTGCCACTGAATTTTCAAGGGTAACGATCGGTCGACAACACGGCAATCCAAGCACGGGGTGGATGTTGTTTGATGTTCTCCACCGAAAAAGAAATGGTTGGGCCGCGAACCCATGCTTCTCATTGGTTAATTCAGCGTTTGCGTTATACGATTAGTCAGGTTATTTATACAAATGCAGTCTCCTACTAGTGAATACGGGGATACCATTTTTGTCTGACACGTCTGGTATTTTCTTTCCAGTTACTGAGCAACTTGGTGTCAGATCTCCCTATCTTACTTTTCTCAAATTGTGTCCTCATTCGGGATTGTGAGGATGAGGTTATTTATCACCTTATGTGTTTGAGCTCTTTCCCGACTGTTCTTCAACCCTGTATACCCGGGTATCTCACTTTGTGATTGTGTATTATAGGGCTTTCGGTTGTGAGTAGTTACCGTTTACCCATTATGTTTTGGACTTATAACGAATGCACCAAGTGATACAGGTTTGTTTTTGAACTATAACCGGCTTGATTCCTTGATGTGTAGCGTTATTAGGAAAGAAAACATGACAGTAAACGTGTAGGAAATGAAGAGTCAGTTATGACAATTTAGAAGTATCTGTAAATCTTCACGAATTTTACCCAAGTAACAACTGAACTATTCTCGATATGAAGCTTGATCCCGCCAAAAAATATTCATTATAAATTATAATATTAGCACCGGATAATGGTAGTTGATACGCCTGACGATCAGTCCGATGGAGTCTTTATCACACAGCACTTGTCGCTGAAACTCGATAACAACAAACATGCCTACATTCGGATTGCTGATAGTACGTAGCGAGGATAAAATCTGTGGCAACTGGTACGAATGTTTTGTCCTCGTTCATGTTCTTCTTTTCGGTAGGTGAACCGTTTCAGTTTCCTGCTAAAATAAAACGCAATCTGTTGACTATTCCGCGGTATCTTTCTTTGTGCTGATTGTGCACGCTTTGAGACCAGTGGTATTCACGATACTGTACACCGTTTATTAGGGCGTATGCATCGGCACATCAGTTGTACTGTTCTTATTGGGATCCAAAACTCCAGACATCCAGATGTCTGGATAGGAACTGTGACAAAGTACTTCGGAAATCAATTATTCAAGAGGTTAGTCTCACATTTTTTTCCTTGCATGCTGCTAACGTATTGTGCACACTTATGTGTTTTCCTTGTTGCATTGCATTCTGTGTGCAGGCTAATCTTAGAGAGCATCATTATTTTGTCCTCGGTGTTATTCAGCCATCACAAAATGGGTAAATGTATCTTTCGTTCAAACGATTTATTTGGTTGCCTTTATGCGCCCCGTTTTCTCGAAAAACAGACCACACTCATATAAAAAGTATTTTTCCATTTGACTTCTTGATGTTATTGAACTGATTTAGATTTTACCGATTTTGGACAACAACAAAAAAGCCAGATATTGCCAGATTCAAAACGGATTTTACCTACGACTGTGACAGTATCTTGTATATCCTGCTACTAATATTATCAAGCAGTGGTAAAGCTCTCGATCGAAAAAGGCCACAACACTTACGTGTAAAAAAGGTTCTTTCCGTCAGGAAAAAATATGTCCTGGAAGACAAAACCATAAGGTGACGACTAATTTCAGTGGTTTCTAACGAGAATTGTTGTGGAAGAAAAAAAATGTTGATTCTGAGTACGATTTAGTTATATATATATATATATATATATATATATATATATATATATGTATATATATATATATATATATATATATATATATATATATATGCGTACTATATCATGTACCTACAGCGCGTTTTAGATGAGTACCTATTTTTCCTCACTCGTGAGCAGTACGGAGGCAGGTCACAACAAAAAACTGAGGCTAGTTATTCAACAGCCCATGCCACCACAGACTACCACCACCACCATCATTATCGTCATCCTAACCATCATCATTATCATCAACAACATCATCATCCGAATCATCATCATCATCATCATCATCCGAATCATAATCATAATCATAATCATTATGCATCTAGTCCTATATATTGTGTTGTATTGGCATGATTAAGAATCACTGAAAACGAGCTTGTTCGCCAACTTGTGTTTTCCAAATGTGCTCTGGGGGATTTTTCGGATAATCATAATCATCATCATCATCATCATCGTCATCATCATCATCATCATCATCATCATCATCATCATCATCATCATCATCATCCGAATCATCCGAATCATCATCATCATCCGAAACATCACCATCATCACATCTTTATCATCATCATCATCATCCGAATCATCCGAATCATCCGAATCATCATCATCATCATCATCATCATCATCATCATCATCATCATCATCATCATCATCATCATCATCATCATCATCGTAGTGCACTCATCGGTCAATAGGTGTGGTGTAGAGATTCGACTAACAGCCTGCTTATTTCACTACTGAGGGAAGCATGAACTTGCAAACCTGCTTGCTAGCCAATTATCCTAGTCTTTCCGGCCTGTTTTGTGCGTACGAGTGTGTGTGCGTCACGATGTGTGTGTGCGTCACCTTGTGGGTCGCCGTGTGTGTGTGTGTGTGAGTGTGTGTCTATATATATGTTGGGTATGTATAGCCACCTCACGCCCTCGTAGCAAAAGTTGGCTGGACCGCCTGGATGGGTAAATCCTGGTGCGGCGAGGTATCTTTGTGAAGAGTATGTTCATTTTGTATGTGCGTCTATGCTTACGTGCGTGCACACACGTGTTCGAACTCAAACGCGACCATATGTCCGTCCGACTTTGAGTAGGGACCAATACTCTGTTTAGTCGAATAAAGCGCACAATAGCAGGTAACAATTTTTGGCCGTGAGAGAGCGCGAATGAATTCGTGCGGTAGTGAGTGTGTTTGTATGTCCGTGGACTACAAAATGGTCGTAACAATGTCTGTAGAAGAAATACACAAACACCAACACACGCACTTCGACTTCCAACAGCATTCATATTACTCTATTTCCAACTGTGTACTTGGGGGTCCGCGATGTTTAGCACAGAGTTTCGAGATAAAATTGGTGGCAATCCGTGATCGGAAACAAGTTTCATCTAGCATATCAAGCAAATGGTCAAATTTACAAAACAATAATTGCCAAATGGAGGAAATCATGATTATTATGATGAACTAGCTTATTGCGGGATTCCTCAATACATCGGTAAGTTATTCCTAATAAATGCATGTACTATTTGTAGTCAAGTTTCGTTTTTTAACGGAGCTCCTCCTGCTGAGAAATGTTTGCAGACTTAACGACTGTGACACGTTCGTAACGTGAAAATCACAAAGTAAAAACAATTCATTTTTTAGTTTTACTCATCAGCTGATGGATATAGGATAAATGTTTCGCAGGCTTAACGTGAATGGCATCAACTAGAACTCGTGACCTAAATAAATCATCGTGCAAGCACAGAACTGCCATCACGGCAAAAAAAAATAATTCGAAAGTACTTGATACATCTACATCAGTGGTTTGCTTTTCATTCACTCACATAAGTGAGAATGACAGAATATTGATCATAACAGAAAGTTTTTGAGAAATAGTGAGCAATACTGTTTTGAAACAGAGAAGCTGCAGCCTATGAGCCTTATTATGGTGGTGATTTGTAGCTTTTCGATATGGATCATGTTCAGTCAGCCACAGATAATCACAAAGCAGTTCATTTTTTTCGGAATAGCTTATCCCCTATGCTTGTCAACTAGGGTGAGAAAATGATAACGTCCAAAATCCGGTTCGTCACGGCCTTGAACTTGTTTCCTTTGCATTCTTTCTCTCCAGATTTTTTTCAGTCTACTTATTGCTGATTTGCGCATCAAAGTGATTTATGATTGGACGGTGACCATTATGATATTTTTCAGATTGACAAAGTGATTTGATGAGTTTTATATTAATTCTGGGTAACCTGGAGCCCATCGAAGAACTATTTGACCATTTTTCCGGAAAGCCGTTAGTCCTTTCGTCTATGAAAATCAATGAAAGCTTCAGTTTATATGATCTTGATAGTTCCTTCAATAATGTATAGTAATAAAAAATAATATTATTAAAATATGGTGTGTAGGACATTTTTAAAAACTTCGTGAAATAATTAACCCCTTTACGTCAAGACTCTGTAGCGAGATCTTAAGACAAAAACGAACTGTCGCTCCAATGGAGGTCTGGAATATCATCAGTCGAAACTGACTTTCTTAGAAAAATGCCTGACAGTTTTTATTCATTCCTAGCATAATGTATCTGATAATTCGATGTTCTTTGATTTTTGCAAAACATTTCTCCAGTGACCTGATTATCAAACTCTCCTCAGAACAAGGTTTAATCTCTGCAAATTGCCAATTCAGGTCCCACTTCGGATTAACAGCAGCAGTTACTAGTGTCGCTCTATGGGCAAACTTCACTTCGCTTGCTTTCTAATAAGAATGACATTGTTATCAACGACTATTCGTTAACGATCTTGTAAAAATCAGAATAAACTGATCTTTCAGAGGTGTGGTTGAACATTTCACTAAAGTGCCATCAGCGAACGCCTCATAACGCATCATGTCAAAATCACCTGGTTTCCTGAATGATGATTTAGCCGCTCCCAATAAGATTTTCCTTTGAGTGCAAAAATGGAGTAGTGTTCTGAAGGTTGAAAACCGAGCTATCTTGCTTGTCACGCAAAAGAGCCAACCAATCATTGTTTCATTTTCAGTAAAAACAACTGGAGAACGAAACAGATTGTCTTTTGCCACGGCGGATATTTGAAAGCCGAGTTAGAACAAAATTTGTGAAATTTACGGTTCCAGTTATATAAATCAATCTAATTTCAACCATTTCTCTCACAGCAACGCCTATTTTGTTATGTACCTTCCGTAGCTTTGAATTTTAAACTGCCTGGAAGTACAGTAGTTCCCGCTAGGTCTAATTTGAAAGCTGAACGTCACAGTCATCTACAATATCCATTCATTAAAAAGCGCATCTTCCGAAATAAATCCTTGTGTGTTTACTTAGATTCATGCGATTCAGAGCACGTTAGGAAAATTTAGAAACAGGAACACAATAAGTTCAATTTCTACAGAGCAACGTGAACGCAAATGGTGCAAAAACAGTATGGCGATTTTTTGTGAACCACAGCTCTGTTGTATGCTACTACTGGTGACATTCTTCCAGGAGTCTCGTGGGAAAGCTGTTGATTTCCGGTTCCGTTATGATTCATTCCGAAATGTGACCGGGAACTCTAACGGAGTGCAAGTGAAGAGCACTAGTAAGGTTCATGATGGGTAGGATTGTTCCATTCGTGTATATATATATATATATATATATATATATATATAAAGATATATATATATATAAGGCTAAACTATTTTTTGAAACAAGTGAATGAGGCTATGGGTGGAATATGTACGCCACTGCTGAAGCTTCTGATAAGGCATGGAAGGCATTTTCAATTAGAAGTTGATCTATTCCTAAACATTGTCGAGATACCGTTCCAGTTTTATTCCCAAGTCCCTGTCGGAAATTTTCCCTTTTATCAGAAGCGCAAAAAAACAAATTTATCGATTCCAGATAGCCTTGATTCGTTTTAAACTAGGAATCACCTATGATAACACTTGATCGGATTTCGACCAATAATGAAAAAAATTTTCATGACGTATCTGAGCATTTTTGTTCTGGTTCAGTCAAGCAATAGATCCTGAGCAATTTGCTCAACTCTGTCAGTTACCTCTCGCGAAACTACCACTCATTTCATTTGAAAAGGCAATCAATCAATTGTCTAACGCAGGAAATCTGTGGAAATCGATCCATCCACAACAATTCGGTCTCTTTTGATACAGTTTTCTGCATACCCGACCAAAATGATATAAAGTGAACGGAATTTGGTGCAAAGTATGAAAGTTGTTTGCTGACATAAAAGAGCTTCTTGTAAAATTCGATCAAGGATAGGCTTAGCTATTAAACCTCTCGTGATCCAGACTTTTGATCAACGCTACACCATGTGTTCATTCTCTGCCAAGTAAACTATTTTTCATTTTTCATCATTTTGGGAAGACTTCAATCGGTATGATAGATAATAGAAACGGAATAATTTTCGCCTGAAACTTTTAAATTTGAAATATCCACAAGGTAAAAATGCAACTGGATATTGATCCAGAAAGTGCGGAGGTTAAGGAAAGAAACTCATTCAAATGAAATGAGGATATTCTGGTCGATTGAGATTACTGGAAGAGGAGCTTTGGATCGAAAGAAGATATGTTTCGAAGCTTCACACATCGCCAAAGTTTGAACAAATTCAGTAGCTTGGGAAGCGTACAATATTTATCAAACAATATGAAAACATCTATTTGTTTGTCCATTACTTTAATATTGGTTTTGGACTTGAAAAATACCAACGCCAGGGTATTTTCGCGATAATTGGAATTTAGTTTTCCATTTTATCATTACCTGTTTTACGGTTTACTAGTATTTCAAATAAAAACTGTCCATAAGTCAAAATGTGTTGGAATATTGATCAAGAAGTATATTGAAACTACTGGTTTCCAAAACCAGCAGTAGTCTATCAGCGAAATTCAGTTCATCTATACCGATTCTCTAGTTAGCAGGTCGTTTTAAAAAATTATATCTTGTTTACCTGGGTAATACATCATACAATTTTGAAATTCATCTAATCAAATTTTTCGTCAGTAATAACGTTCGAAAGGTAGTATCGATGATAATAACGATCAGTTTGTTTATATTTTACATTCTGGTTGACATTTGTACTGCTATTTGTTCACTTTAACTGCCTTATGAACAGCGCTGAAAGCGGGTTTGATATAGAACAATTAACTGATTTATTCAAACGTCAATTTCCATCACTTGTTCAGCATCTAACAAAGTTATTGCTTTAGTTTTATCGGGGATCTGTCTCACTCTCCTGTTTTAGTGTTCTGCTGAAACCGGATAAAAATGGAAACATACATTTGCCCAAACGATCGCCAGCTTGCTTTACGTGCAAGGTAAGTACGGATTGTTTTCTGTTTTATAGATAAGAACACAACTAATTGAAATGAGACTGAAAATATGTCAATATTTTTTAATGTAGTTGTATCCAGTCCGAAGATGCTGTGTTTTCAAAGAAATGATTAGAACACGCCCAAAAAATTGCTTTTTTGAAAATGAATATTAAAGCACTCAGAAAAATTCTGAAAACAAATAGTTAGGGTCAAAGATTCCGCAATAAATATTTGATGATAAGGAGGCTTAGCAATTTTAGCTATGATATGAAACACTGGAAGCTAAGCACTTCGTTGCTAATATTTTGAACGAGGTACTGCCCAATCAACCAGATATCTGTAACTGTTTTGGTCGTTTTATTGGTGCACTTACGGAATTATACAAAGAACCATTTCAGAAGTACTAATGTAATCCATTTAAAGGCATATGAAAATTTCAAATGGCGTGATAAAACATTCACATAAATAACATTTGAGAACATTCAGGTAAGTGGATCTTTTCACTTATTAGCACGGTGATCCATACGCCTGAGAATAACAAGCATACATTTCTGAAACCGCGTGACACCTCTATCGATTTCCTTTCCTATAACAAAACGGTTCTGAAGTCACTCCGTTGCTTGAAATTAACTTACAATCAATTGTGTCACGAACATCACGTGATAGGCTAAGGCCATCTGTTCAGGACAACAGCAGCTTATGGATTATTCCCGCTCCATCATCAACTTGATTAGACACATCCTGTCGTCGAAATCAGAGCGAGTAGTTCATTACATACAACGGTAATTCCCAATGAAATTATTCTCGAAATTAATGTCCTAGCCCTAGCGTAGATGTAGTGAATAAAGAAAACTTCTACCGTTCGCAATACTATACCAATATAAGTTACTCAATTGATTTTGCTATTGGATAATTTCTCAGTACTAAATTACTGCTCCGTATAAGCTACTTGGATTTTAGGGTGGACGGAGTTTGCTAGCGTCTCCTCATGATAAAATTTGGACAACCTGCACTGTCCTTGGAAAAACATTGCACTTTACATTATACCGCTGTGGGAGGTAAAACAAAAGCCATTTTTTAATACGCAGCGAAAATGTTTGTTGTTTTAACCAGCACGGTGAAAATGAATAATTCATTTGAGATTATTTAGCAGGAAGATTAGAAAATGTAAAAGTATATTTGGTCACCGTCAAGTCACTCTAACCCGGCTAATCTTTGCAATTCTCCAGAACTGCTGAACTTCTCCTGAGAATGATTGTAGATAGCTATCTCATAAATATTCATTCTGCAGTATGTGAAAAAAGTTATACTCTTAACATGAGCGCCAACGGAGTTCGAATTAGTCAGAGCACGGTTTCCCCTTTCAGTTTTACGATTCCAAGTGATTAACTTCGGTTCCCGTGTTATCTGCGGGTAGATAGTATTGTGTACACCAGAGGCAACGTTATTCTTGACAATACAATGGTTTCCTCATTGAGCACAAAGCATTGCGTACTGCAGTCGCTAATAGCACACTCATTCCTTTTTGATAACATAAAAGCTTCAGAACCTTCTGATAAATGCACTCAACATCTATTCTGTTTGAGTAGATAAACTGAACTGTCGCAAGCACGCAAATTGATAAAGCGTATAGCCAGTGCAAGCAAAAATCTTGGCCAGATCCATGCCGTGTGCAAAACCACCGTCACAAATCGCCGTCAGACTTGCAACATTAGTGAGAAAATCGACTGACATATCACCTGTTAATGTAACCACATTGTTCGGTTCAAGTTCAGAAAGCTTCCTTTCATCTCATCTTGGTGCGTGCTGCAGAAAATACCGTTAAATATATTCTAAGGACAGTATCAACGTGTATTTGCGAGCGATCCGGTTAAAAATCCAAACCAAGTCACCACGATATAATCAAGTTAACGAACGACTCCTTTTGTCGGCCTGTAGGCGGTGTGAACCCATAACCAGTGATCGTTCCGATGATTTTTGACCTTGGAATGCGAGGGAATTTTCCTTTAGCTAAGCTCCCGGCTCCCACTGAAAGGGTCTTGTTATTCGTTTTGTGACTGCAGACCCAGCAGTCTGGTTCTTTGATACTGTGCCATCAGAAGACGAGAAGCAATGGACGACGGCGGATTCTCATGGTTATTAACGTTGTTACTGTGCATTTTACCCGAAGCTGCTAGTGCCTTCGCACGCTGAAACCTTTTCCGAATGTATGCAACCAACTGCAAGCTTAACTGTCGCTCCGTTTGGCTTACGTAAACGGCACCTACATTTGAAAGAGTAGAATAAATAAGAAACGTGGTACGGAGGTAGACGCTCTCTAAACGGGAGTGACAGTATTCTGTCTGTTCAATGAACAGTTTTGAGATCGGCTGGAATGTGGTCAGAGAAATCGCTGAACCATGCCATTGTTTGGGCAAACAGTTCAAGCCTTTACCTCTGAGTGATGGGCATAGCGTTCTTTGCCTTACTGGTGGTAATGCAATCGTTTACTTTCTCATTAGCTGTTTGCTGCATCTGTAGACGAAAGCATCAGGATACGTGGTTGTTGCTAGATTCTGCGTTGAAAGTTGTGGCTGTTAGTCATTCTCGTTCTGTGTGAGTCCGTCATGCCCTGTTGAAAATCATGCGCACCCAGCCCCGTCTGTAGTTCATAGGTATATGATTCTCAAAATGCAGATGTCGGTTTGTCCACATGTTTTTCAACAGATGGATCAGATGACTGTTTCATCGTATATGAAGATCATACTGATACCTATAAAGTTCAATGTCTGCAGCTCTCGTTTCTGTCGGGAAGCAAATATCTTGCATGAAAGGCTCCGGTCGGCCCGTAAGACTATCAGCTTCTCCCAAGCTTTCTGTGTTTATCAGTTTCTCAACTACTGACTGACCGTTGTAGAATAGCACCAACCATTTGCTCGCGATGGACCAGAAATAAGTCTCCCAGGGGAGGGACTATTATGGAGTCGCAAAACCTCCCTGAAACCGAGTTCTTAATCATTAGAAACATGCCGAGTAAAGTCAGCCATTCAACACATCTCCACCCACGCATGTGGCTGAAATAGCCCAGCTAACATTGAAAAAACTGGTCCGACTAAAGAAAATACACGTTCAGCCGCACCCATGAATGCAACAGTCCCTTCAGACGGTCACGTTCGAGACTTTTCCACTTTTGCTTTAAACAGCACATCATTCTCTCACATAAATACGGCGATTTGCGCTGTTGTCTTCTGCTTCCCAGTAGTGGGCTGAAGAGATAGGAGTTGCGAGCAGATTTCGAGTGCGTGGGCGCTCATAGCAAACAGTGAGTATGTAGGCGGTCGTAGAAATCAAGGAGCGAACCAAGACTGATGCAATCTTATCCGTCGAGGGGGTTCACTATTTACACAGGCTGCTGCTGATCCAGGTATAAAGATGTGTTGATCTTAACAAAAAGAGATGGGGATGCTGTATTCAAAACTTGCGGACACCGACATAACTCGTGCCCCAAAATAACCCGTCCCGGAAAAGCTCTTCTAGAATGTGGATAATATTGCGCGTGACCCTAGTCAGACGTCCCTTTTATCTTTGTTCTCACGTTTGACGACTCACCTTTTACTTGATACGACTCTACCCTGTTTCATTTGATGAGATTCTTTGCATTTCCACTCTTCCTCCCACGCTGGTTCCATGCTCCCCCCATCCTATTCCGTGGAGTGCTTGAGAAAGATTTTAAAATCCTCCTCAGGTCCCTCAAACTGTTGTCTCTATCTAGTGGCATCACCTAAAACCTGCTCATCAACAGCATCGCAACCCAGCATTATAAGACTCTCTGACTTTCTTACTCAAGATCTTGGAAGACAGCACACACCCCACTTCATGCCGTTCTTTGAACTTGCGTATCACTCTCTACCACTCTATCCGAATACAAGCATCTGTTTGCTCGCGCTAAAGAATATCGATCTTTTGTACTTCCTTGTCTCGCTCGTTTTCTAACCTGCCCACATTCTGTCAGCACCGACGTCCATAAATGGTTCCGTTGAACACATATTTTTTCCTATTGCTGTTTTCTCTGCTGATTTTTGCAGTGCCGCGATTATATAGTAGCTGAATATTCACCCTTGGGTATATGAAACATAAATTTGACTCAACTTGACTCGAAGCCGTATGGAGACGTTTTCAGTGTGGAGCCGGCCAACAAGGATAATAAAAACAAAACCCTACTTCTGCTGCGGAAACTGGAATCCGCAGAACATGTCCGTTACTCGAACTTAATCGTTCCAGATCAACCTCGGGACCGCCTTTGTGACTGGACTCTCCAGACTGATACCAAAATATATGGTGCTGTGGTCTCGTTATTGGACACTTGCTATGGTTACCTGAAACTGTTTAGGCAGAACTTGGGCTATCATGTGACCTATCCTGGAATAGTCAATCGTGCTTGCAGTGATTTTCAATGTCGATCATTGACAGAAGACCCATTCCGATGTCTCGTTTTCATTTGTGGTCTCCAGTCCGTTACCCACTCACACTTGCGAACTCGGCTTTTGACCAGAAACCTACCAAAAGCGAAATACAACATTGTAGGAACTCATTGAGGAAGGTGAAAAGCTCGTCATTTTGATACATGGCGTCGCAATGATCAAGCACCCGGATCGACCAAAACATGTAGTCCACAAAGTTACTGTTTCCAGAAGACTTTCACCGACGAATAAAGCGTCTGCACCCGCCCATTCCGGCCCGGTCAAACCACTCTCTCTTTGAAGACCCTGCGATGCGTGGCACTTTCGTAGATTCTCTCCGTTCAAGCTCAACCGACGCAAACTCAATTTTCAATTCGGACACAAAGATGGTTTTTGCCGACCCAGAGGGAAGGAAAGCAACGGTTCAATCTACCCAAAACTGCGCCTCCCTCTGACAATTCGTCCGTTCATTCCTACGGGTTAGTTACAATATCACGATTGTAAGTAGCAGAACGTCGGAGGTTTGCAGATTTTTAGATCAATATCCATTGCTTTCGCCTCCAACTGGACACTGCATTGAATATTTCCATCATATCTTAGGACACATGGAAGCGAATGTGTCGTTCAAAAGCACAGGGCACCACCCTAATTGGAACTATTCTTTGTTGCAGCTCACTGACCAACTCCACTGTACAGTAACTTTTCGTGATGAGTCAATTTCCGCGACCTGCTTCATCATCAAATCCGACGGTAACTTACTGGGAACTGGCTGGCTTGACTAGCTCGACCTAAATAACCTATATTTCAGCAGATTTTACGACCAGGTCCAACAAGGTCCACATTTCCGTCAACAGATCAACTAATCAAGCAATTTGCCAGTTTTCAAAGACAAACTAGGCCTATGTGCCCATACCCAAGCCACTCCCCAGTCGGAGAAGCATTGCCGATCTGTGAATCAACCAAAATATCCGGTCCCATGTGCCACAATATCTCTTATCCATCAAGAAAGGAACAGTCCCGAAGAAATCGGTATTATGATTCCCGTCGAGTTTTATGAATAGACAGCTCCGACAGTGCTCGTACGCAAACAATTAGAATATGCGCCGACTTCTCCATCGGTTTGATTGTGGCACTTGAATCTGACTAATACCCACTTCCATCTCAAGAGGATATATTCATGATGCTAAACAGCGGCACTTGCTTCGTGAAACTTGACTTGGTTGAAGTCCTCTTCGAGACAGAAATGGCCCCACAGTACCATCAATTCCTGCCAATCAGTACTCATCGAGATCTTCAGCAATTAATCCGAATACCATTTGGTATCAAAAAGACTTCCGCCATATTCTAATGAGTACTGGACACCATGTTATCTGGACGCTCAGGAGCGGTTGCAAATCTTAGCAACATCTTTGAAAAGTGGCAGTCTCCGAAAGAACTCAACAAGCGTGTAGTTGATATCCCGAATCGCGGATTTTGGCTTCTGCCCCCGACTCGACAAATGCCATTTCTTCCTAACACCTATCAAGTACTTAGGATTCGTTTTAAATGCCAGTGGATGACACCCAGATTATGCAAACATAAGTCTGATACTACAAATACCGGTTCCAACTGACGTGGCATTCCTTACGTCATCCTTGGGGCTGATCTTCTAATACCGTGCGTTCTTGCCTAGTCTTCACCGAGTACGTGTGCTTCTCAACCACTTGCTGCGTACTGACACCATTTGATTTAGTGGAAATCTTGACAGACGTGCTTTGAGCACCTAAAATAATGCTAACTTCCAACTTATGTCTAACGCCTTAAGACCCGAAATTGCTAATTACGGTTGCCACTGATGCGTCCAGTAAGGGTGTTGGTGCCGTTCTCCCTCACAGATTTCCTGAACGGTCAGAAAAGCTGTGGTACATGTTTCCTGCACTAAGCAGACGGCCGAAGAGAACCACGGGCATATAAAAAAAGAGAACTGACCCTCGTGTTTGAGGTCAACAAGTTGCACAAACTGCATCACGATTGGCACTTTGTTCTGACCACGGACCACAAACTAGTATTGTGCATTTTCGGATCCGGTAAGGGAATACCGGTGTACTCTGCCAGTCTTCTGCAAAGGTGGGCCACAATCTTACTAAGACATGATTTTGAAGTCTTCTATCGTATAACGACTGAGCTTAGTCGGGCCGATTGGTCATCTCGACTTACTGGACATGCAGAAGTAGAAAACGAGGATTTGGTCATAGCCTCAGTCGCAGTTGAACACGAGGATATGGATTGATTCCCAAATGTAATGTGTGCTTTTCCCGACACAACAGATGTTCGACGAGCCACCAAAAACGACTCGATCCTGTCAAAGGTGCAAGCATTTGTCCGATCACTGTGGCGAAAGAGGACACCATATGAACGAGCAAGCAGTATATCTAGACCTGTTGATGGACTCATTCAAGATACCTGGTTAACCGTATTCAACAGAGGGTTCAGACAAAATGTTTCTACTCAGATGACGGTCTGGAGCCCAAGGAAAAAAACCCAGAGAAAACAGTTGGACACGCAGACTTTTGGCGAGTTGTGCTGTCGTCTTCTGCTTCCCAGTAGTAGGCTGGAGCAGTCGGAGTTGCTAGCAGATGTTGAGTGCATGGGCATTCATGGCAAAATACCAGTGTGTAGACGATCATGGGAATCAAGGAGTAGAACGCGAACGGTACACGAGGGACCCACTAGATTTTGCAATGCGACAACACCGACCAGCCAGTAGGTTTGTAGTTGAATAAGGAGTGATACGTTGATAGTACACCACGGTATTAGTGACTGGTCAAGAACCGGGATTGATAGAGCCACTTTTATTTGATTTTGTTCAATGTATTCTGAAATGATTTGTATGACTCCTCGAATTGACTGCCTAGTGAACAAGGGCTGAATGCTGAGTGAGGCGGTTTATTGTACTTTTATGCCTAACCCTCCTAAAGTATCTATCATCTTGGAAGTATTTTTTTACCATGGGCTTGACTACTGAGACAGGGTGTTTTCGGAAACTTATAACGCCAGTTTTGCTCTTCAAAGTAGTGATGATTTTTCATCAATAAAATTAGTCGAAGTGGCTCTCCTGGGCGTGAATTTCATAGATATAGAAAAATCGCCCGGAAAATTTTGACTTTAGTCTCATAGTTAAGTACTTTATACTGTAGTGTCTTAACATCCATGTTCATTATTGTAAATTTTTTTTTAATGAGACATACATTTTTGGAGGCTACAAGTGAAAAGAGAATCAAAGTAGTTACATTCATCTGAAATTATGATTATTCGAAATTCAGAATAATAATTACCCTAATTAAACCTTCTTATCCGTTATTTTACTGTAAATCATATGCTTACCTACAGTTATTTAGTACACTCAAGCAATTGGAAACCTCCAAATATGACAATCATCAAATGTCATTTGAGCTCCGATCAGCAGACATTGCTTTCGTGCACATGACTTGTGTCTGAGAATGAATGCGAGAAGCTACAACGGTGTAAGCCTTACCATGCGTTTTAACTGAATGCACAAGTAGATCCGATTTCTAGATGAGTTCACATGTTTTCCAACTAATATTCAATCTCTTTGGTAACTGACTTTATTGCAATTAAAAAAATATAAACGAGAATGAAAACTATACACCCCAGTATGCATTCGCCATACGAGCTTCAACAGAAGTCAGTGATGTAAAACATTTCCATGAAGAACGAGAACAAACTGGATGGACTGATACAAATACAAGGACTTATTAGTGTTAATAAAATTGTTTATATTATCTTCTGTGCTCTACGGCTGGAAGGGATTCTTGGGGTAATAACTTGTTTAGTTGGTTTTCAAAATAAAGAAATCCTCAGATACCTGTTGCGAGTGCGAAGCTGCATTCAGCCGTCTATACCGTTGAGGATTTTGCTTAACGATCAAACGTGAACGCGTGTAGCATAACTATCTAAAGCATGAAACATATGGATGCACTCCAGACCTTAAATGTTGGATAAAATACCTTCGCCTAGTTTGAAATATGTCCTTATCAATTTTTCCGACTATCAAATTTAGGATGTACTGGTGGGAGACAAATAAAAGGCAAACTTGATCCACTGGATTCACCAGTGGATCAGATTCTTCTGCCAAAAATGTTTCATCCAAATGAAGATGGCTAATAGAGAGCAGCACTAATTCATAGTTTACGTCAGGTGTATACCAAAGTAACTGTTATCTAACATTGTGAATCAAGCTTGATGTCACCGCCGACTTCAAGCTCACCACCGAAATCACTTGAGAAAATCATTGATATTCCAGGAAAAATCCCAGAAATTTTGAAACAGCAACATTCTCGCTACGATTGTTTACGGAAACAATGAGTGTATTTGGGCACGTAGCTGTGTGACGAGTATGGAAGGGATACTTTTTTATCTCACGGTCGTGAATGTTATCAGATTTGTCCTCGTGTTTCCTTGGCCCTACCCGGAAACCCCCACCACCACCACCACATAGACTCGGTACCGGCTGGTCATCCAGGTCCCAGTCTGCCCAAGGACGCACGCCCACGAGATTGAGCACGGAAGAAGAGGAACAAATATTGCACGTGTTGCAGCGAAATGAGCAACTGGCCGAGGGCGAACGTCATCGAATAGAGTGAGCTAGCGGAATTGCCCAACTCAGACCACATGTTATTGCTATGTGTAACGCCCGATTAGATGTTTGCTGTTTTGCGGAAAAATAGCTATCCTAATCCACTAATGGTCTTGATCTTTGAATAAAGTAGAGCCCTGAGCAGGACTTTGTATTTCTGATCAAGTAGGACCGGATAATTTAGTTGGAACGACTTCCATTCCATGTCTAGTCAACATTCCTTCATTTTTTGATTTATTTTTTTGGGGGAAAATCAGTATTCTAGATGCATTTGCAACTTTTCAATAGTATGTTGAGTAAATGTGTTTGCTTTCATTTCAGCAGGTGGTTTTATTTTGATTTATTGAACTGGTTAACTGTTTCTAGCCCAAAGTCCGTGGTTATTGGACAAGGAAATTTTATATTTCCATTTTTGCTGGCGTCTGGATAATGAAATGTATTTATAGCTAATAATATGATCGATGAGCACGATTTTCACTTCATTCCTAGCTTTGAAAGAAATTAAATCGTAGGACTTTTGAAAGAATAACGATGAAGAATTCATTGCTGTTGGATTTAGCTTCCGCTGTAACGTGTTGGTCTATTTTAATTTTATATTTTATTACGATAGTCACACTTCAAAGCTTTCAGTCTTAAGTAATTCAACCTCTAATTGTATGTATCCCAAAAACTGAACACCAGTTCTAGTAGCATGACTGAAATCATATTCATATATATTCTGTTCAAAACGCTATCAGGGAACCAAACAGTTTTAGTCCATGGTTTTTTGTCTG
This sequence comes from Fasciola hepatica, assembly GCA_948099385.1. NCBI lineage: Eukaryota > Metazoa > Platyhelminthes > Trematoda > Plagiorchiida > Fasciolidae > Fasciola > Fasciola hepatica. Next base: position 5,010,729 of record CANUEZ040000008.1, on the reverse strand, counting down.
CAGAATTGTTTTATGAATTAAAGATGGACAGATACTGAATTATTTCAGATCGTCGAGCGGAGTATTGATGCAATAATAAAGCGCACCGGTTCTAATCAGGTTGTCAAGGTTGATAACATTTCTTGCGACTTTTATACAAACCCTGAATTGGTAAAATGTATCCGTGTGTACTGACACGATGTGGCTTCGTTTAACTTGGCTGCGGATGAAAGCTTTGACCCCTGATCCTTAGGGACAATATTGTGGGCTGTGGAAACAATTTTTTTAATTCGGAATGCGCTTGACGTAGCTTGTCATTCACGTATAACAGTCAACATGCACAGAAGTAATGACATTAGAGTTATCACTCTTGTGTTTATCGTAGGCCTGTGAGTGCCAGTCGATCATCGTTGGCCACTATGCGACAGCAAGTTCTGTAGTGGAGACTACCCGACACCATAAAATACCACTAGCACATGGCTCGAGGTACCCAAAATCGAGTCATATTGAAATCTGTCTCTGAGTGTAACAGTATTTTGCCAAGTGGTGGGCCACGTTTAGGGAAGCAATTTTGCTCTTGGTAGAGTTTTCCCTGCTAAACTTGTTATACTGAATATATGAAGTCAAAAACTTTTAGAGTTGTGTTAAATAGTAAATAAAATGGGTTCACCTACCTGAACACGACTTGCTATCATGTCATGTAGAGCTGTACAAGAATGCCTCTATTCAGTATAGAAATGGTTAAGTTACCTTCGAACGTGAAACCTTATAGGCAATGCTGAGCTACTTTCCTCGGTTTGAGCTTGCAAAGCTTTCTCCCATATCATGGGTTAGTCACGGTCACACAATGAGCAACAACAGACAATGAACATTCTTTGGCAATGTACTCTATCTGAACCATAATAGTCATCTTGAATGTGAAGAAATGTAACTTGTCTGTGGTCAGTTATTCACGTCGCTGTTGCGAGGCATGAGTCCCGCCACTGCCGGCCACATTAGCGGTAGACAGAAATCCGCGGTCACGCGGCTCATTGCCACTACTGACGTATTCTGGTCTAATGTAGTTTACTTCTTTTTGGGTATTAAAGTTATGGTGAACTGTAATCCGTAATCGGGTCTGACTACGGAAAACCCATAGAATAACAATAAAGTAGTCAGTACTCAGTGATAGCTTTATGTAGGACAACAAAGAAACATATTGCATCAACTGAGAATGAAATATAACCAGAAGTCCAGTAACACCATAAGTAAAAACAATCTACTTCATCATACAATGGGAATTAAAACGGGCTTATTTCCCGAGTTGGACACTTTTCCCGGACTCGAGGACAACTTCTTAGGCAGGTGATTTAAAATTTTACTTCTAAGTCTCACAGGGTTATCTGGATTTACCTGTTTTACCAACGTGTGCACTAGTAAACGTTTAAGTTAACATTTTTGACATGGAAAAGTCTGCTTTTGTTCTGATGATGTCGTCGTTCTCAGTCATGCGTTATTGGTAACTCGAAATATCTGAACCGAATCTGCAGATAGCGCTTGCGTTGGAAAAGCAGAACAGCGAACAAACCCGTTGTCAGTTATCCACAGTGAAAGCAAGCTTACACGGCAATAAGTTTTGTGATGTTTTTTCCATATTGGATTTTGCTCACTAGGTTAGTTCCTTTCGCCCATTCATATCTTGCTTGGAACGACTTCCATCGTTTCTTTTTGACTGTATGCAGTCAGATGCTTCGAAGGCTGGATCGAATGAAGCAGGATTCAACACCCCAAAATCGGAATGAATGTGCCCTGTGCAAACAGGAATTCGGTCGTCTAACCAATTTGCCCCGCATTTGTGCGGATTGTGGTCGTTCCGTTTGTTCCGTCTGTTCCGTCGAGATGCCAGTACGAATACATGACCGCCAATCGCAATTCGGACCTCGTCGAACATGGGTTCCGATCACAGCTAGTACAACCTCGCTCAATCTGACCCCGAATCGGGAACTGGGACAACCGTCTTCCGTCCGGATTCGACACACCTCCGAACAAATGACCGAGGACAACGGCGGCAGTCCAAGATCAGCAGCCTTTCGTGTGTATCTTCCAAGTGCTGGGCGTCCGAATTCGGCGGGTTTTCTCAGCGCCGGACAACATTGGATAGACCAATTACGTTTGCGGCGAAGAAGCAGACAAGATAATAGTCAGGCCACTGTGTGCAAGATATGCCGAGAAGCGAGAGAAGTACGTTCCATTCACATCAATATTTCAGTTTTCTATTTCAAAAAAATGCACTCCATAATAGTATGAATAAACTACCAATAATGAACTTGTCGACTGCTCTGCTGCAATAAAAAGTTTCAGCTTCAACCTCATTATGGCGCCTAGGACAACGGTGGTCCACGGTAAAATAGCACGGAAACCTTAAAGCTATGAGTGCTGTATGTCCCCAATAACGCAAGTAAAAATAAAACTAGATGTTGGATTAAACACATTCTATCTCTAACGGAAAATATGCCAGAAAAAAAAACGAACAGTGCCGCTTTGACAAGTAGAGTATACAATGTCACGGAGTTGCTGTGACTTTATACGTTTGATCTCAATAACAAACACGCTAGAAGGTATTTCATCAGATGATACATATATTTTGCACGTGAGCATAGAAAACAGACTGGTACCAAAATAACTATGTTTAGTAGAATTTCAACTGGGATTTTCTTTCCACATCGGCATAGATTTTCGCAAGAGACCAAATCAGATATCATTCATGCTTCCTAACAAATGGGGAACAATAAAAAGTTACTGAATGAAATATGCTTGAGAATAAAAATAACTACCGTGGCTAACGGTAGCCCATTTGTTCATAGAGTCTGATTGCCATCACTGTCAGTTTGGATGTCGGACACACTTCACTGAGAAGTAGCCATTATACAGATGGAGAGAAGGGTATTTTTAGAAAATGAGAATATTCCTCACCTTCGTTGCAGAACAGCTTTCTCTAAGCCTTTGTCTGTTTCACTCTGCAATCGATGACCACTTTTTCTAATAAATTATGAGAATGGTCCAATAATTTTACTGGGCTACCGTTCAGGCAGGGCGCTGTTATGAGTGTAGAAACTTCGTTCGTACATGAAAATTTGACCTGAATATCTATTAATTCTCATGCATTGACTTCCCACGGAATAAAATACTGGGTGTAAGCAACAAATATTTATAGAAACATGTATGGAGCATGATGTAATGTTGCTCCTAGATTCGACTATCTCGTTACTTTGACAGGCTTGCGGTTGGACACAGGTAGCATTTCAGAACTGAGAGCTTTATATCTTTGGATCAGGATCGCAAGCTGTGTCAAAACAGATCCACAAATCACAAGCAGGTGTTCAGCGTCTGAACTATCTGTTCTGTGCAATGCGTTGCAGCTGCAATATTCGAAGTGCCGTCATTTCGCACCCCGAGACATAAGGCTAATTATAATTTATGAGTGAAAACGTATTGGAGGAAAAACTCAAAGGTGAATAAATCGCATTTGTTTTCTGACACTGCACCACGAATCGAACCGGAAAGTCGTACAACGGGATTCTCGTAAGATATCTCGAGACACATCAAAATAGTTGGCGGCCCGTGTATGACTTCTGAGATGCAACATACTCAGCAGTATGTACACACAAATCCTTCTTTCACGGTCAGTTTGATCTGAGGTTCCTATTGTCTTGTAAAGTTTATACTTTGCGAATGCTAGTTCAAATCATTCGAAGGCAGAATAATACCAAATTAGGCAGGTTTTAGTTAGTCGTGGTTCACTTTCATAAATAACGTACCTTAGCACAGGGGTACAAGGAAAGATAAAACCGTTATTACAAACAACTCTTGAAAACCCAAAAATTCCTACGAAACCTGCTGCCTAAATGCGTTCCACGACGACACAAATAACCACGGACTGCAACGAGTATATCTGTAAGCTGCCCGTTTCAGACGGTAATTGTTATTCCGAACAGACAGAGCTTAGTTGCACTTTTCTACCACTAACGAAAGGGGTACACAAATTTCATGGTGGAAGAATCAGTTTTACTCGACGGTAAATTATAGCTGAGCCAAAGCTGACCCAGCTGAATTAAATTTGTTGTATTTATAGTGTTTTGTTACAAGATACTTAAAAAGCGGTGATGTATACAACGAAAGACGAAATATTGATTAGATTTCATTTGCTTCTTGAGTAGTTTAGACTCTCAGTACGTGAGTGTTGATCTACTTATTGAAAGTAAGACAAAATTATTGATAATCACGAGAAACATCGAGAACTCAAACTAATTGCAATAGTTCACGATTATCATTCCAATTAAATTACATTGCTGTCGGATTTCACGTGACAACGTATTAGCCTTCGTGTCAGGAAGTATCACAGATGGACATTTTCAACTTGGAATTACTCTTTAAAGGAATCCTGATAAAAAGGAAATCTATATTTCTCTATGTAGATTTTTGATTACGAATTCTCTATGAAAAAGTACACATCACATCACACACGTTAGACTTGTGTATCTGAAAGCACAGGACGTAGATGTTAGCATCTTTAGTCGATTAGGCAGACTGTCATTCGTTCATTCATTTCTCAATTCATGCAATCTGCCGGTCAGCCACTCCGTCAGTCAGTGAGTTGACCAGTTATTCCACCTGTTCGCTATTCCGTAAATTATATGCTTTATGGTATTGAAAATTAATTACTAATATGATTAAGACAGTATATAACTACTTGCCTATAACAAATTCACCTCAAATGTCATTGCGTAACAAAATGTAGTCGGCACAGTGTTCTCTTTTTTTCTCAACTGAAAGAACATTTAGTCGAAAAATTTCCCTTCGGACTGCTTTCACATCTTTTGGCCTGTTTATATACACGTAATGACAAAAGAACACTAGTGTACTGATTGTGTTTAAGGCCTAAAATATCATCATTTTCAGCCTGATCCAATTCGGACACCGTAGCCAACGGAAAATGATCTCCTGGCAAGATTGACGTAAAGATCGTTTTGACTGTAATTTGTTTGTTTCGCTCATCACGAGAAAAGCCAATATTGTAGACTGTGATTGTTAAAATAAATAGCCTTCGTTTTTGTTTTGACATGTAGATTTCTGCTGTGGCATGACTATACCGAGACAAGACACTCAGTGGAAAATTAATCTGTTTTGTTTTTTGTCCGGTAGAGATTTTCACACCGCGTACCGGTGCAAGGCAATTTCATTCGGTATTTTTTGGCATTACTTCTTTCCTTGTCTCTCTTTCTCTCTCTCTCTGTTGCTTGTCTGGCAACAAGTACAGTACACAAAGTAAATGGTCCCTTTTGAGTTTTGCGAGTTTACAGACGAAAACATCCTCTTTGTTTTGCAAAGTGCTGAACAGTTTGAGTGTAGTATTTGGGTAAATAAAATAATTTGTGGGTGATAGAAAGTTGTAGACAAATGCGTTCGTATTTCGTTGCGCCATAAACTCACCCCATCATGAAGTGGTCACTCGAGAACATGTTTGGCATGCAAGTCCAAAGAGAAATTCATCCATGCCCCGCGGGTGAATAACCGAGTTTGAATAGAAAGTGATTGTGATCCAACGGAGAAGACAGTCGAAGTCAACGTTCTGGTCAGCAAGTGCCAAAACAAAACCCTAATTGACAACAAGGCATATGATATGGAATTCATAAGGGTAGTATACGGAAAAAGTGTCGTATTCAACAAAACGGATTACGCTATCAGTGATGGGTTCGGACCTGGTCAGGTTTCTGTTGATAACTTGGCTGAACTCTTTCGGATCCCACATCCAACTACATTCGTCGAATAAAATGGAAGACTGTTTGATTCGTTTCAATATGTATTTTGCAATTGCCCTAACTATAAAAGACGGTGTACTCTAAGTGAAAGCACATTGGTCTATTCCCTACGAATGTGTTGCCATCTTCTTCCGGACTATTTGTCAACGGTTATTCCAGCTTATATCTTCTGTGACTGAAGCTCACATAGACTTTATGACGTCAGGATAAAACGTCCGAGATTCCGCTTAGAAGATCTGTATACAGATCGATTAGTTTTAGCTCAACAATCCATATTCGTAAACCACTAATTCGTGTAAGACACCTGTTTGGTTTTCTAGGGGTGACAGTGTGGCGAGAAAAACAAAAACCGATTTGAGTTCACTAAATTGAATGCTGTTTCCATCAGGAACAAATAAGAGAGATAAGCCTGTGCCGATGATAGTACGACGCCGAGGGTAACAGACGGACTTGCAGAGTGTGAAGGACAAAACCCTGAGATGGCTTAGATAACTTAAGCAACGCAAAGAAAAAAGGCCGGCAATTTGAAGTAAATTACTTTTGACATTGAATCCTACATCTAAGTAATGGTTTACGTCTAGCGTAGCTATACTTTTTGTATGCTATGATGCACTTCATTAACTTGTCCATTATAGATCTGGAAGCGATCCGGTGCTTGGTTTTACAAAACCCTCCCACGAAGCCAGATGGCTAGTTGCCCTTCAAGTCCCACTGGATCTACACGAACCCCTGGAAACGCGACCAGTCCGACAGATCTGGTGGGACCGTCACATACTCTTAGTGAAACAGACAACAACGAATGGGTTCAGGTACAACCGCGAAGTACGTGCTTTTTTACTTTCACGATGCATACAGGCACACACACACACTTATACGAGACATGTTGATCGAAAGCATACCCTCGACAAAACAGTGCAATTACCACAAAAGTCTTCTGGATAATTACCAGTAACGGCAGTTTATGAATAAATCACCATAATTAAAACGAAAACTTGGCAAAATATGTGAACGTTCGTTAGTTGAATACTGTGTTCTATGTGCTAGATTATGAACTGACTGTACCAAAACAGATCGATCTAATTATTAGACACATTGTTTTGCCCCTCTCTGTAAGTAAGGGAACTGCATAACAATTTTCACTAGGAAAAATAGTGCAGAATATATATATATATATATATATATATATATATATATATATATATATATATATATATATATATATATATATATATATATATATATATATATATATATATATATATATATATATATATATATATATTAAATTTACGGAAGTTTTACGGCGCCATAAAAAGTACTCTGAAATGCTATTGCAAGTCTAATGTTACTTGACCGCATACGTACGTACGTGTGACATTTAGGTGGGATTAGAAAAGTAAATAAGGTAGAGGGATACCACGTGACAACAGTAAGCAGTCTCATTTTGTGCTTTAGATTCGAAAGTTGTCTCCAATGAGGCGACTGCCCAGCCACCGTTGTTATTAAGGCCCGAACAAATCGGCTGAACCAGATATTCCTGTGATCATTCTAGAATAGTCTGGCATGGATGACGCCACATAGGCCATGAACGTGAGTAATAATAAGTTATCACTGGAAAGTATTCATAATTAGAATACAATGGGACATCATATTGACTTAAATGGTCTACACTATAACGCATTTAAAGAAATATATAGCGCTTGACAAGAGGACAGTGCGTACAATTTTCTCACATCGTGGCCCTAAATCTGTGCGAACGAGGCAAATGAAACCAAGGAACAGACTTCATTCATAAGTTATTTTACTCGATCATGGCATGGAAATTCCACCGCTTAGTTATGTTTTTCATTGCAAATAGCCGTTCATTTTTTTCGATTTGAGTATGATTTTCTCTTCAGCTTATCCCGTGCTATGATGACACGTTGGGCATCGAAAACCACAACATGGTTGAGTACCCCGCCCCGGTGTCATCTGCACTGACAAGTCGCAATGTTCGCGTGAGTAATAGGAGATAAAATGTTTTAGGTAGGATGACTGATTGTAGAGTGTAGACGTTCTAACCATTGAAAACTTTGGAAGCACTGTACAACTGTGCGGGAAATACTCTGGGGACATTCGAAGTCAGTGTGTCGGTTCGTTAAACCGTTGAGAGCAAGCTCGGCTAACCTTGTGGTTAACATGTTTTTGACTAAAAGTTGGTCACCCCGCGTTCAAGTCTGATTTGGGGGCTCGGTGGATAAGCATGGCTTATGACCCTCAACAAGGTAGACGCAACAGATGTACAGATCACAGTATGTCAGTTGCAGTCATCAGTCCCTAGTCGGCAGTGACCATAAACGGTTTTAAGGTAAAGTCAGTATAATTGGAATGAATGATAAAATTGATCACTCGCAGTGAAAATCAGACAACTTTCAACTGATGTTTCACCTTCTATAATTTATCACACAAACAAGTCCGATATTTATGAAAGAGGCAGCGTTCAATCAAAGGCTGCCTAATGGGAAAATAAGAGGCTGTGTCAGGAACTGAACCGGAGAAGTCAAGGCCTAAAGTTTAGGATGGTGACCACTGGACCAACGACGGTCAAAATTTGGTGAAGAATTCAAATCATAGGTAGAACAAGTTCACCCATTCGAATTTCTTGACACAACAGACTCCTGATGTGAACGTGTACTGAAGACGGCATGGTAAAGTTGCGCGGTCTCGCTTGACAAAACTGTCCCGTCCACAGATTACTCGTAGTTCTTCATTACATATAGGATCATCTATCATCCTCCACTGAATTGGAATAAGATTCAGGTAACGGGTCCGTCCATTTTCCCCGTACACGAGGTTTCCACTGATCGTTTGCAGTCGCTTTAACAAACTTTGGTGGAAGCATCTGCTCAGCCAAACCAGTGTTTTGCAACAAGGGTCATTGATAGATGTTTGCTCATTAAGTGACATATTGACTAAAATTTGGCTACGTCCACACTTTCCAGAAAGTTCGCACAGAAGTAATTTACCCGTGGTACTTTGTATCGCGACATTGGTGTTTTAAGACAACGTATTCACGATACTGGGTCCTGAATGCAGGTTTGGTTACCGTTGGGCGAGTACACTTCTGCAATATAGCTTTACTTCACCAAACAAAACATAAGTGATCAGAGCAGAAATAAAATCAAAGTCATGGCAGGCAAATATTTAATTTATCCGTGTCAATCACGGACGTCTAACGTGTCGATCTATGAAGCGCTGACAGTGTGCTTAGTGTGTCCAAGAGAGAGGGTGAGAGGGAGTTCTTGCAGGTTAGCGTCACACTGAGTAAACATTTTCCATCAGGGATTTCTGTCTGTAGAGCTCCGGCTGCTGCAATGCTTCAATGAACTCCGATTGATTGGTTTGATCAGTATAACTCAGATTGGATCCCATCAACCTTGTGCACTCATGTAGCTAACAGTGCGTATGCTCCAAAATGACCGGAGCTCAACGAGTATACGTTTTAATCAGCACAAGTACAGAAATGGTGCCCCAATATGAATCTCAGTGGTGGTCAGTTGACTCAGCTCATAGAAACCTGCGCGCACTGAAAATGTAAACACAAAGAAATGACACAGGTCAGCCAAGGTAAATAGGCTATTAAATCCATCACACCTTCAAGTAACTAACTAGCGTCCATGAGACGGTCTCACATATTCTAGTTTTCTGTTACGCTAAATGCCTTTTGTGCCGATTGTGTTTTGGCCGCATAATGTCGCTGTTTACAGAGCCCTTATTCTCACCGAGATTTGGGTTGACCAAAAATGAAATAGGCAACAAATAAGCTCCTTTTCAATATCGCTTCAGCTTTCGTTACAGAACACCATTTGAATGTCCCAGTGTGAAAGATAATCTCTACAGACTGCAATCTGCCATCAGTAATAATCTGGAGAATATGCTTTACATGTCTTCAGTACCTCCAGTCATTGCTTATCTCATGAAACACACCGTACGAAGGGGACAGATTGGTAATTCAACTGTGGAGAATGAGAAAATTTGAGATGTGTGGAAAATCATCTTCGCGAAAGTTAACATTTTAGAGAGTATTCCTTTCCCCATGCTATCATGAAATGTCCAAAGGAGCGGAAACTCAACCTTCGACAATCCTATAAATCACGCAAATGGAGAGAAAAATTTGGAAGGTGTAGCAAAAAATGATTTCCAGTGTAATTTTAACTTACTAACAAAACGTTTCTTTACAGTTTGTTAGTGGTATCTCTTGTCACTTGAATTGTACCTGTTTCACAGAATTGGTGTTCGAATTGTTGACTCTTTTCATTATTTCCATGGCAGATGTCATTGGATCACCTTCGAAAACCGATGGGTTTGTGCCGAACCTAGCATGTGAGACTAGTTCATCAAAAGCGATGAATACACCACCTCAACATTTGGATGTTACAACCGGTAAGGAATCCATTTTCGGAATGTTCAACGCCAATGGCACGGCTGGAAAAGCACATCCATATCCGGAGAAACAACGCAAAGTCATCGGATCAGAGAGTCCGCGTTCTGTCCCCATGAATCCATGCGCTGATCTTTCTTGCAGACCACCCATGGCAACCAGTCCCACCTTGGTTCCATCCCTACCGTTCCATCCGGCATTTTCGAACACAAGGCCACAGGGAACCTCGACCGCATCAGCATTAGCACAATCATTTGGATTGCTGAACGCTTCAAAGAAAGTGGCCAGCCTCACAGGAGAGTCCACATTGCCCAGTGGTCCTACCGCCTCACCATCTGTGCCTTCAAGACGATGTTCGCGAGTGGCCAGCGATGACGGTGAGTGCTGATCACTCACTGCACAGTCCACGTACGGTTTGAAAAAATACTTTCGTACGGTAACAAGGAAAACTGCAGAGCATACCTGGTAGCTATGCACCTTATCACTTGACACTGATCAGAAAAGTATTAGAAGAGCGGTTTACTCACTGATAGTTTCGTATAATGGACATTCCAATTTCATATGCGTAATGATATCCCTGTTCGCAACCGCTTGGTGTTTCTGCCTATGCATTATTATGTGCCTCGGACACCATATTTTCTAAAAATATATGTAGCCTCATATCATCCATCCCGTATAACATTTAGTACTAGATAAAGTACGAGCTGTAACTCATGTTTTCAGCATATTCCTGTGCTTATAGAAAAAGCAACTATCCTCATAGATGGTAGATTCTGCGAGTGCGACTGACCACGGTGGTCCGTCGAACAGGTTCTGTAGCGCTTACCACGTAGACGTGTAAAAATATCAATTTAAAACTAAACGACCGTGCTTAGAAAGTGGAACAACAATATTCTGTCAGATCATACCTGAGAGGAAGTGAAATGATAGAAATCACTTGCAAATAAGCAATATTATAAAAGGCTATCGTCGTCTTCATTCAAATAAACATGAATCAATTCAAGATCATCCGTGAGTTGCGAGTTTTCCATGTAGGTTCGCCTTCTACAGTCTTGTCTTCTGACAAAGTGAACACCCTTCGACCTATGTACTGGATTAAATATATTGTGATTGAACAATTCCCATTGCGTGTTCAACTCTTTACTGGCCACTGAGAATCTGCTGAATCACTGTATTTCATCTGCCTCGTTAAAATTGACATGTATTGTCTGTTGGCCGAAACGTGAGTTCTGCACCTTGACAACTCATGTTCCAGGTAGATTATCAGGGACGTGCTTCAGTTTATTGCAAAACCTCTTCTGTTAGTCCTGGTTACGGTTTAGAAATATTCGATAAGTAATATGCTATAGACAGTGGTCTTGACTAGTAAAAACTACGGGATGCATTATCGAAGTTTATTACTGAAACGTGAAATAAAGGGAAACACAAGAATGGATTTCGGATTTCACGTTCTTAACATGAACATCGTATCGCTATGCCTGAAGGCCATTCTGTCGCTGATTTTTTGTGCAATTGGTATTTTGAAACCAAGGCCGAATTGAAGTCTGATGGCAGAGAGGATAGGGAAATGATAATAAATGTGATGGTGAACTTATAATATAAAAATGAATAACTTTTATTCAACGATGTCACGGGCTTTAACTGCCGTTTATTCTTTTTCAAGCTCCCTTCGGAATCTTGTATTTTACGCTCTATCATGACACAATCAACAAACAACTGCACGTGGCTATTCACAAAGCTAAAGTGAGTTTTTGCTATGCGGTACATTTAGTTGAACTCAATTATCCCAGAAACATTTGTGATAATGAAAACAGTCAACCAGCTCAACAGTTTAGTGAAACAACCAAAACATTCCTGTCAAAAAATTGGGCCAGAAGAGATTTCGAATTTTACGCGGTCCCTGTATCAATGAAATGAGAGTGGATGATGGGTTTTACATCCATCAGGTACAAATACTAAAGGTCGTAATACAGGCATTCTGTGGCAATTTCAAACGACTGTTTTTGTATGCTTGCAAGTGCCAGTAGATGGTTCGCCATCTCTTTTGCACAAGTTATTTGATGCTGCTTACAGAGGTATTTAGCGCCTTATGAGAGAAACCTGAACAATGTTTTTCTTCGTGGTTTTTGTTCGCATCTTGCCTGAGAACGTTGTTCCCGTTGAGTGTCCCGTTCTTTGAGTCCTATGGGGTCATGTTCCTTGATAGAGTTCTATAGTTGCCACGAGAGTCGGTATTTGTATTGGATTGCGCGATACTCAGCGCTCGTCTATGATTCGTTTAGAAGGGAAGTGCTGAAGATCTCAGTTCAGAACAGAATGCTTTCCATCTCGTATAATAGAAAACCTACCTGCATTTCTCACATCCGAGAGTCCAACCCCGCTAACCGGAATCGGACCGGCGACATCCAGCTTGCAGGGAGAACGCGCTAGCACCTGAGCTATGGTGGTACGGCTGGCCGGATGTTAATAATGGAAGTGAATATCGAGTTATGCGCGGACCATTGTTTTGCTCAATTTTACTTCATGCACCATCCATGAAGGTGTTCCATTTTCTCTAAAGGAAATTTGCTGCACTCGAATCGAACAACCAGATGTGCCGTTCAAAAACGCGAGCCGCACTGTGCAAGCAATTATACTCAGCACAGATACGGCTGGGAATCACATGTCACATATGCGTTAGTGGAATCCACGAAAGATATTCATTGCACATTTTGTATGCTCCGGCATGTGATAAATGGAAAATAGAAAATGTCCATAGATCCACGAAAAACTTAGTGGATACGGAACACAGTACAGAGTGATTCTCCACGCCACATTTCTTACGTCATAACAAGAAAATGTTTGAATATACAATTGAACTTTTAAATATATATCCCCAGGTGTCGTGCCAAGTATTTTTTGACATTTCTTTTTGCATTACAGGGTTGCAGCTTTATTCCGTCTTTGCTAATTACCAAATGATCCTCGAGGGGTTTAAAGAAGATGACTTTGGCTGGAATTAGGATATTAGAAAATTGTAACTCAAACAGCAAAATAATTCTTATGCATTCCTTCATTGACAAACGGACCCAGGTTTTGCTGTGCATCACCGTTTCTACTAGTATGGCATTATTTTGCGTGCCCTCAGGAAAAAAGAGCAGTGGATTCCAGTATATAGTGAAGAAGTGATATCACGACTCAGCTTCACTAATTAATCGAAGTGAGCGTTCTATTGTACACAAATATAGTAGTTAGCAGTTTTATTAATAACTGACTTCTGGTCGTAACTACAGTGTTTGTGAAACAACCATTGTATTGTGGAATAACTTGCTATCCTGTAAACATAGCGATGTCGGTTTTTCGAAGAACATTTAGGCCTAATTTTGGTTTCAACTCGCGCTGTAACTTACAGAACCTGGACATATTAGGAATTACCCGAATAGCATACGATGAAAAACTTCCCTACCGTGCATAGCAAGAATGCAATGAAGTCTCGGTTGAACACAGTAGGTTTCGAACTTGTCGATACGTATCATATATACATCTACATTAAAGATTTACAATTGATGAACGGTTAACCACAAGTATAGTGATTCAAGTTTATGGTGTATTCCGGTAATTAGTGGAAACCTATCTTTCAAATAAGTGCGGATTTCGTTGGTGCTTGCTCATAAAATATTTCTAGTTTTTCTATTTTGGGGATTGTATCTTGCCTAATAGAGCATTCTATAACGTTTTGTGCAAAGTAAACGTTTCTGCTAAAAAAAGGGAACCTAGGACTCCGTTTTTATTCCGTGCCTACAAATTCGTCACCAGAGGTAACTAATAGCGCTTAAACTATCAGTCGGTTTTGTGCAACAATTATAACCTATTTTTTTAAAGGAAGTTCTGTGTTGAACTTGGGATTCCCATATCGGTATATGAATAATAATAAACAGTGGAAGATATATTTGCATCTGTGTCCAAACAGTCGTCGTCATGGGCTCTGGACATCGGCAACCTGGGCTCGATTCCAGCCAACACCGGTCACATTCCCATTTGGCAGTTTTCTACTGTCCGCCCCCCCCCCCTCTCCCAAAAATGAAAAACTTCGTCGCATAATAAATAAATGAAGTTAAAGAATATGTATTCATTTTTTATTCTAATCCTCATTGTTTTACCAAATCTACGCAGGTTTTTAACATACAGCACAACTGACGGAAATAGCCCTAATAAATTTAAGAATACTAGTCGGCACCAGAATTCTCACTATTGTGAAACGGCCACTGTTTTATTCCGGAAAATCATCAATCTTGTTATCGCTGCTAATCTCCGCCTGTCACAACTTTTGGTGAATAATAATGACCGGCTTGCGGTAGGATACCGGATGACAAATGGAGGATTCTGGTATCAGGAACGGTCAAATATGACCGTTCTTTCGTTGCGGTATCAGTGTAACAACCAGTACAGTTATCTTTCGAAGAGATAATGCTAGTGGTGTTTCTAAAATGCAATAAAAATGGGCCATATTTGTTATTTTATTATAAACTTCAGACTCAGAGTTCTATGTCACTTGCGAACCCCTCGGCCAGTAACGGTTTAATTGTACGTTTTGGAACCACCGTGTTTAGCGATTCACACCCAAATATCGGAATTAAAATAAATCAGTAATTCTCTGACTACCAAACACGACTAGAATAACTCACGAGATAAGAGCTTTGAAACTGGACAGCACCTTCTACGTAAAGATTTCATTCTTGTTTCCGGCATGTAAATGCTGAACAAAGACCATGAGGATTTTCATTCTAGATACGTAGTTCCACTTATTTTATGCGTATGTGACCAGTAGGTGTATTATTTATCAGAATGTTTTCTGTCGTTTGATTCAGTACCCACTAGTTATAAAAATAATCGTTTTGAAGCATTTTATTTGCTCTGTCAGATTTAGCGTTCCTGGAAAACGTGGGCCAAACTTTGGAGTGAAACAAACTGTCACTATAACGTGCACTGAGTATATCAATGGAGAGTCGATTCGCGTAGATTTTTCTACAGGTTATCTGATTACGGATTACTGTGATGCATTTTCCCATTATGAAAACAATGCACATTTATTCCCAATATACTAGGCCACATTTGCTTCGCAGATATTTATTTTCTAGTTGCAATGAAAGAATGCACCACTGTGATTTTCCTTCTCTAAAGATTAGAGAAAAAGTGTGAATTATGTTCTGTAGCTGGGACGCCTAACGTGAATGCGATCGTGTTGCAATTCACGGTATAACTAGTCATTCTGCAGCGTTCCTAACTAACTTACCTTTCAGAAAAACTGGATATTAGTTCTTTTTGCCTCACTGTTGCAAACCTAATATTCATATATTTATCAACGAAGGAGAACAGATCACTCAAAGCCTCCCTACTCGTTCCTCACGGAATCAATAGAAGTGAATAACTTTCTGCCTGATAATCCAATTCCCGCGGATTCTTCGTTGGAGCGGATCCCCGGGTTTGGTTCTGAACTGATTGATTTCATATATCAAACTTGATAACTTAACTCAGAGAAACAAATGACTTATGGGTGAAAATTAATGTGTCACGGCTGACTGGTTTGTAAATCCTTTCCCCTAAACAACCTTCCCCTTAAATCCACTATTTCATTAACTGAAAACTAAGGAAAGTCTACATTCACCTACATGAAATAGCATAATACATTGTCTGTAGAAGTCAAGAGGTAGCCTGCGACTGATTCAGAGCATGTGGTTGTTAAATCCATCCTAGGTTTTCCGTGCCTTAAACAGCCATGTCTCGTGAATTCTCAGCAATGCAAATATTTATTGCCTTTGAACCAAAATGATGATGAGACAGTGGAAAACTGAACAACCGCGCTGAACATGTGCTCGTGATTTTCCGTACAACTGGGAGCCGCCTCAGTTGAAATTAAACCAGACAAGCTCATGTATGAGCTACGCTTTGGAATTTTTTTGAATCTCATGGAGCAAATAGCGACCACTTTTTCTCCTTCGGATGAAAATTTGTGGTAGAGCAGTATGTAGACCCTTCTACGGGCTCTAATGTTCCTGCACCAATGCCATGAGTAATTAAGTATAAAAAGATAAGTCAGAAATTACCTATCATTGATCAAACGGAGTCATTACTTACTTGTCCAATCTTTCCACTTCTCTCCCTCCAATTCACATAATCGTGAAATTACTAATGGAATACGCGCAAAATGAATCTTTATTTCATCCCTCTGCTTGTCTACACACACGGGGATGGACGGATGACGGATCGAACACACTCGGGTTGCAGAACCTGATTGCCATGGATGCAAACGGTTTGTCCGATCCATATGTGGTGTGTCAAATATTGCCCAGTTCCCATAACAGTGCTCGACCTCGAACATCCACAAGACCACAATGCCTGAATCCGGTTTGGAACGAGGCTCTCACGTTTGAACCGTTTGAGGAGAAGAATATGCATCAAAAAACACTCAGGTGGGTAAACCATATCTCATCAGAGATAAAATTCTAGGTTTTCCTGTTATTGCGAGATGACATGACATAACTTTCCACATGTTGTTATTGGTAACTAAAATCTGAGCACCGAGTTTGTCATCGTGTTTTCCTACCTGAAATTGAACGTTTTGTTAACCCCCCCCCCTCCATTAGTTCTAGTGACAAGTCCCTGCTGCTATCGAATCATCTCAGTTTGTTTGCCCAGAATACATTGTTTATATAGGAAGAAACAGTCACTTTCACTAGTCGTGTCAACACAAACTAATTGGTTCCAACATCCATCGGGTGACCTTTCTTCTGATTGGTTGATTGGTGAATCGGCAAGCTACCACATGACAGGAACCCATTCTCGTCGTGCCGAACCGCTGTAATATCGATCGCCAATCCGGTGACTCAGGCATTGGCCTGGATTGTGGACAAGTGCTAACGTGCTGTCATGTTCCGAGATTCGGCTGTCTATCGACAGCGATCCAGATCATACCATCACAGAACACGATTTGGGATATTTTCTTTTATTTCATCACCACCATCATTATTCACTAAGGACTGGCAAATGTGGCAGGACTAGAACGAATGCATGGTTGCCACCTGCGCTTTGGTACTGCGTAAGCCCTACCAGCTGGGCAAAGAGGTGATGTCCAAGGGATTTGGGCGTTTAGCATATGGATCATTGAGTTTACTCGCCCAAACAAAAGTAGCACATGATATGTGCCACAGTGGATTAACTTTTAATTTATCTGCCAATAGCAGGATTTTCTAATGAATCAGCCGTTGTCCACCAGTTCAGTGAACGGTCACGTTTGGTTTTGATTATGTGAAAAGTTCGAAGCTCTTCGACGTGGCCCCGCAGCTCAGCTCCTAGAACATACGCCGTAATAAAGCGGGGGCTTGGCTCCTATGCGTCCGTTTGAATCCGGCAGATAATTTCAACGAAATATCACCATTGAAAGCAGCAGATAATCTGTTAGAAATGAACATGTAAAAACGAATGTAATTCCAATTAATAGTGAATGTTCATGCAAGAATTGGAATGAAAGCATTTCTATTTGGGATTAAACGTTTTACAGTTTGCAGCTTAGTTGACGGCCAAAATCTGATCACAGTATCACTTTGAAGACTTTTCTGGAAGTTTATTTATTCAACTCGTTACTCTGTCTTGTTGCGCTTACCCGATGGCCGCATGAAGAGTGAAATGCCGTTACCACACAATAACTGGGGAAGGTTTGTCGTACCTAACTTCGAACACGTTAGCGAAATAAACCTATTGATTGTCGAGTGAAAGCCCCCTGAGGTAATCATGTTAGAAATTGACGGACGCTGTGTCTCTTTTTTCAGTCTGATCTATTTCATGCACAGATTATTTGAGAGAACTTTAATTTCCCTATAGAAAGCATAATGCAGCACCCTAGTGGGTGATGCCGAAACTAACTGCCGGTTTTCCCCCAAATTCAGGTTTCAATGACGAATGTAGTGGTTTTATAAATGTATGCCAACGGCGAGTCTCTGCAAACGAATAAGTTTCAATTGAAACGAATACTGAGTTTTCCAGCTTCTAAAGACTGCTGTAGGATAAATGGTACACATTTTAATCGAATCACCCCACCATCTTTGGAAATGACCGGAATGAAAGCTGATGCTGCGGTTGTTACAATGAAAATCCGATCGTCCTCGAGACATTCATCCATCATTGAACTTCAGTCGAGGGCACTTCACATAACTCGGTAGACATATACATTTCCTGAGTTCTCTTATGCAAACCTTGTCAACAAAAATTCTCAACGAATTAAATCCTTGTTCTTTCTGAAGGTCACACTAAGACATGAGAAGTGACAAGAAAATACGCAGTATTTTTAAGGTCACCATCACAACAATCTGATCTCTATGCAAAAAGCACTTCAAATAGGGTTTTACATAATTTATTCGAGACTTAAGAATTGCCTGGACATCAGATGTTACTGAATGATGAATTATAATCCGCAACTTGACTCTCCAAATATTCATAAGAACAGGTGTTCTTTTTGGCGAAGAAACAAGAAATACACCCACCCACCCACATGTAAGCAAGCAGTTCATACCAAAAACTAAATCTTTAGTGAGTATAACATTCGTTTTTGGAAATTTCTGTGTTTACGGAAACTTACGGAAACCTTTAAGAGAGAAACCATATTCGAAGTCATACTTAAATTGTTTTTTCTAGCTACGCCTTTGGACTACTGTGTGAATGCGAGGGAAAATGAGTGGCACAACACCAACAATCATGCATTTGGTTGTCCATCAAATAGTCGAAGAAAGCTTATTCACAAAACACACAAAGCTTGTGCTCGAAGTTAACCACGAGGCACAATCTCTTGGAAAATTGACCAACAATAGGCAGGTGTTATGTCTTTGATGCCCTTGGGACCATTAGAATTCTGGTCGGAAATAATCCACTACTGCTTTCAGCTGTGACGACTAAATTGTCAGCAGCTGCGTTCAATTACGGAAATGAATAGATGCAATAAAATGACCTTAGAAGAAAATCAAACGATTTTTTTGACTGGAATTGCCAGTTCCAAATGACAATTTGCCTCTAATGTGCTAACTCCAACATATTTATTTTATCATGCGGGTTTGTTGAAAACTGCGTCTAGTGTTTAACACAAAACGAGATAAGTGTGACATTTTAGAGTGCTGCTGCCCTTAAGCTTCAGTTGCGATGTTGCACAAAAAGGGTAGAACTTACCGATGGCTAGTATATGAACGCTACTTTTCACACGAAAATACTGATGCATCTGCAAAATCAAAGGTTTGATATTTCGATCCAGTTTCAGGAATTGTACAGCGTGTCTGTATAAAGGTGCCAGTACACTCTTGGCATTTCTCCGGGCTCCCCATTGCTGAGTTCAGGTGCCTCCGTCAGAGCAGACTGAGGATGTCAGATGCGCTGACCGTGAAGTGTTTGCATGCTTAACTTTAACCTCAGCGATCAAAAGCCTGCCCACCTTTCGTCACGGGGGTCGTGCATACAGTTCCTCTTGAATCGAGACTTATCATGCCTAATAAGACCATCGTATTTCGAGCACTTTTGGAAAGGTTAATATCGAGAAAGTTCCATCAGGTCCATCACATTTAGTTCCCCTCGTATTCATATTCACATCTGCCACTTGACATTCAATTCAGTCCTGTATAGGCCCACAATGGTTGCTTCACGGGCTATATAAACACTACGTGAATTGTAGTAGGCACGTCCATTGCAGATGGAGCGAAGTGGTCCAGAATACTTTATTGTGCAAATCTGTTCCTGTCTTGTCTGCTCAAGGATGTAAAAGAAGAACCATTGTTTCCGATTTCTCTTCTGTCGAAGACCAGAATATCCCACCAAAGTTGAGAGTACTCACCAGTAATCGTGATAGAATAGAAAATGTAGAACAGACGAGTTAAAACATTCATTGGCAAAGACATATTCCGAGAGCTTTTCCGAACTTACGATCAAAAACTGATCCTGATCACCGCGTTCACCTATACTTTGACAGATTTCAGAAGCCTGTATTCCGTGAAGTTAATATAACCAATCAGCAGATACTTTGCTTTCGAATTTTCTCAGTTTTTCTTTCCGTGTTCTTGGTATTAGGAATCACTACGAAAATACTTCTTTAAAAAAATAATAAAATGAAAACCATCGCTAGCACACTTTAGGGGAAATAAGGAGAAAAATGCCTGGACGAAAATTCTCAGCGGGTTTCCAAGTCCCCGAGTAGACCCTAGTTCAGAGAATGCTTTCACGTTCGTGTGGTGATAATATTGTTCTTTTGAAATAAGACAGATTATTCACCATATTATTAGTTCTAAATGATTCACTCAGACCAAAGAATGGAATGCTAAAAGCATTCCCTGTGGGCGCCCTAATTGCTTTTGCACGCCCGATTTGTTCTTTCTCAGTATTACTACGTGGATACATTGATCAACTAAAAGATGAAGTTCGGATTAAGCTCTGACAGGAAAGTCCTGATTGCTGCTTTATCACCATGGCTTTCTTGAGAGAAGTATCTTTAAATGTAGCTTATAAACAGTCTTCCAAGGCATTTGGAACAATAAATATTTATAGAAATTCGTTCCTTGGCGAAATAAAATGTCTGAAGTTTTTGAAACTCAAGATAACGTGTCGCGTATACGCAGCTTATTCATGTTCCTTCAAGTTGATTGTGATGCAACTCTGAGATTAGAAGAAGACAAAAAGACCTTTCAGCTGCGGTTTTCGAATGTAGAAACATCAAAAAGCCGCTCCGTGGCCGTGCGCTGTATTTTTCTCTGCTTAGATGCATCCATGTTCCAGTACAAAAAAGTACATCCAATAGGGTGGTAAAGGTTCTCATTTCGAAACCAAAAGTCTTTGGGTGCTTGGGTACCATTTAATAGTCAGTTCAATAAAACGATAAAGGTCCACTGAATTCCCTTGCTTTTTCGTAAACTTTGGTGTCTAGCTTCCCGACTGAATTGTTACAGTCGTGCAGGACGTTTAGAGGCTTTCGATCGTTTCTTCGGGTGTATTGGATTTATTCAGTTTGGTTAGTTAGGTTTACGGTAATAAAATGCAACAAATCGATTTTTCTGGAAGATTGTCGGTTGCCTTTTCGATTTCGACTCAAGTTATCGATCTACGTGCGTGAGATACGTCAGTGGGTTTTCACAATGAACAAAATGATGGTCATTGTGTTCCATTTAGTATGACTGATATTCCGGATACCGCAGTATCTATGTGGTTTGGAACATAATTTCTTCAATATTTGTTTGAAACATTTACAGAAACAAAATCTCTGGTCCTGGGTATTCTTATTAAGGGGTGTGACGTATTCCTTTAAGCGGATGTGCTTTTGGGATCAAATCAGAAGTATTCTTTTTAAACTGTGATAGTGACGCGGGACTGTTTGCTGTTCTTCATATATATGAACTCTCATCGGCTGTTACCAGGCTCGCGGTGCTCGATGAGGACTTGTACGGCTCCGATTGGCTCGGGGAATATTGGCTATCATTGAGTCGTCTAACTTCCGATCGTCTGACAGACTTTGCCGTACCGCTGGGACCACGGAAACCGGTGAGCTTGGTTTGGTTCATGAGACTATTCTAAAACAGCATTTTACGTTGCTTGGCCTTAAGTTTATTCACTTACGAGAGCCGTTCTTTGCCTACCAGAAAAGCTTCTATTATCAGATTTTGAGTAGTACTTAAGTAAACTGGATGTGCTCAAACATCACTTCAACAAACACGTGTTTTTATTAGAGGCATTTGTACAAGGTAAGCCGTATTTGAGGCCAAAACCATTTTGGCAAATTAGCTGAACGTATTAAAGCTCATTTCACCGGTGAAAACCGCTGAACTTTAATATTCCATTGGTTACCTTTAACTCTGTTCTGTCTAGTACTCCCCTCTAAAAATGCTTTTGGAACTCTCGGCTTGAGTTTCTGTTGGGATTCGATAGGTGTATGCTTCTGATAACTCCTGTTTAGGATTTATACTTTACATAACAGGGTACCAATGTTAAGAATATGTCCGTCCCCTTCAAAATGGTAAATGTTGCTGCGGGGCTGGGTTGACCCAAAAACAAACCTATTGGCGACAAAAGAAGACTCAGCCTTAGATAAGTATTTGCCCGGGTATTTGCATTTCACTTGGTAGTCGTGTATCGCACGCACTGAGGTCTCATGTAGAGTGGGCGTGTTTATCTTCTTCCGATTTTGGCCAGTTGTGAGTCCGATGTGACATTTCGTCGTCCATCAAGGCTACGGTGTGACAGTTAGGCCCGTCCTCCATCCCGGCTCCAAATTATATCCGTAAAGGGGATAGCACACTCGAAGACTATCAATGTTTGAGCATCAAAAATACTTCGTGGTATTTTTCCAATGTTACGGAACCACCGTACCAGAAATGCTGAGGTTCGGTGCAGGTTGTTCAGAATCACAGACTAGCCTGTGGAGCAAACAATCGATCTTAACAACTTAAAATAGTTGGGACATTTGTCAAGCATATCTAATGATGAACCTCCTCCGTGCGAACTGCTATATGCGGGGCAAAGCGCTTGGAGTTTGGGGTGATTAGTTCATAACGGGCCAAAAGATCATTCGAAAATTAACCGGGTGAACTTTGTTGAGTGTGTCATTTTAGGCTTCCTGGTTGGGGTCCACATGACCGGCTCGCTGGATTGTTGGACAATAAGTGATATGACTAGGTGCCGCGGTCAGTTTTATAACTGCATTCTAGCTCTCATTTCGTCTTAACAATTCACGAATAAAACCTGTATTTTTGTCTTCATGCTCTTTATATTTCTGTTCGTTTTGTTCTCGAGTGGAAGATACTATGAAGTAGCAGCCAAAATCAGAACTGATATTAACTGCTGAAACGGCTATAAGATTTTTTTTGTGGTTTGTGTTATGCTTTCATCTGTACGAGAAAAACGGATGAGTTATTTTTTATGCAGCTAATTTGATAATAATAGTAGTGATTTTGGAACAAACATTACCGAAAATTACCAGAGTTTCGTCCAACAAAAAGCACCCACTACTCCAGTCAACAAAATTCCCCAATATAGCTGTCGGAAAACAGTCTTTGAGATATGTTTTTTCAAGGAACAAATGCCATTGGATGATATTCGAAAACAATTCATCAATATGGATTACAGTGTCAGTGATCTGTGGATCTTCAATGTTCCTAGAGTGATTCAGGGTTTGAAAGATTACTGGATGGCAAAATGAACTCGGTCTGCAGTAACCATGCGCAGTTCACCAGCAGTCGTCTTCATTTATGTTCCAAATTACTGCGCCGTGTTTTTATGCTGTACCGTTTTGCATTACTAAGGTGGTTTACTCCAGTTAGGTACTGCCTAATCAGCCAAAATAAAATCCATCATTTCACAAATTGGCACAATAATTCCAAAACCAAATTTCACAAGTCTGTTGTGCTTCTTTTCTTGGTAGGAAATCAGCGAGTTGAAAACGAAGAGCTTAGTTTCTATCAAAACAGCCCTTGGTTTCTATCTCCGTGATAAGAATGAGTCATTTAATGGTGTTTCCTTAGCATCAACACCCAGTGCTGTTCAATGTAAATTAGACTACGAATGAATCAAATTATATCCAACAAATTGGAAGTATCTAGCGCTGCAGCTTACACAGTGGAACTCCGATGGGTGACCAACGAACGTCTGGAAATCCTGGGGGTTACAAGCACTCCAAAACAAGCCGTGGTCGACATATTTGACTCAGTGGTTCAATCTGGCTCGCAATTCTTTGATATATGAAGATAATATGCATGCAAATGGGAGTACATTTGGAAACTTCAAACCAGTGAAGGAGAGTGTAGAGTACGGAAGCTGTTTTCTATGCAAAGTATTGATGCTGTACGTCGATAATCAAGGTTGTAAATCACTGGATAATATTGAGTGGCACAAAGTGGATACTTGAGCAGTAGTACAGAACATCTCTTCGACTTGACTAGTCCATAAGATGAACAAAAGTTTGCTAGTCATCTAATGGACGCTTATTTGACTTGTAAATGGATTGCTGGGTTGATTATATCCGTGTTTATCGGTGAAGAATAGGCTCATTGACTTAAAAGTGCCTGCTAAATCCACGAGCCAATTCGAATGCCATAGAGTATTTCCGGTGTCCAGACCAGTGTAAGAGTTACGAGCAACGGGAAAAAACGAAATCAAATCAATTTTAGGATTTATATGCGTTTATATGCGGTACTTCATTGGAACAGTTATTAAGAGTTAACGAATGGAACAAACCTCAATTCATGGCGTTTTCCAAAGAGTTCACTGAGCACTCAATATCATAGAAACAGTGCGAAACAATCAACCACAATCTAGGGCCAACAGGCCAGTTCAACCGACTACAGTTCCGACTGTCTAACAATGTCAACCAGCTTGGCAGAACCGTAACATCGGTCCAAGAGTCGCACGCAGTCCAATTTGAGTTGGGAGAAGGAGAACAAGTCAGAAGAGGATGGTTGAATGGAATAAAAAGGGGCTCCTTCGGTGATCTCATTCGAATTGAATGGAGCGTACATTGATGAGGAGTCCATTCTTAGAGTCACAAGGTGATTCTTCCATAATTAATTCGTCGGTTAACACAGCTAACCTTCAAAAAGAGGACACATGGTCCGAAGTATGGATTTTCAATTTGAGTAGTATGTGACTGTATTGAAAGAATCACCGAGTGATTCTAAAAATTGTCTCCCCGTCAATAGACGCTCCATTCGATTCGAATGAGATCAAAGCTGTAGACCAACTGTAGATTGCTCAAGTATAATGATGATTGGGTGGAAGAGTACCGGGGCCTAAAACGTGGTGTGTGTGTGTGTGTGTGTGTGTGTGTGTGTGTGTGTGCACGTGCATGTACTCGTGTGCATTTGGGTGTTCGTGAGAGGTAATCAACTAGATCACACAGAAAATCGGTCGTAAAGAAAATGAACGGTGATCTGGTGCAACTGAAAGCAGAGGCGTTTGGTAAATAGGCACGGCTGGTTCAACGGAGCCTAAGTTCACCTAAAATCACCGTCAAAGGGAACTCTGAACAAAGTGGAGTTTACAAGAATTCTAGTTCATGATTAATCAGATGAAGAAATCATTGGCACTGGGCTGTCAGACTGGTGAATCAGGTCAACAACAATACCTTTATTACCTGCACTAACACTGAGTAGCATTGCTCTTTGCTTGACTACAATTCTATCCTGCATCCTATTGCAGTTCCTTGCTATGCTTGCTGAGTGACGGTGTAATAACCCCGCCAATACAAGCGAACAGGTCTTGTGTGAAAAAAACTGGACAATAAAAATGATAGAAACAACAATTAGAATGGTTATACAGCGCAAACAGAAGCCCACATCGATTAGAAAAAGAATTCTGTTACGCGAAGCTTCGGGAGAAAGAGTTGCCTAACGATCGACTAAAAAGGCAATTACCTACCTGAATGTTAATCGATAATAGTTGCAACCATTCTAATCCATTTGATGTTTCCCGCTGACGGTCATCTGTTTGATCTTTACTTTGAAACTCCCATTGCGGCAGTCCATTCCTAGTGGGAAAACGAGAACCAGTTAGCAGACAGCCTAGGAAACGTATACAGCTGACTAAACAAAATGATTTTGAGAGTGCATGTTGGAATCCACAAAAGCGCTCACATGCTTTCAATTGGGTTACGACCATGCCCGGCGTATTTGCTTGCTAGCGGCGCCAGCTCACAGAGTTATTCGTTTAGCCTGATTTATTGGACATCCAACACCAGACCGATCGAGTTTTGGACTTCGGTCAGCAATTAGGGCGCAGGTGGAACATTTTAGGTGACCTTGTGTGACGCGTTCCTGTTGAACTATTGCTTTTGGTTTCAAGGAGAGGGGTTAGCTATCCACCCCCTCCCGCACATGAGTAGGTGGTCAACAAACCTGGAGTAAAT
Source organism: Fasciola hepatica (assembly GCA_948099385.1). Lineage (NCBI taxonomy): Eukaryota > Metazoa > Platyhelminthes > Trematoda > Plagiorchiida > Fasciolidae > Fasciola > Fasciola hepatica. Next base: position 4,984,637 of record CANUEZ040000008.1, on the reverse strand, counting down.
TGTGATTTTGACCGTTGTTGAAAAAGTGAGCAACAGCCGTCAGTTCAAAAGTTCGGGATGAGTAGCAATGAACTTGGTCAATAAAAGACAGAAACCAGTCTAACCGAGAAGAATAATACGACCTGTTGACACGTGACTTCAGTAATGTGAGATTCTGTACGTGTTAGTGCATAACGAAGAGTGAACTCGATTAAAAAATCAAAATAATATCACAAATGTTCTCGTGGTAGGGTCTACCATGGCAGAAAGTAACTGGGTGTGAGGAGACCCATTATCGATTGAAAACCAATTCACGCCATCAGTTAGCACTAGTACGGTACCGAGCCCAATGCTCGAGACAACGGAGCCTCGAGTGAAAGAACAGCCGACTGGTGGAGTCGATCCATGGAGTGAGTGATGAATCCTGTCAGCGGTGTTGAGCCTCGAGGCTTTTTGCCCATACAAGTCGGACTAGCTCATTGAATGCAACGACTGGATCCATGGACCAGGATCCTCGATATTCCCTGTATTTCACTAATGAACGAGAATATTAGAGGACAGATTATTTTACTCATTACAGTTAGTGGAACGGATTAAAGTAATATCATCAGATTGCCTTTCACTGAGTTCATAGCTACTAAGATTGACCACGCACTATAAAAAGTTCAACTTATCCTTGAAGATGGCTAACCACATGGAAACAACTGTATAGTTTTCTCAATGTTGAGTTTCCTATTCAAAGTGAAGGAGAACTCAGGACCTATCTATAAATACTACTTGCATTGATTTAATAACTGTCACAGCAAGATTTGCAAATACAGCCTTTAGGATGGTGTGTTCCTATTTATTTCGTTCATTTTTCAGTAGTATTCATTTACTCAATTATTTGTCTTCTCGGTTTAGTGGTATGACGGTGAGTCGTAGACGCAAAATGGCTCGTATTTTTGAAGCAGACCAATAAGTGCTTCCCGGAGGAACAGAGACAAATAAGAACAGTCCTATCCTCTTCGTTAAGGTTTACTTTATCCAAACCGAGCGATAGAAACTTGTGAGTTAAAGCTGCAGAGAATAAAAAAGCTAGAAATGGCTTTCTTGAAGATGTTTGTAACATTTAAAGTGAACCAACAGCTTAAGTATGCAAGGCGAGTGGACAGCTTTTCATAACATCTTTAGTTCCAATTAACGGAGCTGCACTACAGCACGGTAACTTGGTAAAGAAAAAATCCGGTTAGTGTAGTGCCCGACGATTGGGCTCAGCTGAGTTCTAACCGAAACCCTAAATACATAATAATAAAATATTCTCGTCATCAAATGTGGTGTTAAATGGATTTTATTGCAAAGGAAACACCACAGAGAATCTTGCCATTTAATCGGTTGATTTACTTCGAGGTTAATTTCCATGTCTGAAAAAATTGGGTTTTGCCTCGTTCATTAATCTTGGTAAGGAAAGGTAATTGTCCACCAAAAGCCCGAAAAAATCGATATCATAAAGCCCAACTCACTTAACTGTGAAATAGTTAACAGTTTACGACGTACAACACGTGATACTCACTTTCGGCCACGAGACCATCCGTATGGTCAGAATAATGAGTATAATGCAAATGCCGTTCTGTGTTTTGGTTCGTTACTCGTTTGATCCAACGAATTCGAACCCACATCATGGTAGGCGACCTTACAAATTCTCATTTCCATTGTTTGATTCTCAATCTTATCGGAGTCTGAGAATGAGGTCACCACTGTTGGAATATGCGTAATCAGTATTTAAGTGGCACTATTCAGATGAAAGATTGTTCCACCACTAACGTGTGATAATTGAAAATTCACTTTTCAGCTGGTACTGGTGTGTTCCATGGCAAGGACTATGAGATATTAACTACAAAATAGACACTGTAAGCAATCAGGCTCCTAATATTTCCTCTCAGAGCAACCTGTGAGTGTGAGACCCCGTAAGTCCTAAGTTTAAGAAAAGATTCGTGTTGATAGTATGCATCTTTTGCTAAATATTTGAACTGGCATTAATCAGTCAAACCGAGGCAATACTTTCTCTGAAAGGAACTAATACATTCGTTATTCAATCTACTATAAGCTTTGTGCCCTTATCATTCATTTTTTCTGCCTGACTGCTTAGGCTGTTTGTTTTCGGCAAATTTCACCAATTATTAGAGGGATTACCACCGATAAACTTTTCAGATCTCATGCTCAACCGTGACACATCTGATTTTAGGGAAGTGTGCTTCAACCGGATTAGAGCACAACACTATTGGTTCTCTTTCGATTCAGCTCAGGTACGAACAAACCTATGAATGTCCACGACATTTTCCTTTTGGAAATTTTCATTCTATCTAGCCCGCAGAAATGGAATCGCTCAAGTAAAGCGTAATATTTTTGCTAAGTTTGGGCAATCAGCACATGAGTGGAAAGCGGAGTGATTTATCTTCCGAAATTCATTAGAAAATAATCGTATCAGCATTAACCAGTACTGAAGACAAAGTGGTCCATCTATGTTGCTGGGTAAGGCAATCGGATAAGCTTGTGGCACCCGAGCGAACACTCTGTTGCATACAGCATGGATATTTAAAATAGTAACGAAATCAGTAGTCCGGAGGAAACGAATTCAACTGTAATCTTAGATCGAAAAAGGCAGATTTGCTTCTAACTGAACTTCTACTGTTGGCCTTACATGCACTAGAAACAGCCAAGGTACATTGAAACGTCTAATGAGCATTTCAGTTTGAATCGATAGGTAAAGATTTCAAAAATGATATCGGAGTAGGGAATCGGTCGTCAATGAAAGGCGTTTGTAATCTTCACAGCTATTTTAATTATTCCAATATCTTGGTGATATGCACCAAGCTGCTTTGTTACTAATCTTCAAAGTGTAAGAATTCCTTGCGTAACGTTACTGAAATTAGGCCGAAAATTGATATTTGCCAATTTCACGAGACGTCACGAAACAGTGAGAGGTAAGTTTTCCTATTGGACTAATAGCTAGGAAAAATCGAGCAGTGTGGACGCAGTGAATGGTAATCACAAACTGTGAAGGTCGCCTTTGAGGTCGTCCTCATGCCCAAGGCCGGAAGCCCTCAAAAAGGGAGACGGATAAGGCAGTCGTTACTGAAGCCCTAAAATACACAGTTACTGAGTATCAGTTAAGCTGGTGGACCTGGCCCACGATTTTCTCAGTACTCTCGTTCAACACAAGGGCACCCTGAAAAACAGCACTATCAGTCTCTCAAGCAGCTATGAAACAACCCTATTTTACTGGTGCTCAACCCCGATAAACGTCAGGATGTTGTCATTGTAGAGAATGAATATTACATACAAAAGATGACGGAAATCTTGAATGACGGTTGCAAGTTTACACCAGACCTCGTCTCGGACAATATGCTACTGATTGAGAAACAAATGGCACTTGATTTACAAATCCTGTGCTGCAGGGATTCATCACAGAACTGCCGATGAAAAACTTGAACCAGTAGATTGTCACTCATCAGTTCTATGTGGTGAAAGACTCACTCTACCATAAGTTAGCTTAATTCCTTCAATGAGTACATAAAAGCCTCGGTACTCACACGTTCGTTGACTCGTTTCAATTTTGTGATGTTTTGTCCCAGAGTAACCTGTTCTTTTGATTTTAATGATCTGCTTACTAATTTGCCCCTAAGCGAAGTTTTGGATTTTATATGCCGATTTATCACACTGGAAAATACCAACATTCGCGTACCACCAGAGTTTCTAAAACGGCTGATTTGATTGTGAGCAGCGAACTTCCGATTCCAGTTTCAAGAGGAAGCGTTCAGGCAAACTGATGAAGTTACAATGAGCATTCCTCTGGGTCCAGCTTTGGCTGATATTTTCATGGGCTTAATTGAAGTACGACTGAGGACCGTCTTAAAAAGAACGGTTCTGTACAGACATTACGTAGATGATATATTCATTTTGATAAACCATGCAGAAGATATCAGAGACTTACTATAGGAATTCAACGGAGCAAATTCAAACTGGAAATTCACCTGTGAATTGGAACAACAAAGGTCACTATCCTTCATTAATATTTTATTAACTTGAAGAGGGAACTAATCTACTCAGCGTTTTCCGCAAGAAGACGGCTTCTCACCAATGAAATACAAAAGGGACCTCCTCCGAACCCTATTCTTCAGAGCAAAGCAAATCTGTAGGGGAGATACTCTAACAAACGAGGAGACAGTTATAAATGCCACTTTCCATAGCAACGGGTATCCTGATGTCTTCACTCGTTTTCACAGACAGACTAGAAACCTGACCTAGTCACCCGTCGTTTGGGTGCCCAGAGAAGATGCCTACGTACCCCTAGCGTACGAAGGAGAGTTAATAACATCGCTTATTATACAATGTGTCAAAAACGCACTAATTAGAACACACAGTACTCTGCACTACACCTTTACTGATTCAGTCAGCTCCTCTACACGATCCATCCAAAGATCGCCGTTTGGGCGAATCTAACTCTTACTGCATCTACGCCTTTTCTTGCTGCTGCATTGAAGCATACATCGGTAGGGCTGACCGATCGCTGCGAACTAGAATGGCGGAACACATTCCAAAGTGCATAGTTGACACGATAACTCAACGTAGTCTACAAAAGTCGACTGCATCACGCAGGCCGACCTCGGCCTTCTTTTGCCACCTGATCGAAACTGGTCACACGGTAGATGCTTTCTAGGTCTTGTTACATCATCGCGACAAACAGCGACTAAGGAGACAGGAGGCATTGTCGATCGCTTGCATCAAATCCGCCTATTGTGTCCAGAAACGTATGACTTTCACCCTTAACCTACTACGGCTTAAGTTAACCACATGCAGTCACACACATACACACACACACACACACACACACACACAAGCACCAACACAGACACACACGAACTCCAATCCAATGAAAGTGCTATAATTAATCATTTCGTTTCATATTATTGCTATTTTTCTTGCTGGATTTTTCAAGTACTCGTCCGATAAAAGTATACGAGAAGAATTCCTCTCGTACTGTTTGTCTTCTGAGTTGCGTATTCAATTCCGCCATGGGGTCTAATTGTTTCAGAAAAATAACTTTCAATTCCGGTTATATTCGGCCAGTTATAATGAAGGAGCTCCAAAACCTTGCATAAGAACCTCATAAAGAGATAATCCGATTAGTTATCCTATAATTTATGCTTCACTCTTGTGTCCTAAAGTGCTATTTATACTGTGACAATTATCCCAGCTGATCAATCGGATAATCCCGAAAGAGAGAAAACCAAGACCTTGTAACTTCGTGCACTGAGACGCGCTATACGACTGTCAAGTTACAAACGGGAACATAGTAGGTAGACGACAATGCTTTCATTCATGACGATTCACGAACCTAACAGTACACTTGTGCTTGCGTGTGTGCGTGTGTATGACAGCGCGAGAGAGAAAAACTAGGCACACAATGAAAAGGTAAACATGGACTTCACAAGATCGTCGACAAAGTTCGCGGTTCACAGAGCTCGAATTTACATGTGGAAAATGCAAGTGGGATTTCCATTTCAAAGTTCACGTTGTCGCGGTAGGTGCAAAACTCGACTGATTTTCATCAGGGATCATGAAGCCAGAGCGAGAATGTGAAACACTGCAGGTTTTCGTCCGATGCGCAACTATTACGCTATCCTCACAGAGGATACAGTGTTAAAAGCACGAGGTTTTCTTTGGCCGGTTAGAAATACCCGTGGTTTCTCGTGACTGACCCCTTGGATCATTCACGCTAAAAATCATTCTTGTGATTTTTGGAATTGAATCTGATAAAACATATAAGCTCAATCCCATTCGTAAAAACTATATACTTTTGCCCGTAAACTCGATACGAAAATGAGCGTGTTACATGTCTTAGCTCTTGAATCCCGAAGTTTCTGTGATCCAGTCCGGACTCAAAGGGGAACCAATTTAATTACGCCGGCGGATTACTCTCCTCCGTTATTCTAAACTTCAGAAAATGCAGTGGTTGAAGCGGAGCAGTGTGTGAACAATAGCCGATGAGTTCAGGAGTGAAACTGTTGGTTTACTTTCTTCTGTCTGATGGTTCTTGAGGTGAAACAAAAACAAAAAGGAAAGCTACATCCAAATGGCATGTTTCTCGAGTGGTGTACTATATTGATAGCGGTGAGTAAAGCATTTGACGCCAGTCGTTTGAACTCACATAGAACCACACAAAAACGTGACATAGCTGAATAAGTCTTACTTTACTTTTGAAAATCCTACCAAATTGTGTTACGGAAGAGTAGTCTGCTGGGCTAAAGTCGAGATTTATTGAGCATACATTCTCCAAGCGAGTATAATCCATTGACATAATAAACCGCTCAATAGAAAAGCACCAAAACTATTCAGAATACATATTAAATAGCCCTGATATCAGATTTAGAAGTTTATATGCTCATATGATACATTTGAAAAGGTTTCGCTGGATGAATCATATCTATCAAGATCTAAACGCTAAGGTTATTGTTTATGTTCAGGGGGTGGAGTCACGAGACATTTTATCGTCCAAAAATACTATGGCCTTCGCAATTTTCGGACATCCAAACTGCCAGCTCGTTGACGACTTTCATTTCTTTCGTTGATGATAGATCAGCTGTCGAAAAAAATATTAGTATGGACAAATCGAAGATTGTTACTTTGAAAACTGTCCCACTTCTCATATAAAGAAGGGGGTCGCTACCTATTCCGTTCACATGCAGACGATTCACCTAGTTTTATGTAGACCGGAATGAAGTGACGACATACAAATCACACCAGTTTAAGTACGTTTTATGAATATATACTACAAATTGTATTTTTGTCAAGTTTCAAAGTAAGCAAGATATCTGCTGGTTTGTTAATTGTTGGAACCCTATGTCACAATCTAGGAACTCAGTACGCTGAGCAGATGGATGACCTTGTTTCTACCACGAAAAGCATGATGCTCGTGCAACTTTGCATCAAATGTTGTGGTTACAAACAAGTGACGGCCAGATAATCATGTAGAGAAAAACATTCTATATCTATCTGTCTACGTAACTATCTATCTATCTATCGATCTATATTTGATGGCTGTATTTGGACTTTTTTTAATCAATATTACTACTGTGCATAAGACTTGTGGACCTCTTGTCCAGTTCTTCACGGTTAGCATCAATTTTTCTTCTCCGAATTCTTCAATTTCTTCTCTCCGTGACCTTTCAAGCACACTGCTTTGAATGGCAGGATTTTTGTTGTGGTAAAATTTACCGATGCAAAATCTGCATTACTGATGGCGAATTCCAAGTGTCTAAGCCTGTTGTGCACGTGATTGACGCCCTGGGCACAGTAAAAGCATAACTAAGTAAGCAACTTAAAACAAATTATTTTCTTGTTTATCTTAAGCGAAGTTCACGGGCAAAACTTCAGAACATTCATCTGATAAGATATTTTCTATCAATGTAGATAGATCTCAGCACCTGTTGTACGTTCGTGAACATCTGAAAGCACAGCTGCCCATTCTGATCGATTTTTAATACTCGAAAAGCGAGGCTGATTGGAAAAGAACTGCCTCGGCTAATATAATCAGTGTGTTCGAACTTGCCTTTACCCGAGTATTTCTACTTAGATTGTCAAAACCGTACATGAAAATTGTAATTGTGTTCCGAACTTGTTACAAATGGCTGATAGATTTCGTATAATGTGGCTGTTATCGATTTGTGCTCTCTTCTTCTTCTTCTTTTCTTCGAAACAGTTACATCGCGGTGAATTTGATCTGGCTTGCCCAACTCGTGGGAAAATTCAGTTGGGTTTACGCTACCTGGAAGAGAAAAGACAACTTTGTGTGGAAGTTATTCGATGCTCGGATCTCGCTCCCATGGATCAGAACGGCTTATCCGATCCATTTGTTAAACTGTAAGTTTGATTTCTTCTAGCATTCATCTAGGTGTTCTCACGAACAAATTCTCAAGACGCACGAATCAGCTTATTTCCTCTATTATAGCTTTTTCCTTGATTGTTTTCTGACTGTCCTTTTAGGCCGATATCAATGAGCATCTTTATTTTCTCCCATGCCTCTGTGTCCTCATAGTTTCCAGCAATTTTTCATATTTTCTCCCGTCTCGCGAAGAACTTTTAAACATGCACAAAATAAAATTTGTTTAGCTCCAGATCGAATGACCCGGGGGAGGCTCATTAGTTTAGCGTCTTCGTTTCAACCTCGAAAGTCAGAGGTTCAAATCGGTGGTCAGTTCCGAATCAAAATATTGTCGGTCATTTTGCTTTCAGTAGCCTCTAGTTGATCACGACGCTGTTCTTTGAATATGGTATTATTTATGCATAAAAATCAGGACGGAACAAAATTCATAAACTAGTCCATACAACTGATTATTCCATACCATTTTCTATTGCTTTTCTTGCCCGAAAGCAATCACTGTGTGCGGCCGTGACATATTTTCTTTTCCTCAGCGAATCCACACTGGAGATTCACTAAGGTGACGTTTATATTAAACTAGATAGGAAACCTTCAGACCTGATGAACATGGCACTTTGAGGGTTTGTAAGTGATATTACTTACACTGAATTCTCCACAAACTGTCTGTGTTATGCGCTTTAGATATTCCGAAAAGGTTATGATTCACGCATAGATTCACAAAGGTAAATTGCCAGGCAAAATTTTGAAATTCTCACAAAAATTGGAAAATTTAGTCTAGTTTCATTCCAGAATACGATCAGTAACCCGTAAAATTATCTGTATTGCCTGGAGGAAAGCGATTGTGGCCGTACGAAATAATTGCACTCAAGTAAGATGGCTCGCCTTTATTGTCAGTGGACCGTTCGCTCAACTTTCAGAAGTTGATAATTTTCTCCCACAACCAACATTAGGCAACTTTCTATGCATGATTTTTCGGCCAGAATGTGTTTGGTTTGATACCATAAAAATACGAACTAATGTATCTTGGATGTCTGCACACATTCGTTTGGTAAACTAGTCTTAAAAATCCCACCTTGTACCAAAGACGTGAGTGACGATTTGTGTAGCTGCCCACAGTTCATCGCTGGCACTTGCATTCAGTTCTATCTACGTTAAACCCAAAACATAAATTTTTGTTTAAATTGATAAATTCCGTCTCCCTGGGCCGAGAATCGCCACCAAAGAAACGACACACCGGTCTAATGTCACCAGCCTGCCAGAAGTTGTGAACTGATTTCTGCCGTGCATCCACTCGCTTTGTACCACCTTAGTTTTGTGGTCAGCGACGGAAGAATGGCAAACTACTCCTCTACTGTAATGCTAAAAATCAAATCTAATCACTGCGGCGCAGTTATGATTAAATGGAAAACGTTGTGGCCCTTTCCAAGGTGTTTTGCGCTTTGCTTTTTAAAAAGGTGATATAGTGGAAAACCTGGAACACTAAACTAGGACAATTTTTCGATCTACACCAGTGTAGTTTACAAAGGCTAAGTCGGGTATTTATACGAACAGCTTATCTTGAGTGGTCTTTCTGTACAGCTTTTGTTGTTCGACTGTCCACAGGATAGGGTGAAATTCATTGCACTCTCAAGGTTCTTGGGTATAATATAATCATAAGCACCGTCAAGTGTTCCTCCGAATCTCGGAAAACAATTTTTTTGGATACGATATAATGATAACTACATTTAGACAGAAGGAATACATAGGATGTCTTGTGCTCAGATGTTACGACCGTGCGGCAGTTTTCAATGATCCAAGTGTAGATCCAGACTGACAACATGGAAAATAACTCGTAACGAGGGCTGTCGGAAGCAACGGGCAGGTATGTATGAAAATCTCGGATGATGGGATTGTGACTGTAAATAGGGCGAAATTGCCATGTTTGTGCGCACGACATTTCAACTGTTGAGTCTCTTTTTCGACCAACGAAACTCGTCCTAGAAACCGCCGATTTAAGTTTGCTTTGTATTATCCGCCTAAAAGGTACTGAGTTCCATTTAAGTGACTGTTACATATGCACGAGGGCTTTATTTTGAAAACCACAATAATGTGTTTCTCTGATTTCAGATACTTACGTCCAGATAAAGCTAAAAAGACAAAACAGAAGACTCAAGTAAAAAAGGCCACTTTGTTTCCAGAATTTCACGAGGTGAGCTCAAACTGATCTGCACTCTTTTTTCAGCATTACTTGCTTGCACATGAAAGTAGTGGAGGGATTATACCTCCCAGCCTCAAAGATCCACGGTCCTATAGTGGATAGTCATCATCTAGACCCCGAGAGTTGAAGTGATGAACCGAACAAGGTTTCAACAGATTGGAAATGCTAACAAGCTGGACGACCGTAGGTCATAATGTATTACCAAAGAGAACAGCGGTGACTGAACTCGAACCTTTGGCCACTGAGTTCGTGAACAGATGCACTAAACTACTCGACCACTTGACAACGGGGTGGGATTTGAATGTTTTCCATGTTCACCTGTAAATATATTACTGACCTGAAGGAAGTAGATAAAGTTTAAGGCCAAGTTATTTTTAGAAGCTATTTCTGTTTTCTCTGAATTGATGGGAGCCAATCCTACTTGGAACAACTTTAATATTATCCGTTATTGAATCAGGGAAAATTTTGACAACGTTAAAATTGACAACGTGATGACTCTTGTTGCATTATGGTCTTTTTCCTTAACAGAATAATAAATTTAGCATATGATAGCTTTTTTAACTCTGAAGGATTTCAACTGAAAATTAAAACGCACAACACTCTAAAAGAATTTAACCTGAATTGCGATAAATGTATCTGCAGTTCAGCCTGCTCAGCTAGTCTGTTCGGTTAAAATTAGACGGATACATTGGTAGTTTTGCAGTTCAATAGACAAACTGTTCCCAGTGATACTGGAATGAACCGTGGGGGAAATTCGTATTTACTCTATGTGCACGATGAGATTGCTTGACGAATTTCCCCGTTGATTGTTTATCGAGCTGCTGGTGTGAGGAAAATTGTCTCTATCTACTTCCAAAACTGGTACTGTAATAAAGCTGAATGACTTAGCACGAAAACAAACTTAGCGAAAGCTTGTATGCTCTTATCGATCGCAGAAATAAACTATTTCTCCCTTCATGCAATAAACTGGACCGTTGAGATGTTCTAATTTCTGAGTAGGCAACTGTGCACAGTTGAAATGAGGAGTTATACATCAATTCAAATTTAAATGGAGGTTACTGATAAGCTGCGCAGTTTTCAGGCAGTAAATTATGGTGGCAATGTACATGCTAAGTACGCTGGCTATTTAGCGGCTCTTTAGCCAGTACGGAACGACTGTAATGGTAGATCTGCACACGGTATTCACTTTAAGTGGAATGAAACAAGTCACGTGATGTTGCTGGTTCGCAAACTATGTGAGCAAAACAAAGAGTTTTCACTAGCTGGGTCCATCCCTTACCTAGCTTGTTTACCTATTCGGTATCCTAACAAAATCACAATAGCACTTTGGATTACCCATAATAAGTTACCAACTATCAGTTGTGTTTCTAAAATTGTTTTCGGACCAAAATATGGAACAGGACCACCCGATAAATCCAGCTGAAAACAAGTAGGTGAAATGAATTGAATCCATCTACAGAAGTTATCCAAGCTTGCAGGGCAAACGATTTTGCCCACCTTTCTTTTTTGGAAATGTTTGCTGCGCCATCACGTATGTCTGGAGGGATGAAGATCTGTAAACATCTCGTTTGTCCAAACCGATACCTAGTTGCTCTGTGAGAGAGGGCGAAATTAGTTGCATTGATCACCAAAACAATGCCGTCACTTGATGGCTTCTATTGATTCGGAAGTGGAATTCATAATAACAACATATTCATACATTTTCGCGTTTCGTATAGGGTCATTTTTCTTTCTTATTTTGTGTTTACGGTAAACCAGATTCACGTTTAACCTGATGAAGTGTTATTGCTCAAACGCGGGGCATTCAATAAAAGATCAGATTAATGATGATGGAGTCAGGTTCTAGACTGATACGTTCTACACTGAGAGCGTGGAATCCGAAATCCTCAGTACAAAGACCCCTGAATCTGCTGATTTTTTTCTGGGTAATATAAGGCTCGCGTTCTTGTTTCGACGGAGAATATAGCTTATTTTGTTGGTAGAAGTTCGGAGCTTGTTTTCTGACAAAATTTCGGAGAACATTTATTAGGGGGAAGAACTTTCCAAGTGGGCACGTTGATTATGAATAATTGATTGGTTCTTAGTTAGTTAATTAAACAATTACAGTTGAATGCACACACCGTCTTGACCGTGAAAAAGTCTAGGTCGACGCGTTTCCCTATTTCAAATAAAAAAGGGTATGGGTAAGATCGGAGTAATCACTTTTCCCACAAATTTGCAACTCTTTCTCATTGCGTATGAGTTAATAATGATTGACTGAATGAAGCGAACCTAATTCATTCCCGTAATTATGTGATGAATTCAGCTTTTGTATCACTTACAATGTTTCCGTTTTGCTCGTCTCTCCCTCACACACTGCCTGCGTACTCATTGAAACTGAAGCAATTCTGTTACGAGATGAGTCCTTCTGAAGCCGGAAATCGAACACTTGAAGTCACCGTATGGGATTTTGACCGTGGTCCAAGCAACGATTTTATTGGCGGTCTTACTCTAGGTGCTGGCGCGAAGGCAGAACGTCGAGAGTTGTGGCTTGCCGTATTTAGACCACCTTTCAGACGCATTGAAGCGTGGTTTCAGTTATCCAGTCGTAACGATCCTGGAGATCAATCAAGCACTCCTGGTGTATGCGATTAGAACACGTGTAATGCTTGTCCGTTTCCCAGGGTACCCCCGTTTCCTCCAGACCAATCTTATTCATGTTTCAAACATGTGACAGATCTTCAGCAATCACATTTTACCACAGCAGATATTGGTTAACACCTTGACTAAATCTCTCACTGACCAACCAAGCAACAAAGAGACTGGACAAACGATCTACGATTATTTATTTTAACGATGCATATTGAAAATCGTCTTCCCGTTTGGATGGCGATTCCGTTGTTTCTTTTGTTATTCAGCAAAGCAGAATCCATTTCCCGAACTTTTACTCATCCGCATATTCACGATCGCATTCAGTTTGTAAATTCGGAAACTCAACCTATGTTCGTGCTGTCTTTGTCCGATTTATTCTACAGGATCCCCCATCATACATCAAAATCTCGTGTACATATAACATTGTGTCCTTTCTCACGCTTTATCCAAAACTGTACTTTATTCATTATTGCCAAATACTGATGGCACCTGAAAATCAAATACATGTGTAATATGTTCAGCTACCGTTTACTCGAAACGCGCTACTCCCCCTTTTACCGAACCAGAAATTGTCAGATGAAGCACAATAACCAACTAACCGTAACCATCTCTCTTCCGCTCTCTTTTTAAATTAGAGTAATTGTACTAGCCAATACCGGACAATGCAGAAACACCTGAACAGAAAGTGTGGTCAGCAGAAATACCGATATGGACAATTTCCTCCCGCAGTGCTTCATTGACATGGGTTTACTGTGATAAAATGCGCTTATTTGTGGAAGAATTTTGCCCTATCATATTTTCACACTCACAGTCACAAACTGGTAAATAATCAAAATGGTTTCTTTCTGGTTTCTGGATCTAATTCATCGCCCAGAGAAGAGTTTTTCCTACTAGAAACAAACTCACTAACTGTACCAAACGATACCTACAACAAACACACCGTCTTAATAAACCGCTCTTCACATACGTCAATAAAATTATGAAAGCCAGAAGGATTACTTAAGCACACTGGTTCAAGGTGTCCGAATGTATGAGCAATCTAGAAACAATGGAATACTTTATCGTTACTCGATAATTCACTTTCTAGGTAAAAGTGAAATTCAGTTGACCGGGAATTTTTTCCTGAACAAAAGCAATAATACAAAGAAAAAAGTGTTCGCTAACAAAAAATACCATGACCTGAAGGGTTTCTATTCTTTAGCTCACCTATAGTTTGGAGATTCACCTCTTCCGCTTTACTATGATAACCGTTGCCATGTGACCCAGAGATATAATTACTTCTCGATTTTTCCCGACTTTAATTTAGAATCATATAGGCACCGAGTGAGTTCAAACTTCAGTCTCCTTTCGAATGACTTATTGTTTTTACTTCGCTTTTCATGTTTTCTAAAAACTATTCTGCTTCCAAGTTATCCGTAAAATTTATTGAGCTTAACTATAATATTAGGGTCAACTCTAGGAAGACAATTGGATGTATCGATCGACCAGCCATGTAGGTAATATTCGTGAACGGTGAATAGCCCTAATCAGGTCATGCCCTCAACCGTCACGTAGATCCTCAAGGTTCGGTTGGACCCTACGAAAAGCTGGCGCAGTGAAGCACAGTCAGACTACCGTGTGCCAGTTGGAGGAAACGCCAATGAAGTGGAATTAAAATCAGAAACACGTCGAAATATATAAATATATTTAATAATATATACGTATGTAAAGACAAATACCACAGTGAATCAGTACAGACTTCAACACCTGAAATGTTCATTGAATAAATTAGTCACCAAGTTCTTGTGTGATTCTCTATTAGAAATCATAGGGAATATTCACTAGAAAAGTGTTGCTTGATACTGAATGTTTTAATTGGTTCTTCAGATAACAACGTCTATTGGTAGATAAGATAGCAAAAGATCATCCCATGGTGAATGTAACTTTGTAAATGAGGGAACATAAATGATCTGAACTATTGAGATAATTTTCACTTCGCATTAGTATCTCGTAGACCCGATACTGAAAAAATCTTGAATAAAATTTCTGTAGCACCGGCGGGTTTGAAAGATATTGGCTATATTTTGTAAACGAAATATCTATCAACTCAGACCACGCCCAGAAGAAGCTGGTTAGCCCCTATCTGAGGTAACGAGACCGTATTCGACCGACTGGTGGATGAGTATTCTAGGGCAGTCCACCCTGCTCGTCCAGTTTCGTTCTCGAACACTGAGGTTGGTCGACGGAGTGCACTTTGGCGGCAACTGTTTGCACTCTCTTGACGAAGAAAAACAAAAGTCATTATTGATCACCAATTATGTTCCTCAGCCAACTGATCAAAAGTCTTTTAGAAAATAATTTCTTTAAACATAATGCGTATTTAGATGCCTTTTAGATCAGAACAACCACAAAATCCATATAAACAAATATCTTTGGGTAGTTGTCAGGGATGTTCATGTTTGTTGCATTTATTTGCAAAAGATTTTCATTTCTTTCAAAACAGATTCGCAAATTCCAACCCGTCCAGTTTGGTCTAGAAGATATGAAAAATAGAAACTATAATATGTAAAAGACGAGCAAGCTTCCACGCGGGCTGCTTGCATTCTATTGTCAAAAGAGAAAGGCAAGGAAACTCCATGAGCCCGAGGCTCAATAAGTGCATCAACAGGATCCTTCACTTAGGTTAATCAAACATCTGCTTACTAAAAGCTTAATTCTTCCCGTGGCATACGTACTCCTGGCCATACGCTCAACAGCTAGAAGAAAATAATGCCTTTGAAATTAGGAATAGCCAAGTTAAGGAGGTTTCTAAATCGTAAGCTTCAATTGTTGTTGGTGTTGTTGCGTAGTGGTCTTTGCCGTGAACCATTTTTACTTCAATGATCTCCTTCAGACACTGATATTTGTTTCAATTTTAGTGATGCATATTCAAGCCTGATCGATAAAATTGGTGGTCGTTGCTAATGTTCCTGACCAGAAGAGAGAAAAACCCAGTTCATTCTCCTTTTTCATAGACTATGTTGTTGTTGTTATTGTTGATCCGTACAAAATGACATCCACAAATCATGCGGAAGTGCAACGTGATTCAGCGTTTCCCGTCTAGGCAGTTGTTTGGTCAATTAAGTGGGTGATTCAGGATTTGAGAAATTACTTGTTTTGTCAGTTGAAATAGGAGCAATCTGTTGACCTACAGTTTTCCATAGCTTAGCTTAGCGCGTGGTTGAAACTCACTGTAGTCGATTGTTTTCATAACGCTGTATCCATAGCTCAGGCTGTTAACAGGAGATTTTGCGATGTAGCCCTATCCGCGTTAGATAACTGATTTTCGCCACACACAGCGGATCATTGTTGGTCACTTTTGCTGTGCGTGCCAGCAACGTCCGACTTTGTCCGCAGGACAGCAGTCTGTGACGTAACATTTAGGAAGTCTGGTAAGCACTTCAAAGAAATTTGAACCCATGGACTTGCGGGTGCGGCCATAAAGCCTACAGATATCTGGCTCCTCATTCGGCAACTAAAGTCAGTTTTGGCTGTCCGGACTTCTCGTTCTCTTTCAAACGTGCAGTCAGTGACATCCTAAAAAACATCTGGAGAAGGTGGGTGGAAAAACCGCTTGAAACCGACTAAGTAAAATGTTCCAATTCATACGGTGCGGATAACGAATTTTGCGATAAAGTTGCTACAGAACAATAGGCTCCAAAAGCTTGGCAAAATTTTTCCAAAGATGAAGAAACTGTATTATAATTTAGATTTGTAGATAATTGTTAAACACCGACAGGCTCCAATACAGCTTTGATTTTTTGGTGGCAGATGAGAAACTACCATAAACTTAGTCTGTTGGAGAAGCTGAAAGTATACTGACAAGAGAATAGTACAACACGAGGTGGCAAATCAGCTCGTTTTCAGTGATTCCGTGACGAAATTTATCGCTGAGAAGATGGGATAGCAACGAAGTCCCCCTTGGGACCACTATCAGCGGATGTTTTCTTGGCGAAAATTGAGAGTAATCAACTGCAGTCGTCCATCAAACAATGTGAGCTTCATAAACGCTGTGTGAATAATATAATGGGCTTGGCAGGCGACAACTTGGACATAAATTTTACGCTAAACACGTTCAACACAACCTATCCTTATACCCAATTTACGATGAAAAAAGAAGCAAATCATGAAAAAGCCTATCTAGGTGCATGTCCAAGTCGGTGAGTGGATGGCTGCGCTCAACAATCAGTGCACAGGAAAGCAACGTGGAACGGGCAGCATATGCACCCAGAAATTTTTGTCCCACTCAAATTTAAGCACAAATTAATTCGTTTCTTGAGTAATACAGCGCGCGAAATCTGTACTGTGGACACACTAGACAAAGAACCTCGCTTTCTACGCAATATGTTAGAGCAAAATGGATATCCGGATCTTTTGATTGACAGGACAATGCGAAAATTGGAAGAAAGAGCGAAGACCACAGTTATCCCAAAAAAGTCAGTATACATCCGCTTGCCTTTCAAAGGTGATATCCCAGCGGATATTATAAATACAAGGTTATCAGGAGTGGTTGATACTGCATTTAACGCGGCAAAGTTGCATATTGTATTCGCGTCAGAACCCTTTGCATATTTACGATTAAAGGATAAGGTGTCTCATTCCGTGTATACTGATTTACTTGTTTCTGTGGGACAACGTACATTGGCCGTACGACCAGACGCTTATCCAAACGTGTCACTGAAAGCCACCGAGCTTAGTTGAACACTGAAGCAATTAAAGTAGCTACGAGCCCTGTGTGTCCACACCTTGTTCAGTTTAACCACCCAATGAATGAGACCGAAGCCTTTAAGCCAATTTACCAAGTTCGAGGTGGACAATCAAGATTGGTGAAGTGCAGTGTCCTAGCCACAGCAGAAGCGGTATGCATTCGTCTCTACAATCTGCCGTTTTGTGCCCAAAATCAGCTCGTGCAAGAGCTAAATCATCATTGACCCACCCACTACCCCCAAACTAGCCACAGATCAGTTGATCAAACCAAAGACACCGACGACACCCATTCACGGTCCGGAGATGGATCTAGGTCACGCATGTGAAATTCGGTCCCCCCTTCCCCAACCTAATTTTGACTCATCGCCGTATCTTGATTTTTGTTCAATTCACTTAACATTGTTCATATAGAATGCGACGTTTTGGCATGATCATGAATCACTGAAAACGAGCTTGTTCGCCACCTTGTATTGTTTTTCATGTGCTCTGTGGGATTATTGGGACTATTCAAGAAAATAGAAGACAAGATTGAGTCGCTTTCGGCAATCTTCGAAACCTCCAATGGCTGGGAGGTGTTGATCTAGATAGAAAGCAGTATCTGTCAGGCTACAGTAGGAAGCGCCCTTATTCTCACCTACAAGGCTGGATCCATTTGAATGGCAAATCATGATGGTTACTAATCTTAGATCACCGCCAGCAACGGAATATGATTCTTTTAGCTAGTTATCATATCTAGGAATCTTGATAGCCTCGGTAAGCTTGGTTGCATATCTTATGGGTTATAACTCAGATTCTTAGTCGGTGACGGTAAAGTTGCAACCGTCGGTGATCCAGCTAGTTAATTCCCCGTAATCTGTGAAGTGTTTATATCATAGAACATTCGTAGCGTGCACCAAATCACCGAAGTCTACATCACGGGTGCACACAGATAAAAATGCAGCAATCCAAAGTGGTGTATCCAAAAAAACCAAGCCGCTGGTTCAGATATGGTTTAGATAAAAAAATTCAAATTTCTGACTGAATGAAACAGTTAGTTGAAGGCCGCGCCCGTTGCGGAAATAGTAGTGGGAATCCACTTGCACTTTTCACAATTGTTTATTTGCTTTGTATGCCCACATGGCGATTCCCGTTCGAGTTGTGATTTTATGGAGTAGCAACACAATTCCGATCACGGTTACGGGTTGAACGAAGTGACGCAAAACAAATTCGAAGTATTTTGAAGGATAAAAAAGAAAACAAGGTGACTCTGAAAACAAAAGGGAATAATGATTCCCTCAAATTTGATTGTGTAGAATCGATCGAATGGAACATGTTCTATTCTGACAGTTATCTGATATTGATAAGTGGTTTATTTTGTTTGATGCTTACTGTTTTAGCTGAGGCAATCTGAGAGATTTCTGAACCGAACTAATTTCCAATACTATCGCTAGCCTCCAGGGATTTTATTCCCGAGATACAAGCACAAAGGATATTTTTACTAATTCGGCTTTTCTTTTCAGCGACTACCCCAACAAAAGACTAGTAATTTACACACGTTTGTTGCTGCATGCAATATCAACGCACAACTCACCATGGAAACCCATGGAGACACTATAGAACTGCTATTTCATTCCTATACATGAATTATCAGCGGTGACAATCTACCGAGCTTCTACTGGAACAAAAACTGAGGGTGAACGACTATGGAAGAAACACGTGACTTCCAGGCCATCCAGACTGATTTTCAAAGGTTTGTTTAATACACTAATTACAGGAAATGGAGCTTTTTCGTTACTGAACTTTCAGGAATAACCACTCGGGTGAACGCAAACCAAGCGACTCCTCTGATGAATTGAGTCTCCTTTGTGGCCCAAATGATACTGCACCGTGAATCATATTATACATCTAGCAAACCCTGTAATACTCATAATTAGAAATGTGTCAATATTTAAATGTTTGCAGCACCGTTTGAAGTTGAAGAATTCTTCAAATCTTACTAGCTGTGTATGTATCAAGCATGTTTACATGCAGATCTCAAACTTGCTCTCCGGTTCTTGGCCCCAGATAAAACTTGGGCGGACAATAAACGACAACAAACAACGATGTATTCCGGATTCGACCCCAAGGAGCAACGCGCTCGCACAGAAGCAGATTACACGACACCTCCAGATATTAGGCTTGCATAAATTTATTTATGAGGGCCCATATAGAAAACTGAAACCGATAGACACTCACACGCCAAAACTGAGGGCTCCTCCGAAAATTCACAAGCCAGATGACCCATTGAGACCTATTTCACGTATGCAGAACTCAGCTTGTCACAAGTTAACACTCTGGTTGGTGGATACCCTTTACCCTACCCGGAAACTTATGACGTCCGACAGTCTAAAGGATTCATTTGAACTATTGGATATCCTGGAGCAATTATCCATGAGTTGCTAAAAATGTTTTCTTTCAATGTTGATTCACGTTTCACCAATGTACCCTTAAGGGAAACGGCAGAGTGTTTATGCGACATGGTATCAACACTCAGTCCCACCTTACCGATTCCAGTTACACGCCTTCAGGACCTTATTCTCTCATACACAGAAAACTTTCATTTTGATTTTGAAAGACACTCTTACAAACAGATTGCTGGTGTTGCAATGGGTAGCTCTCTTGGGCCCACACTGGCAAATATCTTCATGGGAATGATTCAGAAAAGTATACATCCCAATTTATCAGTCACATGTGAAACAGAAAGTGGCAACGGTCTTGCTTTTTTGGATATTCTAATGGCAGAACTTGCATATGGAACAATCTGAAAGACCATTCATCGTAAAGCAACATGGAGTGGACCATGCATTCAGTTTCTCAGTTTCGCTTCACTAATCTACAAAAGAGGTTTGGTCAAAACCCTCTTCTACAGAGCGCGTAAAATCTGCAGTGTAGACTAGTTGCAAAAGAAGGAAGACTTCATAGCCCAAAACTCTCTAGACAAAAGGATACCCTGGCAAGTTTAGTAAAATTCTCAAAAAAAGGCCTAAGACCGTACAAGTCGACACTGTCGAGAAAAAAGAGTTACTTTGGTGCTACCATTTAAAGGGAATCACCTGTTCAATCGGATTCGTCGAAGTCTGAAGAGTGCTTCTAAGCGTACCTACTTAGCGGCTGAATTTCAGATTTTGCAAACCATTAAAGGACTTAAACTTCAAGCCCATACAAACAGTTCACCAACTTGAATACCTCTCACTTCATTTATCGGTTCGTCTGCAGCTGCGGTGACACCTACATAGGCAGAACAGATCTGTGTCTCGAAGCAAAGAATAGGGGAGTATGCAACAAAGTGGCTAGCGTAGTGAATGACTCCTCTCTCGCCCGGACAACAAACGACCACGAGAAACCCGACTTCTTTGATCACGAAATACCTTTTAACCTTTCGTCATCTGATTGATTCGGGTCAAGCGTCCCGAGTGATTGCATGAAATCGGAACCCAAAGCGCCTAGCCTTTTGTCAGGCTATGTTCATAAGTAGACTCAGGCCTCCTCTGTGTGCACAGAAACTTTGGACCCACAATGTGTTTGTCCTGGAGGTAGCCAATTAGGTTTACCAGACCGTTACCTAATTTCGTTCGGCACTGTTTATTCCATTGTGCCGCTCTGTGTCCCATTCGAACACGAATCCGCATGTTTTGCACACGCAATTGAGAAGATTGAAAGAAATGTTTGCATCTTGTAATTTATGTCTTCTATCTGTTTTGATGAACTGGATCACGGAGATCCAATGTTCCAATAAAAGTCTGGTGGAACGGATATATAGTGCCTTCAATTTTGCGATATAAAGTTGAGGTCAGATAGCATACAGTGAGGGACTGCACCAAACAAAAGAATCTAGATTGTTGTCTGCTGAGTGGGAAAGAAATAGAATTTTGTTTCAGTAGGAGCAACGGCGGAGATAAACCTGCACATTGACTCGGTTGGGCGTTTTGATATGGTACCTCGTGTGCACCTGCGTAGCTGTTTGTTTTCACGCAGGCAGCTTTGCAGCAAGACCCACTGCTTGGCTACTTGCGCACTTCAATTCTTCTAAGCACCTGCGGTCATCATGCTGTGACACGGTAACGAACTCGCGCACGACACAGCGAAAACGATGACAACGACAACGGTTCGACACGGACATGGACAAGCTGGGCGGCCAGATTTGCTGGATGCAGCGCTCTCCCATGGGGGTTGCCTGTGCGCTATCTGCGAAGGCATAGACGGAGTGAAAACCCGATGAGCCGAAGCTCAGTAGGTGCATAAGCAGTTACCAACACCTACGTCAGACGGAGTGGGAATGGCGGTCCTTGCCAACGCGGTACAGTGCCTCTTCGTACACGCACTGTGTTGGGGCGATTGATCCGAATTGCGTCTTTATCCACAAACTTAAACTTGGACCTACTTGCTGATTACCTGGGATCCTGGTGAGACGTGTCTATTTGTCCTAAGAATTATGGTTACCAGCAGCGATACACATACAAAATAGCCCCTACTTTCACTGTAGCATGTGGCTCATGGTTTGGTGGCGAGATCATCTTGATCACGGCATCCATCTCTGTGTCCACGGCACTATCAGCAACAAAATTAGTAACCTATTGCAACTGTTCGTACACAAACGTGGTTAGGTTCTATGAAAGTTAGTGTTTATGTGACGAAATCCATTGAACTTCATCTCTGACCGAGCGAATAAAATCAGCGCAAATTTTGGCTTCGTCCCAGTTTCACATAATTTTCAACAGGAATTCAAATTTACACGTACGGTACTAATAATCCCACAGGAGCCATTAAATTGAGTAAAAATCCATTCCATACTGCTGGACACTGGGCAGTTTTCTACGGTGACTAATCGTAATTTAGGTACATTTCCCATTATACTGTTAGATTTTCTAGCACAACACACTAAAAGAGTTAACGAAACAAATGATTTCAGTCCAGCAACACTTCAAACACACCCTATCATATCCTATTTTTTGCAAAATCTTTGCGATGTTTGGTCACAGATTTATTCGCCCTTCTAAATGCCACAACAAAATAACAAACGAAGGGGTTACTTTTTTGAGGTATTCTGTACTATCAACTCTTCTTAGTGCTGTCTAGCAAAGTTAAATCGTTTTGTTGACTTTTGAGGAAACCGGTAAATATGCTCACAGTGCCTTTTCATTAAAAATGAAAGAAATATGTGATCAGTTTGATGATTGCAGTGAACAGATGATAATTACTCCCATCACGAGCGGTCTAATCCTAAAAAATACCTTTTTATACAAAAAGCACAACTGAACCTCACTCGAACAAACTGGCAACCAGTCAAGCCACACACCAACCCAGTTCGCTTCTAGGCCTCTCACGCAAACTCACACGGTGGATGTGTTTAGCGGGACCTAAATCTGAGTGTGAGTTCTACTTTCTTTGAAAAATCAAAAACATTTCGGTCATGTTTCAGAACCATGAGGTTTTTTCGATTATTTGTTCGTAATCAACGGAAATCAACGGGAATAACTTTCAACGGCAACTTGCTTCCGAGCAAAAGTTTTCCAGCAGGTGAAGAATCTTTTGGAAAATCATTGCAAATAAACAAGATACAACCCAAAGAAATAATACCAAGATTTTCCTTCCCCCTCGCAGAAAGCTTACTTGTTGTACCGTATTTCCAGCAGTTTTTATTCAGAGTCAAAATGTGCAAGCTGAACGTCGGACTGGGATAAAATCTTTGTAATCATTAGAATGCATCTGTCGAGTACCTATGGGTTACATCATTTAATAGATGTTTAATCAATATGACTGTTTTGTAGTCTTGTGTGCTAATTGTGGGACCAGTTTTACAAAAGAAACCCGACAGACCCAAGTCATTTTTATCCGAACAAAAAAAGTTATCATTCAAATAAAATCGAAACATTACAAGAACGGTGAAAGTAGTGGACACAATCGTCATTGGTGAGGGGAAATTCAAAGCATAAAATGGCCGAAGGAAACGAGTGAGAGTAAAAGAAAAAGAGGCGTGAAAATGTGGCAGTGGGGATTTCATAAAGATTGTTTAATCACAAAAGCACGGAACCAAGCGATCTGTAGATCGAAATCAGTCACCATGTGAAAGTGAACAGACATTCAACCAAAAGTGACCACAAATACTACGATCAATGTGGGATTAATCAGGCTGAGTTAAAAGTTATATCGGCAGCCGTTCAAAATTGTTTTTGTTCACTTTATTGAAAGCCTTTTTGTTGAATTTACAATGATTCAGTGCAAAAATGAAGTCACATAAGGCCTGCCGTCTACTATGAACCACATAACACCGACAGCATTCTCCACTGCTTGGATGGCAATTCAGCTTTCAGTCAACAAGCAATTAAGTTTGCAGAGTAAAGGAGTGGATACTCTTTAATTCTCCCCTCGGGATGTGTGGTACGAAGCAAAGAACATTACCAAACATCTCGCCTTCTATTTGTCTACCCTCAGAAGTGGCTAAATTTAAAATGAGTTTTTAATTTGCGTTAATAACAAGACAATTAACATCAGTGTGTGTGAATACCTATTCGATCGGACCGTTTTTGTGAACCAACTGTGCTCACGTGATATAGACAACCTGCTTGTTTATATAAATATATGTAGCACTGGTTATTCCGTTTTCAAACAAAATCATTTTTATTTTAAAAGGTCCATATTTAACGAATACGTACCCTTCTTTCAACGGATTAAAAAAGTTATTGTGGGAGGGATGAAGATATGATCACATTCACTTTTGAATAGACAACACTACTCAAAAAACTACAAGGGTTTATCGTGGAAACAAAAAACACCCCTGTAGTTTGGTCCAGCCTTGGAGACAAGGAGGCAACCTCCAATTTCGATATTGCCCATCTTACCCGTACAGAACACGTGAAAAAGTAGGACCTTTTTGACTTATTTTGTGAGTTTTGTACTGCGCTTTGAATTCGACTCGATTCTAATCACCGTGGCCGATGCTGTGTGCTTACGTAATCCGGGTAGGTAAATAGTACGACGCATATGCAGACCGTCCGAAGCCCTTCTGGGTGGCCGAGTAGCTCAGCTGGTAGACCACACATGGCGTCAAAGCGTGGATGGAGACCAAGCGTGGTTTCAAATCCCACCGGAGTCAGTGATTATCAGTTTGCATTAGTTTAATATTTCTGTATTCATCAACTCCTAAACTGAAAGGTTAGATGCTGTTAGTCGAACGGAGTTCTGTCGACGTGATCAGCATTTTGCACTCATCTGCAGAGAAACGTCTTGTAGTACAGTCCTTTTGAATGGACTGGGTTTTAATGATACTCAGTTTCTAAAACGTGGCTCTGGCAACAGAAACCACTAAACAACACAGATTCTTGAACTTTGATTGTGTGGTAGGTGGGCTTTTAAAAGGATAGAGACTTTTTTGTGTGATTATAAGAATGTTTTATCTTATCGGAAGAAATCAATTGCAGTTATTACACAGATTTTCCACGCACTGGAAAGCCCTCAGCTTCATGACCCGAAGGAAGGAAAGTTTATTTGAGGATATGTCAAGGAATACGTTTCTACAATAACGGCCGTATGTTAATATCTTACCGAGTGCGAACGGCATCGATCAATTGCAAGTGTACGAATCACCGTAGCTTGTTTGTATTACATAGGATTTCCATCGGTGATTTGGCAGAGATGGCTTTATTGAATGTTGCGACCGGTGTGGAGAGTGCTTGTGCTAATTCCCCTTTGGTTGGCAATCAGATAATGCTGATCCCAACGCCGGATCTAACCGTATAACTTGAGATAATTCTATTTTTTATAATTAAATTCATATCACATACCAAAACGGCTTTGAGTTTCTCATTTCGCGAAATGTTCTAATGCTGCTCCTTGATAGTCAAACTCTCGACTGGAAGTCTTAATCTGCCAACTGCATTACTGAGGGCAGTTTAAGTAGTTGTGACATTCATAGTAGATCGAACAACAAAAAACGGACCTCAAATCCTAATGTCACTTTAGCAAACCATTGTGTAGATCAGTTCCAAAAGGCGAAGTACATTTTCCAGCTAGCCGAAAATCAACGTATCATCACATACAATACCATACTACGTAAATCAAAATTACAAACCTTGGACCGTGTGTCCTGGTTCTGAAACTTAGCTTTGAAGACCAAGGAAGTAATCTCGTAATGATCAGCTCATGATTCCAAAAGTGAATCTATCTTCCGTTCACGCTCCATACGTTTGAAATGAGATTAGTGCGATACAGAATACGTTTTCTTCACAATGAATTCTTACTTACCAAATTTGTTATAGCATTTCAAAAGAACATGGGAAATGAAGAACTCTGCATTACCAGAAATTGGTTACGTTATTTCTGTGATGATCTGCGGGCAGTTGAAGTTGTGTACATTTTGGTTGTCAAGATAAACGTGGCTGAAGCTTGAACGCACGGGATTGATGAAATATCAAGTGTGCCTGATTTGGATGGCCATTCACCCTGGATAAAGGTTATCAACGGGTTTCGACCATAGATGTGGCTCGCAGCACGAATTATGAACAACAAGAATTCATTCGAGGAGAGTTTTATCATTTCCAGGTTCGACAATAAAATCTGGTTTGAACGTAAAGTTTCACCGGATGAATGGAAAATGAAATCAGGGTGCCATTGGAGTCATGTTAAATCCATCAAGTGTCAGCGAAGATAGTGACAGACGGGAACAGAAAAATATAGTTGCTACCGGGTAGGTATCTGACGAGTGTTTGGGTTGTCGCCCTCACATCAGTTGATACCGAACGAGTAACTTTGAAGCAATTATCTGTACTGATCTGTCTACCAACAGTGATATAACGACTGTCCATTATGATTTGTTCTGAACATAGGACCTAGACATCAAAGCCATGGGAGCACAGTCCGGTAAATATTCATGTTGCTATCGCAACCATAGAGACTGTTGAGCTCAAAACCAGAAAATGTGTTCGTTTACTACTTAGAAGCTGAAAAATTGTACAAAACTTATTTGGGTACTTTTTTCTGGGTCCGTCATTACCCGGAATTCCCCGTAATGGACAACACGTTTTTATTCATATAGAGACGATTGTCATTACACGACACCTTAGGCAATAAGCCAACGCATTCTACTTCATAAGTGATATCATCTGCTTTATGAAGAAAAATAATGTCCAAAGAGCAATTTACTTATCCATCAGGAAAATGTCTTGGCAAGTACACCATACCATTCCTAGTAAGGTGGAATTGAAGTAAACTGCGTCTACATTCGGTCGTTTGAACAGTGCGTCTGGAAACGACGAGCACGTGTTTTGACCTTGAAGGATTCAACTACAATCGCAATGTGTTCCCGTTATCGATTTATTTTACGTGTTCAGTGGTAAGACTTTGATGCCTCAAAAAAATCATCACTCACTTTGAGAAATTCCCAAAGAAAATCTGTTCGGTGAATTTGCGGTCATATAGCGTATCATGCCTGTTCATATGGGCCCCATGAAATCAGAGTCAACCTTGATGACAGACTGTTTCCAACGGCACCCTGATCAATGTGAAAATCATCGGGTTGAAACTATTTATTTTTTAACATCTCAAAAGTCTAGGAGTTCATCTATGATGACTGTTTTCCTGTTCAACAGCTTCTGATTGCAGAGCTTGGCTTTTATGTTGCAAAAGGTTTTATCACCAGTCGAGGTGACCTGCTCGCGGATAACATCACTTAGACTGGCAGTGAAGCGTTCACGATCTGAATGCCATGCTAAGCTATCAGGAGCAGTCGAACAACATCAACCCGAGGTAAAATCACCACCAATTTTCAAAAGTATTGGCTATTTTTCTGTGGTGACGATGTACCGTATGATGTTGTGTCTCTTGAACTACGAGAAAATCCCACAATTTGTTATTATATTTCACGGTAGTAAACCTAGGAGCTCTTTAAGGCTTACATTGCCACAACTACCCCGTACTATCCCAGGTTTGAATGTGAGTAGTACGTTTTTCCCGTGTTGAATACTGGTGTGTTTGCAATTTATCCGTAATGACGGGAGCAAATTGGCACGGGATAATTGTGACCTCCCAAATTTTACACCGGAATCAATGCATAAAATTATGAAATAAGTTACGAAAAATAAGTTGAATCAAAACATTGCTAAGTGGGAAATAATATCTACTTCTCACAATATGTTAAAACTTCGTCTTCGTTTGCGATTAGCATTCTATCATGTTCATGGGTGATTGAGATACACAAAAAAAAAATTTAATTTATCCAACGTCTAATTTCCGTTACTAAGAAAAAGGGTGACCAGGGAATGCTTTTGTATTAACTAGTCATGAAATGACAGGTGTAGACAAAATGAGACGTTTGTGTCACGGCTCAAATTCGTATGAAGGGTATAGGTTAATTTTGAGAATCATTAAAGTCACTCAGAGTTTGGAAAAACTGATGTAAACTCCAGTATATTTGATAAACCTGCACTCTCAATTTGTCAGTGCTCTTAATGTGAATAGTTAAAGTTATCCTCCCTAGAAGAGTGTAAATTGTTTTTCTCCAGTCAATGAGAAAAAAATCCAAATGAAAACCCGCTCGATCGAAGAATATGTACAAAAAACAGGTCCGAATTAGGGTGCCGTGACTGGCATTCTTTTAAAATCCATCTATTGACTTATCAGATACTCTCTGAAGGGTTAATTCTGAAGCTCTTCTCTACTTGGTTGTGGTAAGGGTTTCATGTATTTATGTTATTTCACAAACATTGTGATACAATAAACGTACATTAAGGGGTTTTCGTTGAGGACTAGGCTGTTTGAAACAATTATTCACTGTACGACGATTTGTAGAACAGCTTTAAATTACAACACACCAACACAGCTTGCTTCGTTGACTTTCGGCAGCTCCGAGCTCCATTTACAGACAGTCACTCTGGAGCGTGTTGCGAAACAACTGATTGTCCGAAAAGGACATCAGATTGGTGAGATCATACTCCTCTCCAACAAAGGCCTGCTTTCCTGTCTACTGCGAAGAGTTCCCCGAGTTCTCACTAGACTCCAGCGTCCGTCAAGGACGTCCTATCGGCCGTCCTGTATAACTACGCCTTAGACTGAATAAAGCCTTTCGCCCTCGAAAGCTTTCGAGGAATACAATTTGGCCACAATTCTTAGGTTACAGAACTCGAATTCACCAACAACATTGTCATTTCGGGAAAGGATCTCGGAAGTCTACGGCCGGTTCTGGACAGTACAGTTTACGGAGTCACAGCTGTTGGTCTGGAGATAAACACTTCAAAAACGAAATTCTTCACGAACTGGCAAGGCAGAACAAACTCTATACAAATCCGGAACAGGTGCACCAAGTTAAATAGTTAGTTTTCAACTACTCAGAGAAACCGTCGGACCAGGGACGAGGTTAAACTCCGTGTAGACTGCACAAGTAGAGAGCGTCCCTGCAACTCAGCAAATCTTTGTGATCTCGCAGTGAAACAAACCTTCATACAAAGCTGTGCATAAACTGAGCTGCCTTCTGTCCATTTCTTACTTACGGAAGCGAAAATTAGCAGCTGAAATTAAATGATACAAAAGGATAGAATACGTTGATTCTTGAGGCTTCCGCTACATGGCCAAAATCCAGTGTTATGTTCGGGTCTTGAAGTCTGTCCTGCTTTGATACTGTGCGAATGCAGAACGACTTTATTCATTTCCCTGATGAGGTCGTCTACAGTAGTTCGGTCATATCCTTCGATGACCTGAAAAATAACTTACGAAGAGGAGGCTACTGCTATCACCCTGTTCATTTTTGAAATATCGCCTTGCTGGTTAGTCGAAGAGAATAGTTGGCACCATTAGGGCAAACATGGGCCTCCAAGGCCTTCAGTCCTCCTTCGGAGTACACGACTGGTGCAGTGACTGGATTTTGCAGTGTGGAGATCTTGCTGCAGACCGGAAAGTCTGGACAGCTACCATCAGAGATATCCAAGAAACCGACTCGTCCTGTCGCACAAAATAGCTGCATTAAAGTAGAGTAAAGCTAAGTACAAAATGCATTGGCTTTATGCATGTTCCTGGGCCGAGTAGAGTACCACAGATTCCGCTTTATTACAGAGGCAAACACCCTTTAGTATGCTGCTTGCTTTCGTACAGTCAGCAATTCCTGCCGATTTAACCGGAATTAGTGTTTTTGTTTAGGTCGAATAAGGGACGACTTGTGTACACTAATCCGAACAACCCATCTGATTCAAGGTGTTTATCTGAGGCTATTGCTAAAAAAGATGAACGAAGTATATCAAGCATGCTTTTGGATCTCCGTCATAATGCATAAATCACGGTAGGGTTCAGGTTGTAAATGAACGAAATGGTAAAGTTGACCGAATGATCTAATAAAAACTTGTGTTAGTATTTTATGCATCCTTCAGCAGAGTAAAAAGAAATGTCCGAGATAAATGCGGATTTGATCCAACTTAGAAATTCAAATCACTTTCAAATATACTTGTCGCAGAGACCATTAGATTTACTGAAACATGAAGTAATATTCCGGTAATGGTTGAATTATGTCTGTCTTATTTTCTTTGTAATTTGTACACACCCTCTCTATGTTGCTTTCAATATGCCACAAACAAAATTTAGAGAGGTCTCCAGCCTTATCCATTGGGCATGACAGGAAAATTGTGAACAAAAAGATACTCAACAGGTTCTGCAATCCATCACGAGATGACTGGATGGAGAAAAACAGATGAAGAGAATAAACGGTGGATTTCCGGATAGGAAAGCAGAGAACCAGGGAAAAGTTGATAAGATGGCAGGTGTCGGGTTGATTGGAGTGGTTCTATTGCTACCGGTGTCGGAATGTCAAATATTGTAGAACAGATCTCTTTTTGACATTGATTTCAAGCTACCCATAATGAAGGGTAATCAATCCCGCGGTATTATGATACGGAATAGTTGTATGGTTGAAATAATTTAATTTGATCCATAATGTGGTAAATCATTACGTAGCTCGAAAAGTTTCCCCCAGAACTTTTCTCTTTCGGTACCTTTCGTTGTAAACTTCTGGTATATATCTAGCCACGACGGAGTCATTATTCACCACTCAAAGCCATCTGAAGTTCACTCCCGTTTGTGAATGGAGTACTTTCCACTCCGTTGCGTTGACTCTGATTTTTCTTGTACAGAGACCAGGTGAAAGCGAAAACTTTAGAGCATTTGTCTCGAAATCGACGTTGAACCATACACAGTAAATGGTCTAACATGTTTCCTTGAGCAAACGGTCAGAACTTCACCCCGTCTATTAACCTCAGCAGAAGGCATAAGTGAATAGAATCAGTGAAAATACTCTGTTTTAACGGGTGAAGAAACCAAATGCAAACTCAATAGACTGTCCGTGGTAAGTAACGACCTGCATCTGCATCGCAATACCATGAGCAGTTTGTGTAATTCCCTGACATTCTGACAGCTCATAAAAAGCTTCGCAATTATTCGGTTGCTGAATGCTTAAGGTTCTGTGTAACTGGCAGTGGTTAGCTGTTAGAATTCGACACCAATCTTCTAAGATCTTCAAAGAACATCTGTTTCACCGGTACATCTCTCACCGGGTAAAACTTAGTGGGTAATATGCCTTTGGGCGCCTCCTAAAACGAAAACTCAGTTCACGAAAGGTTTTCACGCTGTGTTGAGAAGGCTGATGCTTCGTCCTTAACCCCACGCCAATCTTTTTCCCACGCAGGTCTGTCCTCGTTCTTAGTTTTATGTATGGAAAATTGAATTGCGCATTCCTAAGGAATAGTTACCAACTCTCAGTTTGTTTGACGCTTTGAAATCAGTGCATTTAGCAGGTACGCCCAAAGAACGCATTATGCCTGCTTCTCTTAATTAGTTGGTTGAGAAACGGGGTGAATGTTTGCTGGAACGAGCATTGCGTACGCATCGAAAACGTCCCAAAGACTGGAACAATGGCTATGACCTTAACGCTGCACGCGCTTCCGCACCAGCTTCACCTGAGATCGACATTTTTGACGTTATTATCTTTAGTCCTACTCTGTTTATCTGAAAAGAACTGCAGAGTTTTACCATCCCGCCCGGTTGAGTATAGTATGTGGGTGTCCTGAGATGATTGATTTTTGAATTTTCTATCCTTTTCTCCTGAGCGCTGGTTGTATAAATTTTAGGACTGGTACAGTTTGATGCATCTCAAGTTAAACAGATTGTCACAGAATATCAGTTCAAAACCTTCTAGTTCTGAATATGGGTAACATGCTCATATCTCCTATGAAAGAAAATATTTACTGATGAAAAGAAATGAATATGCGGACGGAAAAACAGACCAAAAGCTTATGGCAGTTTTATTGAAATCAAATATTACAAAATTAACCATGACAAAGTGGAATTGGTCAGTAAATATCCTTAACTTGACAATAATAATTATTTAGTTTTAACTACATGCAATTTGAGATATGACCTAATTCTCTAGGGTTGCTAAAGAGAATAAGATAGATTGTCATAAATAACATCACCTTACATTTGTGACAAATCATGATCGCGCATGAATTAATTCAACTCTTGCACTCGGCTTTTGTGTTGACAAAGAAAAGAAAAGTCTTCGTTTTGGTTTTATTGATCCTCTACGTATTCCCTTCCCATTACCAATTAGAAGTAAACCAAACAATTTCTTGAAGTTGCCTTTTTCTCTCAGTCGAACGTTTATCGCAGTGACCTTGATAACTCTGAGGTCTCGTACTGGATCTTGCCATTCCCGTTTAAATTTCTACCCGGCTATTTATGAATGTCAACATCCCTTTACCCCAATAGTCATAAATAAGACAATCCGATTTAGCTTTACATGATCTCATATCAAAACACATACCTGGACCTTTATCCGTAATTCGCCTGGCGTTAAAACGTCTTCTCTTATTGATAAATTAGGGCTGTAGAGTTGAAGTATTCAGGTCAACGGTAAGTTTACGAATTTGTCATCCAACCAGTTAGCATTGGTCACTGTATGAATGCGTGCGTATATGCATATGTTCATGGAAATGGCGGTTCGTTATTCCGATTTACTTGTGGTTTGTTTGATGAAGTCATTTGTAAATAGTCGTTTTAGTAAAAGCCGTTTTATTCCAGCTATATGATGCACATATTTTCAAGCTCCACTTCTTTCATGATATTATTGTTCGGGTGTGCTCGAAATAGGTGGTTTGTTTGCTTCTCCCGAAGTTGATCAAACCGGAATCTGTTAGTTAACGCCAAAGACAGGTTTACCATCATTCGTACCTGAATTACCGGCTTTTGTTTGTCCTTGCCAAATTCTATCTCCGCTACTTAGTACATAGCACATAATCTGATTCTGTAACAGAACTCATGACTCATTGGAAATGAGCGCTCAAAAACCAATAGGGTTCTCTTAGTTCACCGTCTACTCTTCGACGGGTTCCAAAGCGGACCAAAATGGACACCAAAATGGGAAGAAATCCGGATCGGCTTTAACGAATTGAGGCAAAATCAAAACACGTTTTGAACATTAGTCCAAATCACTGCTGTCTAATTTCTGAACTGGTTCACCCAATTGGATAAATGATAACATAGAGCACATGGAGAAAAACACAAAGTAACTGACAAGCTGGCTTTAAGTAGTTCTCAATCATTACAATGTATCACATTTAATAGGAATAATGTCAACCCTATTGCTTATCATTCGTTTGTAAGTTAGCATAACCGAATGCTCCATTGTAAGCTGGTCTTGAGAAAGGTTACACACGGTAACCGACACGTCGACTGACTGCCATCTTTTCCCATAGAGCTGTATTAACCAAAAATAAAACACTCACCTTACTTAAGACAAAGAGCATCCTGTTTTTCGATACGCTCCGAACTGATTGACGCAGTTCCTGTTAAATGTCCTGTTTTCGCATGGATAGGAATCAGAATAAAGCAGCTTCTACTTCACCAACAATCAAATATTCATGACGGGAAATCCAATTTATTTTTCTCACGCCCAATGTACTCTCTAAAATAATCTCACTTCCGAATGAAAATACATTACTTCGCTCAGGTGCTCACATGCTGTTCAGCATGGTAAGTTAAAATCACTTTTTACCCGCGGTCTATTTCATATCTCTTCCTGTACGGTAATTCAGACAGTGACATGATCAATCAATAAAGAATGACAGCTGGATCACACATTTTTGACCACGCCTTCAACCGCGACCGTAGATACACGCGGAATAAACTAAAGTAAACAGCATATAAAACACAAAGTGGCAAACATTATACTTACAAACAAGACCCCCAAAACGACTCGTAACAACTTAAGTGCATCGATCAGAAATCGATTATGTCATTTCGTCAGTTGTGAGGAGGTTTTGGCACGAAGCCAAAGATTTCAATGTGTTTTCCGGTAAAAACACAATGAAACCCCACAGGAGTTTGCCAATCGACTTTGTTTTTTTTTCTAGTCAAATCACCAATTTACCTGCCACATCCTAAGGCTACTTTTGTGGGTGTACCGACAAGGTAGTTTCATGATCGTCGGTGAACGTCATCTTCTGACAGTATAGCCAACATTCACAATGTGTGCAACAACCCAAGATTTAGGAGTATTCCTTTAGTCTTTCAAATTCTCCCCTTCTTTCTAGTAAGACTTAATCTCCCACTCATGATGAACTTCATTCAGTATCTTCATGTCACCATAGATACCACAATCCATAGGTCTTCTCGTAACAGTATACTTGGGCTGATACGTTTTAAAATCCGAAAGCTTGGACTGTTCCAGGTTAAACAATTTGTCATTTTGAATCCTGTCTCCAAATACCTCCATTCCTCTAACAAGTGTGTGAACAAACAAGTCGAACTGAATCGAGCTTATACACTCATATCATTAAAGCACCAAGTTATCTAGACCAAATTCAATGAAACCGAGCTTCAGCAGGAGATAAATTCCAACAGAGCGAATTGACAGCATCCCAAGATAACCAGTCGACCACAGACTCCCATAAATGTGATTTCTCTCTACAAAAACAAAGATGGTATCGTCAAAGCCCTCGCATTCATGAGAATGTTTGTTGATTTCAGCCGAGACATTTAGAGGTGTACTAGTAAATGATTCAGAAATTCCAGTGTGATTTTGTGTTTGAATCCAATAAATGCAAGTCAGTATTCAATAAATATGAAGCAGTTTCACAGAGTATTCACACCTTTTCATCAACCGACTGATCTTTTGTTACTAAACCGCAAGATATTACGCGAAAAATAGGGACGTTTGCCACACATATTGCGTCCATTCGCCAATAAATAGCAGTTATTAATTAAATAAACAAACAGCAAATAATCTTGTTTCCTTCCTTTTGTTGCTATATAATAAAGTACAACAATCCAGAAAGGAAGCCGCGACCAATCAAAGACTGCCAAGTGTTGGATTGACCGGCCGTGGCGGTGATTAGACCCGGGTCACTATGGTCCACAGTCCATAATGTTGACCGGTTGACCGGTTGACCAGTCAACCCGAAGATGATCAACCGAATCAAACCAATCCTAGCCAGAGAAGAACGTAAGCATGAAGCCTAAATGTTTCAGAAATAGTCAAGAAATGTCAAAACTGCTGGTCTGATCACGTTTGAACCATGATTTTCCAAAATCTTCTGTAACCGTTTACTCGAGATGGAAGAGTAAATGTTTTCACAAGTGTATACTGGTATGGTCACAGTTACCTGCGTGCCACTGGTTTCATCTTGAATGGTGATAATATGTTTGGTATTTGAAATCCAAACTTAGGGGTTAGCGAGAGTTTTGAAACTGTTTTCTACTTTTGCCGTTTTCACAAACGTATCCATTCCTATAAATTAAAACCGAAGGTAATCCCTGGTGACGGGCAACGATATATTGCAAATATATAATCTTTACCAATATAGAGATGGTCATAAAATAACGCAGTCACTGTTTATCTCTGATCAGTGCAAACATCAATAGAGCCGACTGTCATAGGTGGCCCAAATTGTCCAGCTCCTATTCGTTCCTAGTTGCGTACACGTTTACACTTACGGTGGAAGCCGGTGACCAAACAAAATCGGTTCTTGAATATTGTCTAAGGATGCTGACATCTTTGAAGGCCTATAAATAGCTTCATATTACACCTACTGAAAAAACAAAGGTGGCAGCTGCTAGTGTAACAAGGATGCCAACACGGGGTAGGATACATGTATTCCAGCGGCTAAACAAGTCAAGTCATGGAGCATATGCAATCGTTTAAATAGGCCCTTTCCGAGACTGTGAGGCATCAACATTGCCTTTGCGGCCGTTGGAGTGCCTCGGCTGCTTTCTTGTCAGTTGCCCGTGGTTGATAGCTTGCTTCTCTTGGACATCATTTCTATTCGGTTGGTCCGATTGTCTCAGTTGACAGCTTGATCGTTAGCCCCTTACTTGGGCTATCTTGCTGGTTGCCGGAGATCTCACTACTTCCCTTCTGGTAGTCCGTAGGCCTCCTTTTATCTGCTTCGGGAAGCCCCTAACATATTGGCAGTCTGCCCTTTTTTCTGTGACCCTCGTTTGTTTTGTCCATTCGTCTTGATATTCACGTCTTTTGGTTGCCCCAGAATTCCGCTTTACACTAGGACGAATCTCATGGCAGTAAGTCAAACAGTTGAAGCCCTTATGTAATTTATTCACAACAAAATGTTTATTGCTTACAGATAGCACTTCTGACGACAGAAAGCTTTTCTGCAGTATTTTTTCTGGTCTGTGAAGACCGATTTGGGAATGGATGTGTCGATACCGACCGAGGGTTCTGAGGATTGGGTAAGTGCAAGGGATCGAGATTGACAAGCCTCAGTCTGAACGACCGAGCAGTGGTAATCTCCAGGTCCAAATTTGGGCCCTTTTGGTAAGCGGTGATCGACTGGCGGGCATTTTTAACTGGGGAATCTGAATTAACTTCATTTTCTGAGAGCTGCTCGTACCAAAATGGTCAGATTAACGCTTCTCTGTTGGTCAGTTTGTGCAGACTAATGCGGTCGTAGAGATTAGGAAGTACTCGATAAGCAAGGCGAGAAAACTACCCTTTGTTCCCATTTTGGTATAAACCCACCAGGTGCACGAAAATAAGGCTTTCTATGAATCCCCGTTCCTTTGTATGGGCTAAGCGCCTAAATCAATAAGTACGATTTGCGTAAGCTGCATTCAGCAGGCATCTTAACCAGGAAATAACCGATGAAATACTAGTTTCGGTCTCACATCTTAATCACAATTTTGGATCACCAAGTAGCGTCAGTAGTAATCGAGAAATATTTGTTGATTTGAACGTATCTCTTATGCAAGGGCTGAGGACCTCTGCTGGGCTATCAGAAGAGACTATTTGCTTGGTCTATTTGAGCTAGACTAAAACCGTCCGATGGTAAATAATTTTGGCCGCCAATTTATCGTCCGCTTAAGTTATGGAACGGAAGGTGAATGCGATAAATAGGCTGTTCCATAGTATGAGACTTTCGTAAAATTTAGAGGAATTACACTCACTGATTTGGGTTTACAAATATCCCGTTAGTGAGTAGCCCTACCACCATTCCACTAGAACGGAAGCATTTAGGGTTTCATCTCCAACTACTGTGAGCGTGTGTCTACGCAATGGGAAGACAAAACAGGTTGTATCAAACAGCACATGTTCGGATTGACCGCAACTCTATTGAACTCAAAACTGTAATGTGAAAATAAACAGCATCTGAACTGGACAGCGTGTGCCTCGGGTT
Organism: Fasciola hepatica; assembly: GCA_948099385.1. Taxonomy (NCBI): domain Eukaryota; kingdom Metazoa; phylum Platyhelminthes; class Trematoda; order Plagiorchiida; family Fasciolidae; genus Fasciola; species Fasciola hepatica. The sequence continues at coordinate 4,947,505 of CANUEZ040000008.1, read as the reverse complement.
CCCGAAAAACAATGACATCAGATGTTATCCATCTCAGACATATGGCACAACTTTGTTAGACTGATCGTCCTTAGGACTCAACGTTCACGCACTAACCTCAGGTCATTCGACCAAACCTGCATTCAAAAGCACCAAACTCCAGTTAGGCTCTTGCTAGAGCCCATCGGTGTAGCACATCCTCGGCTGCATCCAGGGTTTGACCCTGAAGGTATGAGCCTCGAAGGCTTGTGTGTTACCAATACGTCATCCCGCTCCCGTCAGGGCTGATCCGAGTCGCTGACTTGAGTTTGTTCATATGTTTTACTCTATGACGGTCAAAAATGCCCGACAGCCTCCAAGAGAGACACGGTGTCTGGCCCTATTCACCCCAAGTGAGTGCTCCCCACCAAATCAGGTCTCGTCCACAGATTTGTGCGTCAAAGTTGGAGTCCAATGGACAGTCAGTCAATCAGAGTATCACTAATCCCACATGCGACTCGCTGTTAATTGCGAGATTAATATGATGCGAGACAAAATGAAGAAGCGGACAGACATAAGTTGCAACGATGAACAGGATATACGCACCTACGCGCACGTGCATGCACGCGCACAAGTGTGAGACCAATCAAGTCCCTAGGCTGTCAGTCGAGTTACATCAAACGAACGAAAAATTTCAGTTACTCGACAAAGGGTAAATTTATATTATGAAAAATAGTTACGTAATTGTTGAAGACTAAAGAGTATAAATACCATACATAGAAATGCGATAAAAGATCCGAAAAAGATTCTGAGTAGCAGGGTAAGTTTGTACTAAAGACGCAGCCGATCATTGATATCATTCACTATTTAACTTCGGTTCACAATTAGCCATAGTGCTGTTTTCAAAATCTGGCTTTTGTGGAGTTGGAAAATTCTGCATTGCGAACAGATGGAAGAGAATAAACGGTTCTGAAGAATATACGTTAACGGAAGTGATGATTTTCAAGTATTTTTCTATTTTAAATCTGCAGCTAGTGAGAAAACGCTTATGAATAATAAATTCAGAATTGGTGTTTGTGTAGCCGCTTCCAATACAATGAAAGAGTTTCCGCGATTCGGTTGTAAGGCCGAAGATTTTTCCTTTAAAACAAGGGGTATACAGGTAGTCCTGAGGCTAGTACATATGAATGCACGAAATCACGGACCCGAGACTTTATATGAGACCTCATTTTTTCGAACCTCGGTCTATGATTTTAAACCGTCAACCGAGTTATTCGCATGGATTGGAGATCCACGTGTGGTCTTCGTAGGTCAACAGACATCGTAGAAGGGACTTTGGCGTCCGCTCAGCATTGCTGGTTGGTTCCGACTGACAAACAGAGTGCTGTGTTGGAGTTTCAGAAAGTAAACTGAATCCATTCGACATTTGTCATCGCTACGAAATGCTTAGATAAGATCTTCCGCAAAACAGTTGAGCCCTGTATCTTATATGAATACTGATGACTAACATGCTCGTGGCGGAAGCGGATAGCGCACGCTTTGCTTTCAGCCATGTAACTCGGTTTTCTGTGGGCCATTTATTTATTGTCGTTATTATTATCAAGTTTATTAGCTGAGATTCTAAGCAAATCTACCCGTCTGTTTTTCAATACCAAGATGGTTTCTGATATCACATTCATAGGCTTTTTCCGTGCTGTCGGTGATTAGGGTTTCAGTCTTACCTTCCAGCATGGCATCATAACTCATGTTTACGTAACAGCAGATAAATGTACTTCCCAACGCGTCGGTATGTGTGTCACTTCTAGATCTTGATTAATATAGAGTTGCGCAATGCGGTCATTCAAGGATGAATTTTTCAGAGACATCTAAGCACGAATTGATCATGATTCCAAAAAACGTCAACATCTCCTCTGGTAGATCTTGATTATGTGTATATCCGTGTTGTAACTTTGATCAAGGATATCTCAGCATAAATCAACTGTTGATGAAATGCCACTGTGTTTCCTTCATTGCGTGAAAAAAAAAATATTTTTCCTCTAATTTCCCAGCTCATAATATTTTCAGTTCCGATACTTGCATCATATAGATCAACGGTCGATTATGAATGAACAGCGGAAACAGATACAAACGTTTTTTTTTGGTTGACAGACTTGTTTTGCCGAACAAGTTGGGATCCTGTCGCAGTCCCGGTCAATGTACCGTAGGCAAATTGGTCTGCCTACGCCCAATTCTCAAGTCGTTGTGATACGAAATCATGTGGTGTGCATTTACATGTGTACTTCTAACCGCTTGTCCGGTCGTGTCGAGTGCTAAACACGCAGTCCTGTGTTTACTGTGCACCTCAGCTGTCCCGCGTCTCATAACGGGAGCACGGTTTGGCGACAATATCAAAACAGACTAGGTTTCCCTTCTGCATCATTTTTAACGCCTAATGGGACATTTTTCACATAAGCACTTTGATTTTGGTGATAACTGATGGAAAAAGAATAGTTTTCAAATATTCCTCAATGATATTTTGTCACTTCACGCTCACGAAATAACTACCCCCCCCCCCCCACTTCCTTAAATTTGTTATTTAGAACAGTTATACAATTCGAAGTTGACTGGATAAGTCGAATCAAAGTAGTTAATCAATACTGCCCACGTGACCATAACAGACGAGAATTTGTTGATGACTGAAAACAAATAAAGGTCAGTAGATCTGGTTTACTAATCCATGCCTAAGAAGGAATCACCAGATGACTGATGGTCATCTTTTTGACCCGTGCATAATCCGAACAACTGGTCAATTGGGTGAATAGCTGATTGAATCCAACCATACACTAACGTACTACTCATTCCGTGGTTATTTATCTCGACAGGTCGACCTCAGTCACGCAAAAACCGTCAGGTTAAAAGCCTACTCCATCATCAATAGGATGACCTGAAGCATCTCGATCGTTTCAATTAAAGAAAGAAATTTTATGGGTTATCAAAGAGTAGCCCTGAAAAGCAGCTCAATGATTTGCACCGTTTACACAGAAAGAGGATGAAAAGGTATGCAATTTGATTAGTACCAAAACGGTTTTATTCTCCTGTGCTTTGTTCATTCCCACTCAGCTCAGTTTACATAGAAATTTGTGTGGCTAGAGCTAATCGCATGTCGAAAAAAACTGTCTTGTTGGCGCGTCCCATTAGCACCCAACACGGATTGATATATTTTTTGTTTGAAAATCAGAAATTTTGTTCGATAGTAACTCTGACAGAGAGCGAAACAGAAAACACTGCGAACAAAGTTTCTGGGATCGAAGTCTACCAAACGTCATTCGACGGGGTGCTTCTCTCCCAGCATTGGTCTACTAACGTCTTAAACTCTTTCACACTAGATTGGATCAAGATAAAAGTTCTTGTGCAAATAATTTGACCGTTTGGTTCTCACTATTCTTACAAAGAAAGAATTTTTGAATAATGAATCGGAACAAAATATATTTGATGGTTATTGGGGATCGAGGATAAAAATTGAATAACCAGGCCTAAAATTGAACAGCCCACCTGTCGCAAACTACTCGCCCTACTAATGTTATCGAGATAGATTTGCATCAGTAATAATCATTTGAGTTGGTCGTCACTTTCAGTATAGTTGCCTCGTACAACTTCTTTAAACCAAGTTCATCAAACTGTGAAGTCCCTTTCGTCATACCGTGATGTCTATGTCGTCAACTGAGTGCTCTGTCAGCAAGCTCCAAGTGGACATCCAGCGGTGTGGATAACTGGGTGTGCCTGAGTTGTCCACGAAGGAGTACCATCGCACCCACGGATCCGACTATTACTGATGCATTCGCGTGATCAGCTACCAAACATTGCTTTCATTTTACCCTGTCTGTCATGACCCTTTTGTTCAGCTGACATTTAGTCGATAAATCAATATCGCCCAGATTGTTGTGCATTGATTGGCCTTTAATTTTTCAATAACCTCATTTCATATATTGTACTGAGATAATGTGTTAATTGACACTTTCTTTTTTAGCTTTCCGATAGATTGTTGTTCGACACTGTTGTTGTTCTGATTTGCGAGTTATCGGCTTTAACTCCGACGCGGCGTGAGATTTTGTTGATTGCACAATTCCGATATATCTTTTCACGCATTTACATTTCTAGTACCGGATAAATCAGAGTATGTGTGCAGCTATGGATAGCACTGAGAGGGTAAGTGTTCAACACATTTGGTAACTTGACAACGTGCCTTCGCTTACTGTCGTTCACACAACGGACAAGAGTCCCTGGGCTGAAGCATGTTGTCAAGATACCAGATTTGTTGCACACTTACTCATTCACTGCTATTCATAGCTGTACATTTACTCTCTTTTACTCAGTGCTATATATGTAAATGCGTGAAGGGATACATCGTAAAGAAATCTACTCATGGTACAATCTTTTTAACGAGTCAATCGACATGTTCTCCGGCTTGCGAATTTGTTAGTTCAGCGATCCCATGACTTTCTTGATGATCAACGTTCTCATTGTGACCAAACCGGCGATCTCCAGGGTGAGATTTATCTGGTCCATAGTCTTATTGCTCATTAAAAACAAGCCATCGCTAACCTCTTCTGAACTTTTCCTCGGTATAAATTAGGATAGTCGTCTCAGCTACGAATTTACCTGGTCCCAATCTTCAGACCGATGTTGCACAGTTGAACCAAAGACTTTAACAGACGGGACGTCGATGCATACAAAACTTGACAATTGGCAAAATAATTCGACGTACCATCATAATCACCATCCATGCATGCTTTAAAGTAATATTTCGATCTACAGCGAAGCGGTAAAGGAAGTGATTGTATCTTTGAACCACGGTTTCAATGCTTCCGAGGATTGTTGAATCAAGTCGATATCGAAAATTTTCAGAGTTACAATTTCGGCATTGATAATCTTCAAGGCCCATTCAGTATCGTGTCATTCAGTCCTGAAATCAGTCACCAAAGACGGAATAAAAAAGCTAATATTCGACGGCTGGCATTTTATTCACCTATTCTTAACCCAATCGTGACATGTCCTTTTGTCCACGTTGATCAACATTGAATCGGACTTTTTAGCCGGGGCTGTCAGATGACGAAACTGGAACGAAGAAAGCAATTATCTCATGATTGTGGTGAACACAAGGACACAGGGTGCTGTCGAGACTGGCACATCATCGTGACCAAAAAACCTGTGTATGAGAATCACGTGAAGCCTCAATGTGCCAGGCTTGTTGAACAGTTGCGCTCACAGAAGACATTGAAATTCATGCACCCAAGCACACAACTGTGCTAGCTGACGTGGTTAATCCCTGATTATACGCGGAAATATTCCTTGATCTTTTTAGGAATGATCAGTAGTATATTCCGCGTTCCCCTATTAAAATATGCGTTATTGAGTTTACAGACGTTAGTATTCCTCAGGCGATTCTCCATTTATTATGCTCATCATGATCCCAACCAAAATACTCTACAAATTTAATACAGTTTTGAATTTTGGTGCGATTTTCAGTTTAGTTTAATGAGGTACGCAGAATTAAGTTCCGACCTGAATCCCAAACTGAAGTGTTCAATAAAACTATCTAAATTTTCAAGTTTCCCGTCTGTTCGTTGACTAGTTTATATCCACAGTCTTAAGAGTATTTCCAAAATTAGTCAATCAGTATTCCGCCTGCCCGCGTCTAATTTTGCCTACTATTTTCAGGCACCCTGGAAAGAAGTTCAACCTAGTAATGATGAACGGATCTCGGACACTGTGTTCCAAAGAGCATCATAATTTGTCTTTGAGGTCTACCGGAGTTGGAAACTTGTGGCACCGAAAACTGGAGGTTTGAAGATGTCGAGAATGAATCAAGTTGACAGATTGTTCTAAACCAGCACTTGTACCACTTCGATCGTTTGTTCCCAGGCTGACAGTGGGGATAACATGGAAACAAATGTCAATTAACTAATTGGAACTAGATTGCCCGATCAGTTCAAAAAGACTTGATGAAATTGAAGCACTTCAACGTAGAGTGAAAATGAAGATGGAATAAGCACTCCCGATGGAACTAATGTCATTCATTGGACCTTCTATTAGATGCTATCGCCTACTGCATACCAGCTGCCGTTACGTCACCTTTGGAAGGTTCAACAGACGTATACGGGTTTTCTTGGGGCTCCTATTTCCTTTGGCGTATCTCCAGTTTCTCGCATTGTCCACTCAATAAGCCGCTCAGGATGATCGTCTTGTATGAAAACACTACACAGAAAAACGAATTCCAGTTTTACTGTGTCCTTCGTACTGATTTTCACTAGCCGATTGACCAAACAACGAATCATATTCATCTTTATTCTGAGCGGTATAAAACTGTGAAAGTGGAACTATACCCGGTTTCACCCTGCCTTTCTTACACCTATAACTGAAAGCAATAAACTCTGCGAAGGTTCACGCATACATTTAAATACGGCAGACTGCGGTCCTTTTATTTTAATGGGTGGAAATAAAATTGTTAGGCAGTAGATTTGTGTCCCCACTGGTATCTATCCCAGAGAATGTAGCCCACGCATCGCTTGCACTCAGTTAAACCTCTGATAGTTGGCTCAAGTTGACTATTTTTAGTTTTCGCCTAAAAATATCGGCAATTAAGGGTCCCGAAATTGATCTCGTTTTCACTCAGTCCCTCTGAGGATAAATTTTGCCGTTGAACTGAAACCGGATACTGTGTGCAGAGAAGAAAATAATTATTTCAGTTCATCTAACGGGACGCTTCGCCGATCCGGACATTTATGAACAGTCACATTATCTACTGTTTGCCTTTTAGATCCAGCTTTCTCACTATATTCACAAAATGAAAAGTGCTTACAGAATAAGCTGGTCAACGACTTTTCTGCTGCTTGATACGGAGAGTTGCATATCCAAAATCGGTCTGAAAAGGACCCCTTCTTTGGGTTACTTCGGTGGGCCATTTACAAAGTTCGGGGTAGGCAATTAAGACTTGTCAAGTGGCCTATCCTAGCCACATCCGAAACCCTCAGTATCCACCTCTTTGATGCCTCCATCTAGGTTCAGAAGTAATTTGTACAACCCCTTGGGCTCCATTGAACCATTTCATTTTTCCAATCCGTGTGCAACCAATTGAGAATTCTACACCGTACAGTGTGATGAATGTCACACTCACATACAGTCACGTGCGAAGACAGATTCGCGTCATCATTCTCCTATTTTGTATTGAGTCATATTTAATGGTACGTGTAAGTATGAATACGAATAACTGAAGACGGGCTTATTCGCGGCAAAGTATTGTTTTCAATATCCTAATCAGTAAAGAAAGCAGTAAGCTGGCCCTGGTAGCGTTAGTCAAAGGTACGATTAAAAAAGAAGCCCAGTGGAATGGATTTTATATGAAACACATCAGAGAGGTAGAGGGGTACCGGGTACGCATACTTGATAAGTGGCAACAATTGGGAAACCAATCTCGCGCTTCCAGGGAAATTTTGTCCACACTTTTACACACTACTTACTATCAATATATAAATATATATACTCTTGAAGACTGTCCTTGTTCTGATTCTTTTATGACCCCTTTCGTTTGAAAGTCAATCTTTAAAACACTGAATTTCACAGAGATATAGTAATTTTGTTCTGAGATAAAAAAAGATTCAAATTGCAAGTACAAAACACGACAAGTGGACTTCCTGTGGAAAAGAACGTGATTCATTTGAGTACAAGTAATCAGCGGAGTAGCAAATATCCCGACTTAAAGCATGTTCTCCGACCATTCCTACTGAGCACATTTTGAGAACACAGGCTAGCGAACAAGCTCGTTTTCAGTTATTCATACTCACGCCATTACATCACAGTATATTATGACAAAAATAAGGAAATCAGTGTCACCATCAATCTCTATCACTCTCTATTTGTCTAACTGATCCAATTCCTTAACTCGTCGTGATATACTGTGATGTTATGGCAAGAGTATGAATCACCAAAAACCATATTGACACAAAGTAAATTATCCGTTATATAGTTTCACTTTTAGGCGTAAAACCCACTTTCTGGATTTTAAACTGATAATTTGGTCATCAGTATCAACTGAGCAAAGACGCACACCGTATGCCTGGTCAATCCACAAAATTGGTACTCAGTAAGCAAATCATCAAAATGATAACTCCAGGAAAGTCGGTGATGATGAAACGGTCATACTGGGGCACTTACTGTCCTAGGGTTCCTGACCCAAGTGTTGCCACTGTCGGTCAAGTCTCATCGTGATCAGCCTCTGCACAACCGTATTCCTCATTTTTAAATACTGAATACTTGTCGTACGATAAGTGGAAGAAATATTTAACAAGGATATATTCAGTGATGATATTTTCGGCCTGCTTCATTATGTCAATTTCTGGGACCATCCCAAACGAACACGTGAGAAACAGATGGGGTGGATGATACAGCACAGAGTGATAAGCGGAGGTACAATAAATGCATGAGCCGTGAATTTATTTCTTCTTGTTAGACAGTTTGCGCAGAACATGTGACCGAGTCGTTACGCGGAACACCGGTTCTTCCAGAAAGCAAGTTGTTTGAATTCCTGACCTACAGTAAAAAGGACTTGTATAAGTCAAATCACTTTTTGGTCTTGCAAAAATTCCGAGTAACTGGTCTTCTATTGTTTGCTTAGTGTCTTGCATGAGCCAGTATCAATAAATGGTTTTCGTAATTTGAATTCTGTGAGCCATAACATGGATCATAACAGCAACAGTGTTTGGAAGCATTACTGATACGGGGATCACAAGATGAAGCCCAAGCGAATGCTTGATAAAACAATAGATAATATTATTAGTATTACTATGGAGCTTGATTGATGCAGAAAAATTGAATTAGAGGTGTAGTGACTAATCTTCTTGTTGCTTGCCAGTAGCAATCCACACTACTCGGAACGCTATAGCCTACGTACAAATTGCCCACACACACACACACACACAAACACACACATACACTAGGAAAACAAGAACCCAAAAGACACTGAAGCCTCTATATTTCACAAAAGCATTCACACTCGCAAATGGTCAATAGGGGGTAGAAAAGGACTAAAATATTTGGAAGCAAACAGGAAGGAAGTATTCACTGGTTCTTGGGGCGACTAGTAAAACTGAGCTCTCTCCAAACGGCTTCTAGGCTAAATAGTCGATAGTTTCTTGAACCTATTCAATCCCCTCATGCTTTCATATGACCAAAATAGACTATGAATCAACAGGCATCCAAATGCGAAAAACCGGGTACGCACACTTGGCAAACGACAATAACCGCGAAACCGGTCGTGTGCTTCCGGAGAAATTTCTTCCTCGTCATCCAGATTCAGTGTCATACTACTCATATCGAAACACCAAAACATTGAGATCTAACCAGATTGCTGAGTACGGACACTTTCTTTGAGGTGCATTGCAGTGTGCCCGTATACTCCACCTGCTAAGACCTCAGTTTAAACAATGTCTCATGAAAAGATGCAGGTTCTGATTTCTCAGAATCGCATCAGTTTAACTGTCATCATGACTTGCGGGCGCGTTCATCTTGCCGATTATGACACCTTGCACTCTCAGATCGATAAATAATGTGTGCGAATACAACAGCATCACTGATCCTGAGACTTGGGAAAATCCTCCAAAGTTTTAGACACCACTGAAGAATCTTTTGAACCCATCATTGAAATCTCACTGACCGTTCTTGGTGGAGTCCACTGGTCAGGCTTTTCATACCTTTCATCCAGTTCATAGACTGTTCATCCTAGCTACCCGGAACAATGAACATTGAACGCTAAGGAATTTTAACCAAGGGCACATGCAACATATTTACCAACCACCTCAGCCTGGTGAGCTGGAGTTTTTCCTCTGATGATTTATCTCGTATGTTCGGTAGTTTGTGACCAACCCTAACATTGTTCATGTGGTGTTACCAGAAAATTCCAACAATGCTACGAAGAAATCAGTGTTCCGATACTGACACATGAAGAATAACCGATCTACTTGCTGCAGCTTGCGCTCAACCCTAATTAGTCAAAACGGATGTCTCGTCGAAGCCAAAGATCACTGGATTTTGTAACAGTGCATTCCTTACATGAGATCACACATCATTCGATAATCTGCCTCTCGATGAAAAGCAGCTACTCCCATCACTGAACTTTTCTAGCTGGAACACTGTCTCCCCAAATAACGTAGGATACCGCGTTGGATCCACCCAGTCCTGAAGCAGCATCTTGTAGTTTGTAGGTCCAACTCGAGTACGGTGAGCCGTTGCGCAGTTATTCACACTGTTCAAAAATGTTGCCAAATTACCTTGATCTTCACTCAGAAGAATTATGTCATCCGCGCATTCAAGATCTGACACTTTCCGACCGAGGGAGAGTTCAATGCCACTACTAATGCATTACAAAACAACAGTCTCCAGCATTACATGAATTACGAATTCAAACAGAAACGGAGAGAGATATATAAGGTAACTCCGCCATACACAGATTCTCGTTGTGAACTCAGATGAAAGATCAAGGTAATTCGAAACTCGGCTTTTGCTGTTCATCGGAAGACGGTTTTCGATGGAAATAAATTTCTCTGATAAACCTTTCCACAAAAGGCAGCTCCAAGTAACCTTTTCGTGAAGTGAGTCCTACGTAGCTTTTAAATGAAGAGATGAGAAGAAGTGGGCCCACGGTAGGTGGGTCACTATCAATAATGATCATTATCACTCGTTTGGAAACTGTTTCACTATTTATATCAAATCAAGTTCTTCTAACTCCAGAGCTAATGCTGAGCAATCTTCCAACACCTCAAAGTCGTTCACCGCTCAGTGTCGTTTCCCAGGCTCCGAATCAGTCGCATCATATCCGAAAATTAGCGAACTCGACCTTCGCTTATCCATTGCTTCTGTGTTTGTCTGGCTCTGTGGCTTTGGACATCGTTAGAAGCACTAAACACTGTTCAGGGTACTTCACATTGGAACATGGGCCTTTAAAATTCCGGTTCACTGCAACAGCTATGGGCTCCTTTAAAATAACGCCACATCAAAGCTAATGCTACCCTGGGATGATGAAGCAAGTCGGAACACTAAAAGTGAGGATAAAAGCTAGCCTAAACTAGGTGTTATCAAGCTGCATCGGAAGCTTGAAGGAAGATAATACATTACCATCACAGTATTTTTTCTCTCGAAACCTCGCCTAAGGTACTTTAGTGAGTGACAGGCATTTGTCACCGAGCCCAAGCAAAAAAAACCGTATAAAACACAGTCACCAAAGGCCAAATAGAAATGATTTTGTACATTTAGGGCGTCAGTTAACAGCAATATCTCTACGTCATATGCGAGGCAGCTTGCATCACGCTGCTCCCAAACCGAAACTGCTTGCCGATCGAGTAAGTTATCAAGAAGAAATTCCCATCGAATCTTTTAAACCCGTGGCAAGGTTTCTTTCCATACTAACGGCGCGGAGTTAAAAGTGACTCAACAGTCCTTGAGACTGCATTATGACGGCTTCCGGCAATGACTCAAAACCGTGGCGCAAAAGGTTTTGCTCAGACACGTGATCCCTTGCTAGTAGCACAATGTGCCAGAAGACTTTGGGTCACTGGGCGGTAATAGACTGCTGCGAGACTTGAGTGGCTAGAAGATATCTTATGCCAAATAGTGAAACAAACCAGGGCGTAAGCCTTCAAAGGGTGAAGAGAATAATCATCAACTCCCACCTATAAATGACTAACACTCGTCTTACAAAGTGATTCCAACTGTTATAACCACCGGATTCAATTCATTTTTTGCAAATATACACACGTTTCTGACGGCCTGGATGATTCAATAAAGAATTTACAAACGTGATGTATGCAATGATTCGGTGTTTGAATGAACGAAGTTATTAATAATATTTACATAATTTATTGTTCGTCTGTCTGTTGGATCTGGTTTTCCAGTAAGTTTGGGTCAGCTCTTCAACGGAAGTTTAATTTGAATGATTCCTCACACTGTAAAATGGACTCACGCATGACCTGTTATCGGTCACGTCTAACCCACGCATTTCCCATCCTCGCAGGTCAACGCCATTAGTATTATCAACGCCGCAAGATGAGTGCGACCACTGTTACGACGAATGCAGTCAAGATAAGCCTTAGCTATGTCGGCACTCGCATACGGAGATCATTTCAACCGGATATGTTCCTGCCTGCGTTCTCACCAGGACTACTTTGGTTAGGGAGGGGCTTGAAGAGAGGAATGCAGTATCAGGCCACATTCAGGCGAACCGATCAGCTGACCATGTTTTCATCCATTTCTCATGTACCACTTCCCATCCGAAATTTTGCACACAGACAGAAAGAAAGAGGGAGAGAAACATATTTGACCCATTTTTAAAAAGAGAACAAAATTGGCAGTGACCACGGTAATGGGAGCGCACTGAAGTCGATAAGCCTTGCAAGAATATCGCAGATACGATGCCCGAATTGAGCAGTGTTAACGGTCAAAATTTATGCATGAATGATTGGAATAACCTTTTTTAGCTTATGCAGCGGCACAACATCACTGGGATGGGTTGGTGGCCGAATGCATGACTATGGCCGACCACATCCGATCTTCACTGAAGAATGTCAGACATATCATGAACGCGCTAGAGCTGGCTCCTATCAGCGTAGGATAGCTTGAAAAATAATTAGATCCATACAGAACAACTTCGAATGCGACATGCATCCCATGATTTCAGCAACAAGATGGACCGAAGGATGATGAAATCAGCGGTAATTCTGCAATCCAAGGTTTGTACTGAGGAAAGCCCTTGAACTGTCACCGCGTCGACATGGGTCTGAAAAGAGGACCAACACTTATACAGCAACCAAGTTCTGAAGGTTGTTTGACTGAATGCCTTTGTTGTACTTAGGGCCCTACGGAGAAACCGTCGATTGAGAGAATCGCTTCCTTTGAACGTGATATCATGCTGACATTAAAATCCAGAATCGGAAGAGTGCTATATCATGTGGTGTGTGAGTTCAGTGAACCCCTGAGAGCCAGCAGGGATAGCCCCGTGGTTTGGGCTTTCCATTGACAATCGTTCAACACGGGTTCGAGTCCACGTGAGGCTCTGTGGATGTGAACTGCTGATGATTCCTAACAAAGATAAAACTGTTGTATATCACAAGGTTTTCCACGGCGAGTTAGGCGTTCACACAGGGTGATGAATTACATTAAGTAGAGACAATGAACTTGATCATCGGTGCTATTTTCTACGACTTATAGCGCTTCCGGCAGCGGTCAGTCGAACAGCTCCATGAATCTGAGGACTTGATGACTTGATTATGAATCCCACTACTGCCGGTGAACTCCCTGTTAAATGGACTCTTATCAAAGAAACTTCTCATGTTCAAATGTTCATCTGATATAGGATGCAAAAGATAAGAAGAAAAGAATAAAAGAGCTTCAGCCGAATGAAGATGTTAACTTTTCCCCGACGATCACTGCTGACCGAATATACACTCTTTAATGTGCATGAGCATAACGAGCTAGCATCTCTTCCTATCACCCGGTTCCATAGCACAACTGAATCGCGAGTTTCACCACTCCACGTCAAATCCGAAGCAGCCCTATCACACGATTCGAATGGTGGGGTCGCATGACCACCCGGTGCACTCCATATCTTGTCATGTCAGCATAAATGGAATTTACGCAGCCGTAAAGGAAACCGGTGAGCCTGCGCATGCAAAGTGGGAGGCAAAACACACTTCAGAGATGTTATGATGACAATAAAGATACATTAGTCTGAAATTATGAAAGAAGTTGCGAGTGTATTTTGTGATATCTAAGTGTTCATTTTTCGGTATCATAGCTTTGTCAGAAAAGACGGTTGTCAGTCGACTTTTCAGCTACCGCGGGTAACCTTTCTCGAGATCAGTTTGTAGCAGAATTCGAGTGTGATCAATCCTGAGGAAGTTTATCGGCAGTAAAAATCTACCTTTTATACAACAAAGATGTGGTGTGAAACAATAAACACGAGCATGTAACACCACATGGAGCATTGTTTTTACGATACAGTCCAAACTGGTCTCGACTCCAATACATTATTGTATTTTGTGAACTTTTAGCTGATAAAAATTAGCCAGAAACCACAGCTTCACGAATGCGATAAAACTAACTAACTAAATCACGTTTGTCCTAATCTTCTCAGGTAAATGTAAATAACGTACTGATGATTTGCCATACCTAATCATCAAATGAAAGCGAAAGACGTTAATTCGAAGGGCGCATCGATGAAGTCGAAACATGTTGGTCTACCGCAAATGACAAACTAAGTGGGTGATGCGCTATTCTAATTCCGACGGGTTAGCTATTTGCCGAGGGAGCGAGAATTCCGGTGCAGCGTCACAGCCCGACTTGTAGAGAAACAGCAGAAGTAACGCGTGAATCTTTTCTTTGTGTGGGCCTAAACTCGGCCAGAGTTGAAGCTCTCAATTTGAAACTTTTTAATCCAATGATTCTACGGAAAATCTAGGAACGAGTATAGTAAACGTGGGTAGTTTGCCTATCTGAAAGGGCTGGCAGTCCCATAGCCTGCGGTTCGGTGGTGCTGAAATTGTTCGAAAGGATCTTATTACCGTGGGTTAATATTGGGTCTGCTGAAGAAGATACACGCAAGGTTGCTTATCGATCTTAGAGCTCCACACTGAAAGTTGTAGCTTACCTAGTCCACTCAAAAGCTTCCTCTTTAGAAAGTGTGAGACAATCAGAACGGTGTTTTATACTAAAAGAACTCATTGGGTTCCGTTAATTGATCAGCATTGTTCGGTATGCTCTCAGTAAGTAGTGCAGAGCCAAATGTCTGCAGGCTGATTTCACACTACGTCTATGATCGGAGACATTTCCCTTGTTTCAGAGGTTTTGCTAAAAGGTGTGTCAGAAAAATTCATTTACATCGTAAAATCCCCTTACATTAATATCCAAAGCTGAGGTTCCGACTCACGATGATCTTTCCTTCAAGCTTACCACGAGAAGTGATGTACTTCAGGGTTTCCCTCTCTCTCCTTTTCTCTTTAACTTGGTGATTGATATGGTCCTGGAGACAGCTCTACTGTCAGGTGATGGTAGTGGCATTGAACTTTTCCCTGGTGGAAAGGTATCACACCTTGAGTATACTGACGACATAGTTCTTCAAAGTGAAGATCCAGGTAAGTTGCAAGGTTTTCTAGACAGCTTGAGTATTTGCATAACAATGTTCGGTATGCGTTTTGCACCTTCAGGATGCTGTTGCAGGACTGGGTTAGTCCAACACCAAACCTTTCAGTGTCTGGGGTGACTATAAACGTGGTAGACAAGTTCTGTTATCCGGGGAGCTGTATTTCACCCGGAGGTCTGATATCGGATGATGTGTTTCTGTGTATACAGAAGGCTCGCTTGACATTTGCCAACCTGAGTCACCTATAGCGTCGACATGACATCCGTTTACCTATCAAAGGTTGAGTGTACGCTGCAGCAGTCAGGCCCGTGCTTCTGTAAGGTTCGGAGACATGGCCACTGAGGGTGGAGGACATGCGAAGATTGCCTGCATTTGAACACTGATGTCTTCACAGTATTTCTTGAATCCGATGGGAACACCGTGTGAGTAATGCTGGGGTTCGGCGGAAAGCCTTAGGTTCAAGGATCAAATCACTAGACGAAACTCTTAAGCTCACCAGGCTAAGATGGTTGGGACGTGTTATGCACGTCCCCTGACAGGATCCCTCGGCGTGCTACGTTTGCTGAGGCGGGTACCCGCTGGAAGATTAGTAAGGGTGGTCAGTCCATGACAAGGAAGAAGGGTATGAAAAGCAGAACTAGTGGACCTGGCCATGTAGGGCGTGTTAGACTCGGTGGGTTGGGTCCAAGAGACCCTTCCACTCAATGGTTAAGTACGCTGGGGGACACGGCTAGATGCCGCGATCAGTGGTGCTTCTGCGTTTACAAACTTTTCTCATCGACCTAATTCCATTAAGGTGGTTCTTCTCTTACTCCTTTCACACTCTTTTCTCATTCATTATTTCCTTTTGAGATTGCCTGTTATGAGATAGCAACCAAAGCCAAAGCACCCAGTGCTTGGTTAATGGTTGTCTGAACAAAACAGAACAGAGTTGACGATGGCGTCTAACAACGTACAATTTCTTTGTCTTTTATCTTTCCTCTGAAGGTAAGTAACTTTCAATCCCGTGGACATTCATCATCCGCAAAAACGCCTACCATGTTGTGCTAGGCTGCGAATTACCGACACCAGAAAGAACTTTACAAGTTCAGAAGAAATTAATTGAAAATATAAATTTTTCTTTATCGCGCTCCCTTATACCAAAAGCTTCTTATAGCCAGGATGCATTATTTTCCTTAATTTCTGATGAGCCACACAGGGCCCTCACTATCAGGTTTCCTCTCCTATCTGCGAATAATGAACCCATACGAATACAACTAGTGCTTAAATATCTTGGCACTACTTCATCCTACAACCTCTCATGGTCGACGTACGTTCAACAGACTTCTGTATAATTAGAAAGTTGTCGCCTTTCTCTCTCTGTTTAATACTACTTGCTTTGCCGCTTCACTTAATTTTTTTTAATTTCTGACTGCGCGCAAGTTCCCCCACTGGTTGCAATGCTCTCCGGTCATTTTCCCTGGTCTTATGAACTTGGTAATAAGGCCTATACAGCACATCTGTAAATGCTGAGATATACTTGTTGGCGCTGTCATTAATAAACACTTTTTTGCCTGTGGCCAGATTACTTACAAAATATTTCCTGTCACCACCATCCTCTTCGCAGCGGGTTTTCAAAAGCTGTCTCCCTCAAGTATGTGCTTAGAGTTCAAGTTTCAACTTACCCGCACTTCTGCATGTTGCAGTTCTGTGTTGCAGTACCATGATCGTCAGCTTGCTGACCTAATGAAAGTCGTCATAGATTTACGGGACTGTTTACTTGCATGGAAATTACCATGGTTCGCAAGTATTTCCCGATTCAGTATTTTTATATCCACAGATATGGGGTATACGCTGAAAAGCCAACCAATGAGATGTGCAAAGCTACTACCGACTTGACTTGATTTGAGTGAACTGAATAATTACACCTTTTTGAATAACCAAATGAGTTCCAGGGGTCAGGTGAGGTACTCAGACTGAGGGCAAAGGAACTGTCTTCTACCGGTCCATTTCAAACAGTAGACGAATATGATCTTTTGGAGGATAGTTTTTCCCAGCAGATTTGAGGCTGCACTCACCAAAGTTAAGCCACAAAATTATCCAAGTCAAAACACGTAGTGTAGGAGAACCTCTGGTTCCAACGATTCATTTTCTAGTCATTACCATCACATTTATCTCGTATGATACAGGGAAGATAAGACGACAGTCAGCAGTTCAGTCAATCAGTTAGCCATTCGAACCGGTAGTCGCCCAAAAGATTGTATAAAATAGGGAGGAGAGGGGTTATGTTGAGTGTCATCACGTGAACTATCAGTGACCCGAATCGACGAAGCTTTCGAGGCTGACATCATCAGCCTTTGACCAAGGAGGCTCGAGGACGTGCACCAACGCCTTTTGCGAACACATCTCAGGTTTGGGGGCCCGCATACGAAATATTCCAGCCGGTCCTAATGTTCAGCAACTGATCGCTTTAGATTCGTTGCATGGCACTCCGTACGCATCACGAAACGCGTTCTTCTCTCCAGCCGAATAGACATTAATTGCACTAGAGGGCTGAAGACAGCTTTTTTTATGTATTTTGTCAAATTCCTCTTCCGTCAAACTTCACAGGTGCACTCAAACTGTTAGATGATCGTTGAGGCAAAAATAGATTATTTGGTCTTCTCACATCTGATGAAAAGACAAGTTAATAACTGGCATTTTAGAGCAGCCGTGTTAAATGTGGCTTTGGAAACAACACACAGAATCCTACTGTTTCTCTCAGCTGCGATATCAGTTTGAGAAGGTTGATGAATAGAGTTGTCTTATTAACTCCTGGTAACTTTTGGGTTGTTCTCTCATACTCCAGGTTTGCAATTTATAAATTTCCTTCTAAAGCCTTTCACCGATAGATTGTTGCGGATTGTCTGTAACTGTACGTCCACCTAGTCAACAAAGTGTATCTCTCTTGCCAGGTTTCTCTTTTGGTTCATGTGCACAAAACTGTGAACCTTTGGGCTTTGCCCATTCCATATTGCTTTTCTTTGGATTTTTCTTTGGATAGGGCCATCAGGATGCCTTGTTAAAACAAGATCCAGAATAAGAACGTTGATTTCCCATTCTACCTCAGACGAAAGCAGTATCGCTGAATGCGCGGCACTGAACTTTTACACGATTTTATCCATTTCTCTGGTTTGCTCAGTCGTGTAGAAAATATTGTCTACTCAACGACATCAATGTCTTCCGTCCTCTTTATTCCAAGATGGTCATAACATTACCGACTGGGAGTGGACCTCGGGGGATTCCATTGCAACTCCGTCGTTTCCTCGGAAGTGTATTCCGTTAGATAGAAATCATAGGCTAAGTAATCATTTTAACAACAGCTTTTGAGGCTTTTCACAGGGATTTCTGCGGAAAGGAGCTTCTATCCGATAGAGAAGCCATTAAAACTCACCAGTTCTACCAATGACCCATTTGTGAACAAATAGTCAACACTTAGTGATAACATTGTGTATACCTGTGTTAGACGGTCTCAACACCTGGAAGCTGTCAGCGACAGTGTACAAAGAAATCAGTTTGCTCACATGTTCTAAACCTTCTTCGAGTCATTGTTCCGAGGTGTGGTAAACTGAGTTAGTCTTGGAAAGAATGGTATGAAAAAGCACAACGGTTATGTGGATCTTGTGCAATCATGAAATGGTTGAACCCACCGGATTCATGTTTGTTGAGATATATACCAATTTGACCCTAGGGTCTTCAGTGCATCAGTCATTTCTCTCTCAGCATAATTCTTTTGATGTTTTACTGGGGTATCTTCCGTAACTTTTGATTCATCGTTGATAAGTTGCGATCTTCTCCAGATACCGTCGCATCGAGTCCGTATTACAGTGTTACCACCTTTATCCCATTAACCTAGAATAACTTGTCGATTCCGTTGTAATTCCTTTAGTCCTTCGATATATCTTCTAGTTATTAGACTAAGATTCTCAACTTGGGATCGACGATACTGATAGCAAGTTGTGACGAGTTGGTTCTTAGGGTGTTCCGAATCAGGTAACGATTTTAGCAACAAATCTACTGAGTGTATCATCAAACTGCCAAGAGGAACTCCAAACCTAATCTGAATCTCCTTGTGCCGTAGACAATATGTTTTGTACTCTGATGAAAAGCTTCAGTCAAAGTCGTTTGGCTTACTGACTAATCGGACGACAGACCGACTGAATGTCTTCTTACCGTCCATATCTCATGAAAACTACTGTGATTGTAAAAACCCGAAAACGTGTTCGCCTACACTAAGCAAAAGAAGTGACGAGCGAGCTAAACCTCACCAGGATGATCTCGTAATGACTCTAAGTGATGTATGAACAAAGATATTCATCTACTACACTATTCCGTGCAGATGAGACAATGCAGCAGGTACATCAAAAGGTCAGTTCCGAAACGAACTCACAATCCAATGCATTTCATAGAGTTCAGTATTTGTTCACCTCTGGACTGGCTCTTTTGCAAACGGAAGGTATACTACCGGCGGATTTCGCCGCACACTGTACAAGCCAATTCACTCGCAAATTACTTAGGTTGAATCACAAGACGCCTAACGGAACAAAAGAGCACAGGATCGTAGTTGTTTACACCGAGGGATAGTGAACAATGGGCAAAAGACAACAACCACCCACCTAAAACCATCGGATCACAGGATCAATGAATGTGCAGCCTCTTGTTTTATCCACACTGTCAACAGAATAATAAACAAAACAGTCAAATTTGAAGCACTAGACACCACGGAGCCGATTGTGAACAACCCCAGAGAGATCACTGATTCTAACAGTCCAGACCCTCGAGAAAAATACAGACGAATTAGCTCAGAAGATTCTTAGCCTAATCAGATTAGAAGGGCTGGGACTTGTGTTACGCATACTCACAAATAGACTCCCCGGTGTAAAAGTAATGGCTGGACAGTAGGTCAAGTTAGCCAGTCCATGATCTGCCAGAAAAAGTATGAAAACCTCGACCAGTGAATTTGACCGAGTAGAACGCGTTAGGCATCCTGGGTGGAGTAAACGAGATCCGGACACAGTTTTGTTGGATACATGTCAATATGGATAGGTGCAGCGGCTAGCTGTGTATTCAGTTGCCTTCGGGCACTTTCTGCTTGAAACGAATAGCGAGCCCGACGACTTACTGTGTTGCATTTCGTTATGGACTTTATCAGTGCAACTTTGGAAATATTCTCATCATCAGCATGGCACTCAGAACCCGCTACTTGAAGGGAACTTTTGCTCAAATTAAAGACACAATATGTTCTGTCTCACCATCCAGAACTCGTTTTCGTGCAAGCTGGACCAGGGAACGCAAACGCACTGGTTGGAACACTGGTCCTTGTCACACAACCTCAAGAAAGATAACAGTTCTCGCGTCGGTCAATAATAACATTCGACCTCTTTTTGGAAAGATGATATTTCTAACCGATTCTCTAGAATCATGAATTAACATGAATACCTCTTTGGCATGTATAAAAGAGTTTTGTTTGAATGAACGCACTGAAGACGAATTCGTCCTCCTTGAGAACTTGGAGTGCTTTTGTCACCACAGAAAACAGCGTAAGAAAAGGACAGAGGGTGGTGTGGTTATTTACATCAATTCAGAATGGTCTAGCAAGTCTGAAGATGATTTTACCTTCTATTGTAACGGTATTGTTTGCGTTGTTAAAATTCATCCTGAATTTTCGCCTACTTGAGGCAGTTGGATCAGCAGTTCTTATATTATCTCTCAGAAAGACATCAAACTGTTTTTTGACGCTTTTGTACCCGTACTGATTCCATTACTAGATGACTATTTATGTATTATTGTCTGTGATTTTCTTCATGCACCCAGGTATCATTTCTTTTCTGTTGATTTGAGTAACCTCTGCTTTTTCCCGACTATCCGAAGGGTTTTTTAGATAGAATTATTACCAAACATCCTGAACTTCTTCAGTTACAACTGATAGCTCCTTCTTCAACCAGTGATCCCGTGATCATTACCGTCAGACCAAACATAATCACCATCAGCGCACTGCTGACTCGTCGTAAAAAACGAATAAAGGTAGCTTGTAGAAACTTGTCACCCGTTGACATTGTCCATCTTCGAAAATCCCTTTCCACAGTTTCTTCGTGGTTTTTTTCAATGCTCTCCTTGCCCGTTGAGCTTATTTATGAAGGCAGTGTGTGCCATATTTGATTTTTATTGTCCTATGGCGAGTGTATATTTTAACAACGGCAGAATGGCCTTTCTATCGGTCAAATCTTTGGAAAGTCTAAAGGAACACGCTTCTGTGAAACGTCAGTTTACACCAATCGGACACAAGAAATGCGTCTGCTGGATGCGACATTTTCCCACCAATTTTTCTGTGCTACAGATAGCAAACTTCTTTGAAAATCAATCAGGCTTCTCTGCTGACGAAAGGTCACGTTAGAAAACTACACTACAGATGCGACAGCCTGAACGAAACATTCATCATTCCATCATCAGATACCCTATCATCCTACATTCATTTTATTCGCTTGCTTATAGAGCCTTTTTCCGCAGAAGCCTTCACGTTACTTCGAACCTCCTAATCAGCTTCTGCCAAGGGTCCAGACGGGTTATCCTTCACCATTCTCAAATTTGAAGTCAGCCCACTATCCCGTATGATGACCTCTGGCATCAACAAATGTCGATCAGTTTCATTTTCAGTTCATTCAACCACGAACATCGCACTTCTGTGCTCTGGTTTCGGTTGCTACCTTTCAGCATCCTTGAGTCGAGGGCAGAAGAATAGAAGCATACGTTAAAAAAGATCCAGAAAGTTGAAGTATTGAGCAAAAATCACGAAGACAAAGAGAGTCCGAATGCAACTACACCACAGGCCGCGACACCTAGCCATATCACAATGTTTCCAACACTAGGGTAGGCGGATTACGTGGACTCCTACCCGGACGTCTAATACGTTCCACTTGGCTGAGTCCATTGGTCAAGGTTTTCGTACCTTTTCACCATGTCATGGACTGACCACCTCGACCTACGTTCCAAACACGAACTATCGGTGGGCTTGCGTAACACGTGTCCCAGCCCCATTATTCTGTTTAGATTCAGTACTTTTATGACACTGAAGTTCTAACGTCAGCACTGCTGACATGGTGTTCCGATCATACTCGGGCAATGCCACGGAGATATCGAAGCCTAAACACCGACGGACTTCGATTATCTTCTACCCTCGGAGGCCATGTTTCTGAACCGTATAAAAAAACGGATCTAACCGCCCCATTGTACATTCGACGCTAAACAGAAAATCGGACGTCAAGCCGGCACCACAGATGACGGAGGTTGACAAAAGCCAATCTCTCCCTCTGTGGCCTCGGTGACACTTCATCCGCATCTGCCCACCTGGTGAAATATAACTGCCCAGGCAACAAATTTGTCTACATCAGCTAGAGCCTCACCTGCCAATACACGGTTTCGTGTTGAGCCAATCCAGTCCTGTAACAGCATTTTACACTTTGAAGGTGCAAAACCCATCCCAAACATTGGTACGCTGTTGTTTAAGCTATCTAGGGAATCTTCCAACTTACCTGGATCTTCACTCAGAAGAACCTTATCCTCCGCGTACACATTTCGCCGGCGCTGAATAATCGGTGGAGAATAAGGCCGGTGAGCAGTTTAGACGCGATACTTACCAAGATCATTCCTCTGCGGCTTTCACATAAGGACTTGTCACCTTCCTTGTAAATCGGTCCGATCACCGATTCACACCATTCCGCGGGAATCGGCTCACTAACCCAGATTGCCCGTAGAAGCTTTGTTAACTCAAAAGCCAAAGCTTTGCCTCCATCTCTGAAAAAAGATGAAGACAACCCACTCGGTCCAGCTGCATATTTACCTTTTCAAGTAAATTATCTCCCACATAAACTCCAATTCTGATAGAAATGTGAACTCCTCCTGCATCGTTTCTCCTGCAGGTGTATTCGGAAGGTCCACCGTTGAAGTGGGCCAACTGAATTGTTCCTTAAAGTGGTCCGTCCAATGGTCCAGGCTTCATCCCTCAGAGTAAATCCATGAGCCGTCGGATTCCTTGATTAGTTCGCTTGCACCGGGCTTCCGTGGACCGATACCTCTTATCAAACGGAAAAGGTTGCGAGTATTCCCAAAAGAGGCAGCCTTTTCTTTTTCCCTAAACTTCGTAATCTACTATTGTTCGCAGTCATTTCTCAGGCCCTTGGTCAGTTGGTGTCTCAGACATTTACGGACTTCATTGATTGTGGCATCTGAAGAGACGGATCAGCGAGCATCCAACAGACCAACTGATGTCAAACATATCCACCTGTGTGAGACCTACTTGAACCACAGTTCTGTATAGCATTAGACACGGTACTCAAGGCTTCCTTGATCTGTGTCAAGCGTTCATCTGCTTCTCGGACCTCCGTGTAGACAGCTCCACCTGAAAATCAGATTGTCGGTTATCATCCAGAAGCAACTGCGCGGGACAACTGGCATTTACGTTTGTGTGACCACGGAAAAGACGTAAACGGAAGAGAGCTCGTACCACGGCGTGATCTGAGTCCACAGGCGTAGATCAAAATGAACGAAAACCTTCAATCGATCCTCGCCAGCGGTGACCACACATTATATATTTATTCACTAGAATCTTATTTGAAAAGTCCGGAGTGTGAATGGATACTCTTCACTGAAGAGCCCACAAATGAATCACAACTGCGATTTCTCATAGTTTATATATATATATATATATATATATATATATATAATGCATTCCACACTCGTCTGGTTTCAGACTGTGCGCCAAACAAAACATGGTACAATCAGGGGGGGAAGGGGTGGAAAGTCCAAGTCCATGATTTGTTTTTTGGCGCGATACTGCCAGGTTGCCAAAGCCAAACCCGGTGGTTTTCTAAGGGATCCACAGCTGGAGCCTTTAGCTATCCGAAGCTCAACCTTCAAGACAGCGGGACGAAAGATGGGGTCCGTAACCTACTGGGGGCCTGTGACAGTGGGGCAATAACCCAGTACGGGAACTTGAACGAAGAACCCATGAAGGATCTTCTTCTGTTATGTCACGTGAGACCTGATTTTTGAGCAAACTTTGTCTTGTCTTCGCTAGTGTTTTGTTATAAATCTGCTTGCCGAATTCAGCTCTCAACTCCATGCATTCAATGGAGCAAGCGGAACGTGGACGGGGCAGCATTCTTTGGGCTGGGGCTGCCCAGCTTAGGAGGGTGGTAGCTTCCCAATTAGCTGCGATGACTTCTCTCACCGTCGAGACATACTCCAAGCACTCCACTCCTACGTTCATCAAGTGGAGGTTTTTAGACCGGTAAACTGTTTCTGTGCGTGTTTACTCGCTAGAATGCCCTCTTCATGGGCATAGAGATTAGAATCAGATGTTGAGCTGTCTATGTTCAGCTATGATATAATCTGCAGACCCAGTAAATGTAGCACAGCTGCTGGCACCCTTTCTCGCAACGTTTGTGCAACAATCAAGGACACTGGGAAGCTGCGAGAACTTCATAGTTCGTTTTGTCACCCAGATATCACGAAGATGGTCCATTCCCTTCGATCGAAAAATGTACCACCTTCAGTCAAGGATGTCCGACGCGTTACCTCTTCCTGTCAGATTTGTTCTGCGTTCAAAACAAAATTCAGAAAACATTTCCCAGGATCCCTAATAAAAGCCACGGAATCCTTTGAGTGACTGGGTACCGATTTCAAGGGCCCCTTTCTTTCACGCACTCACAGTCGATATTTGTAAACAAATAAGGACGAATACTACCGTCTTCTTTTTGCATTTCCCCGCCTAGTTATGTCTACGTACTTTGCTATAAAATGTTTCTTTCAACGGTTTCCCATTTTTGCTACTCGTGCACTCGTCCATTTTGACTGCTGCACAACATTCATGTGCGAAGAATTCACGATATTTTACACGACAAAAGAATAGTGGTAAGCCACAAGACAGCTTATAAACCTCATTGTAATGAACAAGTTGAACCCCTTAATGGCATCTTGTGGAAAACCATATGCCTTAGCCTAAAAACTAGAGGTCTTCCCCCTACATACTGGGAATCGGTTTTATTGGACATCATTCGCTGCGATCACCCTTGTGCACCACGTCCAATAACACCGCACATGGACAACGTTTCGATACGCTCTCCTTTTAACCACCCGAACATCACTGCCATCTTGGTTGACAGCACTGAGTGGTCTTTCTGAAGAGACGCATGTCTTCAAAATACGATCCCCTGGTAGAAGTGAAGTTGGTTATGTGCAACCCACAGTACGCCTACATTGTGCATGCAGATTGCAAAGAGGAAACAGTGTCACGTTGCCGGCTAGCACCCAAAGGGACCGAGTCACCGACGGAACCACAACATCTACCGTCCTCCCCGGATCACCACGCACCTCTGGAGGGCCCAAAGACGGCTAGCGTAATAAATGAATTAATGAATGGACGTGATGCAACTCTCGGGGAACCAAATTCACCCGCTTCCGATCATTCGAGCCAATTAGCACAACTACAGAAAGTGCATCCCTACAATTTGCATAACAGAGAAGCGTAGTTATACGCAGATGCTGTCACACTGAACACACTTTGTACTGTTGTCATAACTCCGAACGAATCACTTTCTATTATTGCTGGGGGGTGAATGTCATGATTTAATCATCTGCTGTATTTCACATAACCCATCCATAAGTTTCTCTATTTGAATTTCGACCAATAAACGTTTGTTGTTTGGCAAGTAGAGCGCTCTTTGATACTGCTGTTCGAAACCCCTAATCTACCGCCTACACATTCACAACTGAAGGGCTGTGAAGAGACACTCCCTAGGAGTGCGAAAACGAACCCTTAAGTATACTACGGCTATGTGCAGTCGAAGAGTAGCTTGTAAAGTGAACCATAGGAAGTTACCGACGAATAGTGAAGTGCGGGGTTCACGGACTAAAAAGAGGTTGACTACCTGAGTAGGTTTTTCCAAACGATGTACAGGGAAGACCAAAGATTACTGTGTCCAGAAGTTCTTCTTCTGGTCATGGCTGAAATGAAAAGCTACCTTATAGGGGAAAATGAGGTCATAGAAAGCGGCAAGCAGCTAGTCAAAACCAAAGCAACGGGCCCGGATGGCATCCACCCTGTGATCCTGAAACCACTAGCGCCGGCAGTGTTGGGCACACTGGCGAAACTGCTCAACTCCGCACGCGAAACCGGGGACTTGCCTGAGGAGTGGTTGACTCCCACGATTACCCCCATACAGGAAAGGGTCTATAGAGGTAATTGTGAGAACTACTGGCCAGTGAACCTAACCTCCATAGCGGTAAAGGTCATAGAAAGGATAGTTAGGGACCGGATAGTGTTGCACCTTAAACAACAGTCTTGTCCGGGAATCAGAACACCTGTTTGAACAGTAACTTTCGTGTCTGTCCAGTCTACTGTGCTGCTTGGAGGAAACGATCAGGAGAGCAGACGATGTGAAGCGAGTCTGGGTCTTTTGTCTGGGTTTCCAGAGGGCATTCGATTCAATGAACCACTGCCTCATCAGGGAGAAACTAAAAGAGTTTAGACTATCGCTGCAAGTGGTGACATGGATAAGGGGTTGTCTGCTTGACAGGACCTTCCAAGCAGTAATGAAGGAAGTTTATCTTCGATTGAACATATAGAAAATGGAGTACCGCAACAGTCGGTCCTTGGACCCCTCATTATCATCGTACAGCGTTAAACAGAAGGGCAAGTCCCACCGACTACTGCCTTTCTCACCACGTTACACCTGGAAATAGAAAGTATGAATATACAAGATGGACAGAGAGTGGACCCAAACGGGAGGGGAACGAAAAGAATGCCCTAGTAGCCAACACACGGAATACACAGTCTAACTGTAGAAACACACATCGATCAATCATTCTGATTCGACAGAAAGTGGCAACACGATTGCCACTGTTCATGGTTGACTGCCATATCCTTCAGTGTCTCCAGTCTACTGGTTGATGGGTCATTTGCACCCCAATCACGAAGCCGTGAGCCACCTACTTTTCCTGAGTTCGCTGCACATTTTCTCATTCCCCGTTGACACGTCATCTGTTGACCTCCACGTGGTTTCTTCCACTTCCTAGGAGGAACGGAAAATAGGGCACGGTATGGTAGACGTGTGTCTGCCATACGTAACACTTGCCCTAACTAACGAAGTCTACAAAGCTGTGATAGAACATTCTCTGAAATAATACCCAGTACTCGATTTCTGACCTCAGTATTGCTTACTCGATCATTCTACCCAATATTAGCGATGCTACTCGGACATCGGTGATCGAGAACCTGAAGATGACGAACATCTTCCGCACGTAGACCAAAAGTCCCGCAACTATACAACAGAAATGAGCTCACCGCGGCACGGTACACACGATTTTTCAACTTCAGTGAAATATTAGGTAGGTGCCACAAGTGCTTCAGTCCATTAGACGCCCCTCGAGCTTTGAATATACGCTTGCTATTCCTCTTGCATGTAAATGGTTTAGAAAGTGGCCCAGAAAAACGTTCCTTTTATGAATTCTTCTCCATTTCGCACTGGATCCTTGGCGCAGATTTTCTGTCCCACCTTGAAGAGAGTTCAAACTAATTTACGTTTGTAGGCCATTTGTGCAAAGCTAGAGAACTGTAAGTAGCGACCGTCTCAATTTGCTTTGCGACAATACTCCGTTGCAAAGTTCCACCCGGAAGTCTGGTTACTGAACATCTAAAAAGATAGACTATTGGCACGTGCTTCTTCGTGAATGACTGAAAGATTCGGATGATTAGGCTTCATGGAGTTGATAAAAGGAATAAAACTTCCCCTATTCTAAAAAATTAAAATGTCATCAATGTATCGCCTGTAAAGGGAAAACTAATAAATATTATCACAGAGTTTTCTTTCGATCATTCCCCGAAATACATCTGTCAAAGTCAGACCCAAAGGACTTCCCATGGCGCTTGGTGACCCTCTTGAATAAGGCGTCTGTGTTCCGATTAGTTTTAGTCTCTTGTATGTGTTTTCAGATATAAATCCATGTAAGGTCAGAATCCGTAGTTGTCTTGATATCTGTTTCTCTATAAGAATATTGTTATCCGGGGTAGTGTCCGGTTTGAAAGGTCGTGTTGGAAAGTATGTCTTACATTTTCTGCATGTTCTCCTTCTTCATGATTACAGCACCCGATCCTTTAACAGGTTAGGGTAGCAATAAATCGTCCATTTGTTTGAGTAGTTTAACAACCTTTCAATGTTCTGACTACAAACTACACCATTGGCCTATGGGCGCGGATAGGTATAGCTCTGAGAAATCAACTAGTTTGCCTTAAATCAACCGGCTTTGCCAGAAGACTTGGGCACCAGATCTTTAAACTGGTCACAGAAGTTCACAGGTCTAGGGTGTTATGGTTACGGTTGATTTCCAGCCCAAAACCCAGTGTGAACAAGCAGCAAAACCCACTTCGAAATTGCTCTACCGGTGGCACCGAACAATCAGCGCCGGAAAACCATCAGTGCTTCTTCCACTATACAAGGCTTTCGAATGGCCTCACTTGGAGACCTATATCCAGGCCTGGACTCCATATCTAGTTCGGGGTAAGAAAATTACTGGAGAAGATCCAGAGACGATTCACTAGACCGTTTCGCACACTGAGGGGTAGAAATTCTAAGGAACTTTCAGAGTATCTCAACTTATTCTCCGTGAACATAAGAGGCAAGGGTACGTCATGGTGGCGTACAATATCCTGACAGGCCGGGTCTGTTTGGGAATTCGCAAATGCCCAAGCAGCACAATACCCAACGCGGTGGGGCTAACGTTGGGCTAAAATAACTCGTGACATGTGCTTTGGAAGCTTGCATAGAAGTTCATGAATCTCCTTAAGGAATATAATAATATGAGTACTACAGTGTTGATTAACATATATCTGCAATACTAAAACAGCACATTTTGCTTTACTGAATATCCGTGTGGCCAGGTGGTGACGTGCTGGTTTTCCTCATTCTCCGCTGTTAGAATGTGTGTTCGGTTTTTCTATGGAGAAAAGTGATTCACCGCTCACAGAGATAACTAATGCGCATCTTTACAGTTTATGTTAACCTTGGTATACTGTTATTCCTCTGCACACATAATTCCATCTATATATATGTGTGTGCATGTAAACATGCGTATATATCCTTGGGCATTGAAGTAGTCAATTTGTAGTGTTGTTTTCTTTGGAATTCATGCAATATTGACTACCAGTCGCTATGTAACGTCGGCCATTCATATCCAAATTACGGGACTCGGAATATGCTGGTATGCGTAAAGCTACAACGTGGAAAAGGTACTGGAGGCGCAAGGTCCTCAGTGCAAAGTGCTTTATTTTGGTGAGACGGCATTATGAGAGCACCGGCGTTCTTGGCCTGAATCAGAGTCAATAGGTATGGTGAAAAAAAGCGGACGTTGCCATGTATTTCTTCAAACATACTTCACAATAGATAGTTACTCCTGGTGTCCATGTTGTTGAAGTAAAGCCACAAGAGTTTAGCCAATATCAGGTTAGGGGTCTACGGATCATTCAAGCAGAAGTCTTCTCACTACCACCGCATCGAAGTCGGTCATCCGGGCGGGTTAGCGTGCTCGTATTATTTTATTTTTTTAGCTGGTCAAGAAATACAGCTTGAAGGAACCATGTGTTCCACTGGTTTGGGACAGCGCAACGAAATGCCGCCCAAAACAGGCTCATTGTTGCCTTTAGTGGTAAACCAATGAAGTTTGTTGTCTTTGTCTAAACTCCAGACGCTGTTCGTTCCCTCCCAAAGTTCGCAGAAGAACCGGTGTTTGTCGTTAAAAGACAGCGTTTGTTTATCAATGCAGGAAGTCAAGGCGAAGCAAAATGAGAGTGCGGGTACGTGAATTGTCATTTTTTCGGGAGAAATCTCGAGCTACTATTTCTGTTGAGATTCTCTTTATTCATTTGGTGCAATGAACACCTCCTCAGGCATTCTGAAGCTTGGTAACAAATTATCATAAGTCACAACTAATATTCCTCTGAATTGGTTCAGAGTTTACTTAATATCTTCCTATTTCATTGATTATAGTTGTTTTGATACATAGATTATCAGAGCAATCTGTTTTGTTGAAAACTGTTTTCAGTCAAACTATTTTTGAAACCTGCATGCGAAAATGTTTTTTTCCAACTCTTCTTTAAGTGTCACTGTTTCACCTTTGTGCATATTTCAGATCCGGTGACCACGTAACACAACAATGGTGAATGTCTTCCAAACATTCTGAATGATGTAGACCTAGAATTGCAAATTTTACAAGCTTTCAGCATGCCATTTTTATAATAAATTTAGTGATTTTCGCAAACTGTTTTTTCAGTCAGTGATAAATTAGTGGTTTTGGTCGAAAGAATGGATATTGGAAAATAAACTAAGAAGAGCGCAGTTAGGATGCATTAGAAAAAGACGAGGGACCCATTTCCAGCGATTTTTTCGAACGCTGGGCGTGACCCAATACGCTCCCAATTGGGCGCAGGTAGCGCTGCCGAACGTTTTTAATGATGTAGCCCAACTTTGGCCTAACGCTAGCCCAATGTTAGTCCAACGCTAACTCAAAGTCACCCAACGCGCGCCCGAATGGGAGCACGTCCAGCTCTTCACGCAGTATGGTAGACGACTGGAATTAACTTGCAGAGGAAGTGACTGAGGTAACCAATGTAGCTGAGTTTAGGCATCGACTGGACAGGCTATGGTCCCGAGTGTTCAATGATGACCCACAATGACCGATTACAAAGCACCGAGTAAGCTCGTGAGCCTTCTTCAGACGTAGTGTTACTTAGGTACCCAAATTCTCCATCTTTTTTACTTCCATATACCACTTTCTTCAGTCCTTCCGTTGTTGCCTCTTTTGCTTTCTCTTTGTTTGTTTCTTTTTCCCCATTTCTGGTTAGTTTCCCCCAACTACTCGGCTTTCCTTGCACCCTTCGCTTCTTCCCTTGCAGCGTACAGCCCGTTCGCAACATCGATTTCCAAACGGTCTGCTTATTAGCCATTCTTCTACAGGTTAAAAGTAAATTGGTAGAAAGTAAATAGACGATCGACGAACCAAACATCTTTTTAATGAGCATTTTATTTTAATATATCGATTTGAATACAATGAAATACCTTTTAATATCAATTTACGGATAATTTGTTTTCATGTGCCGTAAGATGAGGATAAACATTAGTGATTCATTGTTTTTGATGTAATAGTGAGCAAGGGAAAACTCGATTTGGGAAAAGTGACAGAAATTATTAGAGCATATCACGATCGGTATAAAACCCTCGGGAACCGTTCACAAACCGCGCAGAAACCAATAGGAAGCCGCTCGAAAACCGGCCAAAAACCGATCTGTTTCGGAGCGGTTTTGCTATATATAGGTTCTTTTCTCTCTCATTTTTCGTTACCTTTGCCTTATCTCTTTTGCCCCATCATCTAACCTACCACCTGCCCTTTCTTTCTCCTAAACTTATCACCGACGGGTCTGCCCACCAGGTGGTTCACTGCTTCCAAGTATTACCCGCATAGCGTGAGTGGATAGTTACTAAAGCTCGAGGCACAAGTTTCTCCTGTTGTAGCAGCACCAGGCGATCCGTGGAGCCCACTCGTGCAAGTAACTGCAGTTACGTCCACAGATGTTTGGCAATCTGCCGTCGAAGTCCTGGAATCAACTTGGTATCTGCAAATGAATTGTAAGGGTCCCGGAGAGGCGAACGAGAGCACTGAAATCACGAAGGTGACAACGGTAAAGGTCCTTGGGGTAACCACATCGGACAGCTTCCGATCTGGAGTACAATGCTGCGCGGCCACTCCGAAAGCCTCGAGGGAACTTTACCAGCTTAAGAGAACTGTTGCGTCCATAAAGCCATGGACTGTATTGCCGTATTACAAGGCGTTTGGTCGGCCGCACCTGGAATACTGCGTCCAGACATGACAGCCCCTGGTAAAGAACATCAAGCTTCTGGAACAGGTTCAACGACGCTTCATCAGATGATTCGCTAACCTAAGAGGCCTGGCCCACAAGCAGAGACTTGAGGAATTGAACTTGTTCTCGCTCGAGCGCCATAGCCGCAAAGGCGACCTAATAGAAACTTTCAAGATTCTCAGAGGGTATGTTGATCTGCAGGGTTTGACTACACAGTTGTTGAACCTCAGCGAGCGTACGGTCACCAGAGGGCACCCATTTAAGTTGACGAAAGAAAGAGTTCTAAGTCGTTTGAGAGGAAATTCCTTCGCCGTTAGAGTGGTAAGTGATTGGAAACGGCCTCCTACGGAAGTGATGACCGCTGAAACGGTTTCGGAATTTAAACATCAACTGGACTTCTGTTGGGACAGTATTTGCCGAAACCGGCAGGTAGGTAGCCGCCCTAACTAAAGTTCTTTTTCGTTTCTCCTGTCCTCATTACCATTGTTACTATTGTAATTTCCCGATCAAACTGTTTTCCGCCTTTTCTTCTTTCGTTCTCACATTTCCGTCTCCAAACTTCGCCATCACTCCTTCCATTCCCAGTTTGTCTACTATCATTCTACCAATACCAACTCACACCTTCCTTCACCACCTCCAACCTTTCCGTCTTCGTAATTTCTATCCTTTAGGTAGATGGGGCGCTAACGGGAACCCACCGAAGGGTAGTGATCCTGTGAGGCTCCTCAGATTGGGGCTAAGGGGTGGAAAGTCCTCACTTCCGTTTATCATTACCAAATTACCGAAGTAGACTCTGTTCTTCGAGGAACGAATGGATACATTTGTCGCAGCACCGAGTGATCCAAGGAGCTCATGGTGCAACAACCTGGATAAACTTGGCACGCCGCCGTCTACGCCCTATGATCCGATTTGATTTGGTAAATATACATACATGTGTACTTAACAATTCAATTTACAGACGCCAACAGTGCGTACAAGACGAAAACAAACCAACAAACAACTGAAATAACAGAAATGAACGTAGCGTACATGTTATTAGGCGTAATTAGTAAACTTGTACAATATTTATAATTTTTCACTAATTAAGGTGTTATTTTGAGCATATTTGGGAAAGTAGTGGTCTGGAACGACAAGACATGGAAATTCGCACAGGTTTATTTAATTAAAGCAACAGAAAGTTTGATTTGAAAGCCGTAAAGGGGAACCTGAAGGACTGAACCACCAACTCCGCAAAGGTATTTCTAACATAACGACAATACCGCATTTAAGGCCACAGTTCCAATGAATGTCGATGCTGGTGCTGTTCCGGCATTTTGGAAATCCGTGACAGCAGTACCTGTTCCTAAACACTGCAACTGCATTTTGTCAAAAACGTTTTCTTCCCATAGCCATCACTTGTGCGCTCAAGTTGACCAGGCACGCTATCCTTGACCGACTGCGTTCCTCTACTGCTGAATATTCATCCACCGGGGTGCATAAAGCCAATACTTGACTCGACGTTTTTTTTCCTTTGAGCCCCAGCAGTCTGCACACACGCCCAAAAGATGCAATCTGGACGCGGACGCTTCTGTTTGCCACTACATTTAGCAAAAACTTGAATAGTTAATTGAAATATGTTCGCCGTATTTACCTCGAATGTTCCTCCGCTTTTGATTCGGCAGCCCACCATCTGTTTCTTCAAAAGCTGGTCTTTCGGGTGTACCGTTTCTTTACTCTTGTGGTTGAGAGACTACATTTCCAACGTAACGCAAAGTGCTAAATTTGGTACAAGTTTATCGAGTCCCTTAACGAACAACTTCTGTGTTCTTCAGGGTGCCGTCCTTTCCTCCGCTTCTCATCGCATATATCACGGACTTCATCACTGCACCACCTGTACAAATTTTTAGATATCCCGATAACGTGGTACCTTGCCAATCAGACTTTACCTCCCTTTCCGAGAACATTCACGATATTCAGAACCTTAAGTCCCATTCTGAGTGTATTTTCCCTACTCTCGTTCCTCGTTATTCAATAAGCAATCAGTCCTCAACGCCGCCACGGTTTCCAGAGTAGACTCGGCCACATACTTAGACGATGCAATAAACACCAGTTTACAGTGGTCTTCTCATATTCTTGGTTGTGTAAGAAAATTACGTTGACTGTTTTTGCAAATTCGTAGGCTAAGGCAGTTTGGCGCCATTTAGGCTGTTATTTTTTAGAGGAGAATTGAGAAGCATAGGTTTGCACAATGTAGCCGATGGGACAGCTCAGTTAGATCAGTCAACCGGAAAAACACGTGAACTGGGCGATACCTACATTTCACGAGCTTCGTACCTATGAGATATAAGATCGGTCTCATTCGAACAGTGTTCCGCAGAGCACGTGAAACATGCACGGAAGACATTAGCTGATGAGTATGGAAAACTAACCATAACGCTACAGTCCAACGGTTAGCCAGTGCAGTTTATCCTGAAGCACTGTAGAAAAGCCATATACAACGAGGCCACAAAATGCTCATAAGTTAAAAGTTTTCCTGCAATTGCCGCTCAGAGGTGACTACTTCAATCAACTAATTAGTAAGCGCTTGAAGTCGGTCGTCAAACGCAATTACTACGCGGCCGATCCAGTTATTATTTTCACAACCACACGGATACCAACACCGTCGATAAAGAAGCCCCCGTCTCACTGCGCCAAATCAAATTGTCTGTCAATTCATATGTAGATGCTCAGCCGTCTACATAGGCAGAACGGAGAGACGATTGCATCACCGAATAAATGAGCATATTCCGGTGTGGCTTCAAAAATCGATGACCAATCGATTCACAATCACGACGTCATCAGCAAAACCAAAGGCAATCCGATCATCAATTATACAAAATCTGATTGAGCAAAAAAAACTCGTTTAAGGTTATAAACAACACCAAAAATATGAGATTGCTCAGATATGCTGAGGCCCTAGACATTCTCAGTTATAAACCCAAAGTGCGCAAACAGTTTGAATGGCTTATCAGTTTGGCCCTATAGCATTTAATCCACTTCCATCTTGTCTGTTTCATTGGTTATTCTACTGACTATATAAAATTCACACCCCAACCATCCCCTGTAGTATGACTAATCTGCATGTCGTTCGCATCCCTCCACATGTTCCGCTTTTAGATTCATCCCCTCTGGTATAAATATCTGTCACAACTCTGCAGTGCCATATTTAGCACATGTTCTGGTTAACAGGATGAAAGTCCCAGAGGAACTTCCGTGGTTGAACCAGTTTTTTTCTACAGCATTATTTTATGCTTATTTCAAAGTGATAATGATTAGTTCAGCTCTGTTTTCAGTGCAGTACAATGCTTGCAAACTTGATTTCGGTTTCCTTGTTCTTTTTTCGCCAGACTCAAAGATTCGGTGAGGCAGTAACCAACAAAGCAGGGCTGTTACCGGTTGTAGAAGACTGAAATGAACATTGGCCATCGACGCGACACAGCGCGATACACTCACTGGCCACATGCGACCAACACCGTGACTATCGATAAGTACAAATCCTTGTGACACCAATGGAAACATTAATATGGCCACGTAACTGTCAACTGCCATCATCGTGACTACTGCTTTTCTATCATCCGGACTGTGATGTTCATAAAAAGTGTTGCATATGACCGGTTTTGAAGCACTGAAATAAATCTTATTTTATACCGTTTGTTAAGTATTTAAATGTGTTTCTGATGTGAGCCGGTCAAACAGATGGACCGTTACAACTTGTTGTAACAAGGATACGGTTCCTAATCATTAAAACCTGATGGCCGCAGATGGGGGCACAGCGTTCCATTTGCATCCACTTTGTGGTTGGTTTCTTCGAAATACGAAACAACCTATCTGGTGTCCATGGTATTCAGCCAGACTGACTGATACTGGCGAATCCGTTCAATTATACAGATTCAGTCCCGCTGTATGTTCAGCTCAAAAGACCATGTCACAGAAAGCGGCTGAATACCATGATTGCATCTTTGCGGCAGCCATCCATCACTAACTGCAGAAAGAGGACAAGTTAGCGTGCGAGAACTGTAGGAGGATCAGTCTGATCAAAATGGCTGCAAGAATTTCCTTCGTGCTACTAAACAACCGCCTCTCTGTTGTGAGACCGCCGGACACGAGCGAAGCAAAGGATTTATCGCCACGGTAGAGTCTGCGAGGATCACATTTTCACACTACGCCGAAAACTTCAGCACTATTACAAGTTCCAGCAGTCAACCATTGCCTTTTTCATCGACCTGCGGGTGGCTTTCGATTTAGTTAATCGGGAGTGTCACTGAATCCAAGGCTTCTGAGAGGATATTATTTGTTCACTGGGGCGCGAGTCCGTATGTACGGTGAAGAATCCTCGGAGTTCGCACTCAATACTAGCGTCCAACAGGGCTGCCTTCGTTCACCAATGCTGTTTAACCACGCGATCGACTGGATAAAGATCCAGGCACTGACGGACTAGCCTGTTATCCAGATGAGTCAGGAGATGCACATCTCGGACGTAGAATTCGCGAATGGCATTTTTGTGCTAGCGGACTCTCCCGTCACGCTTCATCCAGTCCTCGATCGAATCAATCATTTCTCAAAGACCATCGGGCTAGAAACAAAAGCTATACCAGCTTGACCAGGTTGATCAGCTCTACAGCTGTCCACCAATGAGCAACCGATCATATTTACTTCTTACTTTCATACGGCTATCACATGACAGTGGATAAGTCGGTTTCTTGGATGTCGCTGATTGCGCCTGCTCATGAACGGCGGTCAGAGGCGAGATCGGAACACAAGGAGATTCCGTTCTGGTTCCAAAAACGAGTACCGTAAACAGACCGAAGTCTCAATTGCTTGGCGTCCGACTTGACAGTACTGACCCATGTTTTCAGGTGCCCTCCAAGGCGGCAGTGCCAACTCTAGTATGGAGCAGATGACAGACATTGTTCTGAGATCTCGGTGTTTGAGTGTCACAGGATTTGGCCAAACCACTGCAAACGTTTTTATTAAAGGAACACCAACTTTTCAATGTGGAAGCATCGTTCTCTTATCGCGCCAGGTTACTTTGAGGATCATTTGCAGGCATCGGTGAACTAATGGTTCCTGTTTTCTGGTGTGTACGACGCGTAATGTCCACGTTTCGCAACCGCAGGTCCGTATCGGGTGGATGGTGGCTCGGAAGACTGGGATTTTGGTTCGGAGAGTGACCTCGTTTCGCACCCAAAAAGACTTACGTATCTGGGTAAACGCTTTCCAGATTTTTTCAATTGACACTTCGACTTCGTCTTTGGCTTGGCCCTTTGGGAGGATCGTGGAGCTCAGGTATTTTAATGTCTGCATGCGTTCAGTTAGCTCCGCGTTGACTAGCCGATCGAGCGCACACCGCCATTCAAGTATTTAGGATCTACACTGCTTCCGAACGGTCAGGCGAAGGATGAAGTATTACTTCGGATAGACAAAACCGGGAAAGCATTTCCCCAGCTACGGCGGGCGTTGTGGACTTGCAGTGAAATCAGCCTTCGGACTAAGATGCGTATCTACCGTACCGCTATATGCCCCGTGATCGGCTACGGCTATGAAACCTGGTCATTAGGAGTCGATGGAACCAGGAAGCTAGAGACGTTTGATTACTGGTGCCTGCAGTGTACCATGAAAGTAAATTGGCGTGATATAGTATCCAACGATGAAGTTAGGATATGGTGCTTTGAACGTGACGAACTTTCAATCTTTCTCTAATGTCGTCTACTGCGGTGGCCGAGTCATATCCTATGACGACCCGAGAGAAAACTAACCAAACAAACTTTTCGTCCCGAACGCTTTCCTGGACGACGCTACCACCTTGGTGGCCAGCTCAAAACGTGGATCAACACTATCGAGAAGGCTGTGGAGCGCCTAGGCTTACGGCCGGTCTATGATGCTCGCCCATGGAAAAAAAACTGGATCGCAGTCGACATCGAACTCGCTTCCAACCGACGCACATGGTCCGCTAGGATAACGCGTTTGTCATGGAGCTAGCAGAAGATAATTGTGTAAAATTAAGTAACGGTTTTGTGTTATTGACGTATTGTGATCGGAGTTCAATAGTCTCAATTTTGTAGGTTAGCTGACAGTATGATGATTGAAAGATGGTTACCGGCAAGCAGAAAATAAGATGACAGAAAATAACAGTAGTTCAGCGGATATGGTTGTGCAGGGTGCCCAACATCAAGAGAAGCTCAACAGTTCACTTTCTTGACGATCCAAAACTCTGATCGACTTGATTCTGCGTCTCAACCAGTTGTGTTTACGTGAGCCGGTACGATTCATGCAGGTTGTTTTTTTAACTGTCATTCCTTCGCTTATACTTCTGGACTGAAAAGAACCTGATTCTCACGATCACGCCGTTCGTGAGTACTGGATAACGGGCGGCGAATTACACGAACAAGTTGTTTTAGTATGGCACCTACGAAGCTAGATGACTTGCCACGATTCAGAAGTCAGTGCGATCACCGACTAGAAAATAGGCGAAGACAAACCATCCTGTCTAGCCGTGCTCAATCGTTATGGACTCCCTATATCGCAGACAATAAGCATTTTAAAACTGTTAGTGTCTCTTAGAATTATTTCATTGAAAACGTGGGACAACTGATCTTTTCTTTAAAGTAATCAGTCCAAGACACTTAACGGCATTCGTGATAATGAATATGTGAGTCATCGGCCAGTTTCAATCACCGCGATCTTCCTCATCTCCCTCCGGTTCACGATCAACCATTTTTTAGGCTTCTGGCCAGTTGACGTGTCAAGGATTTGTGCATCTTATTGCGGCCGAAAAGACTAAATTTTGAGCGTGAACCGATGCCACTCATGCAGATGGTGTCAGTTGTTTATGAGAGATATTGAAACTGAAGTCTTGTTCGGCCATACTGACCACAACCAACGCTTCCCTGATCCGTATCAAGAGTCGATTCGAACCCCCAGACTGGTTGTTCGAAATCCGATGGACAATTTCTGGAGATCTTGTGGCAACTCGACGTAAAGATAAAAGGAAGTTTAAGAAAACATAGGGGAAAAATCAACGATTTTTATTGAAATCTTGAATAAAGAGTAAAAAAGAAGTCCTAAAAATTGATAACAGAAGCAAAAGAAAATAATGCAAAGTCCCTGATTGGTGTTGACAAAAAATTAAACCTGAGCAACCGATTGATACAGCGACAGAACATGGAGTCTACAGGGTCAATTTCATTGACAATTTTTTAATGCCGCAAAACACGGGATTTAAATTGATCGAGAATCTGCACTAATCTGATCTGATCAATTGAATCAACACTTGGCCTTTACTCACTGTGTCTCCCGCAGAAACCGTTACTTGATCGACCCGAGCAGTGGCATTGGCACGAACCATGAGCTCCATTTTCATTGCAATCAGAGTGACCAGTGCCTGGCCAACTTTAACCATGTCACCTGGACAAACAAATACATGTTCAATAACACCGGGCATGGGAGACAGACAACTCAATCCACCCCCAACTGGCTTCTGGTCGTCTGAATCGTCAGTCGCCAAAACCGACCTATCGCATGTGTGCTGTTGCATATCGGACAGGGCGATGTCCGAATGAATTCTGTTTCCATGATTGAACAAGTGCAATCGGAGATCTTCGGGATCATAGACCACGGTGACCGTGTGTTGATGACGTGAAGATGCAGCTGAGTTCTCGTCCGACAATTCGACTTGAAATTCATAGCTCTGCAGACCGCGTTTAACTGGACGTGTTTCGAGGGCAGTGACGTTTACACATACTTCTGGAGCAGACTCCAATCTATCTGACCCTGAAACAGCTATTCGGTATCCAGATGTGGTACCACTGCTAGGATAGGTAACACGTATGGCAGTCTTTGGATAATTATTCAAAGAGAATTCGAAATTCCGAATATAGGGCAGATTCAGACGAAAACCAAGTAAATGAGGGATTTTTGCCAGTGGATCGTGCGAATAGAAACGCGAGCAAAAATGTAACGATGGTTCCAACGTTGCCCAAACAGCTGCCGCTATCTGTAGTGATAAGGTTGCCGAGTTGTCAGCTTCCAGGGCACCGAGTGATGTGGTACGTAGGTCATCCAAATGTTCCTCAATAAATCCTGTATGAACCTGGATAAAAATAGAAGCAATGGATAAGATAATTTCCCGTCAGGTAATGGATGGCCACAAGTGCAACATTTTGATGATTTAACAAAGTGGTTCGGATTAATGAATTTCGCAATAAAATCCAATGACTGTACAAACGGTAGTAGAACTCTTTCTACTCATTTTTTTAATTTATTCATTAAATCTTTACCGCGAATCCGTGGCTTGCCGAAGAGTCCATCTTACACGTAGGTAAAAGGTTTACGGACATAAAACTGGCATATATCACACTTCCAACTTTAGTTTTTTGTCTGTATTCTTCGTCACGAACAATTTGGTGCCGGTGTGAGGAATCTCAGCCATGCAACATAGGTCGGGCTGGGGAATGTGAGTGCAACCTCGAAGGAAAATGACTGGAAAATCACACAGCCAATCCATATTGGGAGAGTATCCGTAAATGAACACAACGGATTACGAAAGTTTGATACCATTCAAAAACTGCTAATAAACGGACCACACAAGTCTTTTTCATCGACAGGGTCCGATGTTGTACCGAAATTCAATTGACCCGAGAACAGTACAAGTCTACACGCGAGAAACGATAAGCAACAAGCACTACGGCAGCTGAATGTGGAAACCCGAGTTTAGGTAATCTTAAACGACCCGAAAACAAAAATTATAAAACGTCCAAGGCCACGGTAAATCCTGAGTATTTCAATTTTTCGACGGCGCAACCTCTCGAACTACAACCAGAGAGAAGAAATCCAATTTTCCACTTTCCCTAACCAGGCCGTTTTGGTCGTTATATGGTTGCGCAAGAATGGTCTGGAAGAGGTATTTTATTGTTTATTATTATTATTATTATTATTATTATTATTATTATTACTATTATTATTACTATTATGGCGTTATGGTATTATCATCATACAGAATTAAACAGCAGGGCGAGCCCCACTGAGCACTGCCTCTCTCACCATGTTCCGCGTGGGAATAGAAAGAATGTATATACAGGGTGGACAGGGAGTAGACCTACATGGGTGAGGAAAAGAAACAATTCCACAGTAGCCAACACATGGAAAACACAGTCTAACCGTAGAAACACACATCGATCAATCATTCTGATTTGACAGAAAGTGGCAACACGATTGTCACTGTTCATGGTTGACTGCCATATCCTTCGGCGTCTCCAGTCTACTGGTTGACGGGTCTTTTGCACCCCAACCACGAGGCTGTGAGCCACCTACTTTTTCTGAGTTCGCTGCACATTTTCTCATTCCCCGTTGACATGTCATCCGTTGACCTCCACGTGGTTTCTTCCACTTCCTAGAAGGAACGAAAAAATTTACCAACTTTTGGGGCATACGTTTTCGGTGAACAGCACTGAATAGCGCCGTTACGTCAACTGAATCGAAGGCGCTTTTCAAGTCAAAGAAAACCATTATTGTCGGTCGAGGGTGTGTCTGACGCACCTCTAGTAATTGACGAGCAGTAAAAATCTGGTCGATGCATCCTCGACGCGGACTGAATCCGACCTGTTGTTTGCGGGTGTTCCTCTCGTAAGTCGGTGTCAGACGACTCAGTAAGATCCAGGCCGATACCTTGACAGTTATCGGAAGTAAACTGATCCCACAATGGTCACCAGTCATTGCGTATTCCCTTCTTGAAGATGACCTGCCTCAGGATAACTGAATACGCTTCTGGTAACAAATGTCACAGGACAAGGTGGTAAGTGATTTTATAAACACACCACAACCCACTTTGAGAAGAACTGGTGGAAGTTCGTCACGACCGGCTGCTTTCCCTCGCTTTAGTAATCGAATGCACAACTCTGCTTCTACTTCCGATGGGGTTCAAGTGATACTCCTCAGGGACTGACAGTTGTTGACACAGAAGTAACTACATTAGCGCGTGTCCAACTAAATTGCTCCTTGAAGTATTCGGCCCAACGTTCGAGCCTTTGTTCTTAGCCATGAATTGGCTCTCCATTTTTATCGCATATCATTTCACCGACCGGGATTCGCCGTCCACCGGTGTCGAAAATAAGTTTAAACAGTCTTTGTTTGTTACCCGGAACAGCCGCTACTCTTATTTCTTCAGCCACTTTAACCCATCAATTTTAGCGACCATTCTTAGGGCTTTTGGAACTTGCTTTTGTAGATTTCTTCGTATCTTATTCATCTCGTTACTGTTCGGGAGCTGACGCTTCTGCTCCATTAGATTGATCGACTCTTGAGAAATCCAGTGTATTTGATGGACATCGGATCTGGGACCACAGATGAAACCTGTTGCCACGTGTATCGCCCGTTTTACGTGGGTTCCGTGTTCGTCTCGTCGCTTAACACAGCTATCCTTTCAAACGCCAGTTGATCCCTGGGGTCTTACAGCACATAAACTAGTATTCAGTCTAGAGGGGCAGCTTCAGCCTTATTATTCAAGAATATTCCTACACCACGTTGACCCACAGTTCGAGCTACTTCGTCCCCTGAAATGCGCAGAAAATACTTTGATGAGATATTAGAAGCGGTTTGTTGAATCACACTGTTCGAATCCTGGATATGCGCTTCATTTACGCAGCAGACATCAATCGCCAGAGTCCATTGTGAGCCCTAGGCACACACTTAATGGTCCGCATGAGTGTACGCACGTTAAAGGATCCGAGATTCAGAGGCTGACGAGGCTTGAGAAAATGTAAGTTATGAGATAGGGGGTTATTTACGACACTATTTGACAATGAACCGTTACAAGTACTGGGCGTGTTAGCAGTGGGAGCATTATGGCCAGGGAAACGTGGCAAAGAGAGGCGGCTGGAGACAGAAGACAAAAGTTGAATAAATGAGAAGGGTTTGCCCGATAGCCACAAAAGCCCACTGCACTATCAGAGATAACCGGCAGCCAGACCATTAGACTTAGAATGGAGAACTACATAAGGTTTCAGTAGGCCAGTTGTGGCAACGAGGCAGACGATAGCGGATAATTATCCAACACCAATGTAACCGGTGATCGCGGGGTTCAAGCCGTTGACCTCCGAGGTGGGAATCAAACGCTGTAAACCATTCGACCATCACCGAATATAAATTGCTTTTTACAGACTGGCAATAGCCTCTAACTGTATTCATACTTTGTGATGATCAGAAAATAGTTTTAGTACCTCAGAAGATGCATTATGGGTGGATACGATGATGAAAAGACGGGAGGCAGAATAGCTTTCGTCAATCTAAGACATCTATGGCCACAACAAGAACTCCGACTCGGCCGGTGGTGGTTGAGTGGTTCAGAGCGTTCTCTTACCACCTCGGAGGTCAAAAGAACCATTACTGCGGATCACTTTGATGGTAGACAATAATCCACTATCACCTGATTTGTTACCACACCTGAATTATGGGGGCCTTGTGCGGTTCTCCACTCTAAGTCTCAGGGCCTAGTTGACGGCTATCCGTAGTAGTGCAGTGGATCTCTGAGGCTACGAGGTATAGCCTTTTTGCATCACTCATATACAAGCATGTTACAGAAAAGACTGGAGTATGATGCCACAATGCATGGGGCTTCGTTTTATGATTGCAAAACATTTCCACTGATTTTCCAAAAGCACTGTTCTTGTTTGGTGCGATGATGACATTTGGCAACGTGCGTTTGATGTGAATAACCGCCGTCTAGCCAGGATATTCAATACTCCCGGCTTTCGGTGGATCAGATGTCTTGTGTATACTTGACCTATAAATACTCAAGATCGCTTTGACAAAAACGGAAGAACAATTGTAAAACTAGCGGTGAACATCACAAAAACTCGTCTTACGTT
Organism: Fasciola hepatica; assembly: GCA_948099385.1. Taxonomy (NCBI): domain Eukaryota; kingdom Metazoa; phylum Platyhelminthes; class Trematoda; order Plagiorchiida; family Fasciolidae; genus Fasciola; species Fasciola hepatica. Next base: position 4,903,581 of record CANUEZ040000008.1, on the reverse strand, counting down.
TTGTTTCTCTTATTAGTCGTTCCGACTATTTTCTCTATTTCTCGTTGTTAGCTTTCTTGGCAATAATCATCATTTTACGAGATGTTTCTACAGAAGTACTGGATGTTATAAATTTACAACTGAAAGCACTTTGGACAGTGAAATGTTTCATAGAGCAAACAGAAACTACAAATCAACAAAAGGGGAACCTACTCGACCGGAGTGGACACTGGGGTGTGTGATGAGACGTCGAAGAAGATCGATGTTGGTTGGTAGTCCGGCTATCCAATAGTTGCTCAACGCCTGTTCTAAACACAACAATGCGTCTTCACGAGTCTCACCCCAGACGGACAGTTTGGCTATCATCGGATCATAGTAAACAGAAATCTGATCTCCAGACTGAACTCCTGTATCCACACGGACTGAGCCACCACGATGAGTATAACTGACCGAACCTGACGGGGGAGAAAGAAATTTCAGTTGACCTGCAGCTGGCAACATCTGAGCCGGATCGGAACAGTCCTCAGCATAAATTCGAGCCTCAAACGCGTGCCCTATTAGGGGAATTTGCTCTTGTCGCTGGAGCGGTAGCGGTTCGCCGGAAGCTACCAAAAGCTGCCAACGGACGAGGTCTGTCTGTGTAATAGCTTCGGTAACCGGATGTTCAACCTAAGAAATTAAATGAGGAAATCTAGTTTAAACACGAATGGATACCTCTATTTATCACTTTACACCAAGTTCGGAGTATTGAAATGTGCGTTAGTTAGTACAATCAAAACGAAATTAGAAAGATTTCAACGTGTTTTGGTAAACAAATGTGATGTGTATTGAAAAAATGTGAGCACGTTTGCAGTTGAAGATTGATTTTGCTAAATAGCACATTTCCTTAGGTACCTGAATCAAAATGTTTGCCACCAGAGGTGGCTATTCTCAAAACCAACGAATTATTCTAATTCAATCCCGTGTGGCTTCGACGTGATATTTGTTAATCAATCAAAGGTAAAGTGTACGCTGCGGCAGTTAAGGTAGTTCCTCTGTGTGGCTCAGAAACCTGGCCACTGCAGTTAGAAGACAAGCGATTATTCAACACTGGTATCTTCGGAGCACTTCTCGGATCTGGTAGGAAAACCATATGAGCAAGAGCGAAATTAGGCGCAAAGCCTCGTTTGCAAAAGGAGTTGCGCTTGATCCAAGTGGACTTCCCAGGTGTGTGGAGTCCGCTGAGGAGGACAGCGGTTGGAAGATGGACGCCAGTCCTTCTGCGTGGAATATAATAAATGCAACGACACCATGGTTAGAGACACTAGAAAGGATGACGACATGCCACGATCAATAATACTCCTGCATTCACACAATGTCTTCGGATACTTGATATCGTTGAAATTTTTCCCTCAATTTTCATATCATTTTGGTTCCCGATCTGACGGACAGACAGCGACCAAAACGGTCTCACCTAGCGCATGATTACTGGCTGTTTGTACAAATTTAACCCAAGTGAATCGTCGCAAAACAATGGACAGAAAGCGCGTAAAAGCGAAAAATAATTATTTTAACCCAACCAACGGTTAAAGAAAAATGTCATGTGCGCTGTAAGAGCGCGATTAAGAACTATCAATAAAAATTGTTTGCTGTCCAGTGTTGTGGTGCTTAAAGTGAACATGGGAATACGCTAACTATCTGAAAGTGGCTTGTTACAATGAATGGTACCACCAACAGAACGAAGACAGCCTTTGAGGGTGCCAATCTTTGGATAAACAGATGAAGGAGCAAAGAAATATAACTCATCGCCACACGTTTCAAACGTTGTTCGACCCCTCGAGGTGGGGCTACGAAAGATCGTTGACACGCGAAACATCATATACACTAGCGGCAAAAAAGACCAAACAGAGTATGCTAAGTGGTATTCTTGTGACAAGAAGACAGGTTGCCCGAAGCGGTAAACAAAACACAGGATGAGAAAGGATAATTATTCCAAACAGGAGATAAAATGAAAGATAGAAATGGCGCTCTCAAAACATGACACGCAATACTGCATAGAAAAACCCAGATAAAGCCAAGCAGACGCACACGATCACCTAGTGGTATCCGTGTTCTGTATTTTTGACGCTCAGAGCGATTGTCTTTCGGTTCGCGCAAATTTATGGACGTGGTGAACAGGTACGAATGCATCAAATTATTTATCGGTATTACTGGAGGGATAAGAAAACAACGTTTTAGGTCCCGTGTGAACGGAAAATATGCACGCATTAGAATAATCTATGGACGAGGATAAAGAGGAGTGGGTTGAATGTATGAAAGTATGAATAAATAGATGAACGAAAGCAATACAGTTGCTAACAGAACAGACAATCGAGAGGAAATTTCAGACCAAGCAGGAGAGCATCATCAACTTGAGAATGCACGAACCAACAAGCCTGAGAATATCCAACGATGGTTTTGAGTTAGTTTGTTAGTGCAGCCAACATGCGCTCATTCTTGCTACAGAAATAACACGTCACACTGTCGCTTTTAAAACGAACGGGTACAACTTATGGACACCATCCGTGATTCTGCAGATGATTTTGACTCGGTTAATCTGAGTGTGCAGCTAGCTGTCAACGAATATGACTCTCTGTAGTTCAGACGATAAGCAAAAGGCATATAAGCCTATAATGACAAGAAAAGTAAGTAATACAAATTAAAATTCAACAAGAAACTCTGCCGGCAAAAGAATCCGTAGTTAACCGAAAGTCCCAAAAGCTAACACGATACAATAAACAAATTACTCACTAGTGCCCGAAATATGGAGAAAAACTGCACAACTATTTTGAATAAAATGAGGATGATAGTTCGCGTTGAAGGGAACGAAAAAGAGGCGCAACTCGAAGACACATCGTATCCGAAAACAATCCTTCTGATTGGAAATTCGCTAACAGAAGACTCAGTAAAACAACGTTCAATTGTCCTGTCGCGTATATACATCGTCACATCTTATTTGAAGCACCTGGAGTGTGAAAGGATAATCTTCATTGAAGAGCTCACAAATGAATCACAACTGTGATTTCTGTTAGTTATACATGGCTGGGTCACCGCTAACCCAACGAACAACGAGGTTGCATGTGCAAGCGCTCATACTGGCAGTAAGTAGTATGCAAACGGGGAAATTTTGCCCCACTTACTATGGATATGAGCGCTTGCACATGCAGCCTCGTTGCTCGTTGAGTTAGTAGTGACCCAGACACGAATAACTAACAGAAATCACAGTTGTGATTCATTTGTGGACTCTGCAATGAAGAGTATCCCTTCATACTCCTCCAGATGGTTCAAATTAGATCCTAGTGACGTTATAACGACAGAGTATACAAGCGTGAGGATGAGTGGGCAGAGGAGTACCAGGTACGCATACCTTAGGAAGTGAAGCAACCGCGAAACCGGTCGTGTGCTTCCAGGGAAATTTCGTCCACACGTTTACACACCACATACTATCGATATATATATATATATATATATATATATATATATATATATATATATATATATATATATATATATATATATATATATAGACACGTGCCTGATTTCAGGTTGTGTGCCAAACAAAACATCGTGCAGTCAAGGAGGAATGAGTGTATGAAGTCATAGTGAAGGGGGGGGGGAAGGTGAAAAAGCAGTTCTTTTTTGTTTTGTTGTGTGCACATCTTGCGTTTTCTTTGTTCATGTTTGGTGATGACAACGGAAACTGATACGCTCACGCCATTGACTTCGGCTTCAGGTCATGTCCATTAATGAGACAAACCAGTGTTCCTCATCATCCCTACCGTTCCAACCTGGCAACCGAGACGGCTCTATACGTGACAAACTCCATCAGTTTCTTCATTCCTCTGCACCTCGTCATCGCCTGTCCTCCACGCTCTTTCTTCCAGTCAGGCCCACGAAGCGCAAGCAAACACTCGCCTGCGCAACTGATCATTGTTGATGCGCTGTTCCCACCAAACGCGGGCAACGATACGTAAGCAGACGGTATCAAACACAGTCAGGCGACGGATATCTTGAACTCGGAGGGGCCATGTTTCACAACCATACAGCAATGCGGAGCGCTCAGCGGTATTGTTCACTCGACCTTTCAAGGAAAGACTGATGTCGTGTCGGCATAAGAGATACCTGAGGTTCGAAAAAGCTAGTGTGGCTTTTGAAATATGCATCGATATTTCCTCTCCCACGCCGCCATTTCCAGCAATACAACTGCCCAGGTAAACAAAATTTTCTGTAATCTCCCATCTTCCATTGCCCAACCCAAGTAGAGCGCGGATACGTGCTCTCGCCAGTCCTGGAGTAGTATCTCACCCTTTGACGGGGCGAAGTACATTCCGTATCGAGCCATTTCAGTAGAAGTCGGGCAGCTAAGATGTTAGAGGCGAGCAGGACGATCTCGTCGGCGTATTCCAGGTCAGTAATCCTGTACCCTGGGAAGAGTTCGACACCACCACCTACGAGGCGCCGTCAATTGCGAAGTTGAAGAGCAACGGTGAAATAGGACACCCCTGTCGAACTGCACTGGAAACAACAAGAGTCGGGGGCGAACGTTTATCGTAAGCTCTTACTGGTCCTGAAGTATGGCGGCAGAGGAAAGCCGTTTCTTAACAGAGCAGTCCTGTCAACCGAAATAAAGGCTGCTCTGATATCCAGAAATACGGTGATGGTCGCTCTTCGGTAAGTGTGTCGATGCTCCAACAACTGACGAAGGGTGAACACCTGATCAGTGCAGCCTCGGCCAGGGAAAAACCCCGCTTGCTCCTCACGGATTTGTTCTCCTCTGTGTGATGACAGTCTATGAAGAACGACAGACACTAAAATGTTCGATGCAATGTGGATTAAGCTGATTCTTCTATGATTGCCGCAGATAGCTCGGGATCCTTTCTTGAAGACAGGAACTACGATCGATTCTATCCTCCTCTTCCCATACTTTAGAGGAAAAATATGCGTTAGCTCTTCTACCATATCGTCACCTGCTTCTTTGGATTCAGCTGGTGGTAGGCCGCCTGGGCCTGGAGCCTTGTGGCGCTTGAGGAGTGCAAGTGCACTACAAATTTCTGTCATATTCAGCACAGCATACCAGTTTATCAAGACCGCTGGTTGAAGAGCAAGCGACAGCTTGCTCCACTCCGCTGACAACATTGTGGACTATTAGTTCGGCAAATCGAAAAGTATGCAGAGAGAGGTGAGTTTTTTATCAGTTTACAAAAGACGGATAACGTTACTATAGGTCCGAGTGAGATTCGGCTTAGACCAACGCGTTTGGTTGCATGTTGCAGAAGTGCACCTTCAAAACAGGTCTGACTATATACAGACCACTCTTCGACAAAAAAAACTGCGCCTGTCAGGGTAAGGATATACCTATTATCGACGAAAACCCTTCGCTGCAGTGAACTTTAGCTACAGTTTTATAAATTGATCGTATACGACATTTTACTAATTCCGAACTTTCAGGCGAATTCATCATGATAACCAAGTTCATAAAAGTTCAAACGATAGCAATACTAAATTATATGGAATTTCGTAATTCCAACCTGTGTGATATAGGGCAAGCCCCGTTTCGTCTGAACCTAAAGCAACGTGTTTTTTTTGTAAGAACAAGATAACCCCCATATAACGTGACAAACCTGAAGCCGCGTGTTCATTTCCATGAAATAAAAACGTTGGTCTGAGTCCATCACAAATTCGACCGTTCCTGCACCAACATAGTTCACAGCTCGTGCGGCAGTCACCGCAGCCTCACCGATCGCCCGCCGCGAGGATGAAGACAAGCCCGGAGCAGGAGCTTCTTCGAGAATCTTCTGATGTCGCCGCTGAATGCTACAATCACGTTCCCACAGATAAACACAATTGCCATGACGATCAGCGAAGATTTGAACCTGATCGACGAGGGACGGAATGAGGCAGATACGGGAGGAAAACGTAAGTAAAGATGTTAAAAGTGGATCACTAGGCAGCCAGATGAGGCAAACCATAATGTGAGAAACATCAGCGGAAATTAGACCAATCATGTAGCACAACAATCGACAAAACTCACGATGAAAATCAAAACCTGTCTTTTGTTTTTTTCCATCCATTTTTGTATGTGAGTGAGACAGAAGGGACAAACCACGGCCAGAAAGACAAAATACACTACTAAAGATAACCAGCAACCGTGAAACTGGCATTGAGAGAAAAGCTACATGAGATCCCAATAAGTTATCTGTAGAAACCAGCCACGCGAAAGCGAATTGCTGCCAACCGCCAGTGGTGACAAAACCTTTACGATCGATGTATTAGTTCGGTGGGCAAATCGAAGCCAGATTGATTCACCGCACGTGATTCCGGTTCTCACGGATGTTAGTCGCCGAATTAATCAGCTTGTTGGCAGACCTAATAGTTCGTTCGGTTTTTACCGAAATTCTCTTCACGGAACAGGGGGTCTTACACTGTTATGACCCTTGGTTTTCCAGTTTTGTGCTCCAATTAGCACACGGTATAAAGTTTCGTTCCGAAATTTGGCCAGCCGTTTTATTCATGTATTTGTTGTTTTTTATTACATGCTTGCGCAGTAGTGCAGTGGAAAGGGTATACATCCCATGGCCACGAGGGTCCACTGCACTATTGGGGATAACCGGTAATCGAACCCTGAGACTTGGAGTGGCAAAGAACTACATAAGGTCCCAATAAGTCAGGTGTCGTTACGATCCGGACGACAGTGGATTACTGTCTACCACCAAAGTAACCGGTGATGGCGAGGATTCGAACCTCGGACCTCCGAGGTGGCAAGCAAACGCTCTAAACCACTCGACCACCACCGGCCTGTGCATTCGATCATCCTGACCAGATACGGTTTTGTTGGAAAATACAAAAGCGGAAATATGAAAGGCACCATTACTTTTGTCGCGCACTGTGACCTCCAATGCGTCTAATCCTGTTGCGTCGGAAAGTTTCATATATTTGTATTTGTATGGAGGACCTATGCAAGCACCAAGCCAGTAAGTCACTGGACGCAAAAATAAGGTAAGAAAAATAAGCGAGATTACACAAATGGCAAAATATTTAGGTAATGTCTATGGATAGCTGTGCTTCAATAGATGAGAGTGAAGGAAAACTAAGTTATAAAGTTTCGTAACTCCGCTTTTATTTCTTCCCAACTGGTCGGAACTCGAGTCAGAGGAAAGCTGCCGGAATGCAGAACAGGAATGTAAAAAGAATAGGTATAAGTATAACAAGTAAGCAGAATCATGGAATAACTTGTGAGCTAGGGTTAAAAAAGAATCGATATGCTGATCAATAAGTTCAGTTGAAAGTTTCAATGGGGACAGATAAAAATGCGCCTTGTAATTATCAAGTCAAGGGGCAGAGCTTTGAGGCCCTGCTTCAGAAGGGCGGGGGAAATAGCAGGGAAAAAATATGGCACAATAGGAAGAACATAATGGGAGACGAACTAGGAACTTACTGACTGTGTCAGAAATTGTCTGGGATTCCGTATATGAAAAGAGAGCCATTACAGGTTCCCAATACAGTTCCGAATGTGAGTTGTCTATCATAGATTATTGTCAATGTTAGCTTCTAAGAACTTAGTAGAGCTCATTTCAAGTACAGGTTTGGAATTAACGAAAACCGAATCTGTTGCAAAAGGCGAACAGGATTTGCGGGAAAACACATTCGAAGCACTTGTAAGGGTTCAGTTTCAAACAAGATCGTGTGAAAAAATGTCTTCAGAAAAGTTACCATCAAAATTTCTAAAATTGGAGGAGTCGGATGTGGCCTGACATGAAACAAAATCGTCACTGCATTTACATACCTTAGACAGAGAGGAAACTGGTAGGTGACTGATCTAGGTGGTAAATAGGGAAGAAGACCACACACCATCATGGAGCACCCCAGAAATGTTGACAAGAGGTTTAATAAATCCGTATCTCATCACAATTTTTCGCACCTTATTGTGAAAATAATTACAGGGTCAAGAAAGGATTTGTGAGAAGTACCTGAAAGTCTCAAGCTTCTGAAGAAGAACAGAACGGGATGCTGAATCAAAGATTGAGTACTAATCAATAAACGCACAGCGGACAGATCGGACGCATCCATCTGGGGACTTACTAAGGGAGTAAACTAAAGTGACACCATCAAGAGTAGATCATTTGGGTTAGTAGGCAAACTGACAACGGTTGGGAGACGCTTACAGATGATTCTGAAGACTACTAATAACAGTCTTCCCAGTAATTTTTAGTGCTATCGGACGAGAACGCTTTTTCGTTCCGGCTGTGTTGAGACCCCTAGGAATTGGAATAATGGTGACACGTCACCAAAATTCATGAGCAGAACAATTTACCAGGGATTCATTCGACAGTTCCCAAGGATTTGCACGTTGGACAGTCCCACGCCCGAGAATCGCAGTGAAGAGGCCATCCAGGCCTGAAGAAGTTTTACAATTAAAGAGAATTTTAGACATGTCGGACGCAGTGAAGGGTTCAAACTCTACACTAACAGCGAGGGCATGAAGTAGTCACCGGAAGGACGTATGAAAGTAGTGTTCAGGTTATCCACATCGATGTCATCATTGCAAGACTTACTTTTCTGACTACAGAGAAGCTCTACGCCGTGGAAAAGAAACTTGGAATGGTTGTTTCTCATGAACTGAGGAGCCAGCACAGCTTTCCATTCAGGATTGACGCCGCTGACTCCGGTTTCGGGCCATATCCGCCAGCGTATCAAGCCAATTGTTTTCGGTGTCATTCTTACTCCAACCTGGTAGGCGGAAGGGCCCCACTGCGGCTAAGCGGAAGTCAGCTTTTTTAAACTTCCCTCTAGGTCATCGCTTGTCCACCACGCCACCGTTTCCAATCCTGTCCAGCGAGCGCGAATAAAGCGCGACGAGGTAAACGCTGGGTGGGCATCCGCAAGACATGACAGAATCGAAGGCAGTTCGAAATCCAATGAAGCAAGCTGTGTTTGGTAATTGGAACAAAGCCCGATGATCTGTCGTGGCGTGAACATTTGATCAACACAACCACCTCCTCTGCGAAAGCCACATTGGTTTGGGCGCGTTTGTACGTCCCTTGCGGAAGCAAGGCGGTTGAGGGGAATAATATAAAAAAGCTAATCCGCAAATTCAATGAGGCTGACCCCCAGTAATTCGCGCATATGGTTTTGTCGCCTCTCTTCGTATGGGGAGCAGCTTGAAGGTTGCCCAATTTTTAGGGGAATCCTCGGTTTTCCAGATTTGACCTAGTACACTTTGCAAACAGATCCTGAGTATATAAAATGGGATGGCATTCTCACTAGGGGATTTCCTGCCTTCGATTTTGTCGATGGTAGAAGCTACTTCCGGTTGTCAGGGTAGGTATTGGTCAATTTCGCTTTCTTTTGTGTTACCTGACGATACTACACAACTTGGCTGGGGAGAGGATGGTTTAGCAGCTTGCTGAAATGCTCGATCCAACTTCGGGGTTTTGTTCGGCGGCAGGTGTGAGATGGCCACGGTTGTTCCGTAGCGAGAAACGTAAGGGTCTCGTTATTCCCGAAGCAGAGCGTATGACTCAGAAGACCTTCGCAAAATCTGCAACGGTGGCTGCAGTATCTATCTTTTCTGCTATTTGGGACCAGTAATAGTTGTGGCGGTGCTTTGCAGAGTGCGCAGCTTCCTTGCGAAGGCTGTGGAAATCAAGTGAATTACTGAGTCTCGCCTCTCTAGTATTCGATCAATGGCTAAGGGTTTCTCCAGAGATTTGTCATCATCGTCGTCGTACAAAGTTAAACTGCACGGCAAGCCCGGTTGACCACTGCCTTTCTCACCATGCTTCACGTGGAAATAGAAAGACATATTGCCTAATTGTTCAATGGCGGCTCCTGTTGTGGATAGTTTTGGCGCAGTCCATCATGCACCCATGCTACCAGCAACTGGGTTCCACTACAGTCTGGAGATAATAGCGTTTGTCAAGGCCTCAGATTTGCCGGGAATGGCTAACGAATGGACATTAATTCTGCTTTGTGGGCGACGCTGCCCTGGGGCTGAAAGACGGATCTCGAGATGGGCGCGTGAGTATGTGATCAGCACTAGCGGTATTTCCAGTTTCACTCACGCGATAAGCTCGACCATCCTCGGCCGAATAGGTCCAGAGAGAACTCACCAAGATACATCCGATCAAGTACGCTGTCCTGCCGTCGTCATAATACCAAGTCAGCAGGTGCTTCTTTGGATGTTGGAAGTGAGTATTGGTAACGAACAGCCGACTGAGATCTGCTAACGTAACTAGACGGCCGCTACGTTGCATCCATTAACAAGGCCAAATTTCCCCAAGTGCTCGTTGGCGGGATTTGTGTGGGCGTTCCAGTCCCCTGTTAGCACCGCGACGTCACGCCTGCAGAGAGTCAGAGACAAAGTCTTAGAGATCGTCCTAGAACCCTTCTTTGATGTCTGACTCAGTAGGTAGAATCGAGGCGTAGACTGCGATCGCGGTTACATTAAATGAGATACCCCTGAACCACGCTATGGTTATCCTTGGTGAAATTGGCTTCCAATAAATCAAGGCGTTGTGTGCTCAGCTGTTCATTGTGATCGCGATCCCGTGAACACCGAAGTTGCTCATCGGCCGACTATGATACATTCAGTAGGATACGTTCACGTACTTTTATTCGTCGAGTGCCGAAGTTGGGTAGGCGTACCCTAGACAGACAGGCTATGTCGAACTTGTAGTCGTGGAGAGTGTGCATGATGGTGCAATGGCTCTGCGTTCTCACGTTCCAACAAGCTGTGCGCATACATGACCTGGTGTTAAGGTTCCCAGCTAATGTCTGGGTCACCCGGCCACAGGGAGAACACCGGGGGCGTCGCTCATCGCAGGCGCCCTGGTGCGATCAGTGTGCATTGTAGAGGGAAAACCGTGGAAACAGAAAAAAGTGCACAAAATGGCATCCCCAGTAATACTCGGCTTTCCTACGAGGAAAGCCGATGGCCACTAGTAGTTGGTACGAATTTCGGGCAATATGACCGTCCAGGATGTCCAACGTATCCTTGGAGAGTGGGTAGTTGGAAGGACCGGTAGCCAGTTCTCGGTTCATTCGCTACATCGTGCAACTTGCTCTAGCTATCCAGAAAGAAGCAAGAGGCCGCGACTTTATACGGTGGCGAGCCACAATTCAAACATGTCACGACGCCCTCCGAAGACCTTTGCGGTCCTCCAATGACCATTGCTGATCATCCGCGATCGATTCTTTGGAGAGCTGATGCTTCCTTATTTGCGGGTAACCATCCTCTTATCCCCAATATCCAACTGTGTGATCCGCAACCGATCCTTCGGCTGCCGGCTAAGCTAGGCATCTAAACTGCTCGCAGATGTTACACTCCACCGCTCACGAACAGTGCTCGGCCAACAATCAAGCTGGCTTTAGACCAGGTTGAGGTTGTGTTGATCGCATCGTTACTCTTCGACAAATTTTTGAGTAGATACATTTTTGTCGGTCTAGCATCTCTAATTTTAAACGAACCTTCGACTTGGTCTACCGCGAAGCTATTTGAGCTGCCTCTAGTCGAAGGGTTTACCAGAAACATTCATGTCCATCATAAAAGATATATTCGTGAATACTCGAAACCCAATTAGGATTTATCATGATCTTTCCTTTGGGTTCATCATTAGACGTGCTGTGCGTCAGGGTTTCTACCTCTCTCTCTGAAAGACCAAACTGGCTCTACATCAAACCCTGTTTTGGGAGGGGAAGCCCTAGCAGAAGCAGAAACGTCTTCTCACCTAGGTAGTTACGTCTCACCAAGTGGACAGATCGGTTGAATTGTCATCGCGTATACGGAAGGCGTGTTTGGCTTTTGCCAATTTGAGCCACCTGCGGTGCCGTTGTGACATCCGATTGTCTGTCAAGGGTCTATTGTATACTGCGGCAGTTAGATACGTTCTTACATACGGCTCAGAAACATGGCCATTAAGAACAGAAGATGGGCGAAGACTGTCAGTGTTTGAGCATCCATGTCTCCGTAGTATGGCTCGAATACGGTGGGAACACCGCATCAGCATTTATGAGGTAAGGCATAGAGCTATTGGGAAACAGAGGTTTGTCATCGGAATAAGTACTGCATATAAACAGGTTTATGTGGTTGCAACGTGTCATGCATGCCCATCAATAGACCTCCTCAGCGTGAGCTGTTCTCTGAGGCAGGTAGTGACTGGAAGATCGAGATAGTCGGCAAAGAGGTATGAAAAACACTGACCAGTGGACTTGGTCAAGTAAAACGTGTTAGATTTCTGGACTGGAGTCCCTGAGACCCATCGATCAGATGTTTTGAGATAGCGAGTGATATGACTGAGTGCCACGGCCAGTGATACGGTTGAATTCAGGCTCACTCATCGCCTTCCTGATTTCCATCAATTATTTTGTTTTCTACTACTTTTCACCATTGTTTCTATTCATTTTGACATCAAATCGACGATACTGCGTGGCTGCTATCGAAAGGAGAACGGGGAAGTGCGAGTATGACGGCTGAAAGAGCTGAATGGCCCTCTCTACCATTCTGTTTACCTTCGTAATTAATATGATCCTCAAGACTGTCAAGTTAAAGTGCGAGAATGCAATACTGAACTTTCTTCAGGTGGAAAAGTTAGCTCTTGAATATGCGGACGATATAGCTCTTCTAAAAGAAAATCCGCGCAGACCACAAACTTTCCTGAACAGTGCAAACAACTGCGTAGTGACGTTCGGTATGTGTTTTGTAAGGTGCTATTACAGGACTGGGTTGGTCCAACATAATATCTCACGGTATCTGGGGAGACAATATGCCAGACTGGTTAGTTCAACCACTTCACCCGGAGGTCGGATATCGGATGAAGTGTGGTCGCGAGCAGAGAAGACGCGATTGGCTTTTACCAAACTTAGCCATCTGTGGTATTGACGCGACATCCGTATATTTATCAAGGGTCGATTGTACGCTGTAGCAGTCAGATCGGTTATTCTTCACGGTTCACAAACACGACCACTGTAAAATTATCAGTATTCGAACACTGATTTCTCCGTAGCATTGTCTGAATGTGGTGGGAACAACACATGAACATTGATAAGGTTAGGTGCAAAGTATCAGACACAAGACAAATCACTAGATATAACATTAAAGGTTATCATGCTAAGATGGATGCGAATGTCTCCGGACACAAATTCTTCATGCCCAGTGTTAGCTGAAGTGGGCAGCTGCTCAAATGTGAGCAACGGTGACCAGTTTACGAGAGACATGGAGGCGCGATCAGTGGACATCGCTGAATAAGGCCCGTTAGATTTCATGGACCGGATCCAAAGAATTTCTTCGGTGGCTGAATACGTGGGAGGATAAGTCCAAGTGTCTCAAGTAGTGACGCTCTTGCATCCACACATTCCCTTTCGAGCTGCTAGTATTACGTGTAGTTTTGTTCAAGCCTGTTCATGTTCTCGATGTTCCCCTGACTTCCAATTGAGGCTTCCGCCGAGAGATGTCAACCCGAACTGGCTCAACCAATGCATGATTATTAGTCGTTCGAACTGAAATGAACTGAGTACAAAATAATAGTGACCACTCCGAGATACGAATGACTGGGTAGGGGTAATCTTTATAGTTTAACAGCAAACCAGAAACAAGTAATTTCCACCAGCCCACTGCTTCGAATAGCTCACAGTCTAACTCCTTCGTTATTGATCTGATCATCCAAACAAAACGCATCTCGTTTGTTTACACATCCGTATTTGCACAGCTACAATACACCCAAAGCAGTATTCAGGAACGTGCGGGATCGCCGAAATAAATGCCGACAGAAAATGATTCCCAACTCTAAGCAATCACGTGGTTCCGTCCCATTTATGTTATCATTATTTATCAGGCGGGAATGAATTCTAGTTTGTTCCTAACTTGGTTTGTCCTAAAGGAGCTTCATTTTCAGTTATTTGTGTCATTCCTTCTAGGGTGAAGACTGTTCGCAATTTATGACTTGCAACAGCTGACACATTTTCTGTTGCCCACCAGCTGGAAAATGTGGGGCAAATAAAAGTGCTGGACAAAAACTGAGATGACCCCTTATGGTGACCTTTCTAGTTAGGCCAGAAACGCTCTGAGCATCACCAATCTTCGCAGAATTGTTATCGAAACAACCCACTACCATATGGGGACACACATCGATCAGTCAAGTCGAGAGAGAGAAAAAAACACAACACCCCTGCTGCGTCATTGCTGTTGCTGCTGGGAATAACCGGATACATGCGCGTCTGACTTAACTTGGTATACAACATCGTATACATATATATATACTACTTACTATCAATATGAGCGCTTGCACATGCAGCCTCGTTGTTCGTTGGGTTAGCAGTGACCCAGACACGAATAACTATGAGAAATCACAGTTGTGATTCATTTGTGAGCTCTTCAATGAAGATTATCCATTCACACTCCAGACGATTCAAACTAGATTCTAGTGTATATATGTGCTTCGTTAGTAACGCTTCACAACACGAAACGGATGTTTCCCGAATCAAATCTAGACAAGCCCGACTGTCTTATTACGACAATCTCAAAATGTGGCCCGAAGAATCTTGAACTAAATACCTCAAAGTTACAAACCGGCCCCATCGCATGGCACTGACTGAGTAGTAACAGAAACAGCAACCCTAAACAAACATTTCGGGTGAAAATCCATCAAAAGACCGGTCGCCTATTACGTTTCGCCGAAGCAGCTCCCCTTCGACGATATAAGCATAACCTTAGCAAGTACATGGAATTCGAGACCAGCCTCCTCTCCACACCCGATCGATGTTATTATCTTAACGCGGTGGTCGGGTTCGCGTGCTACGATGACCCCGAGGGCTATGCCCACCGGAGCGCAAAGCGCTTCCTCAGAGTCACCCATATCGGACAGGTCAATTGGGAGCAGTTAGACAACAGAAACGCAGCACCCTTAGAGGGTATGGCTGATTTTCCGCCTGGTAGCGAACTCTCTACATGAAAGCCACGGAGGCCAATAAACGTGATGTGTGCGAATGTGGAGCGTCACTAAATAAGGTTATTGTCTCTTACCTCTTACTAAGCTATCCTGAGTGGGATAAGATTCCGTATAACGCGTAGGGCATCCTCGACTGGCAGACCACCATCCAAAAGGCGTATGAACCGATCGGTCACCGGCTCCCAACACACCAACTTTCTGTTGACCGACAGGCAACACTTGGTTGTGCACGAGTCAGAGTTGCCACCTCGAACAAGAAGCCCATTGACGCTGGTGACACCACTTTGCACCTAATTCCCAAGACTCTTCAGGAATAGTTCCTCTACACATACCGCTCAAGGGTAGGTACCATTCGAGACAACTATGAAGTCGGTGTATCGTCTCGCAGGAGCTAGCCGCATAAAAGTAGAAGTTCACTGGAAGGTTTTATCCACGTCAACATCTACATGGTTTGGTCTGAACCAGTAAACCAACTTGGAATAGTCCCAACACGAAACCCGATATCCTCGGACAATATTGCCGCCATTTTATAAAGGCCGGGAAGCTTACCCTATGTGTATTACGTCACTAGAAAGTATCTATCCCACGTTGCTCAGCTGAATATTTCGCATACGTTTGCATCCTGCTACATTGGCTTTATGGATCCCTCGTAATACTTTTACGGTCTATTTGCAAGGGACTCCAACAAATATCTCCAAATTCATTAAGCAATATTCCAGATACACTGGCATACTGTGTAAATATCGTTTTTGGTATACTGTATCTGAACATTCGAATTCAAACTGTTTCGAATGATATTAGCGGACACGACACATCTGGTTCATTGTGCCCTCACCAAATATGCTTCTGCTAATTCTATCCATCTGAATAGATTGCACAAGCGTACAAGTTTAGTGATACCTTATATTGCACCATGCCTTATCAAGCTTCCACGCCTCCTAGTGCTCCATGTTAGGGGTCGTTTTGAGCTGACAGCTCAGTCGATAAAATCAATGGAAGAGAAATTGATCTAAACAAAAAGGCTTCCACTCTGCTACTGCCCACTGCCCCGCCGACAGGTTCTTGTTAGAACTAAAGGGTTTTGTTGAGAACCCTAGTCGTTCTCCTGCGTAGCGGATGAACTGCCGTCCAATATCTCCGATGAACTGCACGAAAACAAAGAATTCCATACTGCACTAGCCTTCATGCAGGATAATCACGACCACACCGCCCACTCCATCTCATAACTTACATTTTCTCAAGCCTCGTCAGCCTCTGAATCTCGGCTCCTTCAACGTGCGTACTCTAATGCAGGCCGCTCAGCAGGCGTGCCTAGCTCTCACTATAGATTCTCTGAAGATTGATGTCTGCTACTTAAGCGAAACGCATATCCAGGATTCGAGCAGTGTGATTCAACTAACTGCACTTGGTATCTCATCGAGGTATTTTCTGCGCATTTCAGGGGACGAAGTAGCTCGAGCTGTGGGTCAACGTGGTGTAGGAATAGTCTTGAATGATAAAATTGAAGCTGTTCTTTAGACTGAATACTAGTTTATGTGCTGTAAGACTCCACGGATCAGTTGCCGTTTGAAAGGATTGTGATAGCTGAAAATTCGCTTTTTGGGGTGCATAAAGCATTTTCCTGCCTGCACTTGGACAACGGTTCCGAAATATCGGTTAACATGATAAGCCACGGAAACCAGAGAAACATATGTAAATTACACAAGTGGAGAAACGAAGGAAGCAACTGGACGCAAAATAAATTTCGTTAGTTTCGCGACCCTGGGTACTCAACAAGAATGGTGATCCTAAGATGTATATGCGATCTGAACCACTTAGAGAAGCTGGTTAAAAAGAACCCAATAACACAACATGAAACAGGTCCAAAAATTGCAGGTCAAGTGCCCTCTACAAATTTAATCAGAGGTGAAATTCGAACGCACACCACGCAGATTGACAGCATCTTAAGTTGACCACACGAAACGCGCCGGAATGGAGAATAATCAAACACGCCGTATAGGAATGTACTCAAAACCGGGTTAAAGAAGTCAGTAAAAGATTTCCAATAGCTGATGGACGAACGATAATGAAAATTAAAATAAACATTTATGGTCATCACATTCAGGTGCTCTCGGGCACGATAGCACGTAAATCGAGTTACAGATTCAAAAACAAAACCAACGGGACAAGCAAACGTGTTGCTTTATCTCGTTATAAGTTGGCACCGAAACGAAACAACTGATGAAGCACTTTGAGTATGTGCGCAGAATGGTAGTAAATGGAAGATGAGTCTACCCTGGATAGATCATTGATTTTCATTTGACTGTCGCTCGCAACACGCCGGTAGCTTTAACGGAAGCTCGCAGGGTAAGGTTGGTTGTTTCACGTCACGGAAAAAACGCAGTTCTAGGGAAGTCATAATAGTCTCTGGTCATAGCATTTGAAATAGAAATTGATTTTCGTTTTTCAAGCACTTAAGAAGTTCTAAGTGAAATCACAGTACACCTCCTACTCCAAAACTAACAGACAGATAAAAATGTGTGTATAAAAACACCACTGGTCGCAACATCATGCTTTACGTACCAACTCGCTAATTTCTGGGCCCGCGGATGTCGCAAAACGCAGGTGCAAGACCCAAAACTTAAAGTATAACCAAATTTGATGGGTAATTTTCCACACCCTTCTTCCCTGTTTTGAACTTACTAACAATATCCACCCGCCTCATTGAATATTGCACGTGGAGGAAGCCTGCTCATGAGTATTCGTACCGTAGTGCATACGGTGAACGTCCAACGGTTGTTCCCATCGACTAACTTTAGGATTCTTACGGTGTTGTGATTTATCTCGCTATTTTCACAAGGATAGATCATGATAAACAGGGAAATAATTCTCACTCACACGTACATGATAAGCGAATTGAACTTTTCAAAAAACGGTTCAGGTGGTCAGTTCGAACTTCCTCAATTATGTGAACTGCCTACACACAATTTACCGTATCTTGAACCCAATAAAACGTGTTACACGTAGGTGATTTGGTTCGGTGGCATGCAAGGATAGGTATTTTTCTCCAGTTGGAACCACTTGTTTTAGGTAGATTTTAGCGGCACTATAACAGTGTACCTGCAATAAATGGACGCTATGACATGCGGCAAGGTCTCAAGCGAGCGGTTGAAAACTAGCCTCTCACTAGGCTGAAATATGAGCGTGTTGAATTCACGATCCTGTACGCCGAGGCTGAACTCTAGGCGGGACTCGATGAATATGTACTACTGACAATTACCACTAAGGATGATCAACCACTGTAGTGTATTCCACGTTCATAACTGGTGGATACATTGCTGGAACTACATGATGAACCATTGTAATATTTTACGATTTATTCAATAACTACTATTATTTTATCAGCCAACAGTAAAGAGTAGTTATGCAGCACTTTTTTTTGTTACGTGCTTGCGCATGAGTGCAACGAAAGGAGTATACCTCAAAGCCACTTAAGGCCCATTGCACTAATGGGGATAACGAGCAACTAGACTTTGAGAACTGGAGTGGAGAACCACACACGGTTCGAACAGGTCAGGTGTGGTAACGCACCAGACGACGGTAAATTACTGCCTACCACAATGAGAAATAGTCTTCTCAAACTTCAACGCAGATACAGATGTGAAAAAATAAAAATTCAAGATATCCTTGTAGCACACACTGGATATACGTGCTGGATTTTTGCTGTAGCAGCATTTGACTAGCGTTCAACACATGAAGTGTGCCGCATTTATCCACACCATAACAAGTAATCTGGTCGGAATACGTTTTTTTTCAAAAATATCAAGTTTGCCTTTACATACTGAAATACCGCCTAGTAGTCAAATGCGGGAAAAGGAAAGATATCCGCAGCATGCACGATCGAAAGCAACTGAAAAGCTTTGATATTGAAAAAGCTCATTAAGTGCGGTCCGTCAAAATATAGTATTCTCTAGAATATTCTCTAGAATACAAGTCACCAATATATAAAGAAGCAGTAAATACTTATTGGGTAAACTATAACTTCATGATAAATACGGAGAACAAAAAGTTTGACAGCGTACTCCGATAGTTTTCCAGTATCGCCTCAAGCGGTCATACACAAATCAGAAGTGCAAACATAATATTAGCGGTCATAGGTTAGCAAAACGATGTTTTTCACCTGAAAAATACCAAGGGGACGAATAGCTCATTTTGTTTGCACGAAAATGAACTTCCATTTTTGGATTGGAATTACTTTGACAAACGGCAGTAGATGTAAAATGGCGGCGCAGAACGCAGCCGTTTTGCCGAGCCGGTGCCTATTTTCCGGCAAATGAAGAGGCTGGCGACTGCCTGGTCGGGAACCTCCGATCTGGTATTTTTCATTGGTCGAAACAGGTGTCACTGTATTTCCTGAGTTATACTACATGTTCGTACATTATGTGATTCCGCACAGGAAATAATACACTACATTTTATTCTGGTATGGAGTGCTTAATTTTCAGTAGTTCTGTATGGGGTTCAGACTGTTCAATCTATCCAACACCCATGTCTACCAATGGAAATCACAAAATCAAAGATCACCGACCAGGCAGTTGCCAGCGTCTTCAATCACGTTGTTTGCCGGACACAAAGTGTAACTAAGAAGGCAAGACGGGTGAGGACACCTGTATTTGGGCGGTCAAACAAGTTAAGTTCATGAAACGTGTACAATCGTTTATATGGCCCTTTTTCCAGACCGCGCTGCACTAACACTGGTACCTGCCTGAGCATTTTGGCTGAGTTCTGGTCAGTTTTCCGAGGTCATTTGTTTGATTCTCCTGTGCACAATTTCTGTTCGGCTGGTCCGATTCTCCCGGTTGACGGCTCGATCGGCAGCCCCCCACATGGGCTATCTTTTTGGTTGCTCGAGATCCCGCTGCTTCCCAGTTGGTAGTCAGTATGCATTTTTTTGTCTGCTTTGGGATGCCTCCGACATGTTCGCCGTCTGTTTCTTGGTCGGTGGCTCTCGATCGGTTTAATATTCGCGTCGTTCTGTTGCTCCAACATTCCCCGCTGCATCCGCCCTTCATTTAAAACGTTCGACCCGCGTGTCCCAGGGTGTCAATTTGCATCCGTTGACCCATATGCCTTGTGGTTCTTGATTGATTCTGAAACTGGAACTCTTTCTCTCTAGTATCGTGTAGGATCCATTTCATTGTCTCTGGAACTTGCTGGCCCTCGAATCGGCCACAACAGGTCTGTTATCATTCTTAACTTTTACCAGCTGTCTCGGCATGAACTGCTTCCATTTTTGTGCTTGGTTCCGTCCACTGTACCTTTTCTTGTTTGGACTCTAAGCATCTCTCGTCCGTTGTACCGCTACTTCCTCTAGATGCTTCCGCTCGCAGGTTGTCAGAGATTTAGCGTTTCTCATGTTGAGTCATACATCCAAAAATTAGTTCGAACGGTGTAGTCCCCGTTGTTGAGTGGTCCGTTGCGTGGTAACTGAGCAATACCTCCGACAGTCCTTGCCAATCACTCCCGTAGTTGTTTAACCACTCTCATCGTTCTGTAAAATCTTTTTGTCATTCTGTTTGCCTGAGGATGGTCAGGCGATGTCCGCATTTGCCGTATTCCTCACTGTTCCCACATGTCCCAGAATTTTTTTCGATTCGAAGCTAGGACCCTGGCCAGTGATGATCATTTCTGGTATACCAAATCGCGCCACCACATTATCAACAAACACGCGAGAGACCGTATCGCCCGTCAGACCAA
The DNA here is from genome assembly GCA_948099385.1 of Fasciola hepatica. Lineage (NCBI taxonomy): Eukaryota > Metazoa > Platyhelminthes > Trematoda > Plagiorchiida > Fasciolidae > Fasciola > Fasciola hepatica. The sequence goes on along the minus strand of CANUEZ040000008.1, from coordinate 4,882,907 downwards.
GTATTGGAATTGCTTACACTTAACGAGCCACATAGTCGACCATTGTCATGATGTACCGGTTTCCAATAGAACTCACGGGTAAGGGACCAAAAATATCCAACCTCCACCTTTGAAAGATTCACTGTGTTTCCATGGGCTGCTTTGGCTGCGTCGCTATCAAGTGTTCGCGGTTCCACTGACAATCAGGGCAAGTTCATATGTAGTCATCAACGTCGTGCCGCATGGTGGGCCAGAATACTCTAAGCCCCAACGATTCGAATACTCGTTGTTGTCCCACGTGAGCACCGTCGTGCGCTAACTGTACCAAACGCCCACGTACAGCCTCGAGAACAAACGGCAAGCGTCTGGGTCGCGGACCCTATCTCATATCGATGTCAACAAACAGCTTGCCATCTTCCGTATGCAATCGTTCCCATATTTTCAGTAAGTCGTGCGGCGCGGGTGAGCTCCTACCTGATCTGGTTTGGGCTTGAATATGTGAAAAACTGTCCGCATCAGGCTGTCGTTTCCTTGGTGGCCGGAAACATCATCACTTGACAACAGCCGATTCACTGGGATTGCTTCGGCCGGCAATTGGTAACCTGGGATCGGGCGGGACAACATGTCAGGTATTTCTTTTTCTCGACGGCTAATGTGCTCGATTGTGAAGGTGAATTCTCGCAGGCTGCATGCCCACTCCGTCAATCTTCCTCTTGGATCTCGTGTTGCCACTAACCACGTCAATGGCATGTGATTTGTTTAGACGCAAAAGACAGAAGCCATCAGATGTGTTCTTCACTTTTTCAGTGCCACACGATTTCTAAACATTCCTTTTCCGTTATAGGGTTATAGACCCTTGTGAGCAACCGGCTGGCATATTCGATCACCCCGAACGATTATGACAATACTGCGCCAATTTCGATGTCACTGGCATCTACAGCCACGGTAAATTTCTCATGCGGCTTTGGTATTGTTAAACAGCTTCGAGGGTTTGTTAAACTTGGCTTGAGTTCCTTGAACGACGCCTCCGTATCCGACGTCCACTCAAACTTCTTACCAGTCCTCGGTGGTTGAAACATGATACCAGCTTTCTGGGCAAAGTTTGGCACAAACTTGGCGTCGTAGCCAACCAAGCCAAGGAACGATCTTAGTTGGCGCTTTGATTTTGGCGAGGGGAAATTCCGAATTGTCTCCGCTTTCCCGGATAGGGGTTGCAAATTGCCACCTCCAACAATGTGTCCCAAACAAACGATTTCGGCACATGCGATCTGGCACTTTTTTTGCGCTCAATTTCAAATACACCGGTTTGATCCTCTCCAGGACTACGCTTAGTCTGGAAACATGCTTGTCAGTCGTACTTGAAAATATCGCGATGTCATCCCCACACACCATAACACCATCTAGGTTTTCCAGCACCTGCAGCAGCAAACGTCTGAAGGTAGCCGGTACGTTACACAGCCCAAAGGCATTCTTCAGAACTCATTCCGCTTCCCATTAACACGGAAGGCTGTCTTCTTTCTATCGCTTGTGAGTACCGGTAATTGCCAACAGCCCGACCTCAATTCGATTAACGACAACACCTCTGCGTCATGAAGCTGCTCGAATATCTCTTCGGTTAGTAGCATTAGGAACGCGTCCTTGATTGTGCCACGGTTGAGTTTCCGCAAAATCGAGGCGTAATCCGATTTTTGCGTTGATAACACTGGCGAAGAGTACGGGCCAGTGTTGAGCTGGATTATTCCCTTTGATAACATGTCGCGAACCTGGTACTCTACTTCCGACACGACTTTCTGTGGTATCTTCCGCTGTATCGGTTTGCACACTGCACCCCGTACCAAGTCAATCCTGTGTTCTAGACAGTCGCAAAAACCGTATTCGTCTTCTGGTGTCGAAAACAACTCGATACACTGCCTGACGGGATCGGACAGTCTGGGACAGACGAAGTTTTTACACCACAAACGCGGTTCAACTTGTTCCATCGGGACTGAAGCCCGATATCATTCTCCCCAACTCGCATTCGATGAGATTCAAAATCAATTTTGACGCCCAGACGCTCTAATAAACTAACCCCAACAATCGTCTCAGGAATCCTTTCGATCAGTAACATCTCACGTGTTAATGGGATATGCCTCTCGGTTATCGGTATGTTTGACAAAAGATTTTGATGATAGCTGATTTGTAGTCAGAGGATCACCAAACAATATGCAACAGACGATTCGAAATTCATGAACAACCGCAACCGTACACGGAACAACTGACTGATTGAAAATAATGATCTGAATGAAGAAGTCAGAAACATAGGTTTGCACAATAATATATCCTGAACCATCTCGTTGCATTTGTACTCGTGCGTACTACGACCAGTTTGGTTTTTATACGGTCAGTAAAATAACCGCCGGAGACAAGAAAGAAGGGAGTGACAAGTTACATAAAAATCACGTTGACTGTGCAGCATACACCAGCGCAGATGTGGAGGGAAGATTCAGGAAATATTGCTGTGCAAACCTGTGCTTCTGAATTCTTATTCAGAATGGCTGACTAACAGTTGCTTAGTGATCCCAAAAACATATCGAGTGAGCAATGCTGAGGTCAGAAATCGAGTATTGGGTATTAATTCAGAGAATGTTCTATCACAGAGTGTCCAGCTTTGTAGACTTCGTTGGTTGGGGCATGTGTCGCTTATGGCAAACACACGTCTACCGTACCGTACTCTGTTTTACGATCCTTCTCGGGAATGGAAGAAGCCACGTGGAGGTCAACAGATAACTTGGCAACGGGGAATGAAAGAGCGTGCAGCGAACTTGGGGAAAGTAGGTGCCTCACGTCTCTGTGCTTGCGGTCCGAAAAATTCATCAACCAGTTGGCTGGAGACACTGAAGGACATGATAGGTAACCGTGAACAGTGGCGATTGCGTTGTTACTTTCTATCCAATCGCGATGATTGAGAAATGTGTGGTTGTACAATTAGACTGTGTATTCCGTGTGTTGGCTACTGTGACGTTGTTTCCTTTTCCCACCCCGGTGGGTCCACTCCCTGTCCCCTTGGTATATTCATTCTTTCTGTCTGCGTACAACATAGTGAGAAAGGCAGTGGTCACTGGGGCTCGCCCTGCTGTTTAACACTGTTCGATAATGATGAAAAACACATCATTCAGAACCGGAAACAGCGATTCTGAGTGGTGTAGCGGTGGAACCAAACGTTATTTTACGTGTGCTACGTACGAATTACGTTTCAGTGTTGTTGGATTTTAACGGTGTTCCGAGAGCCGCTCAATGTTAGGCAACTTATGGATCAATGCCTGGAGCCGGTCGTGAATCTAGACGCGCTTCAAGTTTAAAAACAATAGGCCAAATTCTATAACTTTTTACTGAGGAAAAAGCTACTTCATGAATAAGATGAAAAATTGGTCCACTGTTTGCTGATATTATCTTGTGAAATGGTGTCACGACAGAACTTCAACGTCACATCTGTGGACTTAATACGTCGGGAGTAGACACATCACCACAAGATAGCTTCAGCTTCCTACTCCAAATGTAATGCACCAGATACGTAAATAGATTTGACAGATTATCCAGTGCGAAGCAAAAGAGAGGGAGCTCATCAAGACTCACGGTCCTCTCTCTCTCTCTCTCTCTCTCTCTCTCTCTCTCTCTCTCTCTCTCTCTCTCTCTCTCTCTCTCTCTCTCTTCAATCGATGATTCCGTTTATATTTCTATCAGTACTGCACTTTCATTTCGTTTTGTCAACAAATAACTTCGCACATGTGTTGTGCCTTTGATAGCTACCTCACCGAAAGTATCACCCAAACGGAAGTGAAGCGATTCGAACCATAAAGAACAAATAAACAGAAAATAAAATTGGATGAAAATATCAGACAAATAAAGAGTTCGCATTTCATTACACTACTGAGATCAAATGCCCCAGTATGGTTTGGGTGAATGTCTTAGGCTCCGAGATGTCAACTCGCCCTGAACGACTGTCGAAATGCTCCCAAATGACAGCCTGTTTCAAACAGCCTTTTTTGATGAAGTCCTACATACTGTTATCTCGTGGCAGAGGTATTTTCACCAAAGCGAACGCCCAGCGCTGTCCACTGGGTTGGCTCACTGATACGCAGTCTAGGGGAGATGGCTATGCCCTGTTCCAAGCCAACCCCAGACGGCGTACGAAACATACAGCACTATGCTTACCGACATCTGTGGTGGAGGGTGTACTGGGCATCCAGGATGTCTAGTCTCCTCGGAATGGCGTATGAACTGAGTAATCAATCACCGGCCCCCAGTGGGTAACGGATCCCACGCTTCATCTCGCTGCCTTGCGGGTTAAGCTGTGGACATCTGAAGACTCCAGTTGTGGACCCTAAGTAAACTACCGGATTTGACCTGGGCAACCAGGCAGTATTGCGTCCAAAGACAAGAACAAGTCATGGAAACTCGCTCCACGCACTCCTTTTTCCACCGTTGTATCATGTTTTGTTTCACACACACAGTCTGAAATCAGCCGAGTTTGAAATTCAATTATATATATATATATATATATATATATATATATATATATATTATATATATATATATATATATATATATATATATATATATATATATATATACAACTGACTGGTGGTGCCAAATCGTCTGAATAGCTTAAACACAATCGATTGCTACTTGCCGACTGTTCACGTTTGCCGCTAACCGTTTTCCTAGCCAAGGTCCACTTTTGTTACGTCCCGCTGCTTAGCTCTAGAAAATCCGGCGACTTTCGCTGAAGACATAATTTACTTTGTGGATAGATTATAACGGACACGTAGAACAGCTCTGGATATGCCTTTTTAACGTGTACGCTAAAACTGCCAGCAAACAAGAATAAACCATCACTTCTGTTGATGTGAGTGGGACCAGTAGGTTTAAAAGGAAAGCTAGTCGTTTCGGCATTGCAGCTTCAGTTATACGGGACCCAGTTGACGAAAGACAGGAAAACAACGGTCGGAAAGAAGAGAGATTTTATTGCCCCATCCTTGAAAGGTCACCATTTATCTGACCAAACAAACTGAAACTTGAAATCAGCCATATGACGCCCATACATAGCAGCTCAGTTGCGATCAAAAGGTTGAGTTTCTAAAATAACTCAGACAGTCTTTTTCACACCAAAGTCACGTCATATAAATCAGTTCGCTTGCAGTTGCGGTGACTTATATACCGGTAGAATGAATTGCTGTTTGGCTAAAAGCGTCGGATAATATACCCATGTGATTGTCAAAATCGATGACGAAAGCCGTTAGTCCAAAGTTGGTCTGCCCTAATCTTTCAAATGACGTTGTACGAAACTGAAACTGTTGGTATTCAGAGAAGCGATGCTTATGATGAAGCACCAGCCTGTGCTTTACGCACAAGAACGTTTGACACAAAATATTTAACTTGGCCCTAACCGAACAGACCTACGTCTCGCCCATCGAACGCATTGTAAGAGCCTTCGATACAGCCCACTCTAGTGTAATATTTGCTTACTGTATCATTTATGAGGTGAGATGTTTTACGTTTGCCACCAACAGGGCAAACGAAATGCTTGAATCTTGCGATATATACTTTTTTATTCTGATGAAAACGGAACCAGTCAAAACCAAACAATGACAATGAATGAACAGAAATGATGGAAACCAGCAGGGACTAGTAGGAGAACAATTTGTCCCTGTGATGTATTTTACATCATGCCGTAACAACCAGACAGACATATAGCTCCCAACCAAAGGATCGACATGACTAAGTAGAGCATCAAATGCCGGATAAATGACACTTACTTCAATATGTCTCGGGCGAACAATAAGTTTTTCGATCAGCATACTATCGTTATTAAAAGACTTCAATGCTTCACGACGCGCTGCATTCAACTGCTCTCGAAACTGGTCTCGCGTTTGGGCGATACGCATTCCTTTTCCTCCTCCGCCGCGCACTGCCTTGATCATAACCGGGAATCCGATCTTGTCTGCTTCGTCCAGCAGACGAATATCTGACTGATCATCCCCGTGGTATCCTGAAACAGAATGAAAGCGGGAGTCGATCTTCATAAAAAAGACTGATTGTGTCGACAATGTCTTACTTCCGGCGGATTGCATGGGTTCCGCTCGTTCTGATTCACAACAGAATACAGTACTGGCTATCACGTAACGATTTTCTGAGCAACAGACAGATGAAGATAAATTGTCTCCTCACCTTTGATCACAGGCACCCCAGCCTGTGACATAATAGATTTGCTTAAATTCTTTATGCCCATGTCCCGAATCGCTGAAACAGACGGGCCAACAAAGATAATATTCTCGTCTGAGCACGCCTGAGCGAATTCCACACTTTCGGATAGAAAACCATAGCCTGGATGAATGGCGTCCACCTGAGCTTTTTTCGCCACATCGATGAGTTTGTCGATCCGCAAGTAACTTTCCTGTGCAGGCGCTGGTCCAATGTGATATGATTCATCCGCCTAGATTCAGTTGGAAGCAGATGTATAAAAACAAATATTTTGAAGTTCCACTAGCCACTATTCACTCCTCCATCACATGCATACAGTGAAAGATATACCCACCCTTACAGCCAAAAAGGCCCGTTGTGCTACTCTTCAAATTATATTCTTCTTAGGCAAAGCATGATTAAGGTGAGTATGAATTCGATGGGAACGAGAACGCGGTGTATCTGAATCAGAACCAAAAACTGTGACCCGAAAAACTGGACCCCAATAGGGGATGTATAATACTAAGGAAAGCAATAGCAAAGCTTACCAACCCCATCTTCCCTTTTGATAGTCAATGTTTACGTTCTCCAACCTGCATGTCCACATATGATGAAGCTAAAAGAAGAAATATATAGGCTAGCATCAGGTTGATTTGCCATAAAACCAGTAGATGGTTTTGAATGGCTTTCGAATCACTACATTCAGTTGGAGAAACCAGGACGATTATCTCTAAACAGGCAATTTCGGATTGCAGAGTCTGTACATTGCATTAAATTATTCACCAGGAGGATTCCTTTAACCTGATGAGCGTTACAACACTGCTTCTCGAAATAATAAAACGCTAAGGATGTGAGGTTCAAACCTCGCTACCACGACGCCCGTTTGGTGGCAGACAGTTCCTTGTTGTCGCCCGCATTGCTATCACGTTGGATTCATAAGAGTTTTAGATAACTTGTCACTGCTAAGTTGTCTGCTAGGTTCACCGTCGCCGGTTATCCAATATGTCAATGGAAACTTGTCATAATGGGTACACCCCAATCCACTGCACCCATTCACAGACATGCAGTAAAACCAGTATCAAGAGTGTAGGACACTGACTTTCCAATAGACCTCAACTGTATGGGAAAGATTATGAACAAGCGCTATAAGACCCTATGAATAAGTCAGGCATAAAATTCTCACCATTTTCACATGTAGCCCATCGCTGTCTGCGTCACTGTAAACACCAACAGTGTGACAACCAAGAAGTTTAGCGCTTTTTGCAATGCGACATGCGATTTCACCGCGATTGGCTATCAGGAGCCTGGAAATTCTTCCAACTGACATTCCCGACAAACTGCAACTATTGACTCAACCGGAGCGTGGTAAATCCAAGTTTCAAGACAGTCTTCTCGACAGGATTTTCTCACGCTGAAAGATAAGCACATTCGTAATTGAAGTGTACACATATTTAAGCAATTTAAAAAGTCGTTTAAAGGTACGTTCCAGATAACTTGTCCAATTATCTCCGCCACAAAGCATCCTAAATGGTCAGCTTCAGAGAAAAATAATATGATACTAACAACAAGGTAACTCAAGAACTTTACCACTACTGAATATACGTTGATGACTCATAATAAGGCCACTCAGTTAAAAATTTTGCCTGGTATTTTTGGAATTAATGGAGTTTACCGTCAAAGGTTTCCTGTTCTGCCACAACAGCGCGACAGGTCTTAACAGTCATGTAGTGGAGCATTGAGTTTATCTCAGTTCTCTTAACCATTAGCCTCGCACATTTGTGTTCTGGTTTTGATAGCTAACTCGCAGAATCATCCAAAAAAGTGAAATAAGTCGAGTCAAAACAGAAAACAACCGTGTAGTAGGACTCAATGTGCCAAACGAGCCTTCCGTATACGCAAAGACACCTCATCCGATATCCCACCTCCGGGTGAAATGCAGCTGTCCAGATAACAGAACTCATCTACTAGGTCTATAGTTTCTCCAGATACTGAAAAGTATGGTGTTGGACCAACCCAATCTTAGAACAGCATCATGCACTTTGCAGGTGCAAAGCGCATACCGAACATTGCTATGCAGTTACTCAAGCTATCTAGAAAGCCTTGCAACTTACCTACGTCTTCACTTAGAACAATGTTGTCCGCATATTCAAGGTCTAACACATCCACGCGGGAAACGTTCAATGCCACTATCACCACAAAATTGTGGTCTTTAGGACCATATCATTCACAAAGTTAAAGAGAAAAGAAAGAGGGAAACCCTGAAGTACACCACTTCTCGTGGTGGAGTCGACTAAAGCAGCATCCTAAGTCGGAACTCGGCTTCGGCTGTTCATGTAAAGGGAATTTGTGAAAATGAATTTCTCTGGTACACCCTTCAACAACAAGCAGCACCAGAGAACTCTTCGGTCGACTGATTCGAAGGCAACATTAAGGTCAAGAAAAACGAGGATAGCGGGCCTGTGCAGGTGTGTCTATGTTCGAAGAGTGAAGATGTGATCAAAACAACCTCGAACAGGTCTAAATCCAGCTTGATTCTTGCGCGAGCACTGTTCGCGAGCGGTTGATAAGCGGTGGAGAATAATACCAGCAAGCAGTTCAGATGCGGTGCTAACCAAACTTATTCCCCTGCGGTTTTCACATGAGGACCTGTCACTTTTCTAAATCGGTACGATCACCGATTCATATCAACTCTTTGGAACTTGTTCCCTATCCCATATCAAATCGAGGAGTTTTGTCTACTCCGATAACATCGTCTTTGAAAAGCAACCCATCCGGTCCAGCAGTCTTATGTCGTTTAAGATAGCCGATCTCACGGAAAAGCTCTGCTTCTAACGGATGACCGGTATCTACGACCAGAGCTGGAGCTATGGTGCTACTTAGCAGGCCTTTCGTGGATAAAGAGCGCCTAAACTGCTCCTCGAAATACTCCGTCCAACGAACTAGTTCCAGTTTCGGTTTATACAACCACTAACCTCGCACTTCTGTGCTCTGGTTTTGGTTGCGACCTTCCAGTATTCTCGAGTCAAGGATAAAGAGAATATAAGCATCGAAGGAAAAAAATCACAAAAACAAAGAAAGAGCTGAAATGCGTCTACGCCATTAGCCACAACACCTAGACTTATTATTTATTGTTTCCAACCGTTTGATAGACGGATCACGTGCACCCCAATCGGGAAGCCTGACACGTCCTGCATGGCCAAGTCCACTGGTCAAGGCTTTCATACTTTTTTGCAATGTCATGGACTGACCACCTCGACTTACTTTCCAACCATTACCTGCCTCGGAGAACAGCGTATGTCGAGGAAGTCTATTGATGGGCATGCGTAACACATGTTCAAGACAACTTAATCAGTACATAATCCAGAGACTGACCTCTGGTTCCCAACACCTTACGTTTAACCTCAACATTGCTGATACGGTGTTCCCACCATACTCGGGCAATATTACGGAGGCATCAATGTCCAAACGCCGACAGTATTCGCCATCTTCTACCCTTAACGGCCATGTTTCTGACCCGACGGACTTAGTCGCCGCATTGTACACTCGATCCTTGGAAGGCAACCGGATGTCACGCCAACGCCACAAATGGCTGAGGCTGGCAAACGCCAAACGCGCCTTCCGTATACGCGATGACACTTCATCTGACATCTGACCACTTGATGAAATGTAACTTCCCGGGTAAAAAATACTTGTCTACTCCAGCCAGAGCTTCCCTTGCCAACACAAGGTCTGGAGTAAAGTAAATCCAGTCCTACAACAGCATTTTACACTTTGAAGATGTAAAACGCATCCCAAACATTGCTACACTGCTTAGGCTATTTAGTAAAGCCTGCAACTTACTTGGATCTTAACTCAGAAGAACAATATCGTCCACGTATTCCAGGTCAGACAGTTTACCGCCTGAGCAAAGATCGATGCTACTATTTTCTCATGACGATAGGGCTACGTCAAGAATTAATTCAATTACAAAATAGAAGAGGAAGGGCAAAAGAGGGCAACCCTGACGAACACCACTTTCTGTGGTGAACTCGGGTGAAAGATCACCGTGAGTACGAACTCGGCTTCGACTGTTTATGTACAAGCACTGGAAAATGGAAATAGACTTCTCTGACACATCTTTCAATGAGAGGCAACGCCAGAGAACTGTGCGGTCAACTGAATCGAACGCCGCTTTCAGATGAAGAGAGACAGATTGTGGGTCTACGGAACATGTGTCTGTGTTTTCACGTTTGCCGAAGAGTAAAGATGTGGTCAACACAACCCCGACCGGGTCTGAAACCGGCTTGATTCTCACGCATACACATTTCGCGGGCGCTGGATAGTCGGCAGAGAATAAGATCGGTGAGCAATTTAGACGCGATACTTACCAAGATCATTCCTCTGTGGTTTTCACAAGAGGATCTGTCATCTTTCCTGTAAATCGGCACAATCGCCGATTCAAACCATTTCCTGGAAATCCGCTTACTAGCTCAGATTACCCGGATGAGCTTTGCTAACTCAACAACCAAAGCTTGGCCTCCATCCTTGAAAAAAGATGGAGACAGCCTATCGGGTCCGGTGGCTTCGTACCTTTTCAAGTAACCTATTTCCCCTGCATAACCTCCATTTCTGATGGAGAGGTGATATCTACCTGCATCGGTTCTCTGGCAGGTACATTTGGAAGGTCCAGTGTAGAAGTAGTCCAAATGAATTGTTCCTTAAAAGGGTCCGAACGACGTCCCTGAGAGTGAATCAATGAGTCGTCGGATTCCTTGATTAACTCACACCAGGTTTCTGTGAACCGATACCTCTAATCAGACGGTAAAGGTTGCGAGTACTCCCAATAGATTCAGCCTTTTCTAATCCCCCTACATTTCGCTCACGGTCATTTATCAGGCTCCTAGTCAGTAGTTATCTCAAGGATTTACGCACTTTATTGGAAGTGGCATCTGAAGGGACGGATCTGTGAGTATCCAACAGACCAACTAATGTCAAAGGTATCCATCGTTTGAAACCTACTTGAACCACAGTCCTGTGTGGCATTGGAGGTGACATACTGGGCTTTTTTGATCTGTTGCTAGTGTTTATCTGGGTCCTGGGCATCCGGCTGCGAGCACGTACCAAAGTGTGATCTGAATCTATGGGCGACAATCTTCAATTGACCCACGCCAGCGATGACTAATCACAATATGGTGAATCTGAGTCCAACGTTGTAAAGACGTAGGAGGACGCCATGTCAGTCTATGCTGCTTCTTGTGACAGAAGTTCGTACTTGCCAGAAACAACATTTAGTAAGAGCACAGCAGAATGAGACGATCGCTGTTATCCGTACGATCGGCCGGGATTGCAAAACGGGTCTCCGAAGTATTTCCTGGAAACTCCCGAACAGAAAACTTGAGCGTTGAAATCCCCAGCAATGACCACTACGTCTGTTGAACGCACGCTTCGAAGCAGCTGAGACAAATCCTGGTAGAATTCGTCCTTGGTTTCAGAGGAACTGCAGTCAGTGGGCACATACACAGACACGACGAACAAGCATCGGTTTATCAGTCGGTTGTCGCTGGCACGCAAAGCACGGTCCAATCGAACTGCACACAAACGACTGCTGATTGGAATCTAGTCTAGCAATGCACGCTCATCTCTCATGCTCAAAGAAATCCCAATGCCGGCCTAAACACGAGCATCAGACACCGAATCAGCCGAAACGCGAAGAGTGGGGCGAGAGACTGAAGCTAAACCTGGGGTGCGAAGCGTGATCAAAAAAGTGGGGTCTTGTATGCGCGTTTCGAAGACACGGCATACATCTATTCCGAAAGTCTCAATTTTAGAGAGCAGCCTGTTGCCCTATATGCGGACGTTAAAGGCAGCCAAGTGAAGTGAATATTTAGGCTTGAGGAATGCATTCGTTTTAAACCCAACTCCGGAGCTGCTATCTTCTTCAGAGCCACAATAACCCGTGGAGATTTGTATCGATCTTGAATTAAGGGGGGGGGGGGGAGTTGATGAGCCCCTTTACAGGAAAGATACTGAAGGTTTCTGGGCGAATAATACTTTGCGGTTGCATACACCACAAAAGGAATTTTCCTTTGAGAACCTTAACCACAGCCTTTGACTCAAAAGTCTGACCCACAAGGCAGTGGGGCATTAACCCAGTACGGGAACTTGAACGAAGAACCCATGAAGGATCTTCTTTTGGTATGTCCCGTGAGACCTGATTTTTGAACATATTTTGTCTTGTCTTCGCTGGTGCTTTGTTATGAATCCGCTTGCCGAATTCAGTTCTCAGCTCCATGCATCCAATGGAGCAAGCGGAACGTGGACGGGGCAGCATTCTTTGGGCTTGGGGCTGCCCAGCTTAGGAGGGTGGTAGCTTCCCAATTAACTGCGATGATTTTTCTCACCGTCGAGAGATACCCCAAGCACTCCACTCCTACGTTCATCAAGTGGAGGTTTTTAGACCGGTAAACTGTTTCTCTCCGTGTTTATGTGTTGGACTGTCCTCTCCGGGGGCATAGTGGTTAGAAACCGACGTTGCCCGGCAACTGGTTTAGAGACTCAACTTCGTCTGGCCCCTGCCCATTGACAAGTCAGGCACGACTGCACCTGCGGCATAAAGAAGTCGTGCGGCATGGCTCTTTGGGTCATGGAGGGAGTGGGCTACTGCTCAGAGTTCCCTCTCTTCTATCCAACCTTTATCTTCTGCCCCCAACCACATCTCTTTGCCCTCTTTATCCACCCATAATGCTCCCATTGACAACACGGCCGATACTAGCAGTGGCTCACTGTCAAATGGTGTCGTAAATAATCCACAATCGCATATCTCACATTTTTTCAAGCCTCGGCAGCCTCTGAATCTCGGCTCCTTCAACGTGCGTACTCTAATGCAGGCCGCTCAGCAGGCGTGCCTAGCTCTCACATTAGATTCTCTGAAGATTGATGTCTGCTACTTAAGTGAAACGCATATCCGGGATTCGAGCAGTGTGATTCAACTAACCGCACTTGGTTTCTCATCGAGGTATTTTCTGCGCATTTCAGGGGACGAAGTAGCTCGAGCTGTGGGTCAACGTGGTGTAGGAATAGTCTTGACTGAGAAGGCCGAAGCTGCTCTTTTAGACTGGATCCCGATTAATAGTCGTTCATGTGCAGTTAGACTCCAGAGGTCAGTCGGCATTCAAAGGGAAAGCTGTGTTAAGCGCAACTTGTTTGCAGTCTGCATGCGCTCGAACGGACTGCGGCTCTGACATGCAGAAGGATGAGTTCTATGATGAACTCATCACTCTCGTTCTCAGCAGCTAAGGTTCTGACATTGTAGTGCTAGCTAGTGACATCAATGCACAAATTGGCAAACTTAGTGTGTCCGAAGCCTGTTTAGGTGGGCGTTGTGCTTTACCCGCTCAGTGTACAGATAACTGGGGTAGGCTTCTCTAGTTTTGCGCAGAAAATCGGTTATTCTTATTTAGTACGAATTTCCGACACAGCTCGCGTCGCACAGCGACATGGCGCTCTAACTCTACAGGTACTTTGAGTCAGATTGATCATATCACATTAGGCTACTGATGGGGTAGTTCTGTTCAGAACTGTAGATCTTACTGGTCTACGTACGTAGAGTCGGACCACGCATTAGTTCCATCGCGATTATTTCTCCAGCTCCATGGTAATCGTCGCAAACCGCAAACCCGGTTAGCCGTGCAGCGTTTGTCTGATCCAGAAGTCCGCACCCGGTATGAACAGAAGTTAGTACATGAGCTAGGATCTACGACGAACAGTAATGTGGATGAGTACTGGGCCCATATCCAGCAGGCAATGAACGTTGCAGCAGGTTTCGCCTGTGGTCTTAGATCCGATGTTCATCAAAGACACTGGATTTTGCAAGAGTCGATCAGGCTAATGGAGCGAAAACGTCAGCTCTGAACAGTAAGGAGATGACTAAGATACGAAGAAATCTACAAAAGCAAGTTACAAAAAGCCTTAAGAATGATCGCGAAAATTGGTGAGTCAAGGTAGCCAAAGAAATGGAAATAGCAGCTGCTTCAGGTAACAGTCAAAGACTGCTCAGACGTATTCGTGACACCGGTGAACGATTTGCAATAGAAATAGAGAACCCATTCATAGCAAAGAGCAAAGGCTGGACCGTTGGGTCGAATACTTCAACGAGCAGTTCAGCCGGCCACTGGCTAATGTAGTTACTCCTGTGTCAACAATTGCGAGTCCCTGGGGAGTATCATTTGAACCCCCATCGGAAGTAGAAGTAGAGTCGTGCATTCGATTAGTAAAGTGAGGGAAAGCAGCCGGTCGTGACGAACTCCCTCCAGTTCTTTTAAAAATGGTGGTTCCTTGATAAAATCACTTACCACATTGATCCGTGACGTTTGGGAGAAACGTATTATGGGGTGAGTCATTGATTATATCTATCTTCGAGAAGGGAATACGCAATGACTACAGTAACCATCGTGGGATTAGCTGAATTCCGATTGTCACCAAAGTATTAGCCTCGATTTGCTGAGTCGTCTTAGACCGGCTCACGGGGAACATTCGCGAACAACGGGTCGCATTCCACCCAGGTCGAGGATGCATCGACCAGATTTTTACTCTTAATCGGTTATGTGAGACGTGTCACACACACACACACACCGTCGACCGACAATAATGGGTTTCCTCGACGTGTGAGGTGCCTTCGATTTAGTTGACCAGACGGCGCTATTCAATGCTCTTCAGCGAAAAGGTATGCCCCAGAAGTTCGTAAATCTAATAAGGTTATTGTACTCTCATACTTCTGGCTTCGTAAGAGTTTACGGTGAACTATCCAGTCGGTTCGAAACGACCAGTGGTGTTCGACAGGGATATCCAATTTCTCCATCCTTGTTCAACTTCGTCATGGATGAAAAAATGGAGAATGCCTTGCGGGATCTCCAAGATGTGGGCGTCGAACTAGGAAATAGTGAGAAGCTGTGACCCGGATTACGCGGACGACCGTGTCTGCATCTTCGAAGCACGGAACATGCGCAACGTGCACTAGATAGACTTAGGAGAGCTGCAGCTTCTTCTGGTATGCGCTTTGCGCCTTCAAAGTGTAAGCTGACGTTGCAAAACTGGACGTCAACGATTCCGAGCTTGATGCTCAATGGAGAGGAACTAACAACTGTTGATTGCTTTAGTTACTTCGGAAGCAGCTTGTCGACGGATGGGAGCACAGCGGTCATCATCATCATCATCATTATTATTATCATCATCATCATCGTACAGCGTTAAACAGTAGGGCAAGTCCCACCGACTACTGCCTTTCTCACCATGTTGTACATTGAATTAGAAAGTGGGAAAAGGAAAGAATGTCCTAGTAGCCAACACACGGAATACATAGTCTAACTGTACAAACACACATCGATCAATCATTCTGATTTGACAGAAAGTGACAACACGATAGCCACTGTTCAGGGTTCGCTGCCATTTCCTTCACTGTCTCCAGCTAACTGGTAGACGAATCTTTTGGACCCCAACCACGAAGACGTGAGGCACCTACTTTTCCTAAGTTTGCTGCATATTTTCTCATTCCTCGCTGCCACGTCATTTGTTGATCTCCACGTGGTTTCTTCCACTCCCTAGGAGAAACAGAGAATAGGACACGGTATGGTAGGCGTGTGTTTGACATACGTAACACGTGTCCCAACCAAAAAAGTCTTCTAAACTAGATACGCTGTGACAAAACGTTCTCCGAATTAATACCCAATACTCGCTTCTCGACCTCATCATTACTCACTCGGCTATTCCGCCCAATCTTAGCGATACCATGTAAACATCGGTGGTCGAAAACCTCAAGACGACCGATATCTTCAGCATGCAGACTCCAAGTCTCGTAACCATACAACAACTGCGGCACAGTATCCACGATATTTCAACCTCAGTGAAATATCAGGTCGGCACCACAAGTGTTTCAGTCCAGCGTACGCCGTTCGAGCACAGCAGTAGAGGTGAACACGCGGATATCCAAAACTCAAGGGGTGTACACTGGACTGAAGCACTTGTGGTGCCGACCTAGTATTTCACTGAAGTTGAAAGATCGTGTGTACCGTGCCGCGGTGAGCTCAGTTCTGTTGTATAGTTGCGAGATTTTTGATCTACGTGCGGAAGATATTCGTCGTCTTCAGGTTTTCGACCACCGATGCTTGCGTAGTATCGCTAAGATTGGATGGAATGATCGAGTAAGCAATACTGAGGTCAGAAGTCGAGTATTGGGTATTAATTCAGAGAACGTTTTGTCACAGTGTATCCAACTTAGTAGACTTCGTTAGTTAGGGCACGTGTTACGTATGGCAGACACACGTTTACCATACCGTGCCCTATTTTCCGTTCCTCCTAGGGAATGGAAGAAACCACGTGGAGGTCAACAGATAACTTGGCAACGGGGAATGAGAAAATGTACGCTGAA
The DNA here is from genome assembly GCA_948099385.1 of Fasciola hepatica. Taxonomy (NCBI): domain Eukaryota; kingdom Metazoa; phylum Platyhelminthes; class Trematoda; order Plagiorchiida; family Fasciolidae; genus Fasciola; species Fasciola hepatica. The sequence continues at coordinate 4,866,307 of CANUEZ040000008.1, read as the reverse complement.
CTTAGGAAAAGTAGGCGCCTCACGTCTTCATGGTTGGGGTCCAAAAGATTCGTCTACCAGTTGGCTGGATACACTGAGGGATATGGCAGCGAACCCTGAACAGTGGCTATCGTGTTGTCACTTTCTGTCAAATCAGAATGATTGATCGATGTGTGTTTGTACAGTTAGACTGTGTATTTTGTGTGTTGGCTAATAGGGCATTCTTTCCTTTTCCCACCCCTGTAGATCCACTCCCTGTCCATCTTATATATTCATACTTTCTAATTCAGCGTGCAACATGGTGAGAAAGGCAGTAGTCGGTGGGACTTGCCCTACTGTTTAACGCTGTACGATGATGATGATGATAATGATGATGCTAATGATCATGGAGGAACGCAAGCCATCACACCACGCCAATGTGCAGTCTTGTCGTGATGGTGATTCTGTTCTAGCACCGTTGATGGTGATATCATGCTTTGTTAAACGCTAGAAGAGCTGTCGAAGATGCAGCTGATGTTCGGCGACACTGGAGCTTGCGACAAGTACGTTATTAATGTAAGAGTGAGCGAAGGGTAGCTCCTGAGTAGCACCGTCGATAAAACACAAACGTTCGGGAAGCGTTGCGCAGGCCAAATGGCATGCGAAGAAACTCGGAGGCCAAACGGGGTGGTGACCGTGGCTTTCGGAATATCCGCTTCAGCCACCGGAATTCGATGGTAGGCTTAAACAAGGTCGATTTTGATGAGGAAGGTGGATCCAGCCAAAGCAGACGTAATGTCATGAATGTGGGGCGCAGGATAACGATCTGGCGTTGTAACCGGATTGAGGCGACGATAATCACCACACGGACACCAGTCGTCTGAAGTTTTCTTCGGCACCATGTGCAATGGAGAGGCCCACGGGCTGTTAGAGGGGCAGATGAGGCCAAGGTCCATCATTTACTGGAATTTGCGACGGGCAATGGTGAGTTTATCCGGGGTCAGATGATGAGGACAAACAAAAATGGGAGGTCCCGTGGTACTGATGTGATGTGGGACCGCCGAGTGCACCGCGGGCAAGTTGTATGCGGGCCGGTAGGAAAAGGGGACTCAGCCAAGTTTTAGTGGTGTCATTGGCGTCAGGAGCTACGGATGATCGAAGAACGTTGACCAAGCACACAGACCCAACAACAGCATGATGACTCACAGGTTCGGTTAACTTACGAGAATCCGAATGTAACGAAATGCTAAAATAACGCAAAAAAAATAAACACCGCGTAGGCTGGGGCACATCTGCAACAATAAAAGTTTACTGAAAAAGGCGATGTGACCCAAGATCTAATTTGAGACATACCAAAAGTAGATATACAAGACCCGTTGGCAGCCCGAAGCTCTGAATTGTTACGATGCTGACGCTCGAAGGAGTGAGAGGGAATGACGCTGATCCGTGCGCCTGAGTCAATCGAAAAAAGACGCTGAAATGTGGTTTCTAACGAACAGGAGACTGCGGGGCGATAGAAGGCCAACGAACGCTGCCGTATTTACTCGCTGGCCGGCGAGTTTCCCCGGTAGTTGTGGAAGAAGCACGGAGCACGTACTTCTGGGCACTGACACGATACTGGCGGTGATATCAGCGTCATACCCGTGTGAGCACCGGAAGACGCTGGACGGGGAGGACTACGTGCGGTAACACGACGGCCAGGGCGAGTCAGATGGTAGACAGTAATCCACTACTGTCCGGGTCGTTACCACGCCAGACCTATTGGGACCTCATGTGGTTCTTCGCCACTCCAAGTCTCAGGGTCTGGTTGCCGGTTATTCCTAATAGTGCAGTGGGCCTTCGTGGCTATTGGGTAAATGCCTCTTCCACTGCACTCATGCGTAAGCATGTAATAAAAAAGAGAGTGGCTTCGAGATGTCAAACGTGACGACTGAACAGCAGTCACATCCGCACGAGGAACACTGATCAGTGTCCTGCAAAACTCGAGTTGTGCAGCCATATCTGTCAAAGCCGCATCCATGGTGGCTGACGGACGGAGGCACTGATTAACTTGGGCGAGGCGGTTTCCATGAGAAGGTTCGCTGCCGAAGTCAGCTTGTTTATTGAAACTTCACCTACGAGAAGCGCCAGAGTGCACTGCGCTTGCTCGGGTAGCTGCTGCATCCACTAGTGTCTCAACACTATGTTGCCAACTTGGATACCCTAACCGAGCTGTCGCGTGCGACGCAGAAGCTGTGAAAGCTTCTGGTCGTCCAGGGGAATGCCACTAAAAAGCCCACGGAGATGATTTGGGTCGGAAACGCCGATGCGTTCCGAGATGGCTTGGCGAAGCACATCATAGGATTTGTCTGTAGGTGGATTTGAGACGACGTTCTTGACAGCTTCAAGGATATTTCAAGGAAGTCCAGCAACAAGATGGACAAACTCCTGCTGCGAAGTGATTCTAGAAGCAACAAATTATGCTTCCAAACGGCTGAGCCAAGGAGAAGGGTTCAGTCTTCAGTCTTTAGGATTAGAGGCAGAGGGAAACCTCTCGTGTAAGCCTCGTCACGACAGCCCTTGGATGTGATCTCAAGAAAGAGAATCACACCACTTATCAGTCAGAAAGTCGTTTAGTTTTCGCTTGAAAGTTGGATTGTGCACCTCTTCTACCACTTCCGCTGGGAGCCAGTTCCAAATGTTGGTGACTCTTCGGGACAGGCAGCATATCCGCGGCAAACAAATAGATTCCAACTTCAACAGTGTCACTGAGTGTGTCCGTGTACGATAAGGTCCACGTAGTTAAAAGATCGCTTTTAGTTATGTTGCTAGATCGCCTCGGATAATGTGACGGACGCAAATGAGGTCGCCTTGTATCCTCCGATAGGATCCTGGAAACAGCCCGGCAACTAGTAAGCGACCTTCGTAGCCAGTCCCGCGTAGACCCGCAATGAGACGAGTAGCAGCTCTCCGAACTGTTTCAAGCTTGGCTTATTCAGCAGCGGTGCACGGGTATGCAGCCGTAGCACCATACTCTAACCGAGGTCTAACCTGTGTGGTGTATAACAGCCGGAAAGCATTATAAGAGAGTTTTCCGAAGGATCGGCGGATTGCTCCAAGGTTGATCCGTGCTGAGGCACATGCTCTATTTGTATGAACTCTCGTTTTCAAGTTTTTCCATAGTACCACGGCGAGGTCACGCTCGCAGGCTGTCGTTTTCAGCAAAGCGCCAGAGAGTGTGCAGTCTGACGTTGACTGTATTCGACCTATGCAATGTGTGCAGACTTTTCTAAGTTTATCGGAAGGGCCCATGTATTGGACCAATGTGTCAGCTTGTCGAGATCGTCGTGTAGGGATTATTTGACCGTGTCAGAACGAAGTACTTGCCACATCTTCAGATCTTCAGCATAGAGTAAGCACGGCGAGTTCACGCAGGTTGGGAGGTCACTGATATAGACCAAGAACAGCAGTGGACGGAATAACGGTTGTTGGGGAACACCACTAGAAGCCGGGTACCACGTGGGCAGGGTTCCAGAAACTTTAACCGCGAATTTCCGCCTTCTTAGGAAGTCCTCAATCCAACGTAGTAGTGGGTCAACCATTTCCAATAGTTTGAGCTTCTGGAAGAGTCGGTTATGTGGTACTTTGTCAAGTGCTTTACTGAAGTCAACGAAAACAACATATGTTGGATATCCTTCAGCCTTCGCTTCCGCCAGTGTTCTCGGGCCAACAGAAGGTTGGAAATGCATGAGCGTGATTCGCGAAATCCGTGCTGTGCAGGACTGAATAGGTTTTGCTCATCAAGATGTTCTTCGGCGCGCCTGGCTATAAGTCGCTCCATTACTAATACGTCAAGACTCTCGTGAAACCCGCGCACTCAATATCAGCTTGCGATTCCGATCGCTCCAGCCCGCTACGGAAAATCAGAAGGCGAAACCCGACACGTCAAAAATGTGCCTTTAACAGAAATTACTGTGCTGTATATAAAGCGAAAATCGAAAATTCTCGAACCCGGGCATCCAGTTAAACTCAAGCCCTGTGGGGCCGATTAGGTTGATAAAAATATTTTACCGGACTGGATGGTGGTTGATGCAGACGTCCACAAATTTCCGTCGATCACCAACGTTTATTCGGAAGGTTGCAGTCAGTCCGTGTGAGTGGACGGATGAGTGATCGTTAATGATTTTCGGTTTGAACATAGGTACCGGTTTCTTCCAGGTCCAGCGTCTTGGTTGACAATATCCATCTTTATGACCGGAGGCGTGACAACGCGTACAATGGTGGTATTTAAATGGGCAGAAACTATGAAAGTGCCACGCGCCATAATGATGGCACGACGAAGGCGGCTTGTTGGGGCTCGGTTTGTCGAAATTTCTTGGATTTCTCTTGGCTGGAACTTGTTTGTGCGTCGTCAGTTTGTTGACTGCTTCGGATGAGCGATCGGACTGTTGAATCATAGCTGCGTCATGCTTCAGACTGATTAAGCGTTCACATTTGTCAACCAGTTGTTGTAGAGTTGTGTTGGGCTACTGATCAATTTTCGTCAGCAATCTGATGCGTAGGTCTGATTGAGTGGGTGACTGTAACCCTAACAATCACCTTGAAGACGATGCATGTAAGGCTTACCGGTCCATAGCTGACAGCTGCCGCTTTGTCTCCACCCTTGAACATCGGTACCACGATTGCATGTTTACAATCGTCCGGACGTTTTCCAGTTGCTAGTGAGGTGTTGAGCAACTTGGTGATTGGGCCCGCGAGAACCTCAGCCGACTCCCGTAGTACCAGTGGGTGGATTCCATCCGGTCCGGGTGATTTATGTGGCTTAAGAAATCTTAGAACTGTCATAACTCCATCCACTCCGATATCACCAAAGGCGATTGAAGGCTGGGTCATCGACGAGAGAAGTGACCCAGGTTCATCACGTGTAAACACCGATGCATAGTGGTATTCCAGAGCATCTGTCTTAGCTACATCGAAATCAGCCACTCTCCCATCTACAATAAGTGCAGGTACGTCTGGTGTTGCTCTTGTTCGTCTTTTCAGATATTCAGATAGTCTTTTTGGTGCACGAACACATTCGACTCCTAGTTTCTCTTCGAATCTGCATCGTTTAGCCATCTTCATGGAAGAGCATTGGGTTCGTAGTTGTTTGCAAGCATCATAACCCGCCGCTGTTTCTCGATACTGTCTCCAAACTCGGTTTCTTCTGCGGAGTATGCATCGGAGCCCTTTGTCAAACCATGGGGGGGGGGGGCTGCGCGTGGGAACGTCGACGGTGCAGCGGGGTAAACCTCCGTACCAGTTGGTGGATGCCATCTCGGATAAGACAGCCGGTCAGGTTCACATCGTTTGGATCCTCATTCTCTTAAGTCGTTTCGAGCTGTTGCCTTCACATCGTTAAAGAGTACACATCAGAAATTTAATTCACAGCGAGGTGCCTGTGAGATTTGAGCCCCACACCTCCAGTGTGTGTTCAGAACGACATGATCGCTAGCCCCAATAGGGGGTAGCCCATTTATACAGGTAACATTCGAAGCCCAGAGAGTAAAAACTAAGTACAAAATGGATCTCTGTTCATCCAAAAAGCGGGTAGGCTCATGCACACGTTGGCAAAGCGCCAGATCACATACTTTCATGTGTAGGTGTTGGGATAAATTATCTGCGGCTGCAGTGTAGCAGTTAGCCTCCCAGTCAATGTGGGACGCGTTGAAGTCACCCAGGACCAGACAGCGTCCCTCTGTCACCCAGCGCGGAATGAAAGGTAACATATTTAACTGCTCAGCAGCCGGTGTTCGATAGAACAGACCTAGACCCACATATCCACAACTGGTCAGTTTCACCTTGCACTACAGCGCTTCAGCAAGTCCTTGAGGGTCCGCAAATAGGTCAACAATGTGCCGAGACCCCATCTCTGATGTACATCAATAAGCCACCTCCACCTCTGGACCGAATTCTGTTCGACAGTGGTCTGGGAGGGATACTTCCGCGTCCGATACCCCCACATTCAGTCAGGTTTTGGTGAGAGCTATGATCACAGGTCTTCTAGCTGCTTCGAATGATTCCAGTTCATCGTTTTTTAAGTTGCCCGCGAACATTACTAAGATCTACTTCTGCCACCTGACCATTTATAGGTGTTCTGGGGAGGTGTTCATCCCTGGATCCCCGCAGACAGGGGCCGTCGAGCGAGTGGTTGTCAGGTGCGGCCACTCTAACTGCAGTCTCCTCTTCATGACATAAAAATCCTGAATACAGAGACTGACCTCACCCTTTTCACGGCGCTCCCACGCTTCCGTGAGGGCTTGTTTGCGTTTCTGACGGTCCTCCGGGTCGGGGTTTTTAAGTAATCGCACTTTTTTGCCCTTGAGACGCCCAGAGCGTTGCAGCACTGACTGAGGTTGCTCCTGGGAAGGGAGAACAATCTTGATTATTCGAGATTGTCCGTTTTTTCGTAGTTTCCCCAAGCGGAAGGCTGCCTTACCACGAATTGACTCAGCCAAGCGATCTTCACTCTTGATGAACAGCTTCCCGAGGATAGTCCGCAGTTGAAGGAGATCGTGGTTACGGCGTTCCTGGGGAACTGCTACTGTTGCTTCTGGGAGGTTGGCAACCACGAAGCAGTGAAACCGCGGAGATGGGAGTTTCCTTGAAGCCTCTTTCGGTTTAATCTCTACATCGTTTTGCTTCGGTTGGATGACCGTAGGGGCTGTCGGTGGGGGGCGGTATAGGGACCCTTCTTGTTTGGGCGGCGATTTGTTGCAGTGGGTGCAATATCAGACGCTGATGCAACCTCCGCATATGTGTTAACACAAATTGAACTGGGTTGCAGAAGCACCGCGATATCCATCACACAGTTCTGGTTTTCAGTCCCAAGCGAGGGTAGAACAGCTTCAGCGTATGTCTTGGCATGCAAGGCTCTCTGGTCCGAGGCCACGGATGTCTCGCTGGGCGGTGAGAAACCCGGGACACAACACATTTTCCGTGGTCGTAGCGCATGATAGATCCGCGAGTGTGGCGCAATACTTTACCCTCAGTGAAAGTCTTCCACTCTGGCGACGATGATGATGGTGACAGTGGTGACACCGGTGAAGATAATGACGTCTTGAAGTCTTGAAGTAGTTCACGGGTGCGAGGCTTGAGCCCAAATGTTCCCAGTTCTTGTATGTGTCTTCTTTTCTTCGGTGTCACCGAGCTGAAAAGGCAAAACTCGACAACAAAGGGAGAACCATTTTTGCAAGAACGACATTAGTATAAGAATAAATGTTTCTCATGTAGTATATAAGACCGACAATAGGAATATGGACACAAATACATCACTACTAGTTCCTTTATTTTTATAATTTACGCAGAAGAGTGATTTGCATATACACTCTTAAGAGGGGGGAGAGTGGATCTATTTATAACTGCGTACATGTGCAGGTACATAGGACTGAAGACAAGACGTGAAAATATGAAAGAGAATAATGTACGCGGGGGCGATGAAAGAATTGACTGGACTTGGCGTTAATCCTAACCAGTTGTCTAGTCTGGCCTCAGATTCATCTGTTGAGGAGGCATTCACTACCTCCTGTGGAAGGCTATTCCATAGATATTATCTCAGACGAGAAATGTTGTCTAATGAAGGTACGTGGAAGGGGTCTGAAGAGTTTCCTCGTGTGTCCCCGCAGGGTCTCTCAGTTCGAACGTGTGAAAAACCGATCTACTAGGCCCGTTGAGAATAGATCAAACATCAAGAAGAGGTCTCTTCTGATACGGCATGCCTCCAGTGGGTAGAGATTAAGTGATATTAGATGAACCAGGTAGGGGGTAAGTCGTAAGCCATGTACCGTTTTGGTCGCTTTCCGTTGAACTCGCTCCAAAATGTTCCTACCTCTGATGAGGACAGTGTGCACTACCTGGTTGCCGTATTTTAAGAGGTCGAGTACAGGTTCCATATAGAAGATGAAAGTCCTCTTTGAAGACCATCGGAAATATTCGCCTAATAAGGTTTAGAACCCTGAAGGCAGTTTTACTGGCTTTCTCTTGGCGGGAGGAGAACGAGAGATTACTGCGCAGCCAGAAACCAAGGATCATGTGCTGAATCACCACTTGGATGTGTGTTTTCACTTATCCTGAAGAGATGAGCCGGGGCACTGCTAAATGACATGCTTGCACATTTGCCATCATTTATTGGGAGGCTCCAGTCAGTTGACCAACTTTCGACCGAGTTAATGGTTGACTGCACAGCATTTGCGTCTCTGTCCCAGGTTGTGACGTCATCCGCGTATATCGCTATGCCAACTGGAACTAAATGATGGAGGTCGTTGATATAAATGAGGAGTAGGAGAGGGCCGAGGACAGAGCCCTGGAGGACACCTATATCGATAGGTGCAGGTTGAGACTGAGACGCACACATGCAAACCGGAAAGGTTCGATTCGTTAAAAATCTATCAATCAGAAACAGTAGGCGACCGGAGATGCCGTACATCCTGAGTTTGTACAGAAGCGGGAATTGTGGGACGCTGTCGAAGGCTTTGGCAAAATCGATGAGCCCAGCATGGGATATTTTGCCATCATCATGGGCCTGTGTCAGGCTATCTATAACGGTCAGTATTTTGGTGATGTATGACCTGCCAGGAAGGAAGCCATGTTGCGCTGGAGAGAGTAAACTATTGTCGCGCAAATGTGTCAAAATTTCGCGTTTTATGATGCGCTCGAAGGCTTTGCCAGGGACACTAATGAATCAACAAGATCCGTTCAACACCAACCACAGGATGAGGTTCGCCTGGAAGCAATACTTTAATCAACTTGTCAATTGTACAAATAGCTGAAAAATAAAGTGTAGTGACAATTAGAATACGCGGAAACGAACAACACAAACAGTAGAGAACAAATTCACAGAACACTGATAGGGCTTATTGGCCTATAGCTTCCAAGGAAGGTTTCGATCTCCTTTCTCATAAATTGGGACAATTATAATTGTCCCAAATTCACGGAAGCATGCTGTATACAGCATGCTTCCGTGAACTTGGAAACCTTCCATTGTCTATGCACTGTTGAAAGAGCGTAGAGCATGATGCCGCAAGGATGGAGGAGGATTCTTCAAGGATGAGAGGATGAATTTCGACCGGCCCCAAGGAGCTCAAAGGGTTAAGTTTGTTAACCCCTCCTCCACTTCTACGAAACATTGTGAAGTACTCCAACGAAGAGACTAGTCGTTTTGGCTAAAGAGATGGGTGCCCATACGCAAGCACTATTGTTGTGCTGAAAACTGACGTGAAGTGAGATTTGAAAATTTCTGCTACTTCAGAAGACGAGGTGACAGGAGAGCCATCATAGGGCGACAGCGCGAGCGCTGAGGACCCTGATTCCCGATTGCGGCACACGTGCTCATAGAGAAAAAAACGGTTCGTACGCGCCCGGTCCAAGATCCCTTCCTTTAGTTTCTTGAAGTGTTTCCTAATCTTGGATTTGCAAAGATTCCGGATGCATCTGAAAGCTTCTGTGTCCGCCGGAAGAGATATGGCTCGGTACCTGGAGAACAACTGACAGCATTTGTCGAGAGGGCGTCTAATTGATGGTGGCAGATGTATCTTATCCTCGGGAATCTGTCGGATTTTGGGCACATAAAGAACATTTACCCTCAGTACACATGGCGCTTGTAGCCTGTTGCGTTCACCTATGTCTACATTGTCCGTTTTGTCGCTTAGTTCGCTAGTGATGAAGGGACTCATCATTTGGAAATCTGCATTAATACACTTAAATAAAACGCCAGCTAAGCATCGCACATCACTCCGTTTGTCAATTTCGTCCAATCACTCAAGAGGTGTTGGTGTAAAGCATCACTCAGCTATTGTGCCATGAATGGGGAAATGATGGATGTTGTAGCGGTTGCCATCTTCGTTCATACTTTTACCACGTTTATTGTTTAACTGAACGTTGACTGCCAAGCGCGGTGGCCATTTGACCGTTGCTCTCACGCACGCTCCCAAATACACGCTAACCACTATCTCTCCCAATCGCCTTCTCGTTCTCACGGGTCGTGGAGAATACTGTTCTGGTTAACATATTTGTGCAGTGCCGCACATTAGAGTAACGTGCAGGTGGTCCACGCAGTACAAAGGACCGGAGCACGCGTTTACTAAGGAAACCGCGAAGTAAGGTCTAATCAACCTTACAATTGGTGAGCCCGACGTGATCCTCAGGTCACGTGAGTTTCCTTGTTTTCTACCGTTCAAGGTCCCGTCTGCGTACGTTTTTGTGTGTTTTATTGTTTCCCTATCTTGATTTTTTTTTTCGGTTGGTTTACCAAATAATTTTTTTTTCGTCCAAACATTTTGTGTGTCTAATTTGTCGTGATTTTTTTTTCGCGAAGACTATAGTGCCCCATTGGTCGTTGATTTCTTTTCCCGTCGGTATTCCATAAAGTAATCGCTATGTCTGCCGAACGGAAATCCTGCTCAGACCCCACCGTTGGGGCGATCACGCTGCACATACCGGCATTCACACCTGCTGATCCAGAACTCTGGTTCACGCTGGTCGAGTTAGAATTCGAAAACTGCCGTATAACCAGCGACGCCAGCCGTTTCAGGTGGGTAGCAGGCCGCCTCCCGTCAGAAGTCACAATGCAAGTAAGGGACGTAATAATCTCTTCCCGAAGCTATGAGGCTTTAAAGGAGGCTGTCATTGCCCGCACGACCCCAACGCAAGACCAACGTATGCAACAACTTCAAAACGTTGAGCTTGGAAGTAGGAAGCCCTCCGAACTGCTGCGTGAGATGCAGCGCTTGAGAGGACCGACAATAGGTGAGGACCCGCTCTTGAGGGAACTTTGGCTGCAGCGTTTGCCGCATAACATTCCAGTTTTACTAAGTGCCACACGCAAATGCTCGCTAGAGGAAACTGCAGCGATAGCTGATGACATTATGTCACGATACAACCCCGCTGTAGCTGGAGTAACCAGGCCGTCCGTCGCAACGGTGCCTGCCTTGCCCACATCTAACGATCTCGCGTCAGTTTTGTCTAGAATTGACGCGAGCCTGCAACGCCTAGCAGTTAGAAGTGGGTCACAGGAGCGGCACCGCGCACGCTCACCTAGGCTCCATAGTCCGTCATTGCGACGACGTTTCGTCGGTTCTTCAAAAGAAGGATATTGTAAATACCACAGTCGCTTCGGTGAGGGAGCCAAACGATGCGAACGAGGGTGTACGTTTCCCGGTGCTCATCAGGGAAACTAAACCCCCGGCCCGTGGTGGCGACCCACGAAGCCGGGTATCACACCAATAGTCGTCTTTTGAACGTAAGGGACATTATTTCAAATAACCTATTCCTTGTAGATACCGGTGCCGAAGTGAGCGTCCTCCCCCGAGCGAAGGACGACAATAGCACACCGCAGGCCCAAACACTACGCGCTGCCAATGGCACGGCCATCCCAACGTTTGGCCAGCGGTCGCTCACCTTAAACTTGGGTTTAAAGCGTAATTTTCGTTGGGTATTCATCATCGCCGACGTCCCGTACCCAATTCTAGGCATTGACTTCCTGCAGCACTTTGACTTGTTAGTTGATGCACGGCGCCGCAGAGTGGTGGATCGTCAGACCACTTTCGCTGTTGCGGGTCATAATTCGCGGGTGAATCACGTCACGCCCTTTTACGTTCAACCACCGGCACACCAACCTTATAGCGAACTAATCGCCGCCTACCCGGCCATGTTTCGGCAGGCCGGGCCTCTCCCAGCAGTGACGACCAGTGTCACTCACCATATAGACACTAAGGGACCCCCAGTGTTCAGTAGGCCGCGTCGGTTAGCACCAGACAAGCTTCGTGTTGCACAGGCCGAATTCGAACATATGCTAGAACTGGGTATAATACGCCCTTCTAGTAGCCCTTGGGCTTCCCCCCTTCATATGGTTCCTAAGGCTAGTGGCGACTGGCGACCTTGTGGTGATTACAGAGCGCTTAACAAAGTCACCGTCCCGGACCGATACCCGATTCCCCATATACAGGATCTTACTTCGTCTTTATCAGGTTGCTCCATCTTCAGCCGTATCGATTTAGTTCGTGCGTACAACCAGCTCCCGGTAGCAGAGGCCGATATCCCTAAAACTGCCGTCACTACACCTTTCGGGCTGTTCGAGTTTCTGCGAATGCCGTTTGGACTCAGCAATGCAGCCCAGACCTTTCAACGGTTCATGCACGAGGCAACCCGTGGTTTGGAAAATGTCCACGTATACCTGGACGATATTTTGGTGGCGAGTTCTTCAGAGCAAGAGCACGCTACGCACTTACGAGCACTTTTCGAACGCCTTAGCCAGCACGGCGTTACGATCAATATCGCGAAATGCGAATTAGGCCGGTCTGATATCACGTTCATAGGACATTCTATTTCATCCTCGGGTATCCGCCCTCTGTCAGATGAAGTTTCCGCTGTTCGCGACTACCCTGAACCCCAATCTTTTCGCCAGTTGCGTCAGTTTGCCGGCCTGGTGAATTTCTACCGCCGATTTATTCCTCACTGTGCGGAAATGATGCAACGCCTCACCGACCTGTTGCGCCGAGGTAAGCGGAAGTTCGTGTTTCCCGACACGGCACAGGCCGCATTCGCCTTGGTCAAAGATGCTGTCGCCAACACAGCACTCCTGACACACCCCGACCCTTTGGCTCCTATTTCTGTAGTGACGGATGCCTCGGACACAGCGGTTGGAGCAGTACTGCAACAGTTCGTAGATGACTCTTGGCAACCTTTAGCATTCTTCTCCAAGCGCCTACAACCCGCGGAATCAAGGTACAGCACGTTCGGTAGAGAGTTATTAGCCATCTACTTGGGAATCCGTCATTTTCGACATGCACTCGAAGGCCGTTCGTTCACGGTGTTTACAGACCACAAGCCTCTGGTTTACGCACTGAAGTCAGCTTCGGATCGATACTCACCACGCGAGATTCGTCACTTAGACTTTGTATCACAGTTTACTGTGGACATACGACACGTCTCTGGGGTACTTAATCCCGTCGCAGACGCCTTATCGCGCGTATATCAACTAAGTCTGTCACAAACGCCTAACATCAATTTGGACGCAATGGCACAGGCTCAAACTATGGACCCTGACATCGAACGACTTCGGCAAAACGGTTCTTTGAGTTTAACCACAGTGCCTATCCCAGCTTCCCAGAATACCATCGTGTGCGATGTGTCGCAAGGTCGCCCTAGGCCAGTAGTTCCTGCTGCCCACCGTTATCCTACGTTCCTGACACTCCATAATCTGGCTCATCCGGGTGTGACTGCCTCGGTGAAACTGATAACTGAGCGTTTTGTTTGGCACAATGTCAAACGAGATGTCCGTCAATGGGCTCGTGCTTGTCTGCAGTGTCAACGTGTTAAGACCCATAGGCACACTAAGGCGGCGTTAGCCAGGTTCCCAGAACCTGAAACACGTTTTCATCACGTGCACGTCGACCTCGTAGGACCACTCCCACCTTCGCTTGGGTACGTTTACATACTCACATGCGTGGATCGTTTTACTCGCTGGCCGCAGGCTATCCCTATCCCTCGTCCCACCTCGGAAGAGGCCGCGAAAGCTTTTCTGACCGGTTGGGTTAGTCATTTCGGTTGCCCGGCAATAGTGACCACCGATCGCGGTCCACACTTTGACGGCGCTTTCGGCAGCCTACTCGCTACGCTCGGTTGCCAACACGTTAAGACGACAGCTTACCACCCTCAGGCCAATGGTATGGTTGAGCGTTTCCACCGGCAATTAAAAGCCGCCCTTCGAGCAAACGGTAACCCACTTTGGAGTGAAACACTACCATTAGCACTCTTAAGCCTGCGTAGTACCGTTAAGGAGGAGTTACACACAACACCGGCCGTACTAGTATATGGCTGTACACTTCGTCTGCCTGGGGAGTTGGTAGCCCCCTCACCAACCGTGACTTTCGACTACGGTGACTATGCTCAGCGCCTTACGCAGCACATGCGAGTGCTCAAGGCCAGTCCGCCGCGTGAACAACAGTCTACAAGTTATGTCCCAACTGCGTTAGGAACCGCTACCCATGTATTCCTTCGCGTCGATGGCGTTCGATCACCACTACAAGCGCCATACACTGGCCCGTTTCGGGTGATAAAACGTAGGGCAAAAACATTTGTCATAGATATCAACGGACGATACGACACCGTATCTATCGATCGTCTCAAACCTGCCGTCATTGAGTGCAAGCCGCTCGGCCAATTTACACCCACTCAAGTCGCTCAGTCACCCGCATCGAGCGAGTTACCACTCGAACCACCCCCAATTACGCCTAGCGAGAACTCGGCAGCTAGTCCATCAGATTCTCCAACCGTACCCGCAACGCGAAGTAGCCGTCGCGGTCGCCAACTACGAAATCCCGTCCGCTTCGCCGATTTCGTGACGATTTTTACAACCGACTGTTAGCAATAAGTTAGGAAGTTCATCATGGATTTGCCAACCGACAGGCCCGTGAAATTACAATCCGTAGTTGTGATTTCACCTTCTTCTGGTCTCCTAGAGATTACAACAACACCGAACATCGTTCGTGTGTTTTTATTACGGTCCAACAACCGTCGGCGCCCTCAGGCGCTATTTTGTTCCAGTTTACCTTGCCCTCTCTCATACGGATCTACACAGTCACATTGGCTTCATCCGTAGCTTCGATGACTCCCGTGCACGTTCAAGGAGCTAACCACTCATAAGTTAACGGGACGATCCGTCAGCGTGGTACTGGAGACGACAACTGGACGCCCTTTTGGATGGACCTGACGCGGGATCTTCGGGCTCGCATGCGTATGAGACCCGCGGGCGCTAAAACACAGTTGGACCTACGCACATCGGACCTCGGGAGTGCGGGCACCGTTAAACTCATCAGTAGTCGTTCAACGTCACCAAACAATATAACGGGCAAGCTACTATGAGGTCCTGGACAACCAATAATTCTGGCTTGCCATCACAATCGAAGCCCAACTCCGTCGGACTTCTAGCAGGAGGCCCCTGTAGCGGTTGCCACCTTTGTTCGTACATTTACCACGTTTATTGTTTAACTGAACGCTGACTGCCAAGCGCGGCTGCCATTTGACCGTTGCTCTTGAGCACGCTCCCACGCACGCTCCCAAATACACGCTAACCACTATCTCTCCCAATCGCCTTCTCGTTCTCACGGGTCGTGGAGAATACTGTTCTGGTTAACATATTTGTGCAGTGCCGCACATTAGAGTAACGTGCAGGTGGTCCACGCAGTACAAAGGACCGAAGCACGCGTTTACTAAGGAAACCGCGAAGTAAGGTCTAATCAACCTTACAATGTCACGGTATAATGCCGTTTCCTGTCGGAATTGGTAACTCCCTTCCATTGTGAAATGTTGACTGGTTTTGTTTCCTTTCTCTATAATTTGTTTAGTACTACTAATTAATTTGACTTAGTGAGTTTTGACTGGCACATCAGTCATATAAAAACGTTTGTGAGCTGCAGTTCCGTCAGTCCGTCGCCGCGTGCTGTGCGAAACGCTGTGCCGTCGAGTGGTCGTTCGCTTAACTGCGGTGTATGCGGAAAAGGAGCCGTCGATGGACTTGGGCGAGGATGTTTGATGAGTCCAGTGTGCGACTTGCGGACGAGGAATACATTTCCATTGCGCAGCGTTTCACGAGAACTACCGTTGCGTTTGTTGCACGGCCGGAACACGTGAAAGCACCTGAAGGCTCTTTTCGGGGCCACGCCATACTGATTGCCATTCCTTTTTTTGCTTTTTCCCCAATTAGTATCTTTACATAAGGACAATCAGTAGAATATTAATATTCTACTGAGTGAAATTTCACTCATTCCAAGGGCATGAATTAGAGCTGTCTGGAACCTGGTATTTCGGGGCTTCTCAATGTATTAAACATTGCTTAACTATTACCAGAGGACAAATGTGAATATAATCTATCAAATATTTCCCTTTTCAATGAACGATAACATCATTCTGTAGATAATTTTCCCGGTTTTCCAAACTACAAGCCAAATTAATACTGGAATTTGTAAACTTCACTTTACTAGCACTAAAAAAACAGAACGACGCGTGAAAAACACAACCACCAACTAAAACCTAACTTTCATAACCAAAGTACACCATGTGAATCAGTTTCATATAACTGCACTGATTACCCAGATCGACCGCCTACTGCGTACACAGTAACAACCTTATAAACGGCGGTTGCTCAAACTTTTCCTTTGGACTGAGTGGACGCTACCCGACGAAATAAAAAACAGCAGGACTGGAACCGCACCACTAAAAAGCAGCACGTACATGCACAACGAAGTCTTGAAGATCAGATCAGGTTCAGTTCAGTTCAGTTCAGTTTGCACAGGACTTGGTATGGCTAGAGCCAATCGTATGTCCAGATAGTTGTGTTTTCGGCGCGTTTCTGTAGCTTCCAACACTGCTTGATTTTCCTTTTCTGAAAGGCAGACATTTTGTGCAGTATCAGCCCTGGGAGAACAAGGTGGAAACAACAAGTAAATTGCGACTGACCCTAAAAGCTGATTAACATAACCCAGAGTATACTGCCACCCAACATAAGTTTACTGCTTTCTTAAGAGCCTTCGCTGTTGTGGTATTTATGACCTCCTCCGGGAGCTTATTCCAATAGGGTACCACTCTATTCGAGAAGTACCTCGCCCAATTTGGAGCCTCGGATGCTTCCGTTGTAATATAAGGCTATGTCCCCTTGTGCCTCTCTCGGGGATCAGAGAGAAAAGTTCTTCTAGGGTTATTCCTGACAGTCCCTTCATTACCTTGAAGGCTTCTATCAAATCCCCGCGAAAGCGCCGTCTTTCCACCTTGAACACGTCCAGGGCACGGAGACCCTCTGCATAGCTAAACCCCACTTGCCCAACCACCATTCTAGTGGCTAGCCCTTGCACTTTCCCCAGACAGTCGATATCTTCCTGGTAGTACGGTGCCCAGGCTTGCACTCAGCACTCGATGTGCGGCCTAACTATGGCTTGGTATATGGGAAAGAAAATCTCCGGCTCCCTACATGACATAATGAATCTAACTCGAAAGAGTTCTCTCCTGGCCATATTGTTTGCTGCTGTGCACTGCGTCGAAGGCTTGAAGCCTTTGTCCATTATAACGATTAAGTCTTGACCTGCGAGATCACTTGCAACGAACCCACACCATTCCCACTAGCCCCTGTATTTGTGGTCAAGCATTGACACTTGGTGAGGTTTAGTGGAAGGTCCCACTTGCGTGACCAGTTTTTTACTGCTAACTTGTCAAGTTCTATATCTACTCTAGCTATCTTGACGTCATCGGCAAACGTAAAGGTGGGGTTTGTAAGCCCACGTGCTAGGTCATTGATGAAGATGAGGAAGAGCAGAGGGCAGAGCACCGAGCTTCGTGGCACCCCACTTGTTACACCTTCCGGTTTTGAAACATGACTACCCACCTTAAGTTCGCCGTGCTAAAAAACTGTTTAACCATTGTCTTGTCTTTCCAACAATTCCCATAGACTGCAGTTTGACGTCCAGAATTCTGTGGTTCACAGAATCAAACGCCTTGCTGAAGTCCAAGTAACAGTCCGCAATCGATTGCCCTTCGTCCAGACGCTTCATTACCTCATCGAGGAACGGCAGGAGATTCGTCAGACAGGATCGCCCTGCCACGAACCCACGCTGAGCTTTCGATATGAGGTTGTGTTGAACCAAATGCCTACAGATCTGTTTCCTGACTATTCGCTCCAGGCACTTACACAGTACTGAAGTCAAGCTAACCGGCCGGTAATTTTCGGCCTTTTGTCGGGGTCCACTCTTGTAAATTCCTGCCACTGTATTAGAGACGCCTGTGGGCCATCCATATTTTCTCCAAACTATTTTCTGGTCGACATATGCTCTTGAAGAATGCCAAGAGCGTGTCAGCCTTGTCCTCGTCGTATAGAGCTAGTCGTCCCTGTGCTCCTTCCAAAGTTGCTACACTTTATCTCGTACGTTTGTGAGATTGCACGTAGGCGTAGAATCGCTTTGGGTTTGTGCGGACCGATGCAGCTAACTGACGCTCGAAGGCATATTCCTCCACTCCTTGGATCACTCGAGCTCTGTTCCTAGCCATCTTATAGCTTGTACGCCGTTCATCGTTGCTTACGCATAACTATAGCCTTGCAGACTTCTGACTTCCACCATGGGGATTGATTTCTACCGCTAGCCATCCTCAGGGGTGCAAACGCCTCTGTAAGTTCGAGTAGCCCCATCTTGATGTCCTCCCAACGTTCCTCTACGGAGGCGTTTTTGTGTCTCGGTGTCCACTGAACTTCCTCCGCCGCCCTCTTTATTTCACCTGTATTGATTCTCCCATAGCGCCGACGTAACACGATTTCCTTCGGCGCCTTGCGTAGTCTTAGTGTGACCCTCAGGACTACATGATCACTTTTCCAGGTGGCTCTTCCCACTTAATTTCCTTAACGTCCTGATGGTGCCGCGTTATGATTAAGTCAAGGAGAGACGGGTGCTGTCCACCTCTGTGTCTAGTGGCCTGTGTCACATGCTGAGTAAGTGCATGTAACTGGACCCACTGCAGGAACTTGTCGCCCGTTGATCCCCTTGGTGCGATCCCGCTTTCCCAGTTAATTTCAGGCAGGTTGAGATCCCCTAATAAGATGAACTCCTTTGTCTGTGCCAGCACCGCATCCAGCATTTGCAAGAGCTCAACGTCTTCCTCATCTGTGGCTAGCGGTGCCCTGTAGATACAGATAATTCATACTGTTCGCGCCTCGATCCTGATAAAACAGGATCTGGCCGGTACATTACCGGAGACCAAGTTGAACGGAGCCTCCCAATGGCTTATGTCGGTTCGTATTAGAAGTGCTACTCCGCCCCCTGCATTCCATCCGTTCTATCCTGTCACTAGGCAGCGTATCCCTGAAAGAGCATGTCAGTATCTGGCTTTGTCTAAGTTTCCGTCAATGCAACGACCTCAGACTCCGCGGTCCTAGTCGCCAACTCCCCTCTTTTTCCCGGGAAACTGCAGGTGTTGGTGTACTAGATTGACTGTTCCCTGGTCCTCGCTACTGACTTCATTGCTTATTTTACGGCTAGGGTACCCTCGGAAGCAGCCTCCGAGGTGATGCCCTTCTTTTGCCTCTGAAGTTGTCGGCGCTGCAGCGTCTTGAATATCAAGTGACACTCTGAGTATCAGGCTTTTTCTTTTCCACCCGTCCACCCGGTGTCGAGCTCAACATGCACAGCGGACGTTCCCCCCTTTTGAGTCGCCATACCGATGGCCCGGGATGGTCTTGTGACCACCTCAGCCCAACTGGTTTCCTGAGCTTTTCCCTCTGACACCCCCAGCTTCGCTGTTTGCACCAGAAAGAACTTTTTGGGAGTCTTCTTTAGAATCGGACTGGCTGGCTGCACGTTCTCAACCCCAACCGGGCTTAATGCCCTGTGGGTCCCCTTCTTTTTGGTCTTTTGAACTTCCCGGACTTTGGCCTTTAGTTTACCGGCGCCTGAAGCCACCTTTAGTACCTGAATTACTCCTTGGGCTTTGGGTGTTGATTTCCCAAGAGGGGTCATCTCCAGCTTCACTGTAAGTAGATTCGGCTGCTTAAGATCAGGTGTGCCCGTTCTCAGCGAGACTGCGGCATTACCCGGTTTGACAAATGCTGGGCTGTCAGGTGTAACCCTAAATATTCCCTGCGTGCTGCCCTCGACTGCTCCCGCCCTGGACAGCAGCATGTCTCTCCGTAAAACACAGTGGAACACAACTACCAGGGGTCGTGCAGCGCTGGTTGTGTTCCACGCCATAGTCGTATTCGATGGCACTTGACTAGTGGTGCCGTATGAGGTAGGCCAACCATCTTGATAACCTCGGTCACATGCCGGCGGTCTTCCCCCTTCCTGATTCTACCGTCTTTTACGATGTTCCCCCTAAGGTTATGAAGTAGCTGTCCTCTACTTCTGTCTGCCAGGACCTTTGTGTCACGCTTCATGCGTTGCACTTCGGCTTCTAAGCGTTTAACCTGCTCCTTGTGCGATTCTACTTCCGTCCGGAGGCTTTTTCCACGTTGGCGAAACCCGCTGCCTCTTCGTTTTTTTAACTTTTGGATTGGGTTGCCCTTTTAGTTTTCTGACCTGGCACACAGTTTTCCCTTCCCTCTAAGCTATGGATCAAACTCGCTCTCTCTAGTCCTGGTTCCAGCTTCATGTTCCTTTCCCCTTTCCCTAGTTCGCCTCGAATTATGCGCGAGCATTCGCTTGCAAACGCGAAGCAGTGGGCGCGTTTCCACTTGAGCGATGCGTACTTGATGTGCAGCTCGAAGTCTTTCTCTTCCAGCTGGAGCACTTTTGATGATACCAAGTGCAACATTGGTAGGATTGAGTTCCCTCATCTTGCACCAGGTCCGTGCATTCCTTGTTCCCGCAGCTTACTGCCTGATCAATTAGATCGATTTATGTTCCATTCATTTCGGCAGTGGCTGTCGAGTTTGTTTAAAAATACCTTCTCGAACTTCAGTAGGATAATAACACAACCTTTTAAGCAGACACAAACTCTACGTCAAGACAAATGCAGCAAACCCGCACACTACAAAAGTTCCACAAAAGCAGTACTCTAGAAAAAGCACCACAAAAAGATGTTATCCGGTATCAGTTGCACTGACACCAACGAAAAACACCAAAAAGGACACCAAAAAGTAAAACCAGCTTTTGAATAGAATAAACTCTTCCGAAGAGAATGAACTTATCAAAAAGTACGCGTGCCGGAATACTAATTACGATACGTTAGTTTGGGCGAAATAACATGTATTATTCCACCAAACAATGCAAAAATGCTTATCGCTGGGAGCAATTCGAAAATTTTAATTACACGGCCACTCACAAGGTCTCCTAGCCAATACAGGACTCGCAGCTCTGGCCAATATACTTCCAAATGGTTGCACTCGAAGGCTGCAATAGTCTCACGATGCTTCGCTTGAGAGGTGGCCCCATTGTTGTGGCCCTTGAGTGATGGACGCCAAGGAAGAGAATGAAAAGCAGGTTTGCTCTCGAGGAACCCGTGGTCGCTTTGGGCAGACAGGATCGCTGTCTCAACTGACTTCCAAGCTTACCTTCGAGGATCCCCGTGGGAAAAACCAAATGAATCAAAACGACTTAGAATGAGGTATTTTATGTTGTGCTGGAGAAGCTGATGCTTTGTGCCCTAGAAAGTGTTAAATGGAATGGGTGAGTGGAGCCAAATAGAAAAGATAAGGAGGTGTTCATTCGGATGGTAGTAGTCCAGGAAAACCTCCTCCCTTCAGTCATCCAGTCGTCGTTCAGGCAAAACGGTGCTATTCACTGCTACTACCTGGGTTAGAAGTTCCTTCCAAGGGTTCGTTACGGAGTGACAGAAGTGTGCCGGTAGCCTCTGATGACACTGGTATTTGCTTAGAACTAATAGCGGCCTCTCTGTCCCGAATAACCCGGGGGCTAATCGAAGGTCTTGATCAGGCCTCTCCCTAAGCGAAGCCCTTTTAGCAAAATCAGATCAAGTGCTTTGGGTCGCTCTGCGTATACCCCGCCTGGCAGCCCATTATTCATCTTAGCAAACCTTCTTTGAACGGCTTCAAACGGCTGTTCGTCCCCAGCTGTCTCCGGCCCCCAGGCTAGGCAGCAGTATCCCCGGTGGGCCGTATATGCGTTTTGTGAGGTGGCCGAATTTTCCTGGCTTCCGGGGACCTTGGGGTCCGACTTCTTTGAACAACGGACCTATTGCCCTTGGCTGCTGCTGTAAGGTTCTGCTGGGTGGGCTTGAAAGTTTCCTGCTCCCGGATGTCAAGATCTTGCATGACCTCAGCAGCATCGATTACCCCAAGTGATCAGTCATGAAAGTGCCGAACCTTCTACTCCCCCGTCCTGAGGCGACTATCTTCACTCGCCTCTGTTCAGGGCGAGCCGCCGTTTCCCGTCCCACCCCAAAATTTGACCAGACCCTCCGGTATTAGGTTCGAGGATGGTTGATGCATAGTCCACGAACTGGAAACCCGGACATTTCGGGGTGTTTTTCGGGTCAGTTACATAGACCAAGAACAAAAGGGGCCCTAGCTCCAAAACCCCTTCGACACTTCACTGCATGCGATGGATGCGCCGGACGTAACATCCTCAAAGTTAACGTGAAATGTTTCACCTGTAATATTTGCTTTAATTCAGTTCAGCGCCCCCTAGATAATTCTCATGCTCTGCTTTTAGTGCATTCACAGCCCGTAATTTAACGAAGTGAAGGCCTTCTGGAAATCCGGGCAGCACACACCTACTCGTTCACCCAACTCCAATCTGCCGGTCACTCCTCTGAGAAATGATGAAAGATTCGTTAGAAGATATTTCCCCTCCAAAAATCTGTACCGCCTTACCGAGGTTGTCATGTGATGGATAACGTCTCGTGACCCTATCCCTGACAATCCCCTCAGGTACCTTCAGTACCGCTGAGAATACGATAACGGGCCCATATTTGGATACAGTTTCCTTCTTGTCGCCTCCGCGGATGGACATTACCTCAGCTTTCAACCGGTCAGCATGGTCGAGGTCAGTTACCCGGTGAACAAACCTGCTAGCACCCCAGAATGTGTTCGCTCCAGCTGACGTAGGATGACGGAGTAAATCTGCTTGGTGAGGCCGCCTTATTTTGCCTCATTGGAGTGATAGCCAGTTCCACTTCCATGGGTTCTGTGATGATTCTTTCCACCGGAAGAACTCGATTGGGTCAAGTAGTCGCCTATGGTTCCCGGCATTTGCTCTGTGTACCAGCTGGAAGGACCGTTCAAGTACGTCGTCCTTTTTCCTTCTGATGCGTCCACCTCCAACCCACTCCTCCGCAACGTTTACTACTGCCCCTCGGGGCTGGGCCTCGAGGGATCCATAATTGCATTGGGGCCTTGCGGCATTGTTTAAAATTTTGTGCTGACCTACCCCCGCGCTATGGTTGACAGGATTTTTACATCCTGGAGGATTGCCTCTGATAAAGCACTCGATCACACCAAGAGTGCTCTTGTCCTAAGGTGCAGTGACTTCGAGGTGGTCGACATCCCCCCGCGAGCTCGAAAGTACGAGGTACAGTAGGCTGGGTGTGTGGCTTAACCTTCGCTAAGGTGATTGGTTTGTGTTGCGCCAATTTGATAATCACTAATCTATCATTCCTAGTGGCTATCCTGGTCAGAAGCTCTGGTGGTAAAGCGTCTTCATTGAGAGATGTGGATGGAGGACAGGGGGCTCACGTCGGCGTCACCCTCACATTCTCCGAACTCAGGCGACTTGAGATCCCCTGTATGCCTAGTGTAGACACTACCTCGCCTGCGGCCCGTTCGTGCATGTCCGCAAAGAACAAGAATGCATCCCCCCTCCAGTAACGTCCATCCGCCACGTAGGCGCAGCACGCTGAAAACTTGTCGTCGCTAATTTTATCGCCGAACCAAATAGCGACGGCTGCAAAGCAGTCGGTGCCTTGGCTTCAGCTATGGACTATTTCTATTTTTACTCAAAACTGCATGCATTGGTGTACGCTGGAGTCGCTCCAGCGGCCAAGGCCAGTGCTCTAGTTTCTGGTCGTCTCTTCAGCAACGGTTTCATTCGCTTCCACTCGGGCAAACTACCCAAGTTCTGCGGAAGTTTTCTTGCCTATACTTACCCTTATTGCCACCAACTGAAGCAAACCTCTAGTTCTTGGGCCGACTTCAACTACTGTTTCTTGGTGCTCTGCAGTTACCCTTGAAATGCAAACCTCAGGTGTGCTTGAGTCTAATTGA
Source organism: Fasciola hepatica (assembly GCA_948099385.1). Lineage (NCBI taxonomy): Eukaryota > Metazoa > Platyhelminthes > Trematoda > Plagiorchiida > Fasciolidae > Fasciola > Fasciola hepatica. The sequence goes on along the minus strand of CANUEZ040000008.1, from coordinate 4,842,639 downwards.
CTGTGTCAATCCGAGGTAGACTTTCCCAGCGAGTTACTGGCAGTCCCAGCCAGTGACTGCAGAGAACGCCCTCCCTCGGTGATGGATCCAGTGTAAGTGTGGATGGGTTGCCCTTTCGATCTTGCGCCCACGCCGGGTGATTTAGTTCCACTCCGATGTTTTCTACCGTAGCCTTCCTTATCTTGTTAGTTGCAGCAAGGAACGAGTCTCTAGATTTTAAGCCCCTAAATTCAACCAGGGCCGGCCGGGGTCATTTAGCTAGGTTTCCTGTCTCATGCACAATCCGCAGCTTGAAAACCCTCTAAATAGGGGTATGCTGTTATAAGGCCACTGTTCGTAGCACTTTCGTCTTATGGTGACACCTCTCTCCGTCTCTTAGCCGTGCTGTGACATGGCGGTTCGAGAATACTCCTGAGAACTGCTTTGTGGTGTCTCCCAGCAGCCGTCTCGGCATCCCCGACAAGGCCGCTTGATTGCCCTGCCACACCATTAGTTTCCTTCCTAGTGATGTTTGTTCCATGTCATGAGCATTCACAATATTCCGGAGATGGGGATTTTCCTCATTCATGGCTTCACAAGCCCTTCGAGTTTAGACTCCAGTCTCTCCAACCGTGGTCTAATTATTGTTGTTTGAGAGCTGGTGCAGGTAACCTTTTTGTTACAAGTGTCAGTGGCCTCCTGCGAGCGATGAAACACGTCCAGTGAACCCTGCCTACCCTGAAAAATTCCCCTGTTAGACACTGTCATCCGCAACGCTCCGCTAACGTACTGATAACAAGTGGACAGAGAAATATTATTAACTTTGCGTATCAAGTTACATATTTTGCCTCGGAGTAATCCTGTGAATAATATTGCACGTTTTTTTCACGTTCACTTCCGCGATTTGCGTTACAAATACGGCAGTATTTGTTTAAACAAGGTCAAGGTCAGATATGAATGTTGTCCTGGGTGGGCCCTGTTCTCTGAGGCGCTTAGTTCTTTCCGTGAGTTCAATATCGTTGTTAGCGACTGGCTGTGGTAAGATGCTGAGTACTTGCCATATAGTTTAGCAAGACCATGTGTTTTGTGGTCAGGAACGTGTACCCTGGCTTTTCACGGCCCAGCTTAGTAATTGGTAACGAGAATGGTAACTACCACTGATCTTATTTTTCTCTCTCGCAAGTGGATTATTATGATGACCAACACCTTACTCAACCTGAGGTGACGTTAGCTGTTTTCTTCCAAATTGTTGAGTAAGAAGGAGGTTATTTTAGGGGTCAAGCGTAGGGTTCATGGATGCTTCAGATTGGGCTCTGGTGCCCATCAGTAGTGCGTCATGAGCACACAAAGTACTGTTCCGGACCCTACTGTTTTGCCCCAGGTGCTATTGCAAATAGATGAGTGGATTTCTGGACTCTCCTTCTTGGCGGTCTTTCGCAATGGCTGAAGTAAACAAGTGGAGGGGATATAGTGCGAAGAAAGAGCTCGGCTATGTGAAATGTCCTGTTTGGGGGGAGGCGATGCTGTGGGGGCTTGGCTTGTTTAGCCATTATTTCGATTTACCACTTGAGAGTAGTTCGCAGTTTTGTTACTTTCATTTTGGATACTTTATTTACCGATGGGACCGCGGAAAGCTTCACCAAGGTTCCAGAAAGCGCTTTTCTGCCAACAGCCTGAGGCATCATTAAAGGATGACACTATTCCGATGACTTCTACAACGCAGCCTGCGGCCATGGATGTGTTACTGGTTTGAATACCAATGTCCGCTATTCAGTGCCCACCCTTGAGGCTACTAATAAAAAAGCCTTCATTCCTGGTAGACAGCCAAGAATAACAGCTTTTTGCTTCGTTTATGACTTATTAACCCCACTTAAATTGGGCCTTTGGACTGCTTTCTGTGTGCTTTACCGTCTGATGGAAAGAAAAGTTTGCTTTAGATCTCCAGGCTAGGAATTCCAGTTTAAGACTGCCCTCGGTTCAACAAGGGAATATACGAAGCCATCGGTGCACATGAAGCAGATCTTTATCGGGACCCAAAATCCCTGTTGGGCATTCCGAGGGAGTGACTTATGAACAAGTTTTATAAAATGCTCCTATTTCCCGTGGGGCTGAGTGAAATTATAAGATTACAGCTAATAAGCGGTGCCACAGTCTCTGAGGAAATTAACCTTCAGTAGAATTATGTCGGTGCTTCGGTGACTCGACCCTCGAAAACGCAGCTATAGCCAATACTAGTGACAGCCATCAAGCCCTTCTGCCTCCCGGTTGTTGCCTTCGGTTTTTGCTACTGTTTCGACAAACATCCAAGGGCACAACTTCCTTGGGTTAACTCGCAATGGAGTTGCCCAGAGCCAGCCAAAGGTGTACAGTTTGGCAGCAAGTGCGTCAAATGTCGACTATCATCAGTCATCTGCGATACTTCGGCCCGGACCTTTATCAAATCAGCGAAGGGTCCAACCGGCAACTCTGGCTGCGATAAGCGCATCCAAAGTGGCCTATATAACCAAGAATGATATTTTCCTAAACTAAATGCTGGGCTCGTGATGGTGATTCAAGTCACACTGTGCTGCACGGGAAACTTCCCATCGGACACACGAGTTCCTCCCAGCCGTTGTACCGCAGTTTCTGCGAGCGCACTGCTTCTGATACTCCGGATTCCACCCCTGCCACATAAGAAGGGGTATGTCCACATTTTTCCTAGAAGCAAAAGTGCTATTCTAATAAAAAGCTTGGTTTTGTCCGCCAAAGCACAGACCAGCGTTTTCAAATCTGGTTGTAAACCGGCTCATACCTTAGATATCCCTGAGGCATCAATGAGTGCAACATTTTTCAAAGCCCGTGTAAGCTTTTAGCAAACGAAAGCAGTCAAACCACCAGTGAGTACTTTTCATTTGGTGGTCCGGAAGAAAACTTCAAGGAAATTTCCATAAGTTATATTGTGTGCAAATACTTCCGCATATCCGTTTGCCATCTCTAGGTAGCCATATCTTATTACGTACTTTCACCCAACGAAACTGACTAAAGCTGACAACCGAAGGAAACTGCGGAAATAGGGTGACCAATGCCCCGCTCATCATTGCAAGGTTAGTGTTCTCAAAATTTGGGACATGGTTATATTGCAAACTACTCAGCCCATCTGTTGGCTATGAGTCCATCCACCAATCGGATGCAGGATTTTCATTTGAAGATCCGAAGGCGATTGCTTTGGTAACTCCGCTCGGGATATACAAACTACATGGAGCGTATTCTCTCCTGCCTAGTTGGTCAAGGCATCAAGCCTCCTTCGCTACTGGAGAAAATCAACGGTTTCTTTGGCCGTGGTAGGCAGGAGGCGGCCCCCACCTACTGGCTGTTCAGTACGAACGATAAAATCCAGCTAACTAGGCTGGAGAACGACTTGGATGTCAGCAGAGATTTTACCTGAACCCCAAGTTGCACTGTGAGCAAACTTGCAAATGATAGGTCTACCCGAAGCTACCATTGGCGCTGCTCCGAGATCTACCTTTTGAAGGAGGTCATTCAAGCTCACCGGAGAAAATATAGCACTCCAAAGTTGTCGGACTGGAACTCCCGGAAAAGGTATCGGCGGGGAATTACCAGATCCCCATGCGGTGGGCGTAACGCTGTCTAACTGGTACAAAAGTAGCCTGAACAAAAGCCATTCAAACAACCTTTCGGTTCAAAGAAGTGCCACTTTTAAATATGGAGCGCATTGTGAAGAGGTGGCTCACGGATGAAGAAAGATCGCTGTTTTGGTCTTCATTGTGCCAGCTACGCCAAAGTTCGACCTTGAAGCACATCTACAACAAAACGGTTCTGGTTTATGTGGCTCATAATACTAACTCTCAGCCTCTCCGTTTACGTTGCAGTATGTGTAACGACTACATACCTGGTTAGCCACATTACCATGCCTTCATGTTATTTGTGTTTACCCTTCCAGACCCAGCCAGCAAGCAACATGACTCTACGAAAACCATTAGAACCTTTCATACACAAGGATTTCGTCGTGCTTACGAACCGTCGGTAAAATCATTATTAATGAAACAGGGAACTTGTGCACAAGGTGAATAAAGTTTCACGGTCGATGACTGTAGGAGCCGCTAGACGGCGGCAAAGAAGATACAATAAACCCAGGAATGCTTTTTGAATTTTCGAGGTACAAAGGAATGAAATACGAAGTGAAGTACTTCGACATTTCGCTTGCCCACAGCCTAACGTGAAGGCACGGTAGCGGTGGCATTTTCAGAATATCAACGGAAGGTTGCCAGAACCCTGACGGAACTCTACCGGCGAATCACCGAAGCCATTTCGGCTTTGATCAGGATCTGGTTTGTTACTAAAGATTTTGGGCGTATCTAAATCAGCCAAAGTTTGCCTAAGTCGAATCCAAATAAGTCAGCTGCAATAATACTGCTTTTCTACCGAGACCGACGGTCGAAGGAGTAACAGACCAGTGCCTCCCGTACTTCTTTCGAGCACCTGGCAGTGCAACAAGGGGATGGTATGAATTTCGCGGATTTCTGACTTGGCCCTCCGCTCATTTTCGACGTTGTTCCCTAACAATAAACGGAGCCATGAATAAATGCCGAGAAAGATTTAAGAAAGGCCCTGTTCCAAATGTGTTCAACTAGATTGTACCAGCAGTAAAGTTCACAGCCCAAAGAGATCTCTATCGGCATACACACCGCAACAAGCGAGAAATGATTGGCTCATTTGTGCTTTATCTTCACTGACTGCCAAGAGTCTCCTTGGGCCTACTTTTATTTCACCACCAACGTGGAAGGCATCAGAGTATATTCTCACCTGCTATTCATAGGTTTCACTGATTCCACCTCTATTCGGTCCATTATGATCCCGCTTCAGTCATTCTGAGTGTTACCAGCAGTCTGTCTTCCTTACTTCCACTAATCAACAACAGCTTGGTTGCCACGCAGGACCACGTCACGGCGTTGACCGTTTGTTTCATGTCGGCTCGGTTTGAGCAGGCCAGGTAATAGCTACGGTCGATCGATCGTCCAGAATGCCTTCAACGGTAAGCACACGAGTTATGCACCCACACGGCACAGTGTAATTCGTCGAAATCCCAGTACAGTGTGGAGGGAACGTAAAACCTTATAAAGCGTAGACCGTGACCGGCATTATGCTTTGTAAGCTCTCGCTAGAACACTAATAAAACAAACGAACTTCAGTTACGACACACTTAAGACGGGCCAGATTTATCCTTGATCCATCTAGTGGACACGAGCAAAGCACGTTACCAGGGAACATCTCCTTCCACTTGCAATATACTGCCATGATGAATAACCGGAAGTTATACGGGTCAGTCGGTCCACCAGACGAACTGATCTAACTAATAACTACCCTACTGCTGAAGAAGTGCTATCTGATTATCCACACAGCTTGAACATCTGTCGGCTTCTTGTGTCCTCTTGTTCATGATCCTAAGGCAATTTGGAACAGGCTATCCGGCCCGAGACCGAAAAACCTTTCGATACCCTAAACGTTTCAGTAAGACTCCCTCGAAGTCTCCAGCTTTCCAAGAGTAAAAGTTATAAATCCCAGAGCCTAAGTTCACAAGTCCTAACCCTTTTTCCTTCAACAGAGCGCTTTGCAAAATGTTGAACATTCTTCTGGCAGGCGGCATCTTTTTAGTAGAAGCTTGGTCAGTCTTGAGCGCTTTCTTCTACTGAGGTCATACTATAGCTGTGTAAATTGTTATGAATATTTTCATCTTCTTGCACGATCATACTGTGAGCGGTCACAAAGCTCAGCACGGGCCCTATGTGCAACAGCATGGCACAGTTTTTACCGTATGAAATCACTGTTCACGACCGCCTCCAAGTCTCTAAACCCGCCAGCTGCCTCTGTTGTTAGCGACTCATTGTGATGGGGAAAAGTAAGGACATCTATTACCCTTGAAAATAGCCAGCTCTTTCCGGCTTTCAACGGTAGGCCTCAGTTTTACACTTAGTCCGAAAAGGCTCCGATATCCCTGTTTATATCACCCCCACCATCAGATCCTACGACTTCCACGTCACCCTCACAAATGAGACTAGGCAATTAAAGGGCGGATGCCAGGTTGTAATTAAAAGACGAGAATAGCGTGGGGCCCACGACGGATCATGGAATTACTCCAATGATCACCTTCACCAAACTGAAGCTGTCTGAACTAAAACTTCGCACAGCTGGGGAATTCTGCTGGCCACCTTTACACTGGCCCACCCATGCCGAAAGTCCTCATCTTGCTCAGAAGCAGACGATCGTTGATGGATTCGAAGGCTTTTTCTAAAACTAGGATGACCTTATTCGACTGGTTTGCCTTCATCCAGCAGTCGAATGGTTTCATCCAGGAAGTAAAAGGATCGGTCAGACGAGACTAATGTTTCATTATCCGTGCTGAGCTGGGCCTGGTACTGAGTGTCCCAGAAAAGCTGACAGATATGGGTGTGGACTATTACAGTTCTTACACAGGATGATGGTTAGAATTACCTACCTGTAGTTACCCAGAGCCTATTTTTGGTCCGTTTTTACGCATCACCGAGACTGCGGTTCAAGTCAGCCCCCGAGGCAGGTTATACCGGCCCAATGTAGACATCCACAGCTGACATGCCGATGGAGCTATTTTGTCTCTCAACAGCCTCATGACAGCTGGATGAATCGAACCTGGACTTGCCTAATTATGATCAGCCAACTTCTATAGGTATTTCGCATGATTCTACCTGGGAAGACTTCGTTCGTTCAACAGCTGTGGAAGGTTTATCGGAGTCCATTCTACTAGTACCCCAATACTTACTCCGTGTAGATTACCGAGATACCCACCCGGGGCACCTGCTCTGCCCTGGTCATCAGCTGCTGTGCCATGGTCCTTAATGGACAGCGGACTTATCCATCTTTCGTTGAGCCTTTCGACTGTAAGGTTTTCGGCTGCTTTCTTGAGCATTAGGCTAATCTTAGCTGAAACTCTTCCTACTAGTCCCCGCCCAGAGAATAGGAGGAGGTGGACAGGCGTGGATAGGTTTTCTGATTATATTAGTTGTCCCGTTGGCCCAGCAGAAGATGGAAGGCCAGGTGAGATAATGACTAGATCTGACGAGCCTAGGTGAGCCAAAGTTCCAGAACCGTTCTGGAAGGAGTGGTGGTTACCACTGTGGGACGGCTCCAGACTGAACTAAACAAGCTGACTTCGAAAACTCATGCGACTGAAGAAAGTGAGGCAAACCAGAGTTCTTGGTCCATCATCAGGGCTAGTCGACGTATAATTAACCGGTTGCGTACCCCAAAGGATGACTGACGAGGATCGCCCAAAATCCTGCAAAACTTTTGAATTGGGCCTGTGTCCTGAACATGGATGAGCAGTTTGAAGTGCATCTGCAGCTGACTGTGAGCCACCTCGTGTGACTGAAGAGTGGTTCGAGATGCGAGACTACCTATAGCTAGCGGGGGACGTAATGCCGGAATTGGATGGGCTCCCGAAGACCGGCTGTCATGTCTGTAATAGATCTGCCTACAGAAACACAGTTGAAAACGAGTCGCGTCTAAGCCTCCAGCTTGCCGTCACACTGTAAATAAGTTTGGTGTCAGTAAGAAGAGGCTTAAATGGTCTTCGAGAAGCATAAGAGTCGATCCGGGACTGATTCAAGTGCAAAAGGAGAAACTTCTAGCGTGATATCATTGCCCACATACTCCAGATACGGGTCGTGCACCGTTAGATCAAACCGGGCACATGGGTAATTTTCAAGTGTTTCGTTTATCGTCCGGTCGACTGCACATCTGAACAACGAAGGAGAGGGATCAGCCCTGTTCAATTCCGGAACTAACTGCGGAAGCAGATTTCTGAATGTATATTCGAATAAGAGCTCCACTGGGTACATGGTAGGAGTACGATCGCCCAGAATGTTAGCCTTCATGCGCAATGAGCAACAGAGTTTCGCCACTTCCGAACCCAGAACTACCGGAATTCAATGAGTCAGATCCACCAAGCAACCGATCGTTTATTGTTATTATTGAGGCACATAAATATGAAACAATGACAAATAAGAACTCTGCATAACCTACTTGGCTGTGCACATTCTCAGGCTGATCGTAAGAATGGGACAGAATTGAACGTAGATGGACGACCGGGAAAAATGTCCGAACGGTTACTAATGAGACGGGAAATTTAAGCAGTCAACCGAAGGGTGGAGAAAGGGGAAGAAAAAACCACGGCCAACGAACTAGCCGAATTCACTGAAGTATTTCCCATATGCAATCTGCTACGATGGGTCAGCGGCCGTAACATGTCCCCCAAGAAAGTCCTTCGATATTCACTCCACGAGAAGTCTTTTACCCCACTCGTTAGTGAGGTTCCATTGGCTGTTCACACAAGTGTACTTTAAAATCAACAATTAACTGGCACGCATCTTGGCGACAATGATTATGTTAAGGTCGAATTGCATCCTGATTTTTTCAGTTTCTCACCAAACAAAGGGCAGACCGGTTGGCTTAGAAGGTTTGATTAAAAAGTCGTTATTGGGTTGGAATAACGCAGCAACACAGATGTGGCATATGTCAAGAACCCTTTGCTCACAAAAACTGTTCCTGCGCGCAGCTTGAAAAGGTTACTGTTGAGTCATTGGACATTGTTGTCTACGCTCTCTGTGAAGGAAAAATACTGTAAATCCTTCCAGATATTCTGTTTGCTTTGTGAACGTGACTATATTTGACATTACTATGATGAGCTCGTCCATACACCACACTACTGCTCGTTTGTTTATTTGTGGGAGACATTTCGATTTGTTCTTTAACCGTTTCTGATTGTCTTGCCTCAGCCAGGAGGATTTTAACCCTTTGATCCCACTGTTCAGTCCCTCTAGCCCAGTACTAGAGGCTTGTATACATTAGTAATTTTTGCGGCTTTCTATCTAACACCGGAGAAACCACGAATCATTCTTGTTCTTGTTTTGGGATTCGTTTGAATTGGCTACTTGTTGCTTGATTTGCGAGAACTGACTTACACTATCCATTTAGTAATATCATTGACAAATGTGGTCGGCTTCTCAGCGTCTCATCACTGATGGAGCCAGAAAAAGTGAAGCCGACAAACAGAGCAACAGTTGCAGATACGTTGAATCGTTTCCATCATTTTATCCTTCTCACCAATCATCAGTCGTCACGAACGGGACCCAAGAGTGTATATATTTGTTTTTCTCATTGAAGATCCACTCTTTGTAAGTCCAATTTAAGCCTTGCCAATGGGTGAGTAGTCAAACTTCCCGGAAATCAACCGGGGCGTGGGTCACATGTGGAGGGTGCTTTGAGAAAACTTACTACTCCAGACTTTATACGGCACCAGAAATGCACTGAGACATGGTCCGCACGTGACAGTGCAGGTGTGCTTTAACAATCAACAGTGGCTTCGTCGACTTGCTCCTTTGTTCGTCGGCAACCAACCAAACACAGTTTACATACCTTGCTGGAGCAATAACGTGATAAATCTACATCATCATAGCCCGATGCAAACCAAGCCACACTTAGCGGAAAAAATCGGAGGGCACGAAGTTTGTAATAGTTATTCCGATTGCGAGTACCAAGTAGCCAAGTTAACTGATCTCAAAGTCGAAAAAAGATGCATTCGCAGATTCGACGGTATTGAGTAGCAAATTATGTACACGCAAATTACTTGCACACCCCAACTGTACGGCCACAACTTTCAACAACGAGAACAAGAGTTCAGTAAAAGTAACTGTCAGATATGACCGTCGAGGCAGCCAGGGGTGAAATCAAAAGGATGCCTCTGTGGGCATGAGCGAGATATAAACAAATGTTCAAATGTGTTGCTTGATTTGTGTTGTATTCTTTTGATAATCATCAAGAACGAATCCTAATCTAAACAGCGCAAGTATGTGACAAGGAGTAGGTAGAATTTCTACAAAAGTACGTTACATTGTAACCGAGTTCACTGGGAGGGCAATCAACGCTTTGAAGTAGTACCAGTCACCTACATGCTGAACCTAGCCAAACTTAGCATGCTAAGCAGCCGAAGTCTTATCACATAAGTAAGGTATAAGCACGTGCCCTTTGGCGACAATGTTGAAAGTCGCTTGGTGTGTTATTAACCATGACAAATATTCACAAACAGGCGGGGTTTACAGCACACAGTTAGGCTGACTATTTGCTAACCTCAACAAGCATAGTGTGCTAAATTCACGCCACAACAACGTGTGGGACAAGCATACTGAGGCCTCTCTAACAAGTCCATCTTCTCCAGGCTGCACTTTGCTAGCATGCCCTAGAGACCCTTGGTTCCTACGAAAACTACCGCTAACTAGGTGAATCAAATTATCGGTTTCATACCTTTCTTTATCATCAGCCACTTTTACCCTTCTGGCAACATACATACTCTTTCGACGTTTCCGAAAGTAATCGTATAACACCTGTACCCTTCTCAGGTGTCTGACATGGATGCGAGAGAAAGTTTAACAGTTAAACCTGATTTCCCTACAGCGAATTATCGGAAACGTGCTCGGGATCGATATTTCAGGTTCTTTACCATCAGCTATCACAGGCATCGGGGGCGATTATGCCACAAATTTTGCCGGACTTTCATCCGTCGCGTGACGAAAGTGTGCAATTCGATATGGCATACGCCTAACCGAACAGGCCACCGGTTGTCAAACTCCGCCACAGTGACTGGCCTCCGGGGACCCGTGCCTCATTTCGAATCCACGGCTTTACAGATAGCAAATTATTCTGCCTTGGAATGGTTCTTGAATAAACACTCAAATTTTTGGCCAGGGCTCCTTAACACTGACTCCTGTATCGCTGAAAAGAATATATGATTGATCTCTTCTGGCTATGAATGGTATTATTGCCTGCGAGAAGGAACATATAGACAGAGGGTGCGAAACTTCGGCCCTCACCGCACTCGTACTCATATTTTTGGGTAGGCATTCACACGGGGTCTCTTCATTCCTACCTCGGTAAACAAAGAACTGCCCAGACAGTCTATTACAACATGCGCTAAGGCATAACAAACATTCATTATAGATTCAACCGGTAGATACACTATTTTTTGCGTACACTGACGCGTCTTCATTTGGCTACAGTGCAAGTATTTTCCGAAAAAGCTGCTAGCAGCCGTTCTGGCATTTACAACCCAGAATTGCCGAAGAATATTCGCTAGGACTTGGGAAGAGCCACTGTGACCATACCTTTCATGGTAGGGCCTAACAACTTACTCATTGACGGTGCACTTTTGGCAGAACTGTGGGAAGCTTGGTCTTCTGCGACAAACTGACCCGAACTAATAGCCTCCTACGCATAACCGCTCACCAAATGGAATGGGACCTAAATTTCACATACAACTGCATGTGAGACAGTCTTTGGCTTCACTACACGGTTTTGTTGAGTCAACTTCTTTACGCAAACACTGTACTTGTACCAACCGTACTACAGCCTCACTACTTTTTCTCATCTCCTGAACAGCTGGATGGCCCACTCGTAATGACGCCTCACTTCGTTATTGCTTGTGTCGCAATATCTACGCAATACTCACTGATCAACTAGTCCAGGAAGGACAGCGCTCAAAGTACGACTGAAATAAACTATAGCCTATTGTACGAGCCTCCGCACGCATGGCTGTCTTCAACAGCTCACGTTGCAGTTCAGTGAGCGCTTCACCTTTAGATTTGGTAATTACCGCGGACCACAGGATCTTTTGGTCGTAAAACCATAGTTAACCGTCCATATCCCCCAGTCGCAACCCCCGAGATGTCAGGTATTCCATGTTCTCTTTCCCTGGTGCTTATCTCCGTTGCTTGGGAAGAAAGCGAGCACTATTCTTGGACACGGCTTTCGCAACAAAAGTAGCGAAAGGTCCTTTGTTGGTCGTCAAGTAATAAAGGACTGCATTAGAATCGGTCCAGTAATAGACGTCACCCAGCCCCAGATCCATTTTGCCTTTAGTCATCTTTGATGTTCGCACAGCAGCTACAGCCTCAGTCAGTTCCAACACTGGTGTGGAGACGACATTTAGTGGAGCAACAAGCGATATGGCAGAACAGGTACACATCTTGACTATGAATCGTTGGATACAATTATAAGATACGATTCTGTTCCGTAGGCTACTTCGGAAGCATCACAAAATAAGTGCAACTCGAATTCCGTATCTTCTTTCAAAACTTCGAGCAGCTCTTATCAATCTGATCCCTTCCAACATCCCCTTAACGTCTTCACACTCTGCCTCAGTATCGAGGCGCAGTGGTCCATCCCAACCAAACATTTCCCGGCACTGATCTTGAAATGATTGTTTCGTCTTAGGGTGAACACACCAGACTGTCCCGAAGGATCATAGAACGTGGCCAGCTGTGCAAGCGAAGTTCTCGTTGATTGCTGATTCTCGGTATAAGCAAGGTATTTGAAGATTTCTAGCTCAAAATTTTAATCCAGGCCTAAGGTTCAAACAGTGGACAACCAGTCCGCAGCAATGGGCCTCATAGCGCTGTTTATTTCATTAGCCGGATTGGCACTTAAGAGCACTGGCTCGTTACTCAGCCTTTTAGTTAACCTTCACCCAAAAAACCTAATGAGCCGCGTAATCCCCCCACCAAACACAGGGCTTCTGTAGCATTTTCAGTGGAATTTAAACAACTATCAACGCAAAAACCCTTCTAAAACACCTGTGATACCGACGACAGGAACTGGTGCCCGAATAACGTGGCTACCCTTTTCAGGGCAAAACTCGCCCAAAATGGTGGTGAAACTGCTTTTAACAGATGCGCTGTCATTGTGAATTCTTACAGCCCAGCAGTGCCACCATGAAGCCACCGGAGAAACCGAATGGCACTTTAGTCTCCCACGGGCATCTTTGCTTGCAGAAACACAAATTTTAGCGGCCCACGAAGTCACAAGTTTCTGGCGAAACCGCAGCGGCACTCCCGTCAACCGCGGAACCAAACTAGGAACTTGCAGAATGTGCGCACTGAGATTTCCTTATGTAGCACTGCAGCAAAGTCAAAGACAACTTGAACATTTTTAGGCTTCTTGGGGTTTAGAACCGCATGGTGTGGCAGGTACCAGTTCCATTGCCCGTCTGCCCCGGGCTCCTCTCCCACCCGCATCGCATATCCACTTGCAAAGCAGTATTGAATTACAGCAGCCCATTTAGCTTTAAGCTGTGGATCCTTAAGAATCATATTCCATAACAGCTTCTAACGATGCAGGGCCACCGACCGATGGCAAGGCTTCACGGAGTCACCGCCCCGCTCCCACGTCAAAGCACCATATGATGTCCTCCCTAAAGCCGTAATTACTTCTTCGGATTTTTCCTAGCCCTTTCGTCCCACACAGGCAGTGAAGTTCCCAGTGGCTCACTCTCATCAAACTCTTCATTAGAGAACCTTTGAAGCTTATTCTCAATAACCTGTAGAGTGTGTGCGGCACCAGCTTTAAATTTGCCGGAATGAATGCTATCTATTGGCTCTCGTATCAAAGAACCCAAACGGGTGTGGTCCTAGTAAGGGTCTCCTCAGGAACCCCTTTGCCGTTCTAAAACCCAGTGCTCTGAAGGAACGATCGAACCAATTACTACCCCGACTACTGGGTCCGAAAAGCTTCAAATTCTACTCCTGCCAAGTTATTCCACTTGGACAGAGTTTCCTGCCTTGGCGCGGTGACCTGTACTTCTGGACCTGATGGAACAGTATAGGATTGTCTCGCTCCGATCACCCTAATACCATCCAAAGACGTGAGAATAAACGGCTCCCTTTTACGACATTGTATATTAGTCTCTGTGAGGGTGTTCAAGGTAATTTCGGCTGTCTCTGCTACAAGTCATTGGCGCTCAGCCAAATCAAGACGCACTAGGGTGGTATCTGCACCAGATCCGAGCAGTGTTCAAGTGCTTACCCACTTATCCGGACCCTGAATAATGACCGGTACTACCATCAAGCTTACACCAAAACTCGTGGGAAAGAGTAGAAAAGTTGCTCGGGGGACCAGAGCCTTGTTCATTTTACACACCAAACGACGACGCCGACTATTGCAACTCCTCTCTCCACAGAGCCCTCTCAAATGATATCCATCAGCACAACGACCTGGACGCAGGCAGAAGAAGCACACTTCGAATCGAGACATAATCTCCCAGTGGTCCCCAAGCGATGCTGCTTGAAACTCTTGACAGTCCGCTAGGTTATGTCTGCCATGACATTGATTGCAGCTTGGATCATTCGTGGATACCGCAGAGGTTTTGGGAGTCAAGCCGTTCCTATAAATACCTGAAGCATTCCTTCGTTCACGGAGAAGGTCCCTATACCTATTACCTTCCAAATGTGCCGCAGAATTTGCGAATCGACATAGGCCTTGAAGCCCCGGTTCGTTGTCCGTCTGGTAGACCTCGTGGGCCCTTTTTTACCCATTCCTCGGCCAAGGGCCTGGGCAGCTTACTCAAGGCTTTCTCTACTGTATGAACCAAGTCGGGGTCGTTCAAATACCCTAGTTTCTCCTGTGCATGTGCGCAACTAGCCAACTTTCTGGGATACGACATAAAGGCGCCCGCATCTTAGACGATCATTCTCGGTCTGGCTATTTCATCTAACATGCAACGTGCAATGTAATGCCCCTGACTAAAGCATCCCCCTAATGTGTCTCGAGCTTTCCGATAACCTGCACTAGCTGGATGAAGAATACAACTTTGAACAGCATGCCTCGTTTTCCCTTCATAATACTGAAATAAATATTTTCAACGCTGACCATCATCCTCTACTCAGCTGTCGACCTGCACTTTAAGTTGGCGGCAGAGTGGAACAGGCCGTAAACGCGAACCATCAAACCTGGGAAGATTACCTTTGGGCAACTCCCATCTTATTACCCGCTAGTCTGGCCCATCAGTCCCACTCATTGGGTCGGATTTGCCGACCTAAAACACGACTCCACAGTGGCTTCCACTAGCCTTAGATATGTTTGTCTCCAGCGTGGACAATCGAGAGTGAACATTACCATCAACCAATTTCACTGCTGATGGCTGCCCCGTGACAACCTTATCACCACATCTTCCGAGAGCCTCAGCCTCCTCTCGTTTGGCTTCAGTCTCCTTACGAGTAGCCTCGGCTGCTTCTACCTCTATTTGAGCACTTTCCAATTCCCTTAAAATCTCTTCGTGAATGTCTGACTAATCACTACCGGCAACAAAAGCAGGCTTTTTGACAGGTGAGGCACCGACCAATTCGGCCTCCGACTAGCAATCCAAACTATCCCTACTATCTGTCACGACTGTCCCGATGTCTAGTGCTGTAAATCCAGCGAAAACTCGATCTCACCAGCTTCACGCGCAATATGGGCAGAACACGGTTACAGCAAGTAGAATAAATTCCTATCTGATAGACTTGTTTATCAATAATTCGTGCCTGTAGCTCGTGAGACTAAGCTTGCACTAGATTCACAGCCCCAGTTATCGGGGTGGTCGCATCAGTTAGCCGGTTCACCAAATAACTGTTGTGATTTAGTGACCGAACTCAAATTGGAGGAAATTCCGTAAAATGCTCCCCGACTCAAAGCTGAAAAAGGGGTTGTGCTGGCAAAAATAAGGATAAGAAATTGATAGCTTTAGCTGCAAACCACTAGACTCATCAGTGGTGCTGAAAAGAAGCTCACTGTGATGACCAGCGATCTACAAGCGAAAGCACAGTTAATATTGTCGGCCCGGACCTCTCTACCCCCTGCCCTGCAGCCATTTGCGAAGCTCAAACGAGTAGCTAACTATTTGAAGTCCGTCCCAATTTCAGCTGATCAACCTGCCGACCCAATAACCCTCAAGGGACCTGGAATTCGTGTTTTGGCTCAGGAAAAACAAGTGTCAAGCAAAGTCCTTGAAACCGCTCAGCTCCTTCAAAGTTGTTTGGGCCTTTCAGCTCGAAAATTGGTCGAACTCGATGGCAATCCAAAGAATTACCTCAGGTTCTTGCGCGGCTCTCTATTTACAGTGGCCGAATACACCTCCGATCCCGCCTGTCTATTGGTTACCTTAATTTCTGTCTGTGAAGGCAAAGCTGCTGAATCAGTCCAAAGATGCGCAATCCGCAAACCTAAGGAAGGCCACGAAGAGGCATTACAAATTCTCTAACGGACTTCGGTGATGCGCATGTGATCGCAAGACAGTGCATCAGGTAACTGACAGACGGACCAACCGTGAAGCCTTTGGATTCTAAAGCTTTAATCAAGTTAGCTGACCAAATGAAGTGGTGTGCCTCCTGGCTGACTTGTGCCTGACCTAAATGCCTATCAGAATCTCACAGCAGTTGCACAACGGCTTCCCCAACACATTCAGCCTGAATGGTCCTAGAGGACATCTCGTAGCCTAAGGACCAGGCATGAACCTACATTCGGCAAGCTAAGGGACTTTGTTTCGGACCAAGCTGATGCCGCCACAACTGGCCTTGTTTATAATACACACGGAGATAACCGTGTCAAAGCCCGGTCAGAATCCCAAGGACTTACGAGTAACCAGGACTCTAGAGATGGAACGGCCACAGTTATGTCAACGGAGACTGATGTAGCTGCACCAAGTCTGAAAGCTTCACCAAATCGAATTCGTTCTATTTGTAAGGGGTCACGTTGCTTGGACCGAAGCAGTACATTTCACGGTTTGAGTGTTGCTGACAGACACAGAGAAATAAAAAGGCTGAAGTTATGCTTTCTGTGCTCGAAACCAAACAATGTCGTTGAGGATTGCCGGTCTTGCGGAGCCTGTAACCTGGGCGGCTGCAAAGACCAACCTAATCCGATTTTTTGCAGCTAAGGAGCTCCAGAGGGCAGCAGCCGTAGTACCCAAATAAGTGAATATACTCTATCGGTTGGTCGCTTCTCAGCAAACATCAGTAGTACCGCCCAGCGGGTGTCTATTGCCATACTACCAGTCCGACTTCGGGGTCCAGTAAGAGAAGCTATCGTCAATGGCTTACCCGGCAGCGGTTCAAATTCAATGTTTATTGACACTTCGCTCGTGATTAAACTGGGTCTAAGAGGAAAACGAGAACACCTGACTGTCAAGACTGCTACTGGTAAATGCTTGGCGGGTTTTACGGTATCCTTAGCGGTAACCTCATTAGAAGAACAAGAGGTTACACAGGTCCACCGAGCCTGGGCAGTTGAAACCCTCCTGAAGCTGTAGCCGTTTATTCAACTGCAAGACATACGCAGGTGAGACCATTTGAAAAGAATACCTTTGTCAGTTGTAAAGGCTGCCGACATCTGTATATTAATTCGGACCGACATTCGGAGGGCCCCCGGGGTCCCGACACAACGAACTGGTGGCCCTGACGGCCCTTACGCCGTGAGAGGACCGCTCGGATGGGTCACCCCGGAGACAACTTCACAGCTACGTCAGAACAAACTGAGAGCATAAAAGCTCCATTTCAAGACCGCGGAATCGGGTGTAAGTTTGGAGGGTATGTGCAGTTTCTAATTCGTAGAAAAGGTCTGTATCGTATTTTGCATGTCAGAGGATGACAAGTTGGCTCTACTTCACATGGCAAATTCCATGCGTAACATAGATGGCCATTACGAGATGACCCTGCCGTGAAAGCCAGGCGGTCCATGCCTACCGGGTAATATATATCTGACCCTGAAAAGATTGCTGTTCCTCGGGAAGCTTTTTGAAAACAATCGGTGGTTGGAGGCAAAGCTCTGCGCAAAGATCAACGATTATATAACGGAAGGTTACGCTGAGATGGTACCTGGGACTGAGCGAAGCCTAACTGGCCCTCAAGTGTGGTACCTTCCAGACAACGGTGTATATAGACTCAGAAACCGATCGAAGATTAGAGTGGTACTGAACTGCTCTGCGGAGGTCAATCACACATCGCTGAACAAACAGCTACTGGCGGAACCAGACCCCGTCGATAGTTTGTGCCGGGTTACTCTGAGGTTCCCTGAGTACAGGCACAACTTGGCAGCCGACACCGAGGCTGTGTTGCACCAGGTGAGGGTCCCATCAAACGACTGCGATTGACTGGGTTTCCTTTGGTGGTCTGACGGTAACGTAACCATTAGGGCAAAAGCATATCCGATGACGTCTCACCCATCTGGGGTCGCCTCCTCGCCATCATCCAGCAGCTTGGCTTTGCGGAACACTGTTTACTGTAATATGGCAATTTACTGCACTACGATGGCCAATCAAGCCAAGAAAAGCTTCTACATAGATGACCATTTGATGATTTTGCCTAAAGTGGAGGACTTCGACATAAAGAGAAGAAAGTGGCTAGGAGCTCTACTGCAAGGCGGATTCAACTGGACTAAATTTTTCAGCAATGTGCCGCATGCTTTGGGAGAACTGCCAAAAGTAAAAGCCAGACCCATTTTCCTTGATCAACAGCCAGCTGAAAGTGAACCAAACTCTGGGATCACAATGGGACCCAAACTACGATAGCATTTTAACAGACTGTACACCTTTGGAGGATAAATACCTCGGAGAGATTTACTTACCCACGTCGCTTCAGTTTGCGACCCCATGGGGCTTGTATCTCCATGGTTGTTGCCTTCTAAATTGCCTCTTCGAGGCTTACTTCTAAGACAGGGTCAAAGGCTGGCAGATGCGTTCTGGGCTCGTTGGCTTAAGGAATATTTGCCAACACTACAGACAATATCGAAGAGGAATAAACATAGCCCGTAGTTGAAAGTAGGCGACCTGGTTCCTCTAGCTGACACGCACTCACGGAGGTAAGCTTGGTTCAAGGAGGTAATTGGGAAACGGATCTTAGGAGGCGATGGAACAATCAGAGAAGTTGCACTAAGTACAGCCAATGGTGCTCATCTCAGACATACGGCGGCTGTGCCCTCCTGAGCGGTGACATTCCCCTCCCCTGGGACAATGTTAATTATTATTCGTAATGAGAGTTTGTCCTTCACCTTTATGTTCGGTTACTTATGAGTAGCGAGTAGGTACAACGTAAACCTAGGACATTTGTAATGTATTTTCTCCGTTTTTGAGCCACCACACTGGCGTACACTCGAGTTTTCTGTGCGTATTAAACGAGCGGCCCAAGCATTTATTCATAACCTTGTTTTCTCAGAGGTATACACTTCTACTGTTATATAATCTCTGAGTGTTCAACTTGTGGTGCCAAGCTGAGGCTTAAAATCTCAAATTTAGCGTTTCCGTCAGTGCTTTCCACCTTTGGCTCTCACATGTCAACAGCACTAACAGGTCTAGTGCCTAATCTTTCCATCCATGTTTCCAAGTGCTCTCATTTGACCCACACATTTACCTTATTTGTACTTATTTATCAGTAACCCCCCTTATTAATGCAATTACCTTCTGAATAGCGCCATTGTAACCGATTTGTGGATCCGGTAAAGTAAAAGTTTTCTGGTTCACTGATTTCACCGCAACCGAACTGCGCTACATTTTCATTCAGCTGCGTGCTTTGTGGACCTTTCCATTTTCTGCTCCGTCCCGATTTTCAAAGGGTTGCTGTCCATCACTCTTAGTTCTTCACCTGGCTGTGAGTCTTTCTCTTTTTGTATATTGATGCTTATTTTATTGTTTAGAACCACGAATTATAGATAAACACGGTTATCCATTGGAGTTCGTTCTACTGCCAGTAACCGTGTTCTGCCCATATTGCGCGTGTAGCTGGTGAGACCAAGTTTGCGCTGGATTCACAGCACTAGAAGTCGGGATGGTCGCAAACACTATTTAATTCTTTTGACAGCTGCCGAAGATAATGAACGAGCAAATCAGCAGCTTAATCAAGAGGAAGGGAAAGATTCCACAGTCGCGGGTGCACCATCACGGAAGAGCTTCCGCAGTTGGTCCAATTCCATGTTGCCAACAATACCCAAGGAACAACAAGCCCAGATAGACTTATCCGAAATGGACGAAGGATTCAGAAAACCGCTCGATGCTGTTGCCACATACGGAACGATTGCCCGGAATGTTAGCCTTCATGCGCAATGAGCAACAGAGTTTCGCCACTTCCGAACCCAGAACTACCGGAATTCAATGAGTCAGATCCACCAAGCAACCGATCGTTTATTGTTATTATTGAGGCACATAAATATGAAACAATGACAAATAAGAACCTACTTGACTGTGCACATTCTCAGGCTGATCGTAAGAATGGGACAGAATTGAACGTAGATGGACGACCGGGAAAAATGTCCGAACGGTTACTAATGGGACGGGAAATTTAAGCAGTCAACCGAAGGGTGGAGAAAGGGGAAGAAAAAACCACGGCCAACGAACTAGCCGAATTCACTGAAGTACTTCCCGTATGCGATCCGCTAGGATGTGTCAGCGGCGGTAAAGGCAAGCCCCCGAGATCCTTGAGAGTTCGGTAGGAATATCGTCGGATTCCTGCATACTCCATGGAAGTCTGCAATTATTCTAGTAAAGGTGGCCCGGAAACCTCTGAAGCTGCCCACTGTTGGCTGCTGGAACATGCGCTCCGGTACTTGACACAATGTGGAGCTGAGGTTTACACAGCCTCTGCGACGGTGGAAGTGTCTCTCCCCCCAAGAAGGTTGGAACTGCAAGTAAAGTTAGTCGATCAGTGATGAGATGCAGATCTACTGAGTTTTCAGTGGAGTTCCATCTTCCTCAGCGTTGTTTTTTCCTCCTCGTTGACGATCTTGGTGTTTTAAGCTATACATAATTACTCGCAGTTGATGTCGTATATCTCTGCATTGGGGAGGATGGGCAGTCCGCCGTTCCCTTAAAGTCGGCTGAGAACCCGGTCAAAATGCTTTATTCGACTTTTAATTCTTATTCTCCGTTAAGAGAGAAACCGGCTTGGTATATCAAGCTACCACAAGCTCGCAACGCCCGTTCGGAGCTTTACGAGCAAGTGGGAATAATAATAATAATAATAATAATAATAATAATAATAATAATAATAATAATAATAATAATAATAATAATAATAATAATGGTATATTTCTTGGTCGTGGTCAAGACACATGCACAAGGCATGATCAGAGAACACGGCAATTCACATTTATGTAGGGTAATCACAATTTTGAAGAATATGGTTCACACAATTGCAGTAATAGAACGATCAGCTTGGACGGTGTTTAAGTGAACTGAAGAGGGTACGGTTAGCGCGGCCATTGCGAATCGGTTTTGAATTCGGGACGGGGACGGTGCGGTTAGCGGGATGGACGTGGGAATGCAGAAAAAGCGATACTGAAGAAGGGTACAAGTGCAGTGTTTGCAAGAACCCATAAAGCAACTGGTGTCGGATAGCACTACATGAACAGGGAGTTGATGCAAGAATAAAACACAACTTGCCTTATGGATGCCGATAACTGTCTGCGACGGGTCTGGTAGTCCAGAATGGATCACGGCGATCTATGGAATTCGGTGCGCAGTCGATGAAGATAGGGAGAGAGCGGTGGAGTGAAAGAGATTCAAAGAAGAGTCGGGAAGTGTAAAATGAGTCGCAGCGTGGCACCAACTGGATATTTGAGGAATCAATACTGAGAAATTGGTAGTTACCAAAAGAAGATTAAAAATAGAGTTAACATGGTGTTATCAAAATGCAGTTGGAGATGCCTACAGGAAATAGAGAAGATTGACCCTTCATTGGATAACTCATTGTGGGGTTGCCTGTGATACAAATGCAAGTGAGTCGAATGGGACATCCAGATTGGTCTTTCTGTATAGGTAATTCCGATATTATATAGAAAACCACATGGAGGCAGAAGCTCTCACCAGGAATGCAGTGTGCTTTTAAGGAGCGTGAATGGTGGATGGACACAACTGGGAGTTTCAACATGCCTTCGAGGGAACACTTGGTGACACGCTGCTGATGCAACCAAGCAAGTATGCACAGGTGGCAAAGAGAAAGGAGGACTGCGGTGACTGGGAGAGGCCAGACCCGATGGAACAGAGGAAGTTGAGTGTAAAAGTGAGATTTTCTGCATACGTGATAAAAGAATAAATAACCATGTGTTTGGTATTTTGTTTCATAAAGACGTTGGTAGCCGTTGATGGCAGGTAGTGCAAGATGAGGGCAGCAGTCAAAAAGGGTTAGGCTGACGAACTAGGGCGAGTGGGTGCGGAACGCAACCGCGAGGGCCAGACTCCAGTTCTGCACGCAGAATGAATTGAACTATTCGTGTGGAGTACAGGAAATGAATGCTGATGGGTGATGTCAGGAATCCGTCCGGCGGTCCAGTGAGACTATCATGAATAATTGTAATCCTGGTTATGGGATTGTGATCACCGGTTAGCCATGTAAGGCGCTCCATATAAAGCGTCGTCAGGTGTGAGTGTAGGTTTAACCACGGCCAGTCCGATCGATCAAACCGTTTAGTCCGTTAGGTAATCAAGGGATAACGTCAATTTGGTTGACGGGCTACCCTGGTAACCACTGAGTTCTGGAATAGAGGAGAAATGCGGCAGTCTGGAGAATGCTCCAGCTGGGGGTTATGATTAACAGCTTAGCGGAAATTAGAGTGTTAATGCTACTTGATGGTCAGTGGGCCAATCTACTAGGGACTAATGGGCGGAGGCTGGTATTTTTTTTAGTGCGTTTAGTTGATAATGGGAATATTAAGCGCATGCTTAGCCAGAGTGCAAAATGGTTAGGCTGATAGGTGGTAGAATAGTAAAGGGGCTCAGTTGAGGGTCAAAAATAAAACAGTGGAGGAGGGTGGGGTCAGAAATGGGAAAAGAGAGGACAGCAGTCAGGTTGTTGACTCGGCTGTAAGTGGGGGCGGAGAAATTATAAAAAGAAAAGGGAACGCACAGGGCTAAGGCGAGGCCTTCTTATGTGGATGCGAATGTGCTGGTTTTCCATGGGGTAATACGTAATCAGATGCATAAGCTAGCTAGGTGGGATGGAGTGCTAACAAGCCATGAGTAAATACGGTGATTGGTGAGTATTGGTTATTAAAGGGTGGTAATCAGCATGGTAGAACTCGAGTAACGGAGGAGTGCAAGAAAAAGGCGATGAGACCACTGGGTTATAGCCCGAGACAAGAGAACTAAGTGAAGGTGAGCACATATCTTTAAAGGAACAACAGTTTACTAACGGAATTAGTGTCAGTAAGAATTTTGGTTTCGTAACTGAGTCTACATGGTAGCAGACAAATCATCGCTGACTTTGGACAACATTATTGGTGCTTGGGCTCGAGGGGAATAGAAAAAGTAAACTTGTGGATAATAAATTATAAATGTGCAATGATTGCATTCCGACAACCAATACAAGCGAGGCTTTGTTCATAGCTGTTAGGCGTAGGCGTATCAATGCCGGGGTGTCGTCAGAGCAGAGGTCGCATGATGCAACTATTCAGATCGCGTATCGACTACTGTATTAAACATCAGCAAGCTGGTTGAGGATTTTGCAGGGAACCCAAAAGGGTTGAAGCTGAGTAAGACGGGGTCGGCAAGTATACGTGGAGAGCTCGAACGGCGTGCTGTCACCCCACACTGGTCTAGACAAAAGGAACTGCAGGTTAACTTGAAAGCGTGGGGTTTCCCATATGCAGGGTCGGGTCTAGGCCGTTATCAGAAATCCATCTGTAATGAAGGGGACAGAGAGCATTAGCCCAAGACCTTCCCAGCCTGAAGTGAATTTCTTCTTTTTTATTGAGGAGAGGGAGAATACATTTACGCCGTAGGGTAAACTCTCCTTTTCTCCTTGACCCGCCTTTCTTTACACGTGGCCCATTGGGTCCGAGACTGATAGGGATGGCTGTTTCCCCTTATTGTGAGACCGCTACAGACCAGATGTCATAACCTTCAGGGGTGTTGCTGCCACAAGCAGTGAAAGAAAAAAGATAGGATGGAGCAATCACTCAGATAATGGCAGCATTCCTGGGGCTATCACTTAACAGCTTGCTCTTGCCAATAACAGAGTCGGACGGGTTCCAATACGTATGCGAGCCATCTGGTGAACGCACCGCCGATTTTCATATGCAGGGCAACTTCACTGGCACGACGAAGTTGGTGGAAATTTATCACCACTGGCCGTGCGGAGGTTGACCGCTAGCTAGTGCAGTGGCAACGGCTGATTAGGACAGACAAACCAACGATTTTCGGTCGAAAGGCGCAAGCTGAAGGTGAGAACTGATGAACTGTAAAGATCATAGCATTCAGTATACCAGAAACTGGTAAATAAGGGAGGGAATGGCTTCGGTAGAAAATTGGTTGTAGGTCCGGATGACACAACTTCCTGATTAGTAGCGGGTGATTGTAGCTTAGAGAAATAAGGCATTGTATGAGGAGCAGATTGATGGTGGAGAGCTATCAAAAAACCCTGAGCCCCAGGCGTAATAGTGTGTCCAAGTCAGGTGACGTCAAGCGGGTAAGTATTATCTTGATGGAGCTTAGAACTGGATTTATAATTGCGGGCTAGGTATCCGTATGCAAATTAAAGTGTAGTATAGCAAGGTCTGATAAGGGGGAGAAGAGTGAGTAGAGGAATGTCAAGAAGCAAGTTAATAATAGCCATGCCATGGCTATGTGAAAAAAGATGAGGGGATGGGAGGAACTGGAAAATTATTTGATGCCAGATTTAGCAAAACGGATGAAGGTGGAACAGAATTATCGGACTGAGGATAAAACCATTCTGTAGGAAATCGTAGAACAAAAGAAAGTGAAAGTTACAGAATGGAGAGAGAGGAGAAGAGAAAGAAAATGATGCCATAACTGGGGCTTGAGTCCAGTTAGTGCGGCACTCCAGAGAAAGTTCAACGACTGTGCCTGTCGGACATTGCCGAGGGAGAATTAAAAACGCAAATGGCAGGATCAGATGTGAAACAGAAGTAGAACGAATTGGTGAGTAACACGAGTGGGAACCAAGCGCGGCTACGGCCTAAAAGATAATGGGGTCCACAAAAAGGGAGTTTGAAAACTATTAGAAACCTAATCCAACTTCAAAAGCCCTTTCTTCACTCATGTACGGATCTAAAAGTTGGATTACAGTTTGTACTGTGAGGCATTTGCTTATGTGGGCCTTAAACGTCTTAGATGGCTTTATAGAACGTATACCATGGGGTAATTTGTTCCATAAAGCTGCATACTTAACCAGGAAAAAGTTAGATCTAAGAGCAGTTCTACAGATGGGAACAGTAACTGTGTTGTCTCTCAGTCTTAAAGAATACTGTGAGTCCGTTAGGTTTCTGAACTGCGGTGCTGATTCGATGATTCGTTTTACAACAACACCATGAAAAAATACGAGGTTCAGCTTCATGCGTCTAAGCCACAGCGGATCTAGTTTCAAATGTTCACAGCTTTGGCTGTAATTCAGTTGAGTGGTAAAGCCGAATAACTCTTTTATCACTAGCCGTTGAACTTTTTCAATAGCCACTCTGTCCCACTGGCGCTTGTTAGAGTAGATTATGGAACAGTATTCCAGAAGGGGCCTAACGTGGGTCTTATATGTGCTGAATTTGCTTTCTGGGAGGCGGAATGTCCTATGAAGCAGGCCTATCAGTCTTCTAGCCTTGGCAATTTGAGTGGTAGTAAGTTCAGAGAAAGTGAAGGTGGCTGAATATTGCAAACCTAAATCTCGTACTAACGGACTGATGGAAATCGGGTGACCGTCAATACTGAACATACCTGGGGGGACATTGCATTTGAACGTAAGAATGTTGCTTTTCTCAGCGGAAAATTTCATTAATGAAGTGGTGCACCAAGAACTAAGAGCTGTTAAATCTTGCCGTATATCACTGATAACTGTACTAAGTTGACTAGAATCAAAACTATACAAGATTTTAATGTCGTCCTCGAGGAGGTGGAGACTGCCATGGCGAACGACACTGAAGACATCATTTATGTAAACGAGGAAAAGAAGTGGACCCAAAACGCTGCTTTGTATGACACCACTGGTGACAGGTTTGGGTTTGGAGACGGAACCATTAATCTGAACCAACTGATAACGGTCGGAGAAATAAGAATCTAGCAAACCGAGTAACGCGTCCGTGATGCCATAAGATTTGGTCTGCGATAAGAGCCGAGTGTGTGAGACTCGGTCGAAAGCCTTCTTCATATCAAGCGGGATAATAATCACGGACATGCCTTTGTCAGCAGCCTCCGTGACTGAGTTCAAGAAATTAACTTGACAAGTAGAGCGCGAACGGTTTCTCAGGAAACCGTGTTGGCCCACATTGAGCAAGTTATTTGTTAAGAGTTGGGTCATTATCTTATTCCTAATGAGCTTCACCATGATTCTGGAGATAATCGGTGTATGATTAATAGGACGATAATTCTCAAGAACATGAACGGAGCCTTTTTTGTGCAAGGGGATAATTGTAGAGGTTTTCCATTGATTAGGAAACGAGCTAAATTTCATAGACAGGTTAAATAAATTAGATAGAAGGATGGGAATGTCTGGACCCTACAGAGTGAAAGCGGCCGGCGGAATGCCGTCCGGACCTGGGCGGTAAAATGGTTTCATAGAGACTAGAAGTGGAGAAATATCGTTGGGGTGAAATGAAACTGTGGACAGAGTCTCTCTGGGTAAACATGAAGAGTGTATTCCAGGAGTGGGAACACTGGCCGTTAGGGCTGAAGTGAAAAATGTGTTGAACGCTTCAGCTATTTCTTCCGGTTTATCCAGATGGGAGTTGTTAACAGTGATGAAAGGTATAATCTTGCGGGGTTGGGGGTTTCTTTTTCTCATCAACCTACTCAGGATTTCCGTCTTCTTGGGGTGAAACAAAGCTTTTGACTCTTGCTGAGTAAGCTTGAGTTCAGTTAGTGATTTGATTTTCGCTGACAGTCGGTCCATTTGGATATATACCGAAAATTCCCGGGTTTTGAGTGCAAGCTGTTGAAGTTTGGAGAGTTTAGATTTCATCCGCGAGAGTCTGTTTGTTCTAGAACTCGTCAGTGGTGGCATAGTTGGGGTGATGGTGTTTAAAGACTGATTGAGAATAGAATATAGTTGATCTGCTACCATCTGAGGATCGGGCGAAAGAAATGATTTCTCTCAATTTTGAGATCTGATTATGTTTGGAAGGCTGCTCCAGTGAGCTAAGTGATATGGTCTGGCAGACGGTACGGAGGAAATAACGATTTTTCGTACAGAGAACGCGCACGAGACGGCCCTGTGGTCACACCTGGGGAATCTATCTCCTACAGAAGTTGTTACCTTATTTAGTCCTTGAGAGAACAGAAGATCTAGAGTGTTGTTTCCTCTAGTAGGTGACTGAACGTGTTGAGTCCAACCACCGAGGTGTGTACAGGTAACGAAATCCTGATAACGTCGTGGGCCAGAGTGTGATGGCCAACGCACTCCTGGAGCGTTGAAATCACCCTCAATCAACTTGTGATCGATGGGGTAAGTGGAGGCAAAGTGGAAAGCGTCAATAATAGGTACAATATTGTCCCCGGTTGATTCGTGTGATCGATAGATGCATCCAAGCAAGAGTTCTTGTGACTGCAGTTTAACTGTTACCTAGACCGAGTCATCAACCGCGTCGAGGACTGGGTGCTGCATTAAAGAAACAGGAAAAGATTCTCTGCAGTATATTAGACAACCTCCTCCTCGACAATGCATTCTAGAGTTGCTAAAAGCCTTGTAGCCAGATATTGTGAAGTCTAAGTTGGGAGTGCTTGCGTTAAGCCACGTTTTCGTGATGAGGATGAAATCCTAGTTAGACACAAGGACCCGGGCACTCAGAAGGTGATTTTTTGCTGGTAGTGAGCGAATATTGATGACGAAAACAGACGTACGCGTTGTGCTTCCTTGTACTGTCGCATCAGGCAGTTGTGCGAGAGTTGGGGCTGAAGGAGATAGAGATAGTGGTGGTGCTAGTCCTGGTACAGATGAGGTGGATGAGATAGTCCTGGGTAGAATACTGTGTGTGTAAGTCGAGGACCAATAGAGGGACGTTTGGTCAGTATCAGAATTACCAGTAAAGATTGGGGGAGTGCTGGTGGGACAGGTAGTACGATCGAATTCAGTGATTTCTGAGTTCGATTAGGAGCGCGTGGAGTGGCCGGCCGCCGCAGGATCGACCAAGAGGGCAAGGTGAGCTTCATAAAGGATGAGTGGAGGAGTCTGATGCGAAGAACCAGTGTGGAGTGGATGGAAGTTAGAAGTATCGTCTGCAATTATAGAGGCAGGGCCTCGGTTTGTGGGTGAAATACGAGTTGGTGGACTGATGGTTATACCACCATTGGGGAACAGGTGAGGACGAATATGCCGGGATAGAGCTATGGTATGGGCCATTTTCCGCCCAGGGTATATAACGAAAAAAATTGGTATTTTGCGTCGGAACTGAGTAGCCGTGGGATGTACCACCGGTTGTTTGGGTAAAGTAGGAGCCCGATTCGAACGAGTGGTTGATGGTACACTGCCGTGGTCGGATTGAGGTAGGTAAGTTGCTGGGGTACAGGTAGGGGCTGCAGTGGGGTGAGAGGCTTAAAAGAAGGTCTGGTAACTGAATTCGACCGGGTGAGACATTGAGCGAGTACAGCGAACGCTGTGCGTGGTGTACTGGAAAATGAGAAGGTTCAAATGGTTGTGACAAAGGTGGTGGTGGTATGAACAGAGGCAAATTTGCAATATGGCGGGGCATCGGTAGAAAGGGCGAGGGTGACATACGAGTGGTTTGTCGCACCACGTTGGGGTTGGCTACATGGGTCTTTAGATGGTTACTTAGGTGCACAGGTGGAATACTGATGGAGGAACCGGAGAGTTTCTGTGGGTGTGGAGGTGATGAGGACGGTTGGGTTAAAATTTGTTTAGCGCTTACACGAGGGGCCCCAGGCTGGTTTATGAGGTGAATTGGGGGCGTGGTGATGTCGATGTTGAGATGATCCAGGCCACGGTAGGCAACAGGGGCGGGGGAAGAGGCTGTGCTCGATGTCTTTGGGGACGATGTTGTTGCTGGTTCGTTGGTACGGGGTGGTGAGTTGGAAATAGTCATTTTCTCGGCTTGCTTGGAAGACAAGCCAATAGCTGAGCGATAGCTGTCTTTGAGAGATGATTGTATCGCCCGGCTTTCGGTAAATCCTATAGGTAATGGTGGAGATTGGGTTGTGATGTGGAGCCGTTTGGATGGGCGCTGAGGAGTTGGCGACGAGCGGGATATATCGAGGTCTACATCCACTGGTGCTGCATTGGTCGATGGTGCGCGTGTGAATGTGTCAACTGTGGTGGGTTGCTGAGTGGGGTTGGGCGGCCCTGGATCAGGAGATTGTGACGATGAGGGATGGCCGATTACCGAATTCAGGACGTCCCTTTGCAATGGGGTCTTGTCGGCGACAATTTTTATGCTTTTGAATGGAGTGGCTTTGGCGATAGCCTCTCTCTTTCTGATGAATTCCGTAGCAATGTTTTCCCCACGGAACTGAAACAGGAGTGGACACATATACCGCTGTGACTTTTTTCTTAGTCGTACGCAGCCACACTCGTGGTGTGACATACCGCAGGCTAGAAGCAACGATTGTTTAATCGAGGAAAGCGGAAGATGGTCCGGAATATTAAAGACCACAGCATTCTTGGATCCTTTAATTCTTTGGTGGACTTCAGAAGCAATTGAGTCCAGAAAGCGACCGGCCAGTAGTAAACTTTGGGTGTTCGGGCATTTCGAAGGATCCGCGATAAACGCTAGCGGTGACAACGCAGTCAGAGCGTTATCCATGGTACGTATCTGTCCTTCCAAGGATTCCAGGTTTCGTTCTAGTGCCCTAAATTTGATACAAGCATCACTGTGGATATCAACTAGTGGTACCGAGCAAGATAATAAAGCTGTGGGGAGTGGGGGCGTTTAGCTCTCGCGGACTGAAGACGGCTTGTCACACGGTGGTGAAGGCGGACGGAAGTCGTTTTAGGCATTCTTTGGAAAAGTATTTTTATAGGATTGGAGTTAGGCTTGCTGATAATGGGGAACACTCAACTACCTTACACTGGCAGTTGGGAAGATCTTCTAACAACGTTTTGTAGATTAGGTTTTTGCCTATGAGTTTATTGCTCAGAAAAAAATCCCCGAATTATTCTGAGTTGTTGGGATACTCCTAGGAGTTTTTTTTCCTAATATCACCTTAGATAGCCTAGTGGAAACTAAACCGATAACAGCAAGCAAACCAGTAACCGTGTTCTGCCCATATTGCGCGTGTAGCTGGTGAGACCAAGTTTGCGCTGGATTCACAGCACTAGAAGCCGGGATGGTCGCAAACACTATTTAATTCTTTTGACAGCTGCCGAAGATAATGAACGAGCAAATCAGCAGCTTAATCAAGAGGAAGGGAAAGATTCCACAGTCGCGGGTGCACCATCACGGAAGAGCTTCCGCAGTTGGTCCAATTCCATGTTGCCAACAATACCCAAGGAACAACAAGCCCAGATAGACTTATCCTAAATGGACGAAGGATTCAGAAAACCGCTCGATGCTGTTGCCACATACGGAACGATTGCCCGGAATGTTAGCCTTCATGCGCAATGAGCAACAGAGTTTCGCCACTTCCGAACCCAGAACTACCGGAATTCAATGAGTCAGATCCACCAAGCAACCGATCGTTTATTGTTATTATTGAGGCACATAAATATGAAACAATGACAAATAAGAACCTACTTGACTGTGCACATTCTCAGGCTGATCGTAAGAATGGGACAGAATTGAACGTAGATGGACGACCGGGAAAAATGTCCGAACGGTTACTAATGGGACGGGAAATTTAAGCAGTCAACCGAAGGGTGGAGAAAGGGGAAGAAAAAACCACGGCCAACGAACTAGCCGAATTCACTGAAGTACTTCCCGTATGCGATCCGCTAGGATGTGTCAGCGGCGGTAAAGGCAAGCCCCCGAGATCCTTGAGAGTTCGGTAGGAATATCGTCGGATTCCTGCATACTCCATGGAAGTCTGCAATTATTCTAGTAAAGGTGGCCCGGAAACCTCTGAAGCTGCCCACTGTTGGCTGCTGGAACATGCGCTCCGGTACTTGACACAATGTGGAGCTGAGGTTTACACAGCCTCTGCGACGGTGGAAGTGTCTCTCCCCCCAAGAAGGTTGGAACTGCAAGTAAAGTTAGTCGATCAGTGATGAGATGCAGATCTACTGAGTTTTCAGTGGAGTTCCATCTTCCTCAGCGTCGTTTTTTCCTCCTCGTTGACGATCTTGGTGTTTTAAGCTATACATAATTACTCGCAGTTGATGTCGTATATCTCTGCATTGGGGAGGATGGGTAGTCCGCCGTTCCCTTAAAGTCGGCTGAGAACCCGGTCAAAATGCTTTATTCGACTTTTAATTCTTATTCCCCGTTAAGAGAGAAACCGGCTTGGTATATCAAGCTACCACAAGCTCGCAACGCCCGTTCGGAGCTTTACGAGCAAGTCGGAATAATCCACTGAAGTAGCCAGCTCCCGTAATGATCTCCAATCCTTCTGTTACTTTTATCCACCACAGGCCACAACGGGCCCTGGCGGCGCTCGAGGACTCTGCTTGCAGTCCCTGACATTGAGCTCTCCGTGTCAGTCGGGGTCTCTTTGCCTTGGCCGATAGTAACAAGTTGGTCGATGAGATCAAGTCGTTCGGGAGTTTTCCAATTCCACCTAGCTACTTCCAGGCCGCATCATTTACCACTCACATGAAAACCCTCCACCTTTTCCTAGTGGCGGACTCATCCCTTTGAGTTCGAGAAATCTTTAGGATTTTCTGGTATTTTGAGGTGCGCGACCTTAGTTCGGCTTGGCCATGGGACTTCGAGGCTAGCAGACCGATGAACTTTGAAAAGCTCAGTTATACCCACATGATCCATACCATTCTTACTCACCTTTGCTGGGCTGCGGTACTCTGGGCAATTGCTCGCCAATACAGCTCAAAAGGGTTTCTCTAGAATATGATCAACTCTTTGCTCCGCTCGACCATCTTTTAGCACCCATTTAGGAAACGTCCCCCTGGGTGTTGGAAGCCGGTGTGGCAGATGACTGTCCTTTTGGTATCGGTCAAATTTGTTGGACGGTTCTACTCTGGCAACGTTGGTGGTGTTCATACTTTTCTACGACTTGGAGAATGGACTCATCCGAGGGTCTTGTTTGTGCTTTCCGGTCAGTA
The DNA here is from genome assembly GCA_948099385.1 of Fasciola hepatica. Classification (NCBI taxonomy): domain Eukaryota; kingdom Metazoa; phylum Platyhelminthes; class Trematoda; order Plagiorchiida; family Fasciolidae; genus Fasciola; species Fasciola hepatica. Next base: position 4,810,675 of record CANUEZ040000008.1, on the reverse strand, counting down.
ACGACCAACAGTAATTTATTGTTTGGAACGCGATTGATTAGACATTTACGGTTGTCGTAAAAGTCATCTTTTCTTTTGTGTTCAGCTGAATCTGTCCACCCCCGGATACCATTCACCGGCAAATTCTTAAGAGAGCCTTTAAAGTATGTCACCGCCGAAATCTAGGAGATCCATTTCCAAAAAATCAAGGAACCGTCTGCCAATTTTTCAGGAACAAAGCAACACCAAAGTGTCCGGAATTGTCCTCCGGCTAGCTGCGATGGAGTCAAAAAACTGCGTCCATTCGCTGACTGCTTACATTCCGAACGGTTGAAAAGGGCAATCAAACTTTCCAAAAGTCAGGCTTTGTTTGCGTGATAACTGTGTGGTGTTTACAATTTAGCACCTTAATCACGAACACCTAGCAAAAGAATAACTTTCTGAAGGGGTACTTGTGAAAGTTTTCTAAGGTGGAGGGTCACTGTTCGCTTTTTCGCCGCTTTAAAGGCGGGGACACAAGCCGCTTTGCTTACGAAGGATGCCACAGGATGGTGAGCTCGAAAGTTCAAAATAACCTAAAGAGCTTATCGGAAAAAGAAATAAGCAACTGTTTCCCAGGCACCGTTTGTGATGTGAATGATGTTCAGTTGCCCAGTGCAGGACACGCTTGAGCAATAGGCAGCCAAATTCTGAACGGATCCCGAAATCAGGACGTGTTTATCCGTGAAATTCTCCGGTACTAGATATTCAAACGAATGGTGACATAAAACAGGTACAAACCTCAACTATGCGATCACGGGGACCCAGAAAACGAGGACCAAATTGTGGCGCGCGAGAAAGGGGCACGTGCGTCACGTAGGTTCAAAATGGGATATGACAGAGTGGCGCGCTAGACGCGAACAACACAAACGTTGGCTCATGAAAACATACAGTGCATAAAAATACGCAAATGGTGTTTGTGGGCAGGTGACGTCAAGGAAACATGAAATTGCAGTTTTACTGGGGGGAGTTTGCAACACCGTTCATTACACCGCCCACCGAAATTCCCCCGAATCATAGCAGGTTCAAAGGTTCGGAATAAGGGTACTGATATCCCCTAGCGAACCAGGCCTTGCTGTTAGTGCCCGCACCTGGCACCCCCGACGTCAATATTTTACTCACGATCGCTCTTGACCCGGTGGCTACACCGACGCGATATTACTCTTCATCGCCCATGAGCAAGGCCGATTGCTTGCGGGCGTGAGGGGAAAACGTAGGTGCCGTCCTCAGGGGGACCTTCGTGCTCTGGTTGCGTGTGCTTGTGCGAGTGTGTGTGCGAGTGTGTGTGCGAGCGGGTGCCATGGGCGAGGTCGCACTCTGGTATACTGGAAAATAGTAACAACTACCACCTACGTGGGATGTTTTCCATAATGTCAGTAATAAATGAGGATCAACCAGCTGTGCAGCGTGTTTGATGGGGGTCATGAAGTGTGCGTCCGGGTGCACGATCGATTCACACTCACTACCACATGAAGGAAGAGCCTTCCATAGCGTCATTAAAGAACCGTTGGCACTGCCACGTTTTTGTTTGGGACTGCGGAGCAGGAACGCGTCTCACTTTCGTAAGTGATTGGATGTGAGTTTAGTTCAGTACTTCAGTATGTCATAAATGCCTCCGCACACAGGAGGTACCTTTAACCATTTCAACAACGATTAAGTAACAGGGTTCCGTGGTGTCTGCCTCTCCGTCTTCAATCCAGAGGAGGCTGATAATGCGTACGTCGCGGGTTAGCATTCCGTTGGCTGTCTTTACCTTGAAAGTTGTCTTCATTTCACCCGATCTTTTGATAGTCTCCATGACAGCCCTTAAAGGCCAGGTGCTGAAATGAGCGCGTCTGTCGGCGATCATCAATAAATCTCCAGCCTTGAATCGTCCTGCTTTGATTAGCCGCTTCTGTCAAGCTTGCAGGGCCGGTGGGCACTCCCGCAGCCATCGCCTTCAAAAGACCTTGGCAAGATAATTTACCTGTTCCACCTATGAAGGTTGCTCCAGCGACGGTTTTTCTATCCTTGGAAACCCACGTTCGACCTTAACATCAACAGGTCTTTCGGGGTGAGCGCGGAGGGGGGAAGCGCCGCTTGATACTGGAATCTGTGGGCGGTTGTTTGGAATTCTTCCGACCTTGATCATGACGACGCTCAACGTTTTGTTGTCGGGCGGCCATTGCTCGATGACTGACATAAATATTCGCCTGGTGGACCTGATCAGGCGTTCCCGTACGCCGCCGCAGTGACTGGCCTGCTAGGGATTGAAGTTCCATCGTATGTTATAGGCCAGGGTTCGATGCTGCAGCTCGTCCCTATCAATATTTTAGTGCCAAAGCTGCAGTTCCCGATGAGCTCCCATGAAGTTTGACCCATTTTCGGAGTGTATATCCGCTGGTGCACCTCTTCGGTTGATAAGGCTTCGCAGGGCCCGGGGGAAGGAGGCCGTCGTCATCGAACGTGTACCTTCTAAATGGTCCGCGCTTTTCCAACCTCCTTCCACACTTGATCCGTAAAGGCCCAAAATAGTCCAGCCCGGTGTCACTGAGCGGTCATCTACCGGGAGTCACTCAACATTCTGGCAGTGGAACCATGTATTGTTTTCCCGGTGCGGCGTTGCGTCTCCTACAACGCAAACAACGTTGTCGAACAAGGACCAGATATGGTCACGAGGTTTGGGCGGGCAGATACCATCGACTGTTACACCAGGCGAGAGAAACTACGCCAGATGCAAAACCTAGCTCCGTGTTGTCTGTTGAACTTTGCGGTCTGCTAGTAAACCAGCTCGTTTATGGGTGGTTGCCGTGGAAGGGATGACCCCAACTGGGATGGTCAAGGCTTTGAGCTTTGTCGACAGTGGATGGGACACCACTCTGGTCAAAGAGCGGTTTGCCGATGAACACCGGCTCGCTAAAAGCCCGATGTCGTTGGCAGTGAGCATGGAGGGCGGAACACAAATAATGAGAGCAGGCCGGTTGAGGTTATAGCTCATTTCCTTAGACACCGACGAGCTAATCGAATCAACGGAGGCATTTAAATTAGCTGATCTCCCCATGCGAGCACCAAGGTCGGTGAAGGCAATTTTAGCTAGGCGGCTCCACCTGCAGGATATAAAAGCCGTAGACTTAAAAGACGGTGAAGTGGACCTCCTCACCGGCTGCGACGGGCCAGAGGCACATTGGGTACTGGACCAGAGAGTGGGCCACCGCCTGGCACCCTTGCCGTAAGCACAGCACTAGGCTGCATATTTTATGGTCCAACGGGGAACCTGGTTCAGTAAATTATGTATTAGCCGGAACAGACCGAACAGAATATAAGATACAACTGCATTGGGGGAAGGAGTTTCACGAAATTAAAGACGAAGGACTATGATTGTCTCAAGAGGACCATCTCGCTGTACTGACGGTGCGGCAGGGAACTAGAAGCCTTAAAAACCGTTCGGGGATCCCCTCCCATGGCGCACACCAGCCGACCCTCGGGTTGGTAACAGAAACTTTGCCCTGCAAAAATTAATACGATTGAAAGAACGCCTCGTCTGTGACCGGGAACTGTTGAAACGATAAGCAGAAGTAATAAAGCAGAATGAAGCTCTCGGCTGCTTTGGAAGGGTGCCTGCAACCACTGACGGCCAGGGGGAATCTGGTATTTGCCTCATCACCCGTTTCCCCACCACAAGAAGCCCGAAAAACTGCGGGTGGTTTTCGACTGTTCGGCCAGATTCCAAAGCAAGTCGTTGAACGATCATCTGCTACAAGAGCCTGGCTGGACCAAGCCACTGATTGAAGTGATGTGCCGTTTCAGGGTGAGTAGAGTACACTTGTCTGCCGGCATCAGGGAAATGTTTCTGCAGGAGAAGTTACTGGTAGAGCGAGGTGCGTTGCGATTCTCATGGTGGAAAGAGAACAACCGGAACAACGCAGTGGTAAATTACAGAATTACCTTTCACCTCTTCGGAGCAATGCCATCGCTTTTTTGTGCGAAAGACGCCCTTTGAGAAATGGCGAACATGCATGGAGCTCTGGTCCACCGGCCTGTAGTAGGTAGCGTCGGCAGAGAATTCTACGTCGATGATTATCTTGGGTCATTCGATGGTGTAGACTCAGCCCTGAAGCAGTCCGGGGGCCTTAAGAGGTTTCTAGAAGAGAGCAGCTTTATCCCACGAAGTGGACGTCGAAAGCGCCGGAAGTGCTCGCGGTCATTCAGCACTATGAGAGGGCCGAAAAGGTTCGAGATCTAGACGGCCCTCCACTCCCTACCAAAGGCACGCTAGGAATACAACAGGAAGCTGAAACGGACGACTTTGTTTTCGAGCTAAAAGTTCCCTAACAACCGGTAACTCATCGTGGTATACTATCGGCCCTCTCTAGTTTGTTTGATCCGCTTGGTTTTATCTCCCCCTGGCTGTTACCCGGAAAGATCCTGCTGCAGAGGCTCTCTCGTAAGAAAGTCGGTTGGGACCAGCCACTGGACCGAGAAGACCGGCTGGAGTGGGTAGAATTTCTGAACACCTTTAAGAGACCAGTAGACATACGGATTCCACGATGCTTGCCTCCTGGTCATGCAGCACAAACGGGAGAACTACTGGCCCTTTCCGACACATCCGAAGCCGTTTACGGAGCTGTGGTGTACGAAAGATGGTGCTCTGGAGATGGAAAGTATGCCACGAGGATCCTGTTCGCCAAAGCCCGCGATATCCTACTGAAATGTGTTTCGATCCCACTCCTCGAGCCCAGTGCAGCCGTGTTAGCAGTAAGGGCGGTACAAGCGGCAAAGAGATGCTTCGAATCTATATTTGGTCGGCTAATTATTAGACGGACTCGACCTTAGTACTGCACCATAATAACAACGTAAGGGGCCGTTTTGGTACTTTAGCCACTAACCGGCTCACCATCATCCACGGCGAAGCTGCTGTGAACCAGTGGAAACATGTCGGGTCTGGCAATAACGTGGCCGATCTGTGCTGCCGAGGTGCGACCATTTTCCGGTAGTTGGACACGTGGACGAGAGAACCGGAATTCCTTCAAAAGTTTCAACAGGACTGGTCGGTGCACGAAATAAAGCCTTCCCTGACTTGGAGCCGGAGATCGAAGACGCAGTGATGACGGCGAAGAGACATTCTTTCCGTCACGGCTGGTCGCTTTCTCCCCCTGGAAGAAGACTTTTCGGTCATTGGTTTGGTTGGCTAGATTCAAGAGACGTTTGCTAACCATGAAAGGGGTCCAACCCTCAGCCGGGTACAAGTGGGTCCGATATGCCCTGAGGAACTTCAAGCCGTGGAACACGATCTATTCAGAATGATTCAACCGGAAGCTTTCACCCGAGAACTCGGGAGGGCCGAAGAAGCGGGGCTCATCTACAAAGGAACATCATATCCGAATGGCAACTTGAAGCATTTAAACCCCAAACTCATTAATGAATTACTACTGGTGGGTGGTAGGCTGACCAACTCTCACCTGGGCTTTGGCAAGAAACCCCATATTGCTACCGGTTCGACAACTTCTGATAGGGTTATTGATTCATCATATCCAAGTCGTAGAGGGACTTGCCGGGAGAAATCACGAGACTATCCTCATTCAAAGAGTCTCTGGTCACTGAGAGCAAAGAGCGACTACGGAAAGGGTAATCCAACGTTGTTTGCGTTGTAGGAGACGCAACGCCGCACCGGGAAAACAATACATGGTTCCACTGCCAGAATGTTGAGTGACTCCCGGTAGATGACCGCTCAGTGACACCGGGCTGGACTATTTTGGGCCTTTACGGATCAAGTGTGGAAGGAGGTTGGAAAAGCGCGGACCATTTAGAAGGTACACGTTCGATGACGACGGCCTCCTTCCCCCGGGCCCTGCGAAGCCTTATCAACCGAAGAGGTGCACCAGCGGATATACACTCCGAAAATGGGTCAAACTTCATGGGAGCTCATCGGGAACTGCAGCTTTGGCACTAAAATATTGATAGGGACGAGCTGCAGCATCGAACCCTGGCCTATAACATACGATGGAACTTCAATCCCTAGCAGGCCAGTCACTGCGGCGGCGTACGGGAACGCCTGATCAGGTCCACCAGGCGAATATTTATGTCAGTCATCGAGCAATGGCCGCCCGACAACAAAACGTTGAGCGTCGTCATGATCAAGGTCGGAAGAATTCCAAACAACCGCCCACAGATTCCAGTATCAAGCGGCGCTTCCCCCCTCCGCGCTCACCCCGAAAGACCTGTTGATGTTAAGGTCGAACGTGGGTTTCCAAGGATAGAAAAACCGTCGCTGGAGCAACCTTCATAGGTGGAACAGGTAAATTATCTTGCCAAGGTCTTTTGAAGGCGATGGCTGCGGGAGTGCCCACCGGCCCTGCAAGCTTGACAGAAGCGGCTAATCAAAGCAGGACGATTCAAGGCTGGAGATTTATTGATGATCGCCGACAGACGCGCTCATTTCAGCACCTGGCCTTTAAGGGCTGTCATGGAGACTATCAAAAGATCGGGTGAAATGAAGACAACTTTCAAGGTAAAGACAGCCAACGGAATGCTAACCCGCGACGTACGCATTATCAGCCTCCTCTGGATTGAAGACGGAGAGGCAGACACCACGGAACCCTGTTACTTAATCGTTGTTGAAATGGTTAAAGGTACCTCCTGTGTGCGGAGGCATTTATGACATACTGAAGTACTGAACTAAACTCACATCCAATCACTTACGAAAGTGAGACGCGTTCCTGCTCCGCAGTCCCAAACAAACACGTGGCAGTGCCAACGGTTCTTTAATGACGCTATGGAAGGCTCTTCCTTCATGTGGTAGTGAGTGTGAATCGATCGTGCACCCGGACGCACACTTCATGACCCCCATCAAACACGCTGCACAGCTGGTTGATCCTCATTTATTACTGACATTATGGAAAACATCCCACGTAGGTGGTAGTTGTTACTATTTTCCAGTATACCAGAGTGCGACCTCGCCCATGGCACCCGCTCGCACACACACTCGCACACACACTCGCACAAGCACACGCAACCAGAGCACAAAGGTCCCCCTGAGGACGGCACCTACGTTTTCCCCTCACGCCCGCAAGCAATCGGCCTTGCTCATGGGCGATGAAGAGTAATATCGCGTCGGTGTAGCCACCGGGTCAAGAGCGATCGTGAGTAAAATATTGACGTCGGGGGTGCCAGGTGCGGGCACTAACAGCAAGGCCTGGTTCGCTAGGGGATATCAGTACCCTTATTCCGAACCTTTGAACCTGCTATGATTCGGGGGAATTTCGGTGGGCGGTGTAATGAACGGTGTTGCAAACTCCCCCCAGTAAAACTGCAATTTCATGTTTCCTTGACGTCACCTGCCCACAAACACCATTTGCGTATTTTTATGCACTGTATGTTTTCATGAGCCAACGTTTGTGTTGTTCGCGTCTAGCGCGCCACTCTGTCATATCCCATTTTGAACCTACGTGACGCACGTGCCCCTTTCTCGCGCGCCACAATTTGGTCCTCGTTTTCTGGGTCCCCGTGATCGCATAGTTGAGGTTTGTACCTGTTTTATGTCACCATTCGTTTGAATATCTAGTACCGGAGAATTTCACGGATAAACACGTCCTGATTTCGGGATCCGTTCAGAATTTGGCTGCCTATTGCTCAAGCGTGTCCTGCACTGGGCAACTGAACATCATTCACATCACAAACGGTGCCTGGGAAACAGTTGCTTATTTCTTTTTCCGATAAGCTCTTTAGGTTATTTTGAACTTTCGAGCTCACCATCCTGTGGCATCCTTCGTAAGCAAAGCGGCTTGTGTCCCCGCCTTTAAAGCGGCGAAAAAGCGAACAGTGACCCTCCACCTTAGAAAACTTTCACAAGTACCCCTTCAGAAAGTTATTCTTTTGCTAGGTGTTCGTGATTAAGGTGCTAAATTGTAAACACCACACAGTTATCACGCAAACAAAGCCTGACTTTTGGAAAGTTTGATTGCCCTTTTCAACCGTTCGGAATGTAAGCAGTCAGCGAATGGACGCAGTTTTTTGACTCCATCGCAGCTAGCCGGAGGACAATTCCGGACACTTTGGTGTTGCTTTGTTCCTGAAAAATTGGCAGACGGTTCCTTGATTTTTTGGAAATGGATCTCCTAGATTTCGGCGGTGACATACTTTAAAGGCTCTCTTAAGAATTTGCCGGTGAATGGTATCCGGGGGTGGACAGATTCAGCTGAACACAAAAGAAAAGATGACTTTTACGACAACCGTAAATGTCTAATCAATCGCGTTCCAAACAATAAATTACTGTTGGTCGTTACTGACCGGAAAGCACAAACAAGACCCTCGGATGAGTCCATTCTCCAAGTCGTAGAAAAGTATGAACACCACCAACGTTGCCAGAGTAGAACCGTCCAACAAATTTGACCGATACCAAAAGGACAGTCATCTGCCACACCGGCTTCCAACACCCAGGGGGACGTTTCCTAAATGGGTGCTAAAAGATGGTCGAGCGGAGCAAAGAGTTGATCATATTCTAGAGAAACCCTTTTGAGCTGTATTGGCGAGCAATTGCCCAGAGTACCGCAGCCCAGCAAAGGTGAGTAAGAATGGTATGGATCATGTGGGTATAACTGAGCTTTTCAAAGTTCATCGGTCTGCTAGCCTCGAAGTCCCATGGCCAAGCCGAACTAAGGTCGCGCACCTCAAAATACCAGAAAATCCTAAAGATTTCTCGAACTCAAAGGGATGAGTCCGCCACTAGGAAAAGGTGGAGGGTTTTCATGTGAGTGGTAAATGATGCGGCCTGGAAGTAGCTAGGTGGAATTGGAAAACTCCCGAACGACTTGATCTCATCGACCAACTTGTTACTATCGGCCAAGGCAAAGAGACCCCGACTGACACGGAGAGCTCAATGTCAGGGACTGCAAGCAGAGTCCTCGAGCGCCGCCAGGGCCCGTTGTGGCCTGTGGTGGATAAAAGTAACAGAAGGATTGGAGATCATTACGGGAGCTGGCTACTTCAGTGGATTATTCCGACTTGCTCGTAAAGCTCCGAACGGGCGTTGCGAGCTTGTGGTAGCTTGATATACCAAGCCGGTTTCTCTCTTAACGGGGAATAAGAATTAAAAGTCGAATAAAGCATTTTGACCGGGTTCTCAGCCGACTTTAAGGGAACGGCGGACTACCCATCCTCCCCAATGCAGAGATATACGACATCAACTGCGAGTAATTATGTATAGCTTAAAACACCAAGATCGTCAACGAGGAGGAAAAAACGACGCTGAGGAAGATGGAACTCCACTGAAAACTCAGTAGATCTGCATCTCATCACTGATCGACTAACTTTACTTGCAGTTCCAACCTTCTTGGGGGGAGAGACACTTCCACCGTCGCAGAGGCTGTGTAAACCTCAGCTCCACATTGTGTCAAGTACCGGAGCGCATGTTCCAGCAGCCAACAGTGGGCAGCTTCAGAGGTTTCCGGGCCACCTTTACTAGAATAATTGCAGACTTCCATGGAGTATGCAGGAATCCGACGATATTCCTACCGAACTCTCAAGGATCTCGGGGGCTTGCCTTTACCGCCGCTGACACATCCTAGCGGATCGCATACGGGAAGTACTTCAGTGAATTCGGCTAGTTCGTTGGCCGTGGTTTTTTCTTCCCCTTTCTCCACCCTTCGGTTGACTGCTTAAATTTCCCGTCCCATTAGTAACCGTTCGGACATTTTTCCCGGTCGTCCATCTACGTTCAATTCTGTCCCATTCTTACGATCAGCCTGAGAATGTGCACAGTCAAGTAGGTTCTTATTTGTCATTGTTTCATATTTATGTGCCTCAATAATAACAATAAACGATCGGTTGCTTGGTGGATCTGACTCATTGAATTCCGGTAGTTCTGGGTTCGGAAGTGGCGAAACTCTGTTGCTCATTGCGCATGAAGGCTAACATTCCGGGCAATCGTTCCGTATGTGGCAACAGCATCGAGCGGTTTTCTGAATCCTTCGTCCATTTAGGATAAGTCTATCTGGGCTTGTTGTTCCTTGGGTATTGTTGGCAACATGGAATTGGACCAACTGCGGAAGCTCTTCCGTGATGGTGCACCCGCGACTGTGGAATCTTTCCCTTCCTCTTGATTAAGCTGCTGATTTGCTCGTTCATTATCTTCGGCAGCTGTCAAAAGAATTAAATAGTGTTTGCGACCATCCCGACTTCTAGTGCTGTGAATCCAGCGCAAACTTGGTCTCACCAGCTACACGCGCAATATGGGCAGAACACGGTTACTGGCAGTAGAACGAACTCCAATGGATAACCGTGTTTATCTATAATTCGTGGTTCTAAACAATAAAATAAGCATCAATATACAAAAAGAGAAAGACTCACAGCCAGGTGAAGAACTAAGAGTGATGGACAGCAACCCTTTGAAAATCGGGACGGAGCAGAAAATGGAAAGGTCCACAAAGCACGCAGCTGAATGAAAATGTAGCGCAGTTCGGTTGCGGTGAAATCAGTGAACCAGAAAACTTTTACTTTACCGGATCCACAAATCGGTTACAATGGCGCTATTCAGAAGGTAATTGCATTAATAAGGGGGGTTACTGATAAATAAGTATAAATAAGGTAAATGTGTGGGTCAAATGAGAGCACTTGGAAACATGGATGGAAAGATTAGGCACTAGACCTGTTAGTGCTGTTGACATGTGAGAGCCAAAGGTGGAAAGCACTGACGGAAACGCTAAATTTGAGATTTTAAGCCTCAGCTTGGCACCACAAGTTGAACACTCAGAGATTATATAACAGTAGAAGTGTATACCTCTGAGAAAACAAGGTTATGAATAAATGCTTGGGCCGCTCGTTTAATACGCACAGAAAACTCGAGTGTACGCCAGTGTGGTGGCTCAAAAACGGAGAAAATACATTACAAATGTCCTAGGTTTACGTTGTACCTACTCGCTACTCATAAGTAACCGAACATAAAGGTGAAGGACAAACTCTCATTACGAATAATAATTAACATTGTCCCAGGGGAGGGGAATGTCACCGCTCAGGAGGGCACAGCCGCCGTATGTCTGAGATGAGCACCATTGGCTGTACTTAGTGCAACTTCTCTGATTGTTCCATCGCCTCCTAAGATCCGTTTCCCAATTACCTCCTTGAACCAAGCTTACCTCCGTGAGTGCGTGTCAGCTAGAGGAACCAGGTCGCCTACTTTCAACTACGGGCTATGTTTATTCCTCTTCGATATTGTCTGTAGTGTTGGCAAATATTCCTTAAGCCAACGAGCCCAGAACGCATCTGCCAGCCTTTGACCCTGTCTTAGAAGTAAGCCTCGAAGAGGCAATTTAGAAGGCAACAACCATGGAGATACAAGCCCCATGGGGTCGCAAACTGAAGCGACGTGGGTAAGTAAATCTCTCCGAGGTATTTATCCTCCAAAGGTGTACAGTCTGTTAAAATGCTATCGTAGTTTGGGTCCCATTGTGATCCCAGAGTTTGGTTCACTTTCAGCTGGCTGTTGATCAAGGAAAATGGGTCTGGCTTTTACTTTTGGCAGTTCTCCCAAAGCATGCGGCACATTGCTGAAAAATTTAGTCCAGTTGAATCCGCCTTGCAGTAGAGCTCCTAGCCACTTTCTTCTCTTTATGTCGAAGTCCTCCACTTTAGGCAAAATCATCAAATGGTCATCTACGTAGAAGCTTTTCTTGGCTTGATTGGCCATCGTAGTGCAGTAAATTGCCATATTACAGTAAACAGTGTTCCGCAAAGCCAAGCTGCTGGATGATGGCGAGGAGGCGACCCCAGATGGGTGAGACGTCATCGGATATGCTTTTGCCCTAATGGTTACGTTACCGTCAGACCACCAAAGGAAACCCAGTCAATCGCAGTCGTTTGATGGGACCCTCACCTGGTGCAACACAGCCTCGGTGTCGGCTGCCAAGTTGTGCCTGTACTCAGGGAACCTCAGAGTAACCCGGCACAAACTATCGACGGGGTCTGGTTCCGCCAGTAGCTGTTTGTTCAGCGATGTGTGATTGACCTCCGCAGAGCAGTTCAGTACCACTCTAATCTTCGATCGGTTTCTGAGTCTATATACACCGTTGTCTGGAAGGTACCACACTTGAGGGCCAGTTAGGCTTCGCTCAGTCCCAGGTACCATCTCAGCGTAACCTTCCGTTATATAATCGTTGATCTTTGCGCAGAGCTTTGCCTCCAACCACCGATTGTTTTCAAAAAGCTTCCCGAGGAACAGCAATCTTTTCAGGGTCAGATATATATTACCCGGTAGGCATGGACCGCCTGGCTTTCACGGCAGGGTCATCTCGTAATGGCCATCTATGTTACGCATGGAATTTGCCATGTGAAGTAGAGCCAACTTGTCATCCTCTGACATGCAAAATACGATACAGACCTTTTCTACGAATTAGAAACTGCACATACCCTCCAAACTTACACCCGATTCCGCGGTCTTGAAATGGAGCTTTTATGCTCTCAGTTTGTTCTGACGTAGCTGTGAAGTTGTCTCCGGGGTGACCCATCCGAGCGGTCCTCTCACGGCGTAAGGGCCGTCAGGGCCACCAGTTCGTTGTGTCGGGACCCCGGGGGCCCTCCGAATGTCGGTCCGAATTAATATACAGATGTCGGCAGCCTTTACAACTGACAAAGGTATTCTTTTCAAATGGTCTCACCTGCGTATGTCTTGCAGTTGAATAAACGGCTACAGCTTCAGGAGGGTTTCAACTGCCCAGGCTCGGTGGACCTGTGTAACCTCTTGTTCTTCTAATAAGGTTACCGCTAAGGATACCGTAAAACCCGCCAAGCATTTACCAGTAGCAGTCTTGACAGTCAGGTGTTCTCGTTTTCCTCTTAGACCCAGTTTAATCACGAGCGAAGTGTCAATAAACATTGAATTTGAACCGCTGCCGGGTAAGCCATTGACGATAGCTTCTCTTACTGGACCCCGAAGTCGGACTGGTAGTATGGCAATAGACACCCGCTGGGCGGTACTACTGATGTTTGCTGAGAAGCGACCAACCGATAGAGTATATTCACTTATTTGGGTACTACGGCTGCTGCCCTCTGGAGCTCCTTAGCTGCAAAAAATCGGATTAGGTTGGTCTTTGCAGCCGCCCAGGTTACAGGCTCCGCAAGACCGGCAATCTTCAACGACATTGTTTGGTTTCGAGCACAGAAAGCATAACTTCAGCCTTTTTATTTCTCTGTGTCTGTCAGCAACACTCAAACCGTGAAATGTACTGCTTCGGTCCAAGCAACGTGACCCCTTACAAATAGAACGAATTGGATTTGGTGAAGCTTTCAGACTTGGTGCAGCTACATCAGTCTCCGTTGACATAACTGTGGCCGTTCCATCTCTAGAGTCCTGGTTACTCGTAAGTCCTTGGGATTCTGACCGGGCTTTGACACGGTTATCTCCGTGTGTATTATAAACAAGGCCAGTTGTGGCGGCATCAGCTTGGTCCGAAACAAAGTCCCTTAGCTTGCCGAATGTAGGTTCATGCCTGGTCCTTAGGCTACGAGATGTCCTCTAGGACCATTCAGGCTGAATGTGTTGGGGAAGCCGTTGTGCAACTGCTGTGAGATTCTGATAGGCATTTAGGTCAGGCACAAGTCAGCCAGGAGGCACACCACTTCATTTGGTCAGCTAACTTGATTAAAGCTTTAGAATCCAAAGGCTTCACGGTTGGTCCGTCTGTCAGTTACCTGATGCACTGTCTTGCGATCACATGCGCATCACCGAAGTCCGTTAGAGAATTTGTAATGCCTCTTCGTGGCCTTCCTTAGGTTTGCGGATTGCGCATCTTTGGACTGATTCAGCAGCTTTGCCTTCACAGACAGAAATTAAGGTAACCAATAGACAGGCGGGATCGGAGGTGTATTCGGCCACTGTAAATAGAGAGCCGCGCAAGAACCTGAGGTAATTCTTTGGATTGCCATCGAGTTCGACCAATTTTCGAGCTGAAAGGCCCAAACAACTTTGAAGGAGCTGAGCGGTTTCAAGGACTTTGCTTGACACTTGTTTTTCCTGAGCCAAAACACGAATTCCAGGTCCCTTGAGGGTTATTGGGTCGGCAGGTTGATCAGCTGAAATTGGGACGGACTTCAAATAGTTAGCTACTCGTTTGAGCTTCGCAAATGGCTGCAGGGCAGGGGGTAGAGAGGTCCGGGCCGACAATATTAACTGTGCTTTCGCTTGTAGATCGCTGGTCATCACAGTGAGCTTCTTTTCAGCACCACTGATGAGTCTAGCGGTTTGCAGCTAAAGCTATCAATTTCTTATCTTTATTTTTGCCAGCACAACCCCTTTTCAGCTTTGAGTCGGGGAGCATTTTACGGAATTTCCTCCAATTTGAGTTCGGTCACTAAATCACAACAGTTATTTGGTAAACCGGCTAACTGATGCGACCACCCCGATATCTGGGGCTGTGAATCTAGTGCAAGCTTAGTCTCACGAGCTACAGGCACGAATTATTGATAAACAAGTCTATCAGATAGGAATTTATTCTACTTGCTGTAACCGTGTTCTGCCCATATTGCGCGTGTAGCTGGTGAGATCGAGTTTTCGCTGGATTTACAGCACTAGACATCGGGACAGTCGTGACAGATAGTAGGGATAGTTTGGATTGCTAGTCGGAGGCCGAATTGGTCGGTGCCTCACCTGTCAAAAAGCCTGCTTTTGTTGCCGGTAGTGATTAGTCAGACATTCACGAAGAGATTTTAAGGGAATTGGAAAGTGCTCAAATAGAGGTAGAAGCAGCCGAGGCTACTCGTAAGGAGACTGAAGCCAAACGAGAGGAGGCTGAGGCTCTCGGAAGATGTGGTGATAAGGTTGTCACGGGGCAGCCATCAGCAGTGAAATTGGTTGATGGTAATGTTCACTCTCGATTGTCCACGCTGGAGACAAACATATCTAAGGCTAGTGGAAGCCACTGTGGAGTCGTGTTTTAGGTCGGCAAATCCGACCCAATGAGTGGGACTGATGGGCCAGACTAGCGGGTAATAAGATGGGAGTTGCCCAAAGGTAATCTTCCCAGGTTTGATGGTTCGCGTTTACGGCCTGTTCCACTCTGCCGCCAACTTAAAGTGCAGGTCGACAGCTGAGTAGAGGATGATGGTCAGCGTTGAAAATATTTATTTCAGTATTATGAAGGGAAAACGAGGCATGCTGTTCAAAGTTGTATTCTTCATCCAGCTAGTGCAGGTTATCGGAAAGCTCGAGACACATTAGGGGGATGCTTTAGTCAGGGGCATTACATTGCACGTTGCATGTTAGATGAAATAGCCAGACCGAGAATGATCGTCTAAGATGCGGGCGCCTTTATGTCGTATCCCAGAAAGTTGGCAAGTTGCGCACATGCACAGGAGAAACTAGGGTATTTGAACGACCCCGACTTGGTTCATACAGTAGAGAAAGCCTTGAGTAAGCTGCCCAGGCCCTTGGCCGAGGAATGGGTAAAAAAGGGCCCACGAGGTCTACCAGACGGACAACGAACCGGGGCTTCAAGGCCTATGTCGATTCGCAAATTCTGCGGCACATTTGGAAGGTAATAGGTATAGGGACCTTCTCCGTGAACGAAGGAATGCTTCAGGTATTTATAGGAACGGCTTGACTCCCAAAACCTCTGCGGTATCCACGAATGATCCAAGCTGCAATCAATGTCATGGCAGACATAACCTAGCGGACTGTCAAGAGTTTCAAGCAGCATCGCTTGGGGACCACTGGGAGATTATGTCTCGATTCGAAGTGTGCTTCTTCTGCCTGCGTCCAGGTCGTTGTGCTGATGGATATCATTTGAGAGGGCTCTGTGGAGAGAGGAGTTGCAATAGTCGGCGTCGTCGTTTGGTGTGTAAAATGAACAAGGCTCTGGTCCCCCGAGCAACTTTTCTACTCTTTCCCACGAGTTTTGGTGTAAGCTTGATGGTAGTACCGGTCATTATTCAGGGTCCGGATAAGTGGGTAAGCACTTGAACACTGCTCGGATCTGGTGCAGATACCACCCTAGTGCGTCTTGATTTGGCTGAGCGCCAATGACTTGTAGCAGAGACAGCCGAAATTACCTTGAACACCCCCACAGAGACTAATATACAATGTCGTGAAAGGGAGCCGTTTATTCTCACGTCTTTGGATGGTATTAGGGTGATCGGAGCGAGACAATCCTATACTGTTCCATCAGGTCCAGAAGTACCGGTCACCGCGCCAAGGCAGGAAACTCTGTCCAAGTGGAATAACTTGGCAGGAGTAGAATTTGAAGCTTTTCGGACCCAGTAGTCGGGGTAGTAATTGGTTCGATCGTTCCTTCAGAGCACTGGGTTTTAGAACGGCAAAGGGGTTCCTGAGGAGACCCTTACTAGGACCACACCCGTTTGGGTTCTTTGATACGAGAGCCAATATATAGCATTCATTCCGGCAAATTTAAAGCTGGTGCCGCACACACTCTACAGGTTATTGAGAATAAGCTTCAAAGGTTCTCTAATGAAGAGTTTGATGAGAGTGAGCCACTGGGAACTTCACTGCCTGTGTGGGACGAAAGGGCTAGGAAAAATCCGAAGAAGTAATTACGGCTTTAGGGAGGACATCATATGGTGCTTTGACGTGGGAGCGGGGCGGTGACTCCGTGAAGCCTTGCCATCGGTCGGTGGCCCTGCATCGTTAGAAGCTGTTATGGAATATGATTCTTAAGGATCCACAGATTAAAGCTAAATGGGCTGCTGTAATTCAATACTGCTTTGCAAGTGGATATGCGATGCGGGTGCGAGAGGAGCCCGGGGCAGACGGGCAATGGAACTGGTACCTGCCACACCATGCGGTTCTAAACCCCAAGAAGCCTAAAAATGTTCAAGTTGTCTTTGACTTTGCTGCGGTGCTACATAAGGAAATCTCAGTGCGCACATTCTGCAAGTTCCTAGTTTGGTTCCGCGGTTGACGGGAGTGCCGCTGCGGTTTCGCCAGAAACTTGTGACTTCGTGGGCCGCTAAAATTTGTGTTTCTGCAAGCAAAGATGCCCGTGGGAGACTAAAGTGCCATTCGGTTTCTCCGGTGGCTTCATGGTGGCACTGCTGGGCTGTAAGAATTCACAATGACAGCGCATCTGTTAAAAGCAGTTTCACCACCATTTTGGGCGAGTTTTGCCCTGAAAAGGGTAGCCACGTTATTCGGGCACCAGTTCCTGTCGTCGGTATCACAGGTGTTTTAGAAGGGTTTTTGCGTTGACAGTTGTTTAAATTCCACTGAAAATGCTACAGAAGCCCTGTGTTTGGTGGGGGGATTACGCGGCTCATTAGGTTTTTTGGGTGAAGGTTAACTAAAAGGCTGAGCAACGAGCCAGTGCTCTTAAGTGCCAATCCGGCTAATGAAATAAACAGCGCTATGAGGCCCATTGCTGCGGACTGGTTGTCCACTGTTTGAACCTTAGGCCTGGATTAAAATTTTGAGCTAGAAATCTTCAAATACCTTGCTTATACCGAGAATCAGCAATCAACGAGAACTTCGCTTGCACAGCTGGCCACGTTCTATGATCCTTCGGGACAGTCTGGTGTGTTCACCCTAAGACGAAACAATCATTTCAAGATCAGTGCCGGGAAATGTTTGGTTGGGATGGACCACTGCGCCTCGATACTGAGGCAGAGTGTGAAGACGTTAAGGGGATGTTGGAAGGGATCAGATTGATAAGAGCTGCTCGAAGTTTTGAAAGAAGATACGGAATTCGAGTTGCACTTATTTTGTGATGCTTCCGAAGTAGCCTACGGAACAGAATCTTATCTTATAATTGTATCCAACGATTCACAGTCAAGATGTGTACCTGTTCTGCCATATCGCTTGTTGCTCCACTAAATGTCGTCTCCACACCAGTGTTGGAACTGACTGAGGCTGTAGCTGCTGTGCGAACATCAAAGATAACTAAAGGCAAAATGGATCTGGGGCTGGGTGACGTCTATTACTGGACCGATTCTAATGCAGTCCTTTATTACTTGACGACCAACAAAGGACCTTTCGCTACTTTTGTTGCGAAAGCCGTGTCCAAGAATAGTGCTCGCTTGCTTCCCAAGCAACGGAGATAAGCACCAGGGAAAGAGAACATGGAATACCTGACATCTCGGGGGTAGCGACTGGGGGATATGGACGGTTAACTATGGTTTTACGACCAAAAGATCCTGTGGTCCGCGGTAATTACCAAATCTAAAGGTGAAGCGCTCACTGAACTGCAACGTGAGCTGTTGAAGACAGCCATGCGTGCGGAGGCTCGTACAATAGGCTATAGTTTATTTCAGTCGTACTTTGAGCGCTGTCCTTCCTGGACTAGTTGATCAGTGAGTATTGCGTAGATATTGCGACACAAGCAATAACGAAGTGAGGCGTCATTACGAGTGGGCCATTCAGCTGTTCAGGAGATGAGAAAAAGTAGTGAGGCTGTAGTACGGTTGGTACAAGTACAGTGTTTGCGTAAAGAAGTTGACTCAACAAAACCGTATAGTGAAGCCAAAGACTGTCTCACATGCAGTTGTATGTGAAATTTAGGTCCCATTCCATTTGGTGAGCGGTTATGCGTAGGAGGCTATTAGTTCGGGTCAGTTTGTCGTAGAAGACCAAGCTTCCCATAGTTCTGCCAAAAGTGCACCGTCAATGAGTAAGTTGTTAGGCCCTACCATGAAAGGTATGGTCACAGTGGCTCTTCCCAAGTCCTAGCGAATATTCTTCGGCAATTCTGGGTTGTAAATGCCAGAACGGCTGCTAGCAGCTTTTTCGGAAAATACCTGCACTGTAGCCAAATGAAGACGCGTCAGTGTACGCAAAAAATAGTGTATCTACCGGTTGAATCTATAATGAATGTTTGTTATGCCTTAGCGCATGTTGTAATAGACTGTCTGGGCAGTTCTTTGTTTACCGAGGTAGGAATGAAGAGACCCCGTGTGAATGCCTACCCAAAAATATGAGTACGAGTGCGGTGAGGGCCGAAGTTTCGCACCCTCTGTCTATATGTTCCTTCTCGCAGGCAATAATACCATTCATAGCCAGAAGAGATCAATCATATATTCTTTTCAGCGATACAGGAGTCAGTGTTAAGGAGCCCTGGCCAAAAATTTGAGTGTTTATTCAAGAACCATTCCAAGGCAGAATAATTTGCTATCTGTAAAGCCGTGGAGTCGAAATGAGGCACGGGTCCCCGAAGGCCAGTCACTGTGGCGGAGTTTGACAACCGGTGGCCTGTTCGGTTAGGCGTATGCCATATCGAATTGCACACTTTCGTCACGCGACGGATGAAAGTCCGGCAAAATTTGTGGCATAATCGCCCCCGGTGCCTGTGATAGCTGATGGTAAAGAACCTGAAATACCGATCCCGAGCACCGAAAGAGACAGTAACAGCGTAGCGCCACGCAAACAGTATGATAGTCCTACTCGCTCTGTCTGTTATTTCAAACCTATCTTATCGCCTCGTGCCAAACTGCGTTCTGCGTAAGCAAACGGTATTGAAGGTTATCATTACTAACCACGGGCAAATCATAAATCCTTTGAAATGCATACAGCTACCAAGCCTGTGTACGCAACTTCATCAGCCTGCAGCAGTATAGCTCAAATCCACTGCGAGCCTATTTTACCCATGCCCCACTCACATAGACCTAACCAATCCATTGTTTATTGTCATCACATATTATCATAACCCACAGCTGGAACCACGTCCAGACTGCAATCTCCCTTTATTTCAGGTCGTTGTCTCCCACTATCTCAGTCGCCAAATTGGCTAACCAAGGAGGCCGCTTTGACTCGTACGGACAGAGACTCAAGTGGAACCTACCATGGCAACTGGGACAGAAATCCAACCACACAACAGGAGATACCCTCAATTGCTTATCAGATCGTTCAGCATTTTCTAACGCAACCAACACGAATTCCAGCTCACGCGCATGCCGCTAACATACAGCCACACTCGGCTGATTGACTGACACATACTTTGCCCTGCCAGATGAAACTTACGCATTCGATGTAGTACGTTACCAGAATAACACTGAAGGCAAATGCGACATCACATACATATATATTTGTCATTGAAGCAGCATAACGCTGAAGTCCATGCGAAGATTTTCCCACTTTATTATCCGTTAACACAGGTTATCTTTTCTCCGAACCGTAGCCGGCTGGAATTTGACTCTCCATTTCTCGAAGACCCTCCAGTTGCGCCTTCTCATTTCTGAATAGTACATGTTACTGGCCCTGAATCTAAACTCACCTTTTTATGGACTGCTGTTTCTCCCACATCCACCGGTGTTCACTTTCACGAAACTGGCCTCAGGTCCCCCTGCTTCAAACTCATTCCGTTTTTTGAACTCCGGTAAATCCGTCATTCAGGGTCTGCATTGTCTTCATGGATCGCCATCCTCTTCGCATGCGTCGATTTTCCACCCTTTTTTTTCTTGTTCAAAATTTATTCCATATGCAGAACCTCAGTTGGCCTCTGGTTTCCTGGGCTTGCATCATTCTTGTTAATAATGCCTCCTTAGCACTGCGCTAACGATTTTCTCGATATCTCCACCGCGCACCACTGCCTGATCCGGATTCGAAACCGGTTTAAAACTGCCGCGCAAACCATTATCAGAATGGTCCATTCAAACTTTTCATGTCATTGTTTTTTCATCTCTAATACTCTCGCCTTTCATACTTAGAATATGTGAACATTTCATCTTATTGAGTAACGTGTACACCATGATCATGCTTTAACGCGTGCGTCTCGACCATGGCCGAGAAATATACCAATATTAATATTAATATTAATTCGCTGTAGGGAAATCAGGTTTAACTGTTAAACTTTCTCTCGCATCCATGTCAGACACCTGAGAAGGGTACAGGTGTTATACGATTACTTTCGGAAACGTCGAAAGAGTATGTATGTTGCCAGAAGGGTAAAAGTGGCTGATGATAAAGAAAGGTATGAAACCGATAATTTGATTCACCTAGTTAGCGGTAGTTTTCGTAGGAACCAAGGGTCTCTAGGGCATGCTAGCAAAGTGCAGCCTGGAGAAGATGGACTTGTTAGAGAGGCCTCAGTATGCTTGTCCCACACGTTGTTGTGGCGTGAATTTAGCACACTATGCTTGTTGAGGTTAGCAAATAGTCAGCCTAACTGTGTGCTGTAAACCCCGCCTGTTTGTGAATATTTGTCATGGTTAATAACACACCAAGCGACTTTCAACATTGTCGCCAAAGGGCACGTGCTTATACCTTACTTATGTGATAAGACTTCGGCTGCTTAGCATGCTAAGTTTGGCTAGGTTCAGCATGTAGGTGACTGGTACTACTTCAAAGCGTTGATTGCCCTCCCAGTGAACTCGGTTACAATGTGACGTACTTTTGTAGAAATTCTACCTACTCCTTGTCACATACTTGCGCTGTTTAGATTAGGATTCATTCTTGATGATTCTCAAAAGAATACAACACAAATCAAGCAACACATTTGAACATTTGTTTATATCTCGCTCATGCCCACAGAGGCATCCTTTTGATTTCACCCCTGGCTGCCTCGACGGTCATATCTGACAGTTACTTTTACTGAACTCTTGTTCTCGTTGTTGAAAGTTGTGGCCGTACAGTTGGGGTGTGCAAGTAATTTGCGTGTACATAATTTGCTACTCAATACCGTCGAATCTGCGAATGCATCTTTTTTCGACTTTGAGATCAGTTAACTTGGCTACTTGGTACTCGCAATCGGAATAACTATTACAAACTTCGTGCCCTCCGATTTTTTCCGCTAAGTGTGGCTTGGTTTGCATCGGGCTATGATGATGTAGATTTATCACGTTATTGCTCCAGCAAGGTATGTAAACTGTGTTTGGTTGGTTGCCGACGAACAAAGGAGCAAGTCGACGAAGCCACTGTTGATTGTTAAAGCACACCTGCACTGTCACGTGCGGACCATGTCTCAGTGCATTTCTGGTGCCGTATAAAGTCTGGAGTAGTAAGTTTTCTCAAAGCACCCTCCACATGTGACCCACGCCCCGGTTGATTTCCGGGAAGTTTGACTACTCACCCATTGGCAAGGCTTAAATTGGACTTACAAAGAGTGGATCTTCAATGAGAAAAACAAATATATACACTCTTGGGTCCCGTTCGTGACGACTGATGATTGGTGAGAAGGATAAAATGATGGAAACGATTCAACGTATCTGCAACTGTTGCTCTGTTTGTCGGCTTCACTTTTTCTGGCTCCATCAGTGATGAGACGCTGAGAAGCCGACCACATTTGTCAATGATATTACTAAATGGATAGTGTAAGTCAGTTCTCGCAAATCAAGCAACAAGTAGCCAATTCAAACGAATCCCAAAACAAGAACAAGAATGATTCGTGGTTTCTCCGGTGTTAGATAGAAAGCCGCAAAAAATTACTAATGTATACAAGCCTCTAGTACTGGGCTAGAGGGACTGAACAGTGGGATCAAAGGGTTAAAATCCTCCTGGCTGAGGCAAGACAATCAGAAACGGTTAAAGAACAAATCAAAATGTCTCCCACAAATAAACAAACGAGCAGTAGTGTGGTGTATGGACGAGCTCATCATAGTAATGTCAAATATAGTCACGTTCACAAAGCAAACAGAATATCTGGAAGGATTTACAGTATTTTTCCTTCACAGAGAGCGTAGACAACAATGTCCAATGACTCAACAGTAACCTTTTCAAGCTGCGCGCAGGAACAGTTTTTGTGAGCAAAGGGTTCTTGACATATGTCACATCTGTGTTGCTGCGTTATTCCAACCCAATAACGACTTTTTAATCAAACCTTCTAAGCCAACTGGTCTGCCCTTTGTTTGGTGAGAAACTGAAAAAATCAGGATGCAATTCGACCTTAACATAATCATTGTCGCCAAGATGCGTGCCAGTTAATTGTTGATTTTAAAGTACACTTGTGTGAACAGCCAATGGAACCTCACTAACGAGTGGGGTAAAAGACTTCTCGTGGAGTGAATATCGAAGGACCTTCTTGGGGGACATGTTACGGCCGCTGACCCATCGTAGCAGATTGCATATGGGAAATACTTCAGTGAATTCGGCTAGTTCGTTGGCCGTGGTTTTTTCTTCCCCTTTCTCCACCCTTCGGTTGACTGCTTAAATTTCCCGTCTCATTAGTAACCGTTCGGACATTTTTCCCGGTCGTCCATCTACGTTCAATTCTGTCCCATTCTTACGATCAGCCTGAGAATGTGCACAGCCAAGTAGGTTATGCAGAGTTCTTATTTGTCATTGTTTCATATTTATGTGCCTCAATAATAACAATAAACGATCGGTTGCTTGGTGGATCTGACTCATTGAATTCCGGTAGTTCTGGGTTCGGAAGTGGCGAAACTCTGTTGCTCATTGCGCATGAAGGCTAACATTCTGGGCGATCGTACTCCTACCATGTACCCAGTGGAGCTCTTATTCGAATATACATTCAGAAATCTGCTTCCGCAGTTAGTTCCGGAATTGAACAGGGCTGATCTCTCTCCTTCGTTGTTCAGATGTGCAGTCGACCGGACGATAAACGAAACACTTGAAAATTACCCATGTGCCCGGTTTGATCTAACGGTGCACGACCCGTATCTGGAGTATGTGGGCAATGATATCACGCTAGAAGTTTCTCCTTTTGCACTTGAATCAGTCCCGGATCGACTCTTATGCTTCTCGAAGACCATTTAAGCCTCTTCTTACTGACACCAAACTTATTTACAGTGTGACGGCAAGCTGGAGGCTTAGACGCGACTCGTTTTCAACTGTGTTTCTGTAGGCAGATCTATTACAGACATGACAGCCGGTCTTCGGGAGCCCATCCAATTCCGGCATTACGTCCCCCGCTAGCTATAGGTAGTCTCGCATCTCGAACCACTCTTCAGTCACACGAGGTGGCTCACAGTCAGCTGCAGATGCACTTCAAACTGCTCATCCATGTTCAGGACACAGGCCCAATTCAAAAGTTTTGCAGGATTTTGGGCGATCCTCGTCAGTCATCCTTTGGGGTACGCAACCGGTTAATTATACGTCGACTAGCCCTGATGATGGACCAAGAACTCTGGTTTGCCTCACTTTCTTCAGTCGCATGAGTTTTCGAAGTCAGCTTGTTTAGTTCAGTCTGGAGCCGTCCCACAGTGGTAACCACCACTCCTTCCAGAACGGTTCTGGAACTTTGGCTCACCTAGGCTCGTCAGATCTAGTCATTATCTCACCTGGCCTTCCATCTTCTGCTGGGCCAACGGGACAACTAATATAATCAGAAAACCTATCCACGCCTGTCCACCTCCTCCTATTCTCTGGGCGGGGACTAGTAGGAAGAGTTTCAGCTAAGATTAGCCTAATGCTCAAGAAAGCAGCCGAAAACCTTACAGTCGAAAGGCTCAACGAAAGATGGATAAGTCCGCTGTCCATTAAGGACCATGGCACAGCAGCTGATGACCAGGGCAGAGCAGGTGCCCCGGGTGGGTATCTCGGTAATCTACACGGAGTAAGTATTGGGGTACTAGTAGAATGGACTCCGATAAACCTTCCACAGCTGTTGAACGAACGAAGTCTTCCCAGGTAGAATCATGCGAAATACCTATAGAAGTTGGCTGATCATAATTAGGCAAGTCCAGGTTCGATTCATCCAGCTGTCATGAGGCTGTTGAGAGACAAAATAGCTCCATCGGCATGTCAGCTGTGGATGTCTACATTGGGCCGGTATAACCTGCCTCGGGGGCTGACTTGAACCGCAGTCTCGGTGATGCGTAAAAACGGACCAAAAATAGGCTCTGGGTAACTACAGGTAGGTAATTCTAACCATCATCCTGTGTAAGAACTGTAATAGTCCACACCCATATCTGTCAGCTTTTCTGGGACACTCAGTACCAGGCCCAGCTCAGCACGGATAATGAAACATTAGTCTCGTCTGACCGATCCTTTTACTTCCTGGATGAAACCATTCGACTGCTGGATGAAGGCAAACCAGTCGAATAAGGTCATCCTAGTTTTAGAAAAAGCCTTCGAATCCATCAACGATCGTCTGCTTCTGAGCAAGATGAGGACTTTCGGCATGGGTGGGCCAGTGTAAAGGTGGCCAGCAGAATTCCCCAGCTGTGCGAAGTTTTAGTTCAGACAGCTTCAGTTTGGTGAAGGTGATCATTGGAGTAATTCCATGATCCGTCGTGGGCCCCACGCTATTCTCGTCTTTTAATTACAACCTGGCATCCGCCCTTTAATTGCCTAGTCTCATTTGTGAGGGTGACGTGGAAGTCGTAGGATCTGATGGTGGGGGTGATATAAACAGGGATATCGGAGCCTTTTCGGACTAAGTGTAAAACTGAGGCCTACCGTTGAAAGCCGGAAAGAGCTGGCTATTTTCAAGGGTAATAGATGTCCTTACTTTTCCCCATCACAATGAGTCGCTAACAACAGAGGCAGCTGGCGGGTTTAGAGACTTGGAGGCGGTCGTGAACAGTGATTTCATACGGTAAAAACTGTGCCATGCTGTTGCACATAGGGCCCGTGCTGAGCTTTGTGACCGCTCACAGTATGATCGTGCAAGAAGATGAAAATATTCATAACAATTTACACAGCTATAGTATGACCTCAGTAGAAGAAAGCGCTCAAGACTGACCAAGCTTCTACTAAAAAGATGCCGCCTGCCAGAAGAATGTTCAACATTTTGCAAAGCGCTCTGTTGAAGGAAAAAGGGTTAGGACTTGTGAACTTAGGCTCTGGGATTTATAACTTTTACTCTTGGAAAGCTGGAGACTTCGAGGGAGTCTTACTGAAACGTTTAGGGTATCGAAAGGTTTTTCGGTCTCGGGCCGGATAGCCTGTTCCAAATTGCCTTAGGATCATGAACAAGAGGACACAAGAAGCCGACAGATGTTCAAGCTGTGTGGATAATCAGATAGCACTTCTTCAGCAGTAGGGTAGTTATTAGTTAGATCAGTTCGTCTGGTGGACCGACTGACCCGTATAACTTCCGGTTATTCATCATGGCAGTATATTGCAAGTGGAAGGAGATGTTCCCTGGTAACGTGCTTTGCTCGTGTCCACTAGATGGATCAAGGATAAATCTGGCCCGTCTTAAGTGTGTCGTAACTGAAGTTCGTTTGTTTTATTAGTGTTCTAGCGAGAGCTTACAAAGCATAATGCCGGTCACGGTCTACGCTTTATAAGGTTTTACGTTCCCTCCACACTGTACTGGGATTTCGACGAATTACACTGTGCCGTGTGGGTGCATAACTCGTGTGCTTACCGTTGAAGGCATTCTGGACGATCGATCGACCGTAGCTATTACCTGGCCTGCTCAAACCGAGCCGACATGAAACAAACGGTCAACGCCGTGACGTGGTCCTGCGTGGCAACCAAGCTGTTGTTGATTAGTGGAAGTAAGGAAGACAGACTGCTGGTAACACTCAGAATGACTGAAGCGGGATCATAATGGACCGAATAGAGGTGGAATCAGTGAAACCTATGAATAGCAGATGAGAATATACTCTGATGCCTTCCACGTTGGTGGTGAAATAAAAGTAGGCCCAAGGAGACTCTTGGCAGTCAGTGAAGATAAAGCACAAATGAGCCAATCATTTCTCGCTTGTTGCGGTGTGTATGCCGATAGAGATCTCTTTGGGCTGTGAACTTTACTGCTGGTACAATCTAGTTGAACACATTTGGAACAGGGCCTTTCTTAAATCTTTCTCGGCATTTATTCATGGCTCCGTTTATTGTTAGGGAACAACGTCGAAAATGAGCGGAGGGCCAAGTCAGAAATCCGCGAAATTCATACCATCCCCTTGTTGCACTGCCAGGTGCTCGAAAGAAGTACGGGAGGCACTGGTCTGTTACTCCTTCGACCGTCGGTCTCGGTAGAAAAGCAGTATTATTGCAGCTGACTTATTTGGATTCGACTTAGGCAAACTTTGGCTGATTTAGATACGCCCAAAATCTTTAGTAACAAACCAGATCCTGATCAAAGCCGAAATGGCTTCGGTGATTCGCCGGTAGAGTTCCGTCAGGGTTCTGGCAACCTTCCGTTGATATTCTGAAAATGCCACCGCTACCGTGCCTTCACGTTAGGCTGTGGGCAAGCGAAATGTCGAAGTACTTCACTTCGTATTTCATTCCTTTGTACCTCGAAAATTCAAAAAGCATTCCTGGGTTTATTGTATCTTCTTTGCCGCCGTCTAGCGGCTCCTACAGTCATCGACCGTGAAACTTTATTCACCTTGTGCACAAGTTCCCTGTTTCATTAATAATGATTTTACCGACGGTTCGTAAGCACGACGAAATCCTTGTATATGAAAGGTTCTAATGGTTTTCGTAGAGTCATGTTGCTTGCTGGCTGGGTCTGGAAGGGTAAACACAAATAACATGAAGGCATGGTAATGTGGCTAACCAGGTATGTAGTCGTTACACATACTGCAACGTAAACGGAGAGGCTGAGAGTTATTATTATGTGCCACATAAACCAGAACCGTTTTGTTGTAGATATGCTTCAAGGTCGAACTTTGGCGTAGCTGGCACAATGAAGACCAAAACAGCGATCTTTCTTCATCCGTGAGCCACCTCTTCACAATGCGCTCCATATTTAAAAGTGGCACTTCTTTGAACCGAAAGGTCTTTTGAATGGCTTTTGTTCAGGCTACTTTTGTACCAGTTAGACAGCGTTACGCCCACCACATGGGGATCTGGTAATTCCCCGCCGATACCTTTTCCGGGAGTTCCAGTCCGACAACTTTGGAGTGCTATATTTTTTCTCCGGTGAGCTTGGATGACTTTCTTCAAAAGGTAGATATCGGAGCAGCGCCAATGGTAGCTTCGGGTAGACCTATCATTTGCAAGTTTGCTCACAGTGCAACTTGGGGTTCAGGTAAAATCTCTGCTGACATCCAAGTCGTTCTCCAGCCTAGTTAGCTGGATTTTATCGTTCGTACTGAACAGCCAGTAGGTGGGGGCCGCCTCCTGCCTACCACGGCCAAAGAAACCGTTGATTTTCTCCAGTAGCGAAGGAGGCTTGATGCCTTGACCAACTAGGCAGGAGAGAATACGCTCCATGTAGTTTGTATATCCCGAGCGGAGTTACCAAAGCAATCGCCTTCGGATCTTCAAATGAAAATCCTGCATCCGATTGGTGGATGGACTCATAGCCAACAGATGGGCTGAGTAGTTTGCAATATAACCATGTCCCAAATTTTGAGAACACTAACCTTGCAATGATGAGCGGGGCATTGGTCACCCTATTTCCGCAGTTTCCTTCGGTTGTCAGCTTTAGTCAGTTTCGTTGGGTGAAAGTACGTAATAAGATATGGCTACCTAGAGATGGCAAACGGATATGCGGAAGTATTTGCACACAATATAACTTATGGAAATTTCCTTGAAGTTTTCTTCCGGACCACCAAATGAAAAGTACTCACTGGTGGTTTGACTGCTTTCGTTTGCTAAAAGCTTACACGGGCTTTGAAAAATGTTGCACTCATTGATGCCTCGGGGATATCTAAGGTATGAGCCGGTTTACAACCAGATTTGAAAACGCTGGTCTGTGCTTTGGCGGACAAAACCAAGCTTTTTATTAGAATAGCACTTTTGCTTCTAGGAAAAATGTGGACATACCCCTTCTTATGTGGCAGGGGTGGAATCCGGAGTATCAGAAGCAGTGCGCTCGCAGAAACTGCGGTACAACGGCTGGGAGGAACTCGTGTGTCCGATGGGAAGTTTCCCGTGCAGCACAGTGTGACTTGAATCACCATCACGAGCCCAGCATTTAGTTTAGGAAAATATCATTCTTGGTTATATAGGCCACTTTGGATGCGCTTATCGCAGCCAGAGTTGCCGGTTGGACCCTTCGCTGATTTGATAAAGGTCCGGGCCAAAGTAACGCAGATGACTGATGATAGTCGACATTTGACGCACTTGCTGCCAAACTGTACACCTTTGGCTGGCTCTGGGCAACTCCATTGCGAGTTAACCCAAGGAAGTTGTGCCCTTGGATGTTTGTCGAAACAGTAGCAGAAACCGAAGGCAACAACCGGGAGGCAGAAGGGCTTGATGGCTGTCACTAGTATTGGCTATAGCTGCGTTTTCGAGGGTCGAGTCACCGAAGCACCGACATAATTCTACTGAAGGTTAATTTCCTCAGAGACTGTGGCACCGCTTATTAGCTGTAATCTTATAATTTTACTCAGCCCCACGGGAAATAGGAGCATTTTATAAAACTTCTTCATAAGTCACTCCCTCGGAATGCCCAACAGGGATTTTGGGTCCCGATAAAGATCTGCTTCATGTGCACCGATGGCTTCGTATATTCCCTTGTTGAACCGAGGGCAGTCTTAAACTGGAATTCCTAGCCCGGAGATCTAAAGCAAACTTTTCTTTCCATCAGACGGTAAAGCACACAGAAAGCAGTCCAAAGGCCCAATTTAAGTGGGGTTAATAAGTCATAAACGAAGCAAAAAGCTGTTATTCTTGGCTGTCTACCAGGAATGAAGGCTTTTTTATTAGTAGCCTCAAGGGTGGGCACTGAATAGCGGACATTGGTATTCAAACCAGTAACACATTCATGGCCGCAGGCTGCGTTGTAGAAGTCATCGGAATAGTGTCATCCTTTAATGATGCCTCAGGCTGTTGGCAGAAAAGCGCTTTCTGGAACCTTGGTGAAGCTTTCCGCGGTCCCATCGGTAAATAAAGTATCCAAAATGAAAGTAACAAAACTGCGAACTACTCTCAAGTGGTAAATCGAAATAATGGCTAAACAAGCCAAGCCCCCACAGCATCGCCTCCCCCCAAACAGGACATTTCACATAGCCGAGCTCTTTCTTCGCACTATATCCCCTCCACTTGTTTACTTCAGCCATTGCGAAAGACCGCCAAGAAGGAGAGTCCAGAAATCCACTCATCTATTTGCAATAGCACCTGGGGCAAAACAGTAGGGTCCGGAACAGTACTTTGTGTGCTCATGACGCACTACTGATGGGCACCAGAGCCCAATCTGAAGCATCCATGAACCCTACGCTTGACCCCTAAAATAACCTCGTTCTTACTCAACAATTTGGAAGAAAACAGCTAACGTCACCTCAGGTTGAGTAAGGTGTTGGTCATCATAATAATCCACTTGCGAGAGAGAAAAATAAGACCAGTGGTAGTTACCATTCTCGTTACCAATTACTAAGCTGGGCCGTGAAAAGCTAGGGTACACGTTCCTGACCACAAAAACACATGGTCTTGCTAAACTATATGGCAAGTACTCAGCATCTTACCACAGCCAGTCGCTAACAACGATATTGAACTCACGGAAAGAACTAAGCGCCTCAGAGAACAGGGCCCACCCAGGACAACATTCATATCTGACCTTGACCTTGTTTGAACAAATACTGCCGTATTTGTAACGCAAATCGCGGAAGTGAACGTGAAAAAAACGTGCAATATTATTCACAGGATTACTCCGAGGCAAAATATGTAACTTGATACGCAAAGTTAATAATATTTCTCTGCCCACTTGTTATCAGTACGTTAGCGGAGCGTTGCGGATGACAGCGTCTAACAGGGGAATTTTTCAGGGTAGGCAGGGTTCACTGGACGTGTTTCATCGCTCGCAGGAGGCCACTGACACTTGTAACAAAAAGGTTACCTGCACCAGCTCTCAAACAACAATAATTAGACCACGGTTGGAGAGACTGGAGTCTAAACTCGAAGGGCTTGTGAAGCCATGAATGAGGAAAATCCCCATCTCCGGAATATTGTGAATGCTCGTGACATGGAACAAACATCACTAGGAAGGAAACTAATGGTGTGGCAGGGCAATCAAGCGGCCTTGTCGGGGATGCCGAGACGGCTGCTGGGAGACACCACAAAGCAGTTCTCAGGAGTATTCTCGAACCGCCATGTCACAGCACGGCTAAGAGACGGAGAGAGGTGTCACCATAAGAAGAAAGTGCTACGAACAGTGGCCTTATAACAGCATACCCCTATTTAGAGGGTTTTCAAGCTGCGGATTGTGCATGAGACAGGAAACCTAGCTAAATGACCCCGGCCGGCCCTGGTTGAATTTAGGGGCTTAAAATCTAGAGACTCGTTCCTTGCTGCAACTAACAAGATAAGGAAGGCTACGGTAGAAAACATCGGAGTGGAACTAAATCACCCGGCGTGGGCGCAAGATCGAAAGGGCAACCCATCCACACTTACACTGGATCCATCACCGAGGGAGGGCGTTCTCTGCAGTCACTGGCTGGGACTGCCAGTAACTCGCTGGGAAAGTCTACCTCGGATTGACACAGTCAATTAGACTCAAGCACACCTGAGGTTTGCATTTCAAGGGTAACTGCAGAGCACCAAGAAACAGTAGTTGAAGTCGGCCCAAGAACTAGAGGTTTGCTTCAGTTGGTGGCAATAAGGGTAAGTATAGGCAAGAAAACTTCCGCAGAACTTGGGTAGTTTGCCCGAGTGGAAGCGAATGAAACCGTTGCTGAAGAGACGACCAGAAACTAGAGCACTGGCCTTGGCCGCTGGAGCGACTCCAGCGTACACCAATGCACGCAGTTTTGAGTAAAAATAGAAATAGTCCATAGCTGAAGCCAAGGCACCGACTGCTTTGCAGCCGTCGGTATTTAGTTCGGCTTTTTCGGCCCGTTTTTACTTGGCACCTAGTAGTAACAGTTATTTACTCTGAAGCCTCAAATTGTCCATGGCAATAACTGCGACACACCTCTGTGTGTCCGTAAATTATTACCGCAAAAAATCAACACAGCCCTTTACTAGGAAACCTGGGTCTATACTACCACAAATCACCCCCTGTGAGACCGTCTATAAAATACTTAGCGATTGTTTGCTAAATCAGCCCTTTAAGTTATCGTTTCCTGCTTGGCTAAAACTCTAACCCTCGCTCGTCCAAACAGTAAAACCACCTAGTCAACCCTATTTGCAAACATCCTGGGTGACTTCCTATAGAATTTCGGCTCCGTTCCATATCTAGGATTTTTGCAGTCGCTAAATTTTCAATAAAACTAGTTGGTCATCCGAAGCCTGCAGTCACAATGCGCAATTCCGAAAGAAGTAGATTGACTAATAAGATTTCGCCACGCGTAGCCGTACGTCTCCCAATCACTACGCCATGCTCCGTTTCATTAACGAACATTCATGATGACGCAAATAGCAAGATTGACAGCGTCTTACAACACGTTGGCTCACTCGAATCGCTAATTGCAGCTCTTGACGGAGCCTACGGAATTCTGGCACCACTGGCTCAACTCCTCGAGCCCTCTACGGTAACTACGGACTGTAACTTAGTTGCCATGTGTAACCTTACTGATAGCATATCTGCAGAGGTTTCAAAACGAATGTGAAACTCGAATCACTCCATCGTATTTAACATTCCCGATAGGGCCCCACTCAACATGGTAGGCAGTACCCTGATAAAAGCCACTAACAAGGAGCGTGTGGTATGCCTTACCAGCAGGCTACGAAAAAAACACAACGACACCAACGCCCCCTGTTTTTCCAACTTCCGTACTCACTGACAGCCAATGAGTTTATTCATAAACAAACAGTTATTACTACAAAATCATTCAAATAGCATCCGACAAAACGCCACTATAACGAGAAGTGCTGAGAAAGTTGAATTCTCTCAAACATCCGAGGCAGGAATCCGCCCAAAAGACACCTGACCCCGTCATTCCCTCGACCTACTCTATGCAACCAACGTCTATTAGCCAACCACTGTCTGATGTAGACCTTGACGCAAAGCCTGGGCCTCCTCCGAATCCACCGGCCTCCAAGCGCCCTAGGCTCGTCAGTAGTGTCACAGATGCCTGGGAAGCGATTCCACCGAGTCCTGCCAGACTGCTTAGCTCTGTGCATCAGAAGCAGCTACCTAAGTCGCGTAGCCCCCCTGGCCTAACAACTTTGCATCACTCTCCCAAGGCGACACACAAATCAAAGCATGGTCGTTCTTGTCCATGCCTTATAGCCACGACTAAAACTTATCCGCCGGACCGCACTGTAACATTGCCAAGTCATTCTCATTCGAATCAAACCAGTCAGCCTTCAGGATATACTCCAGCAAACAAAGTGCCAAGAAGTGGCGTACCTAGTAACACAACCTCATCGCTGCAATCTGACTTATCACCCATGGGCCGAAAGTTGGTAACGATCTACACTCAGCCCCTAATGCAGTGTGGATACCAATGATAACCCTTGGCCACAAATCCAGAACTCGGCAACCCATATTTCATTCCTACTGAAGGCCCCGACGTTTAGTTCACTAAGCAAAGACCACCTTATATCATCGAGCTACACCCCGAAGGTCCTACAAAGATTCGAAGCGAACAGATACCCTAGTAGGATGTCACTAATGCTGAGACCTAAAAATACTGTTCCCAAAATGGATAGTTTCTCAAATTGTAATTCCTCCCAGCGAAATCCCAGCTCTACACGCATTTATACGGAAGATGCTCGCAAACCACCTCACAGCTATTACTCAAAGCTGCATCTGCCTAGCTCATCATTTTCCAACTTTTCCGTGCCTCCACCGTTCATCCCGTTAGTTCTTTTACCATACCAAAATTTTCGTTTTACCCTACCATTGCCTATCCCACCACGGTCTTTTTTAAGCGCAGGATGCATCCACAAACCCACTTCGATTAAATTTTCTCCATCCTGTGGCATACAATCCCACAATCTTTTATCTCTTCTAGCCCTAATTAACCGCCTTCCAATACCGGCATATTACGAGTCGTTCATACCTTCGGTAGCACACCGAACTCCACAGGCCAACTACGCAACACTGCGTATTACCAGTACCTTCTTCCAAAATAACCCTCATATACCCCCTCTACCAACCACCTTTTCCTATGCTCCCCCAACCGGGCAAGCCTCATCGATAGGCGGTGAAGCCAACCCACACACTCCTAGTCCCCACCCTCTGAGACCTGTTCTTACCACACAACACCAACCAACACCAAGGTAGTCAAGTGGGAAAGCCAATGCCTTCCATGACCCCGTATTCTGTCACTGCACTGGAGCATCGAACGATCCCAACGAATCAGGACAAGTAGCAGGACTACTTCGTCAAATGTCTTCTCTTTCACCTCGTAATAACCCTAAATTGATTATTTCCGGTTCGTCCGCGGCTGATTATTCAGAAACCAACGAGGAGGCATCCAACGCTCGCTTTTCCTCCTCTTCGGTAACAGCTCCAACTCATGCCCCTCACCGCGCACTTTCTCCGACCAACAACTTCCCCAATATACAAAATGCAGACACTCACTTCCACTTAAGTGCTTTATCCTTCAACTCACTTAACTCGCGGTCCATCTTAAATAAGCTTCATCGCTTAAAACACTTTGTCATGACATCCAGTCCTAACATCATCTTCATTATAGAAACCTGGCTCACCGAACACACTCCCACAAGCGAAATTATGCTTGAAGGGTTCAAGGTTTTTATAGTAAATAATAATAATAATAACAATAATAGTAATAATAATGGTTTATTTCGGAAACGCCCAAAGCATGCCATGTGCATGAACTTGTTGATACAGATGATGGAATGGACAGCTATAATTCATGAAAATATGTAAACTCTCATGAAAATATTGGATAAAACGGCTCAGAAGGGGGAATAAAGTGGGATGAAAATAGGATAAACGTGTGCATGCCACAGAGATTGTTTGGAGTTTAAATGAGCTCAACAGCGGATTTGAGTGGACGCCCGGTGAGTTTGAAAGTCAAGGTCAGCTGGACTGAATGGCTGGTCCGGGCAACTACAAATAGAGGCCGACTGGTAAACATGAGAAAGGCTGGAAATCGGCATGAGGAACTGCAGTAGCGAGGAATGATGAGAAAAAGGTGAGGTGCATTGCAGTGGATTAGATATCAATGAAGCATCAGTACTTTGCGGTGGATTGTCGGCGGACAGGACACAAAACTCCCCGTAAAACAGGCAGCGAGCAATGCAAGGCGTAGAGGGATGATCAGATGAAAAAACGATTTAGAAGGATTGGATACGGTAAATGTGGGGCACAGATGTAGAGTTGATGGATGCCTATGATGACGGTCGTTGGGATGATAGCAAGAGAAATGGCCGGTAAGGAACTGCAAGATGCAGAGAGCGTGCACATAGATATATATGCGTACGTTTATATATATATGTAGATTTATTATATATATATAGGTATAAGAGAATCAAGAGCAATAACAATGGGGTCCTAGAAAAAGATTATCAGTCATCAGGAGGAGTAAGTAAGGCTAGATCAAATGATTGTAGAATTACCTTTGGAATATCGTGGTGAATTAACTTCATGACAAGTGCACATGGCAGCCTAAAGGAGATAAAAACAGAATGCGGAAGCACAGTAGTGATGAAGACTGTGAGGAGCAGTTCATGGAAGAGTGAAGATGAAAGACAGGATCAAGGAAAACAGGTAAGAATGGGTCTAATTATTTGATCAATGCAGGTGCGAGATATAGTGACGGACCAGAGGAATCGGGTAGTGACAGGTCAAACGATTTGGAACTGTAAAAGAACACCGTGACGTAACGTTGTCATTACAATGGTGGAACATGGAAAAGCTGACCACGCTGGAAGGTACAGAAAAATGCCTGTAGCGAGCAATAAACGGATCAAGGGATGAAAGCAATGACCGAGGAGACACAGGTAAGAAATCACCAATCAGATCTTTTTACTGCAGATGAAACACGAAGGAGGCAGACAAGGAAGCGGGATGCCCCGAGATAAGTGAACCAGTAACAGAACAAAAAGGCCGCAAAAAATGAATGCGCAATGGGGTTGGGGCAATGGAGCCGAAGAGCTTTGTGCCGGCAGACAATTGAACAGGTGTATAATAATCAGGACACTGGGAAGAACCACAGAGGACTCGCGGAGCCAAGAGAGGAAGATATGGTGGTGGTGATTAGATAATAAATGCGACTGTAAAAGATGCGAAGTTTGGAGCGGCAAGTTCTAATATGAGGTTTGGTCATGGGTGCGGGTGCGATTGGTGCATCATGGCGTTGGGAATGAGGAGGGAGAACAAGGAGGGATTTACCAGAACGACAGGTTTAAGGAAGCTATCAATGGGCGTTCTGAGCAGAGGGTAACACTAAGCGCATAGATGATAGAAGCCAGCAATGACGGCAGGTGGGAAAAGAGATGTTGGCGAGCGTCGACAGAGAGGAGTGGTCAGGACGATAGTGACTCAATGCAATAAGGATTGATGTAGAGAGAGGCGACAGGAGGAAGAACAAAACGGGTAAGTGTGCATACCGTGGTAGAGCGACAAAAAATGAAAAGTGGTAACAGATGATTAGAGCCATAGGTGAACAAGCTGTGGCGGGAAAAGGACGAGGAGCGTGCAATTTTCAACCGACAGCATTGGATTCGGTAGTCCAAGAAACGTTAGAGCGTGCCATCCGCAACCGGTGCTGGTGGGTGGGGCTGGCCGTGCGCTGGGCACCCAACCTGAAAAAACACTTCGTGAAGTGAACACAGGAGGTGTGATCCACCGGTCTAGTTTCGCTCGCACTTCGTTGCAGACGGCCTGCACGCCCGATGTGCGCCGGCCATAGTGGTAGATCTGACCGCGCCCCGCACTGTCGGGAGTTGCACAAGTGTTCATGGATAATTGTACAGGGGACAAAACGACCACGATGGGGGTACGTGAACCAGGAAAAATTGGCGAAGACGTGAGACCATGTACAGGAGAGCCAATGGAAACAGCGAGTGGTAGACGACCGTGTAGCAATATCCAGGTGCACCTGCCAGGGAGATGGTAAGTACAGTGCCCGAAGTGGTTGGCCGTCACTGAGGATCACTGGAAAGGGAGAAGGGATAGTGAAGCGCAGTCTGGGTGAAACCCAGCTGAGAATCAACGGATACTGAGGAGAAAAAAGTGAATATGATGGATAAGAGATGAACGTCGGTGAGAAATAGGGTTATCTTATGATGGCAGGAGATAGGTTCGCTATGGATCAGTGAAGGCAATGGCCTTAGTTCGCAGGGTGTACCTAGTGGCCCGTGGAGCAGAGGTAGTAGAGTTACAGTGTGAGGCCTCTTTCAAAGGCCAGGTCGGCGGAGACGAGCTCATTGGTGAGCAATATAGCATTAGGGACTGTTAGTTTATGACAAAAGTGCGCGCCTAAAGGCGAACATTGAGGAGGCACTGCGTACGCCAAGGGGCAGCTTATTCCACATTTTGGAATAGGCTGACAGAAAGAATCGGGACTTCAGACAGAAATTAGAATGAGGGACAGTGAGAGAGAAGGCACGGTGTCGGATCGGGTAGGAGCAAGGAGCAGCGAATGAGATGGGATAAGAGGTGTAGGCCAGGTTTTGGATTAGCTTAAAGAGGAAAATCAGGTTGAACCTCATGCGACGAATCCGTAGAGGCTCAATTTGTAGGAGCTCACAACGCTGGCGGTATGTTAGGGCTAGGGATACGCCTAACAGCCTTTTGGTGAAAGTACGCTGTACGTTCTCAAGAGATACAACAGAGGAACGTGGCCAGAGGCTGGAGGTAATGGGACAATATTCTAGGAGCAGTCTCACATGTGAGAAATACATGGAGAGGCGACTGGCCGGTATTAAAAAATACCGATTGATCAGGCCTAGGGTTCGCTTAGCCCTGGCGATTTGGAACGATGCTTGTTCTGAGAAGGTAAAAGAACAAGAGTAGCGTACGCCGAGATCGGTAACCATGGGGTAAATGGGGATGGGCAGGCCGTCCAGACAAATTTGGCCGGGTGGTACGGAGCACTATTATGGAAGGAGGAAGCTTTTCTCGCAGAGAATTTCATGAACCACGAGACGCACCTAGTTTGGAGAACGAGTAAGTCATGCGATATGCTGCACAGAGTCACGGATAGGTCACTAGGGACGAAGGAGTACACTATTTTTATATCGTCGGCAAAGAGGAAAGGAGTGCCGTGTCGAATAGAAGAGAAAATGTCATTGATATAAATAAGGAATAGTAATGGGCCTAAGACACTGCCTTGGATGACGCCGCTAGTAATTGGTTTGGCGGAAGATAGGTGGCCGTCGACGAGCACGGCTTGTGATCTGTGAGAGAGATAGGAGGATAGCCAGGAGAGGAGAGGGTCAGTAATACCGAGAGATCGGATTTTGGCCAACAGATGAATATGGGGAACACGGTCAAAAGCCTTAGACTTGTCGAGGTACAGGACAACTACAGAGTTGCCGGCGTCGGCATCAGATGATAGGACGTTGAGAAAGTCAAGCTGGCAGGAAGAGCAGGAACGAGAGCCCAAGAAACCATGCTGACCAGGGTTCAGCAGGTTGTTAGATAAGAGGTACTACACAATGTGTTTTTTGATAATTCTCCCCATAATTTTGCACACTACTGGGGTGTGATTGATGGGCCGATAGTTATCTGGGTCGTGTAAGCGCGGAACTATAACAGAAGACTTCCATTGAGGTGGGACGAAACTGTGAATCATGGAGGTGGTATACATATTAAGTAACAATAAAGGGAGGTCAGGACCACCAAAACGGAGGAGGGCCGGTGGGCGATCATCTGATCCCGGTTAAGAGGAAGGTTGAATAGAGGGAAATGATTTTCCAATCTCCAGATGGGTGGAGAGAATCGATGAACGAGAGGCAGAGGTGCAGGGGTGGATTGTAGGAGGGGGAATACCAGGACAGCTTATAAGGGAGGAAGAAAAATGCTCACTGAAGGACTCAGAAATAGATGCTGGAGTATTAGCTGTAGATGAGCCACAGATGAGGAACTTGAGTGAGGTATGATTGGATTGATTGGACCTTTTACTAAGCAGGTTAGACAGGTGGCCAGTTTTGTTTTGGTGTGCTAGGGCGATGGCCTCTTTCCTTCTCAGATGCGAATCGACCATGCAACGCAGCCTCAGTTGTAGCTGGTATATGCGCAGGAGAATTGTAAAGTCGTGTGACTTAGCGAAGGTAAGTTGCAGCTTAGACAGCTTACGCTCCAAAAGTGACAGGCGTGAGCTACTGGATTTGGGGCTTGGATCGGCACACGGTTTGGCGGTATTTAGGCAGTGTAGGAGGTTGGAGTAGAGAGATTTCATAACAGTG
The DNA here is from genome assembly GCA_948099385.1 of Fasciola hepatica. Classification (NCBI taxonomy): domain Eukaryota; kingdom Metazoa; phylum Platyhelminthes; class Trematoda; order Plagiorchiida; family Fasciolidae; genus Fasciola; species Fasciola hepatica. The sequence continues at coordinate 4,771,680 of CANUEZ040000008.1, read as the reverse complement.
AGGGGATCGGATGAAAGAAAATATGTGTCCCAGGTAAGGGAGCTGATTATCATTGGCACTTGGGGCCAGTTACAGGAACGGTAGGAAGTCAGAACAGGGGGAGAGCATTGCATCGGATGAGCACAGCTGAAGCAGCTGAACTTGCACCTGACAATACGGTGATCACTACCCGGGAAGTAATCAGTAGTCTGGGCGATCATATCAGGAACATAAATGGAGAATACTAGGTCCAAGATGTTGTTCCCCCTAGTAAGGCAGGAGACATGTTGGGTCCATCCACCAAGAAGGACGCAGGAAAGGAAGGTGGAGAGGGCGGGAGGGCCAGTATAGGAGGACAAGCAAATTGAAGGAAGGTTAAAGTCACCCGCAATAATATTTGCACTGGCAGGGTAGTCAAGCGCAACATTAAAGACATCCACGGCAGAGTCAATTTTTGCAGGCTCCAGACCCGGGGGGACGTAGATGCAGCCAAGGAGGAGGTTCTGGCCGGAGGCGTGAATGTATAGCCAGAACGAATCCTCAATAAGGAGAAGAGAGGGGTGGTCGATAACACTAGCGTGGATAGTGCATTTGACAAGGGCTAAACAGCCCCCTCCACACCTGGACTGACGGGTGTTCGAGAAGCATTGATACCCAGCTATTCAAACAAGGTCAAGCGAAGCATCATCTGACAGCCAGGATTCAGTTACTAGTATAATGTCAGCGTTTGACGTAAATGCCAGAGATCGCAGGTGCGATATTTTTCTAATTATTAATCGAGCGTTAACAAGAACTAGTAGGAATGAGTTCAGTGTCGGTGTGCGCAAAGCATGGATGCCAGGTGCAAGACTATTGGGATTGCTGTGGCGATACGAGTTGGGTCTCATTGGGGATAGGGCGTCAGTAGAAGGGGGAGGGCAGGCAGTGTCGGGTGGGGGACGGAAAGTAGGAGAAGCTCTAGCATAAGCGCAGCCGACCGCTGTGAGTGATCAATACAGTGGGTGTGCAGCACACCGCTGATGTGGGCCGGAGGGGTGTCACACGGTGCAGAGGGAGGAGGCACCATTTAGCAAAGTGAGAGGTTAAGAATATCTGCCGAAGCGGGGTGGACAGGGGGGAGTGCGTGGTGTAAGGTGCTAAGTGGCATGACATCGAGTGGGGAGCGATCAGTGATATGAGTCTGTGAAAGTTTATCGATATGGTCCATAGGGCGACTAGCAATATAGCCACGGGTGCGGAAGGCACCGGTCAGGGAAAAAACGAGATCTTGACTGCAGGTAATCTATCTGTTGGGCAGAGTCAGTATAAGGCCGGTAGGTCGGTATGAGGGTGAAGGCGTGTGGGAGAGTAACTGGGACGTGGTGTGGGGTGGGGAGCGGGAAGGGAGTGGCAAAATTTGGAAAGGTTTGGAGGCTCATGAGGGGCAGGGGGGCCGGTAAGTGGGGAGGTGGGGCGAGGAGGCGGGATACAGGTACGAACCTGGAGTATCTGCTAGGGTATGTACGCGGTACTTCAGGGTCAGATGAGGGTTGGTGTAGGTGAGCACGGGGGAACAGCGGAGGCATGCTGGAGCTACAGTATGGAGGGTTCGTGTCTGGGGGGCAGGGAGGGATATACGGTAGCAACGGAGATGGAGGATTGGTGTGACCCATTCGATCAGAGAGAGGGAAAGACAGTGGAAGGTGGGTGCGAGGCAATGGAAGGGTGAGTGGCACTGGCAAGGCCATGAAGTTCGCTCCTACATAAAGGGACGATGGCGTTAGACGAATCTGGATGGTGGCCCAGTTGGTTATCACCTGGAGGATCCGAGAGAACGCTATAAGCAGAAGCCGACTGAGAGTGGGGGGTAATGGGTGGGGTGATTAGTTGGGCTAGTGCGGACCTGGTAGGAGTAATGGGTAGGCTTATCGGGGGATTGGAGCGGCACTTATGAGGATAGAAACGAAGTATCGCGGCTGAGCTAGCAGCTGGTGGGTAGTTGGTAGAGTCGTTAGAGCGAGAGCGGCAGTTGACCACAATTGTCAACGGCTCGGAGGACGGATTGGAAGTAGTACGACAAGGGTTGATGGTTGTACCAGTGTCTTGTCTTTGCTCTGAGACTATGATGGGGGAGCTCGGCTTTAATACTGAAGTGGAGTGCCGCTTGTGGCCTGTGGCCAGGGAGCGAGAGCTTCTGCTACTAGAGGCCACTGGGGGAGATGGTAAAAGGGGCGTTTGTGTGGAAGCGGAACCGGGGGTGGGGAGTTAGACATATCTTAGTCGACAGTTTGCAGACGGGCAGGGTGAGGCGCTGGGCTCGCCTCTGACTTCTTGACAGAGGGGCATTGGGTAACCTTCATGTCGGTTACAGTGGGGTCAGCCTGCATGGACAAGGCGGGGTTACTTCTCAGCGAGCGAAGCATTTCCCGTTGGAGGGGGGTTTTATCAAAGAATATCTTGATGTCCTTATACGGCAAAAGGGCAGCAATTGTCGACTTGTTCCTAATGAACTCTGTAGCTGCTAGGTCGTCCATGAATTGGAACAGCAGGGGGCAACTATGTCTCTGGGACGTTTTACGTAGCCTCCTGCAGTGGCATCTATAGTGAGCCATATTGCACGAACTTGGTATGTTGTGTTTCGCTAAGGAAAGTGGTGAGCGGTCCGGAACATTAAAAACCACTGCGTTCTTGGAGTTGGCAATGCGGTGGTATATTTCAGTAGACACGGAGTCGAGGAGGTGTCCCACCGAAACCACGTTCTTGGGCGATGTAGCGGCTACAGGATCAAGGAGAGTAGCCAGGAGGTGAAACCTCTAAATGATTTCTTCAATCAGCTCGACCTTGTTGCCAAGTTCGACGAAACTCTGCTTAAGGCCATTTGGACTATTAGAAGCTTCACCGTCGACGTTTATGAGGGTGACAGAGTACGGCCTGGTTTTTGGGAGTGGTTGGGTGTGTTTGGATTTGCCAGCTTTAGAGATACGGATTTTCCGAGTACTGGTTGGGGACCGGGGTGGCATGATAAGTAGGAATGTATGACGGAGGTAAAAAGGTAGCAGGAAATCGGTCAACTAGACAGAGACAAGCCAAAGGTCTGAGCAGACCAGTAGTGTGCCGGGGTGTTATGTGCACAAAGGTCTAGATGAGACCTAAGCGGCAATGAGGTACGAGCAGTGAGCTATATGACCCGCTATATATAAAGTTGGGATTAGGAGACTTTGGACGATGAAGAATGGTGAGACAGAAATTTTGCTGTGTGGTGTGCACAGGTGCAGCCCCACAGAATACGGTAGGTACTCAACTGTTGCTTGGATCACAACGGCAGGTTTTGCGGGAGAGTATATTGTAAGTATGGGGTCGGTGGACCGGGCGGAACGAAAGTGCGCTCTAATGGCAGAGGAAAACAAATAAATGGAGGCACAGTGGGACAGAAACTTCAGAACGTGCACCGGTGGATGTGTAGCGAAAATAAGGTAGGAGTTGGGTTATAGCGATGGGATGTAAAAATGCTAGATAGATCTTACTGTGGCGGGAATCAGGGAGATTCGCTTGATAAGCCATGTAGAATGTAATTAAATGGAATTGGAGCAGTGGATAATCAATATAGTCTATAACTCTAGCTCGCGATAAGTACCAGCATCTGCATGGTGGTGTGCCGCGGTTGTTTCAGTTCAGTTCAGTTCAGTTTTCACAGGACTTGGCGTGGCTAGAGCCAATCGTGTGTCCAGATAGTTGTGTTGTCGGCGCGTTTCCGTAGCTCCCAACACTGCGTGATTTTCTTTTTCTGAAAGGCAAAAGTTTTGTGCAGTATCAGCCCGGGCAGAGTAAGGTGGAAACAATAAGTAAATTGCATCTGACCCTAAAAGACGTTTAACATAACTCAGGGTATACTGCCACCCAACATAGGTCTACTGCTTTCTGGAAAGCCTTCATGGTTGTGGTATTTATGACCTCTTCCGGGAACTAGGTCACGGATTCAGGTTATTAGGTGGTATATACTAGGGTGGACCCAGCTGCAAGTCTAAACAGTGGTATGAGCAAAAAAAGAAAACGAGACCTTTAGTGAGGACAATCCCAGCTTTGCCAGCGTGTTCCTATATAGCAAACCTCGGGACCTCGAAACCGCTCTCGTGTACCCCTTCGGAAAACCTCTACAGAGACTGTCCCGCAGCAATTTTGGATCTCAGGCTTGAAGACTATTTAAATAGGGTCACTATCGAGCCCAGTGAGGTGACAGATGCAAACTTCGGCCCCTTGATATCAGCCTTCTGCGCAACTGGCACATGGGCGTATTGGTCTTGCTAGTTGCCCATGTACGCCTTTCCAAAGGTCGTAATTCGTCTGTTAGGATCATGCGAAAGCCTCTGACCTAGCATTTTCAAACACACATTTCCCGGATTGTGCGGGTTTAGACAATTTTGTCCATTGGGTCTATCAGCTACCTAGAGTTGGCGATTTGTCAGCTCCAAAGAAAATTCACACCATGACAGGACAATGCATAGAATCCTCCGAGGCCACTCAAGTAATTCGGGTTTGTCTAGTTACTGGATCACACATTACCACTCGCTTTTTGTCCCACTCGTGTACTGCTAATTCAACCTTCGTTTACTTACTTCAGAGGGTTATTGAATTTTTGGATATGACTAATTTCGTTCTCACTCAAGTCACATACTGGCGCCTCACTTCTATGAATTTGGTTCGCTTGAATGGCCCTTGGGATTTTACATTTGAGGCTTGCATATGTTTGTAAATTTGTGTATTTCCTAATCCGGCGAGGTAGAAGCCACAACTTATTCTTGTTTTATTATACTTGAATCAACTAAAGGGGTCAAGGGAGAAAGCTAATATGCCACAGGGGCATAATGAGGCCGGAAACTAGAAAAGAATCAAAGCGGTCATCACCGTGAGCTGTTTGATCACGTCCTGTTTTTCGGACGCCGTCCAGTTCCACCCAGTTCAGAACCATAAGTAGTAAACTGTGGCTTGCCAAATTTGTTCAGGTTCCCACACCAAGAGCTCCACAGATCACTGGTTGATATGACAAATGAAAGAACAGTGTTCCCTTCGATGGTTTGATTAGAATGAACAGAAGAATGGACCTTCCTCAGTTGTGTCTCAGTGCGAATGGTCCCACAAGATCACCACCACTCGGTGGGTGTCAGCTAGCGCCTATTTAACTTAAAGAAGGATATCTCGAACTGAGAACGTTAGATTAAGTGAAAAGAGGACGTGATTGGCCATTTGTAGAAAAGTAGTGGAGAGGCAATGAAAGTGGAAGGGGCAAAGACGAATTTGGTAGGCTGAAGTCTGAGAAAGGAAGATAAAAAGGCCAACAACAAAGCTTCACTGGGGACTCGCGACAATAAAATGGTAACTGGAACGGAAAATGTAAATAGGACCAATAAACGGGGAGCTACTTACCCACTGATCCCGGCATATAGCACTTTCGACACGGGTTTAGCCGACATTTGAAGTCCACAGCCGATTCAGCGCTTGTTCTTCACACCGACACCGGTTATACTCACTCATCACCTTGGATGGGAAGAAATTCTCTCTCGTAGTACTTTCTTGTGGTCTCGAAATGATTCGCTGGCACGAAGCCTGAGCCAGAATATTCTCCAACCACGTATTCATCTTTTCGTCGGAGTACAGAACTGAAAGAAACTGGGCAACACAGGATGGCGAGCAAGAGCAAAAACTAGAAGCCATTGGTCACGAAATGGAAAAGTAAACAAATGCATTTTCATTCACGATTGGCCTTCACATACATGTTTATAAATGATTTTTTTCCTGGTTCCTAAAGGAACAGAGGAAAGGAAAAATTTTGGAAAATGGGCAGAGACACAACAGTTCAAAAGGAAAACTTATAGTAACGCCGTCTCCCTTTTATCTTTCGCCTAATTCTCATGTATGTCTTCATTTGGCTTTTCAATCTTTTGGGTAGGTTGTCCTTTTTACTTTATTTTATTATCTGTTTTAAGAATTTCTTCTCAAGGTCTGGCAGAAAAAAAGAGAAAAAACAACCCGAACAAAGGGCTGATTAGAGGGGTAGATTAGTTTAGGGGTGGGCCAGGGCCTGACCCGGGAGGAAGGTCGAAAAACCCCAAAAGGTCGCTTTGGATGATGCCTCTATTATTTCTTGAGGAAGATTATTCCGCAAAGATACAAGCTCTCAGGTAAACAAAAATTGGGGTAAAAATGAGGGACCTGCCACCGAACGCACAATATCTGACAAGGAATTTTCTCTAAAAGAGCAGGATAACTAGATCACCCTTGTTCCGAAGTCCTCACACCGTGGCCATGATGGTGGTCCACTAATCCTCCTACGTCTAGGAGGAAACGACTTCCCAGTCGCGCTACTGGAGGTCTAAAATATGTCCATCACTTTTGGTATATAACCCTCACAGCGGAAGGCTGCCGTCATCATTCCAGCTCATAGGAAGAGAACAATACATGACCCGTCAGACTACCGCCCTATCAACCACACTCCTGTTGATTCTAGGTTCATGAAACGCTTGATCAAACAGCTGACGTTGGATTTCCTATAGTCTCAAAATATCACCAGTAGTGGGCAGTACGGCTCCTTAAACTCACCTTCATGCTTCACTTGCCAGAAAGACTTTTTCAACCTAATAATGTCAGCCGCCGATAACAATAAACCTAACACTATTATATACCTCGATGTGATCAAGGCCTTTGGTCAAATCCGGCACTCTTCAGTACGAGCGAAACTCAAAGATCATGGCTTTCCCAGGCCCCTGTCATCGTGGTTAGCTTCGTAAGTATCGAAACGTCCACGACTGGTTTCCATTGACGGATGTTTCTCAGAGCCTGCTCCAGCCACCAGCGGGGCTTTACAGGGGAGTGTATCCGGCCCCCTACATTTTCTCACTTACTTTCCCTGTTTTGCACATCGGCACCCCATTCCTTTTCACAGATGACTTTAACACTCTCCATGAGTTTTCTCGTAAGGACCTGCGCCTTAAGCTAGACGAAATTTCTGATGATCCAAGACGACTGGGAGGGTAGCACCTTTTTTGGATTATGAACTTCCCAAATTATGAGAGCAGCTACACAGAATCCGGTTGTCAAGTGGCCCCAGGAACCCTGCTTAACCAGAACCTCCTCTTTTCGCCCCCTTAGTTGGAGATCTTGATCTTCATTGCCAATATAGCTCTAGCTTTTTTCAGTATACTTTGCACCAGGTTGCTACAATGAGAAGAACTATTGGTCTCATCTCCGAAACATTTTGGTTAAAACATCCCAAACTGCTTATCTGCAAGTCTCACGCCAGGCCCCTCCCTAAATACTGTACCGTCATCTTCACCAATGAGACGAAGTCTGAACTCAGTTCCCCGGAGTCCATGCGGCGCCAACTTACTACAAAATGAGTGGGATTTTCCATCAATCTATGTTAAAAGAATCGATGCATCCATATCAGTCTTGGCCCTATATGGTTGCGCGGCAGGAAGCTCACTTAATGCTTTCCTCTAAGGCTACACCATGGAATGGCCTTTTTATGTACTGAAACCGTTAGCCTCATTCTCTCCACTAACTGTGCCCTACTCCATAGCTCAATGCAGCTCTATATACCTGATTAAAAATTACCGTAGAGACCTAACTTCTTCCTTATAAGATACTCGGGGTTTTGGAATAAACCCCGATGAACGTCGGTGAAAGTCACTCAGTTTCTTAGTTCACAGGCTCACCGAAAAACACTTTGACTGTTCACAAAGCCATCCTTCTCATCGGCCAGAAAGTTACCGAAGAACGAGCCTACAAAAGCCAGTTTCATTACTACTATTTTGGATACATATTCCAGAAATTTGACAAAGAACAATGATGGATGGGTCGCCGCGATATATCGCCACATGCTGTGGTGACAGCAGGTGGCTCAAATATAAACCGAAAGTCGTCGGGCTCTGACCCTGTCTGAAGCGAGCGGCCAACTTTGCACTCCTTGAGTGTTTAAGTCGTTCCGTATGTCTAACACCTACATTCTTTTTCATCCACAGCTGAAGGCCGCGAAACCGCCGATAAGAAACCGGAAACAAGTCTGTGGTTGTCTTATCATGCGGGGAAAAGCAGCCAACCCCGGCAGCGGCTGGCCCCATGGGTCGAGCTTGAAGAATAGTGGGATGGAAAAAAATGGGACTTACGACCTGTAGCGTAAGCACGTTCTCCCGCTCCTCTGAAGTAAAATAAAAAACCAAATACCAGGAGCACTTCTGGCTGAGAGGGCATCGGATTCATGCAATACGCGCCTTCGGTAACGGATAGATTCTCCGTTACAGCCACGACCCAAGCCTGCTCACGGTATACCCCCAGAAACAACTGAGCGTAAGAGCTAAGCCCTCAGTGGTTCTGCCTAACCTTGGGCGAGGTGATAGCGTGCCGAATGAGCTCTCCACAAAATCCGACCCCACCTCCTGCAGTTCAGACCCTTCCAGGTCCCTCACTCCATTTCCGAGCAGCTCGCTGATGCCGCATTACGTTGTCCGTGCACGCCTTCCCTAGTTAAAACATATGAAGTCAGCTACATTCATAGCCCTCTCTGTCGATACAGGGACAGACGGTCACCAGCATTTAAAAAATAATAGTGATATATTTCTTCCCCATGGTCAAAACGCATGCGCAAGCGCATGATCACGGTGTAACACGCTACTCGATAAGATTGAATTTTCTCAAATTTTGAAGATAAAAGTCAAAATTATGAGCAATGGAAAAACATAGCCAGCAATGGTTCGAATGGACCACTCTTATAATGATATGAGCAGAAAAAATAAACCTGTTCCGAGTACGAGCTGGACTGTGGTGCACCGTAGAAATACTGAGACGGTCGGTGCCAAAAATGCATTATAAACGAGAATGATGCAAGCCAAGGAAAATGGAGGCTTTGTGGGGTTCTGCGGACAGAGTAAGTTCTGAACAAGGAGAAAAAACAAATTGTATGGAAGTATAATCGGGAGAATCGATGCATGCGAAGAGAATAGCCATCCATAAAGATGGTGCAAACTCTGAATGACGGATTTACCGGGGTTTAATAAAAGGAATAAGTCGTGAAACAGGGGGGCATGGAACCAATTTTACGAAAGGGCGTTTGGGAACGCTGGTGAGTGTGGGAGGAACAGCAGTCCATGAAAAGGTGAGTTTAGTTTCAGGATCAGTAACAAGTACCATTCAGTAATGAGGAAGGGCAACTAGGGGGTATCGGAGGAGTGAAGAATCAATTTCCAGCCGGCTACAGTTTGAGGAAAAATGAACTGTGACAACGGATACTTGAGTGGAAAACATCCGTCCAGGCTTCAGCTTTGTTATGTTTCTTCAGTGACGTATATATATATATATATATATATATATATATATATATATATATATATATATATATATATATATATATATATATATATATATATATATATATATGTATATATATATATATAGGCGTTTGGCTTCCGTTTCATATAGCTTCGTTACTGTAGGTAGGCGGCACCGGAGCTTGCCTCATGTAGGGAGGTAGCACGATACATACCCATTAGCACCCAGATCGTGGCTGTAATATGTCCCGCAGACGGCTTATCTTCCTTCTTGCCCGTGTACAACAGAGCCCATGGCTTGCTACCGCGAATACCATTTGTTTACCAGGTTTCACCCGCACAAATTCCTGATATTGCTACATATGCTACGCCGGAGCTGTCTGGGAACTTCTTGCTACAAGGCTCTCCCGATATCAAATCCATTCAAACCACCATGCAAGGAGTCCTAGTCAAAGAACGAAAGGCCCAGATTCGGTGATATTCTCCTCCTCCCTGTGATGAAAGAACAAACACGAACTGCAGCCAACCCTCTAAAGAAAAGCCAAACTCAGTCACATGAGAGCCACAGAAAAAATAACGAAATAATATATTTGCCAATTCACCAGCGTAACCTTGCCTATCGTAGGGGCTTTTACCCTTCCTTCTTACTTTACCTTGTTCCTCGTGGACACAGTACTCCGCCTGCTGGTTGTTCCCCCTTGGAACCCCATTCTTGTTCCACCAGCTGCGAAGTCCCAAAATTAGATGGTACATGCTACTTCTCGTGAAAATTATCTCACATTTTCAGGGGGCACTATTCCTTCTCATCTCCACAACCGTATGAAAATTGATGATCATTGATGCACCTTCATGAAATTCTCACCTGTCTCTCTGCTCTATCACCAATTACCTAGGTAATTCACCTTGGGTATGCATCACTGGCCATTGTTTGGGATGTCCTTGTGAATATTGTATTTTCTTCGTCCCAGGACATGTCTGTCTCTACATTCTTCAATTCGGTTGATTCCCTAATGTTGCTTCAATTGACTCGAAATTGGATCCTATTTACCATTCATGCCGTATCCGTCTTACTTTGGTTGAACTCTTCCCAGCCTTATCGCTCTGTTGCTATAATGTGAAACTCCCTCATTAAAATCGGTAAATTTTTCACGCTTTTGAGTGACATTGTATTCTCCGATAATGGATTCATGCGTGCTTCTGGACCAGGGTAAGGGAATATACAGAAATTACTATTATCACTACTAATGTTAATCAAAGCAGCGCGGTTTGGTTCCATCGGCAGGTGATAACAGGAGAAAGACGGAATTCCCCTCACTTGATTTTTGAGATGATGCATCCGATAATGTGAGCCGGTAGAGAGAACATGAAAGTTTCAATAATTTGTGGTTTTTTGCCTTAGAATTGTAGTTTAGGGAGAACAACTTGTGGAATGGCGTCTGTCAAAGGTGAATCGTTTCACATGGGGTTACGGCTTTCTGCTGGCAGACGAGGCATGCCCACCAACATTTATACAAACGCTGGGTTAGAGTTTTTTGTGGCCTAGAAGAGAATGGTGAGTTAGAAGCGACATCTCGATCATACTCGGATTGAGAATAGGGCCAGAGCGAAAAAAGGGAGCCAATATTTCAACTCTCCATGCGCAAGCCATCGTGGAGGTTCACTGAGAAGAATGAAGCTTCCAGTCTGGCGAGAAATAATGGCCTTGACATAACAGTTATCTCTGGAAGACCAGGTCAGTAGATCGTTTTGTAAGGATGCTTGCTCATGCTACAATGGGCGGCATAGTTCCCTTTACAGACGCCACGTCCACGCCCGTCCAAGGTTGACGGCAAAGCTCAGGTTAGCGAATGTGTTCGATGGTTCAGTCAGTTCGTGACGAAACGGGACGGAACGAAACCATCCCGTCAATCGTAAACAGTCATCCTCCCAGGACCAAGTGGAGTCGACTTATCCGACCTCACACGCTCCCTCCTCCTTTTTGTTTACCAAACCACTGTCCACCGGCCTGGAGATCCGTCTGAATGACATCAGTGTAATACCAGTTAATACGCCACTGACATTGCTGATCGATAACTTGACTTTGGCCGTGTTCTCCACCGCTTCCGAATATGCATTGACGGGAATCTCTCTCCGGTCTGTCTACGGTACTCCTCCAGGCGACCAGCCGGCGGGTCCGCGTACTATTTTCTACGCTTCCCGATTTCTCTTCGATCGCTCGATGGACCATTGTTCAAAACATTCTAGTATGTACTACATCTTCTGCGCCCCTAATAAATCTCTAACGAGCAGCTCCGCGTTTGGCAAACTCTCCACGACGCCTCTTTCGATATGAGTATTATGGTCCTTCGCTCAAAGTCAAAGCAGCTTTGCGCCTCCAGCGTTACCGTTCACACTTTGGTCAAAATAAACGGTCTAGTCCTATCGTATCGTTACTGAGATGTGCGAACCTGACCTTTAAAACTGTGAATACTTTATACTGTTTTTTAAAGCTGCACTTCGTGATCATGCTTTGTGCAGGTGTCTCGATCCCAGTCGAGAGGTACACTATTATTATTATTATTATTATTATTATTATTATTATTATTATTATTATTATTATTATTACTATTGGACAAATCGGTGGCCAAGTCTTTGTTTGACTGAGCGCAGGGAATTCAACCCATCGGCGGCCGAGAACCCTTTTAGTCAGATGAAAAGGAAATCACCCAGTTAGTTTACGTCGGCTACTCTAACCAACAATAAAGGAATCAGAAACTTAAGAGATTGAGCTACATAGCCATTTGGAGACCCGAATGCGGTACGAGACTCGAACCTCCGGGCTTCTTGCCATGATTTTGCTTTGGACCACCTAGTGTTCTGCAAAAACTGTTCGTTTTGCAAAACAAACAGGATGGTTGGAAAGCGGAAGCTCTTTCTCATTAAGACCAATGAGAAGGAACAAAATACTTTTCCCGTTGAAACAGAAATAGTTCCGAACATTAGGCCTGAAACACTCGACATCACTGTGATTCCAAACGACTGACTAGCACTAAAACTCAAAAAGTGCGGTGAACCGTCAAAAATGATGGGACTTACCTACCTCTAAGGCTGGAAACAGGTCAAGTACCTTGAAGTGGTTTTCTGGGGAGAAGGGACTCTAGAATACCTACCAAGTCAACATTCTAGACGGAAGTGGATCTCCGGGGAGGGGTCATCCAGACAGGCGACGAGTAACTTCCAACTGAAGATCAGGCACACCACAAGATAGGGCCGCTTGGACTTATCTAGCAGTGCCAAGCTGACCCTGGAGGACTTGTGTTCACTGGTAGTGGAAGCATGAAACGAAGATTGTGCCCGGGATATCTGAGATGTGTGCTTGCCTTGGGGTAAGGTGTGACCACACGAAGTCAGACATTGGGAACTCTGTGATATACTTAGTTTCCCCACAGCCTAATCTTTGCACTCTCATTTGCAGTGATATACATGTATGTAAATTTAATACACAAGAACGCAGAAGGACACATGAGTAAAGTAATTCCTCCTAAAACACGATCTTCCCTTTGGGTGCCTGATTCCCCCATGCCCCTGTAATCTAAAGACTTTAAAGGACGCTTGATATTCGTGAGAGGGATTACGCATATTGGGATGGCTTTCTCCGTGCACTAAATCACGAAGTCATTCACTCGTGCGTACATGCATACACCTGGAGGCTTGATTGTTCAATTTTATCCGCGTATTCAAGCTGCGGTCAAATATTTACCAACAACATCTATGTCTGCGAACCACTGTACCATCCATAATGGTTACGAACCGCCTACCATAAAAGGACTGCAGATTTCTCTAAAATGACCATTGCGCTTGCTTCACAAGTTAACTGAGTACAAGTGCTTTTATTAAAGTTTGAGCAGATTTCAGGTCCTATCTGAAGTAGATGTGCACACGGACGACAGGCCCTATATAGGTGGGAAGAATCGGTACCTCAACTTCGCATCTTCGCGGTTGGACATGTGTGACCCAAGTGCTTGTTGTATCACACCCCTTAACTTGGCTGTCGTTTTGACTCTTTCCGAGAGCGCTCTTCATGTTTGCATATGGTGTAAAGCTTACAATTTCAAAACCGGGTGTCGAAGAAGCTGCCATTCAATCTTGTTTTGGAAACGAGCTTTAGATTCTGCGAAGCTTTGTTCAAGCATGACTTACAATGTGCACAGTGTTCCAGTGAACTTATGAACTGGGGAAGGGAAAGTTTTTCTTGTAGGTTAACCTACAGTCTGTTCCATAACTCGGAGTTTTTCAACAAACTTAAGTTGGATCTCCATTTTAGTCTATTTTTGAGAATAGAGAAGGCAGCACTCGGCAGTATAGAGCCTGGTTTGTGAGGAGGGAGGTTGAGGCAAACCGGCTTGGTACACGGAAGGTCCAGGTGGAGGCATGGCCCAAGCAGACTGTCAGTTTTAATTGGATTGCACCAATCCTCCTCCTAAATGGTGAAGAGTCCCTCCAACTGATCTTTGATATGGCTCTGTGCGGAGCCCAGGTCAGTCAGCTGAGGCTCTGATGCTAGTCAAGATAATTGGACAACATCAAAGGAGGGGCCTGGATTGGGAATTCAGGGCGCTGAGTTTGTGTTCTTCAGCCGAAAAAGTTTAGGGGCAAGACCGATGATTCTACTCGTCTTGGCAGTCTAGAGTGGAAAAAAATCGGAAGCCTTGGAGCTACCTGAGTAATAAGGACCAAGGTCTCGAAATGATATGTTATGCCACAAGGAAAGGAAGTGGGTAAGCAGGATTCCCTGGAGCGCCTGATATCTTGGGGTCATATGTGAACTTTTGGCTGTAAAGAATTTTGAGTTTGAGGCCAATATTGAAGACTTTCTTAGTCATTGAATATATTCAAGATGAAGTCTGGAAACCGTTTGGTGTCATTAGCAAAATGGGGGGTCCGTGGTGAGTAAAACGAAATAGGTCCTCACTGTGAGATGGAAATAACAGCTGACCTAGAGTAATGACTCTTATTACGACATCGGTGGTAGCCGCTGGTCATGATTCGCGGCCATCTACGAGGACTATTTGAGATCCGTCTGGCAGATGTGAGGTGAACCTCGCGCCCATCGACCGGGAAACCCTTTCGACAGAAAGCCTTGTGAGCAGGGTAGTGTGGAAAACTTGATCTCTATCACAAGGGAAGTGTTGAAAAGCAATTATTTTCTATTCGCTGATTCGATGAGAGGCCTGAGAATTTCTAACTTACAAGTAGCGCGGAAACGCTCTTTAAGAAAGCCTCGCTGTCCTGTTCGGATAAGACTTCAATTTGGCAAATAATTCACCAACTTCCTTGTCACTAGTCTTTCCATTGCTGTTGATGAAGAGGAAGGGGATCAGTGGGGCGACATTTGTTTCGGTGACAGAGCGCTTTTTCCGTTTTCCAGAATCACGTTTTAATTTTACTTCCTCCGCTTTTCAACCGCACACAAGCTGTAAGTCAAATCTTGCAAATCGAGCAACGCGTAGCCAATTCAAACGAATCCCAAAACCAGAAAAAGATTGATTCGTAGCTTCTACGGTACTAAATTGAAATGCACAAAGGATACAAATATATACGAACCTCAAGTATGCGGCCAAATAGGCTTCACAGTAAAACCCAAAGGTCCAAAGCCCCGTGGCTCAAGCACGACAGTCAGAAACGGTTCAAGGCCAAATTCAAATGTCTCACATGGATAAACAAACGTGAAAATGTGTGGTGTATGAGCAAGCTTTCCAAGATAATGTTGAATATAGTCAAATTCACAAAGCACGTCGAACATTTAGAAGGATTTTCAGTATTCGTTCTTTACACCGCCGGCCAAAATCCTTCCGCGAAAATGGTTGTCTAAGGTTTAGGAAGGGGTCATGATTCTCACCCTATCTACCTTTAACTTATTGTTAGTGCCTGTGGTTACTGACTTCCTGTGTTATCTGAACGTGAAACAGGTGTTCGCCGTAGTCATCATCGCACAATCCATAAGGAATCAATTCCAAATCCCGCTGCACAACTGAAGATTGACATATTCATCAGAAGACCGGCGCATATAGTCAGACGCACGATGAAGATGAAGGCTTCGCAGAGTGAAGTGTTTCGCCGCACGAAATAAGTCTAAGCATCACAAGCAGTAACCCATTGCAGCAACTGGTTAGACTAATTTTGTTTACAAGCATGAGCGCAGAAGTTGAACGCAGGTGCAACGCCTAATGAGATATCGCGTAAAATTGACAGGTCACGAACCAGTGGAATTACATAAAATTAACGCACCAAATCTTCCGAAAGAAATGAAAACTGGTTTCTGATTATGAATAAATTTCGAAAACAAGTGTACGGCGGACAGTATCGAAATACACATGAACACGGAGATTGATCGAATACTGGCATCTATCAGAGTATTTCAAAGTTTTTCTGTGCACAAAATATGTGACAATCAATATTGTATAAAATGTAAATAAATGTTCTTCTTTAAAGATAATAATAGTTTCACAATGTGCTCACAGCTAGTATGCCTCACCTGAACTGTTCAAGTGAAATACTGGTGAATTTCTCCTCTTTGCCTATGTGCACGCTAGATAGAAACTGGAACTAAGTACATTTGCAAACCTTTCAGAAAAAATGGGTCCAGTTAATTAGTTGTATTGCATGAAATGCAATAAAGTGCTGAGTAACTCGGAGCGAGGCAATCTGCGAGCTACTTTGTCTTTTGTATGTGGTTTCGAGCTCGAATCATCAACATTTTCCTCGCTGTTTCCTGCTACGAGTGGATTAACTCTGTGATGTCTCGAACACGTTCTTCGTTTCTTCCGTTTCCTGTAATGTAACACAACTGTAGGATCTGTCCAATAGGCAAGGCTCAGTTCGGCGGTGGTGCAGTTCTCTTTTAGCATTCGTGCTACCTTAAAACCCAATACCAGTGCAGTCGTTTTGAGCTCGTTTAGGGATACTGACTTCAGCTCAGCAATTTTTGTTTTGGCAAAGGGTACTTTGTTTCGCCGCCGGCCATGCAGTTCCACCCAGGTACCGTACACTGTCACTGGGTCGGCAAATTTCAAGCTGCTTTGGGTGACCTGCTGGTGTCCTTTTTTTGAGATATTTCAAAAGCCTCCGGGCAACTTATCCTTTTCTCAATAAGTGACTTGACGGTGGTCTCTTGGGTATAGCAACTTCATGTTGCCCACTGTGAAGTCCCGTCTTTGAATTCGCCATCGAAAGCACCGACTGATCCTTTGAGTGAACTTCGCTTTCCTGAGATGGACCGTTGGATTCAATATCGGAAGGCTGATCGTGTTCTACAGAGGCACTTCTCTCAGCAACATTTGAGCAATTTATTGATGCCGATTGTTGAAGTCCGCTCGTCAGGGGTCCGAGAAGTGTCCAGCCTAGTATCGTTCGTGTAGCGAATGGTTCTTTTCGATTGCTTGTGCTCTGTTCAAGCACCCAGTGAGCCTCTGGTACATTGCATCCAATTAGTATGTCGACGTGGGGGCTAGAAACTTCTTCGAACTCTATGTCCCTGAGATGAGACCATCTCTTGGCGATCAATCTAACAGAGTCGACTGGTCTCATTGGCAAGCTGTCTATTGCAAAAGCTTCCGGAATTTCTACGGTCCCCTCATCAAATAAAGACGTTAACTGCAGGGTCAGCCTCTTAGAATTGCTAACATGACCCCCTGCAATTGTGCTGATAGTGAGCGAGGTAGGCTCGCCTACTAGTTCACAGCTTTCTACAAGCTCGCGAGTAATCAGCGAGGTATCCGACCCCGTGTCCAAAAATGCATTGACCCTCCTCAGTCCTTTAGGTGTCACGATACCGACAGGTACGATGCCTAATCTTGCCGGTTTGAAATCATCATGTCCCGTTGAACAGACAATTTTGGGTTCATCTGGCTGAATAGGTCTATTGTTGAGAAGGCCATGCAGTAACGAGTGATGATTACCCAAGCATCCGTCTTGGTTGCATTTCACTCTTAAGCTGCATTCAGAGGCTCGATGAGAGTTGTTCAAACACATAAAGCATGAGCCAATCTTTTTTACTGCGCACCACCGATCGGGTACACTCATCCCATGAAAGGTCGGACAATCTAGTAACCGATGCAGGGAGTTGCATAGCTTGCATTCAGCTGACCTCTCGGGTTCTTGACTTATCATGTGCATGTTAGCCAAAGACTGGGTTTGATTACAGTCCTTCTCCACAATTTGAGATGTTGGTTCCCTTCGCGCCAGTCTGCAACTTTCGCGTACGATTTGTCCAAATCGACTGTTAGCGATACGGGATTGACGACCTTTGAACTCCGTCAAATCGTTGAACGTAGATTCCCGCTCAAGCATATTTATTTTTTCAGCTTCCTCTGCCCATCGGCTCTGTAAATCAATAGATAGACATCGGACAATGCATTCCTGTGTGTGTAATGCATTCAGATCAGACTGGTATCCTAAGTGCTCCAGTGCTATACTGCAATTCTGCATTTTTATCACCAAACTCGACAGTGATTCAGCCTTGCCCTCAGTCCTTTTCGCCTCCAATAAAACACTATCAATTAGGCTTCTAGCCGCCTTGAATGGTTGTCCAAACAAATCTTTCAGGATTCTGCGCGCCCTGATGTACCCCATTGGTGGATCAAGCATCGCGCAGCCTTCGATAGCACTTTTGGATCTCCCACAACAGTAATGTAATAAAAACAAAAACCTTTGACCAGGATCTGCAACTTTGCACTCAACAAAATTTTCGAATTGTTTCATGAATATACAGTATTGCTCGGGGTGCCCGTCGAAGTGGGACAGCTCCACTCTCGGCAGGTCAAGAGCCAAAACCTCGGTAGTTTCAGGCTGTCTCAAGGGTTTATATTCGCCGATCACAGTGCCTTTTCGATGTTGACATTGTGAACTACATGGACTCTTTGCTGGCTCTCTGAGACCAGTTCCTTGTGTAAGGGGCTCTGCTTCCTTTCTGGCTAACCGCAGCTCGTTTTCTAATTCTATTACTCTCATTCTATAAGTACTAATATCGTCAAACGCATCGCAGTTAGAGATATATGACCTGGCACTGACAGAGCTAGTGAACTTAGCATTATCTAGAGAATCAATAACACCCGAACCATCCCCAGAGACTTGCCGAGTTATTTCCTGTTGTCTCTAAAGGTCCTTGCTTCCTCGTCTGGGCATTTCCAATGGGTTTTCTTGTCCAGGTTCCACTTGAGTACTGTAAGTCAAATCTCGCAAATCGAGCAACGCGTAGCCAATTCAAACGAATCCCAAAACCAGAAAAAGATTGATTCGTAGCTTCTACGGTACTAAATTGAAATGCACAAAGGATACAAATATATACGAACCTCAAGTATGCGGCCAAATAGGCTTCACAGTAAAACCCAAAGGTCCAAAGCCCCGTGGCTCAAGCACGACAGTCAGAAACGGTTCAAGGCCAAATTCAAATGTCTCACATGGATAAACAAACGTGAAAATGTGTGGTGTATGAGCAAGCTTTCCAAGATAATGTTGAATATAGTCAAATTCACAAAGCACGTCGAACATTTAGAAGGATTTTCAGTATTCGTTCTTTACACAAGCCATGTCTGGTCTCGCTCATGTCCACCTTTTTCCCTCCATTTCTATTGGTCTCTCATGGCTCCTTTCACGCGGATCATGCCACCTATCCACTAAACGCGCTGTCAGGTTAACTTGCTCTATGGGCACAGACCCCTGACCCATTTGGTATGTGTACACATTTACTGCTCTCCTCTCATCAGACCAGTGTATACGTAGCGTCTAATCCGACGCAGATCATATCGTGTGGGTCCTGATTCTTCTCACTGGTTGGCTCTCCCCCTTGCTTCCCGGCTACAGGCATGCCATCAAGAAAGCTTGAATCAGAGCTTGTTCGGCTGTACTGGGCTCAGACTGTGTACCGCTTCATCACTTGAGCAAGTCCATTTCTCCCGGTTGGTTGTCTCTCGGGCGGTTTTCCAGCCTCTTAGTGCTAAAGTTTGACCCTAAAGTGCGCCATCAGTCTTTCCACTGTCTCTCAGTTAGACAGCAAATTACTGTCTCGTTGAACGCAGACTCGGAAGCAGCCATACCGTAGTCCATAGTTGTATTGCAAACAACCGTACTTAGGTTCCGAAGGGCGCACTTTAATTGATTGTCTCTGGATACTGCTAACCACTAGGTACCTCACAATACTGAAAAATCGTTCACATTGGTAATAATACCATGTCACATGTCCGTTTCTATTTTCATTGGATTGGAACCTGGTTTTTGGGAGCAGTTTCCTTGTTTGGACAATGCCGGGAATATTAAAGGCCAAACAACCCTGGTCCGTGCGGGAAGTTTACAAGGCTTAAATTTGTCTGCACAGCACAACTCGCGTTTGTTCCGGGACTTAGTCATGCAAAAATGTTCTGAACGGGTTTTGGAACATTTCTGTGGAAACAGTTGGAGCTGGATGCCTGGGAACGGCAGCTCAAAGGACATCAGTCTTTCATTTAAATAGATAAAATTATGCGCCATCTAGATGCAGGAATTCTGAACCCTCTTCCCACAAATGCGAAAAGAATTACTGAACCCACTCCGGTTCAAGAGTCGTCTAGGAATGACATGACTTACTCGATCCCATCTATTAGGGAGATGCTTGGGGGAAGGCAGGTAGAAGGAATCGCTCCCCAACACGCACCTGCAGAGATCACCAAACATTTGCCAAGGCAACCAACGGTTTTTGTGATGGACCGCGAGTCAAATGCCTCCTCAAGCCACGGACCCAGTAATGCATCATATTGTCGGAGGGTCTGGTCCTTTCTTGGGCGGAATTTCCAAAGCGGTCCCTTATTATGGTGGACATTTATAAAATTAAAGTCTTCCATTTGAAAAAGGAATATACTAGCACTAGTGGGAAGTTGGAAAAACCATGATAAATGCTATCACTTCGATTCCATCTGGAAATACCAGATTGGGTGAAATTCTGTCGAGACCAAGTTGTAATGAAGAGTGAATCCGTGGCGGACATCTGGATGTGTCGTGGAAGGTGAGAATGGTGCGACCAGCCCGTGGTTTGGTGTTGGGACTACCGGCTGGTGGGTCATGTGCCACTGAAAATGTACATAAGGAGCAGGAAGCTCCAGTGACTGCAACTGCGGAAATAACATGATCTTCGTTTATAAATAGATACGGTATAATTTTGAGGGAGGCCCTCCGTTTCTAATTCTTATTAAAGTGAGTAGTTTGGAGTAATTTTCATGATTTCTCAAGGCTTGGCTTTTTATGTTTTGGGTGATTTCGCCAAAAGTTCGCTGAATATTTCAAGAAGAGCGGAATGCCTGCCTTTTGTTGGGGGTACCGTCAGATTTTCAGTGGGACGCGCGGAAAATTAGGAGTTTACTCTGATTCATTTTGAGGGCTGATCCGCACAGTTTTCTTTGCGTTTGTTGCTGAAATCTCAGGCAGAGCTGGCTGGAGATTGGTTCAAGATTAGTCAGCCGCATGTCGTTGGTCAATTCTCGTGAGGAAAATGCCCGCTTTTCGCATACAGCACGGTGACTAGCTTGGTCAAGTTAACAAACATCAATCGCTATTGGGAACCGGGACCATCGGGGTGATGCTCACAGACTGAAAAGGTGCGAAGCGTCATTTCGTTGTCACCTCTGAGGAAGTAACCTACGCCTAGGACAGTTGTATCAAACTACCCCGAGTTGAAAAGTAAGTCTAGCGGGCAGTTATTCCGAGTCGGAGAATTTGGGTTTCGGTCCATTGGCTAGCATAGATTTAGAAAAATTAATCTACTCGGTTGTTTGAATCTAGTTAGTCGTCCAGCAGATGTCAGAAGCATTGAAATCTCCAGCAGTTGGCTGGTTGCTCGACGGAATTCGTGAGAAATAGTTGAAAGCCCCGGTAGGCAGACTGAGATCGACTGCGGAAGGTTTTGAAGGCCGGTGGTTGCAACCAGTGTATAGAGACCAATCATGTAGTGGGATGGTCAGCAAAGTAGTCCCCGGTATGGTAACAAGGGTTGGTGGCGGAGTACATAGGCGGCGGTTTTAGGCTAACATAAGAGACACCCCCCAAGACCAGGTCTGTTCTCTCTGAATAACTGGTGGCCCGGGAGGAAAAACCTGGTCAACCAGGGCAGAGATGGTCAGCCATGATTCTGCAATCATCGAGGCAAAAGAGTCCTTGGATGGGATATCAACAATCTAGACCGGACCATGCACGTGGGAAACATCAAATATTTGAACTTGTCCCTGCTTACTTCGCCTAAACCTGCTCAGGTTGACAGCTTGCCGTTCCAGCTCTCCGTATCTACTCACAAACTCCTCTCTCCTTCTTTCAGCCCCACCGGGTTCACCACAAAACCCCTGACCAGCTTGCCGATGCCAAATGCATCAGTCAGTGCGAGCCTTGTAAAGTTAAGTCGCGTGACCTCTGCTCTAGAGAAATACTGGCATCGATATACATAGGGCTCATAACTATGGACTGAGCCTTGCCCGCATTTGACTGCTTGAAGAGGAATTTTAACATCGCTTATTCCAAATTATTTTTTTCAAAATTATACTTTCTCTGTGTATTCCTTGAGCTCAAGCATCAGTGGTGTGCTATCCAAAACCAAATTTAGATTATCTGCCGCGGTACTGACTCAGCTGTGCAACCAGAATACTTCGTGACACAGGCCTGCTTTTACAACGCTGCTTTTTCTTCTCTGGCAGGCATTTGCCCTCGCTTGATTGCCTTGTCTCAGACTCCGACCCACTAGTCTCACTGTTGCTTTCCTTGCGCTTTCTCGTAAACTCGAGCTTATCACACCGATTACCTATCTTAGATAACCTGCAATTACTGATCTGCGCATATGCTTATAGTAGGGATGGACACAGTGTCACTTAGCTGCATCTTGCTTCTGTTTTCTCAGGGCTTCTGAGGAGGTGAAGCATGTTTGCACTTGAATAACAACTTCGAATATTTATTCACTATTTCGCCGTCTTCACACGAAACCGGCAAAACAACCACAGTTTTGCCTGCGTTTTCAGTCGCCTTCCAGATCCTGATTTTTTGCCGACATTTCCCTCACTCCGCCAGTGAATCAGTACTCATAGGTGCATTAGTAATGGAAGTCTCTCGAAGAATATTCCTGAATCCTTTTCGTGTAACCCTGTTGCAGATGGGATGCTGAAAAACGTATTTCTGTAAGTGGCCAGACTTCTATCTTGACATTTTTGGCTGGCAGTCGGCCGTGTTAACGGACGCACTGCGATAGCGATTGGTTCAGAGTCAGTGGCTCCGTCTCTCCTCGTAACACTACTCGTCTTTAAGGTCGGGCCTAACCAAAGACACAACAGTTGGCTTTTTCGAGAGAGTACTGCTCGTATATATTCATATTCGGCTTCCAAAGTCGGCGCCGCTTATTATCCCCATGCGTCATTTCCGATGCTAACGCAAAACATAGTTATGAGCCTGGATTAGACAAAATATATTCTTCAGTTTTATCGAATTATCAGGCCTGGGTCCAGAATAAATATTCTCTCCTTCCGAATCATGATTTTGCTCCAGTTAGATGCTGCGTTCTGCTTGATGGTTATTTTTTCACACTTTTTTCCCGTCTTCCTTCCACTATCTGCGAATTCACACCTCTAGATGAATCCTGATATTAATTCTGGTGATTATTCCACTCACAGTTTATCAGAATCGAGATCGGCTCGGAGAGTATCGAAGAATCGATCCGCAATGTGGAATATTATGGTGAAATTTTATCGCTTAGTAACACGGCTTGGTCAAAGTTGTTGTCAAGTGGTAGACATTCCTGTCAGAGCGGGTGACCTTTTCCAAGACTGGTTTTACAACCGACCCAATCTAGCCCGTTTGAAAAACCAATCTTGGAAGTATGTTCCCCGTGGTGACCGACAAGCCGACAACCTATCAAAGGCTTTGATAACTTTGTGTAAGGAAATAATACAATTTAACCATAACCTCACTCTCCTATGGGAAAACCTCCTGTTGCGATTTCATCAATGTTCTACTGGTGTACTTTCATGCTACTTCGAACAACACAACTGCTTAAAACAAACTTCTTTATTGACTGACTCCGAGTAAGCATCTACCAATGGTCTCCCTCATCAAAAAGGTATGCAGCGTATCCTCCAACCGTGAAGACAACATTTGGTTAATCAGTGTTCTGTCTGGCAGATTCTTTACATCGCCGTAGCTCAGTTCTAGGCCGATTGTATTTGGAGTCAATCATTTTAGTTTCACTTTATTCAATCCGTATCCTCTTTGGAGTATTTTTCTTGAATATGGGATCTTCACTCCAAAATCTGTCAACGTTCCATTGCGCCGAGCATTATTGTTTACTATTCGGTTATGTTTCATTTTTTATAGTAAAGGGTGACGGTGTCTCCCTGGTGTGAGCCTCCTCGCAACTGCTCAGCCGCTTGGGCCCGTCGTGGGCCACAAGCCACCACCTGTTCAAAAACGCTTTCTCTATTCATACATACCATGCCTTTAAGCTCCTTCGCCACCTCAGCTGGAAGCCCGTTCCATAGGTTGGTCACCCCCCAGATAGACTGTTCACCCGTGGAGGGCCCACCGCTGCTGTTTTTTTAGATTTGGCAAGTATACCTTTGTGTGTTCGTGCTCGCAAAAAAGGAGCTGTCAAAGTATGTATGGTTCAAAGTAGCCTCAGCTGGGAAGCTCGATGAAGAAATAAGTTCTTCCGGACCCTCTGATGAGCCACTGGAAACAATCCGGTGATCTTCAACTGACCTTAGTGGCCAATTCCAGGTATTCCTACAACGAGGCAAGTTGAGTCCCTCTACACTCTTTCCAAGTTTGTCACTTCTGCTGCCATTACAGAGGAAACAGCTGGTCCCACGTGTTACTTTCTGGGCCGCACCTGAGATGCAAGCAGTCCTTCGAAGGCGTCAAGCAAGGGATGGCCGAATAATCGAGTGACTAGCACCAGGATACATCACAAGCGAGAGGAATCTCTGCTGATTCTACTCCTCGCTCTTGATGATGAGACTACTACCACGGCCATTTTTTTCGCAAACAGAAGGACGAAGGGGTGCCTCGTGTACGTAGTATATCCGAATAATGAGCGGTATGCCTACTTACATATGTGCACACTTAGCAGTGGTAATTGGCATGGGCCACAGATCAGATCTTCTTGACATCCTCCGGAAGAGCAGGCTCACCTGCGTTTGATGCAGTGGCATGTCAAATCCTGAGGCCACATGCTCAGGTGAGACACAGAGGGGGAAAAATTATTGGCCGGTCATCGATAAAGGCCGGGAAGGTGAGCGGGACTAGTACCTGTCCTTAGGTCACTCCATAGTAAGTGCTCTCCGTATCAACATTGAATGTGCTGCTTCCGCTGTGAAGGTCCACTTTGGGGAAGTCATCGATCCACAGAATCAAAGGATCTACAACCAAGAGGGGTATGATCTTGCCTGTTAGATCGTCTTGTAGGACTTTGTCGAAGTCTTTGATAGAATCCACGAAGATGACATCCGCCGAGTGTCTCTCGGCCTCGACTCTCGTCCTGTGTTTTCGTGCAAGCAGCAAGTTTGAAGGGCACGGTCTAATTCCCTAAAATCGAGTTGCCGTCAGCACGGCTGTTCCTCTACTCTGATATGCTCTAGGAGTTGAGCGGCCAGTGGGCTTCCCATAGTCTCTCCTACCACCAGCTAACAGGTCGATAATCGGCCACCTTGGCCTTTGGCCCACCTTTGTATGAAGGAACAACAACAGCTTTCTTCTTTTCCTGGGGCAACTTACCTGTTGGTATCAACTTGATGAAAACTCGTGTGACTGGCTGAGGTAAAAAATCGATCATCTTCTTTGCCCTCGGGGGACTACGCACTGTCAGTTACAGGAGATTGATTACTTTTACGTTACACATGGCTGCAGCCGTTTCTTCCCCGGTGATTTCCTCGAATGACGTAGCGGGAGCATCTCTTGTATTTCGCGTAGGATGGTTATACCCAAATTCAGAAGCGGAGACAGACAAGTAATGCCCTGTCAATATATCTGCTTTGAGTCCATATGCAACTCCCAGCTAGTGTGCCTCCTGTAAGGCTGGGATCGCAATTGCAACTCGTTTCCTGCATTTCAGGTATGTAAACTGATTTTGAAGCGCATGAACCCAATCGTTTGTTATCATCTCCTCAATGCGCGTCGTTTTTCTCTCTTTACTTGGGGGCTATATTCATGGAGTGTGTTGTAGAGGTCATGAATCTCTGCGGTTGTGTGACATATCCCATACACAATTCTAAAGCATCTAAACAATCCTGAGCGGCGATTCAAGCCGAGGTGGACCGTTTTCATGCTGTCGCTGTCTGGATGGAGGAGTAAACTTTTGGTGTACCTAAAGGGTTTCATCCTAAGTTACTCTTTGAGCCTAGTCTTTCTCATACTGGACTTGTTGATACCACATGGTGGAGGAAGTGGCCTTCCTGATCTGTGAGAACGGCACTCTGTACAAGGCGAATCACTTTTGCGCTCTTCGAAAGAGCACCACTCTCCTGTTCCAGATGATGATCAACACCGCGTATTCATTGCTCCGTAGTGTAGATAGACACGCAGTCTTTTCAACATCGGAAGGTCTCGGAGATGTTACCAAGTCGAGGATGGAAGTTTGAAGATCTTGGGTCCGGGATGACCTCAAGAAGTGCTGGTACAGAGGAAACTTCAGCACTTTTGTGAACACACTTCCGCGCTGCACCTTGGATTCTGCTAGTCCGCACTCGACGAGCTGGAGTCATCCAAAATCATACTGTAGCCATTGCTAGCCCAGCATCGTAATCCAGCCAGTGCCTCTGGAGGATCTGCTTTCAGGGGCCGACAAATGACTCCGAATGATTCGGATCCCCGGGGGTTAGCCTCACGCGTCACCAAAATGATTCTCCAAGAGCCTTCGGGTTTATCTGGCGATCCAGCTGTAGCAAGGCGACGTCGACTCGGATGTACATAATAATAATAATATAATAATAATAATAATAATAATAATAATGGTATATTTCTCGTCCATGGTCGAGACGCACGCGCTAGCGCATGATCATGGTGTGACACGTTACTCAATAAGGTGGAATACTCACAAATTCAAAGTATGAAAGTCGAGAGCATCGGCTATAGATAGACATAGCCAGGAACAGTTTGAATGGATCATTTTAATAATGGTTTGCGCGGCAGTTTCAAACCGGTTTCGAATCCGGGCTGGGCGGTGGAGATATCGAAAACCGTTAGCTCAGTGTCAAGGACGCATTATGAACGAGAACGATGCAAGCTGGGGAAACGGAGGCTTACTGAGGTTCTGCAGATGGAGTAAATTTTGAACAAGAAGAAAAGGAAGAAAAAAAAAAGAAAAAAAATTGTAAAGAAGTGTTCTCGGGAAAGTCGGTGGATGCAGAGAGGATAGCGATCTATGAAGACGATGCAGACCCTGAATGACGGATTTACCGGAGTTCAATAAATAGGATGAGTTTCGAAACGGTGCCGAGACCAATTTCATGGAAGTAAACACTGGTGGATGTGGGAGAAACAGCAGTCCATAAAAAGGTGAGTTTAGATTCAGGATCAGTAACATGTACCATTCAGAAATGAGAAATGAGAAAGCGCAACTGGAGAGCCCTCGAGAAGTGGAGAGTCAATTTCCAACCGGCTACGGTTCGGAGGAAAGGTGGACTGTGGTAACGGATAATAAAGTGGGAAATCTCCGCATGGATTTGAGCGTTGATATGATGTTTCACTGACAAATATATATACATATATACATATATGTCGACGCCTTTGCCTTCAGTGATATTCGGCGTCGTTTCTGGTAACGTACGACATCATATGGGTACGTTTCGTTTAGCAGGGCAAAGTATGTGTCGGTCAATCAGCTGAGTGTGGTGGTATATTAGCAAGATGCTCACGAACTGGAATGTGTGTTGGTTGCTTTAGAAAAAGCTGAATGGTCTGATAAGCAATTGGGAGTATTTCCTGTCGGGTGGCTTGATTTCGGCCCCAGTTGCTATGGTAGGTTCTACTTGAGTCTCTGTCCGTACGAGTCAAAATGGCATCCTTGGTTATGCAATTTGGTGACTGCGATAGTGGAAGACAACAGACCTGAAATAAAAGGGGGGTTACAGTCTGGACGTGGTTCCAGCTGTGGGGTTATGATGATATATGAAGATAAGAGATAATGGACCGGTTAGGTCTGTGTGAGTGAAGCATGGATGAAGTTTCATTTGAGCAGTCAGTGGCACCTACTCCACATTCTAAGTAAAAATAGGCTCGCAGTGGATTTGTGCTATACTGCTGCAGGCTAACGAAGTTGCGTGCACTAGTGTGGTTACGGTGTATGCATCTCAAATGATTAATGATTTTGCACTTTGGCATGGCATCGCTTGGATACTAATGAAAGACCTAGGGTCTCACTGTTAGAGCAGCTATAAGTGATAACCCTCAGTACGGTTTGCCTACGCAGAAAGCCGTTTGGCAACGATGAGATAAGATAGGTTTGAAATAACAGACTGTGAGCGAATGAGATTGGCACAATGTTAGCGTAGCCCTTTGCTGTTACTGTCTCTTCCAGCATAGTGGTTATTCTATACTGGGTAGCTTCTGAGGAGCCTTAAAGTAGAAGAAACTATTAGGGTGACAGAGGTGATACATTAGAGGCAATCGGTCACGTGCCTTGGAACGTTAACGTGAGTTCATCTATGCTCTTACTCGATGGTGCTTTCGTACTGAGATTTGCTCGAGTATGATCAAGGAAATCGGACGTAGACATGATTGCATGGTTATCGCGGTGTCCTTTTCGTCGTTATCATATTGCAAAGCAGGAAAACATCCATGTGAGGACTGGTTTTGGAGAGCCGTGAGAAATGGGAATGAGATGGGTCCGAATTTTCGTCAGGGAAGCAAACTCTAACGACCTACATTCGGTGCTCATGGTAGGCGGCACAAGGGCCTGCTTCAGGTAGGGAGGTAGCGCGATACACAACCACTGGCATCCAGCATGTGGCGCTCCAAGAATGATCCACACTTTTTAGACGTTTTTATTTACTTTCTTTAATGTTTTCATCACAGTCAGGTATCTGGCTGTCAGAAAAGGCGGAGCTGCTTTTGGTGGGCGACCATAGCTCCCACGCCTCGGCCGAAACATGGACCGCATGTAACAAGCCGCGTTGGGAATAGGTCAACCACACCAGTCGATCCGTAGCAACACTGCAACCCGGAGACATGAGTCACAAGTGACAAGGCTGGTGTGCCTGGAAGATAAAACAGTGGGGTATTTTTTCTCACTTTTTTATGCCAATCTCTACTTTTCGGTGGTCATGTCTTATTGGTGGTCGACTCTGTGCAAGGAGACCATCACGGCCAGGAATGTTTGCAGAAGAGCCGCGCTAACACTCGCCTTATCCGTGAAGTCAGAACCCTCATGCCGTTTACATGGGACAAAAAATGCAGGGGGAGGTAGAGTCAACCACAGCCTGCGATTATTCAATGGGGTTTATGTTCAACAAAAAGCCATTCTGCACAAAGATGGGGTGCAACTTGCAGCACTAACAACGTGATTCGTCGGGATGATCCACAGATGGTTTGTAATTTTGCTGGCTAAGTATCAAATGTTGTATAGGCCAGTCATGGAAGATGCTAGAGTTCTGTGACAGGGACGGAAGTTGAGCTGTGAGTGAATAATGGTGACCACTAGATGGAGGTTGAGGAGTCTGACAGGTGCTTCGTCTTTGGTTAGAGACAAAGGCGAAGACTAAGTAAAGACAACACTGGGAATGTTTCAAGACTACCTTCATGCTTCCAGTGGTATTTAATATAATCAAATACGACTTCTGATGCACTGGCCTTAGGCGTGAGAGTTACTATGTTTAGGTATTGTAACCTGGTAGGTTTACGCCTGGGTGATGGCAACTACGGTGTATGATGTGGCACATCCTAGATTATCAAGGGTTCTGGTTAGTATCATGCTTTCCTCATAAGCTCTATCAAAAGTCATGTAAGGATTTATAATAGTATATATAGATCAAATCGATCCCCGAGCAAGGAAGCTGAGAGGAGCGGAAGCCAGGATAAATAAGAGAGGATCAAGGAGTGAAGTAGTGGGTGGTGGGACTTAATGTCTTAGGATCCAGCACCACTGGACAATTTGGTGCTGGGGGAAAACATCAATGGCTAAAACCTTCGGCTAGAGGAGAGTTGTTTTACATGGCTGCCCTAGTACCATATAGCGAGGGAGGCAGTAATTGTTTAGACATGGTTGTGAAAACCGATCAGTGAATTAGATAGGGCAGGGTTGTATGGGGGTTAGGTGATGGTAGGTGAACGTGGGTGAGTAGCGAGAACCGGCAGGCATCTAGCTAGTTATAGCTGTAAACGACAAAAACGATCCTTCTGCAATGTGGGTTATACGTAAAAAGTGAGAACCC
The DNA here is from genome assembly GCA_948099385.1 of Fasciola hepatica. Classification (NCBI taxonomy): domain Eukaryota; kingdom Metazoa; phylum Platyhelminthes; class Trematoda; order Plagiorchiida; family Fasciolidae; genus Fasciola; species Fasciola hepatica. The sequence goes on along the minus strand of CANUEZ040000008.1, from coordinate 4,742,003 downwards.
CCTAGCCGAGCTTGGCTGTTGTGGGCGCGGTAGACAGTGTACCCTGGCAGCGCCAGTTCCTGATCTATCACTACCCTGGTGCATCACGTCTCCGTCATGGGTAACGGTGTTGACCACGTAAAATCATCCATGTCTCTGACTCATCAATCTTATTCAACAGACTCCTGACATTTGACAACGCGATAAGTTCCTGTTCTCGTTTGTCGTCCATCCTCGTGCGAACCCTCATCGCAGCTCTATTGCCGGAACCGTCTTTGATAATGTTGAGAGTAGATAGCTTCCACTGCATTTGAAGATACCACTGCTGTACCGGGAAGTCCAGGATAAATAAACCTGTTTTCCTAGAGGCCTGGCTTTTGTGGATCTCCCGCCATCCCACATTGAGCTCCTTTCCGTCTTCGGGGTAAAGATTTCAAAGGAATTGATTTTTCTCTGCTTCCAGTCTGTAGGACTGCTGTGGCGCAGAAGGAGATTTTTCAGGGGAATATAAGACCTTCTCAGGTGGGAGGGGATTTTCATCTAGTTTCCATAAGCAAAACTGCTCTGGCCTTCACACTATTGCCAGATCTTTCTCCTCCGTGGAGAATATGTTGGCGGATGAGCTTTGTAGGAGAGGAGCGTCATGACTAAGTCAACTTTGTGACATCAACTCAGCTAGTTTCGACTAATTCAAGAAGCGGAAGCACTTAGCCTTATATGACGGCGCCATCAGCTGACTTGGTTTCGTCTTTTTCCACTGACTTGTGGGTTCCGGCTGCCCCGGACTGAGGACTCCATCCCCCCCAGCTGCATTCTATAAGTCCAAAAGATCCGTGCTGTCCCCCAAGCAAAAGGCCACCGCGGTATTGCCAGTAACCACGGACTTCTTTTGACGAGCTTTTTTTCACTGCTGCCGGTGGGCAGTTTATAGCTGCTGAATCGAACTCCGCGTGGTATCTGGAGCCAGTTGCACTCGGTACCCCGGGTACTTGACTCGCCTCTGCCGCGTGTTCAGCTGTTTTGCCTTAAAATGCCACGGCACAATCAGTGCGCAAAATTTGCAGAGTTGGGGAACAGCAAGAACTCAGCCACTCACTTGCCTTTATCAATATTTGGACACCATACGAATCGAGCCCCGGAGGCAACTACAAATCACGGCTTTGGCCTGAGGGCCATTATTTTTCCTGCGAAACAAAAGCACACTTTGATCGCCAGGGGTAATTCAGTCTGTATTCTTGATCGATCCATCGAGAAGCAGATATATCACAAAACAATATATCCACGGATCATAACGGCAGAGATCCGGTGTAGCGCAGTTTGCTATGCGTGGGCACCTCAACCAAAGTCGAGAAATATGCCTTTAACAAGTATGTCCCCAGAAGCCGTAACTTCTGGGTTTATTCTGGATAGCGTGTTTTGAACGATACCGATAGCGGCTCATAAACGAACTCCATGCAGCGCAACTTATGGAGTTACTAACCACCATTGTTGATGAAAGTAGTCCGAGGACACACTGTGACACACGTCTTTAACTTTGATCCTGCCAGTACCAGACAACAGGGCTCCCTTCGTTTGGGATTTTAAACAAACCCCTGGCTGAATTTTAAACCACGTAAGTGAGACAGCGGACAAAAGGATGGCTCATCCAGAACTTTGTTTGAATACGTCGTAAAACTTTGACCTGTTCTCACGCATTTGTCTTCTGGCCAAAATCTCATCCTTTCGCATCGCCAACCCCTCAGTGTTGATATAGACACCTTTGATGTGTCCCATTTTTACTCACCTCAGGGCACTCGTCACACGAATACTAAATCGGAGCAGCGTTTTCGAGATTCATGAATCTTTTTTGTTCGTTTTTTGGCAAGTCCGACGGTCATTAGCATCTCTTTGAGTATTCTGTGGACTTTGTTAAAATAAACTGTCTTCCTTATCTGATCCCTGGTCTTTCCAACATTACCATCTCAAATTGATATCCAATTCTTTTCGGTCGCTTGCTTTCTGACGTCCAAACTCGTCATCGGGAATTTTTCCCTATACGGTTAGGTCATATTTTGCTGAAACAATCGTGTTTGATTTTCCCTTTTATCTCGTTGGAAAGTTTCGTTATTTTGACCAACTTTCTGAAATAAGCCTTTTTGCAAGAAGCTCCCCAGAATGCTTCCCTGGCATAACATTTGTGTTATGGTTGCGCTGGCAGGCACGAGTAACCTTCTTCGAGAAATATGATCCTATCAGGTTCAATTGTAATGCAAAGCGCATATCCGGTCCCTGCCACAATGCTACATTGTAGTTCATTCCCTATGAATGATACGGGTTGTTTTCGATTCACCATCTTCTCCATATTCTCTAGTCAAAGCTTTTATTTCCTTTACCATAAATCTCCCTGCTGCCAGAAATCTTTGGTTTGCATCCATAATCATGAATCTCAACCTATCTACCATGTTCACAACTCACAAATACTCTACTGCTTGTGCAACCACGCTTGTTTGAGGCTTCTCAAAATGGATCCTCGTTGTTACTTGTGCACCATGATCACTCAGACAAACGCCGTTCTAGTTTCTCTAAAACAAATCATTATTTTGTCTCACCTGCAATGAATCGAGAACCAAAGTTTCCATTTCAAAACCGTCTTCAGATATAACGTGATGAGTGAAATGTGGTAAATGTTGATAGACCTAAAACAGCTTTATTGAAAGTGGATATACTATAATGTTCAGGAGAGATCTGCACTCAGCTCAATACAGCTAGAGCTTTTACTGAATAATGGGTTTCGTTCAGCGGTTTTCCTATAGTAAGGTAAGTATGGACTACGGCGCACCGATTACTTCACACCGGTTTGAAGATACATTGTGTATTTTAAGCTTTTGCTTTCCTAGTACGACAGCTTATCACCCAGCAGCCAGTATTAAGTTCAGAGGCTTGTACTGCTTGCCAGAGTCTTCAACAACCAATGATGACAGCTGTAATTGGATATGGGCGCTTCCAATCCTTCGGTTCCGCTTATATTATAAAAAATATTAACGATAATAACAATAACACTGACGACGTATTCTTCTACCGTGGTCCAGAGGCACGCATGAATCCATTATCGGAGAATACAATGTCACTCAAAAGCGTGAAACATTTACCGATTTTAATGAGGGAGTTTCACATTATAGCAACAGAGCGATAAGGCTGGGAAGAGTTCAACCAAAGTAAGACGGATACGGCATGAATGGTAAATAGGATCCAATTTCGAGTCAATTGAAGCAACATTAGGGAATCAACCGAATTGAAGAATGTAGAGACAGACATGTCCTGGGACGAAGAAAATACAATATTCACAAGGACATCCCAAACAATGGCCAGTGATGCATACCCAAGGTGAATTACCTAGGTAATTGGTGATAGAGCAGAGAGACAGGTGAGAATTTCATGAAGGTGCATCAATGATCATCAATTTTCATACGGTTGTGGAGATGAGAAGGAATAGTGCCCCCTGAAAATGTGAGATAATTTTCACGAGAAGTAGCATGTACCATCTAATTTTGGGACTTCGCAGCTGGTGGAACAAGAATGGGGTTCCAAGGGGGAACAACCAGCAGGCGGAGTACTGTGTCCACGAGGAACAAGGTAAAGTAAGAAGGAAGGGTAAAAGCCCCTACGATAGGCAAGGTTACGCTGGTGAATTGGCAAATATATTATTTCGTTATTTTTTCTGCGGCTCTCATGTGACTGAGTTTGGCTTTTCTTTAGAGGGTTGGCTGCAGTTCGTGTTTGTTCTTTCATCACAGGAAGGAGGAGAATATCACCGAATCTGGGCCTTTCGTTCTTTGACTAGGACTCCTTGCATGGTGGTTTAAATGGATTTGATATCGGGAGAGCCTTGTAGCAAGAAGTTCCCAGACAGCTCCGGCGTAGCATATGTAGCAATATCAGGAATTTGTGCGGGTGAAACCTGGTAAACAAATGGTATTCGCGGTAGCAAGCCATGGGCTCTGTTGTACACGGGCAAGAAGGAAGATAAGCCGTCTGCGGGACATATTACAGCCACGATCTGGGTGCTAATGGGTATGTATCGTGCTACCTCCCTACATGAGGCAAGCTCCGGTGCCGCCTACCTACAGTAACGAAGCTATATGAAACGGAAGCCAAACGCCTATATATATATATATATATATACATATATATATATATATATATATATATATATATATATATATATACGTCACTGAAGAAACATAACAAAGCTGAAGCCTGGACGGATGTTTTCCACTCAAGTATCCGTTGTCACAGTTCATTTTTCCTCAAACTGTAGCCGGCTGGAAATTGATTCTTCACTCCTCCGATACCCCCTAGTTGCCCTTCCTCATTACTGAATGGTACTTGTTACTGATCCTGAAACTAAACTCACCTTTTCATGGACTGCTGTTCCTCCCACACTCACCAGCGTTCCCAAACGCCCTTTCGTAAAATTGGTTCCATGCCCCCCTGTTTCACGACTTATTCCTTTTATTAAACCCCGGTAAATCCGTCATTCAGAGTTTGCACCATCTTTATGGACGGCTATTCTCTTCGCATGCATCGATTTTCCCGATTATACTTCCATACAATTTGTTTTTTCTCCTTGTTCAGAACTTACTCTGTCCGCAGAACCCCACAAAGCCTCCATTTTCCTTGGCTTGCATCATTCCCGTTTATAATGCATTTTTGGCACCGACCGTCTCAGTATTTCTACGGTGCACCACAGTCCAGCTCGTACTTGGAACAGGTTTATTTTTTCTGCTCATATCATTATAAGAGTGGTCCATTCAAACCATTGCTGGCTATGTTTTTCCATTGCTCATAATTTTGACTTTTATCTTCAAAATTTGAGAAAATTCAATCTTATCGAGTAGCGTGTTACACCGTGATCATGCGCTCGCGCATGCGTTTTGACCATGGGGGAGAAATATATCACTATTATTTTTTAAATGCTGGTGACCGTCTGTCCCTGTATCGACAGAGAGGGCTATGAATGTAGCTGACTTCATATGTTTTAACTAGGGAAGGCGTGCACGGACAACGTAATGCGGCATCAGCGAGCTGCTCGGAAATGGAGTGAGGGACCTGGAAGGGTCTGAACTGCAGGAGGTGGGGTCGGATTTTGTGGAGAGCTCATTCGGCACGCTATCACCTCGCCCAAGGTTAGGCAGAACCACTGAGGGCTTAGCTCTTACGCTCAGTTGTTTCTGGGGGTATACCGTGAGCAGGCTTGGGTCGTGGCTGTAACGGAGAATCTATCCGTTACCGAAGGCGCGTATTGCATGAATCCGATGCCCTCTCAGCCAGAAGTGCTCCTGGTATTTGGTTTTTTATTTTACTTCAGAGGAGCGGGAGAACGTGCTTACGCTACAGGTCGTAAGTCCCATTTTTTTCCATCCCACTATTCTTCAAGCTCGACCCATGGGGCCAGCCGCTGCCGGGGTTGGCTGCTTTTCCCCGCATGATAAGACAACCACAGACTTGTTTCCGGTTTCTTATCGGCGGTTTCGCGGCCTTCAGCTGTGGATGAAAAAGAATGTAGGTGTTAGACATACGGAACGACTTAAACACTCAAGGAGTGCAAAGTTGGCCGCTCGCTTCAGACAGGGTCAGAGCCCGACGACTTTCGGTTTATATTTGAGCCACCTGCTGTCACCACAACATACGGTGATACGTCGAGGCAACCGTGTATCGTAATTTCTAATGGTAACTGACCATTGAAAGTTTGATAGTGGTCAGTCAAGACGACGTTTAGTGATGCTGAAAATTTATAACGACTGATGCGAATAAACTATAGAAACTTACTTGATTGTTGGCTGAGACAAGAACAACGTTGTCCGATTTAAAAATGGGGTTGCAAAAATGGTGCGCTACGTGGTCTAGTGGGAACAATATGATTGATCTGGTAGATGTGTATTGAAGGCGTGATAGTGGAATACTCCTTTTAGACGCATCACTTGTGGAATTTTATTCACCTGTCGGAATGATCGCATTAGGAACACTGACAAATTCGCCCAATGCTCTCTCGCATAAGACTCTTCTAAGTTGCGTCAGGATCTGCCCCCACAAATGGTCTATAACCCTTGGTCCTCTGTTCGTGACACGCTAACGAATACACTCGGAAGGGCGCGAAAGAGCACAACTCAAAACGCCGGAGCGGGGCAACCCTTGTTTTGGGGGAACGAGACGGCTTGAAGACGGCGTACACAGGCGGAGCAAGTGGCGCCACAAATTCGGTAGTTGCTTAGATAAACGATTTTGTTATTTCTTGTAATCATGTCTTTTCAGCGGTTCTACAGGGGTCTCCCTCTAGAGGGCCGACGCTGTTGGCCTTGGATCTGTGATCGGTACGTCGGCTCCGGTGGCGACTGACGTTTTCCATGCCTCGTGCTGCTATTGGACACGACAACGAAGCTAGAAAAAACCATTCACCATGGCTCACTATGGTCGCTGAGCGTCGATCGCAAAATCTTGTCCTACTTAACGATGAATCCAACCTAGACAGATCTTGCTTGTGACTTTGCAATGATGGATGGACCGTGGGGTTTATCCTCGTGGCTGGGTGAGCTTTAGTACCCGCATTTGGTGTGACCACTGTTTTGCTTTCTCCCGGTCATTAAAAATTCACGGGTGGTATTGTATAAACGAACTCACCTGGGAGTCGTAATTAGCATACGCAAACTAGCTCAACCGAAGTAACACTCACTTCGGTTTTAAAGTTATTAGGCAGCCCTAGGAGAACCATCGGTAAAACTTTTCTCCAAAAAGGGTTATAACCGTTGCGAGGGGCAACCTTCAGTGGGCAATGAAATCGCACTACCATGCCATTAGCCTGAGGAAGATAGGCCGTGGTCTTGTTGTATCTGTAACGGAAAGCCTGCAGTAGCTCTTGGAGAGCATCGTCAGATTTAGAACCCCGATCAGTAGTCACGACAGCCGAGCAACAGAACTGACTTACCCAACCAGTTAGAGACTCTTATGCAGCTTCCTCTGGGGTAAAGCGGGGAATAAGTATGGCCTTTGGCCGGAGAATGAAACGATCTTCACATGTGAGGATGTGAATGCAGCCGTCGGATGTTGAAAGGGATCCCTGAGATCCTCAGTCAAGTGATGAAAACGTGCGCCCGGCCCACAGAGTGTGCTCAACGTAGAACCAGTGTGGCGAGGTATTTCAACCCGTTGGCATTGGGGACAAGAGCAAGCCCGAAGAAGTACGTCACGTTTGACGCAAGGCCAGACAAATCACTCGGTGACTAGTTTCAGTGAGGCGGTTACACCAGGATGCGAAAAGTTGTGGAGGCTGATAGAAATTTGCCGGCAAAATTGGCAAGACCTAGTGATCGGGATTGACCCAGTGACACAGCGCAAGTAATAGCTACGTCCGAAGTTAAAAGGGCCACTGGCACTAGATGCAGGGAGCTGCCGTTCCTGAGCTGCTAGACCTGATGATGTGTTGTTTGGTCCACGGTAATATCTCCTAAGTTTATGTCTATCGGTATTGGGTCGTCGATATTGTGTACGCATGAGAATGCATCATCTACGGGACTGTGTGCCCCAGAGATGTGTTGAATGTCGGTAGTTAACTGCAAAACACGGTCTAAGTGGCGAATCTCGCATGGCAAATGTCGAGCACAAGATGTCTGGAGAGAGTAGATTAGTGACTTACGATCTGTGAACACTGTGAACGTTTGGCTCTCTAGTGTGTGTCCACTGTGCGGGATACTCAGATAAATTGCCAATATTTCTCTGCCAAACTTACTATATCGGGAAACCGCAGGTCGGAGTTGCCTGCGGAAGAAGTCTATTGGTGGCCATTGGCTACTGCCAGATTGTAGCAACACTCATCCAACTGCCGTGTCCGAAGCATCTTTCCCTAATGCCAGGGGGCAGAGAGCTCGGGGTGTTAAGGGTGATCTATGTTGGCAACAGCCTACTTGATCGAAGCAAGAACTGCTTGCGCCGTGTCCAGAAAAATGCATTTCCGCCGACCTCCACGTAAGAGGTCTGCTGAAGGCTGTATTATTTCGGAGCAGTGTAGGATAAACAGACTATAAAAGTCAAACAATCCAGAAAATTAGCGCAGCTGCAGGTAGGAGTGAGGCTCAGTATAATCGCGAATTGCCGCCACCTTGTCAGGCAGGGGCTGCATTCCCAAGGCCGAGGATTTTTGGCCCGGGAATGTAATATTTGTCCTACTGATTCTCATTTGGTAGGATCATTGGTTACGCTGTTCTGGCTAAGGCTCTTAAAAAGAGCGCGCAATTATGTCATGCGCTCTGCTCCTGAAGAAATTGTCGTCGAAACATCGGCTCAACAAGTGAAGACATTTTTCAGGCCGCAAGTTGCTTCACGCATGAATCTTTGAAAAATGTGGGATGCATTGAAGAGCCCAAACGGCGTGCACAAAAACTTGAACGGCCCGAGGGGAGTTGTGGCAGCGGTTTTAGGAATGTCAGCCTCAGTTATCGAGGCACAGTGCTAGGCCCTAATGAGGTCGATTCAGTTTGAAACGGGAATACCAGAAAGGGACGAAGTCATATCTCGATTATGTGGAATGGGTTACCTATCTGGGATCGTAGCCGGGTTGAGGGTCTTGTGGTCGCCGCAAGGGCGCCAGTCGTCGATACGCTCAGGAACCATGTGGAGGAGCCCAGAGGCCACTGAACGACCTTGTTAAGCTTAATTCTGTCGTGGTTTCGAACTCAGTCTGAGCTATGCTGAGCTTGGCTAGTGCCAAGCAACGTGGTCGGCCAAATGTTGGGGGTCCTTCAGTGACATTGTGGGGGTGATGATAGTGGCCACCGCGGGAAGGGGTCCAGATTGCCTTAGAATTGCCGGGTGAGCTGAAAGTTGGTATGCGGAGGGGCTTTCGGTCTAAAGTTTGATGTATAGGGGCGTGGTGTGATTCACTGAGGAATACGAACCGATTGCCGAAGAAGTCTGTCGTTTGACAAACCTGCACCGTGCATCCACCAGGCTTCCGAAATGGTCAACGAGCTCAATACCTCTTATGGGGTAAGGGACTTCTGCTACTGTAAACTTACAGCGGAGGGTGCAACGTGGATCTAGGTTGAGCTTGAGTGGCTAACGGCAGCGAGTAGCAATGGGAGTGCCGCCGAAAGCACGAATTTGTTGAATTGACGGAATCGTTGAATTACCTGTTTCCTTGGTATGGCACACTCTGCTGCTACGGTGTTAATTAGGAACAGGTTGTTGGAAACTAAGTCTTGAACATGCAACAGGCGACTGGTATTATGGCAGCCGACCGCGCTGGTCGTCGGAATGCACCGGGATATTAGTTTCCCCGTTCGGCACTTGGGAAGGCGCAGCGGGCTTCCCAGCGCCGGGCCTTTTCCCCAAACCGTTCGTGATATTGACAATACTTTTATCAAGAGGAACTAGTGGGGCTGTCAGGGAAAGGGCTTCCGAGTCGTTCTTGTCGGTCAAAGTTGTGCTAAGGTTTGTGGTCCGTACAGTGGTATTACCTAGGAGGGTGAAAACGTTGGGAAGCCCGCCTGAATGCAGTTATCAGAGTGTCCTAAGAGTGTGTTCCTAAGGTGGGAGCTGTGATCTGGGGGCCCCTCGAGCTTGTCACGGTAGTAATCTAAGGATGTTACCGTTCCATAATACCGTTGCTAGTTTTGCCGCTTCAGCGAGCCTAAGATGGCTAGAAACCTCTAGCAGTGCTCGAATATTGGCTGGTAATGGCTGTACTCATAACTCTTCAAGGACTTTTCTATAAAAGTTGCCCCACCAGTTCTTGCATTCCTCTTAGTAAGGCAGAGGGCTTCTTGCTAACTAACTCTGACCCTTGGGTCTTCCTCTTCGGTCTTACCGATCCTCATGGCAAAAGACAAGAGAATACCGCTTCTTTCCTGGCTGTGTAAGAAAAGTTATTGAATATTGCGTCGCTTATCTGAACAGCAGCTTCACTGGAAAGACGACCCACAGTCCACATGTAATGAGTACACAAGCCTGTAATTCTGTATATTTTAAACTCTGTCTCTAACATATGAAACCAGATTTGGAGATCATCAATAAATAACTCAGGGGCCGCAAGTAAAACTGTCAAAACGGACGATTCCGGACCAGGCTTACTGCCGTTGCTAGCTGAATGTGCTTTGGTATATCAAGTGTAAAACGGTGTACAAAGAATGACTGAGCAACCGAAAAACGCTTATACTATCGACGCAAGAAAGATACAAGACGAGCGTTGTAGCTGAAGCTGAGCTTTACCGATTATAAGTCGAAAAAAGATGTAACTGAATAAGTGCGACGCAAGGAATTACCTGTTTCCTTGGTGGAATAAATCTGTTGTTCGTGTTCACCTGTTTGGGATTCTCCTGAGTTAAGTCAAGACTTGCCCTCGCAAATGGTCTATAACCCTTGGTCCTCTGTTCGTGACACGCTAACGAATGCATTCGGAAGCGCGCAAAAGAGCACAACTCAAAACGCCGGAGCGGGGCAACCTTTGTTTTGAGGGAACGAGATGGCTTGAAGACGGCGTACACAGGCGGAGCAAGTGGCGCCACAAATTCGGTAGTTGCTTAGATAAACGATTTTGTTATTTCTTGTAATCGTGTGTCTTATCTGTAACACTATTCCCAAAAGAAGTAGGACTTGACGAGATGCGTACCCTAGCGGGAAGTTTATTCCATGCTTTGCGTGAGCGGATGAGGATGAAAATAGGCGACATTTAGGCACGACGGCCGTGGAAGTGAAGTTGGAATACGGCTCAGCAGCAAGTTTAAGCTGCGGACATTAAAATGCGGACTATTTGTAGGAAAAACCAGCCCGCGCACAAGTTTGAATAGCAGAATGGCATTCATTTTCAGGCGTAGTGGCCAAAGGGGCTCGAGATGAGGTTGGCCACTCCGCTCACAATGAATAGAAGTGTGTTCTTTCCAATCAGGTGTATGGTAAGAGAACTTTAGACGTTCCTGGTAGCGGCGGGGTATACTTTGTCTCGTCAGAGCTAATGGAGACGCAGAGCTCGAGAAGTAGCCTGGCATGGAAGTGTTATACAGCGAGGAAGTTGTCCTTTAATGTGTCAGAACCGAGATCGGTTCGGAGTTTATCCTTCAGCTAAAAGCAACGAAAGTTCAGATCAGTTAACCGTCTTGCCTTAGCTATTTGATAGAATAATTGCTCGGAGAAGTTAGAAGAGGGCGAGTAAATCAGGCCAAAGTCTGTTACTGAGGAAGAAATTAAGATAGAGCGGCCTCTGAGCAAAACGGACCCAAGGCTTATGGCACTTTTGTGGGTAAGTAGAGAACTTCTGTCCATCCAGAACTCCATATGCCACGAGTGGCACTAGTGGTCAAGAGAGGTTGTGCCACCAGAAAGGTTAGCTAGTACAGCGGACACATTGTATGGGTCAAATGCATACACTATCTTGATATCTTCATCAAATAGATACGGCATGCCATGGTGCTCTGTAGCAAGGGCGTCGCTCACGTGCACCAATAAAAGTAAGGGGCCTAAGACACCTCCCCGAATCGCTCCACTCGTAATGGGCGTGGATGATGACAAGTGGCTATCGATTTTTACTGCTTTGGAGCGCAAAATCAGGTATGAAGTCAACCAGGAAAAAAGTGTCGGTAACACAAAAGGAGCAAACTTGAGATAGTAGGTGGGTATGTGAAACCCCTTAGTCATATCCAGAAAGGGGATAATGAGAGCTTTCTTCATATCCGTTGCAGTGGTACCGGCAATAAAAACCAGAGGGTGGTTGGTGGTGCATGATCTGATAATAATGGAACCACTTTCAGAGGGGTTAAGTAAAATATTGTTAAGCAGGTTTTCGAGAATTTGCTCTAACTATCCACTCCATTTTCTCGAACATTACAGGAGTGTGGTTGATAGGGCCGTAGTTGTCGAGGTCATACGTAGAACCCCCCCCCTAAATAAGAAGGTGATTATGGAGACCTTCCACGGCTTTGGCTCCAGGCTTTTATTCATGAATAACGTGTATAGGTTCATGAAAAGAACAAAGAGATCCGTCCCGCTAAAACGGAGCAGGTCAGGAATAATCCCTTCAGGGCCAGGTCGGGAAGTTGGCCCATTCAAGTCGGCTATATTTTGGGCACGTTTGGAGTCAAGAGAGAAGCTAGACAGGGTTTTGGCATTTACAAGTGGCAGGGAAGTGGCAGGGAAGCTACACCGAGGTAGTCGAGAGGATATAAGATTAGCGGTAAATGCTTGTAATGCAGTTTCAGTTGAGTAAGCGGATTCGGAGTTTCAGAATATGATCTTGGAGTTCGCGCGTGAGTTGTGCCCAGACCGTGAGTTTAACTGTCTTCACAGGCATCCGGACTTTTTTGCATAGTTGAGGGTGGCATTTTCTCGACAACTGAGCTGTTGTCTCTTAAAGCGGTTGTACGTCTCTGACAGTTACTTCAGGCGAAGAAATAAAATAAAATCCCCTGGACCTTGAATGACTGCACCTCAATGCTATGATCTCCGGCTCTATTTATGATTTCCTTGGTGACGGCCCGGGACAGCGGGCAACGAAATAGGTTGGCTTGGACTGACACTCAAAAAGAATGGTGTGAAGGCAACCAGCGGCTAATTGGTGGTGTCGATTCGGGAAAAAGTTATCCCAGTTTGAAGAAAGAATAATTGAGGAAACTGGACCCCGATTAGTAATTAGTGACGGAAAAGAGGGCTCCGTAGTTGGTTGGAGATTGGTAGGGCACAAAAGTACTCAAAGGACCATTTTTTGGTCGATACCAGGGAGTTGATGTTACACTTGAGTCTTGACAGTACTGAGGCGAAGGGTGAAAATTATGCAGAGGGTGGTTTTCCTTCCAGTGGGGAATTTGACAGTTTGCCACCATAGACCCTTGCGTATACTGGAGATGAAGTTCAGTGAATGAGAAGGGCTGGTGTGTGACGACCAGGAGATTTGTGGGAAAATGAAACCCCCGGCAATGACTTTGTAACTGGAGGTGTGGTCGGTGACAAAGTTGAAGGCATCAATAAAGGCGTTGATACTATGTGAGTCAGTGCCAGGAGGACAACTTAGGCAACCTGAGGGGCAGATACTGTTATTCCAATCAAAAGACAACCATAAAAAGTCCACGAAATGATCAGGAGTCGGATGGGTTATAGCAGATATATGAATAGAGCACCGCACGTATGTCAGGCTCTCACCTCCTCTTCGTGAAAGCCCTGGACTAGAGAGGGCTTGATAGCCCGGCATACTAGTGCAGCTGGTAGATACGTGCTCGGAGAGCCGCGTTAGTGACCAAAATAATATATATGTTAGCATGCAGTTCTGTGAGCTTCGGGTGATTGGTTTTGTATACGAGGAGGCTTGCACTAATGAGCATAAGGTGGAGGGCAGTAGTCGTGGAGCAACCATGGTTTTGATGACGGCCTTGTTAGGAGGGTCAAAAATGGCTTGGGATTGAAGCGAGAACGATATGATGTTAAAGGTGGAATTTGTTGAAGCTACAGGCATCTTACGGGGCTTCATGAAGTGAGAGTGAGAGATTGAAACGGCAGCGAAAGGGTTAATGATGAAGGAGGCTTTGGTAAGGAGAGTCATTTAGCATAGCATGCGGTGGAATCGGGGTAGAATATGGCTATGTTCGGTGGTGGGGGCAAGGGAGCATGAAGTTGCGGATGGTTGATATAAGGCATGCTACGGATCGGAAAGGGGTCAACCGTGGTCCACACGTTGAGGTTCCGACCGGTAGATCGCCCTAGGTTATCCGGGATTGACGGAGTTGACAGCAAAGACGGTAACCTCGGAGGAAAATTTTTGATGTGGTACTGAGTCGGTGAACATGACGACGGCAGCTTCTGAGTTGATGGGCTTGGCATGTAACGGTAAGGTGCGCGGATCTTTGGGTGGCCAAATAGATGCGCTGGTGGGCTAGCCTCAAGGTGAGCAGCGTTATACTTTAAGGGTGATGGTGCTGGAAGACATGGACGGGCTATAGGCTGACCAGATGGGACGCGGAAGATCGTGGATAGTTTGCCCATTAAAGCTGAGAGCATGATGACTTCAGTGTAGGGGGGTCTTGGCCATCAGTAGCTATAGACGGAGGGGACGACTCTGCGGCCGAAGCAACGGGAGATAACTTTGTAGCTAGCTGAATGCTGCTAGGTGGTTTGTGGGAATCTGGAGATTTCTTGGCTGGTATGGCAGATGGAGCAGGACCTGAACGGCTGCTGGCTGGAGGAAAGGACTCCACTATCCCGCTGTAAGTAGACCATTTTGGAGACCAGGGTGTTATTTGCAGCCGTCCGGGAGGATGTTGTGGTGTTGGGGGCTAAGATGACAGTTCTAGGTCTACTTTTCGCGCCAATGAACAGGCGGCATGAGTGATGACCAGCTATTGAAGATAGGGACAGTTCACGGGGATCGAGTGGCACCGGCCCAGAGGGAGATGGCAATACTTGATTGTCGGCTGTGTATCTAAGATCCTCCCTCTGCAGCAGGGTTTCATCATGAGTTATTTTTGTCTTTTTAAATGAGAAGGTTCGTGCCATGGGCTCTCACCCTCTAAAAAATTCATCGGCAGCGCCTCCCTCCCAGAATTGGAACAGTAGTGGGTACAAGTTCCTTGGTGACCTTCTTCTGAGCTGTTGCAGTAGCACCCGTAGTGTGGCTTACTGCAGGCCGCAAGCGATGGCGGTTTGATCGATCAAAGGGCCAACGGTGTGAAACAATGAAAACTACTACATTTTTGGAATTTTCATCTTTCGGTAAACTTTGAACGAAGTTGAGTCCAGCAAGCGGCCAGCCGATAGTAGACTTTCCGTGTTCGGGTGTTTTGAAGGGTCCGCAATACACGCAGATGGCAACAATATGGTCACAGTATCATCTGAGGAAGGTAGCAGACTCTCTTAGGACAATGGGATTCGCTGAAGCCCAACATATTGGTCACCGGCTTCGCTGGTTGTGTCGACTAGTGGTACTGAACATATTGCCGATGAGGTAGAAAGCCGAAGGTGTTTGGTGCTTCTAGGATGAGCGTGATTAACCGTTTGAAGAATCAGGCAAGTTGCAGTCGATGAAGACTTGACATGGCAAAGAATTCTCATAGAAACGGATTTATAAGTTAGTCGTTCAGAAAAAAATCCGTGACTTATTTTGCGGTATCGCATTATCCTGAGAAGCTGCCTTGAACGGATATGCCCTAGATACCTTAGTATAGGCTGTACCAATAACATCTCGCTTAAGGACGTGGTGCGGCTTAAGCCTTGAATAAATAAAAGGGTCAGTTGTAGAATCAGCTTTTGGTTGATTACTTCCGCCGCTCGAACCTTACTGTTCCATAGAGGTCTTGACTGATAATAGGTGTGCTGAATGCTCAATAGCTGACAGTTCAGATGCACCTTTGAAAATGCATTCCCTGCTAAATCAGTGATGATCCGAATTCTTTCCGTTAGAACAGTCTGCATGCGTCTATGTCTTCATACTCACGGAAAGCTTTAGAACATCCCTACAGCTACCTTTTAAGTGATCTTCACGGTGTTAGAACAACTCGATCGGGGGTACCTCAATGACTAGAACGGAAGGTTCAATTCTACTTCTACTAACTACCCTACTGTTTTGAAACTTGACTGTGGTGTAGGTTCGGTGACACCGATCAAAATAGTATTCCGAAGGTTCCGACTCCAATAAGAGTGTATGTGAACGGAAGTCACAGGTATCACCCTTTGAGCAATAAGCAAGTAATTCACACAGATAAAAAAATATGATTGATTTATTCGTTTTACTTTCTGGGTCGAGGAATTTCCACGTTCCTGGAGAAAAAGTGAGCCGGAAGGTCTGCAGGTGGCGTGCGTCTACCATGTTTTGCTTGAGGTTCTTCATATATGAGAGTCAGCTAAAGATAATAACAGTAATGATAGTAACGACAGTAATATTGATAATGATAATGATACACTCCTCAAGCGTGATTGAGAATCATGCATAAACCCACGATCAATGTGCACATTTTTGGCCATGGGATGAAATACGCACAACTTTTACAAGAAGGAGCCACATTTCGGTGGTGAACCAACTATGAGCTCGCAACCGAGGAGCTTAAGAGATCCGTAGCGTCTTCAGAGTGATAGTGCAGCATATTGAGCATATGGGGTGTTAGTTTCCATCTGTTACTGAACTTTTTGGTAGAGTTAAATTTCAGTGGAGTGACCGTGTTAAACAACCAGTTGCAAGGTTACAAATGACTGATTCAAAGCAAAGAAAGAAAGTGAGACTCTCAGGTAGATTAGGGTAAAAAAGACCAGTCGGCAGAGCATAATTCTTCCTGTGTTTATAATTAGGCGGATTTGGAAGCTTATCAGACAAATAACTTTGGGGACAGAGGGGGACTATCAGAGAGCTTGAGAGAGGGTTTGCCGTGATGGAAACTGGAAAGCTATGATAATAACATAATGATTAGGCCATGGCTTACCAAAATAGAAATATTGAAGTAGATGGCAGATCGACCTGAGTTGCAGAGCTGCACCTATTACTGGGTCAAAAGCGCAGAAGGGTTTTGGTGGAGTACATGGATGGGTAACAGGCGTCATATAGTTACCATTTTAAAGGTGAAATGTAAAATTTTCCCACCGAGGTAGGGTGCAGTACCAAAGGAACTTATGCGAAGAAAGTGATTAGGGAGGCAGATATAGAATAAAACGAACTGATGAATGAAGAAAGTGACAAGAGCTGGTGGTTATATGTGGACTTAGGTTAATGATCAAAAGAGTGACTTATCTGGAGTTTGAGATCGTCTGCCAGATTGATAACGAAAGAGGTTGCCGGAAGAAAACTGATGTGATCAGAAGATCAACCCCTTCGTGGCAGGTTAGTCATGTTCCCACAGGGGAGGAGATAAGACAATCTGGGATGCCCAGCTATAATGATTACAGAGTCCACTAGCATACAAAGATGGAGATCAAGAAAGTGGAAGGCAAGTGTACACCCGTCGATGATCAGTTAGCTATTTGTCGTGCGAAGACAACAAAGAGGGAAAAACGCGGGGTGGGTCCATATAATTTATGCACCTACCCTGAAGATATGATGCCTCGCAAGATCGAAATAAAGCAACTGAAGAGCACCACAGAGGAACAGTGGACTGATGAGGACCGTGAAGAATCAACCGTTACATAACTAGCTGCTGAACGATGGTGGAAAAATACTTCGGCAAGGAATGTCCATCGGTTATTATGGCTAGAAAATGGACTGCAAAAATCACCGTGCAAATGAGTGAATATATCAAAGGAAGCCTCAGATTTGTCATTAGGAGTGGATAAGTTTACGGACGGGGACGGTAGTTAGTCAGGTGCGAAACTTATGGAACGCAGAAAAGAAGGGATGTGGCGAAAAAATGGGCTGATTGTAAAGGCGATCACTGCTCGGCAAAAATGTGGTGGTGGCTAGATATAAGGAATACGCGTGAATACTTTCATGAATGGGGTGGAAAGTACTCGCTGTGGTAAAATACTCAAAGATGATGGTAACACTGGCGGCAAGCTCCAGGAAAAACCCATGGAGTTACTAGATGACGGCACGAATGGCCTGGTGGCAGCAGCCAAGCAAGCATAAAAAATTTAGGCTTGCAATCCTCAAACGGTGCTAATGGATAGGACTGACCGTGGGTTAGAAGCTCAACCTGATAACAACTTTTGATGACAGGTGGTGCGATCCGCCAGCCTAGTTACGCCAGCCCATCGTTTCAGACTTCCTGCACCCGATACGCGCCGGACATGGAGGTGGACCTGACGGAGCCCTGCAACCTTGGGAACCACTATTGGGCACTTTTATTTTTTAAGCAATGGATAACGTAGCCAAGGGTATTTTGCAAAGGGACCAGGAAGCCAAGGCGGGTGAAAGGAACGATTGATTGGCGTGCTAGAAACGGATTTGCATCCAAAGGCGATGGCCCGGATAGCGACTGACGTAGTACCCACAGTGACCGGACGCCTAAGAATGGAGTATGTGCATAGACGGAGAACGGTGAAGGGAAGGTATGAAGGGAGGCGAAGACTGGGCAGATCCTAGTTGGGGGTAAACACTCAAAGGCTAGTATGGAAGGAGTCTAGGCGAAACCGCTCCAGGCCGATGAACGGAAATTACTGATGGTGGCCGCTTACCTTCGGCAAAGGGCAGATAAGTTGTAGAAAACCCACAAGGTGTAATGTACGATCACTACAGGATAAATGGAAATGCTACGGCAGTGCAAGTACCTCGGGTAGCTTCAACCAGGGAGGAAAGTAAAATGGAGATGGTACGAAGTATTGCTAATGTTATGCCATAAGCGCAATACAGTCAGTGCTTCGCTAGCGGTGTGTGGTGAACACATGGACTGAGGCTGCACCATGGACGTAAACTTGAGTTTAAGGGGAAGCTGGCTACGCGAAAGAAGGCAGTTGCCGACATGCTGGGCATCGCCGAAAAAAGGCAGAAAAGCGGGGAAGTCGTGCATTTTGTAAGCGGAGTGTCTGTTGATGGTCCTAAGCGGAGGCAGCTTGACCGGCTATGACCGTATGCACCTCGAAACCAATAGGCGTGGCTAATAGAAAAGACATGGCGGATGGATGACCAGATTTCCCGCCGCACTCGCAGAAGGAGAAAATATGGTGAAGGAAAGGCTTCACGTGTTGGTTGCCGTGGGTTCTGGTTATGAAGGAATGTTACTTGAAAGCCTGATGCCTCTTGTGGGTGGAAGCCAGAAAGTAGGTGCAACCTAGAGAGGTTAGCAAGCAGTTAAATGTGTACTCTGGGCAGACTTATGCTAGGAAAGGGGAATATGGGCTGGAAGAGGGATGGTCCAACTATATTTTTCCCATGCCTTTTGATAAGATCAGGAGCTACGGGAGCAGGACTTTCTATGAGGTGCCCATGAAGAAATGCGTGAATGCGAAACAAATTTTCTGTTCAAGTGAGATAATTTTAAGGTCGTTTATTGCCGCTGATGAACAGGAGTGGAAGTGAAGTTGGCATGTCCCGCTGATGTCATTCTATTTTTAATGGCTGAGTTGGAGGCCTTCTTCAAGGGCAGCATCGGCACTGATGCATCCACTGGACATCGTGATGGCTTTAGGAAATATGAGATAGTTGTTAGGCATAAGCTTGAACAGATGCAGGGGGTTAAGTAAAGCCGAAGGCCGTTCATTCCAAATGCCGTAGCAAACTATTCGAAAGGATTGAGATCTCAGAGCTGACTTGCACAGTGGCACTGGATTGTGAGGGAGGAAATTTCTGAAAGGATAAGCGCTCGGTGAGTTGAGGGACAATGGACAAGCTCTGAAAGCATAGCCGTGGATCAGTTTGAATTAGGTCAATTTTAGCCGAAGGCAGCGGATCCAGAATGTATCCAGAATAAACACCCCACAACTTTCACGATGGGTCGTGGCAGAAGCTGTTCCAACTAGAGTTTAGTGAAATAGCGCTGAAATTACTCCAGGGTGATTGTGGCACATTTGAAAAGATGGAAGAAGATAAAGGAACTATATTCATACAGGGGTTGCACGTGAGAGACCAGAGCAAGGTCTACTGTGCAGCTGTCTAAAGCACCGAAGAATAAGGTCATTCCGTCGTTTGGCTTCGGCATATTGGAATATGGTCTATTCGGATAAAGGTAAAACCAAGAGTATCGAAATATTAGGTCATGCACGACGGGGCTGATAGGACTGTGTGGTCCACCGAAGGTGGTGGCACCCGGAAGCAATTAACACTTTTGGCGGGTACAGGACCCCTGGATGCTGAGAATTCCACCTGACACAGATGGCACCAGTCACCGAACGAGGTAAGATGTTGCTTGACGTTATTTGGCGTAGATGACGGACTACATATAGGATGGGATTCCACATGTTTGACGTCATCCCCAAAGGGGAATAGAGTGCAATAAAGGACCACACGAGAGATATCACTTATACATATGGGGAACAACAATAGTCCAAGAACACCACCTCCAACCACACCACATGTTCTAGGTCCGGTAGAAGAATAGTGGCTTTCGACTTGTACTAACTGGAATTGGGGGGTGGGCAAGACAGTTGCGACAGGAGTAGGTTAAGCAGGCCCAAAGTTTTGAGTTTGATAGGCAGATGCCGGAGAGGTACTCGGCAGAAGGCTTTGGCAGGCCGGGGAATAGGATTCTTGTAGACATGCCTCCTAAATAGCTGAGCTTGGTTCGTTGAAGAGGTCAGTTTGACTGTGCAAGCACGGCCGGGTTTGACGAAACTATGTTGACCAAGGTTTAGCAGACCGTTGGATATTAGATGGTAGACCACTTTGGGCTTCTTAACTCGCTCCATAATTTTTCATACCACAGGAGTGTGGTTAATTGTCGTTAGTTATCAGCGTCGTCCTTTGAACACTTTTTGAAACGGAGTGTGTTAAAAGAGCACCTTCACTGCTGTGGCATCACACTATTATCCGTGGAAAGTATAAATATGCAAAGTAAAAAATAGCCATTTTTAGACCGCTGAAGCGAAAAAAGGTTGGTGGCGTCCCATCTGGCCCGGATTCTTGTGGTTGACTAGCCTTGGGAACTAGCGTGTGTATTTCAGATGACGTAAAATAACGGTTGTTGCTGTAGTTCTAGATGTAACATGGACGGGAGCAGGATGAATATTGGCACACATGGGTGAGGAGAAGTGGGAGCTGTAAGATTCAGTGTGAGGTTGATCGTAGATGACGGTTCAAGATTAAAAACGCGGCCCAGTAGGACTTGGTGGGCTGAACCGAGTTTTAGAGGGGTCGTGACGTACTAGGAGTGGGCTTGAGTGAGAACGATATATTTGGGCGGCTAGCTATTGCAATAAAGTAAGGATAGCATAACTAGGACGATGGATTAGAGGATTAAGTTTCTAGGTGGGATTGTTAAGGGCATCGGTCGTGGTGCACTAGAGAAAATTGGACCCGTACTGAGAAATACGAAGGTGCCACGGAGTATGCGCTGACTCAGTGGTGCTGGCGCATTGCATATGTACCTGAGTGCTTTCAAGGTACCACCTTGAAGCATTCACGGTAAAGCTGGCATAATCCCGCTTTCCATTAAAGAACAGAAATTAGGACAGCTACGGTGCAAGAACTGGTCCGGAAATGGTGAAGGCAAGAACGTGCGATAGGGGCTGGAATTTCGGCAGGGAAGCTTACCCTGACGGTCTACATTCAGTGTTCGTGGTGGGAGGCACTACCATCCGGTTCATATAGGGGGTGTCAAGGTAAGCCTCTGTTAGCATCCAGCGAGTTTCATGCCAAGGGTGATCCGTATCTTTCAAATTTTTTACTTTTTAGGTTTTGATAAAGTCAGATATCTGCTCGTCAGAGAAGGCGGAGCTGCTTTTGGTGGGTGACCGAAACTCCCAAGCCCCGACCGAAACACGGATGGTGTGTGACAAGCCGAGGTGGATATACGTCAACCACACACGTCATTCAGTAATAACACTGCCGTCAGAGATATGAGTCGCACTTGACAAAGCAAGTTTCTTGGGTACACAAAACGGTGGGACCTTTCACTCTTTCACGCCAACTCCTGTCTTTGTTTCGGTTTTGCTTCATTGGTGGAAAGCCTTGTGTTGGAGAACAACTGCTATCAAGAATGCCCACTGATGTGCTAAGGAAACACTTGCCATATCAGGGACGTCGGGAACACCAAAGCGATCTACATGAGAAGTAAAATACTGAGGCCGTCGGATTCATCCCTAGCCCGGGGCCTTTCGATGAAATTCACCCATACCGAAACGCCGTGTCACGCAAGGATGAACCGCTACAAGCGGCAAGCAAACAAGAAAAGATTAGCAGGTATAACGAAAAACGCAGGACACGATCCCGGCTATTAGGAAGAATAGGATTACAGCCGAATTCAGTCTTCGGCGGCAGCTTCAATAATCAAAGTATTTTTGCTCACTTATAGGTCCATTCTTATTGCCCTGGAACCGGTGTATGTGGTTGGAGCAAAGTATGCCACCTGAAAGTTTGCTTCAGGTCTCACCGTATCCAACGGCGGAAAGACTGGCTCTAACGGGCGATCTGGCAAGTGGGATGGGCGAGTAGAAGGCAAAGCCTCTCGGAGGACAGACGCAGTAAGGGGTGAATGTTATTCGGGTGGAAAGGTTTATGTGGTGGTGCAAGAGCCCGCGCCATGTAAGTTTACCTTGGGCATCGTGACCACTATGTGTCAAGCTAGGGTAGTTCACTTCTCTGTCGGTGTGTGAAGGCGGCGGATGTACCCGGTGGTCTCTTGGCCAACGACCGTTGGGTATTTTTATGGCAATGACATTGGGCATGTTGCTGGGACTAATAAGGTAGCAGCATAGAAGATGGATCCCAGCTTGGGTAGTGAAGACTAGAAGTTGGTTCTCACTGTGTTTGAGACATCGAAATTAGACCTTCAAGTGCCTGGTGATTTGGAAGAAATTTGGTTTATAGTAGCTCGGTGAAAGTAATTAATACAGTATGGAGCCCCACACGGGGAGTAAAACGGAGATTGTAGGTTATTGATGACAACAGTACCAACGGGAACATATACTTGCCCCTGTAAATCTTTTGCAGGAGCAGGCCCCATGTGCTAAGCAAAACACTGGCAGCTCAGGAATTCTGTTTGCCTGGTAAGTTTTCAAGCGAGAGGAAGAGACTTTCAGCTACAAGGGCGCAGAATTTTCGTGACTTCGGCACACGGAAAAGTAGTGCCATGGCGATTCACAGGGAATGCAACATTTGTATGCGTGAACAATAGGATTGGCCCCTTGGCACTTCCCTGGATAACACCACCAGTTATAGGCGTACGATCTGATAGGTGGTCTCCGATAGGGACTGCCTGTAAAAGATCGGACAGGTATGATCAAAACCAGGAGTGGAAGGGGTCGGTTAAGCAGAGCGAGTGGATTATGGACAACAGATAGGCACGAGACAAGCGACCAAATGCTTCGACCGTACTTAGAAATAGGACAGCGGATAATGAGACGGTTAAATAAATCAAAACTATGGGAAAAGTACGGATATATTTTATTGGATTCCTCCTGAATGCTGATGAATGGTTTGTTTCAGGTCAGGAAATCCTGGGCTTGGGAGTGGGCCGGAGGCTTTATGGACTTGTACGTAGACGATGTGCGGTTTATCGGTTGATGGTTATGCGGATCTTGAGGAAACCCTTTAAAGCATGAAATAGTCGCCGAAGACTTCCAGTGCTCAGGAACTGCGCCGTTAACCACAGATGGTCTAGAAAAGTTAAGGAGCACGTCCGCATGGATGCCCCCTAGCCGGATAGGTGCTGGAGAAAAATCTTCCGGCCCTGGTTTGACACCATCTGAAATTTGACCCAGAACCTCAGTTGAACAACATAGGGACTATGGGTGAGGGGAGGGTTTGTGATATTTTATTATCTGATAGAAGTCCTAAAATTCTGAATCCACTTTCCAGGACGGACACAAGAGGGGAAATCGAGGGAGCTCGTGGGGCAAGAGAAAGAAAGCCGAAGTATTTTTGGAGCTTCGAGGTTACATGCTAGGTCTTCGCATTTCGAGGATGATCGGAAGCCATGCCGAAAGATTCGATAACAGGATCGAGGTTAAGCGATTTTCGGCCAGGTGCCGTAGACCCAACCCATTGTCATGCTTTGAAGACCGAATCCCAGTAGCAGCCAAAAGAGGTCGCAAGTAATATAGAGTAAAGGGTGGTTAACGATAGTGTTTGAGATGCTTTTTCGACGTATACCAAGCAACTCTCACCTTATCCGACTTCACAGGGGTCCGAGAATACGTCAAAAAAGAGAACAGAGCCGTGATCGAAAGACGGCTGCGAAGAAGAGCCCGGCTTTGGGTTACCTGTACCAGCAGCGTAATAGCGAGCAATTCTGGAACTTCACCGGTAGCAAATAGGCTTGGTGAAGACATCTAATCCCGATACGGTATTCATGGGGGCCTGGAATGGTGACTAACAAGCAGGGAATCAGTTCGGTTGTGGCTTTCGCATGACAGCTGCAGCAGGAGCTGGCTTTACAGAGAGGCTGTCACCTGTTATACTGGAAGTTGAGGCTCCTGATAGGGGTGCGGGTGGATTGACTAGCTTCGGTTTTAATGGCGGGGCTTCCGTTGGTGCTGACAGGTGTCGGTGGAGGCTGATTACCAAACGTCACCAACTTTTGGCTCCAGGGACACTGGGCAGAAAGAGGGGGAGAGTGTGTCCTTAGGCGCACCATTTCTTGGCGGATGGGTTTAGGGCATTGACTACAGCTCAATCGAGGATATATTTTCTGTGTAGGCCCCGCTTTTAACGCAAAGGATTACTGATAACTTCTGAAATGAAGACCTTGCCGATATCAAAGCAACGCTAAATGATGCTAAACACCACCACTATCCACCATCAGCCGACTGATCCCGAGTAAATAACCTGATAGTTTGACCTGTTCCCACCTACCATGGACCCAGGTAGTAGTGTTCCGTGCAGCAACCCAGCAGTTCATCTATACTGGCGCACCCATTGCAAGTCAAAGTCCTCATGGTCAACTTCTGATACCACCATCCTCATCCGACTTTCCCCTTCAACTACCCCTCCTGATAGTCGGCCACCTTAAGCATGGGCCATTTTTTCAACTGTTACGATCACCTACCATCGGAACAAAAAAGGCTTCTGCCATTCCTCCGGGGGACTACCCTGGCTTTCCTGAAAAACATATCTGCGCATCGCATATTCAGCATACTCATCAAATGATCCACCGAGGTTGGCTTGGTCTCCATCTCCACCGCTTCCGCCATGAATTCGCTGTGTATGTTGAGCTTTTGTTCTACATTTTATCACACTCCACAATTTCATCCGCTTTACTCGAAATTTCCCCTCACCATCCCTGACATCAGCCGATACTCCAGCTTCTTACATTTGTCATGGGCCTCGTGCAAGTTGCGCCCGTTTATCCTTCCGAAGAATATAATTCTTGCCGGCTGGTTTTGAGCCAAGGTTCTAATCCTTTGGGTCTTAAACTCTAGCCAATTTCGATTTTCCGTGGCACTTTTGTTTTGCCCAACCCGCCGTCTTACTTTTGAATTTTTGTCCGATCGCTCGCTGTCTTTGGGACGCAAATCTCAGTCATTTAGCGGATTCTCATGGTTTTCGGTGCCGTGGCCAAGTGACCACCCTTTTTTCAGTCACCACTGAGCCGCATAAATTTCTTCGCTCGATGGATCGGTGGTACCTTTGTGCTTGCTTTTGTGCGTGTTTTTTTGCGTGCCTCTCGAATCATTCGGTAAGCATGAATATTATTATTCATCATCGGCTTAACGTAATTTGGACTGTCTGTCACTTGTGACACAAGCTTTGCCGTCATGCGTAGCTTCACCCTTAAGTGAAATGGTAGGCGAGGTTGATGTTTCCACTATTCCCCTGCAGTATTTTGGGTTTGACTTGTGTTCGATCTCGTTGGTCTTTTGCCTTTACGGAAGAGTTCACCAAATCACTGTTACCTATTCTCGCCTGCCTGTCGGGATAGAAGGTCAGGACCCCGAAATTCGCCTGAGGCTTGTCCCAGATGACACCTTGCTCTTCTTCGGCCCTAAGGTTTGGCATTCCGGACAAGAAAGATCCAACTATCACCTCCAATGCGCCTACGGCTTCGAGGTCGGAGCAGCAGCCTGAATGCTCTGGAATGTGTCACACCCTTGCATTATATGAGACTATCGAACATGGAGCAGACGTCACACCCAGTTTGTCTGGTCTCGGGCGCTTAATCATTAGTCATATTTTGGGCCAATGCAAAAGAAAGACTGGACAAACACTTCAAAATCTTTCCTGGTCATGTATCGACTTGATCTCAGTTGAGCCTCTTAAACTCTCAATAATTTCCCAGCTCGCACTCGGCGAAGGTGGATTTGGTACTGTAGTTTTTCTTTCACCTTGTTCACCTTAGCTTTGACAACGTTTCCACGCTGTTCGACAAGCTTGCTGTATTGTGCCAAGCATCCCTTAACAATATTCAATCCTATTCCTTTAAAGTCGAATGACATTTGAACAGAGGCATTCGGCTTGACGACAGACTTGGGGCTCGCACTTTCTTGCTGACCCAGTTCATCGTCTATACCGTTCTCCATAGGTCGTTCATCTAGCTCTATCTGAGTGACCTTGTTCTCTGCTCTTTTAACCTGCTGC
Source organism: Fasciola hepatica (assembly GCA_948099385.1). Classification (NCBI taxonomy): domain Eukaryota; kingdom Metazoa; phylum Platyhelminthes; class Trematoda; order Plagiorchiida; family Fasciolidae; genus Fasciola; species Fasciola hepatica. Next base: position 4,715,926 of record CANUEZ040000008.1, on the reverse strand, counting down.
CCAGGGGTGACCAAATTTCGATCTTATTCAAGTATTCTCAGAATAAACTTAGCGATATTCCTGCCATCTGCAAAGTCCTCGGGAATAACAATACTGACGCTTGTTCCGAGAAGCCCGGAACATGCATCGTAGCAACATTCACTATCGGCAGGCAAATTATGAACAAGACAAACGCGGTAAACTTAACAACAATTAATGCAAAGCAAAGCTGATGGGGACAAAGAACTGTCAACGGTGGGTGTTCGGGCTTTGACTAGAATACGTGGAAAATACGGAGAATTCAGAACAGCCAAAGCCGTCCAGTCAAAACGAAAAACCAAATGGAAACCTGCAATTAGCGGAACGGTATTTGTAGCCACCGATAATGATATTCGTTTTTAAGGACGCTCAAAACATGCTTCTATCGGAACAGGCTAAGAGTAGAATTGGTGATAATAAATTATTTTACAAAGCTTCTTGCACCAGAGTCCACTAAAGGGCATTTTGAAAAATATCAAAATGGTCCGGCGCGACATGATTTTACGAGCAAAGTTAAGCGTATCCACCGGGGAAAAGTGACCCAGAAATAAAAAGTCGTCAGACAAACCAGCTAATAGAGAGAAGGCAAGTATTCACTCAAAAAGAAAGTACAATAAGAGAAGAAAAACCAGGTGAGAACTGAAGCATACTTTTAGCGGAGCTTTGAATGTGCACTGAACAGAGTGGGTCTCGAAACCGAAATTAACGAGGGCCACGAACAGGTGTGGGACGAGAATAGCAACTCGAGAAACTCGTCGGCAATTCGTAAGAACTTCAAAGCAAAAGGTGATCGGTTCGAAGCTTCTACAGTTCTAAACTGAAAATCATAAAAATGTTTGTGCACCCCTTGGGTTTGCAGCCAAACGGACCTAATAGCAAAGCCCAAAGACTCAGGATCAGGGACCCAAACACGATAGACAAAAATGACGTATTGCCAGATTCGTATGCCTTACACGACTAAAAACAAATTTTTGCGTGCTGTGTATAAAACAGCTCAGCAACACATTTTACACAATAAACACATTCGTAATGCATGCACAAAACTCGGAGGATTTTTTAAGGTGTATCTCCTGGAGAGCTGGAGTTAAGTGGACCCTGAAATTTGACTTCGATAGGGCGTTGCCCTGAAAAATGGAATGAACAGAATGATCTAAAAGAGTATCATGGTAGCTGTAAAGCTTTCATTCAGTTCCCAGGAATTTCACTTTTGTCGAGGGATGGCATTATGTTTGGGAGAAGCCGTCTTCATAACGACGGCTGAAAAGGTCTTTCTCAGTAAGCACGAAATTTCACTAACAGGAATAAGGGATTCGGCGGTGTCTAAAGGATCAGACTTATCGAAACTCTATCCATTGACTTGCTGCAATACTTTCTGCAGAAGTTTCAGCTCTTTCAATGCTTTTTGGGGCATGTTTGCGGCTTATAGTCCCAAATTAGTTAACTTGTTTAGTCCTAAGCAGTTTTTATTAAAGAAAGACCAAATACGAACCCTAAAAACTAAAATAAGTCCGATTCTTGGTTTCTGCGACATTCGATTATGAAACTGACGAAATAAAAGATATGTAAATCTAAGATATGCAATCACAAAGAATAGCCGAAATCACGACAGAGGTAAAACATTAAAAACTACCTCCAAAATGTGGGCGCTGATTAGCGGGCCTTTTATACATTTTCGCAGAAAACTGAGATATGGTCGACAAATTACACCGTTTGGGTTCAAAATGTCCCTCATTCATTCAGCGAACCTTCACCTTCTTTTGGAGATAGATGGAAGCTCGGGCTAGCTTTCCTTTCCCCGGACCACTTCAGAGCTAGTAGGTACCTGATAACCAGGAGGGCTAAAGGGTTGCTTCGAAATTAGGGTGACTTTCTTATGGAAAGTGCCCGTGGAAGAAATTATACACATGAAAGAGTAATCTTGGACGAAAGTGATAGACGAGTGCTAAGTCAGCAAAACCCGAAGTATGCTAGACAGACCAAGGGACATAAACGATGTACCGATGATTTTCCTCTTTCCTGCATCTCTGAGAACAAGAAAAACCGGGCTGCTTTGGGAGCTACCAAAAATACTCGGGAACATCTGGGTACGCGAATGACTAGCCACACAATGGCCTGTGCAAATCAAACTGAACAAAATGTGCAATCGACGGAAACGGAGAGTAGTAAGCCGGCGCTTCTGTGAAACTGCGCAACTTGAAGAATATAGCTGAACCTGTGTGCGTACCACATACCGGGATGCAGCATTGGTAATTGGTGAAGTTGGAATAAGACTCAGAAGCCTGAACGGAAGCAAGGTGGCTGCACCCCATGGTATTCACCGCGCCATTCTAAAAGTCCTGGCTACCACATTAGTCGAACCTACAACATAGATGTGTAGCGTTTCTCCAAACGCCGAGAAACGATCGGCCGACTAGAGATTGGAGCACGTAGAACCCATCCACAATACAGGTAAATTGGAGGGGACCTCCGTCTGCAATCAAATGAAATTACCGTCAGCCTTGAATCGCAGCAAAGGCATGTGAGAGATAGAGTAAATTACCATATTCTCAACCACCGGTTCGTAGCCAACCCCCAACATCGGTTTTGTGGGAGAGGATCCTGCCTGAATAACCTGCTCTCAGTTTTGATGGGGAGATTAGCAGAACAAGCCAACGGAAGTGAGGGTAGGTACATTATTAGGACCCCCAGTAAATCTTCGGCTCTTTTTAGGCTAAACACAGATAGCTAACGTAGCCCCTCATGTCGTGAGATGGATGAGACGTTACCTGAGTGCCTTGCTAGCACATAATGGGCTATCGGGTCTTCTAAATGTTGGCGGCAGCTAGGTTGAGCTAACCTTCGAAGACAGACAAAGCCTAGTCCACGCTGGCCAAAGCGTGCTAGAGTGCTACAAAGCTTTGTGCTGGACAGCTCTCTTCTCTGATGTTTATAAACTAACAGGTAAACACACCAGTATTCCGGGGCTTTTGTTTGCAGGTGACACCAAATTACTGAGGAGCTATAAAAGCAATAGGCCGTCTCATCTCAACCCAAAGTTAGGTAGACTCTAAAGAGCTCATCTTGGGAAAAGGATTTTTCAATATTTATACAGCTGATTCGTTTATTTGGAACGATAAAACGGTAATCCGGGGGTGAAGCCATACAACACTTACAGAGAGCCTTATATCATTCAAAGAAATTCGAGATTCCTGTAAAACTGGTGGAATTGAGGGTCCCCGAACCAAAGCCGCCTACCTTTTATCTCTCCTATAAAAACATGTAACTTGAAAAACCTCCGAAAAAGCAGAGGAGCTGGACAAGCTTTCTGTTTCTTCTTCAACTAGTGACACAGTACTAGTTTTATCCGATCCAGTAGCACCCTAGTACGAGCCACCCACCTCTACAAACAATTCACCCTCCAAAGTCGAATCTTTAATTTTGAATATAAAAATGTGCCACTGCCTCGCATCGGACTCGTTGCCATCGGCCATCTTTACGCTGAGGGGCCGGATATCCCAACTCTTTTGTCAGAGTTCATAAATTTGCCCATGGGGTTTAGCCGATACCCTTTACGGTGGGAAAACCTTGGTTATTATTCAAATTCAAAAAAAGGAAACAGGAGAATGACCATGTTAACTACCTGTCTGTGAGCAACACCCCAGAGGTATCGAGGGTTATGAAAAGGTTAACAAGCGTTAAACTGGCAGATCACCTGCCCGAAAATCACGATACAGGTGCTCAAGTTGTATGACGGACTTTCTGAACTACATTACGATAGCTGCCAGTGACGGTAATGCTGTGTTCGCAGTCCTCCTAAACATGACTAAAGCCTTCTACCAAAGGTCTCATATTCGTTTGTTATCAACCATCCAGACTTGTGGCTTTGGTGACCCACTATATGCCCGGCTAGAATCTCACTTGCCCTCTCGTAGTCAAGTAGCAAATGTCGACGGCACAATTTCCACACCTTCCACACCAGCTGTATGATACAATGTAGTTTACTGGATCGGCCGTTGTCCCTCAAGCACATAAATGACATTTTCGTTAGTTCTTCATGGGAAATTTTGTATTTTCCGAAGATATAGGGTTGTTGTACACCTTCGACTACTATTCATTTGGCTGTACAACAGCAAAAATATCGGAAGATTTACGGATGCTCAATTCGCAGTGCAGCTATTGGCTGGTGAAGTTCTCGGCTGACGGATGTTGCGTTCTTGAAAACAGTTGTCAATTATGCCTTCCCCAGGTGTTGGAAGAGTTCTGTGTGTCTGTTTTCCCACTTCTTCTCTCTTCCATAGCTAAAAGCCGCGAAACCACAGGTGGGAAAAGGGCAACAAGTCTGTGTATGCCTTACTACACGGGAAAAAACAGCCAACCCTGGCAGTGGAGGGGCTTATGGGTCACGAGTAAAGAACGGCGGGCAGAAGAGAAACGGGGAGTGCTCCCCCCGGGAAAAGCTTGCTCCTCCACTCTGCCCGATTAAAAAGCAAATTACCAAAAGTACCCCTGGCTGCAAAGGTTTCGTATTTATGCACTACGCCCCTTCAAATAACGGATGAATTTTCCGTCACAGCCATGACCCGACCCTGCGTATGAGAAGCCCCGAAGAAAATAAGAACACAAAAAGGAAGCTCAGTGGCTAAGCCCTCAGTACTTCTGTCTGACCCCGTGCGGGGTGAAAAGCGTGTCAAATGAGCTGCCCACGTGTAAAGTGACCTCACCTCTGTCGGTTTAAACCCTTCCTGGTTCCTTGTTCCACCTCCGGCCGGCTCGTTAATGCCCAACTCACCTGTACATACACACTTACCGAAGTTTATCCATGTAAAGTCAGTTATGTTCAAAATCCTTCTAGTTGATGCATGGACTGACTACCACCAGCACCTGTTAGCGCCCAAGAGCGGTATGAAAACCAAATCTCTCTGGAGCCAACCCCTGGACACTGACTCACAAGTTGTTTGCGGCCTTCTTAAGTTTCCGTGTGTCTACTTTGTTTTTTCTCAGCACAAATGAGGTAAGTACGAGCTTGCCACGCAGTAGTCTCAGGTTTCACCCCACCCCCTCCGAAAAAACTTAAAAGCACAAGGTGTAAGACACCTACACCTTACACACCAAAAATATAAGCCATCCAACAGTGGACTCTAGCCGCTAAAGACTGCAGCAAGACCAAACGATCATCTACCGCCCACATATAAAAGAAAGCAGGCGTTCTGATGGCCGCAGCATCCAACAAAGTCCTCCCAAGACTCCATAGTATTTCACGTCTTGACCCAGCAGTCGTCCCTGGTCCCCTTCGAAATCGTGCAGGGTACCCGGGTAACCATCGGTCTACTAGGCGCCACTCTTGGATAACCGCAAGAACTAAATGAATCAAACTGATCAAACTGGACTAATTTACACTCTGGAAGGCAGTGGTTAAAACTTATACTCACTCTGGCCGATGCTATATGGAGCCTCTTACGTCGCACGCTAATGCGATTATAATAGTGTTACCTGGGTTACAAACCACCATAAAGTTTCATCGGGCGGGTTCCTGACACCAAACGACATCAAGCACTGTCCTAACAATTACTTCCAGCACACCCCTCAATCAGTCGTTCGTGCTGTATTGTAGTACCCAAGTAGCGGCCGGAATCCTAACATCGCCGTCGAGCTTTCAAACTACATTCACCATTTCGTCAGCCAAAGTTATCTTATTCCTTTTCTGTCTTCTACCCAGTCTTTTTCCCTATGAACAGCCAGTTGCATCTGGTGAGCCCGCTCCTGCTCAGGCCTTAGTTTGTGGTCCGCTGTGAGTGGCAAACGTGAACTTTGTGAAATAAAATACCGGTCACTCGCCGTAGGTCGGGACTTGTCTCTGTATTCTTTGACTGTAAGTACAGAAGCATTTATCCCATCATCCGACACAATATCCCTTGTCGCCTCGGATCTGGTCCCCTTCAAACCTCTGCCATGGGACTTGCGTACCCACTTTTCGTCTCTCCATATTTGGTTTGACGCATCCGTCTCGCCTCGTTCCAGATAAATGCTTCCTCTGTGACCTGATTTCGAAGTCCCCTGCTAGCGTTCAGCCATCAATCATGCTCCTTGGATAGTCCATTACATTCCTAGTGAAGTGTTTCCTTCCTTTTTGACTTTCAAAAGAAGTGTCGTTCTCTCCAAATCGCAATGGAAATACCTAAAGCAAAAACAACTAGAATAAACTTATCTGACCTCACTGGCTGCCTCCTTCTCCAGGTTTTTCAAACCACTGCCTATCGGCCCAGGGATTTGTGCTAATTACATCAGTGTAATACCACTCAATAGGCCGCTGAATCTGCTGATTGATGACTTGAAATTGGCATTGCTCTTCACCTTGTCCGGATTTTCGTTCGTGGAAAGCTCCCTCCGCTTTTTCGATCTGGATCCTTTAGGCAACAAGCGGGTGCTTCTATTTCTTTTTATACTCCCCGAATTTTCTCCGTTCTGTAGGTGAACCATTGTTTAATCTGCCCCAGATTATAACGCGCCTTCCTCACACTTTACCAAAGCTTCAAAGCGCAGTTTCGTTTTTGGTAACTTCTCCGCAGTGAGTTGCCCCCGAAATCGACAGCGGAGTAAGTTCCAACCTGGCTTGGCATTGTACACACCTCAAACAGCCGAAAGAAGACCTATTGAATCAAAATGGAACTAAATCTCTGTGCGTAATGGAAGCGTATTTTATAAATTCATGTTGCTCGTTTTCAGTGACTTGGTTATCTGGATCATCTCTCGGCATTGAGCTCACCAGGTTGTGGCTTACCCGCTGCTGATTATTGATTGGGTTATCGGTCATAAATAATCCGTTGCTCCAGGCTCAGTTCTAACCTGCCATTCCCCTCTCGCACCAGAAGCTTTCCCATAGGAGATGACCCGATTTTCCGGATTTCAAATCAACCAAGTGTTCACGAAAAAGGGCAATGGCACTATTTGGAATGGAAAGCAAACGTGGACATGTGGATTCTGCGGCTTCACTGATTAGGAAAGAGTGCTTACATTGTCTGGCTCGATGACGAGAGTAAAATACGAAGTGACTTTTAACACTGTCTCTATGGGACCACCACATTTTGATTACCGTGATGCTTCCCTGGAGCCATTTTGCTGTTATCTTCTTGGTTCATTTGGATGGGCGTCTTTTTCAAGAGCACAGCCGTGGACATACCTGCTTCATGTAGAGGTCACCATTTGCTTGAGCGTTCTTTCGCGTGAAATGGATTAGATTAGTATGGTTTGCAGAAAACTTCGCGCGTGCTTAAATGTCTAGTGGATTTAGACAGCAGAATGGGGGTAAGTTGGTTTTGATTCTATACGTCAGCCATTTAACGTAAGTTACTGTGGTCATACATACGGAAAGGGCCAGAACGGGGGATCTTTTCGTTAGTCCGGTATCCTCCCCTGTTAAAGACGTTGATGATAGCTAACAGAGTGGAACGTAACTATGGTTGCGAATCTTAGGCATTCACTGTCCTTATCTAGGGGTTCTGGAACAATTGTAGAAGGTGTTATAACGGAAGATGTGAGACAACCTGTATCTATCAAAAGGCAGTCTACTAGGCACAATATGGTGGGAACTAGGGCTTAATATAGTATATATAAATATATACGTATATAGTATCGCTCGGCGAATGGTGAGCGCAAAACCCAACGAGGTTTCTGTTCCATTTTCGCCGATAAATTGCTTAACCTGGCTGTAACCCTTTACGCTGAAATTATCTGAAGTTCTTCTTCATTGTAGCGTCTACCGCGTGCCTTAGTGAAATCCTTGTGTCATGGGACGGTATAGGTTTATCAAAGATGTTCCACACATGACTCAGTGTTCACATCATCCTGTTATCCTCTTCACCGCTCACCATCACTAGTGGCAGATTTCGCACAGGTACTACAATTTGGGCACACTTTGAGGTCAGAACCCAAATTCCAAATATTAATTAAGAAACAATCAAATGTGCCTAATCGTTTCACACATTTTTAGCCATTACCAGATAGGATTGGCCTACGCATTTCAATTTTATAGTCCCTGACACACAATCGACAACAAATTGATTGACCAAAATATTTTCACCGGGGCAGAAATGTCCAGTATTTTCTCACTATAAGTAAAACAAGCCAGTCACTTGAAACTCAACAACTGCTTCGCTTTTCGTAATAACATTAGCAGATCGGCTTAGCACTTTTCCAATTAAGGGCCTCAAGAATACGGCATCTCGCTCCATTTTAAATATCTCCAGGTCGGGACCTGCGCCCATACCCCCGAAATCGAAACCGCTTTGCACTTCACGCGTTGACCGTTTCCACCTTGGTTAGGCTGAACACCGCCTAGTACCGTAATATTGTTCCTGGGGCCTACTAACCCGATCCTCGAAATTAGCGAGTACTTCATGCTGCCGCTTGTCGTTGTACTCAGTGATCACGACTTGTGTATTTCTCTTAAGCTCAGCCGAGGAATATACCATTACCATTTTTTTATGTCCTTTTCAGAGCGTTTATTACAGGCGGTCATCCGATCCCTAACAAACCAGCATTACTTGACTCGGGCACACATTAGTTCTGTTCATTTAACTTCTCGGAGCATACAGACACTCAAACTGCTAGATCTCACTGGTTAATACGTCTGGTTCACAAAACACTCCGTTTGCATGAAAATGAACTCAGTGTCCATACAACATACCTTACACCGCTGCTAGAGTTCATTGATGCAGTTGGCTCTAAGGTGCGCCAGTGAAACAGGATTGCCACTGAAAACTCTCAACGCACCTTTGCTGTTCATCCAGGCTCATCTGTAAACAGCGCTGTAACCAGCCACGTCCTAATAATAATAATAATGGTTTATTTCGGATAACCCGAGGCATGCTGTAACGCAAGATCAAACGGCACAATTGGACGTAGAGTCCGAATTCCAAGAGGATGATTCAGGTATATGCACCCGATATTGTACAAAAGAAAGTATTTAAGTTACTCTTTAGAGCGGCGCCCGGCAAATTTGAACTCAAGGTCGGGTGGCCAGCCCGGCCAAGTCAGGGTGGAGCTGGTCGGAGGTAGTAGACTCTTCCTGAAATAGTACAAAAAGAGGGGCTATGCAACGACAGAATCAAACAGAATTGACGAAAGTTTTGTTCACCTTGAGGAAAAAGAAGTTTCCAAGTGAGACGTGAACCAGCTGTAGCGCTCTGCGGAGTACGGAAAGGCTTTGGATTGAAATCAGACGATAAAATGAATGAATTTACAGATAGAGAACAATCAGAATGTTTCGAAGATTTTCCGTGTAACATTCAGCGACCAAATATTGTCTGAGTCCGTTAAATCGTTGCGCACATTGTTCACTTTCATAAAGGCGGAATGTGACGCCCCAAAACGGAAATGGAAACTGTGCGACAAATCAATTTGTGATCCGTAGCCATGATAGTCGCAGATACACGGTTTGCACAGATGAGTATTTAAATGACAGGTAAGTGTTTACTTTCTATTATCGTTGTCTAAGAGCTGAACATGAATACCAGAGAGATGCAAGAAACAAAATTGTCTGAGAGGATTTACCAAGATAGAATACCGGATATGAAAAAGCTTCAAACAACCGATGAATACAGTTGCGAACTTGGACGGTGGAGTAGTTGACAGGCGAAATACTGTCTGCTGGTATTCTTTGTAAGAAATGGATCCTGTGATGGCGAAAGATCAAAAAGCTGCGATACAGATGTCAGTATATGGGAAAGGCACGAATCTTTGCAAGGTGAGGATATTGTGATGCTACAGCCATATGGGGGAACAGAAGGACTGATAGAGAGAGCGAACTATCACAATATAGCCGACTGATGGGATGCTCTTGAGACAAATATTCCCCAGTGAAATATACTGTTCGGACTTTGTGGGACGGACATATATGGCAACATTAAATGTGACTTTTGCAAATATATCGATAACTGTGATAAAATAAGAGCGAGTTTTATCTCGGGGGTTGGTTAAGTTTGCGAATGGGACAAGCGGGTGGTTTGGCACGAATCCCCAGGAAAAAGAATCACGAACGGTAAGCCGAGTAAGGAAAAGGTCTTTTAACTCCGCGATAATTATGTTCTAGGGAAGGTAGGTTTTTTCGGGCGTCTGAAGCGGTAACTTAAGCTGGCGAAGATGGAGACAAGTACGATGAAAAATAGGCGATAACTGTGGAAGATAGTTCCATATTTGCAGCATTTCGGGTGAATAAATGTTGCTTTTTGCCGCAACCGGTGCTGGTGGGTGTGGCTGAACGTGCGCTGGACACCCAACCAGAAACCTTTTTTGGTGACAGGAGGTGCGATCCGCCATCCTAGCTGCACCCGCACATCGTTGCAGACGTTCTGCACGCCCGATGTGCGCCGGCCAAAGCGGTGGATCTGACCGTGCCCCGTCCCGACGGGCTCCGCTGGAATGATATTGGCGTTGTCACATAGAGATCGAATAGTCGAGAAGCTTGCGACCAGGTTGCGAGGGGTCCTGTAGAGCAGGGTCTATGTGGTATTGACAAAATGACGAGCAGGTATCGAATTTTCAGCGGTAAATGTGGGTCAGGTATTATACCGAGCCATCGAAGGGAAGGCACCACGAGTGGTTTTCTGGAAAGGTAAAAATAGAAAAACGCAGTCTGGGATGCTCCGAGCTGAGGATCAGCGGTCAGTGGTAAAGAGAAACCTCTAGTATCTATAAATTGGAACTACTTGATGAATGGTTCGACTTTGCAAAACACAAGGTTGTACACGAAAGACCAGTAAAACTTGAGTGGTATATACGGCGACTTTTGTGGTACGTAGGTATCGTGGCCCCCGACTCAGACCCGCGTGTCAGTAGCCCAAACCAACTTCGTACGCTCGCTCCTCCGAAGTGTATGGGTCATTGTTTGATAAGAGTGTCAGGAAGTCAAGCCGTCCGTTTAATTCATCTTTGAATCTCGGCAAGTAGCTTATTGCACGGACATTCGGTGGAAGTTTATTCCACATTTTGAATATTTAACAATAAAGAAATTGGACCGCAGGCTGGTTCTCGGGGACGGCACAGTGACCGAATGACTGCTGTGTCGTAACGAATACCTTAGGCTTAATGGGTCTCGTAGCATAGGGGAGGCTTTGCAGGATCTATATTTTAATAATGAGTGGAAAAAGGACAAGTTTTTCTTTATCCGTCGGAGCTAAAGGGGTTCGAGGTGTAGCAGGTCACAGTGCTGTTTATAGTTGAGACTAGACGAATAGCCAACTAATTGTTTAGTAAAGGCTCTGACGGATAAAGAATATCCTGCCCTTTTCCCGCTCGCTATTAAGATGCAAATCTCATATAGCCTCCTCTGAGGTACGAGACCCCTTAAGCTTCGGGTTTCCATTCCGACACAGCAGTCTTTCGGTCACTGTACCGTTCTCGAGAATCAGCCTGTGGTCCAACTTCTTTATTGGTAAATATTCAAAAATTTAGAATAAGCTTCCGCCGAATATCCTTACAGTAATCCGCTCACCGAGAGGAATTAAACAGATTCTCTGCAGGGCCGAAGCTCGTATCCATCACAGATCTATACTCTTTTGAGGAGCGAGCGTACGAATTTGGTTTGGGTTATTGACAAGTAGTTCTGCGTCACGGGCGGGGAGATCTTTGTACCACGCCGTTAGCCATGGTTCTCCCAGAAGTACTCCACTCCCGTTCCATTTATTTTTCATATAAAACCTTTGGTACCGGCAGGTCTAATTTTCCACCATGATAAAACTCACCCAAGACGGCGACAACTCCTTTAGGCCAAGAGCTTTCTCCTGGCCCGTCTCGTGTACTAGGTCCCATTCTGGGGGAAACTCGGTGTAACAGCCGGTCGTGGAAAATCCCCCTTTTTCCCTCGCGATTCAGTGTTTTTTCCCAACATCACTCATTTCCATACACTATTGACTTGTCTTTACGAACTGGTTGTTTTTCTGGACCAATTGTTGTTTGTTCGCGCCCAGAGCGCTATTTTGGCACATCCTTGTTCAGGACCTGCGTGACGCACGTGCTGTCTGCTCACACGCTGCTATTCGGTTTCTCGTTGTTGAGACTTTGTGATCGTATTATTGAGGTTTGTATATTGTTTACGTCATTGTTTATTTTAATAATCTAGTATCGTAGAATTATCACGGATAATCGCCTTCTGATTTCGGGATCCGTTGCGAATTTGGCTACGCATTGCTCAAACGTTCGTAACAATACTCAATAGATCTATTTGGAACGAGGAAAATTCACGCAAAATGCCAAGGAAAGGATCAAAGGCAGTCGAACCCGGACAGGAAGTAATACGGCAAGTCTCTGGGGAGGTTTTGGGTACTTATGATTCTTTAGTTAATGCTAGATCGCCTAGTCCTGTCAGTGCTAGCTCATGTGTTATTGAAAGCAATATTGATCGTAAGGACGTTGATTTATATAAGCTGAGAATAATAGAACTAGAGCAACAGTTACTTTCGGCTAGACTACAGGCGCATGAAGCAGAGAAGTGTACACAGAAACAGCGAGAGTATAGGACCAGTGACTTCGACACTTCCGATAGGTTAGAGTGCAATAAGGTAGGGAACCCCACGCAGGTCGCCGACTACAAACCACCATCGATCGATCTGCCTAGAGTGGAGTTTACGGTTTTCGACGGGCGAGCTGAGCAATATTGCAAGTTTGTCAAACAGTTCGAGACGTTCGTTGAAAACAAGGTAACCGACCCTGGGCAAAGGCTTCTTTACCTTACTCACTACTGCCGAGGCCGAGCGCGAGAAGCTATCGACGGATGCACCATGCTCGATCCAGAACAAGGCTACACAAGGGCAAGAAAGATTCTGAGGGACTTGTTTGGCCAACCTTTCAAAGTAGCCCGTAACCTAATAGAGGGCGTGATGGCAGAGGCAAAGAAAACCAAGGGCGACGTCTACACCATGGCCGACCTGGTGATCAAGATGCAGAACTGCTCAATAGCCCTCGACCATTTAGGTTACAGAGCTGACCTAGACGCCATGCACACTTTGGAAGGCATAGTCCGTCACCTCTCTCCCGAACTACAGGGTCGGTGGGCGGAAGAAGCTGAACGGATAAGCCGAGGCGACAGAGAAGCCAACTTCGAAGACCTGACTGAATACTTAGACAGGCAAACGAAGATAGCTGACAGCAGATTCGGCCGACTCATCCGGGACAGCAACCGAGCAAACAAGCCCGGTACTAGCCAAGTCCAAACCCCTGTACGGGAACATACAAAGTACCAGCCTTGGACCAACACACACGTCATTTCACGAGATGCTACGGCGAAACCAAATTGCAGATCCTGTGGTACTAGCCATGGCCTACCAGAATGCCCCAAGTTCGGCAATGCCACAATAGACGAACGGTGGGGAATGGCGAGGATGGCAGGAGCATGTTTCATCTGTTTCAACACCACGCACCGGGCAGCAGCCTGTAGAACAAGGAATCGATGTGGTTACGAGGGCTGCACGGGCAGACACCATCGGCTGCTGCATCAGGCGAGAATAACCATATCCGAGGCGAGTGCCAAGCCCAGCGTGATTTGTTCAACTTCACAATCTGCCAGTAAACCGGTACGTTTAGGCGTAGTGGCCGTGGGGGTAGTGACTCCGACTGGGATAGTCAAGGCGTTGGCTTTCGTTGATAGTGGATCCGACACCACTTTAGTGAAAGAGCGGTTTGCCGACAAACACCAACTGGCTAAAGGTGCGACGTCGTTAGCAGTGAGCACGGTGGGCGGAACACAGGTAATGACTGCCGGTAGATTAAGGCTGCAACTCATCTCTCTAGACACTAACGAGGAAATTGAACCAACGGAGGCATTCACGTTAGCGGATCTTCCCATGCGAGCACCAAGGTCGGTGAACGCAATCTTGACTCGATGGCCCCACCAGCAGGATGTAACCGTCGTAGACTGAGAAGATGATGAGGTGGATCTCCTCATCGGATGCGACGTGCCAGAGGCGCATTGGGTGCTTGACCAAAGAGTGGGCGACCGTCAGGCACCTTATGCCGTACGCACGGCTCTGGGATGGATGTTATACGGTTCAGTAGGGGTACGCGGTTCCGTGAATTACTTATCCGCCGAGACGGACCGCATAGAGTATCATCTGCAACGGCTTTATGAAAAGGAGTTTCATGACATTGGGGACGAAAGACCGACGTTGTCTCAAGAGGATCACTTCGCTCTACAAACGGTGCGGCAAGGCTCTAGAGGCCTCAAAAAACAGTTCGAGGTTCCCCTCCCATGGCGCACACCGGTCGACCCGTGGACTGACAACAGAAATTATGTTCTCCAACGATTACTACGACTAAAAGAACGCTTCATTCGAGACCAGAATCTGTGGGAACGATACGCGGATTTGATGAAGCGAAACGAGGACCTCGGTTACGTTGAAAGGGTGCCTGTTAACACCGACAGCAAAAGGGGTATCTGGTATCTGCCTCACCATCCGGTTATCAACCCCAAAAAACCCAATAAACTGCGCGTGGTTTTCGACTGTGCGGCCAAGTTCCAGGGCAAGTCGTTAAACGATCGCCTACTACAGGGGCCTGACTGGACCACACCACTGATCGATGTTCTGTGCCGTTTCAGAGTGGGTAAAGTGGCTTTGTCTGCCGACATTAGGGAAATGTTCCATCAGGTGAAGATTCCGGTAGGAGAACGAGATGCTTTGCGTTTCCTGTGGTGGGAAGGGAGCGACCGGGACAACGCAGTGGTGAATTATAGAATGACCGTCCACCCCTTCGGAGCCATATCGTCACCATTTTGTGCCAACTACGCCCTCCGAGAATCAGCGAACAAACATGGCGGTCTGGTACATCGGACGGTGGTAGAAAGCGTCAGCAGGAACTTCTACGTCGACGACTACCTTGGGTCATTCGATGATGTGGAATCAGCTCTAGAGCAGTTCAGGGGTCTGACGAGATTGCTGGAAGAGGGTGGCTTCCATCTAACTAAATGGATGTCGAACGCTTCGGAAGTGCTGAAGGTCATCCCGTATCACGAAAAGGTCGAAAGGGTAAGAGATTTGGACGGCTCTCCACTTCCTATCGAGCGCACTTTAGGGATACAATGGGACGCGGAAACGGACGATTTTGTTTTCGAACTGAACGTTCCCGAGCTGCCAATAACCCGTCGTGGCATACTATCTGCCGTCTCAAGTTTGTTCGACCCTACGGAAGTGGAACTGGAGATCAAAGGCGTAGTGATAGCAACCAACGTCGTTGAAGCGTCGTCCATTTTATCGCGACTGGTCAGGTTTTCTTCCTGGATGAAGACGCTTCGTTCGCTAGTTTGGTTAACCAGGTTCAAGATAAGTTTACTAGTCATGAAAGGGCTACGGCCCTCAGGTCGGATACCGGTCGGCCCGATAGGTCCCGATGAGCTACAAGCGGCAGAGTACAATATTTTCAGAATGATACAACGCGAGGCTTTCGCCCGAGAACTCAAGAGGGCGGAAGAAGTGGGGCTGACCAATGAAGACATGCCATCTCCAAGAGGCGAGCTGAAACGTTTAAACCCCAAACTCATCAACGGGCTGCTGCGGGTGGATGGTAGGCTGACCAACGCCCACCTGAACTTCGACACAAAGTATCCTATACTGCTGCCTGCGAGACAACCCGTAGTAGAGCTAATGATTCAACACGTCCACGCCGTGGAGGGACATGCCGGGGAAAGTCACGTGACGAGCGTCATCCGAAAGCGTCTTTGGTTGTTGAGAGGACGAGAGACTGTAAAACGCGTGATCCGACGGTGTGTGCAATGCAGGAGACGCAATGCCACAGCAGGAAAACAACTCATGGCCCCGCTACCAGAATGCAGGGTAACTACGGGCTGGTGGCCGTTCAGTGACACCGGGTTGGACTATTTCGGGCCCTTGTGGATCAAGTGCGGGAAAAGATTAGAAAAGCGATACGGATGTATCATGACGTGCATGAAATCACGTGCGGTACACCTAGAAGTCGCACATTCGATGACGACCGATTCGTTTCTACGGGCCTTGCAAAGATTTATCAACCGAAGTGGCCTACCGGCCGATATATACTCAGATAATGGATCGAACTTTGTGGACGCTCAACGGGAATTGCAGCGTTGGCACAAGAACATAAACAGGGACGAACTGCAGAATCGAACCGTGGCATACGGCATACGCTGGCATTTCAACCCCCCACAGGCCAGTCACCGAGGCGGCATATGGGAACGCATGATCCGGTCCGCACGAGGGATATTGCTGTCAATCATGGAGCAGCAGCCGCCCGACGACGAGACGCTGAACACCGTCATGACTGAGGTGGAGCGAATCCTGAACAACCGCCCCCTGGTTCCAGTATTGAACGGCGACCCCACCCACCTGGCGCTCACCCCAAACGACTTATTGACGCTAAGGTCGAACGAGGGTTTCCAAGGGCCGGTAAACCTTCGTGGGAGCTACCTCCACGGGTGGAAGCAAGCGAACTATCTGGCCAAGGTCTTCTGGAGGCGATGGCTACGGGAGTACCTACCGGCTTTGCAGACTCGACAGAAGTGGATGGCCAAAACAAGACCATTCAAAGTTGGGGACGTGGTTATGATCGCCGACGAACGCGCACATTTCAGCGCTTGGTCTTTGGGAGTAGTTACGGAAACCATCAAAAGCACCGACGAAATGATAAGAACGGTGAAGGTGAAGACAGCTAACGGAGTGCTCATTCGTGACATACGCAGTATTAACCTACTCGAGAGCGAAGACGGAGGAGCTGATAACCCTGTGGCCTAGTAAACCTTTTTCACACCAGTAATCGAGGTGGATAAAGAAACACCATATATACCACACAATCTCCGTCAAACACGTTAAGGTGCTCGCGGTCCCTTCGTTGACATTACAGAAGGTTCTTTCCGATATGTGGTGATGAGTGCGATTCCATTATACACCCCGATACATACACGCATGCACGACGCACTCTACATCCCGTAAACCCATCACACATGTGACAGTGTTCTGTGTTCGCCTTTTGTTGACGCTACCGAATGCCCCTTGCACATGTGGAAGTAGTGGAGCTCAGGTCACACATGCATGCTACATTTACTCGTTTTCTTGCCACGTGGTCTTTTGTTGACATTGCAGAAAGTCCTCCTTTGATGTGTAGTCATAACTGTGATTTCATTGTAACCCCGGCACACACACACACGCACGCACACACACACACACACTCAAGCGCGTACATCCAGGACCGGACGGCCCCTTACGAGGACAACGTCTATGTGACCATTCACGCCCGCCATCGGTCATTTGGTCTTGTGGAAGATGTAGACTAGCCTCACGTCTATGTAGCCAATGGGTTAGGTGCGACCAGTAGTAGAACGTCGACGACGAGCATTAGACGCGCGCACTGACAGCAGGGCCTAGGCAGGTAGGAAGAATCAGTACCTTTATACCGAACCTTTGACTCTGCTAAGGATCCAGGAGGATTTTGGTGGGCGGTGTAACAGCCGGTCGTGGAAAATCCCCCTTTTTCCCTCGCGATTCAGTGTTTTTTCCCAACATCACTCATTTCCATACACTATTGACTTGTCTTTACGAACTGGTTGTTTTTCTGGACCAATTGTTGTTTGTTCGCGCCCAGAGCGCTATTTTGGCACATCCTTGTTCAGGACCTGCGTGACGCACGTGCTGTCTGCTCACACGCTGCTATTCGGTTTCTCGTTGTTGAGACTTTGTGATCGTATTATTGAGGTTTGTATATTGTTTACGTCATTGTTTATTTTAATAATCTAGTATCGTAGAATTATCACGGATAGTCGCCTTCTGATTTCGGGATCCGTTGCGAATTTGGCTACGCATTGCTCAAACGTTCGTAACACTCGGTCTGGATCCTTTTACCTGAAGCGGCTCACCGACGGAATTCTTCCTCCAGTTTTAACGTCACTTATGCTGTTCCTACATACTATCCTGCAGCTAATTTTCCCCCTCGCTCACAAGCAGAATTTCGTTTTTTATTTTGCAGACTGTTTACTCTGAGATCCGCCTAAGCCCCAACACAGGAGCTTGCAGCTGCTATCTTTCCAAGATTTTGGCATTCCCCTTTTCAGGCTTCCGTTTCACGCTTCGGCATAATAGTATTCAACTTGCCTATTGGCTCTTATTTACTTCCGTCCACTCCATCATTTCCTGTAGTAATTTGGTTCGCCGATGGAGTTTCCTGGATAAATCCTCGTCCAGTTACTGAGACTTGCGTGTCTTACTCCCTCAGAGAGTCATCAAATTCCCTATCCTTTGTATCATAGCGCTGGCAAGGTCGTTAACTCTGTACCCCCTTATATCCTCCCACTCTCTCTGCATCTAATCCACGTTAGGCCCTACTTTGTGGCTTTTGTCACCTCCTCAGGAAAAGTGGACGGAAAATCCAGCCTCATTTCTTTAACCTGAGGTGGCCCAAAAACCGAACTCAACCTCTAGTTGTGTTGCCTTTCATTCAATTCTCAAAAACTTTTCCTACCTCTGATTTCTTTCCACTCTTTCATGGAGACTTGTGTTTTTATCAATTATGCAGAGTAGTTACTTGAAGGCCGGTCTCAACCGTACCACAGAATCTTGTAGCTCCTATCTTTCCAGGGTTTCACCGCTCCTTTTTTCCGTCTTAAGTGTCACAGTCCCAGCATAGTCGTAATCAGCTTGCTTAGCGATCATCATTTAGGTTCACTTATCCCATCATTGCCTGTAGCAATCTTCCACCTGGATAACATTTGCTCCAAATGCCCGTCCTACATGCTGGGGGTCACAGCCTGTCGTGGAAAATCCCCCTTTTTCCCTCGCGATTCAGTGTTTTTCCCAACATCACTCATTTGCCTACATTGTTGACTTGTCTTTACGAACTGGTTGTTTTTCTGGACCAATTGTTGTTTGTTCGCGCCCAGAGCGCTATTTTGGCACATCCTTGTTCAGGACCTGCGTGACGCACGTGCTGTTTGCTCACACGCTGCTATTTGGTTTCTCGTTGTTGAGTCCTTGCGATCGTATTATTGAGGTTTGTATATTTTTATGTCATTGTCCATGTAATAATCTAGTATCGTAGAATATCACGGATAATCGTCTATTGATTTCGGGATACGTTGCGAATTTGGCTACGCATTGCTCAAACGTTCGTTACACTGGGTTCTTCCTCGGAGGAGACTTGGCCTAGAGTGTTACTCCATACCTACATTTTAATGAATTCGCTTTACTCGGTCAAAACTGGTCCCATTAGGCTCCTCTTAATTTGCCCTGGAATTTCAATCCATAATCCTATTCCAAAGACCGCCATTTGCTTCTAAATCATCTCCATCCTCAATCATAGTTTTCGCCAATATTTTTGCATCCCTATCCAATCCCATATGTCCGTGACCCTCATTCCTTTCAAAGCACATCCAGTGTTTAAGTTGCCAGATATTTCCCCCCACCTGTGACGGTTGATCCTTAGCTGGGAACCTCTCAGACTGCATTTCTCTATTTTTATTTTTCAAGACAATCACTGATACCCGTCTTCACTTTGATGTCTCCGAATGGTCCCTAGAAGATGCCCGCAAAATGTCTGGCCCATATTTTATGTAGAAAATTCGATACCTCCCCGTCATTCCGTCCCAGCTCAGCTGGCTTTGCTCCCCAAGATCCCCAGCAAACTGGTCGCAGGCTTCTGAACTACTCGATCTCTATGGCAGCGTGATCTTATCTACATCAGTGAAGCAAATCCCCCCAGTGGTCTGGTCACATCCTCCACCATGACCGGAGCATATCTGGCTAGCAGGACGTCTGAAACAATTTGTGGGATCATCTAGATTGGTGGATTGAATCTTCTGTCACCGGAAATTGTTTCCGGGTTTGGTAAACAGCCCAAGATCAGTCCTGCCCATTAGCACCGTTCGGGACTCACAAATCTGCTGTTTTTATGACAACTTGGCTCGTACTGTCGTCTCGTAACTTCTCAGGCTTCTCCCGGAGCACGCTGATACCTGTCTGCTTTTTGCTCGTGGAAAGCGCTTTTAACAGTATTCAGCGGTCAGCCCCATCAACAAGCCCAGGTTGCGGATTAAAATACTTGTACACTGGAAGTGCTATAAATATGTCACTGTCTCCCTCATTGATCATAGGCTTTCCTTGGCGCTAGCTGCCAACCTTTTCGCAATAAGTTATCGCTTTTTACTCCCGGCAAAATTTATTTTCATTAGCGGATAATTACCGCATATTGAGGAAGCCACTGTTATTCTCGTCTCATTGTCCATTGTCCACTTCCCCGAGATTTCATGCCAAACTACTCACCAGTCCCATTCGTAAACTTAACCATTCCCCAAGATAAAACACACCATTTTTATCCATTTTACTGATATGTTCGAAAAGTGTCACAATTACAGTTGTCAAGCAATTCCGTTCTCCAATCCTGAAACAGTACATTTCACTGCGGAATATCTGCCCACGGTACCCCAGTATTCGGTGATTTTTGATCGCCTGCCGTTTCTTTCAGTTCGACTGTTCGCCCACTTAGGGTTGTTGCGTCACTTCCCACACATATGCACATGTGAGAGGTACTTTTAAAGCAGCTTTTTGTTCAATCGCCATCTAGCTTTCCAGCCTTTATAAAGAGCGTCAGCAAATGATCTTTTACTCGTAAATAACCTCATCAGCTTTTCTGCAGGCTATTTATCCCTGCTGCTGTTGTAGGCACTCACCAGACGTTAATCTGTCGCCTGGCTCCCAATTCCATTTTCTTGCACTGTATTCCACCCATATGAATGTGAACAGTCTGCTCAACGTTTACCCTTTCCTATCCGGCCACTTCATTCGCAATGACGCTGGCAACCTCTTTCTCGATGTGTCGCTCCCTCGGTTTATAACGGAACCAGCCGATTTCCGGCCACTGAAAGTTACAACCGTAAACTTCGACGGATTTTTTCTGGTAGGTACAGGCATTTACTCTCCTTTTCATCACCTAATTTCCAATCCTGACTCCTTTCATACGTTGCAAATTGTTATTGCCTGCTTGCGCCACCTTTGGAGATTTCCTTTTTTCAATGCAAACAAAATTCCCGTCAATCTTGTCTGATTCTCCGGTGGTGTAGTCTTCTCTTTTGCCGTTTCCAACTAGCACCATCTGCATTCTGAGGGCCTGGGAACTCGATCGTCAGCTTAAGTTTACCCCTTTATGCAGTGGCAGAACGCTGGGTCCCTAGTTTCAAACAAAGACGATGTACTCGGAGAAAAGGTGTTGCCGGACTATGGAAGACCAGTTTCAGAGGCTTTCTCTATCTGCGCTGTTCCTAACTGATTCCTTTATACTGCATTTCTACGCCTCAGCGCTTCCTCTTGGTGCCCTAATCCGCTCACAGGCTCCGTGACATCACTTTTATCACCGTCACATGCCTACATAATAACATAAATCAATGAACCGAGTAAAGCCCCAAATTAGAGAGCCCCGAGTAGTAGAGCAACACCTGTCTAATTCCGAGGCTTCTGTTCCCGTAGACGAAATTGTCTTCTCTATTACTCCGCGGCCACTGAAAGAAGCAAAATGCCGAGTTGTACTTAATACCTGAAGGCGCACCACGGCGAGAACCTCTGGGGGTCACAGTGAACAAAACTAGACTTTTATTGGCTAACGGAAGACCTTTGGGTGCGGCTTATGAGCATGCCTTTTACTAGGTCCCACAGATATTCTCCAACAAAATCCATCCTATAAAAGGAATAGAGAAGACTCTACTGGTGGACGGATGCGGAGATGTGCTCTGTATATCGCGGTGGCGAAAAGGTTCCTATATGAAAAGCACATCAAATACAAACGAACTTCACTTCAAAACGGAAATGAAACTGAGTGCTTGTACACTCGAAAAGGAACAGAGAGCGAGGGTAAGGTTGGATGGAGGCCTCTAATGGTCATTTCAGGTAAACACACTCAACCGATTATAAGGATGGGGTCAAAACCACGCGTCAGAAGAGATAGTAGAGAAAATGTATACAAAAATCGGACACGGAAAACGGTCATTTTTCTCAGTACGATTAGGGCGGCTACGGTAGGAGTAATCAATCATGAATCACTCCAAATGGATTGGGTAGAGTCCGAGAATGCACTGCGAGGAGGGATTTGCCACTGAACATGCATTAGTGTGTGCACCTTGTTGATGAGTGGTTCCCTCAAAGACCAAGGGTACTGGAAACAGGGGAAGTGACAGCAACAATATCGGTTACAGATGTGTCTCAGGACTTGGGGATTATGGTTGGGGCTGATTTCCAACCCGAAACCCAGTGTAAAACACGGCAGAAAGGGCTTCCAGGCACTTTGAGCTTCATCAAACAGTCAGCCCTGGGAGACCGTTAGAGCTTCTCCCTCTGTACAAGAGTCTCGTACGGCCTCACTTGGAAGACAGTGTCCGGGTTTGGAGCCCATATCTGGTTCGGGGTAGGCAAACACTACAGAAGATCCGGAAAGGCTCTACAAGATTTTTCCCCCATGTAAGGAGGATAAACCCATGAGGAAATCTTAGAGTACCTCAACTTGTTCTACATGGGGAGGAGATGAAAACGGGGGGACTTCATGGTATTGTACAAGATCCTAACAGGCCGGATCGACTTGGACAGTCACAAGAAAGGTTGGGTAAATCTTACCAAGCAGTTCCCCTATCACGCGCTTTCTCTAGTCCTTTCCACTTCGCATGGACCAACTTTTCGTTAGAGTGTTACCCTGCAGCGGGCCACCATGGTCACCGGGGCAATGTTTCTTACAACCCATGAGAAGAAAACTAATTCGGGAGAGAGTGGCTAGTATATACAGGGAAAGCCTGCGTGTAGCGAGCTCGGGCAACAGTCAAGTGGCCACAGCCAAGATGAACTGATTTGTGTTGAATAAATACGCTAAGATGAATGTCACTACCGGGAAGAGAGCATGAGCTGAGCGACCTTGCCACCAGGCTGAAAAAGAGCAGGTCGCGGACCAGATATGGAGGCCCCTTTCCTCGCACATCGTGTGCTCATCGACTGCAATAAACTGACGGAGGAAGTGATCGGAGCATCTACATTGGCTGAATTCAGGGGCCGACTGGACAGGGTATGAACCCGAGTGTTCTATGATGGGCTATAACGGGGGGTAACATAGATTAGCGGAAAAGCTGGGGCAAGTGAAAGATGTGAATATCAAATCGACCGGACCAACCAACCGAGAGCCACAGACCAGGGGACAGACAGCGAACATGTCGGAAGCATCCCGAGACAGGCAAAAGGAGGCACACGGACTGACATAGAGGAAGTAGCGACATTTTTGGCAGCCAGCAAGATAGCTGAGGCAAGGAGCTGCCGATCAAGCAGTAAACCGGGACATTCGTATCAGCCGAAAAGAACTGGCGGGCAAGAAAGACAAGCTATCATTCGCAGCCAGCTGTCCAGAAAGCAGCGAAACACCCAAGCCGTCGCAGGAGCAACTTTGGCTATGTGCGCTATGGGAAGGGAACTTGTAAGCCATTATATATGTTCCATATGCTTGACTTGATTGGCCCTTGAAATACAAGCGTCCCTGCCCGTCTTGTCGTCCTTGTTACAATAACACCGCTTGGATGGGTGATACTTCGTTAGACCTTGCGCTTACTAAACTTCTGCCTCGTCCACCCATTAGGATTCCCCGTATCACTACCCTCTGCTCTTATGTTGCTGTTTGCTTTCATTTCTCCCTGCTCATTTGCTTTTCTCGTCTTTAGGCCAGTTCTGTCTACACGTAGTTTTTCTGTCACCTTCCACGTCTCCATTCACTGCACTTTCGCCATTAATTTTGGTCTTGCCCTTTAACTCCATCATCTGATCTACCGTTGGGGTCTCCTTTCTCCCGGATCTAACACCTGGGTCTACCCGCGCGGTGATCCACTGCTACCCACACAGGACCGAGTGATATGGGCTGAGAAAATTGTCATTCCTATTGTCACAACACCGATAGATCAGTGGAGCACACCCGTGCAAGAAAATGGAGGTCTTGGCCACCTGCAATACAGTGCCGGAATCAACCTACTCCCGAACCTGAGGCTGAAGCAGCCTTTCTCACGACCTGACCTGACCTGAACTCAGAACGGCGATTAAATCAGTGCCCATTACCTCTCTGTATCTCTTCCGTCCATCTGCCCACAACCTTTTTTCTTGAATATATTGCTCAAGAAGCTTCGAGGGCCGATGGATTGATCCGAGAGTTGCATCAGAATGGAGCTTTTTGGCAGGTCTGTTATGGAATTTCCTGTGACAACTTTGCCGGACGCAAGTACAAAGGACAAATCTTCATAAAATCGAAACACGTAGGTATCACAGATTTCACTAGCTTTAGGAGCTGGATGATCGGACAGACTGCTACAAAGTCCTGGAGACTGAGCTGAACTGCATTGTTTTACCGTATCACCTTTGCTCTCGATGCGCAACCTGCGGGTTGTTCGACGGTTTTCTCCGGGAGGGTGGTATCCCGGATTGTTCCTACCCATTACGTTTTTTTCGAAATTGCGCCCCCGCCTCAGTGAAGCGCTGTTTTGAAGGAAGGATGAATTGATCTACCTATTTCAAATTGAAATTTCTTCTCAGAAACGGTGTATTGTGCATTGTGCATGTAAAACCGTCATTTAATGTGGAATATTGCATCCAAGAAGTTGATGCCTCTTTTGAGTTCCTTGTAACAACGAAGTTTACGTTGCACCTGTGGTAGGTTAAAAATGTAAGGATGAAATGCACAGTTCCTTAACAATATTGGTGGTAGATTCATGTCCGCGAAGGTGTAGGCTGGATATAGCATGATTGAGAGGTATTCCTTTAAGCTGCTTATCAATGTTATTAATAATAATTTAGTTTATCAGTAAATGCTCCTGTTGGACTTTCAACTAAAAGTCTTATCTGCTAATGGTAGTTTTTTGTAGGAAAGTGAAATTTCGTCTTTTTTAAGTGACGTAATGAGCAATCCGCAATCAAATTCTTCAAGTAAAGTGTTAACACTTTACAAGTGTTAATTAACACTTGATGGAAAACAATTGATTCTTATCCAAGAAATCGATGCTGCTGATGAGTTTCATGTTAGAAGAAAGTCTTTATTGCATCAGTAGGAGGTGAAGAATGTTGACATGTATTGTGCAGTCAAATATCAATGTTAGTTGTAGATTTATCCGCAAGTGGTTTCAGCCGCAGTATGGCATACTTGTGAGGTATTCCTTGAAACTGCATATTAATAGGCCTAGTAGTTAGTTTCCGTCAGACCTTTTATAAAAGATAGATATATCTACCAATGGTAGTTTTTCTCACACAAATTTGTAGACACTGCATGGTGGTGTAATGTGTACAATGACTGTAGTTATTATTACGTCTTTCCGAACGGACTTAGAGTAGCCTGTTGGTGGAATCGAAAGCTGTTTCCTTTCCACTGTGGGCGCAATCGAAGTCTGTTGAACGTCCATCAATTTTCATTGTAGCACGTTAATCCGCGACGAAGTTGGTATGCATCCTTTATGGTCACTAACGATGTCATTGAAACGCGTAATGAAAATGATGCATATGACGCACGAATAACTACTCATATGACAGTATTGTGGCCAAGGTTTAGGTGAACCGTGATACGTGCGTATCACGATGGTGGTGAATGTGACGTAAGTGCAACACAGAACGTATACTGAGTAACGTGAAAATAATAATGGATTACACCGCCTAACCGACCGCAGAATGAATGGAACATGTGTATGTGGAGGTGCACATACATCTATACAAGTGTACAACCATTGGAGAATGTATGTGTATATAATAGTCTGTAACATATGTCAGCATTGATGACGCCAATATAATCTTTTCTCAATAGGAAGTTCACTCTCAATACCGTCCCAGTTCTGTTTGTTGAGGCTTAGCTGCCAAACTTACGTGGGATGCTATTTCAAGCGGAGGGTTTATTGTGCCCTATCTGCAAATGGGCGTTTGTAGTTAAATGTGCAACCGGACTGATATGCGCAACTGACGGACTAATGCAGTTCAGGTATATATATATATATATATATATATATATATATATATATATATATATATATATATATATATATATTCGTGTACTTGTTCTATGCAAATGCCGCCAATCTTCCTCATGCACATGTGGCCAACCTCTTGTGTCAGTGTGCGAGGTCATGTTCATCGTTAGCATCAATCAGTATCCCAAATAGAAAATGTTTCCCCGCACTGTGGTTTCGCCCTTACGTAGCGGTGTAGTAGCCAGCGACATTTGCAAATAAAGTGAAGTGAGGTTTAACGACACATTTATACGTGCCTTGTTTATACTTAGACATCTGCAGTTAGGTGTGATGCGTGAGTGAAATGTACAACTCACGCGTGGGTCCGCGGCACATCTCCGTCATGATCTCATACTACTGGTGTTCATTGCCGCTCAAAGGTACCCACGGGTGGGTTGCCCAAACGTAATATATACATATATACATATGTATATATATATATACCTATGTACACGTTTACATACTTATTATTATCATATATATATATATATATATATATATATATATATATATATATATATATATATATTCATATGGACTTGCATTGCGCGCATAAAAGCCACGGATTCCGAAATGATAACAAGGCTGCACAACTACAGTCACATTTATATGTGCACACGTACCGGTCCCATGTATATTGCGTTGTTCCGTTTCTATGGTCTTGCGTTCACATCAGTCCTCAGCAAACTTGCCGGTATTGTAAACCTAAACTTGACTGCTGTATCGGATGCTGCGCCTTTCCCATCCCCACTTATTACGCGTGTGATTTAACTAATATAACATAGCATGCCGTGGGGTACGAAGACTACTAACCCGACTCGCATTTAGGCAACTCTAATACCCGTTATATATTGTTAACAGCGCCTGTATAGCATTGATGTCTACACACTTAGTCCCCGTATTCTAGCTGATAGAACACCCTACAGCCAATTCCACCGGATAGGTTGTACAACCACTGAGGTTACATGGCAGTCGTTGATACGATGTACCCAATGACCCTAATTCGCCAATTGTGTACTTCACTACCCGTTATGAAAGGAAAACGTCATTCCGACTACGTCCATCAACCGTCAAACTACAACGCCCCGTTGCTGCGCACGTGAAAGAATACTCACGTAACAACGTTCCTAGTGAAGGATAGCGGAAGCGCCTGGAGGAAAACAACACGCTATCGAGAAAATGTTTCCCCGCAATACGGTCGTACGCACGAAGTAACCGGCTGTTCCCGTCCCACTAATGAACAAGAAGAAAAACATTTGAGATATCGAGATATATTTAAACGACCCCGTACGGCTGACAGGATGTGGGAGACTGAGCTAGCTATTTCCAGGAGCCCTAGAGACGAGATTCAGTGAACCTCTGGGCTCGCAAAATGTTTAATTATTTTGGTGTCACCGAAGATCCGTCACGGAGTAGACGGACATCGACCTAAGAGAGCATCGTGAGTTGAGCCAAAAACCAGCCAGATAGCTCCAGCTGGAAAAGGTTTCTGCTCATCACCTCTAAGGTGATTTAAGGAGCATTGGGTCGCAAATGACCTCAATGGGATTACTCACGAGTAAAGATGTGGGGTGTCCTCTCCCCGCGCTCTCTATCTAAATGCCTAACAGAGGGACAGGGACGTGCCAAAACTGAGCACAAGGCACGTAAAAAGTTGGAAAAATGTCCACGGACGCCCAATGACATCCATTAAATGCAACGACACGATCCAGAAACACCAATCGATAGAGCCTGTAAGAAATGGGAAACAGGGCACTCATCAATCACGGGGAGAATACAAAAAAAATAGGCAACAGAAAAAAGTTGGCGAAAACCTGCGGAAACGTACCGATCATCGGGCCAGGCAATGCACGCATACATAGTTCGCCTCATTGTGGTATCCTGCACATTGGACGTGAGCCCACCGCGGACAGTAAGCACATTGTACCCAAAGAACATCTTTGTCGGGGTCAACGGTGGGTTCCTGCAGCTTGCAAAGACTACAGACATCCTCGGCGACCGGCGAAGCCGTTACATCTATACGTCGTCGTTTCGCGTCTGTCCTAAAAAGCGTCGATGTTGCAGTACGCAGCCGACGGAACTTCAGATTACGCAGCGGATTACCTACGACTACCAGGTCATCATCAGCTGTATTCCTTACACCTAATGCACATTTCCTCCTTGACTGGGGGGCACTACCACTGGTTGACGGAGTATGCGAAAGAAAAGCTTTGCTGGATTTAGGTACTCGTGTGCCAGCGTCACCCGTTTCCCATGGGGCGACCTTTTCCTTATAACCGTGATCTATCATCATGCTAACCCTGGCTGTCGGGTGCAGACCAACAATGCGAGTATACCGCATAATCTGGTTTAGAGCGTACTTAAAATTATCCTCCCCCAAGTTGCTAACCGTTACAACGAATTCCTTCGCTGCATCCTCACATAGAGCTATCTTAGCACTTTTATCAATCCTTCTCCCTGACTGACGTTTGCACTGCATTCCTGTTTCCGGAACTGGAACCGGTCGAACGGAGGAGTACAGGCTCCATCTTCCTAGAACAACATTTTCCAATGAAAATGACATAACCCTAGCTACCGCTAGAAAATGGATGCAAGGAAGGCCCCACTGGTGACTGAATGAACAGTCGCATTGTGGATTTCCCAACCCAAAGGACACCCGGTGCTTTAGTCCCCTAGAGTTGCCAACCACGTATGCACCCCTCCTCAGGGTGATAGTTGTCGTCTTATTACGACGCACGTGCTCCAGAAAAGATTGACGAGCGTAAGCAGTCATTCGACACAACAGCGGTTGCATCCAATGATTACTTCTTGAAGCCGTGTAGGGTACCATCTGTTCACCAGCTAATCGCTCCCGCCGACTAATTAGTAGACTATCAAATCGTCGGACGATTTTCCTGAAAACGTCGTACAAGCATGAACGACGGGACAAGCCATCCTTTAGGTGCCTGTTCTCTATTTCTACTCTGTTGGTAGTGTAATTGCCATAAAGCAGGTAGTACCGCATGTAACACGCGGCCCAGTTGCTGCTGTATGGCATCCAAGTAAGTCGAAGGTATCGCGCGGCTTCCGCTGACCTCGCCTCGATGGCACATTTAAACCTATTGAAATTCTTTACACTAGCCGTGAAAACCATATTACGCATCCACTGGAAAATCCTGCGTTTATCGGCAGTGGACATCCCCGACAATTGCCAACAACGTTGCCGCATATCTTTTAATACATGAAACCGACAGAACACTATCTGTGATTCCGGGTACACACCCTTGAAGGCATTATACTGGGGAACACTGCGATCTACAACCACCGTTTTACACCCCCTCGACTGCGGTATTGCCTCAGCCAAATATTCTACAGCCGTGCGATAGCTAACACTGCTCTCATTAGGAAGCAGCGCGTACAATATACTATGTCCAAGCCCGGTCTCGTCGACCACCATCACGTGCCACAAAACGTATCCACCGTAGTTCAGTTGGTGGGTCGCATCCGCAAGCATCAAGTCACAAAACCGATCTGTCAGCACTGTTACGGCTTTCGGAACAAATAGAACGAATCTTATTTCATTGTCTTCATACAACACCTGTGACCGTCCAAGCTTTTCCAATAAAATACCTAAACGTCCAGTATCCTCCTCCGATGGCTTCCCGCGCAACCTATTACGAATGGACCTGAAGTCATCATAGCGCAATGACCGACCAAAATGACGCCTCGTATAATCCCGCAGTTCACCAATGTGTTGGAAACTTTCCATCAAATTGCACACATGGCGTTCTTCCGCTTCCGTCAGACGACGATTACGAGCATAAAAACCCTCTGCACCAAGGTGAAAGCTGTGGTTGTGCTTAAGACACCATTGCGTAACCACGTAAGAAGAACCGACGGCACGAACTGTGACAAAAGCCTCGCATCGCAGATCAGGGTATCTGAAATTGAGCACAATTTAACAAAAAATGAAACAAATTACCTCCGCCCATTACAACCAGCTCTTCTTCGGTGGACGCACCGATATTTGACAAAATAATATTTCATGCCCGGGGGAAGCACGACACCTCTCTTACCCGCTACTTCACTGGTCCGTGAATTGTACACGTAAAAACTGGAATTCGTTGCGTATTGAAACTCACGGAAGTCCGACCTGAATGCTTCCAAACTTGGATAGACCTTCCGACAAATGCGCCGAAACTCAGCAGAATTATCAACGCAAGCCAGCATCGCACCACCGCAGCCCAACGGCCGTTCCGGAAAAATCCGCCGCAACGAGTAAGCACAGCAATTTATAGCACCAATAAACCAATCACATGTGAGCAGCACGTTGACCAATGACCACAATCTCCCCATACAACATTTAATAAACACAAACAAATTTAGGGAGAATTCACAAACATAACAGTCTTCTTCGTAGAAGAAAATCACATAATTCTAGAGAACTCGGAAAACTGAATGCCTTTGCGTAAAATTCCATCACCACGTACAGACTACTTCACCCAAATCAAGGTAGGAACAATCCGTACTTCGCGGGAGGGTCTGGTTATCGCTCGGCCGGCAAAGAAGGCGAGATTCGGCGTTATATCGTACGAAACTTTCTTGTGTAGTAGTGCGTCGCGCTGACGGGATCGTAAGCTCTTTTCTCAGAAGCCGTTCGCTACATCAAGAGTCTCTGAACTTAAGAATCAAGAACATTGAATTGCATGGCGTACTGCAGAGCTTTCCCCTGCATGTTTACTTGTGACCTGCAGTCAGTGTGATCGGTTTTAGTCTTTCAAATATCTTTCAGACCGTCTGCAGGCACTCGCGTCATGGGTGTCACCAGTGTAAATTTGTATATTTCCACAAAAGTTGAGTAAATGAACATGTTAACTCTGAAACGAAACAAATTCAGTTAGCACCGTTGCCGGCAGCCCGTCTTTCCTACGGACTTAGACATCTTTATTAGCTGCCCATATAATTGAGGTTGGCGAGGCGCATCGAGCACCATATGATTACCATGGAAGCGTGACTGATTTTGTTTGCTTTGTGGTGTTTGCATTATTTTACCTACTAACAAGCATCCGAGTAGTAAGTTGCGGAGTTGGATCTTCTCAGGGTGTAGTCAATATTTTGTCCCCTCTATAAAACGCTCAGACTCGTCCCACACCCGAATACTTGTGGGATGGAGCCTTGTCTTCCTTTACTCTCCTCGACCGGGTCCAACTTGGAGGCATTTGTCTGGTAGGTGACCTAGTTTTGACACTCAGTTTTGCAGTCGCTTGCTCTTCGGGTCAGATCAGGTCAGGTCACAGGACTTGTAGCTTTGGCTTAGTTGCTGAGTTCAGGCTCTTGCATCGACGGGCTTCACATGAATCCCGTTGCGCTGCGACAATGAGTATTCCGGTAGTGATCGTTTGGTTCGGTGATTGGTTCACTCGTAGCAGTAGGACAAAAATGTCGGGCTTGTCGTCGACAGGAGTGATAGTCTCATGACTTGCTTACGTGGTCATAGCCCCCGTGTGTCTCCCAGCAAATGACCTTCCTAGCGTCAGGTAGCTAAAAGGACGCATGATGGCAGTGGTGAAAAGAAGTAGCGGAAGGAGAAGGAGAACAACGAAAACTTCAAACTAGGAATAAACACTCGGTCGACAAGGGGCAGATAGACACTGAAGACAAGTGAAGACTTACGGTTAGAAGCTAACTGAAAGGATCTATTGAGGATAATGTTAGCAGCAGTCGGGAAAGATTTCTGACCAACAACGGTCCAGGCAGGCCTTGAACACTGCTACTTTGTGGGTAGCCACCACATTGCCTGGGAGCTGGTTCCAGAGGTTCACCACACATTACGCAGAGAACTGTGCCGTGGAACAACGATATGCTCATGGTTTGCCCTTAAGCCCCTTTATGAACCTTGCAAAGCGTAGCTGTACTTTTTCTAGTACCTGCTTGTAACACACGAGTGACGGCGATCAAGCCCGGGCACAGTTCTCCAGATGTGGTTGAGCTATTGCCTTATAGATGGGCAGCAGTACTGCAGGGGCCCTGGAGCGAACGGTCATGACCATTTGGTACAGTGCACGGAACACTCTTGCTGCGGCAGAAATACATTGTAGGTCAGGCCCAAAGGATTCGTGTACGTCTAGTCCCAGGTCCACTATCTGCTCCACCCTCTGGGTTGTGTGGTGGCCAGGCGTTTCTATATCTCTCACCTCCCCCCCCCCCTCCTTGTGTAGCGGCTGGTGACAGGTATTTCCGCTCCCCTGCATTTAAAGATAGGTGCCACTTGTTCGGCCAGCCATGGATGCGTAACGAATCCCCCTGTAGGCCCGAGTCCAAAGGACTTCCCACAAGTTTCAAGTCATCTGCGAACAGGAAGCTGGGGTTCATAATTCCCTGAGTTCAGTCGTTCATATAGACAAGAAATAGCAATGGCCCTAGCACCGACCCCTGTGGTACCCCACTACAGGTCTTGGACAGGTTCGAATTACCGTCCTTCACCCGGATGTAATACGACCTATCGCTCAGGCAAGTGCCTATCCACGCCATCACTCTGGGGGCTGTGCCCATGTCCCCTAACTTGAATAGCAAAAGTCGATGATCAGCGGAGTCAAGGGCCTTCTGAAAGTTCAGATAGCAAACTTCGACCGGCTCACCCCTGTCCAAGCGTGTCGTGACCTCGTCCAGGAAGATAAGCAGGTTCGACAGACACGATCGGTTCTTCATGAAACCATGGTGTCCGTTCAACAACAGACCATATTGCACTAGATGAGCCACAATTATGTTTCTTAGGATCTTTTCGAAGACCTTAAGTATAACCGGCTAGAGACTGACTGGTCTGTAATTGCCCGCATCTTCCTTCGACCCACCCTTATGAATTGGAACAATCTCGGCAGTCTTCCAATCCAAGGGAAGTGTGGCTGAATCCAAGGTCGTGTTGAACAAACGGGTCACGGATTCAGTTGATTCGTTGTCCCGCCGAGCTTGCCTCGATAGTTCCTATTCCCACTACTTCTCAACGCCAATCCCGAGCACAGGCAGCTGGTCACCCTTATCGGGCTTCTGTCGCTCGGTCTCGGACATCAGCTCAGTCTTTTTTTATCCGGACGGTCAAGTTATCGAACACCTCTCCACTCTGTATTTCCACCCATCTACGACCTTTCTTTTTTCAAAAGAGGAATAACAAAACTGGTTTTGCCGTGAATGTTCCCTATAGACTCCTGATACAGTGTTATTGAACTATAGGGTTCACCCGTTTTATTGTAGTTCACTTCCTGTGTAATAAAAAAGCCACAAGAGTGGGAGAGTCTGCATACAAGACTATCGTTTGTAATGGAGCATTTCCGTTGACTCTGAACGCGCACTAAGCCGTCCATGTACCTCGGTGGACGCCACAAACGTACGCCACGACGACGGTTAAGTTGCGATAGGCTTTTTGATCCATCTAGTCTGTCCATCTTCCAAAATGCGCCAGCACTGGTAGCTCGTTTTCACGATTTCCGCTCCCTACTTTGTTTTTACTTGATGCTCCTAGTCATTCTATCCTCAACTAAATGATGCTGTGAGGTGGCCACCAAAACCAGAGCTTGGAAATGTGAGATTGGTATTTGACCCGAGCTGATAATTCACCACCATCTTCCGTTTGTGTATTTCACTAGCGACAAGCACGACCCGAGCTCACCAGGGAGAGTTAGAGGGTTCGATGATGCCGTCGGAAAGAACATACTGTATTCGCTTATAGTCGTCCCATATTCCCGGCTGTGTCGTCATGACTTTGTAGCCATAGACCTGCAATCGAAAGATAGGTTCTAAAGGAATGATGAAGCTATGACGCAAGCCGATTTCAGCAGGCATACAGGCAGTGGTTGTTTCTGACCG
Source organism: Fasciola hepatica (assembly GCA_948099385.1). NCBI lineage: Eukaryota > Metazoa > Platyhelminthes > Trematoda > Plagiorchiida > Fasciolidae > Fasciola > Fasciola hepatica. The sequence goes on along the minus strand of CANUEZ040000008.1, from coordinate 4,682,091 downwards.
CCGAATGATAAGGAAGTCATGTTCGAGCGATACTTCTGTGTAGAAGTTCAGTTCAGTTCATTCAACCATTAACGTCGCACTTATGTGCCCCGGTTTTAGTTGCTATTTGTTGTGTGTAATGTACAGCGTGATTAGAGAGCGGGCGGAGAACAAAAGAGCTTTGGAATTCCGGTTTATTCAACATACAATACATGTATGAGAGCTGAAAAGCAGAGCTTAAAAGTTGTATAAAAGAAGCCATAAATAACGTGTCATTCTCCCCCACTGTGGTTTTGAACCTGATGTTGGGATGTGCGGTATGTAACAAAAAGAATGACAAATGTAACATTTCGTTAGGTTTCTCGGTTTCTTAGACAGTAAGGATGAATACGGTTCTGCTGTCGAATGAGTGTGACAGTATTGCGTTTGTGTCAGGGCAGTGGTTGGGGGTAGGCTGAATGTCACGTGTTTCAAAATTGTTGGTGTTCAATTCAATTGTTGGTGGCAACTCAGTCTGTTATTTCATATTCGATTGTTATGATTTTATTATGATTTTCAGTTGTCTTAGGAAACAGTTGGCGGACTGAGACGGTGTCCGCTTTTCCATCATGAAATCGAACATAGGCATAGTGTGCATTACAACAGTTCCATCTCCCCCACAAGGGGGTCGTACTTTGTCATTCTGCGGTTGTTTCTAAAAGCAACTGTCCCAGATGTCGGCAGCCAAGTAAAAATATCTGAGTATTATATATATATATATATATATATATAATTACACCCGCTTGAGAAAAAAACATGGTGTCATCGCAACAACAACAACAGAGAGAAAATTACAAAGTCGAGGGGCGGGGGAATAAGAATCAGCATAAAGATAACAACGAGTTAAAGAAAATCTTTCTAATATTTTCATTATTTTCACCGTACATGTTTTGTAGGTTTTTTTCTGTTTTTCAATTGTTTATGGGGAACGTCACCAAAGTATTCGCTTCGATTTTGCTGCATCGTCTTACACCGGCTCGCGAGAGGAATGTCCGCGAGCAGCAGGCTCAATTCCGCCCAGGTCGAGGATGCATCGATCAGATTTTTACTGTTCGCCGACTACTTGAAACGCGTCATACGCACCGCCGACCGACAATAATGCTTTTTTAGACCTGAAAGACGCCTTCAGTTGATCGAACATCGCTTTTCAGTGTTCCTCATCGAAAAGGTATGCCCCAGAAGTTCGTGAACCTAATGAGATCATTCTATTCTCATACTTCTGGCCGCGTTAGGGTTTACGGTGAACTATCCGGTCGGTTCGAACCGACCAATGGTGTTCGACAGGGATGTCCATTGTCTCCATTCCTGTTCAACTTCGTCATGGACGAAATAATAGAGAATGCCATGCGAGATCTTCAGGATGTAGGCGTCGAACTAGGAATTAGTGGAAAGCTGTGTAACCTAGATTACGCAGACGACGTTGTCTGCTTGTTCGAATACACGGAACATGCTCAGCGTGCACTAGATAATCTCGCAAGAGCTGTAGCTCCATTCGGCATGCACTTTGCACCTCAAAGTGTAAAGTGATGTTGCAAGACTGGACGTCAACGATTCCGAGCTTGATGCTCGATGAGGAGGTGCTGTCAGTTGTCGACCACTTCACCTACCTCGGCAGCAGCGTGACGACGGATGGGAGCACAGTAGTAGAGGTGAGCACGCGTATATCCAAGGCTCGAGGGGCGTACGCTGGACTGAAGCACTTGTGGTGCCGACCTGACATTTCACTGAAGTTGAAAGGTCGTGTATACTGTGCTGCAGTGCGTTCAGTTTTGTTGTATGGTTGCGAAACTTGGAGTCTGCGTGCTGAAGATATTCGTTGTCTTGAGGTTTTCGACCATTTATGTTTACGTAGTATCGCTAGGATTGGGTGGAATAGCCGAGTAAGCAACGATGAGGTCAGAAATCAAGTATTGGGTAGTAATTCAGAGAACGTTCTGTCACAGCGTGTCCAACTTAGTAGACTTTGTTGGTTGGGACACGTGTTACGTATGGCAAACACACGTCTACCGTACCGTGTCCTATTCTCCGTTCCTCCTAGGGAGTGGAAGAAACGACGCGGAGGTCAACAGATGACGTGGCAGTGAGGAATGAGAAAATGTACAGCACACTTAGGAAATGTAGTTTCCTCAAGTCTTCGTAGTTGGAGTCCAAGAGATCCATCAACCAGTTGGCTGGAGACACTGAAGGATATGACAGCGAACCGTGAACAGTGGCGATCGTGTTGTCACTTTCTATCGAATCAGAACGACTCATCAATGTGCGCTTGTACAGTTAGACTATGCATTCCGTGTGTTGACCAGTAGGGTGTTCTTCTCATTTCCCATCCCTATGGGTCCACTTCCTGTCCATCTTGTATACTCATACTTTCCAATTCAACGTGCAACATGGTGAGAAAGACAGTGGTCAGTGGGGCTTGCCCTGCTGTTTAACGCTGTACGATGATGATGATGATGATGATGATGATGATGATGATGATGATGATGGGGAACGGGAAGTCAACAGACAGGCCATACAGCATTCGCGCCACTGGATTCGATTCTGAGCCATATCCCAGCGTCTCTAACCAGCGGCAGTTTTCCTGCTATTCATCGTCATCATCGTCATCGTAGTGTTAAACAGCAGGGCAAGCCCCACTGACCACTGCCTTTCTCACCATGTTGCACGTTGAATTGGAAAGTATGAGTATACAAGATGGACAGGAAGTGGACCCATAGGGATGGGAAATGAGAAGAACACCCTACTGGTCAACACACGGAATGCATAGTCTAACTGTACAAACGCACATTGCTGAGTCGTTCTGATTCGATAGAAAGTGACAACACGATCGCCACTGTTCACGGTTCGCTGTCATATCCTTCAGTGTCTCCAGCCAACTGGTTGATGGATCTCTTGGACTCCAACTACGAAGACTTGAGGAAACTACATTTCCTAAGTGTGCTGTACATTTTCTCATTCCTCACTGCCACGTCATCTGTTGACCTCCGCGTCGTTTCTTCCACTCCCTAGGAGGAACGGAGAATAGGACACGGTACGGTAGACGTGTGTTTGCCATACGTAACACGTGTCCCAACCAACAAAGTCTACTAAGTTGGACACGCTGTGACAGAACGTTCTCTGAATTACTACCCAATACTTGATTTCTGACCTCATCGTTGCTTACTCGGCTATTCCACCCAATCCTAGCGATACTACGTAAACATAAATGGTCGAAAACCTCAAGACGACGAATATCTTCAGCACGCAGACTCCAAGTTTCGCAACCATACAACAAAACTGAACGCACTGCAGCACAGTATACACGACCTTTCAACTTCAGTGAAATGTCAGGTCGGCACCACAAGTGCTTCAGTCCAGCGTACGCCCCTCGAGCCTTGGATATACGCGTGCTCACCTCTACTACTGTGCTCCCATCCGTCGTCACGCTGCTGCCGAGGTAGGTGAAGTGGTCGACAACTGACAGCACCTCCTCATCGAGAATCAAGCTCGGAATCGTTGACGTCCAGTCTTGTAACATCACTTTACACTTTGAGGTGCAAAGTGCATGCCGAATGGAGCTACAGCTCTTGCGAGATTATCTAGTGCACGCTGAGCATGTTCCGTGTATTCGAACAAGCAGACAACGTCGTCTGCGTAATCTAGGTTACACAGCTTTCCACTAATTCCTAGTTCGACGCCTACATCCTGAAGATCTCGCATGGCATTCTCTATTATTTCGTCCATGACGAAGTTGAACCCTGAGTTTCTGCTGAATCTGTACGCCTTTCGATGCACACCAGTCTATCCCAGCTGGTAGTGAGTATAATGCAGCACGGCTCACAACGAAGCGTGAACTCAAGGCAGGTCTTTGTAGGGATCGCGAAATCTGGTTGTCTCAGAGAGCATCAGAGATGGGATATACTGCACCTGTGGGAAATTCACGCAAGCTGTTTCATCTCATTTGAGTCACCAGTAGGACGACACGGGGTGTGATCGAAGCAATTTGTGAGGCTGACGGTTCGCCTATCCGCAGTTTGTAGCGACGTCTTGCTTGCTAGGCATGGCACTTTGAAGCACAGTTTAGCTGGCCTCCAGCTTCAGCCCCTCCCATAGCTGTTCCGGCACACGTCCCGTGGTCTGTTTCGACAGATCCACCTTCTGAGACGGAGATCCGCAAGGAAATCCAAATCCTAGAACGTCACAAATCGCCGGGATTCGATCGCCTTTCCCCAGCCATATTATAAAAAATGGTGGAGTGGAGCCTGTTAGAGAACTTCAAGCTTTGTTCTCCGAGGTCTGGTACTCTGCGAAAGTTCCCTCCTTATGGAGGAGCGATCGTTGTCACCATCTTCAAGAACGGCTCGCGCAGTGACTGCGCCAATCATACGGGTTTAAGCCTAACCCCGATAGCGTCCAAGCTGTTAGTGTCTATCATTTTCCGCAGGTTACACAACGCGCGTGATGAGCAAACGTGCAAGGAACGGGCTGCGTTTGGTACCGGTTGTGGGTACATATATAAACACATTGGATATTATATATATATATATATATATATATATATATATATATATATATATATATATATATATATACTTAAATATATGGGTATATTATCCGAACATCTCGTGAGCTAAAAAGCCAGTCACTCGCTCCCAGAGGGTTTTGATGCTATCATGACTCTCTGTTACGTTGTAGGTTCGAGTTTCTGGTCAAAGGCTTGGGTAGAACCCATCTACTTGTGTCTGTGCAACCAAGTAGGATTCGGCCCTCATGCTTACATGACATTTTGTACACATATGTTCGCTCGGAGTCATTCACTCACTCATGCCACACAATGTGACCGAAGTGCCTTCGGTCGGACGAAACTACTTATTACCACACCAACTCTTTTCACCCACTGTTTTACACAGCAATATTGACTAATCCGTGTACTTCTCATGCCCCCATTGACGAATATGCTAGGCAAGTGAAGGGGCTTCCTTTTTGTTGTTGTATGTAGTTTATCGAAACCATCACTGAGACCGAATTAGTCCACCGAAGATTACAACTTTCAACGTGCACACTGTAACGCAAGTGGATCGACAAGCGGCTTTGGCGGTTACCTTGAGACACTGGCCATTGACATCTGCTGCTTGTCCGAGGCTCGCATCCAGGACCCCACCATCGTAGTTCGTCTGAATTCGTCTTCAAGACATGCTTTTATTCTGCGCTTCCTCCTAGATGCTGCGGCTTCTACATTTTTTCATGCAGGTGCGAGAATCGCTTTGAGTACTAGAGCTGAAGCTGCGCTACGCGGCTAGATCTCAGTCAGCGGCATACTGTGTGCGATTTGTTTAGAGGATTCGATCAAAGTTAGAAGTCGCAACGGCAATCGTTGTCTGTTTCTTGGCGCTGTCTACGCCTGTACTAACTGCATTTCGGATACAGTCAAAGATGTATCTTACTAGCAGCTTCACGAACTTTTTCGAAAGGCATCTCATGCAGAAATAGTGGCACTGACTGGAGACCTGAACACCCGGATTGCACACCTAAGCGCATATGAGCGAATGCTTAGAGGCCAGAGCGGCGCCAGTCATCAATGCACCGATGACGGCAATCAACTGCTTGATCGATGCACAGACCATCGCTTATTCTTGTGGAGCGTGAATTGCTGGTGCAGTTCTCGTCGCACAGTTACATAGCAACCACCATCTACTAATCAACGTTGGACACAAATAGACCACATAGGCGTAAGCTACCACTGACGTGGCTCAGTCAGCTCTTGTATGTCATATTGGGGCACATATCTAGATTCTGATAACACTATCATACGTGCTTAGTTCATAATACGTTTTCCATCATGTCGAAAATTCACGGTCAACAGATAAACGTACGCCAACCTTGGCGAGTAACGCTGGGATGTCTGTTGTAGCAAACACCCATGAAACTTCATGATCATGTCACCATGAAGACGGGTTATCCTCTCCAAGGAGCTTGCCGGAATGAAGTCAAGTAAAGTAAGTAACTTCCCCGAATCTCGATCCAGGAGAGATATCAGGATAAGCCTACCGCCCAACTAAGTAGTCAGACACACGATGATTTGTCAGACCGCTGTCAATACATCCAAGACGCCATAAAGTAGTGTGTACCACATCTTGTGCATAAGCCACACGGCATACAGTCACGCACTGGATCTCATCGGGTTTTCTGGAATTGCTAGACAGCCGCCGGAATATCCCTGCCGGAAGGGAAAACTACAATGTCCGCATCCAAGTACGAAGAAAGCTGATTGGAAGCTTGCACAGAGACCGAGGGAATTGGTTTGAACGCGCTGCCGAAATGAAAGTAATTGCAGTCACCGGCAGTGCTCGGAGACCTTTCCAACTTATTCGATATATTGGGACCAAGAAGCCCGGAGTGAACGGAAAGATCTGCGAGATAAGCGGCCAACCAATCCACCAGCTTTCAAGGTGCATGGACCGATGGGCAGAACACTTTGAGGACCGGTTTAGTTGGCCTTCAACGCTGGTGTGTACACACAGTTGCTTGTTCGAACCATTTCAGGTTCCATGAACGGTTTATACTGTCTCGTTCATCGAAGAGGAAAGTGGTCGCTCACTCCGCCTCCTGAAGCGCAGTAAAGACGCTGGCCATAACGAACTCCCACCAGCCTTCTTCCAACAAAGCAGTGTGCTTCTCTCCAAAACGCCCACTTACCTCTTTACCGAGATCTGGATCCACGAATACATCCCACAAAGTTGGGACTGTATCCATAATCCCTATTTTCCAGAAAGGGGTTGGATATAACTGAGGGATAAGTTTGATGTGAATTGCTTCGAAGCTGTTAACCCTTATTATCTTATGAAGATTGTCCCCAATGGAGACAACAGGTGTTATTTAATTTGCACTTCTTCATTTCTTCCATTCACTGCTTCCTCGCATTGGTTACATGTCTTATTATTTCCCGTCATTGAGGGACATTACTGAGCTTTAAATAACAATATATCCAAAAAGTGTACGGTGAAACCCCCCCCCCTGAAAAACCAGCATCTTTTTCCATCACTCACGGCCTGTTTACTGTATTGTACACCCCTACCCTTATCTTGTAGTTGTTGTTGCGTTGGCACCTTGCTTGATTTCAAGCCGGTGTGAAGACTATATATATATATATATATATATATATATATATATATATATATATATATATATATATATATATATATATATATATATATATAATTTAACCGACGGTCGCGCACAATAATGAGCAGATTCTCTTAAGTTCTGCAGTGTGGTCCCCAGCTAACGGGTTCATCTTCCATTTTTATATGACCAACACTGCGAAATGTTCCGCTGCTCCAGCTCCATAAATGCTTTAATTCCTACTTCTCTGTTAAATCCCCAGTTGACATTTCGTTATTCGGGCATTCCTTATGGGGAACTCGACTTCTGGGAAATCCAATTTATTTGGCAGTAGCGAGAAAAAAGCTTGCAGATCAAACAATTGTGTGGTAGACCGCACGAATGTGATGTATTTAGATCCGCGATCCCCCTCAGAAGGTATTGTGCGTACACCTATTCAACTGGACCGTCCCGAAAATGGCTGGAAAACGCAAGACTGTTTATCTGTTTCAGCTGACACACCACAAAATCGTGTTGGGTTCTCGAAGTCGGCCAATGGTATGTTTCCACTAATTTAATCTCCTTGCCTCTTCAGTCGGCGATGTCTGTGTCATTGAGTTAAATAATTTTGAGACCCTTGACGGGTTTCTTACAGAAGATGACTCTATTCACCGACCTGATCTCGTTGACGAGGGAGTTTCGGCACTTTCAGACACAGACATGATAAACAAAGCGAAAAATACAGAACGTAAGTGATCAGTAGTCAGATTTTGTTTACTTTCATGGAAGTGTTTTTCCTGTTTTATTGTGACGTATCCATCTATGGATAGCATCACTAAAACCGCCACATCTACAGTTTGGTCGTCCAGACTGAAGCAAAAGGACCACGGTTCTCAAAAACCGCTAGTTACATAATTGAGTATCACTTTTTTGTGAACCTTTGTTCGTTGGATCCCAAAACTCTGTAGCTGGTTTTTGACTGTGTTGTATGTGAAGCTAAGGCCGCTTGTCTGGAGATAAACACTACAAAAACGAAATTCTTCACGGCTTCGCGAGGTACACGACACGAAAAGGCTGGAAAGCTTCGACCACCGGTGCCTCCGCTAAATGGCCAAAATCAAGTGGTATGATCGCGCCATAGACTTCGCTGTGGTTCAACACTGCGAATGCGGAACGGCTTCCTTCTCTCAATTGACGTCACCTACAGTGGTTTGGTCATGTTTTACGACTCGAAAGGTAATCTAGGAAGAAGAGTCTACTGCCATCACTCTGCTCGGACTGGAAATGTCGCCTTGGTGGCCAACCACGAACACGGGTTAGCACTGATAAGGCAGACGTAGATCGCCTGGACCTTCCAGTCGGTCTTCGGAGTACGCGACTGACGCAAAAAGTGCATTTCACGGTGTGCAGACCTTGCCGCAGACCGGAACGCGTCGGCAGCTATCATCAGAGACATCCAAGAAGCCCACTTATCCTCTCGCAGGAGATAGTCATATAAAATTAGAAGTGAGTAAGTTTTCCCTACTGGTTTATTCAGAAGGTCCACTGTGGAAGTAGGCCAACTGAACTGGCTCTTAAAGTGCTGCGTCCAACGGTCCTGGGACAGAATTAAGGAACCGTCGGATTCTTTGATCAATGCGCCTACATCTGCCTTCCGTGAACTAGTATTTATAAGCAAACGGTAAAGGTGGTTGCCATTGTCAATCGTTTCAGCCTTCTCCGTTTCGAACAGAAGTGTACGGTTTATCGTTGAATGAACTGAACTGAACCGAACGTGTAGCAGGCCTCTACTGCTTGCGGACATTTTTCCTAGTGAGTTAATGCCTCAGGGGTTTGCATGTCTCATCTGGATGGGCCGATTCACGAGCATCTAACGGAGCAACTGATGGCGAAGACATTCATCGTTTATTAGGCCTGCTTGAACTGGAGTCTTATATGGCTTCAGAGGCTGTATCTTTGATATGTTTGCCCGCATTCATTTGGGTTCTGGGCATCTGTTTATTTCGGTGGCGGGCCGGTGGTTTAGAACGTTAAACTGCCACCTGGAAGGCCAGAGGTTCGAATCCCCGCCATCACCAGTTACTTTGGTGGTAGACAATAATCTATTGTCGTCCGACTCGTTATCACTCCTGGCCGATTGGGACGTTATATGGTTCTCCATCACTCTAAGCCTCAGGGTCTGGTTTCCGGTTATCCCTAATAATGCAGTGGGTCTTTATGGCCATGGGGTGTATACCCTTACCCTGCACTCGTACGCAACCGTGTACTAAAAATGGTAAGTTGCAAGGTTTTCCAGACAGACCAAACAACAGTGTAGCAATGTTCGGGATGCGTTTTTCTCCACAGTGTAAAGTGCTGCTGCATGACTGAATTGGCTCCACACAACATTGTTTTACCAGAGGAAGTGGTAGCTCATGCATGTCACCAGGTGGTCAGATAACCGACGAGGTGTCGTCGCGTATACAGAAAGCGCGTTTGGCTTTTTCCAGTTTCAGTCATCTGTGTCGCGGGCGTGACATTCGATAGTCTGTCAAGGGTCGAGTGTATACTGCGGCTGTCAGGTCGGTTCTTTCATACGGCCCCGAAAAACACAGTTGTTAAGGGAGGAGATAGACGAAGACTGTCGATGCTCGAGCATCGATTTCTCCCTAGCATTGCCTGAATATGGCGAGAACAATGTATCAGCAATGCTGGTGTTAGGTGTAGGGCTTTGAGAACCAAAAGTCAGTCTCTGGAATAGGTACTGAGTCTAAGCAATATAAAAGGGACATGTTTGCGCGTGCCTACCGATAAACTTCCTTGGCGTATGCTGTTCTCCGAGGCAGGTAGCTGGAAGGTGGGTCGAGTCCATGATATGGCAAAATATGTCGAAACATTGACCGGTGGACTTGGCCAGGTAGGATGTGTTGAGACTTCCGAGTTGAGGTCCACGAGGCCCGCCTACGAGATGGTTAGCGACATTCAGTGATACGACTAGGTGTCGCTACCGGTTGCGCAGTTACACTCGGGCTCTTTCTCCGGCTTCGGGACTCCTGCTTATTCATTTATTTTCAACTCTAATTAACTTCATACTTCTATTCATTTTGCCCTCAAATTGATGATGCTGCGGGGTAGCAACCAAAACCAAAGATATGCGAAGTTTTTAGTTGAATGGACCGAACTGGACCTTGGGTCATTCCTGTTTTTATAAACGAGAAGTCTAATTAGAGCGTATAGCTCGAATAATCTTTGTTCTAAAATCACGTATGACGTGAACATTATTCCGCCCCAGGTCACTCTCCGCAATTGAGAGCTTATAGTTAACCACCATCCCATTCCTAAAATACTGTGCCGTTATTAAATAAAAGAAAAGGAAGTAAATAAAAAGATTATACCACATCCATGAACATCAAAAAAGAGTTATTGACGGCGAGAGTCATTGCGTTTGCAAGCCAGTTCGGTGTTTTTGCCACTTTTCTAGGGTCAGGTGTAGTAGTATTACGCACTGTCTCGGGCTTGGAATGTGTATATTTGGTAAACTAGGGGTTTGACACATCAGCATGAGAAAATTAGTCTCCGTAAATGATTTGGTTCAAAAGTAATCGCAGGAAAGCGCGGTTGGTCTAATAGAATTTCGTTTAACAAATTTTGAAGTCCTTGGTGCTATCTAACTTGAATATTCAGTTTGGGGTATCATCTGATGTCTTCGACTTCTCCATGTTATTATTTTCTTGTTCCCGACCCCTGGTTTCTCGATCAGATCTACCCAATCAGGCTACGGCTCCAAAAGCCCGTCTTTCTTGGATGGAACGACTAGGTCGACGCAAATCTGCTCGGGATTCACCCAGTCTCTTTGTTCGCATGCGACAAAAGCATGATTTCGAGAAACGACGGGCAAATCAGTGTCATCAGCATGGAGGTGATGGGATGCCACGTGACAGTGGACAGTCACCGGAAAAGTCCCAAACGGAAGATGCAGTCTCTGCGTAACTGGCGTTCTGGACAATCCATGGCTGGTCGACAATACTGTGACTACTAATTATCGTCTTTCTGTTCCGAACTGGATGGGAATATTTGTCCTAGGCGTTAAGGAGAGCGAGTAAACAAATTACTTGTACTGTTCTGTCATTCACTTATCCCTAAATTCAAGACCAATCAATACCTCCTTACACTTAAACTGTGTTGTTCCTCACACGCCCTTCTGTACACGTTCGGCTTTAACATGAGGTGCACATTACTCCCAATATTTTGGTCCACAGAAATAACGATGGGAGCAGATTCCCGGAAACAAATCGAACTGGAGTTGAAATTGTATAGTTATTTAATTCAATAAAGACAAGCCTGGTTGGAAACAACACACTGACTCAGTAATTTTCATTGTGTAAGTGCAAATAAGCACTCGTCCCACAACTTCACCAAGCATGAACGGAGAAAGAAAAGAGATCACAGATCAGCCTGATACCGGCAATTTGTCATTGTCTGAATTTTCCTGCTGTAGGAGATCAGCAGCGTATCGTCAACGGCCTTACTATCGATCGATTGAGTCAAGACACTTTGTACTACTTCTCGTTAGAATTCTTCGAATATGATGCACACAAACAGACAGCACTTGATTCTTTCGATGGCCTTGCAGACAGTAATGCAGGCCCGGACAGGATCACCGAACAAAAGCTCCCACGAGTTGCGATAACACGATTCCCTATTTCTGTACGAACGGTAGATACATGATCGTTTGCTGAGTTCAATTTCTGGTAAATTCGGAAACTGAAGACGTCCTCTATTTCACAAAAAATCATGAGGATAACCACCTTACGGTCGAAAGAGTACAGTACACACGATAGCGAAAAACCAGTTTTCTTATGACGTTGAGTGTGAAGTCAAATTCTTGGTTACCACGTCGGCGAGAAGTTTTCAAAGAATGATTATTATTCAATTTTACGGGTGATAGTGATGTGCCTAAGAAAAGCTCATTTTCATGTAAACAACTTTGCTTCCCAAAGGTCAGAGTTTCAGTGCAGTTGTTTAGTTTTTATATTTTTTAGTTCAGTTATTAGCCCTTTGAGGGCTCAGACCTGTAGGGCGTTTGCGCCACACGTTTTACAGTTACTTCAATTTTGGAGCGAGAGCTGATGCTGCTGGATTATTATTAGTTAGCACGTAGTGCATTCACCAATCAACATCAGTGTGTGCTTGTTTGAACATTGCGTTATCATGCTTTGTACTGACAGCAAAACTATTTCTGTTTAGGGAACTAATTTTTGAACCCTGGGGTCTGGATCCCATTACAGGGTAGTATGAAAACTTCGTTGACCGAACATCGTTAATCCCCTAACGGACAAACTTTTTCGTATGAGCTTTTTGGTTCGTACCATGCCAAAGTCTGAGTGCAACGCAAGGTAGAACCCGATGTTCACAAAAAGCCGCAGTATTTTTGTGGGGGCCGACTTCTGTAACCTTGGGATTTCGGCCGATGAACTGCACTGCGCTAAGCGTCATAATCAGTCTTTCGATCTCCTTCGTCCACATGATTCTAACGGGTCCCTTTGTTTACCCGCCAGCGAACATAATCTAGAGACTAGGCGTTTTTTATGGGACACTTTCGTATGAATGCAGTAAAGAGAGAAGTACTCCATACCTTCAAAGACCCGCTGCACCGTTGAAGAAAACCGGCAACCTAACCCTAAGGATTGTAGTAAAGAACCACATAAAGTACCAGTAGGTTAGTTTTCGTAACGAGCCGAGTGAGGAGTATACGACCGAACAGTTTCATATGCAGTTAGAAACGCTAATCTTCGGTAAGTATTGCATGAGCTATGATGCGGTCAGGTGACCAGCCAGGGTAAGATGGTATTACTAAGTTACATTCGCAAATTAGCCCAATCGTGAAGCTGAGTATATCCCTTGGTCCCGTGTACGGACTTTTAAATGGGGGCTACATTTTTCAGTTACAGGTTGCTTCGGCGACCACATAGGTTTTCGGGAAGTGCTACGTCGTATGGTCAGCATGTAACCATTGTCACGAGGGTTCGTATATCTATCATGAGGCCTACGGGATTTCGAAAGTTTCCCCTCACTCCGTTGCGACCGCTATGACTGTAGGCACGGACACATAATAAACCTCGCACACAAACCGCTCAACTCATCATCAGAAACGTCTATTGGTTGATTCCGGAGAACATGAAATTAGTTTTTGCAGGGATCGAGTTCACAAATAAGCTGTCAGGATTATTTCCACGCATTTCTACTCCATACTTGAGTGCAGGGGAACGACTGTTTACCCAAAGGCCGGTGGTCGAGTAGTTCAGAGCGTTTGATTACCATCTCAAACGTCAGAGGTTTGAACCCCCGCCATCACCAGGTACTTTGGTGGTAGACAATAATCCATTGTCGTCCGGCTCACTACCACACCTAACTCATTGGGACTTTATGTAGTTCTCCCGGATCTGGTTCCCGGTTTTCCGTAGTAGTGTAGTGGTTTTTTTGTGTCTTCTGGGTATAACCCGTCAGTTGTATTCAGGCACAAGCATGTATCAAAAAAATACATCCAGTGCGCTATCGGTTGGGGTTGGTAAACATGACCCTGAGACTGGGATGGGAAACCACGAAAAATTCAAACAGATCAGGTGAGTAACGAGCCAAGCGATAATGGATTGCTGTCTACCACTTTTTTCTTCGGCTATTTTTGATTGCCCGTCCTCTGACTTTTTGTGGCGGTCTCAGCCACTTCATCCCACTCGGTTCTCTAGATAATGCTGTAGTAACTGGTGATGAAGATCATCGGAGGGCACACTCCGTCGGGTTCTACGATCGCGTACATCGAGGAGATCAGGGGAAAAAGACAATGGAGCGCCGACCGCGTGTGTTCTCATTGGGCCTAAGTACAAATACCTCACACCGGCTTGTGCAGATGTGTATGGGAAGTAGCGCTTGCCGCAAGAACCAAACGTACGGTCGAATGGGTAGTAGACGGGGGGGGGGGGGGGGGGGGTGTGATCGGTTGGTCACAATAAGATGTTATCTTTAAATTCAATAGCCAGTCGCGTCCTCCGCTGTTCATCTGTTCCAACGCACTATCTTGTCCCAGCTCCGTCTCCCTTAGTATACGTCCCAAAGCTGATCACAAATATCCTCAAGTGTAACGAATCCCACGGACCTGATGAGCTTCCCAGTTGTAATTAAACAGTGTGCACATATACTCACATTGGTAAAGACACAATTATTTAATCAATGCTTGGATTGTAAAGATTCCTGACTTCTGGAGGTCAGTTTCCGTCACACGCGTGTCCGTCCTCTTGTCGAGAGAAAATTGGTTGAGAATTCGTTACTCCTAGGGCTGTTAAATGATTTGGCAAAACGACACATGAGCCAGTTCGCCTACCGCCGCCCCCGCTTTTCCGTGGGTGCTATTGTTTCTTTGCTCCATAGTACCTTGTCTTCGCCGGACAGGAAATCAAGAGTTGTGCGTACCCGCTTTCTACAATACACTGACGCATTTAAATGTTGAGAGACAAAAACTTGACATCCCCTTAAAAAGCGGAATACAGCCCTCACTCATTGGACTATTACCTGATTATCTTATTCAATGGGTAACAGTTTACAAGATACGGGGCAGGATTTCTTCCATGTCTGTTTCTTCCCAAGGCGCAGTCTGCTCACTTTTTTATTCCCAGCCTATACGTCCTCCATGCCTCCATGCAGATGATCTTGCGGTTGGGTTACCCCATCCTGATATATCAGCCACGTTTGAACTCCGATCTGGTCTGTTAGAGCTTGACCTCTGATCCAAAGCTCATGACTAGATCCCCGTAATGCTCAGATGTTGTTTTCTTTCTTCTCAAAGGCTCTAAGTGTGTGAACTTTTCGGAACCCCGTTCAGACATTCATGTAGGAAAAATCGCGATTACTCTTCGAGTATCTGTTGGATACCCTGGGGTTACGATCATCCGTGTTGCCTGTGTTTTTACAAAAATGAAGAAACTAACCTACTACATTTTGCGCTTGAAACCAGTGGCTGTACCCTTTCATTAAAATTCAACGTTGTGTCCTTGCTTACTGCCTCACTAGTATTCTTCTCTGGCCTACATGCTAATGACTTCACCACAGTAAAATGGTCTATCAAGCAATTACTTTATGCAAGTGGCATATCCCTTAGACGTCTCGAAAATTTCATCATATCCCATCATTGAAAAGTGTGCAGAAGAATCGGGGAAATTTTAAACGACCCACGTCACAAGGACTTCAGCATGTGTTTCCTCTTCCACCTGTAATAACTGTAAAAGGGATCTATCTACGCACGACCGCCTACCGGCCCTCCGTCGTCCCTTGCCTTATTCTCTTCCTATGTAACCCTGCAAACATGGACGCTGAACTGAGACGGCGTTTAGTGTCTTAGTTCCTAGATCATCCCTTATTGGTGTATTCTTCTTCGTATAAGCTGCGTTTTTTGTGTGTCATCGTTGTGAGCATAGCTTGTAGTGACCTCGATCGTTTTGAGAAAATGACTGTTTTCTGGACACCATTTTCGATCTATTTTCTCTACGATCTTTTCTGACGTTTGACATCGACCTTATAGTGTTCTCCTGTTGCGTACGTTTTACTGGACTGACCTTTCCGAGGTTTCCGTCGACCTCGTTTTTAATCACTTTCACTTTCGGTCGCTCGCCGTTTGTACACGCTCGCGGTTCGCTTTCTGCACAGCCGTCGCGTTTCGTTCCGTTTTCCGTTCGGTGTATCTCTCGTATCGGTACTGTTTCGGTGCCACGATATATAGAATACACCTCGCATCTGTAAACCGACTTGCGTCTCCTTTATTCGTCCGATAGAGGGGATATCGTTGGTATTCGCTGCTAGGCCCGACAGGAGACACGTTCGCCAGCCGCTCTCGAACGTCTTCTATAAGCTATGTTCTGCTCAATATTCACCCACTGGAGTGCGTAAAGCGAATGCTTGAAAGGCTGTCAGGTAAGTGCTTTATGCACCCCGAGAGGTGAATATCCATCGCATAATCAAATAACGTGTGACGAATTGGGAAATAAAAAAGCACAGAAATAGTTTGATCAGGCTTGTTGAAGAATCTCGCAAGATAGAAGACGACAAAACGTTTATAAGCTCTTCTACGAGCGAATAAGTTTTTGTAACTCGCTCGGATAGAACTGGAACCGCATTCGATAAGGTCGCAATGAAGTGGATGAGCAGCGCCAGCAGCAAACATGAGACTGTTGTGTTAACAGACATTAAAAAAGATGCACGCCCAGTATACCGCTGCATCTTGAAATAGGATTGAATGACCTGAAGATAAGTTTGAAATCCTTTGCCGGGAAAGAATATAGGAGATCCATACAGCCAAAGTGGTAGGATACAATCATACACGAGACGTGAAATTAAACAAAGTGATGTGAAGAATTTTTCAAGACGTAGCACATAAAATGTTGTCTTAATAAATTAAAAAATACTATGGAAATATGGTGAAACCATAACCGATTTCGTATTAAAATCACGCCAGGGTACTTTGCCGACGTAGGTTGGCGAATGTCATTTCCGGTAAAATGTATACGGAAATTCGGAATCACCCCAGTTTGGTCTAACTCTGGACATACGGTCGAATTTCAGTTTATACCACCGATACTACTCTCGGTAGCCAAAAATGTACGATAGACAATTGTTTAGTGGGAGAAAGTGGTATCATTGGTATAAACTGTAAGTCGCAAGAATCGTAATCCGAGTAACATGTAGCCTGCCCAGACGAATCCCAAATTCAGAACAGTAATAACTCGCAAATTCTACAGTACTAATTCTGAAATCACAAAAGTAAAAATGTATACAAACCTCATGTATACGGTCAAATAGACTTAACAGTAAAACCCAAAGGTTCAACATTCTGTGGTCCAAGTACGACAGTCAGAAACGGTTCAAAGCCAAATTCATATGTTTCACACAAACAGTCCAACGTGCAAAGTGTTGTGTATGGACGAGTGATGTCAAAGGTAGTCACGTTCACAAAGCATGTAAAACATTTGGAAAGGTTTTCAATACATGTCCTTTACACAGCCGGCCAAAATCCCTCCGCGGAAATCGCTGTCTAAGGTTTAGGATGGGGTCATGCTTTTCACTCTAACTGTCTATGGCTTATTGTCAACGCCTGTGGCATTAACTTTCTGCATTGGCTGCGTGTACTACAGGTTGCCATCTTATTAATCATTTCCGCATTTCATAGTGAATCAACTCCAAATTCCGCTGCACAGTTTGAGATCGATTTATTCATCAGAAGACTGACACACTTAGACGCATGATCCGAATGTAGACGTTCCAGAATAGAAAATTTTACTGTGCGAGCTTGGGCTATGTATCCCAAGCAGAAAACTATTTCAGCAACGGGTTGAAGTATTTTTGTTTACAAATTTGCTCAGAAAAACTGAATGTAAACTCAACGTTCAGGTGACAGTGAGATATCAAGCAAAATGAAACGGTTGAAAGGCAGAGGAATTATTACAAAACTAGCACCGAACATTTTGAGACAAATGGGATCAAATTCGTGATTATAAATCAGGTCCGAAAGTGAATGTACGGTGAAGCGTATCAAAAAACAAATCAACATAAAAATTGGTCGAATGCCAACACAAAAAGGAATGTTTCAAAAAGCTCTCGTGCATGGAAGATGCAACAAAGACTACTTTATAAGCAGCTAATAAATGTTTTCCTCCAAAGACTGGAGTACCTCCACAACTCGACTTCAAATGATGAGCCTTTTTGAACGGTCCAAACGAAATTTTGTCTTCTTTGTGTAAGTTACGGGGAAAATTTAAACTGAGTCTACTTTCGCTATAGTTTAAGAACAATAAACCAACTTGAGGATAGGAAAGGGATAAAATGAAATGCAGAATCACTCTGCGCGGGGTAGTCTTCAATATACTTTATCCGTTTCTACATAGTTTTGAGTCTAGCTCAACAACGTAGCCATTACCGCTGTCCCTTATTAGTAGACAACGCTCCCCGATATTTCAAACACATTTTCCGTTCTCTGTAGTGTAAGACGACTTCAGGATCCATTAAGTGCACAAGGATCCACTTATCTGTGAAGTACTCTATTCAAATCGTTGGTACTTGCAAAGCTAATCCCACGGTAGTCATTTCGGGTCTATATATAGACACTGATTCCAGCGCAGTGACTGCTGTTTTGACAAAAGGCAAGTTGCTGCGCCGTCGACCCCAGACTCCGTGGGCAGTCACTCGGTAGCCCAGTTCCGAATTTCACTGCGTAGGCTAATGATATCCAAGTTTTGACTGAGTTTTCCAAAAGGGCTTATTTTTCGCGATACGTGAAACACTTGAGTGCCCTTTCCTCGTTCCTGGGTAGACGATTCGTCCAAGGAAACGGACAGAGCAATGACATATTGCCTCTCGAATTTGCAGTGTCGTTCAGAGTGCTGTAGGGCTACCGATACAACACACGATGACAAAGACTAACGAATTTGTTTATTTGAACAATTACCGTGTTTGGTGGCGCCACTTGCTCAGCCTGTGTACGTCGTCTGAACACCGTTGCGCTCCTCCAATATGCACGTTGTCCCGCTCCAGCGTTTTGAGTTCTGCTTTGCGCGCTGTCGAGTATATTCGCTATCGTGTCACAAACCGAGGACCAGGGGCTATAGACTCTATACGGGAGCAGGTCCTGACTTAACTGAGGAGAATCCTAAAGAGCCCATTTAAAGGGTTCAACTCTAACCTTGGAGGGTCAAACACTGCATTACTAGTAGTTTTAGACAGTATTAATGCTTTATGTGCGTCCACAGCTTTACCGTGCTATGAATATTGAGAATTGCATGTTTTTCCTGCTGGCCCGCTGAGATGATTCTGCTGTTTAACAAGCTCTAATTCCTCTCTAGAAAACCGCAGTTGATGCTCTAGTTCTATCACTCTTATTCTATAAAAGTGAACACCAAACTCTTCGTGGCTAAAGATACATGACTTGACACTGAAAGAACTAACAGATTCAGTACGATCTACAGAAACAATAACACCAGAATCGCCCCTAGAGACCTGCCGAATTAATTCCTCCCGTTTTATAAAGTCTTCGGTCCTCAATTGAGCATTACCAATAGGTGTTCTTGTCAAGGTTCCAATTGAGTACTGCAAGTTCGGGAAAGATTACAGGAGAACCTTGCAGCCAAAGTGGTAGGATACAATCATACACGAGACGTGAAATTAAACAAAGTGATGTGAAGAATTTTTCAAGACGTAGCACATAAAATGTTGTCTTTATAAATTAAAAAAATACTATGGAAATATGGTGAAACCATAACCGATTTCGTATTAAAATCACGCCAGGGTACTTTGCCGACGTAGGTTGGCGAATGTCATTTCCGGTAGAATGTATACAGAAATTCGGAATCACCCCAGTTTGGTCTAACTCTGGACATACGGTCGAATTTCAGTTTATACCACCGATACTACTCTCGGTAGCCAAAAATGTACGATAGACAATTGTTTAGTGGGAGAAAGTACTATCGATGGTGTACACTGGAATTCGACCGAATTCATAAGAACCCGAATTTTCGAACAAAATGGAGCTGAGGTAGGTTATAAAATGTTTGTGTACGCATCGTCTTTCAATAGAGACAAAACAAATCAGTGCATTGACAAAGGTTAACGTTCAGGTTCTGGTTCGAAGACCACTCAGCTATACTCAAGACAATTTGCTACGGAATAAGAAAAACAGAGTCATTAGGATACGGTACAGCAAATGCTGTATCATCAGCGTATTTATTGACCTATGAGTCGTCGAAGGTGGGCATGATAGATAGGTACGTAGGAAAGAAAAATGGTGATAAAGTGGCCCCTTGCAGAACATCCAACTCTGAGTTTGCGAGAGAAAGAGCTCTGCTTCGGTGGCGAATAAACTGTTGGCGTTTATTGAAGCACTCAAATAATAACGCAGTGTTAGGGGTTTGAACATCACACGCAGAAAGAATTTGGAGTAACTTCCCTATTTCAACACAACTAAAAGCATCACTGTAACCTTAAAATAGGATTCTGACAACTTTACTTTCCTATCCTAGAGATGACAGAATACAATGGGAGAAATAGGCAAGGACATCCACAGTGGAGTAGGAACGGCGGTAGGCAAACTGGTTGGGATCAAGTGAGTTCGGTTGTGATGTCGTCCTTTACAATATAACTTTCTCGAGTATATTTAGAACTATGAATGTTCGTACTATAGGCCGGGACTTTGAGGTGTCTTTCTTTGGTATGGGTGTAATGGAAGCCACTCTCCAACGGTCGGCGATGTTGCTCTGGCGCAGGCACTAATTGAATAACCGAGATAAAACAGGATAAAGTAGAGATGTGCATTCTTTCAGTACTATCGGTGACGCCATCCAGTCTACTAGATTTCTTCGAGTTCAGTCGGACTAATTCTTTGTAAACGTCCATGCAGTCCTAAGTATGAATCCGCCCTTGGAAATATGTCTCCCGCGTCTACGTTGGGAATTGGACGAGTGACTTCAATAAAAATCTAGTTGAAAATTTCTACATCCACCTTTGGCATGCGACCCGTAGGTGAAATCCCACAAAGGTGCTTTAAGGTGTTCCAAGTTTCGCGATAGCCTTTGTTGCCTATTGTTGATTGGGCATACATTTTGTTGAGTCTATGGTAGCAGAAATTTGAATGGCCATCCAGATGATCACAATATATTGACGGATCTGAGTGCGAGAGTATACTGACATCAGACTGTGCAATATTTCTCGGAGTATCACAAGAGAATCAGACTTACACTTCCGTTTTATATATTCACGATCACGGCTTTGTATGAACAGTTCGTGGTTACTTAGAGGTGACATCGGGAATAACGTGATCAGAAGTCCCAGTAGGCGTTGTACATGTTCAGTCACTACAAACCGAGCACTGATTGCATTACTTATAAACTGCTTACAAAATCCATTTCGTAAAACATTCTGTTGGTTACAGTATAATGTAATGGAAAACCCACTTGCATTTTTCACATCGAAAAGTCGGACACCGCGAGCCGATGATGGGGTCCTGGATGCGGGTCTCGGATAAGCAGCAGACGTCAGTAGCCAGTGTGCTCACTTAAGCTGGTCGTTGACCTATTTTGCATCCGACTGCGCATGTTGAAGGCTGCGATCTTCAGTGGCGCATGTAGCCTCATTACGGATTGTGATGAACTGCACACAGGTGAAGGACAGGTCTCATTTGCATGCTCCGCGTCTTTATCGACGGCAGCTCGAGAAGTGCACCGGATAATATCAAGATGGTTGTGCATAAGGAAGTGGACGAAAGTGGGCGGTGTGGTAATAGGTAGTTTTGTTCCGTAGAACCGCCAGCACCTCGATCGTAACTCGTATAGCTTGGTTGAGTGAATGAAGTCGAGCGCGAGAACGAGTGATTATGTATGTGGAGATTTCACGTAAGCACGTGGGCTGGACTACCCGGTTGCCCACACTGAAGTAGAGGGTTGACCTAGGGGGTTTCACCCCCAGCCTTTGACCAGAACGCCTAACCTACAAGGTAGTAGGACGATATGAGTGTATCGTAGTTCTGCGAGAACCGGTGACAGATTGTTCAGTTCATACGCTCTTCGGATCAAGCTAAACATCCTGGGTGCTCAGTACATCCCTCCGTCACAGATGCCGGTAAGCATACTGTTGTACGCTTCATGCGCCACCCGTAGCTGGTTTGGAATTAGGGTTTAGCCAGCTCTCCTAGACTGACTATAAGTCAGCCAACCTAGTAGAGAGCACCAGGCATTCGTTTTCGTCCCCCCCCCACTTTAGTGGTCACACTTCCGCCACGAGAAGGCAGTGAGTAGGGCTTCCTCAGCAGAGGCTGTTGAAAAGGCACGATCATCTGAGAGCTTTTTGAGAGGTGTTCAGGACGAGTGGCCATCTCGGAGCCTGATGCACATACCCTCGACCATACTGAGGCATTTAGAAGCCTTCCCTCAAACACAAGTTGATTGCAACATTTTTTAGGTTTGTCAAGTTAAGTCAAATTGTGGTATTCCTGTATGGTGTCACATAAACCAAAGTGCTCCTCTCTTATGGAACTGGTCAAATTAAGGCGGATGATACCAATGGGTCGTGGCATAACTTCAATGGACTTCCGCTAAGTGACAACATCTTCCACTAGAAGATCGTGGAAAATGATGGGGGAAAAATGGAGTCAAATCGAATTTACCGGGAATGGCGTGCAATCACGAAACGTCACTTTAAATCTACAGCACTAGTGTTTGAAACGAGATATTTTGGCGACATCCTTAAATATGTACATCCATCAAGTTTTCGATGCAACGTGACTGGGTACGTTCAATCGGTACATTCAGGTGACCAAAAGAGATTAGGGATTTTATTATCAACCTGTGTGTGACTGATCAAACGAAAAAAGCGTCGCCAAAGTTCGAGCGAACACATTGTGTCCTGGAAAGCAATTAGGGTCTTCGTTGAGTGTGAATCTGTTAACAAATTTCAGCAAACTTTTGAGGACGCGCGAAATTTAGCACTAGGCACAGAAAGCGAATGCTTGGAGGCCGAAGCGGCGCCAGTCATCAGTGCACCGATGACGGCAATCAACTGCCTGATCGATGCACAGACCATCGCTTATTCTTGTGGAGCGTGAATTGCTGGTGCAGTTCTCGTCGCACAGTTACATAGCAACCACCATCTACTAATCAATGTTGGACACAAATAGACCACATAGGCGTAAGCTACCACTGACGTGGCTCAGTCAGCTCTTGTATGTCATACTGGGGCACATATCTAGATTCTGATAACACTATCATACGTGCTTAGTTCATAATACGGTTTTCCATCAGGTCGAAAATTCACGGTCAACAGATAAACGTACGCCAACCTTGGCGAGTAACGCTGGGATGTCTGTTGTAGCAAACACCCATGAAACTTCATGATCATGTCACCATGAAGACGGGTTATCCTCTCCAAGGAGCTTGCCGGAATGAAGTCAAGTAAAGTAAGTAACTTCCCCGAATCTCGATCCAGGAGAGATATCAGGATAAGCCTACCGCCCAACTAAGTAGTCAGACACACGATGATTTGTCAGACCGCTGTCAATACATCCAAGACGCCATAAAGTAGTGTGTACCACATCTTGTGCATAAGCCACACGGCATACAGTCACGCACTGGATCTCATCGGGTTTTCTGGAATTGCTAGACAGCCGCCGGAATATCCTTGCCGGAAGTGAAAACTACAATGTCCGCATCCAAGTACGAAGAAAGCTGATTGGAAGCTTGCACAGAGACCGAGGGAATTGATTTGAACGCGCTGCCGAAATGGAAGTAATTGCAGTCACCGGCAATGCTCGGAGACCTTTCCAACTTATCCGATATATTGGGACCAAGAAGCCTGGAGTGAACGGAAAGATCTGCGAGATAAGCGGCCAACCAATCCACCAGCTTTCAAGGTGCATGGACTGATGGGCAGAACACCTTGAGGACCGGTTTAGTTGGCCTTCAGCGCCAGCACCCGCACTGCGTAGTGCATGTGAACCAGTTCATACTCCATGGATTATCTGAAGTACCGCGTCCACAGAAGAAGTCGATCGTGCGCTCCACTCCCTGGAACGCAATAAAGCTCCCGGCCCTGACGAACGTCTTCCGGCCCTCTTCAAAGATGGTGGTGTACACCTCTTCAAAGCACTCACCGGCCTCTTCTCCTAGAATTGGCTCTATCACTGTGTCCCAAAAAGTTAGAACTGAGCATCCATCAATCCTGTATGCTAGAAGCCTCTGTTCCAATGTTCGAAAGATAAGCTGGATCTCGGTCGCATCAAAATTGTTAGCGTCGGTAATCCTCCAAAGATTGTCCCCAGTGCGCGAACAAGTCCATGTAGAACAATCCAGTTTTCGTCCCAACGGCGGGTGCATCGACCAAATTTTACCATCCGCCAGATACTAGAGCTCCGCCACACATATGGTAGACCGTCGGTAATCACATTTTTGGGTTTCCGTGCACCTTTTGATTCCGTTGATGGGACAGCCCTCTGGGATTGTCTCATCAGACAGAAAGTGCCTGATAAGTATGTGAGAATCGTCCAGGCTTTAAACCATCAGACTTCGGGCCAAGTACAAGCATCGTCACTTTACTCTCCAGTTGGAAGTGGCTTGCTTCAAGGATGCCCGCTCTCAAATTTCCTGTTGAATTTTTGCGATTGACAACATTTTAATTGGGACACAAGGAAACCAAACGAACGAAGGCTTTGAGCTCCTACCTGGTAACAGACTTCTGGGCTTAGATCACGCAGATGATGCCGCGTGGGTTTTCGACGATGCTACTGTGGTGCAGTGCGTTATAGACAACCTCGCGTCGTCTGTATTACGGTACGGAATATACTTTTCACCCTCCGAATGTAAAGTGCTTCTACAAGACCGGCAGGATTCCATCCCCGCACTTACTTCCGGTAACGATCGGTTAGAAATTGTTGAAAGCTTCATCTACCTTTGAAGCCGTAAGCGGCGTTCTGCAATTTGCGTCACCTGTGGAGACGGCGTATCATCTCTCTCCGATTGAAATGTAGGGTGTACAGCGCTGCAGTGCGTAATGTGCTCCTTTACGCTTGTGAGACCTGGTCTGTTCGAGCGGCCGATATTGGCCGGTTGTCCGAGTTTGATCGTCTGTTCGCGAGTTTGGTGGCAATAGCGAATAAACGATTCCGCGGTTGGAAAGCGCACCTACGGAACCGGGTGTGCTGCCTACCGAATTTGCACTACCATATCACTCCATCGGCTTCGTAGGCTGGGACATGTGCTACATATGCCACCTCATCGACTTACCCGTCGCGCTCTATTCATTGAACTTGAGCTTGGCCGGAAAAGACAACGTGGAGACCAAGCCAAAACATGGCACCGGTCTGTGAAAATGTTGACGTCAAGACTTGATTCTGTCGATTCCACATGCTTGCACGGCTGGAGACCTCGAGATCCCCTTCACAGTTGGCTGGAAATTTTGTCGGATATGGCTCAGTATTGTGCAAAGCGGCATTTATGTTGTGATAGCTTGTGTTCGAACTCCTGAGAAACTTCCCCTTTGATTGCTCACCTTTTTTGCTGTTCCAAGTTTTCGCATAGCACCTCGTCACTGTAAATTGTGCCGGGTTATTAGTGAATACATAAATATATACATGTATATATATACTTATTGGGGGAGCAGTTCCGTCCCCTAGGTTTCTGAAATAGCAAAGTCATTTTTTATTCGCCCATATCAGGACAGTACGGAACATAGAGACACGTGGAATGCGTTTGGTAGTGAAAAAGATTGGGAGTTAGGGGATATTGTTTGGCATCAGGTTATGCGGCCAGGAAATGAGTCGTAGCTACAAACGTTGAAGAATTTCATCCAAACAGGATTACCGAGGACAGGTGCAGCCAGGACTCGTTGTAATTGGTTGACTTCTTATCTACGAATTCTCTTCTTTGATGTAACATGTTTACACAAACCGGTTCCGAAATGCCAATAACGTGCTATCTCGCAGCCTTCGTGTTCTTGCTGTTTTGGTTTGCGCGGTTCCGAGTGGAAGGAATTTCCATACGTATAATCAGATCGGGGATATCGAATATTGCAATTGGCTCCGCGTCGTGGAACTACCCAGTAGTGAACAGCTGAACCTGCTCACTGGTGCGCCTGGATATAAGACTGGATTGAGCGGTTGGAGTTATGGTACAGCAAACGCAGGGATGTGAAGAAGGTTGAGTGTGAGTTCCGGTTTTCTCTACATTATGTGGAAAGTTTCATTGCAAACACTACCGAATCCATCAGTTTATTAATAAACACATCTTGACACATTTGCGGTTCCCTATGAGCGATTGAAAAAAAAATTATGGCTTCAGGGACGCCCCAATATCTAATTCGTTGTGTCAGTGGTATCACTCACAATGGTTCATAATACGGGTCTTCCGAAATAAGATTCCGCATGAGTCCAAGGTATTTTGTGAAGCACACGGATCATATTTTCAATTCTGTCACCAGCGTGCCAGGTCCAACTTTTTAATTTTCCGATCAATTCAGACGGATTGGTTTTGATAACTGGTTGCCGCATGTAATAAAACAGTCGAAAAGCAGTCTGGACCACTGGCCTTCTAACCTTTGGACTAGATAACTCCTTGTAGACTTACGAGCGATTGACTAAGTGCTGGTAATTCTCCGTCCGTAATCTTAGTTTCACGGCAAAGTTTACCGGCGATAATTTTGGCAGTACACAAAATATGCCGTCTAGGAAATCCGGCCGGAAGCTCACGATCCAAGTGGATATTCGATAATTTGTCTACTGACAAGCTCCAAAGTAGCCTGGTGCGGGATGCAGTTTAAGTGGGCTTAGTCAAATCTCAGAAACGTTTTTCACGATTTGAAAAACGCACTGTAGAGCTGCAAAAGGGACTATCGTTATCGTTAGAATGCTTAACGAAGGGGATTTTGTAAGCAGTTTATAAGTAATGCAATCAGTGCTCGGTTTGTAGTGACTGAACATGTACAACGCCTACTGGGACTTCTGATCACGTTATTCCCGATGTCACCTCTAAGTAACCACGAACTGTTCATACAAAGCCGTGATCGTGAATATATAAAACGGAAGTGTAAGTCTGATTCTCTTGTGATACTCCGAGAAATATTGCACAGTCTGATGTCAGTATACTCTCGCACTCAGATCCGTCAATATATTGTGATCATCTGGATGGCCATTCAAATTTCTGCTACCATAGACTCAACAAAATGTATGCCCAATCAACAATAGGCAACAAAGGCTATCGCGAAACTTGGAACACCTTAAAGCACCTTTGTGGGATTTCACCTACGGGTCGCATGCCAAAGGTGGATGTAGAAATTTTCAACTAGATTTTTATTGAAGTCACTCGTCCAATTCCCAACGTAGACGCGGGAGACATATTTCCAAGGGCGGATTCATACTTAGGACTGCATGGACGTTTACAAAGAATTAGTCCGACTGAACTCGAAGAAATCTAGTAGACTGGATGGCGTCACCGATAGTACTGAAAGAATGCACATCTCTACTTTATCCTGTTTTATCTCGGTTATTCAATTAGTGCCTGCGCCAGAGCAACATCGCCGACCGTTGGAGAGTGGCTTCCATTACACCCATACCAAAGAAAGACACCTCAAAGTCCCGGCCTATAGTACGAACATTCATAGTTCTAAATATACTCGAGAAAGTTATATTGTAAAGGACGACATCACAACCGAACTCACTTGATCCCAACCAGTTTGCCTACCGCCGTTCCTACTCCACTGTGGATGTCCTTGCCTATTTCTCCCATTGTATTCTGTCATCTCTAGGATAGGAAAGTAAAGTTGTCAGAATCCTATTTTAAGGTTACAGTGATGCTTTTAGTTGTGTTGAAATAGGGAAGTTACTCCAAATTCTTTCTGCGTGTGATGTTCAAACCCCTAACACTGCGTTATTATTTGAGTGCTTCAATAAACGCCAACAGTTTATTCGCCACCGAAGCAGAGCTCTTTCTCTCGCAAACTCAGAGTTGGATGTTCTGCAAGGGGCCACTTTATCACCATTTTTCTTTCCTACGTACCTATCTATCATGCCCACCTTCGACGACTCATAGGTCAATAAATACGCTGATGATACAGCATTTGCTGTACCGTATCCTAATGACTCTGTTTTTCTTATTCCGTAGCAAATTGTCTTGAGTATAGCTGAGTGGTCTTCGAACCAGAACCCGGCCGTTAACCTTCCTGAGAATCTTGGGTAGATTAGGGATAAAAATTCTGGGCACTTGCGGGAAGGTTTAATTACTCAACTAGTACTGCTGGACACGTTAGCGCGAATAATGCGCAGACACCAATAATCAAACAACAATGTCAGACGGAGAACTGTTTGTGAAATGCAAATGACGGTGAAGTAAACTAGAGGGCTTATCCGATATGGAATGCAGAATTATGCCTCCAAATTCCAAATCAATATCAAACGAAGATTAAATAAGTTTTATATTCTTTCTGTCATGTGGGGAGCTAATGCAGATATAGGGTGTAAGTCACATATTCCGTAGGGAGCCAATGTGGATAGCTTTGTGATTACGATGCTCGACTCAAAATCGTTCATTCCGGGTTGGAGTCTCAGCTGGGGCTAGATGGATGAGCACTGTTTATGATTCGTAACAAGAATGAAACACCTGTACTCTGTTTCCAACAATTCGGGATCATCTCAGTTCGATCGAAGTGCTGATTTACGGTCGAATTCCAGTCTGTAAAACTTATACTACACTCTCTCAATACACACTGGTGTCTGCCCTATATCTTTGGCTACTAAGAGTAGCACCAGTTGTGTGAATTGGAATTCCATGGTATATCAGGAATTCTACCGTACTCAGGTGATGCCGAATTTTTTGAACAGCCTGTATAGTTTTCGAATTAACACGTCGTTCCTGTCACAACTTCTTCGAGGTGTCATCTTATCACCCTGTATTTGTCTCACCTAAACATATGCAAAATACTACTTGTAAGCAGCCTCTTTTTATGCTTCCGTGAATACCCCCTTGACCGATCTTTTTTCCTCCATCTCTTAGTTGTAATCCACAACATAAAACTAGCGTGATCAAATAATTTGCACAGTTGCACAGATGAGCTTTAACAAGAGCGAAACTCGAGTGTGATGCTTCCGAGTGCAGGTTGGTCTGATGACCTGAGGTTTGTGCGTGAAAGGTGGAGTCCAAAGGACAGTCAGCTAAACATACAGTTTTAACCGTTCAAATGGTTTACCTCAAGGCATTTCTTATCCTTCTTAAAATGAAAATGACGGAACATACTACGGTCCCCATCGCCCAACAAATCTAATTATTAATTTACGCCAGTATCGTAATGGGACTTGTGGTGCACTCCTTCAGTTTAAATATGTACCTCTGATAAGATGAGTCTAATCTGCAACTGAATACAAAAACAGTTTTCTAAGTGTACCAGAGGGGAAAGGTTGCTGGTAAGAAAACCAACACAACTATAGGATGACCAATGGAAGAGAACCATGAAACAACAGTTGCGAGAGATCTATCAAGCAGTGACATACTCTTGACTGAAAAGTTAATCTGTTTCTACTTTACGTACAGTTCATTTAGATTATGGATATATCCTTAGTCTCACTGTCAAGACAGAATGGTTGCTGGGTTAATAGAACGTGGTATATAGTGGAACGGGCGACCAGGCTGCGTGGGTCTTCAAGAATACCGACTAAATGTTCACCGGCTCAGAAGAGAACCAGTATATGGTCTTCCAGTTCAGGTCTACACCATGTTTTCTTTTACGGTGCACGGTCACTGCTGAACCCTGTCCTGCACCGTGGTCACACAGACTCTTATGAAATCTTTATGGTGATGCATTGACATGTTTGCTGTGTTGTTTACTCAGTCACATGGTGCTGTGAGGTTTATCCATGGGCCTCAGACATCCGCTCGTGATTCACACCTCTCCCGTCCGCCTTACACACGTATCTGCTACTTGTTTTAGCACCACATTAGATGCACCCACTCCACAAATCACGTGTGACTCACTTTGTGCAGACTGATATCGACGGATTTCCCAGTTTCCTTATGCTTTTATGTCTACAATCTGGTACCAGCCGGAGAATTTCCTCCCAGACAACACCGTTCAACACTGGTCTCATTCATTCTGGTCGTTTTCGATTCGCTAGACATTTTACCCCTCTGAATATTCGTATAAGATTGCGTGCGCACTTCCGAGAGAGGCCAACGGTTTGAATGTTTAACAATAAAACGACGAGCTATGTTGTGATATTTTGCCCCGTTTCATAGAAAAACTAAACTTCCAAAAGTTCATCCTCCTTAAGCTGTAACGACATTGTCTGCTCTTTACCCCAATTATGAAAAATGAATCAGATCGGGCTACTTTTATTCCACCATTTTGAGCCGACTGAATCCAACTAGGTGACTCGCAACGGAGCTCGAGGCTCAATCACGTTTGACGTTAACTACGTTTGAACACACCATCGGATTTCACCAACAGCACCGACATGTTATGCGGTCAAATTAACTGACAAATAACTCAGAGTTGGATGTCCGTGTTGCACCCCAGCGTCAAATCAATCTGAGCGATATTCCAATAATATGATTAGGCTATCTGAGTGACTTTTCTTACGGGTGAAGTGACCTGGGCGGGCTGGTGTGTGGGAGGCGGACGAAGAGATTTTCCTCAATCAACCATGGCCGAGAATTTCCATGCCCATGGATCGGTTTGTAGGTAGAACGCACATGGGATTGGGGACACAGTGGCACCACCAACAGTTTCCACCCCCATGGTCTGCGCACACTAGCACACGGTCATACATGCAGCTGCAAATACACCACCCTTTCAAAGGTGAACGCTGTAGTAAGTCTGCGGGCAAAACGTTTACAAAATTGCGCGCATGAGTTCAGCAGAATCGAGTGTCTGCGATTTAATTGTCCGCATGGTTTTCACAAACTGGATCATATACTATGCGAACACTAAGACGCACCAACGAAAACCATCCATCACGTCAATCGTAGAGTGATCCGTTAACCCAGGTTGAGTGGAATTCCGTTGATGAGTGCACCATTCCCAAACCACATATTTGCGACATGCACATTTGGACACAAAATATGTACTCCTATGCATTGGTTGGTTGGGTCCAGTATTTCATTCAATCACAACGACAGGTGACATGAATCAAGCATATGATTTTCATCTTTGCGTGCGTCCCACGGCTGGTCACCCGTATACAATTAATTGGCTCAAATCGCCGACCTGTGAAGTTCACAAACAACATCGGACACTGACGCTAACCGGTGATATGTGACTCACATCCACAAAGTGACTTTGCTAGCACTTCGGTGGGTCCAGTGTCCACCATGGACTCCATGCGCCTAACCCGGTAGAATCCTGGTCCGAAAATGAATGTTTGAAGTTTTGACCGAAGTAATGATTACATGTGCGTTCATTCAACCATGTTATGCTCGGTTCGATCTGAAGTGGTAATTGCAAGACCATATGCAGTGAAGCTAAAATTGATCGTAAAGTACTTTGTGCGTAGATCGCGATGCTGGAGACTTCGGAGAGTGCATGGTCGGCGCACAAGCACAAGGATTTTGTATCCGTTTCTGCATGAAGCATATACGCGATTTGGCAAAGTTGGATTCATCGACGTGAACTCAGCTGAGCTGGGTATGTCAATTACTCTACTGTATCTAAACGGCGGGCACTGACGTTTAGCGGTGACTCACGCGACATTATGTGTCGCGTCAGTGTTCTTGTGTGGTTACTGAACATGAAATCGAAAATTGGTGCCACTGATTCCAACTCATATACTGTAGAGTGCTCCTGAACTGCAAATCAGTTCTATGTTGAGTGCTTAGCAGAACTGGTCTGATTATGAAAGCAAGTAATGAGGAACGAAATTGGATCACACGGACACACAAACTACAGATACCTGATGGCTAGATGTTAGCTTTCAACTGGGTGGGACGAAATTGCGTACTTCCTAAGAGAGTCTGGTTGGATCAAATTTAATATCACAAGAATAATATTCGCATTGATCTGAGGACAGGGCTGTGGGGAAGAGTTAACTACAAGAAAACCATTCACCCTTGTCATGCTTCAAATACTTCGCAGCTTTGCCCAGTAGATTTATGAAACTCCCAGCAATGAGGTAGCTGGGCTTCTCGCAGTCAACTGAGGACTACTGGGAATAATAAGGAGACTATTCGATGTATTCACTTACCTGAAGATAGAATTGAAGTTTTGTTGTTACAAAGAATAGAAGTGTGCAAAGGATTAGTAGACAACAAAGTAGGTGGACGGCGCGATGTATAAGGTGGCTTAATAGGGATTTGAGGTGAAGGGGATACTTTTGTCTATATCAGTATTTTTGCACTTCCCATCGGTAGGAGTGCATGCTGAATTGGAGGTGACTGGAGGGTTTGTTTTAGGTGTCGCAGGGTTACTATTGGTATATCTGAGTGAATTTTTATTTGGTAGCGACCTGAAAATGTCCCTTTGAAGCAGGGTCTTATCTTCAGCTATTTTAATGCCTTAATAGCAGGAGACCAATGCTGTGATGAGCCGTCAAATAAAAATCTCTTAGTTGTGGCTTCCGTGGGAAATTTGAATAAACCGGACCCGTAAAGCTGTGTTTTCTTACGTACTCTTATGCAAATCCACGGAGTATTTACCTTTCTGCAAGCAGTCCGTAAAGAATCCCTGATGAGAACGACGGGGACGGAATACGGGAAGCTAAAAAGTATAGCGTTTTGCCATTGTTGAAATCACTGAGGATTTCAGATAAAACCGAATAAACGGAGCCGCCGGCTCAGTTTAGGCTCTTTGTGGAAGGGTTTTCCGTCAGCTCCGTGATGTTCGTGAGGGGGCTTGGGTTTGCAAGAATCAAGGCGACTATGCGCAAGGGATAAGTTTCTCTTCTTTTGTTGGAGACCTCTTGATAGTCTCACCGAATGCATCTATCAGTGCCAAAGAGCAATGGCTGAGTACGGTAGAATGCTGGGCTGTATATTCACTGCCACTGGCTACAGGCCGGGTAACAGCTTTTGAGCGCTGAATCATATCACGAACCACATTCAGCGTAAAGAGAATCGGCTAAAGATCGAAAAATCGTTCTCAGAAATAGTGAGTGAATAATACGGCACGCCTACTAAGTCGCTTCCATAAAAGTTGACATTCACCACCGATAAATGAGTGAATACGAAACGATGCAGTCGCGTCTTTCTGACAATCAAAAACATAATCAGAACCAATAGGTGACAGCCAATGATTAAGGTTAAATCAAGAGAATAATCAATGAAAAGAAGTAATCCGGAACACGGACACCATAGTCCGTTATCCGTGATATTTTACGAACTAGAAGATGAAATGAGAGCAAATTCTGTTGGCACCGTCGATGGCAACTCATTAAGACCACCGTCTTTATCACACGTAGGCATGATTACTTCCCCAAATATGTCAGGGGCGGCGGTCTGATGGTCTCCAGACCCCCTTCCTCAAGCATTGTATTACTATTATATATTGAAAAAGAGAAAAAATGAAACAAAATCTAATTTAAGCTTGTTCCTATGTAACCGTTGTCTAATGTCAATGCTAGATATGGACCTCAAATCGGGTGACATATCGGGAGTCCGCCAGTTTGCTTCACTCTCTTCCAATTTTCATGACCGCATTGACAGGCGAGGAGAGGGCGGGCTTGCGTCTGACCTCATGTCTCGTTTTGTGGATTCACATACAATTTTGCCTACTGGCAGTACGTTGCAAAATTCGACCTCCCATTGGTGCACTCGGTGTTTTTGTTCGCACTGTACATTACAGTTCAGCTGGAGATGTGTTCTTCTGCTTCTCCACAGGCGACCTTTGCCATTCAGTTTCATGTTGAAGGATCGCACCCTACCACTCAACGTGATTCAAACACGTGCATGGTCAGATGCAGAAGCTCCGACCTCTCCCGATAAGTGCGTGATCCGCAGGCGAGTTTAGTTGAAGTGCGCTGATGGAGTACTGGATACGTTTCCTGAGCAAACACATCTACAGCTAGAATCCTGAGCATGCGCACTGCAGTTGCGTGTCTGAATGAATCACGTTGAAATTTACAATCTTCATCAACATGCGCGCTCCTGGCTAATGGTTTTCTAAACTAGTAGAACAAAACTTGCCACTATGAACACATTCTTATAAATGGTGGTCCGAGAAGCTCATTAAGGGTTTGTCACACAAATTCACTTCCCATTCTACGTTTTTTTATTTCATACGTTGCACTTACGTTACTGTTTTTTGCATTTCAGTCCAAGTACGTTTCCTACTAGTTGAGTAAAGCGTTGCATTCTGAATCGGTGTTCCGAATTCTTTTGCGTTCAGAATGTACGTAATTGTTGACAGATTTTACATTTTACTCAACTAGTTAAGAAACAAAACAAAAAACATATGGATTGTTATATGCGCCCGGGTAAACTCCACACTGACATAAACGCTCACGATATGTCCAAACAGTGGACATACTGGCTTCGGACCTTCATCGCGTTTCAGAAACGAGTACATTATGAAGAAACCGACAAAATTGAGATACTCCTCAATTTCTTTTTTAAATGTTCACGAAAATGTTCCGAATTTCAAACTTTTTTCACAGTGCCATTTCAACCCTCCAGTCCCTTTACATCCGATCCAAAAATGTGGTTTTAACACGTTATATCCTTACTACGTGCAAACAAGAGATTGGGCAGAGCATAGACCAGTTCGTCCAAAACATCGAAACACTTGCGAAGGGCTGCGAATTCTGCGCTGTATCAGCCGAAGAATATTGCGACTATGGTATGCGGTATGCATTTTTCTCCTCACACGAACGAATCAATGAGTACACACAGAATGAGGCTGCATCATCCGGTATTTCGTCTTTCAACTGCAAAGTCACTGCTGGTCCGAATCGGAACAACATCCGCAGATTAGCTGACTTCCTTTCTACCATGGACTCTCTTGGAGTTTTCCGCCCTAGCTGCATCATCTTATCAACTAAACGGTCCGGGTAGCCATTCTGGGTAAAAATCCTTCGTACCTTTTGGATTTCTTCCTCAATTGTGTCCTCCGAACATATTCGTCTTGCTCTGTTTATGAGGCACCTGACTAGGTTCTTTTTCAACTTAAGAGGCACAAAACTGTGAAAGTGGATGAATTGTCCATTCCACGTCGCCTTCCTGTGTGCTGACTGACTGACTGAACCATCTTCACGACGACTCATCCGAAAATCCAAGAAGCCTGTTTTGCTGTTTGATTTCGTTTCCATTGTGAACTGCAAGTTGTCATGAGCTGAGTCAAACGAACTTGACAGCTGACGTATTTGGTCTGAGGAATTGATTACACAAAAGATGTCACCTACATGGCGTTTGTATAAACCACAGCTATGGATCGTTGATTCAAGTGGGCCATTTTCCAACTTTGCCATAAAGACGTCTGCAAACAGTGGTCCGAGTGGGGAGCCCATTGCTACCCCGTCCTTTTGACGGTAGATCTGACCGTTAAACTTGAACTGAATATTGTGTGTGCAGAAAAACACCAGTTATTTCAAAGCTTCTAAGGGAATGCCTATCTCTAATGCGTTGCCTTTGATTTGGTTGCATAAATAATCGATGGTTTCACCAATTGGAACGTTGGTAAAGAGCGAACT
This sequence comes from Fasciola hepatica, assembly GCA_948099385.1. NCBI lineage: Eukaryota > Metazoa > Platyhelminthes > Trematoda > Plagiorchiida > Fasciolidae > Fasciola > Fasciola hepatica. The sequence continues at coordinate 4,646,837 of CANUEZ040000008.1, read as the reverse complement.
GACATCTGACGATAGCATCCGTCGCTCTTTCACATCCTGTTCTTTTACACAACTTATGAATTCAAATGTATCTATCAGGATGTTTTGATATTTTCGCCCTAACCGGTTCCAGCAGAGCTGTCAACCATTCGGCCTCTGCACATGTCTAAGATGGGTCTTAGGGGGACTGCATTCTTATGAATTTTTGGTAATCCATACAATCTGGAAAAGATAGTTCCTGTAGGCCGTATCCGTTCGAAAGTGGATGAGTCTATCATGTAATTTTGTTTCGGATGTCATAAAATGTTGGACAGAGACTTCTCTGTTTGTTGCGTTCTGTCCTTCTCTGTTGCCATTTTTGCGAATTTGCATGTGTCATTCAAAATGGTTTCCATTTTCGTGATATATTTTGACTTATTCAAGAGTACTCTACCTGCACCCTTGTCCGGTTTCAATATAATGATGTCAGCATTCTTTTGTAATTCTCTGAGATGTTTTATACCTTCTGTTATTAATAGTCCACTTGCTGATGTCTTAGCCGTATGATATTGATAGCACGTGTTCACTAAGGTAGGTTTGAAATTCTGTAGTTTCAACCATGACGTAGGAAGTAAGCTGGCCAACTGAGCGTGAAGATCCTCAAAGTCCACCTCTAAATCTAGCCGTTTACTCTGGTTGCTTGGGAGCAGAATTTGGGTCTCAAGGATAACACCTCAAGTAACGTGTTGTCTAACTGGAAGACAGATAATTTGTGCACAAAACTTTCCGGTTTCGGTAGGAACTCACTCGCTGGTTTCTATGCTCCTATCCGTTTCGATGATATTTCACGTTTCCGATTCACTTACTTTTGCACAATTGACTGGACGTATTCCTCGAGGGATAGAAACCAGCGAGTAAGTTCCTACCGAAACCTGGATGTTTTGTGGGCAGCGGAATGAACACATGGTATACTGCCAGGACAAACTGAAGGTTGGGAAGCGCAAAAATAACGGTAGTCTGTTGCAGATTCATCGTTTTTCGAGATGTATCGATACCAACTGACATCCGAAAATGATAGTCCTGGCGAGTTTGACTGAAATAGCAGTGATGTGCATCCTCGCTGACCGTATCTGAGGACGGTGGTATACCCAATGCATCTTCATCTAATAAGAATGGTTGCGATTATGGAATGGTATAAACGAATGCATATCATGACAGCTAAAACCTAATCCATTTACTTCGATCTGTCCTTCCGTGTTTCGGACGACTAACTGCGGGCTTTATGGCGAACATATAGATGCTCGTTTTTTAGCTCCATGTTTGTGAATACTTACCGATGAACTGGCTAGTCATTTCAATTTGGACTTTAATACACCGGCTGATGAAAACTGATAACAAAATGTGGACCTCTTGTCTCGTACCTGATCTATGGTCTCACTTTTAAAACAGGTGTCTGCCTGATTTAGTGGTGCATTGACAGGAATACCAGTCTTCAGCACGTCTTTACTGAGATGAATGGGTGTGAGCAGTAGCTTATTGGACAATGTCTTCTAACTTCCGTTCTGTGCCACTACCAAACGTACTCCACGTATTTCAATATACCGTACCGTTATCGATAAGGTCGAATAAAAGAACGAATTGATGTTATTCAGATATCTAAGCGACTGCGTGGTTCACTAGAATTGTTTGCTTTTAACACAAAATGATTGGAACTTCTTACATTTTTGTCGAGTTAAGTTAAAATGTGGTATTGCTGCACGGTTTATCGCGTGAAGCGAAGAACCCGCTGTTAGTGGACTGATTAATTCACGGTGAAAAATAACACTGAATCGTGTTATCACTTCAACGGACCTTTCCAAAACGAAAAAACCTTTCACTAGAATACAGGCAAAAATGATAAGGGAACAACAAAGTACCATGAAAATTGTCCACATGTCCGAGATTCCCCAATTTCCCTGATACGCTACTTTATCATAACAAGCGAAAAGCTGCCACACACTGGAAAGACGAAGGAAAAAACCTCGACAGAATAGCGACATTGTCTGTAAGGACACCTTGCATCATAACGTCAGAAAAAAATGCCCCACACAAACCAATGAGACCCATCTGGAAAGCCGACAGTGAGATCTTTTTAAATATACCAAAGTTATCAGAGGAATGGGATGCACCTACGAAACTTTAAGGAAACGTGTAAAGTCGATTCAGTACATCAGTGAAATTCAAGCGCAGTTCCCTTTTCTCATTCCTGTGACTTTATTCAGCGTGTTACCCGGCCCTTTCCCACCACTTTGACCCAAACGTCTTCCTTTTCTTTCCACATGTTGAACCCCGGTAACTTCCCGCCGTTCTTCTACCGTTATCCTATGAATGCATTTTTACAGTGGACCGGTTTTCCACAGCGGTCAATCCAGAGACCTACGACCTTCGAGTGCGTCATATGTACCCGCCCTTGTGTGTCACGTTTGCCTTCGTTCCTTGTCGGCCTTCTCACCCGCACCGCACGAGTGACCTTTTTACTTTCTTCCCATGCCAAAGATCACGCCACGTCTGCGTGAGGGTCTAGGTCAAGCGTGCGTGCAATTCTCTTGGTCATTGTCTGAACTAATTTCATGGTTATATCTCCGTCCATCCGCCTCATGTACGGTCTCTACTCTTTCTCTGACTGGTCGATTTTCCTTGCTATAAAAGCTGAATTTCGCCTTATTCTGATGATTCGGTCCCGTATTACTCGGCATACGTTCCTCGCCAGACCCTTCGGACGATTTGCCGTCTATTCCCCGACCCTCGTGATTGAATTGCCCCACAAAATTGAGGTATGTTGTTTGTAATTGTAATGATTGTTCCCTAAAGTACACGTAGATTGCCGACTCGCCTTGTTCGGTTTTTGGGTTTCGGGTTCGTGCTTTACGAGTCGCTCAATCACCGGACTGCGGTTCAGTTGCAAAACGCGTGAAACTTATCATCAGGAAAAGTCACGAGACTTCAACAATTTGCTATGGAAATCAGGTTATTCAGTTTTTACTACGAGCCAGTGTCCCCTCGGATTCCCTTGGCGTTCTAGTGCTAATAAAGAGATAACACGGGTTATGCTAAATGCTACACTATACGCGTAAATAATCGTGCACACAATAAATGCAGTTACTTTGTATTCCACCAGAACGAACGAACGTAATCATCAACGATCGGTGTTTGACAGCTTGATAAAGCTGAGTCCACCCGCTCAGCATTGAAAACATCACGACACTACGCGGTCCCCAATGAGTAAAAGAAAAAAATCATGGCGTTAGAGAGGTTACAGCATCTGATATGCCGTGCGCGTGGTAATACTCACAATGGTTCACATCAGAGATCTTTTGCAGTATGGTTTCAAATTCTTTGAAGGAACTTTATACGGATCGTACTTTTCATTCTGTCACTAGTGCGACAGATCCAACTTCTTAATTGGCCGATTTATTCAAAAAGGAATTGGTATTAATAACACTAACTTGTTATCGCATGCATAAAACTGTCGGAGAACACTCGGGACCACCGGCTTCTTAACCTTGCAGACTTCAGAGGAGCTGAATAAATATTAGTATCTATCCGTCAATAATCTCGGTTTCATCGTAACATTTACTGGCGAGAATTTTATCATTATGCAAATATACGGCCCAGACAACCAGACCGACGTTCACAACCCAAGTGGAGTTTTCGGCAATTTGCCTACTGACAAGCACGTAAGTGGCCCAGTTCAGAATGTGGTATAAATAGGCTCAGGAGAGTCTAGATTTTCTTCGCGACTTAAAAAAACACTGTACAATGGCCGCACTACCAGGCTTTGTCTGAACGTATTCTCGAGCACCACCCTGCATGGCTGAACAATGGAGCGATTAAATCGCTCGTAGTGCGGTTGCTTCACACCTAGCTCACTTCAGTAAACGTGTCCGAGGCTTTTCGTGCCCTGTATATGATCCGTGGTCAACAATCAAGACAAAAAAAATGTCGCATCCTGGCCGCAGCTGAGGCTGTCGGCATCAGCATACATAACCCCCTCTGGGTTCCCAAAAAAAATTGTATATGCTCTTAAACTGCCCTGGCTTTCCCCCCAGCCTACAACACGCCACAGACCAAACGAAACTGACATAATACGTGAGAAGTAATCCACATGCGGTCTTGATTAAAGCCTGGATTACAATTGTTGTCTTTCCTTTTTCACGTCGGAATTAGTCTCTATCACTCCCTACTTGTCTAACTGGCCCAACTCCTTAACTTGTCGTAATATGCTGTGACGTAATAGCATGTGTATTAATCACTGAAAACGAGCTTGTTCGCCAGTCTATGTTCTCATAATGTGCTCACTGGGAATAATCTGACAACTGATATCGTAAAGAGAACTAAGACTTGATCCCAACCAGATGAAACCCTTGTGCAAGGTTCCACGACCAAAAGATATGAAGTCGCTGTGTCTTGTCCCTGGTGTGGTTTCCTACTAGTCGCAGTGGCTAATGTCGTCCTCTGATAAGATCAATCCACTAGTGAAAAAAATACAACTACTCCTCTGCCAGAAATCGTATGATGTGCCTTCGAACTCCCAAAAAGACAACAGAAAGCGCTATGGTTGTAACAATGAACCAAAGTGCTCCCTTAAAGGTTGAAACGGATGCTTCGGACGTCACAATAGCTGCCTTATTGAGCCAGAATAATCGTCCCGTAGCCTTCTTCTCCCGTAACCAACGAAAGGCATTACTCTACTGTCGAAAAAGAAGCAGTGCAAGGCCCTTCATTAGTGGTGACATTATCACCTAGGCAACCACTTCAAACTTGTCACTGACCAACGGTTTGTGGCTTTCATGTAAGACGGAAGTTAAATAAGCAAGACTAAAAACGACTCGACTCAACGACTTGAACTATCCGCATCTTGTGACATAATTAACAGGCCCGGAAAAGACAATACAGTTGCAGATTCGCTCTCTCGTAACATAAGTACTACTCTTTACGATGTGGCCAAATTACGAGAACTGCACAATTCGCTACGCCACCCCGGAATCTCTCGAATGATCTATTTTGTGCGATCTAGAATCCTGGCCTATTCGAATGAAATTGAACACACGATTTCGCGAGGTAACGTTTGTGTGGAAATAAGGTCACGACTCTGCCAACCCCCATCGGCCATCCTATGGTAGCAGCGCAACCATTCGAAAAACTGAGCGTTGGCCTCAAAAGCCCTCTGCCTTCGGCAGTTCGCAATCGATGTACCCTGACTATCGTTGATGAATACCCGCATTTTCCCTTCGCGTTTGCTTATGCGGACATGCATCCACCTACTGTCATCGATTACCTGTGCCACTCTGCACCATTTTCGGTATATATACACTAGTCGAAGGACGAGTTTCATGTCGGTTGAGCTGCGAAAGAAGGGTGCGGCTCTCAGTCATATCACTGTAATACAGTCCCCAGCGAAATGGACAGGCGGAACGGCTGAACGACACGCTTTGGAAAGCTATCACTCTAACTCAGCAGACCAGGAATCTACCAAACTCGCAATGGGAGACCGTTCTTCCAGATGCCTTGCATTCTATCCGTGCACTGCTGTGTACGGCAATGGACTGCACTCCGCATGAAAGGCTAGTTAACTTTTCCCGGCGATCAACTAACGATACTTCGTTGCCAACATGGTTTACGATTCCAGGCCCCGTACTGCTAAAACAAATAAACCGATCGTCTGAGTTTGATCCGATGGTCGAAGCAACCGAGCTCATTAGTTGTAATCCCCAGTACGTTTGCGTTAACCTGCCCAGTGGCAAGGAAAAAAAATTCTGTACGACGATTGGCTCCGACAGGCGATATTCTAGTGCTAAAATCGGAACTGACTCAGATATCGGAAGTTCCCCCTTGTATATCCCAAACAAACCTACATTCCATAATTGATGCGATGGAACTTGATGCCAGAGATGCGCCCATAACCCCATCTACACTCAACGCTCTTACACCCGATACAGTTTTAGATATTCTCACCCGTATAATTTGAGCAACAGAAAAGCCTGAGTCATTCCTTTGTCTCCACAACTTACTGTGACCCCGCTGCAGACTGACACTTACTGTTCTTCCTTGGTGGGGGTGAATATCGTACTAATTCACTACCCATTCTATGATCTTACACGTTGTATGAACGTTACAATTTCTTGCGTTTCAGCCCATGTACGTTACATTTTGAATCGGTGTTCCGAATTCTTTTGCACTCAGTATGTACGTAATCGTTTCCTAGTGTTACAAGAGTATTATCCACACTCACGTAAAAAAGGGTTGGTGAACAGATTTGACGAGTGTTAAGCGTACTTCTAAGGTACTCCATTTCTCGACGAACAGAACCAAAGTGCAGTCATGTCGACAGAGTCGAAAACCTTGCGGATGTTGAGGAACACAAGGATCGTTGGCCTTTGAAAGGTGCTCTAGCACTTGTAACACGGTAAATATATGATCGATACATCCAAGACTGCGTAGAACCCAGCCTGCTCTTCGTGCGTTTGGTACAACCCGAGAAGTATGACGGATGCAATCAGCTTCCATGTTATTGGTGTGAGGCTAACACATACGGTTAGCGTAGACAGTATGCGAGTTGTTCTTGAAGGCGGGGAACATAATCGATTCCTCTCTACGAGGAGACCTGTCCAGATTTCGAGACCTTGAAGAAAAAACGTGTTCTCTAGAAAGCTGCACTCTACCATCTTTAAAAAAGGATTGAGAAGGCCGTGGGAGCCCGGTGTCTTGTGAAGTCTTAGAGCTGGATTACCTTGTGGTTTAGGTAGTACGATCATGTTATTGTACAGACGGCACAATCGACCAGCCAAATATGATTCCTTGCGTGTTGTCGATGTGCACACCTCTGTATTATGCCAGATTAGTGATTCCTTCATCATCCAATCCCGACGGAAAAGTAACACCAACAAGTGCGGAAACTTTATTCAAGTATAACTACAAATATAAGCACCTTAAATAGCATGAGGCAAGGAACACATGAACATACATGGCATTGTTATTGATTTCCCAGCGTGGTGTGCATATGTGATTGGTTAAGCCAGATCACTGTGTTTCATATGTCTGATAGGTTGGCGGGTAGGTGTGAAGGGTAGGCAGTGGGTTATCTGTCAATGGCCGATGTGAACAGTGACGTGTGATGGACTGATTGGTTCATGGGCACATGCGTGATGATTGCACTGCTGTGTGGGATGCGCGCGCCTTGTCAATGGTTAGTGTTACCAAACACACCCTGTCCATGGGTTGGAAGAATGCGACCTGCAGCCTCGCCGATGATGTGCTTTAAGGGAGATTCCCGACTCTCTTAAGCCCTGATTGATGAATTTCAGTTAGTAGCATGTGATCCGGATTATGGTCGCGTAATTCTCCGCGGGAGGAAAAAGGAGACAGCATCATTTCATCATCTTGCTCACATGCCAGATGAAGCTGCTCCACGACCAAATCACATTTCACACCCCGAAATTTCGCCCGAGGATTGAATCCGAAAAGCACCATCGAAGACAAGACAGAATGCGGGCAACAATGAGGTCTCACCTGACAGAGTCAAAGGCTCCGGTTAGGATTCCTAAAGAAAACCCCTTCTGCGGTATGGGCAGTCGCAAAGTGCGATTGTCCCAGAAACCTCCAGTATCCTCCCTGTAAAGCGCCTTACCAACTTTTTCCCCCCTAATTCAAGATCGATTCAAAACGCCACGGGTAATTGCAGTTCTGATAAAAATAGTAGTTCAGGAGTTGGGTATAAATCGAATCCACTCCTCAAGCCTTCAGCGTTCGCACACCATGTCAGATAAGGCAACAGGCTGTCATCTCTAGAACTTTTCACACTTTCAGAATGGGTGTATGCTGTCTCCGAAACGCATAAAATACCTCACTTCGGTGATCACTCTTCACACCCCAGATACAACCTGTTTCTTGCTTCACTCTTTGCGTGCCGGGTGATTCGGTGACTAGTCCTCGTGATCAGACTGGAGTTGGAATTGCTTTGAGCATGAAAGCTGAGCGTATACTGCTAGACTCAATGCCGGTCAGCAGTCATTTGTGTGCAGTTCGGTTGGACGGTTATGTGCATTTCAACAACAACGAACTGGAGTGTCGGTGCTTGTTCGTCGCGTCTGTGTACGCGCCCTGACTTCAAATCCTCTAAGGCCAAGGACGAATTTTATCATGATTTTGCCTTAACTATTTCAAAGCGTGTGTTCAGCGGACGCTATGATCATCGCAGGAGATTTCAACGCGCAAGATGACCGTTTAGGGGATTCCGAAAGGGACACTGGAGGCCGGTTTGCTGTCCCGGTCAATCGCACTGACAACGACGATCGTCTCATCTAGCTGTTCTCCTACCACAGATTGTTTCTGGTGGTTAGGAACTTCTGCCATAAGAAGCGGCATAGACGCACATCGCGTCCTGTTTTCTTCTCAACGTTGTACTCAAATTGACCATTTTGCCATTGGTCATCGATGGCGTGGATCAGTTGAAGATTATCGTTTATTTTGGTCTACGCCCTGTGGACTCAGATCACGCCTTGGTACGTGCTCGCTTCCGTTCACGTCTCGACCGTGGTTTCACCAAAGTAATTGTCACCCCTCTCGCACAGTTGCATCTAGACGATAGCCGGCGATACGATTTCTAGACGGAGCTGTCTACACGATTATCGATGCAGCCAGATGTGAATGCTGCGAACATATCAAGAAAGCTTTATGGCGCTTCAAATGCCACCCATGACACTTGTTCAAGTTAGTCTCACAAACGATGGATATCTTCGACATCAGTTGCTCTGTTGGATGCTCGCAGATCTGTAACTCCGGATGTCACGTTCAATCAAGTGCGTAAATCCCTGAGAAGCCAACTGACCAGGAGCCTGAGAAATGACCGCGATCGGTGGTGGATTGCGGAAAGGGAAAGGCTGCGTCCACTGGCAGTGTTCGCAATCTTTTCCGTTTGACCGGAGGCACCGGTCCACAGGAACCCGGTGTAAATAAGTTAATCAAGGAATCCGACGGCTCACTGAATCACTCCCAGAGACGTCGTCAGAATCGTTGGGTGGAACACTTAAAGGAACAGTTCAGCTGACCCACTTCTATGGTGAACATTTCTGAATATACCTACAAGAGAACGGATGCAGGCAGATATCACTCCTCCATCAGAAATGGAAGTTATGAAGCGTACAGATAACGGGAATATACTTCAACAATTTTATTTAGACAATCGGTTATTCTTGTCTACTACAAATTTCCGACACAGCTCCCGTCCCACCTCGACATGGCGTTCTAACTCTACAGGTACTTTGAGTCAGATTGATCATATCGCCGTAAGCTACCGGTGGCGCAGTTCTGTTCAAAACTGTGGATCTTACTGGTATATGTACGTACAGTCGGACCATGCATTGGTTTTAATGCGATTATCGCTCTAGCTTTATGGTCGTCCATGCAAACCACAAACGCGGTCAGCCGTACAACGTTCGTGTGATCCAGAAGTTCGCATCAGTTATGAGCAGAAACTAGCTAGGATCTGTGACGGACAATAATGTAGATGAGTATTGGGCCCAAATCCAGCAGGTAATGCGCGTGGCAGCAGGTTTTGCCTGTGGTCCCAGGTCCGATGTCCATCAAAGACACTGGATTTCCCAAGAGTCCTTCAGTCTAATGGAGAAAAACGTCAGCTCTCGAATTTTAAGGGGATGAATAAGATACAGAGAAGTCTACAAAAGCCAGTTACGAAAAGCCTTAATAAGGATCGCGAAAATTAGTGGGTGAAGGTAGCAATAGAAAAGGAAGTAGCGGCTGCTTCAGGCAACAGTCAAAGACTGTTCAGACTTATTCGCAACACCGATGGACGGCGAACCCCGGTCAGCGAAACGATGTACGATAGAAACGGAGAGCCTATTCATAGTAAAGAGTGAAGCCTCGACCGCTGGGTTGAATACTTCGAAGAGCAGTCTAGCTGGCCGCGTGCTAATGTAGTTAGTCCGACTTTAACAACTGCGACTCCTTGGGGGAGTATCACTTGAATCCCCATCGAAAGTGGATGCGGAGTCATGCATTCGATCACGAAGTCGAGGAAAATCAGTCGGTCCCGACAGACTCCCCCCAGTTCTTTTCAAAATTGGTGGTGGTGCTTTCGTAAAATCACTTACCACCTAGCTGCGTGACGTTTGAACCGAGTCATCTTCAAGAAGGAAATACGCAATGACTGCAGTAACCATTGAGGGATCGGCTTAGTTTCGATTGTCACCAAGGTATTAGCTCAACGTGCACTAGATAATCTCGCAAGAGCTGTAGCTCCATTCGGCATGCGCTTTGCACCTTCAAAGTGCAAAGTGATGTTACAAGACTGGACGTCAACGATTCCGAGCTTGATGCTCGGTGGGGAGGTGTTGGCAATTGTCGACCACTTCACCTACCTCGGTCGCTGAGTGACGACGGATGGGAGCACAGTAGTAGAGGTGAGCACGCGGATATCCAAGGCTCGAGAGGCGTACGCACTTGCGGCGTCGATCTGATATTTCATTAAAGTTGAAAGGTCGTGTATACTGTGCTGCAGTGCGTTCAGTTTTGTTGTATGGTTGCGAAACTTGGAGTCTGCGTGCTGAAGATATTCGTCGTCTTGAGGTTTTCGACCATTTATGTTTACGTAGTATCGCTAGGATTGGGTGGAATAGCCGAGTAAGCAATGATGAGGTCAGAAATCGAGTATTGGGTAGTAATTCAGAGAACGTTTTGTCACAGCGTATCCAGCTTAGTAGAATTTGTTGGTTGGGACACGTGTTACGTATGGCAAACACACGTCTACCGTACCGTGTCCTATTCTCCGTTCCTCCTAGGGAGTGGAAGAAACGACGCGGAGGTCAACAGATGACGTGGCAGTGAGGAATGAGAAAATGTACAGCAAACTTAGGAAAAGTAGGTGCTTCACGTCCTCGTGGTTGGGGTCCAAAAGATCCGTCTACCAGTTGGCTGGAGACACTGAAGGATATGGCTGCGAACCATGAATAGTGGCGATCATGTTGTCACTTTCTGTCGAATCAGAATGACTCATCAATGTGCGTTTGTACAGTTAGACTGTGTATTCCGTGTGTTGGCTACTAGGGCATGCTTTTCTTTTCCCACCCATGTAGGTCCACTCCCTCTCCATCTTGTATATTCATACTTTTTAATTCAACGTGCAACATGGTGAGAAAGGCAGTGGTCAGTTGGGCTTGCCCTACTGTTTAACGCTGTACGATGATGATGAATTATTCCCGACTATAATCATCTTCGGAAACGTGTAATTACCTGTCGGAATGCAATCCGTCAGAATTGCACAATCCAAAATGTCACTGTACTCTGTCAAGAATCCGACACAGAAACAGAAAACAGCCCGCCCATACTCGTGCCGAAACAGAGAAGTATGATTGTGCACACTCACATCATCATTCTCCGCACCCAACCGTTTTTGCTCTTTCGTTCACGCCCACACGTACCAAATTTGGGCTACTTTCACAATCCATGAGAATATTTCACACATTACGCGCCTTTCATAAACTCGGTCTATTATTTAGGGCGGTGAGTGCTATCAATTGGGACTTTCATCGACCTGATAGTCTTCGCATCACTCGTCATTTCATGTATCATATGCATGCACATTAATCTTCACTTTTGTTTTAGCACTGCTCATCACGTGATTAGAGCATCTGATTGGTTGTTGACTTATCAAAACGCGTTAATGTTAGAGTGAATTTATTCGTTCGTCAGTACCGCATACACATCGTGTAGAAAGAACGAACGCGTGGGAACAGGTAGGCGGGTAGAAAATATGTGAGGGCTGGATGCTGCTCGACCGTTCAAACCTAAGTCAACTTATATCAGGAAACCACGGTTTTGATGGCCAAGGGGCGAAACCAGGAGACTGCAACAACTGGACGCCGGTGGTTCGAACGCAAAGTGCGCTTATATTCCAGATCAGCCAGAAGCATGGGTCTTTTGAGAACCCAGTTGCGTGCGTGAAACACTGCGGTAGTTCCAGTCAAACGGAAAAGGTTGCAACTATTGCCCATGAGGATTAGTTACTGGTAAATCTAGATTGTCCTTCGTTCCATGTAAAACCTTTTTATAGTTTATCAAAAACCTCAATAAATTGTTTTTGCGTTAGTGACGAGATACCGATCAAAAATAGCTGTACAGTAAGCACTAATAATAAAAGCAGTATTCAGGCGGGCGAATCAATAAGAACAACAAAGTTGCATTCTGTTCTGTGGGCAGCAGCTGACTACTTGGTTGATAACCGCACTACCAGCCACAACCATGTACAAGAAACACAGAGCTTCCCTTGATCTGAGAAGCGCCGTTTGGATTCCCTGGTTTTCCGGGTTCAAGAAAACCATTCAGAGAACGAGGCTATGGAATCTGACAACTAAAAAGAAAATATTTGTGGTTTAACCTCTAACGTGTTTACATGCAACCTCGGAGCACGGTACGCGAATTATTCCACGCAAAATTTATGTCAAGTGAGCTGACAGCCCACAGCAAGAACCAAAAACTTGTTTCGTCCGATATCAAATATGAACTTCAGGATGGACAATTAGGTCTCTTCGTTTGTTCGGTTTGAAGTCAACAAACCGTCACTTCGCATTGCAATGCATCCGTGCTGGGAGATGAAATATGATGGTATTTTAAGCAGACTTCAAGGGAGTATTTTACTCCGTCAATCTATAAAGAAAGATAAATAGCCGGATTTTCCGGGGAAATCGCAGTAATCAAAATCATATTTTATTATAAAAGCGAAACACGAAAGCATGCGGTTAGAAAATAAAGCAGCATTTGGACTCCACACTGAACAGCATTGAAAGTAGTACAGCTTGGGACCAGCGGAATACCCGTAAACAGCTAGCATTTTGACAGATCCTCTCGGGTCTAGATTTATGTATCTTTCGACAATTGCTCTTCCAACCATTCAGATGATAGATCTTCAGTATCTCGTAGTTCAAAAACCTTAATGAAGCATTGAACAGAAATATTTTGTCTTACCTTTCCTACACCACTTTTGTGGACAACATCCGGAAGACTGGCAGCGTACAGCATTTTCAGTAGTGGGGGGCAACCTGTCGAAACGGTAACAAGGATTTGTGGGTTTACGACAATGATATTCCTACTAGACAATCAATTGTGCTGTAGGAATCGAGAACGAGGTCAATTACTCAAACCATTTTCGCATTCAGTTCCAGTGTCTGAAATCGTTAAGTCAAATGAGAATGTGAATAATAAATTGTATATTATTAACTGACGGAAACTGAAGTGTTCATAGACTTCACGAGCAAACAGGCGTAGCACTACATACGGGTAATACAAGCATTCACGATTAATTACTCTGCTGGCTTAGTAGTGGTTTGTTGAGTCTCGGCAAAAAACGATCATATTATGAAAACCCACAAGATAAAAATGAAAAGGTCAAAATAACTAAATTCCATAAACTCATGCATCATTCTGAACGGAATGAGTTATCTCCATAGGATCAGCCTTTCCGGAATACGATGATGCAACACGCATGCGCCTGGAATTACCAGGAACAATAAAAACGAAATCACATTATCGGTTGTAATCAAGTGGAACGTTTCACCGAAATTTAACGAATAAACCCTATTATGGGTGAGCGTCGATTGTGGACCGCCGAAATAAGCCGGCAGAATAGCAACAACTGAAACAGTAGCTCGCATCGGGATTCTATAATTCTTGGAAGGATGACACAAGATAACTGACAACACAGTAAATCAGACTCGCCATTTGAAACTAAAAAATCGGATTTCTCGCCTAAACTGAGTGCTCTTATGAGCGACACAATAACATTTTGAATTACCAATAACTACTACTTGGCGTGATAGACTTTTGTCCTGCCAACAGCCTTCTACTCGGTCAGCCGCGCAGTTCTATGGCAATGCATCTTGTTGAGGAGTGTAGCAGAGAAACTCATTTTCATCATAAAGTCCCTGGACATGAATAGCAGAAGCAAAGTTTGGGTTTACGATGATCTCCCACCCGAGTTCACCACGAAAAGTGGTGTACGTCAGGGATACTGCGTTTTGCACCCTCAAAGCGAAAGAGATTGTTGCAGGGTTGGGCTGGTCCAAAACCAAACTGTTCGGTATCTGGGAAAACTACAGACCAGGTAGACAAGTCCCGTCACCTGAGCAGCAGCATTTCACTTGGTCGCATATCGGACGAGGTATCTTCCCGTATACAGAAGGCTCGTTTAGTATTTGTCCACCTGAGTCATCTGTCAATCAAGGGTCGAATGTACACTGCAGTAGTGAGGTCAGTGTGGTCACTGCGGGCGGAAGAAATAAGAAGATTCTCGGTATTCGAGCACCGATATCTTTGTAGCACTGCTCGAATCTGGTGGGAGCACTGTATCAGCAATCCTGAGGTAAAGCGCCGAGTCTTGGGTACACAAACCAAATTGTTAGATGAAGCAATTAAGCTCGCCAGGCTGAGATGGTTATTGTTGCGTATGTTTCCGGATAGGATTTCTCCGTGCGCAGCGTACGCTGAGACGGTTAGTCGCTGGCAGGTGAGTAAGAGTGGCCGTTGTATGAAATGGAAAAAATAAGCAAAGCCCAACGCGTGAATTTAGCCGTGTAGGGTGTGTTAGGCTTCCAAGGTTGGGTTCAATATGCCTCTCCACTCAGTGGTTAGATACACTGGAAGATATGGCTCCGTGTCATGACCAGTGGCGCTCTTATATTCACGAACTTTTTTGTCGACTTGATACCATTCACAGTTCTCTTGTTATTCTTTTCATAATTTTTATTATTTCTGATTGAGGTCACTACTGAGAGACAGTAACCAAAGCCAAAGCATCGAGCGCATGGTTAATGGCTGTTGTCCTGTTGCCCTACCAAAACAGTATCAAATGACGAATGGTAAGGATATGGTCGAAGAGCCAAATGAAAGCATTTCCTTTCTGTTAAACTGGATGTAAAAGCCCTGGTTGATTTCCGAACAATAACATGATTCGGGAACCAAAATACCGAGAGAGTAAGAGAGCCAGTATCGGTGATATCAAATATCTGAAGAAATAATGCGAATAAATAAGGCTACTTGAATCGTCACACTTTCTGTTTTATACAGCTCCACTAGAGCTACGAACAGATTTCCTTCGCTCCTCAATAGTCTCGTTCATCAGTATGAAAGAGAAAGTTTTCATAGCATGCCGGGTGACCGTAACCACAATTTGCATGGAACTAACTGGTCCATGTATTTCTGACACCTGCTTGTTCTGACTGGTTCGTCCGATTTGATTTAGCCTCAGTCTTGTCAGTGAAAACTATTCCTACACCACATGGACCAGCATCTCCAGCTGCTTCGTCTCCTGAAATGCGCAGGAAATACCTCGATACAATACCAGCAGAAGTTACTTGAATCATGCTGTTCGAATCCGGGATACGCGTTCCACAAACGCAGCAGACATCAATCGCCAGAGAGTTCATTGTGAGTGCCAGACAAGCCTGTTAAGTGGCCTGCATAAGTGCACGCATGTTAAAGGAGCCGAGATTCAGAGGCTGACGGGGCTTGGGAATATATGAGTCACGAGGAGAAATATTTACAACACTATTTGACAGAGAATGGTTGCGAATATCGGGCGTTACCATTGAGAGCATTATGGGTGCATAGAGGGGGCAAGGAGAGGCGGTTGGGGATAGAAGACAAAGACTGAATAACAGAGGGAAAACTGGCGCATGCGGAAAGGGTTTTTGTTGATTGTGGCATTGCTTCGAACCCCGGACATCACTTTATCTCGTATCAGACTGCACATGGTTACACAAATTGCAAGAGTTGATCAGTCTTCAGAGCTATATGTAGTCATCGATTATTCCTCTCTCTAATCATCTTTTAAATAAGAACTGGAATTGTTCTAATCGCTCAGATAGTATTCACTTATTTTATGCAGCGCCGTCATTGGGTACTCTTCACATCAAAAGAAAATGTAATCAAAATAAGCCTGGCTTCAACTCCAAGGAAATAAGACAGCATCGTCATCCGATGTTCCTTTGGTTCCGAGAATCACCGCTTCAGGATAAGAACATCGAGATACTTCGGCATCCACAAACGCCAATCCACCAATCCATACTGAGGCATTTGGAGGTCCTACGCCTCATAATTCAAGACCACTCCTACACCACGTCGACCCACAGCTCGAGCTGCTTCGTCTCCTTGAGTGCACAGAAAATACCTAGACCAGATACCAGGAGCAGTTAGTTGTCACACTGCTCGAATCCTGGATACGTGTTCCACTTACGCAACATACATCAATCTTCGGAGAATGAGGGTTAGGCACGCCTGCTGACCGGCCTGCATGAGTGTACACACGTTGAAGAAGCCGAGGTTCAGAGGCTGACGAGGCTTGAGGACTTGCGAGTTACCTGACACAGGACTATTCACACTATTTGGTAATGAACCGTTGCGAGTACAGGGAGTGTTGTCAGTAGGAGCATTATGGGTAGATAGAGGTAGCAAAGAGATAGCTGGGGACAGAACATCGCGATAATTCTGCTTCTACAAACGCCAATCCGCTACCGAGCGATTCCGATTTCTCATATACGACGGCTCCGGAGGTGGCACAACATTTTCTTCCTGTAGTCGTCGCCAAACAATGATGGGACCCACCAATTTCCCTAGACCATAAGTTTGCAATACCCCACTGAAGTCAGGAAGAAAGCTTCTTAGCTTCCTGACAACCTGATTTATTATTGTAAAACAGAGAGTATAGGAAAGATACTGGGTAAGTGCAACCAAAGTTCTCACGGAACTAACTAATCTACTTATTTCTCACACTCGCCTCTTCTGACTGGTCGGCCTGATTTGACTTAGTAGCAACACTTGATTAGTTTCCGTCATAACGAACTGCTCGGTTGATTCTCGCTTGGCTGATTCAAAAATAGCTGACTGATCAATACATCATCCCCCGAATCAATAACAGCTAATTGACTGGTTCAGCAACGAACTGACTAGCAGATTCCTCACTGCCAGCCGTTACGTACAACGCTTGTGCCTCGCCTGGCTCACAATGATGAGGCTGTTATGCGTTTTGGTACGACTTCAAAACACACTGTACTGTGAATAAGTTGCACTAGGAATACGGACTAGCAATAGTTTGAATCATGAAATCCTGTAATGGACACTATTACGCTCAAACCACGGAACGTAATTAAGATGACGCGAAAGTCAGATGGTATTCGGTAAAATGTCTTACTGACAATAGAATGTATGCACTTACAAGGCACGCATGATAGAAATATCCAGAGGAACTAGCAAAATGGGGTGGATCGTATTTTCATGTGGTGTGGGTGTATAACAGTGTCCGTGAACACGAAAAACAGCGAGTTAGCCAAAGAAAACCGACTTGCGCATGAGTACAGTGGAAGGGACATTTACCCCATAGCTACGAAGGCCCGATGCACTATTGGGGATAACGGGCAACCAGACCCTGAGAGTGGCGAAGAACCATATAAGGTCCCAATAGATCAGGTGTGGTAACGACCCGGACAACAGTGGATTACTGTCTACCACCAAAGTAACCGTTGATCGTGGGGATTGGAAACTCGGACCTCCGAGGTTGTAGATAAACGCTCTAAACCACTCGACCACCACCGGCCAATGAGCTGCGGTATACTCAGCTGAGAATGCTCAAATATGCGAAAGCCTGCATCCTGGAACCTGGCTCAGTATGTAGGAGATCGTGGAAACCGTCACTCAAATTCAAGCCTGCAACCATCCGGCAGCATTGGCAGTTGTTTCTGTCACACACATCCTTACACTTGGCCATCTAGACATAGCATCGATTCATCGAAATAACCTTCCCGTGATGAGACTAGTGTGTGCGAGAGCTGAATACGCACTGCTACACCGAATCCGTTCGACTGTTGAATAAACGGAAAGTCCGTTTGGCTTTCAGCAAATTCAGTCACCAGAGATGGAATCCAGTTTTTTATCGGAACTATGGTTAAAACAATAACGGCCCCAGTGCCATCCAAATTCCTGATTTAAGCAGCACCTACAGATGGGTGGATAAAGTTTCTCGAATGCACACGACCGGTTTTGCGGTTATTGCCGCTTATCAGGCACTCGTATCCGGCACTCCTCTGTCCATCTGCTTGTTCTGATGCCTGATTTGCTACCAAAGTGAAACACATTCCGCAGAACTGCCGAAAAACTATTAAAATAAAAAATAAAAAGTACCTTCAGACATGTACGTGTTCCATCTGAAAAAAACAAACGTACATCCAGCAAAACGGGAAATTAAATTCACCAGAAGTTAGTCGAAAAACATCTCAAAGTTATGCACGAAGAACTACGCATAGGGCTATGTATGTTCAACAAACCAATACCTTCAGGAGTGGAAAACACCATGCAGTAGGGGTAAACGACCCGTCCGTCAGTTTTCTCGTAGCGATAAGTAACGAGAATATATCGCGGTTCGTGAGATGGCAGTTCATCAGCCAGCTGACTTAAATCCGTGTTCTATAGCCAAGGGTAAATAAAATGATGCGATTTACTTCGAGCAACTGTTCCTTGACGACAAGTTTAGTTTCAGTGTCAATCTTCACTGGGTTATCTACAATACAGAAACAAATGGACTGACTTACGGAGAAGAGCGTCATTTGTTTTCGATTTACGGAACTTAAAGTCATGAAGTGTCTGCGCGGCCTCATCAGTGACACCTGCTATACGCGGGTCAGACTGAAGACAATGCTAATCTTATTACCCAACTCACCATTATGTTCAACAACGGAAGAGAGTGAGGGCTGTCAAGTATATAAAAAGCACACATTTAATGACAATTCAAAGGGGATACGTATTGAAATGGATATTATGCTAATGAGTGGCGGATATCCACTTCTGGTCCGCGAACCATAGGCTCTTACCAAAGCTGGCGTTTTCTGTACAGATACTATCTTCATAGACTTTATCTGAATATTCTATTAAGATTCCCACAACTGACTGATAGTGAAACTTAATTCTTTTGGATTATTGAATCTTATGATTTGCTAAAGTAAGGACTTCGTGAAAGAGATCTCGTCGGTGGGTTTCACGATCATTCTGCTCGTGGCAGAAGACTTGTAGTGGAGTTCCCTAGCGGTTGGTTTTGGATCCTCAAATCTTTCTGAAGATTTTTGGAGACTTGCCGTTAGTATTGCGGCTTCCATTGACCACTGATGCTTGCGACGGATGCTGAAAGTAGATTGCTGCGACATACTTTCAAACACCGGAATAACAAAGCTGCTTCGGTATCGAAAATCCGTTACTGCTCCTTCAACGCCCAGGATTGCAATGGTTTGGAAATGTCCTACGACATCCAGACAAGATCTCAAAACAGTGTCTCTCTTCCGTTCTACATCCATGACGGCGCTGTCGCCTTGGGGTGCAGCTGAAAACATGGATCCGTATTGTAAAATCGAACGTTGAGCGATTAGAACTCCAGTCTGTCTACGGCGTTTGCAGCTGGATTTCCCTGTGCCCAGATCTCACCTGCAAAAGTCGCTCGCTGGCGGGTGCCATTCGAGGACTCCATTAAGCCGGCTCATGCTATCGCAGGAGCTAGCAACATAAGAGTAAAAGTAATTACTTCAGTTTCCTCTGCTTGATTTGCGCCGACAGTTTTAACCTCCGACGAGAGACCTGGACGGAGGAAGAGAAACAACTTATGGGTGAGCTTGGATGTTCACTTGTGGTGGTTTGCCAACAGGACCCTTACCGCCAAACGTTCAGCTATATGCATACATGCAACTGGGTTTCACGGGGTCGATAATAATGCGTTCCTAGCGTAGTTGTGGTAATGTAACCTCTATTTTGAGGCCACACTCAGGTGCTACTGTTGATGAGGCTTATGTGGGAAGTCTTCCAGTGCCTATGGTGTAAACACTGAGGACTATACTTACGATTTCATAAAGCCTAAATGACACAAACAGAAGCTGATAAAAACAGCATCTGAACAGGAAGACAAGTACACCGACGTCCAAATTTTGCCCATTATTCTCCATTGAATAATCTACTTTTTCTATAAGAACGTGTTGGTGGACTAAATAAACGGACGTAGTTAAGTTTAAACAATGAACAAATGCGATGATCGTGGTAAAAGTGCCGATTATGTCAATATACTCTGAGTTCAGAGAACTGGATTATGTTTTTTGAACAGAACTGCTCCGATTGATGCTGAAATACTGGGACTGCAAATAAGCACCAACGGTTCGAACGACAAAGCCGGGTTGACCTTGTGTGCGGTGGCCATCCGCGGCTTTGCAGATAACCCTGGAATTCCGTCAAGACGACCACTGCGTCTTATATCATCAACTTCACCAGTCACAACTGACAGATATCTGTTTGTCTGGAAGATGTGTTGCCGGTACTACAAGAGAAGTGACGACGTGAAGCAGGATTTGCAAAAAAGGACAACTTTCGCGGTTTTCCAGACTAATTCGATGGAGTAAACAGTAAGTTGCGAAATTGTGCAGATGGGAATGCACGACTCAAGTGACCTCAGATTGCGACAGTCACAAATGTAAGAGGCCACTTTTAAAGGCTATTCAAAGGATGTCAACTTTAAGCAATCACCCTGAATTATTCTCTAGGTAAAAACCCATACAACGTAGCACACTCGGTTGTCTTATTGCGACATAGCAGGGTTGTATGGTATAAGGTGCATCCTTAGGTAGTGCATAGCAGGACGGCCGCTCCCGCAGTAAACCATAAATACGGGGGATCGAACAAGTAAGCGGTCACCAAAGATCAGCGGCAGTTCTGTGGGATTTTCGCTTAACCAGCGTTCTCCAATCTGAAACGCCACATAAATTTGCTAACGGCACTGGTGGCGAGATACACTCGCCAGTAAATAAAGTTATAGCTCCTTGTCATGTTCCACTCACCCGACAAGGCTTCCCAGAGGATGCGAATAAACCATATAAATGGCCATTGGCTCATCTGGATCAACGCTGTTGCATTACACGGCGCGCTTGGCTGTGCAAAGGCTAGAGGTGTATCCTCGAATAAAAAGGCCTACCCTGAACTGGGCGATCGAGCAGTATAACAAACCATGGAGCAAATAACTTCGGGGATAGCAATGATACAAGGACTGAATGCTATACTCTGTTGTACTTCCTACCTTCATTTTGTATTTGTTGTTGAGTTGACATTATGATGGATTGTAGGCCGGTGCAAAATTATGTGATTGCAATAACCTAACACACCTAAATGGAGCTGAAGACAAAGGGTTCGAAACGCGCCAAACACGCAATGACTGCTGTACGTTCCCTATATGCGATTTGTTCGTAAAACGGAGATTAATCACTGCGGGAAATGTAAACGTTTCGAAAAAGAATATCACTTTGTTACAACACCAACTGCTCTCTTTGGATAAATTTATTCATGGCGCCAATGTAGTTAGTCCGACATCAACTACTGCGATTTCTTGGAGAGTATCATTTGAACCCTCATCGGAAATCGAAGCAGAGTAGAGCACTTGACTACTAAAGCGAGGGAAAGCGGCCGGCCTTGACGAACTCCCTCCAGTTATTTTCAAAATGAGTGGTGGTGCGTTGAACTGTAGATCTTACTGGTCCATGTACGTAGAGTCGGACCATGCATTAGTTTTAATGCGATTATCTCTCCAGCTTCATGGTCATCGTCGCAAACCGCAAACCCGATTAGCCGTGCAACGTTTGTGTGATTCAGAAGTACGCACCCGTTATGAGCAGAAGTTAGCACATGAACCAGGATCTACGACGAACAGTAATGTAGATGAGCATTGGGCTCATATCAAACAGGCGATGCACGTGGAAGCAGGCTTTGCCTGTGGTCCTAGATCCGATGTCCATCAAAGACACTGGATTTCGCAAGAGTCGCTGAGTATAATGGAGCAAAAGCGTCAGCTCTCGAACCGTAAGGAGATGAATAAGATGCGGAGAAAGCTACAAAGGAAAGTTACGAAAAGCCTGAAGAATGATAGCGAAAATTGGTGGGTGAAGGTAGCTGAAGAAGTGGAAATAGCAGCTGCTTCAGGTAACAGTCAGAGACTGTTCAAACTTATTCGTGACACCGGTGGACGGCACATCCAGGCCAGTGAAACGATTTGCGATAGGAATGGAGAACCCATCCATAGCAAACAGCAAAGGCTTGACCGATGGGCCGAATACTTCAAGGAACAGTTTAGCTGTCCGCACGCTAGTGCAGTTACTCCGGTGTCAACAACCGCGACTGCTTGGGTGGTATCACTTGAGCCCCCATCGGAGGTAGAAGTAGAGTCATGTTTTCGATTACTAAGGCGGAGGAAAGCAGCAGGTCCCGACGAACGTCCCCCAGTTCTTTTCAGCGTGCAACATGGTAAGAAAAGCAGTGGTCAATTGGGCTTGCCCTACTGTTTAACGCTGTACGATGATGATGATGTTGATAACATAACTTACAAACTTCACCCGTGATGTTAGGGAAGAGCAGCGTACTGCGTTATCATGAAGAGAGTCAATAATCGTACCCATCTTCAAAAAGAGAATACGTAATGACTGTAGTGGTCATCGTGGAATCAGTTCCGTTCTGATAACCACTAAGGTATTAACTTCGATTTTTCTGCGCCGTCTGACACCGGCTCGCGAGAGGAACGCCCGCGAACAACAGGCCGGATTCCGTCCAGGTTGGGGATGCATCGACGAGATTTTTACTCTTCCTCAGTTACTTGAAACGCGTCACATTTACCGTTGACTGACACTAATGGTTTCCCTCGATTTGAAAGGAGCCTTCGATTCAGTTGACCAGATAGCGCTGTTAAGTGGTCTTCACAGAAGAGTGTGCCTCAGAAGTTCGTGAACCTATTGAGCTCATTGTACTCTCATGCTTCTGACTTCATAAGGGTTTATGGTGAACTATTCAATCCATTCGGAACGGCCAGCATTGTCTGTCACTGAGTCGGAAATCCCCCTGAAAACACATCATCGGCGATGCTGCAGTTAGTGTTCTTGCATCCTATGAACAGGGTGCTTTGTTAGCGCTAACCACTGACAAGGCCCGCGTATCCCACACAGCAGTGCAATCATTACGAATGTGCCCATGAACCAATCAGTCCACCACACGTCGCTATTCACATCGCCCACTGACAGATAACCTACCGCCTACCTTTCACATCCAGCCATCAACCAATCAGACATACGAAACACAGTGATCTGGTCATAATCCTCACTACCAATTTTTTAATAATTTATCCACACTACTTCCTGCCAGAGGATAAGTTGGCATAATGAAAATCCCTAACGGCGAGTTTCCATAAGTTGCGTTGGAAGGCCGGGTCAGTACGCAGTGATATCCTGTTCTTGTGTCACACACGGAGTTCGGAGACGGACTGAAGGCTTAATTGTTCTACGTCTACTACGACTGTGCTGACTCACTTCTTTAGCTGAACGCTAAAGTGTCACTTCCAGCTTGGGTAAGGTGCAGGTAGAAGTCACTTATGAGTTCCGTATGGGGTCTACGGACGGCATGGCCGAATCATTGAAGAGGGTGTCGTTGAATAAAAGGGGACGACTTCCATATTTGATCAGCGTTGTCGTGCAGTGGAGTTTGAGACTCGATCATACCATTTGATTTTTGGCTATATACTATAGGCATCAGTGGTGGAAGATCTCCAGCATTTTCGTATCCTCTGCCTCCTGGGCTGCTTCATAGGCATAGGTGAGAACGGGGTAGATGGCGGCACGGAAAATGCGTAGTTTCGCATTGCGGGACCGCAATAATTTGCGAATTTGCAGGATTGCTGTCCTTGTTTAGTCGACTCTAAGTTCGCTTTCGTCTTTGGTTTGACCATTTGATTGTTTGGTAGACCTAAGGTACTTGAAGTCGCACATCAGTTTCTAGGTAACCGATAAGAACACGAGGCATCACCTTACCTATGGCGTCACAATGGTAATATTTCCCTCCAAAGTGGGTTGCCGTTTGCTTAAGAGGTGACTTTCAACTGCTGGTGGAAAAGCCTCGCTGAAACATTGGTCTGCGCGTGGGATAATAGGCTGTCGTGTTTAGGTGGGACACTGTTTTTCGGCCAACTGCTAAGCCGACTCAAAAACCAACCGACGGATCAACCAATACCAACTCCCCCAGTTCATTACGAAAGTAACTGCGACCCGCTCAATACCGTGGAAATCATAGGAATAATTAACAGACTGAAAAACGGAAAGGATGCAGGGGAAAATAGCACCCCTCCGGAGGTATATGAAACCCGTTTATCATCATTGGTAAACAGGTTATGTACATTTTCTGGCTCCATTTGGTGAGAAGAAGCATTCCTATTTGACTGGGGCATGTCTATTCTGCTGCCCATTCCGAAGAAAGGTGGCAAATCGGCATGTGAGAACTACCAAGGAATCACTTTGATCAATGTGACCGCACAGATTTTTGGTACGTTGTTACTGCTGTGTCTTCCACAACAACCTCCGAAGGGTGCAACCTTTAAATGAATCAACCGGACAATAGACGTGTAACGCATTGGTAGAGACCGCCATTCCAATTTCCTCTGATGTATGTGTTGGTACCTGCTTATGCACCTACTGGGCTTCGGCTTATCGGGTTTCCATTCTTCCTATGCCTTTACAGATCGTGTATGTGCAAACCCCACGGAAAGCGCCGCATCCAGCACACCTGGCAGCCCTGCTCGGCTGTGTTCGTGTCGAACCGCCGTCGTTTCCGTTGTGCCGTGGGCGAGTTCGTTATCGTGTTACAGACGCTTAAGAGTCACTTCGACACCCTTGTAGCAAAATCGGTTCAAAACCGCTCCGAAACCGATCGGTTTTCCGTCGGTTTTTACCATAACGCCGATCGGTTTGTTTAATGGCCATTTTACACGGATGAACAATGAATTGATACGAAGAAAATTGACGATCGAAGTAATGTGCAATGCTTGGTTGGCGTTTTATTTGAATGTATTGCTTTAATTCATCGAAATGTCCTGAAAACCTCAGTATAGATCGTTTTATTTTACTCCCCCGAAACGGATCAAATAAGGACATCGATTTGGAAAATCATAAATTAGGAGATAGAAATGAGCATCGTGATAAGTAATTTGAGTTAGTGAAAGGAATTAAGGAAGCATATCACGTATTTCAAACGATTCGCAAAAACCGCTCGAAAACCGGCCAGAAAATCGGTCGCAAACCACTCAGAAACCACTCTAAGACCGATCGGCGTAATAGTAAAAACCGATCCAAAACCGGTCGATTTCGGAGCGATTTCTGGCCAGCTTTCGAGCGCTTTTTGCGAATCGTTTGAAATACGTGATATGCTTCGTTAACTTCCTTCTTCATAATAGAAGCAGAGGGTATCTCTCCCGTGTAAGCCTCCTCACCACAGCTTAATGATGTGGACTCATGTGTCTCCCACCACCTCTTTAGAAATACATCCAGAAGTCGCTTGAACAATGTGTCGTTAGGCTCTTTCACCACTTCCGCTGGCAGCGAGTCCCACAGATTGGTCACCCTCCAAGATAGACGGTATACCAGTGGGAGGCCCACCGACTGCTGCTTCTTTAGAGTTAGCGGGTATCCCCTCGTATGGTCTTGTCCGCGAAGAGGGAGCTGTGCACGTAGTTCTGGGCCGAAGTCGCCTCTGATGATACGCCTGGTGAAGATCAGGTCTCCTCGGACTCTCCCATAGGCCACTGGAAACAGCCCTGTGATCTTCAGCCGTTCTTCGTAGCTGACCCCACGTAGCCCCCCGATGAGGCGGGTTGCGCCTCTCTGCACTCTTTCCAACTTTGCCACTTCTGCCAACGTACAAGGGAAAACCGCTGCCCCCCCCCCCATATTCCAACCTAGGACGCACATGGGATGCATACAGTACCTTGAAAGCGCCGAGTGAGAGATGGCCGGATGATCGGGTAATCCGTCTGAGGATACTCCACGCTGACGAACAATCTCTATCAGTGTTGTGCTTCGTTTTTAGTGACGAGGCCACCATCACTGCCAGATCTTTTCCGCAGACAGAACGCCGGAGGGGTGCCCCGTGCATATAGTACATCTCACTGCTGGACGGTGCTCTTACTCGCATATGCGCACACTTGTCGGTGTTGACTGGCAGTGACCACAGATCTGATCATCTCTCAAGGGCTTTGATGTTCTCTTGAAGAACTAGCTCGTCAAATGCAGCTGCATTTGATGTAATCCTGCGCCAGATCTTTAGGTCGTCTGCGTAGATGAGATACGGCGATTGAAAAACTGGCGGCAGATCATTGATATAGGCCAGGAAGAGGAGCGGATCCAGGACCGATCCTCGTGGAATATCACTAGTAGCCACTTGCCAAGTTGACGTTGACTGTGCTACTCGTACTGCAAAGGTTATACCTTTTGGAAAGTCCTCCACCCACAGAATCAAGGGATCTACAACATCAAGAGCCTTAAGCTTACCTAATAGACGGTCATGCGGGACTTTATCAAAAGCTTTGCTAAAATACACGAAGATTACGTCCGCAGGGTGTCCTTCGGCCTTGGCCATCTTCCAGCGTTTTCGTGCGATTACCAAGTTTGTCAGGCACGACCTGCTTTTCCAAAATCCATGTTGTTGTCGGCATAGTAGGTCGTATACCCCCAATATGTTCCCGGATTCGCGTTTCCGGCACGCGCTCCATAACCTTTCCTACCACCGGTGTTAGACTGACAGGTCAGTAATTAACAGCCTCGGCCGTCGCCCCACCTTTGTATAGTGGCACGGCGACCGCTTTCTTCCATTCTTGGGGGAGCATTCCCGCTGCTAAAGACGCGTTGAACAGTCGTAAGGCCGGTTGAGTTAACACATCGGCCATTTCCTTTACCACTAAAGGATGAACACCATCAGGTACTAACTTTTACTTTTTCACTTTTACGCGACTATCTCCTGCTAGAGGATAGGTCAGCTCCATGGATATCACGGACCATTGCTGACCACGCGCGGCGGTCGGAGGCGAGCTCCGTACAGATCCTCGTCCAGTCCTTTTTCCATCGCCGGGCTCCATAAACCGACCGAAGGCCTAGAAGCCGTACGCCTTTTCCCATTGTACTGGTCCATGTTTTGAGCTGCCCTCCAAGGCAACAACGCCAACCAGGGCAGGGAGTGGGGCAGAGTGTTTGCTTGGTTATCTCTGACTCGGGTCGCCGAAGTGCATGGCCGAACCACTGAAGTCGTCGACGTTGGAGGAGGACGGGGAGAGCATCGATATCAGAGCATCGTCTCCTTGCCTCGTCGTTGGACACCCTGTCGCGCCACTTAACTTTGAGAATTTGCCGCAGGCACCATTGGTCGAAAACCTCCAGCCTTCTGGTATCCTCAGCTCGTAGTGGCCAGGTTTCGCAGCCATAGATGAGTACGGGCCGAATGGCAGCACGGTAAACACAAACTTTGTTCCTTAGGTTGATTTCACTGCGAGTCCATAGTGTTCGTCTTAGATGGAGAGAGGTTCTCCTGGCGCTGTCGATCCGCAATACCACTTCATCTTTTGCCTGGCCGTTCGGAAGCAGAGGTGGTCCTACGTATTTGAATGAAGGGACGTATTCGACTGGTTGGTCATTCATCGACAGTTGTTGAATTGTCGGGCCCAGATAGGTTGTAAAAAGCTTTTGTTTTGGTCGAATTTACTTCAAGTCCGATGGATCTCGCGAAGGAATTGATTCGGTCGAGGATTGGTATATAACGGGAAGTCACGGGGGAGTCACCAAGCACGACAATATCATCCACGAACTCCAGGTCCGAGATGTACATTTCCTGGCCAAGCTGAACGCCAGGGTAGTTGTGTAATGTCTGTCGCATTGTCCAATCAATGGCATAGTTGAACAGCACCGCAGAGAGGGGACAGCCCTGCCTAACCCCGGTAGTGAGTGTGAACTCGCGGGACTCTTCACCGTACATACGAACCCTAGCACCAGTTGTCGAGTAGTACCCCCTTAACAGCCTTAAAAGCTTATCGGGCATCCCATCGGATTGGATTATGGTCCAAAGAGACTCGCGGTTCACCGAATCAAAAGCTGCCCGGAAGTTGATGAAACAAGCTACCGCTGGCTGCTGGAACTTATAGCGGTGCTCCAGTATTCGGTGTAGTGTGAAGATTTGATCCACACAGCCTGTGCCACGGCGAAAACCCCCTTGGTTCGGGCGAGTGCGCTGGTCTCTTGCCTCGGAGAAACGGGTTAGTAACAACGCACCAAAGTTCTTTGCGGCCACATCGATCAGGCTGATCCCTCGGTAGTTCTCACATGCCGATTTATCACCTTTCTTCGGAATGGGCAGCGGAATGGACATTCCCCAGTCGAGTGGAAATGCTTCCTCTCTCCAAATGGAACCAAAAAGTGCACACAATCTGTCAATCACTGACGGTGAACATGCTCTGTACACTTCTGGAGGGATGCCATTTTCCCCAGCAGCCTTTCTGTCCTCCAGTTTATTTATCATTTCCGTGATTTCCGCGGTGTTGGGTGGGTCACAGTTGCTTTCGAACTGGAGTGGAGGGGTTGATATTGGTTGATCGGTCCGGTGGTTCGTAGGCCGGTTGAGCAGCTGACCAAAGTGTTCCACCCACCGGTCCATTTTCTTACCCTGTTAGGGTATTAAGTTTCCTGCCGTGTCACGAAGAAGGGGATTTTGCTTACAAAACCTATTAGAGGCGTTGCGAATAAGGCGGAACAGTTTATCGAAGTAACCAATTCCGGACGCGGTCTCCATTTTTCAGCTATTTCTATCCAGTATCTTTGCGACAAGCCTTGGTGGAGCGTGTGGCCTCTCGTTGCAGTCTGCGGCGTTCGTTACTACCTGCCAGTCGCGCTTCGTGTGCTCTGATTGACACCTGGAGCGTGCTCTCCGAGATCCAATCTTTTGTCCACCTTTTTGTTCTCCCGAGTACTGTCCAAGTAGCTTCCTTGATTGTCGTCTTCATTCGAGTCCACTGCCCTCCCACAGAAACTTCGTCTGCTTGTGCACTGGTTAGTCGGGTTGTGATTGCGCATGACAACGTTTCTCGCTTCACTGGATTTTCTAGGGCAGCAACGTTTATCCGAGAGGGTGCAGACACTTAGCACGTGCAGACAGATGAGCTTTGAAACACGCGCGTAGGAGGACATGGTCGGTGCCGTTTGTGTTGCCCGCTTTTGCGCTTCGGTACGCTCGGCAATCCTCCACAGACGAAGACCAACGGGCTCTTACCAGGACCTGGTCCAGTTGGTGCGCAGTGTGACCGTCATTGGAGTGCCATGTGAGTAGGTGCTTCTTAGGGTGTTGAAGTCGAGTGCTGCAGACAACTATTCTGTTGATGTCGGCTAAACTAATCAGTCGGCCACCGTTCTAGCAGCGCTGACCAAGGCCGACTTTCCCGAGAATATGTCGAATGAATTCATCGGCCACACCCGTGCGAGCGTTCCAATCTCCTGCGATGAAAAGTAAGTCGCGCCTCGAAACCCGGTTGATTACCTCCTGCAAGTTGTAGTAGGATTCGTCCTCGGTTTCGTCATCAGCTGAATTGGTTGGAGCATAGATAGCAATCACCGTCGAGTCGTGCGGGGAGCCTTTAAAACGTGCTAAGGCAAGTCTGGATGAGACTGGTTCCCAAGAGATCATTGCATCATTAGCTGCTTTGTTCAGAGTAAACGCGACATCATACAGACCGGAGTTGTCTTTCGGGCCACTGTGACAGAGCCAATATGATGTATCCACTCCCGAGACCTTTATTTGTCGACTACATGAATTGGACAGGCGGACTTCCGAGAGGCAAGCGATATCTACGTCACAGTCGTGGAGAGTCCGCATTGTGATGCTCTGACTGCCGACGTCTAGAAACGTCCTTACATTCCAACAGGCTATGTGTGTTCTTTTCCTGCAGCGAATAATCCCAGCTCGTTGTCTTATCACCTCGACCGCCGGGACACGAGGTGCGTCGCTTACCGGGGACCCCGTAGCATGATGAGCGCTTGAGGTTCCGTGAATAATCATAGAGAGTCGCGGGAGAAGGGTATGAAGCGGTGTCTCCAGCACCGTTCGGCCTTTTTGTTCGACGTTGCATTTTTAGCCCTTGCACGCCCAAGTGCAGACTGCAAGGCAGTAGGTTGTTTCCAGAGGAGCCGGTGGCCTGCTGTGCGGTTCGTTCGCCTCTTTTGGAATGCCGGATCAGGTAGATGAACAGCTTTTCTTTGTAGACGTTGGATCAGTAGATCTCGTCCGCCCATTCAGAAGGATCCGTCTTCACATGCCGAACACCGTCTCGTCGAAGTTTTTTTTTAGACCTCGGTAACCCTCAACCTGGTTTAGCCCGCCCGTCGAGCGGTTTACCGTGGTGTGGCCGCTGATGCATGCTTCAGCTTCGTGGAGCCACAAATGAGAGATGGGTGAATGATGGAGACCAAAAAGATGGAGGATGCCCCAAGGGACAGGACAGTCAACCAACTCAGGTCCCGGGGATTGGTTGACTATGATGGTGCGCATGGTTGCCTCCACTTCTTCCTCGGTGATTTCTTGGCACGGCATTTGAGGGGCGTCCACTGCAATGTATGAGGAATGATTGTGCCTCTGTTCAGGTGCATAGACCGAAAAGTAGTGTCTCGCCAGTATCTCTGTCTTGTGTTCATCTGTAACTCTCAGCGACTGTCCGTCCTGTAGGGCTTGGATTGCAGTTGTGGCTCTCGTCCTCCGTCGCAGATATGCGAACAGGCGTTTGGGTGCTCAAACCGAGTTCATTGCTAACTTCTACTTGAAGATACGTCGCTTTTCTTGCTTCAGATGGGTACACTGATTTCGGATGGTCCGGTATCGGTCATATCCCTCTCCAGTGGCATGGCACTGTTTCCATGCTCGATTCCGAAGCTTCAAAAGACGCCTAAGTTGCGAGTCAAACCAAGGCGGGCCTTTTGCATGCGGCCGCTGTCTGGATGGTGGAGCAAAAGTTTGGCATAATTGAGGGATTTCATCCCGAATCACTCCCCAAGCCTTGTCTATGTCTAACGGTTCTGGCGGATACCACAGCACTGAGGATGCAACCTCCCTGACTTGTTGGAACGGCATCCGCCAGACGTTAAGTCCACCCTGTGGTCCGGGAACAAACGTCGCTCCTTTCTTCCAGCTGATGGTCAACAATGCGTGGTCACTGCACCCTAGTGGAGGTGGGTACCCAATCTAATCAACATCGGAACGCCTTGGAGATATCACCAGATCTAGGATAGACGTATGGTGATCCTGGGTCCGGGTCAGCCTTCTGACATGTTGATACAAAAAAGCTCCAGCACCGTTGAAAGGAACTCGCGGGAAAATAAACCCGCTGCTGCATTGCACTGTAGATTCTTCCAGTCCACATTCGGCGAGTCACCCAAAATTAGACAGTGAACATCGCCAGCCCAACGTCGTACGCCAGTTAGTATTTCCCGAGGATCTACTTCTGGGGACCGATAAATGACTCCGACAGACTCATATCCACTGTGTGTCAACTTCACGCGACACCAAAAAGATTCTTCAAAGCCCTCCGTGTCTATCAGGCGATCTAACTGCAGCGAAGGGATGTCGGCTCGAATGTACATCGCCACGCCTCCTCCTCCCCGAGCTTGGCTCCTATCAGCACGGTGAAGTTTGTATCCTGAGATAGCCACTTCCGAATCCTGCACCTCATTAGTAAGCCACGTGTCCGCCAAGGCGACCAATGTTGGCGATTGCCGAACCATCAATGCCTCGAGCTCATCTTGCTTGCTCAACAAACTCCTGACATTAGATGACATGATAAGTGCTTGTCCTCTTCTGTCTTCTCTCTCCGTGCGGACCCTCATTGCATCTCCCCAGCCGAAGCCGCTTGGTTAGTGATGCTGTTGAGAGTGAACGGTTTCCATCTCAGTTAGAGACGCCTCCGTTGAACACGAAAATCCCGGATAAAAAGACCTGTTTCTCCATTTGCCTGGCATTCGAAGAGCTCTCTCAACGCCAACCGATGTCTCTCTCTTTCCTCGGGGTCAAGATCTCAAAGGATTCCCTGTCTCTCTCCTTTTAGTCTGTAGGACCGCTGTAGCAACCAGCGGTATTCCTCACAATAATCACCCATCGGGGCACTGACCCGGGGGCCAATATTTTTCTTGTATACCAAACACGCACACTGATCCTCAGAGGTAAGTGAACTCATGCTCTTTATAAATCCGCCGAGATGCCACAAATATCACAAAACAACACATTGTGGATATATATATACACGAAGTACAACAGTAAACGCCCGGTGTTGTGCAAATTACCCAAATTACTTATTACGACGCTCATTTCTATTTCCTAATCTACGATTTTCCGAATAATTGTCCTTATTTTACCTTCTTCGAGGGAGTAAAATAAAGCGATCTTTGCTGAGGTTTTCAGGACTTTCGATGAAATAAAGCAATACACCTAAATAAAACGCCAACCAAGCATTGCACATTACTTCGGTCGTCAAATTCTATCGCATCGATTCATTGTTCATCCGTGTAAAATGGCTATTAAACAAACCGACCGTAAACCGAAAATTAACCGATAGGAAACCGATGTTACGAACGTGTAACGCCCAGCAGGAAGAAGACGATTCAATCACAGAAATATATCCAAGAAATGTAGCACACTACAAATGTTATTACAATAAGAGAAGAAGTATACATTCAAATCAGTCTCCAGTAATAACACTGTCTTTAGTTGTCCTCGAGGTCCACCAGGTCGATTTCTTCCACTGAACAGAGAAAAGAAGCATGAATTAGTACGCTCGATCCTACGTTGAGTGACCGTCTTCAAATTTCGTAACACTGTACTTTCCCCCAATTGGCTCCGTCCCCGGAGCCACAGCTCTCCCCCTTCAGCTTTCTGGATGAATTGCGGTCTCATAGGGTTTAAGCTTATTAGAGTGAACTACAAACGATGGCTGACCAGAGTGCGACGCATTAGGAATTACACAAGTGCAGTCTGACAATATCTTTTCGACCACAAACGGCCCTTTCCAATGTCTTGACAACTTAGCTGGCACACCCCCTGTGGGGACAGTGTTATGCGGCCATACCAGATCATTCGGTTGCAGCGGGGTGCCGAATTCCTTCTTGTTGTAATACTCCTTCTGCCGCCTCTGAGCTGATTTCAGGCGTGTGCGTGCCAGCTCCTCCCCGCGCTTAATAGACTCTCGTAGCTCGTTCACATACTCGGTTACCGAGGTGGGGAGATTATTGGTGATGGGTAGACGAACGTCCGTTGTTAGTCGGATCTCTCGACCGGTCCATAACAGACTTGGTGTTTGCTTAGTAGACGCATGGACCGTGCTACGGTAAGCTAATAGGCAATTAGGCAGCTTCTTGTCCCAGTCGTCGTTCCCTTGGACGAACGCTTTCAACAAAGCAATGAGCGTCCGACTGGTACATTCTGCCAGCCCGTTGCCTTGTGGGTGATACGACGTGGTGCGGGTTTTATCGATTTTAAGTGACCTGCATAGCTCCGCAATAAGGGAGCTCTCGAAATTTGACCCCTTGTCGGAATGCCGCTGACATGGTGCACCCCAGTGGTAAACCAAATAATCGAGGATTGCATTGGCCACTGTGCGCGCATCAATCGTGCCCAGGGGAACAGCCTCACACCACTTTGTGAAATAGTCGACTAGCACTAGGATGTATTTGTTGCCTGCGCGCGTCATTGGTAGTGGCCCAACGATGTCCATTCCCACCATCTCATTAGGGAAGCCGACAAATACTGGCTGAAGGGGGGCGCGATGTTTGGTTGGAGGATTTTTGAGGCTGCCGCATCCCTCGCACGTCTTGCAAAAGTCGAGGATGTCTCTCCGCTGATATGGCCACCAGAACCGCTGTCTAGTAGCGTGTTCCAACTTATTGACGCCCACATGACCTAACTCTGCGTGCAGTGTTGTTAAGACTGTTCGTATCATCGTTCGAGGAACAGTGATTTTAACCGGATAATTTGGTCCATATTGGAAAACCAATATGCCATCTACCATCTTCAATGAGTCCCAGAGGCTCCATAAATGTTTCGTCCATAGACTAGAACCTGCTATTTCTTGGCGTGTTGGCTTTGCACTTCCAGCTTTCATTCTCTCGTATATGAATGCGGTGTCCGTATCGCTTGATTGCATCGCGATCCATTCCCCCTTGGTATCCTCACAGAGACTGATCTGTGTCACACAGCTGACGGTGCAGGACGGGCACTCCCCATGGTTTCCTACTGGACGTCTGGACATGGCATCAGCATTCTCATGGCGTTTACCTGGTCGATGCTGGGAAATGTAATCGAACTCTTGTAATTGCTCCTGCCACCGAGCAATCTGTCCCTGTGGATCCTTGAAGTTCTGCAACCACAACAGCGATTGGTGGTCGGTACGAACTCGGAACGGGCGACCAATTAAGTAGTGTCGGTATTTCTTAACAAAAGTCACTAAAGCCAGCATCTCCTTCCGTGTAGTACAGTAATTCTTTTCTATACTTGACAGCGTTTTACTGCCGAATGCTATTACGTGTTCGTAGCCATCTGTGCCTACTTGAGACAACACTGCCCCAATAGCGCCGTCACTTGCATCCGTATCTAGGATAAATTCGCCGGCGCTCGTGGACAAGTCTGGTAACTCTAGCACCGGCGATGAACACAACGCGGAACGTAAATATCGGAATGCTTCATCACACGGATCATCCCAGGCGAAATTACTATTTTTCTGCAGGAGAGCGTTTAGCGGTGACGCATGTGCTGCGAAATCCTTTATAAAACGGCGGCAATAGGAGGCAAGGCCCAGGAAGCTTCGTACTTCGGAAACGGAACGGGGCGTTGGCCAATTCATAACTTGATCTATTTTGCTGGGGTCAGTTTTTATTCCACGGTGAGAAACTATATGACCCAAGAAGCTGACTTCCCTTCGAAAAAACCGACACTTGGCTGGGTTCAATTTCAACCCCGCTTCCTTGATCCGTTCTAACACTAACTCTAGATTCGTAAGGTGTTCTTCTACTGTCTTCCCATGGATCAGCACATCATCGACATAGACAAGGCATTTGGACGGCGTTAATCCTTCTAGCACGTGGTTCATTATCCGTTGAAATGTGGCGGGCGCATTAGTCAATCCAAACGGCATGGCTTGGAACTCGTACAAACCTGATGGAATAGTAAAATCCGCCTTTTTTCTATCCTCGGGCTCAATCTCTACTTGCCAATATCCCGAGGCTAGATCGAGAGTGGTAAAATACCGCGCACCTCCCAAGGCATCAAACAGATCTTCCATCACTGGCGGCGGGTACGAGTCCTTCTTAGTGATTGCATTTAACCGGCGGTAGTCCACACACAGCCTTAGCTTGCCGTCTTTCTTTTTCACCAGTACTACCGGCGCTGCCCATGCGGAGTGGGATGGTTGTATAACATTATTTTCCAGCATATCTTCCATCATTTGATGTACTTCTGCCTGGTAATGCACTGGTATTCTTCTGGGGGCCAACTTAATTGGCTCAGCATCCCCTGTGTCGATACGATGCTTGATTACATTGCCCCCCCCCCTAACCTTTCGCCATCCCACGTGAACAAGTCGATAAATTTGATAAAGATTTTATAGAGCCTTTCATTCTTCTCCATGGCTCCATTATTCTCCACCAGTATTTGGAACCGCCGCCTGCAATCGCTCTCAGAAAACTCAACGGAACAGACATTTAACTTTCTGCAACCGCACTCTCCGCACTCCTTTGTTTGATAACCAAAATAAGGTCTCTTTCTTGGGACATTTATGATGCACTCGAAATTCTGCAGGATGTCCTTCCCTACAATTGCGTCAAAGGAGATGCCTTGGACGATAACAAACGGCTGCGGCTTAGCTAACCCTCCAAATTCCACTAAGAATGATGCCACCCCCACGGTGTTCAGTTTTCCACCGTTTACACCAGTCAGTGAAAACCCTCACGGTTCCAGATTCGCTGCCCCCAGATGGGGTATTACAGCCACATTGATAAGGCTGCGGGTGGCTCCAGTATCAACTGAAGCACACAGCTCGGCATCATTAACTCGAATCAAAGTTGAAAAAGTATCCGAACAATTGGTGAGCAAAGACACGACTGGTATAATAGAATCACCTGGTTGTGACGGTGACTGCCTCGAGCCCAGTGCCTGAGTACCTTCGACCACTGTTGCCGTGTTTTGCACCGCCGGTCGGTGTGCCGTCCTGCGATACCGGCCACGTGTACCGAATCCACGGTAGTTGGGAGTGGACCATAGATTAGTGCGGCAGCCCCTCCAGCTTCTGTTGGTTCTCGATCCCGGCTGGCATGATCCCCTTGTCACATGGGCCCATTGTCGCTGAACGGCGAAACACTCTTGATCCGTGGTCGACTTGGCTAGCACTCTCTCCATTCTTTCTTCTTCCGCCGCTGCTACGGCCTCTGACAATTCGGTAAATCTTCCTCTCAGGAGAGTTCTCTTCACCGACTTATTGGACACGCCCTCAACAAACCGATCCAGGACGTGCCGCTCTAGTTTAGCTTTATCCCCCTCGGGATATCATTGCGTCGCCAACTGCTATAGCTCCCGAGCAAAAGACCGGAAATCGTCCCCTGGGAGCTGTCGCCTCTGATGCAACTGATCCCGATACTCCACCGGGTGACCCGGTGCATCCAGCAACTTCCGAATGCGTTTGAAGACGAGGTCGCAATCGCCGTCCCTAAACATATCTGACTCATCGACGATATCATACGCCTCTCCAACTAAGAGGCTCATAATGACATCCTCTTGTTGATTACTATTGAACCACCTAAGGTACCGACGTACTTGGCTCTCTCATCTGTTATAGTTTCCGCCGACACTAAACTTCTCGGGGGCACTTGGAGTCGGTATTTGTTGCGTTTTGTGAATTGTGCACCCCGCCAGGCCCCGCGTAACCTCTTCCACCGGCGTATCCACCGATCTGCACCCCTGCGACGAACTGTCTTTCGCCTCCACCACATTGGAATACTTTGTTGGCTTCTTTGACATTGTCGTCCCGGGTCGCGGCACCAGTTTGTAACGTCCAGCAAGAAGAAGACGATTCGCCAGATAGAAGTTTATCCAAAAAAATGTGGCACACTACAAATGTGATTACAGTAAGAGAAGAAGTGCACATTACAATTCAGTCACCAGTAATAACACTGCCTTTAGTTGTCCTCCAGGTCCATCGAGTCTATTTTTTCAACTGGAACAGAGAAAAGAAGCATGAATTAGTACGCTCGATCCTACGTTGAGTGACCAAGCTACGAGAGTCTATTAAGCGCGGGGAGGAGCTGGCACGCACACGCCTGAAATCAGCTCAGAGGCGGCAGAAGGAGTATTACAACAAGAAGGAATTCGGCACCCCGCTGCAACCGAATGATCTGGTATGGCCGCATAACACTGTCCCCACAGGGGGTGTGCCAGCTAAGTTGTCAAGACATTGGAAAGGGCCGTTTGTGGTCGAAAAGATATTGTCAGACTGCACTTGTGTAATTCCTAATGCGTCGCACTCTGGTCAGCCATCGTTTGTAGTTCACTATAATAAGCTCAAACCCTATGAGACCGCAATTCATCCAGAAAGCGGTACAGTGCCACCAGTGCAGTTAGAACTGGAGGTCCCCGCGGAAGCAGGGGGAGCTGTGGCTCCGGGGACGGAGCCAATTGGGGGAAAGTACAGTGTTACGAAATTTGAAGACGGTCACTCAACGTAGGATCGAGCGTACTAATTCATGCTTCTTTTCTCTGTTCAGTGGAAGAAATCGACCTGGTGGACCTCGAGGACAACTAAAGACAGTGTTATTACTGGAGACTGAATTGTAATGTGCACTTCTTCTCTTACTGTAATCACATTTGTAGTGTGCCACATTTTTTTGGATAAACTTCTATCTGGCGAATCGTCTTCTTCTTGCTGGACGTTACAAACTGGTGCCGCAACCCGGGACGACAATGTCAAAGAAGCCAACAAAGTATTCCAATGTGGTGGAGGCGAAAGACAGTTCGTCGCAGGGGTGCAGATCGGTGGATACGCCGGTGGAAGAGGTTACGCGGGGCCTGGCGGGGTGCACAATTCACAAAACGCAACAAATACCGACTCCAAGTGCCCCCGAGAAGTTTAGTGTCGGCGGAAACTATAACAGATGAGAGAGCCAAGTACGTCGGTACCTTAGGTGGTTCAATAGTAATCAACAAGAGGATGTCATTATGAGCCTCTTAGTTGGAGAGGCGTATGATATCGTCGATGAGTCAGATATGTTTAGGGACGGCGATTGCGACCTCGTCTTCAAACGCATTCGGAAGTTGCTGGATGCACCGGGTCACCCGGTGGAGTATCGGGATCAGTTGCATCAGAGGCGACAGCTCCCAGGGGACGATTTCCGGTCTTTTGCTCGGGAGCTATAGCAGTTGGCGACGCAATGATATCCCGAGGGGGATAAAGCTAAACTAGAGCGGCACGTCCTGGATCGGTTTGTTGAGGGCGTGTCCAATAAGTCGGTGAAGAGAACTCTCCTGAGAGGAAGATTTACCGAATTGTCAGAGGCCGTAGCAGCGGCGGAAGAAGAAAGAATGGAGAGAGTGCTAGCCAAGTCGACCACGGATCAAGAGTGTTTCGCCGTTCAGCGACAATGGGCCCATGTGACAAGGGGATCATGCCAGCCGGGATCGAGAACCAACAGAAGCTGGAGGGGCTGCCGCACTAATCTATGGTCCACTCCCAACTACCGTGGATTCGGTACACGTGGCCGGTATCGCAGGACGGCACACCGACCGGCGGTGCAAAACACGGCAACAGTGGTCGAAGGTACTCAGGCACTGGGCTCGAGGCAGTCACCGTCACAACCAGGTGATTCTATTATACCAGTCGTGTCTTTGCTCACCAATTGTTCGGATACTTTTTCAACTTTGATTCGAGTTAATGATGCCGAGCTGTGTGCTTCAGTTGATACTGGAGCCACCCGCAGCCTTATCAATGTGGCTGTAATACCCCATCTGGGGGCAGCGAATCTGGAACCGTGAGGGTTTTCACTGACTGGTGTAAACGGTGGAAAACTGAACACCGTGGGGGTGGCATCATTCTTAGTGGAATTTGGAGGGTTAGCTAAGCCGCAGCCGTTTGTTATCGTCCAAGGCATCTCCTTTGACGCAATTGTAGGGAAGGACATCCTGCAGAATTTCGAGTGCATCATAAATGTCCCAAGAAAGAGACCTTATTTTGGTTATCAAACAAAGGAGTGCGGAGAGTGCGGTTGCAGAAAGTTAAATGTCTGTTCCGTTGAGTTTTCTGAGAGCGATTGCAGGCGGCGGTTCCAAATACTGGTGGAGAATAATGGAGCCATGGAGAAGAATGAAAGGCTCTATAAAATCTTTATCAAATTTATCGACTTGTTCACGTGGGATGGCGAAAGGTTAGGGGGGGGGGGCAATGTAATCAAGCATCGTATCGACACAGGGGATGCTGAGCCAATTAAGTTGGCCCCCAGAAGAATACCAGTGCATTACCAGGCAGAAGTACATCAAATGATGGAAGATATGCTGGAAAATAATGTTATACAACCATCCCACTCCGCATGGGCAGCGCCGGTAGTACTGGTGAAAAAGAAAGACGGCAAGCTAAGGCTGTGTGTGGACTACCGCCGGTTAAATGCAATCACTAAGAAGGACTCGTACCCGCCGCCAGTGATGGAAGATCTGTTTGATGCCTTGGGAGGTGCGCGGTATTTTACCACTCTCGATCTAGCCTCGGGATATTGGCAAGTAGAGATTGAGCCCGAGGATAGAAAAAAGGCGGATTTTACTATTCCATCAGGTTTGTACGAGTTCCAAGCCATGCCGTTTGGATTGACTAATGCGCCCGCCACATTTCAACGGATAATGAACCACGTGCTAGAAGGATTAACGCCGTCCAAATGCCTTGTCTATGTCGATGATGTGCTGATCCATGGGAAGACAGTAGAAGAACACCTTACGAATCTAGAGTTAGTGTTAGAACGGATCAAGGAAGCGGGGTTGAAATTGAACCCAGCCAAGTGTCGGTTTTTTCGAAGGGAAGTCAGCTTCTTGGGTCATATAGTTTCTCACCGTGGAATAAAAACTGACCCCAGCAAAATAGATCAAGTTATGAATTGGCCAACGCCCCGTTCCGTTTCCGAAGTACGAAGCTTCCTGGGCCTTGCCTCCTATTGCCGCCGTTTTATAAAGGATTTCGCAGCACATGCGTCACCGCTAAACGCTCTCCTGCAGAAAAATAGTAATTTCGCCTGGGATGATCCGTGTGATGAAGCATTCCGATATTTACGTTCCGCGTTGTGTTCATCGCCGGTGCTAGAGTTACCAGACTTGTCCACGAGCGCCGGCGAATTTATCCTAGATACGGATGCAAGTGACGGCGCTATTGGGGCAGTGTTGTCTCAAGTAGGCACAGATGGCTAC
Organism: Fasciola hepatica; assembly: GCA_948099385.1. NCBI lineage: Eukaryota > Metazoa > Platyhelminthes > Trematoda > Plagiorchiida > Fasciolidae > Fasciola > Fasciola hepatica. The sequence goes on along the minus strand of CANUEZ040000008.1, from coordinate 4,606,508 downwards.
GAACACGTAATAGCATTCGGCAGTAAAACGCTGTCAAGTATAGAAAAGAATTACTGTACTACACGGAAGGAGATGCTGGCTTTAGTGACTTTTGTTAAGAAATACCGACACTACTTAATTGGTCGCCCGTTCCGAGTTCGTACCGACCACCAATCGCTGTTGTGGTTGCAGAACTTCAAGGATCCACAGGGACAGATTGCTCGGTGGCAGGAGCAATTACAAGAGTTCGATTACATTTCCCAGCATCGACCAGGTAAACGCCATGAGAATGCTGATGCCATGTCCAGACGTCCAGTAGGAAACCATGGGGAGTGCCCGTCCTGCACCGTCAGCTGTGTGACACAGATCAGTCTCTGTGAGGATACCAAGGGGGAATGGATCGCGATGCAATCAAGCGATACGGACACCGCATTCATATACGAGAGAATGAAAGCTGGAAGTGCAAAGCCAACACGCCAAGAAATAGCAGGTTCTAGTCTATGGACGAAACATTTATGGAGCCTCTGGGACTCATTGAAGATGGTAGATGGCATATTGGTTTTCCAATATGGACCAAATTATCCGGTTAAAATCACTGTTCCTCGAACGATGATACGAACAGTCTTAACAACACTGCACGCAGAGTTAGGTCATGTGGGCGTCAATAAGTTGGAACACGCTACTAGACAGCGGTTCTGGTGGCCATATCAGCGGAGAGACATCCTCGACTTTTGCAAGACGTGCGAGGGATGCGGCAGCCTCAAAAATCCTCCAACCAAACATCGCGCCCCCCTTCAGCCAGTATTTGTCGGCTTCCCTAATGAGATGGTGGGAATGGACATCGTTGGGCCACTACCAATGACGCGCGCAGGCAACAAATACATCCTAGTGCTAGTCGACTATTTCACAAAGTGGTGTGAGGCTGTTCCCCTGGGCACGATTGATGCGCGCACAGTGGCCAATGCAATCCTCGATTATTTGGTTTACCACTGGGGTGCACCATGTCAGCGGCATTCCGACAAGGGGTCAAATTTCGAGAGCTCCCTTATTGCGGAGCTATGCAGGTCACTTAAAATCGATAAAACCCGCACCACGTCGTATCACCCACAAGGCAACGGGCTGGCAGAATGTACCAGTCGGACGCTCATTGCTTTGTTGAAAGCGTTCGTCCAAGGGAACGACGACTGGGACAAGAAGCTGCCTAATTGCCTATTAGCTTACCGTAGCACGGTCCATGCGTCTACTAAGCAAACACCAAGTCTGTTATGGACCGGTCGAGAGATCCGACTAACAACGGACGTTCGTCTACCCATCACCAATAATCTCCCCACCTCGGTAACCGAGTATGTGAACGAGCTACGAGAGTCTATTAAGCGCGGGGAGGAGCTGGCACGCACACGCCTGAAATCAGCTCAGAGGCGGCAGAAGGAGTATTACGACAAGAAGGAATTCGGCACCCCGCTGCAACCGAATGATCTGGTATGGCCGCATAACACTGTCCCCACAGGGGGTGTGCCAGCTAAGTTGTCAAGACATTGGAAAGGGCCGTTTGTGGTCGAAAAGATATTGTCAGACTGCGCTTGTGTAATTCCTAATGCGTCGCACTCTGGTCAGCCATCGTTTGTAGTTCACTATAATAAGCTCAAACCCTATGAGACCGCAATTCATCCAGAAAGCGGTACAGTGCCACCAGTGCAGTTAGAACTGGAGGTCCCCGCGGAAGCAGGGGGAGCTGTGGCTCCGGGGACGGAGCCAATTGGGGGAAAGTACAGTGTTACGAAATTTGAAGACGGTCACTCAACGTAGGATCGAGCGTACTAATTCATGCTTCTTTTCTCTGTTCAGTGGAAGAAATCGACCTGGTGGACCTCGAGGACAACTAAAGACAGTGTTATTACTGGAGACTGAATTGTAATGTGCACTTCTTCTCTTACTGTAATCACATTTGTAGTGTGCCACATTTTTTTGGATAAACTTCTATCTGGCGAATCGTCTACTTCTTGCTGGACGTTACACACTGAAAAGGTGCTGGTGTGAAGGATCACTCAGCTGTTGTGACATGAACGGGGAAAAGGCGAATGTCACGGTATAATGCCATTTCCATAGGAATTGATAAATCTCTTTCATTGTGAAATGCTGACCGGTTTTACTCCTTTCCTTTGTTTCTGTTTATTCCTGCCATTTAATTTGTTTTGGTGAGGTTTGATTGTCCCATCGGTCATATATAAACGATTGTGAGCCGCAGTTCCGTCAGTCGGCTGCCGCGTGCTGTACGGCGCTGGGTGATCGGTCGTGACGTATCCGGAAAAGAAGACGTCGAGGGTCTAGGATGAGAATGTTTAGTGGGTGCAGTGTGCGACTTGTTGACATAGGATATGTTTCCATTGCGCAGCTAATTGATGGGACTCATTTGGTGCTAGTTTAGTGGTTAAAGTCGAAAAGATCGCCAATACTGTACCGGTGTTTTAAGCGACCGAACGAAATTAGAGTTATTAGCATGTTATGGATTTTTCCCAATGAATATCTTTACATAAGGACTATGAGTAGAATATCTTACCCATTCTAAAAGCATAAATTAGAGCTGTCTATAACTTCCCTTTCCTAATGGACGAAAAGACTATTGTTTACATGCTTTCCCCAGTTTCCTAAACTACAATCCAAAGCAATACAGAAATTTGTGAACCCTACCTCGCCAGCAATAAAAAAGGAACGGCCATTGAAAAATGGAAAAACCATAAACCTAAACTAATCTTCCTTTACCAAAACACCCAGTAGTTCAATTCCATCTTACTAATTTGATTATTAAATCGACCGCCCATGGCGCACGCAGCAACCACCTTAGTCTTGAAGCCTTGAAGTAGTACACGGGTTCGAGGCTTTGAGCCCAATTGTCCCGGTTCTTGAGGAAATCTTTGATCTTCTGTCGGATTCACCGAGCTGAAACGAGAGTAAAAAGAAGCGGGGGGGGGGGGGTGGCAGCGAAAACAAGATACACATAACATCATGCAGTGTCACCCTGTGGACAGTGCCTTGAGCTGAGTGGGGGTGCGGCATTCATGAACATATATGCGATAAAAGACATCTATTTTTTTTTTTTTGACAAGGAATTATTGAGAGAGACCCAGGTAGAGGTCTAGCTTTTTCTTGAAGATAGTTTTGTTCTGTGAGAGAACAATATCTTCCGGAAGTGCATTCCACAGAGTAATAACCCTATATCTAAAAACGTTAATCCTTAGTGAAGTGCGTGGCCTCGGTTTGAAAACTTTTCTGCTGTGATTACGGAGAGAAGAGGCTGGACAGACGGAGAAGAAGCAATCGCTTTGACCTGTTTCAAATAGGTGGAACATCAAAAACAGATCATCTCTTACGCGTCTCATGTCGAGGGAATAGAGGTTGAGGAGTGAGAGGCAGACGGGATAAGGTAGATGGGATAGACCCCTTACTGCCCTGGTGGAGGCCCGCTGAACTCTTTCTAGGATCTCACAGACAAGACCAGAGTGCACTATCTGACTACCGTACTCCAGCAGAGGTCGGATATACGTACCGAAAATTATGGAGAAATCATCCTTAGATATGCGCGGAGAGGACCTTCGAATCATGTTTAGGATTCGAAAGGCAGACTTGCTCGCAAGTTGGTGATGATGAAAGAAGGATAAGTTACAATCTAACCAGAAACCAAGCACCTTGTGTCGGTCAACCCTTGGCCGTGTGGTTGCTCCGAAATTGGAAAACGTGTGACCAGTCTCTCTTAGAAACGGCGGTCACTCAAAATTTTTCTTTTCGACTAACTGACCGCTACCCAAACGTACCGGGCACTGCAAGGGAACGTACCAGCACAACGACCTTCGTTTCAGTTCAGTTCAGCTCAGTTTGCACACCAGATATGCACCCACCACTGCCGAGTGCATTTCGTCGAATCCCCGCTAAAAATGAGAGGGAAACGGAAAACCTCATCGCACATAAACTGCGAGAGACAGTATGCATTGTGAGTGTCCACTGAGACTGCATGCGAGGAGCGAAAAAGTCTATTAGAACATACTCCAGAAGGACCACAGTGCTACCCGTCATCCATCTAGTTGATATACTCAAGGCTCACTACGAGAAAATATCTCTTACCATTTCCGAGCTAGGGCACCTTTGAAGGATTGGACGGTCTGCAGATCTACCATTCCACTAGGCAGACCGTTCCAAATGTTCACAACCTTGTTGCTGAAGAAGTGCGATCTAGCCATCAACCTAGCTCGGGCTTTTATCAGCTTCTTTTCGTGTCCCCTTGTTCTGGAATCTACGGCCATTCGGAAGAGACTATCCGGTCTAAGGCCAGAAAAGCCCTTCATTACCTTGAACGTTTCTATGAGATCCCCCCGACTTCTCCTCCTTTCCAACGAGAAAAGATTCGGGTCACAGAGTCTCTGCTCGTAAGTCTTGCCCCTCTGACCTTCAACCATTCGTGTGACGAGCCGTTGGACTTTCTCTAGGCAGGCGGGTCCTTTTTTGTAGAAGGGTGACCAAGTCCGCACGCCACCTTCTAAGTGAGGTCGTACTATAGCCAAGTAAATAGGTACGAATACCTCCGGCTTCCGACAAGACAAAGCTGATCGCAGCCTAAAGAGCTCCCCACGAGCCTTTTGCGCAGCAGCGTTGCACTGCCCCGACCATTTGAAGCCACTGTTCATGATGACCTCAAGGTCTTTAACCCTACTAACTGCCTCCACGGTGAACGGCCCTTGATCATGAGCGAGAGTTAGGCTCTCTGTTGACCTCGACAACAAATGGCTTTTTTCAATGTTCAGATGTAAGTCCCATTTGTATGCCCAGTCCAGGACGGCATCTATTTCCCTGACCAAGTCCGCCGTACCCTCAGATCCAACAATCTTCACATCGTCCGCAAAAATTAAGCTAGGCGATTGAAGAGCGAATGCCAGGTCATTAATAAATAACAAGAATAGGACCGGGCCTAGGACGGATCCCTGAGGTGCACCATTGGTGACGTTCACCAAACTGGAGCACCTGTCCCCCACTTTGACGTAAAACGTTCTGTGGGAGAGGAAGTCCTCCAGCCGCCTAAATACTGGCCCACCTATGCCGAAAGTCTCCATCTTGCATAGAAAAAGACAATGATTAACGGAGTCGAACGCCTTGCTAAAGTCCAGGTAGCATACCTCAACTTCCTTACCTTCGTCCAGTCGTCGAGTTACTTCATCTAAGAAGCACAGGAGATTGGTCAGACAAGATCTATTTTTCAGGAATCTATGCTGCGCCGGACTTAACATGGAGTGCTCCAGCAAGTGCTGGCAGATATGGGCACGGATGATCTTCTCGAGGACTTTACATAGGATGCTAGTTAGGCTTACCGGTCTGTAGTTCTGCACAGCCGACTTAGGCCCACTCTTATGTATTGCCACGACTGCCGCGACTTTCCAGTCCTGAGGCAGCTTACCCTGGTCCAACGTGGATCTGTACAGCCTGCATACCGATGGAACTATGATATCCATCAACGGCTTGGTGATAGCTGGATGAATGCCATCTGGGCCCGCTGACTTGTGGCTGTTTAACTCCTGTAGGTACTTACGCACGCTTTTCTCTGGGAAGTTCAGCTCGTTAAACTGAGGAGCGAGATGCACCAGAGCCAGATCTACTCTTACCCCGCTATCCATTCTATGTACACTACCAAAGCATTCCCCCAGGGGGTCCGCTTAGCCCCGGTCATCAGTGACAATACCATAGTCTCTAGTGGATAGCGGACCTACGGCATTTCTTTTTGGGCCTTTAGGCTGTACATAGCTGTAGAATTTTTCGGCTGTTATCTTACAGACTGGGCCAATTTGAGCTAACATTCCCGCTTGGAAGTTCTCAGAAGGCTTACAGTCTCGTTTCTCAGCTTTGTATAACGGTTCCAGGCTAGCGGACTGCCGGAAGCCTTGTACTGGTTCCAGCTGCGGTATCTACGTCTGATGGCCTTGGCTATTGCGGCCTTCCATCACATGGGTTTGCCCTCCCCACTCCTTCGTTTTAAGGGTGCGAACTCATCCTGTAGGGCAATCAGGGATCCCCTTATGGCCTGCCAGCGCTCCTCAACAGTAGCCTGCTCTGGCGTGTCCCAGGTCAAACCAATCGCCCCATTGCGAAGCCTATCTATGTCCATACTACCGAAATGTCTAACCAGCCTTGAAAGTACCTTGGGTTGCCTCATTCATAGGACGATTTTGACACACTCGTGGTTACTCTTGCCCAGCGGTGCACAGTAATGCAGTCCAGGCACATCTTTGGGGAGGTTCGTTATTGCTAGATCCAGCAAGGATGGAACACATCCAGTCATATATCTGGTATTTTTCCTAAAATGCTGGTGCAACGCATTGGCATGCAGCCATTCTAGGTAGGTTTGCTCCTCCGATCCCGGCACGCAGACCTCAGCCGCCCTGTCGATGTGCGGAAGATTGAAGTCACCCACTATGAGTGTCTTTTGTGCGTCCTTAACTAGTTCAGTCGAAGTCCGCAGTAAACACACGTCCTCTTCGTGGTTAGTGCATGGTGACCCGTAGACACAGACAACGTTAACCCTTCTGCCTGGAGGGATGATCGTAACGGAGCACAACTGGACATTGCGAGTGCACATCTTGGTCTGGGACTCAAGGTGGTTTGCACCTGACCTAACGAGGATGGCTACTCCACCACCAAGGCGATCTTGTTCCCAATCCTGCCTGTAGACTGCAAAACCGTTACTTATTAGGCCTGGCACATGGTCTTCTTCAGAAAGCCACGTTTCCGTGACGGCAACTATTGACGCTTTCTGCTCGTCAGCGGTTTTAGCTAGTCCCGCCCGTTTGTTTCTTATACTGCTCCGTTACCTAGGTGTCTTTTGTTATTCACTCCTGCCTGCTTCTCAGGCGCAACGCCTAAGATGATGACAAGTTTTTGCTTCGGGTGTCCCCATTGGTGTGCATGACGCCGGCTGACGATACAGAGCTTCCGACGAGACCCAGTCCATCTCTATAGGAGTTGCCACAACATCCAGACTGGCAGGGGTCGCGCTGTCATCTATCTGCCGACAGTACCGCCAATTTTCGTCTTCCAGCGCGTCTTCAACCGAAACCATTTGCCACCCCGCACGCGGTTTCTTTACTACTGTCGGCGTTGGGGCTTGAGAGCCGAGTACGGCATTCCGCTGAACTTTTAGATTTCTCACCAGCGCCCTGGCTGGTCGAGCAAGGTTACCTTCCGGAGCTAGACCACCAGGCCTTACTCTATGCTCGTCTGGCACAATTTGGTGTCTACCTTTGGTAATGTGAGCCACTGTTTCTGCCCTCCACAGCAGTTTGTCCCGGGTGGCCTCATCAGCGAACTCCACTAGGATTGGTCTAACACGATGCTCGCCTTTGTTCCCAAGTGGTGACTTCCATGTCCCCACCCTGTACACCCTTCTTAGAGTAGGAGGGTATGGAACACCTGTGATTCGCAGTATATCGCAGACCCGCCTCCTATCTATGTCCCTCCCGGCTTTCGATTCCCTTATAAAGGGTTCTTCCTGGTTTAGGATCAGGAGCCTGTGGCTTGAGATCCTGCCCCTCGACAGGATCTGCCTTTGCAGACCCTTCACCTTGATTTCCAACACCGGAAGGGCAGGGTCGTCCACCCTAGCTAATCCATCGGCAATAGAAGCGCAATAGTCGAAGCTAGACCACCCCCTAGCTTGAATGAGAACATAGGTTAAAGTGTTGACCGACAATGTATTTTGTCTCGCTTGGCACCCAGATCGCGTGTTTCGGGGAGTGTAGAACCCGGCTGCTTATAAAGGTTCCGCTTGGTCGGAATCGATTGACCTTAGAAATCAATGGGCATGTAAAGTCCAGCCACCGGAACGTTCGAGCGACGCGTAGCAACCAATTTCGACACAATTCAAAACAAAGTCGATTCCAAATAGCTACGGTACTATATACAACAAATTAATTAGTTTTACAATAATCAAACCTCAATAGTGTTCCTTCTGGGCTCTTTCGCTCCAAATTGGAAAACAAATCAACAACTGCAGCTGGGTTACAGCCAAAGGTTAGATACAGAAGATAAGATTACCAAATACAGTCACAACGAAGTTCAAACTGAGCGACTCTCGCTCGAGGCAACGGTAGGAGTCCGGTTTGTAACAAAGGCTTAGAGAAATAAAACAAACAATCGGAATTCCAGCAAATATAGTTCATACGAATGATTAGTGTCGTTTGTAACATGGATGCTAATGCATGGAATGGGGTTTCCTGAACTCCTTTACACCGGCCCCCAAAATCCGACCCGGATTTTTTCCCGTGCACCGCTAGGTGTGGTCTGCCTCATGCATCGGCTCGCCCTACGGTTCCCCAATACCTAAAACTGGTCACCGTCAATAGCAGCTCCCAGTCGGACAAGTGGATCAACTCTCAGTGGTCCCTCCCGGTTCGGCAGATCCGAAGACCCGCCTCCCACTTGAGGAAAGTTGGCCTCTGAACTTACACCACCAGTGTCCGGTTCGCCCTCAATAAGACAAATCTTTCTAATGTCACGGAGCACTAATCCTTCATTAGTTCGCACTGTTGCCGTTCGTACCAAGCCATCGTCCGAAACTGAGATGTTTTCGATGACTCCTATCGGCCACCGGCCACGCGGCAAAACCTCCGAAACTAGGAGCACTACATCACCCGATCTAAAATTGCGTTCTCGAGTTATCCACTTCTGCCGCTGTTGTAATAGTGGAAGATATTCCCTGATCCATCTCTTCCAAAACACAGACGCTAGGTAGTTTGCCTGCCTCCACTGACGAACCATTCTATCGCGCAACGAATCCGTCGGAATATCTCGTGGGTTCGCCCTCAGGATAAGCAGGTCATTGGGCGTGAGTACTGGCAGATCACGACAGTCCGAGGTCAAAGGCACTAGCGGTCGTCCGTTTACTATCCGCTCACTTTCCGTGAGGAATGTCAACAGTATTTCGTCAGTCGTCGGCTGCTCGTCACAAACTGAAAGAAGTACTCTTCTAACCGAGCGCACCATGATCGCCCATATGCCACCACGGTGACTAGCATGTGGAGGATTGAAGTGCCACTGCACGCCCCGTTGCAACAATCTATCGGCAATCTTATCACTAGACCAGTTTTCCATTAGGTTCTTCAATTCCCTTTGAGCCCCAACAAAGTTTGTACCGTTATCACTAAAGATCTCGGACGGTGCTCCTCTCCTCGACATGAAACGCAGTAATGTCATGATGAATGAATCCGTGCTTAGAGAATAAGAAACTTCAATATGTACCGCACGCATCTGGAGACAGGTGAAGATGCATCCATATCGTTTCTCCATGCTGCGCCCATGTTTAACCGCAAATGGGCCGAAGTAATCTATTCCAACCTACTCGTACGGAAACCAACCTTGTTGGACTCTAATGGCTGGTAGAGGAGCCATCATCTGTTTGCCCACAACCGCCAAATGCTTCCGGCATTTCCAACATCCTCCAAGTACTCGCTTGACGGCAGCTCCCCCCTGTACAATCCAAACTTTTTTGCGAAGTTCCGCGAGTAACTGAGAAGGTCCTGCGTGTCCTTCCATCGCGTGGTACCATCGGATTATCGAGTCTGTAATCGGGTGAGTCTTGGGTAGTATCACCGGATGTTTCACACCCCGAAGCTGACTGGAGTAGTTCAGTCGTCCTCCAACACAAATAATTGCATTTAATAAAATTGGATCGAGTTTTAATAGAGTCCTGTTCATCGGAGATTTGTTAGTGCATAGGTTATTGCTCCTGTCTCGTAGCCATTTTAACTCTTCGCCATAGACCTTAGCTTGTACAATCATAATAACACTTTCCTCCGCTTTAGCAATGTCGTGTAACTTCAACGGCCCAGTTGTCAATCCTAGATCCGTGCGCCCGCCTCTCATGACTGCAACGTACATTTTAAAACGGGTTAACCACGCTACCGACTTCAGCAAGTGAAACCAACTGGAGTGCCTAGCTAGAAGTGCGTCCGACCATGTATCCCGCAACACTGTGAGAACTGTACTCGAAAGCTGCTTCAACTCAACGTTTGGTGGTGCTGCATCAACCGTAGGCCAGGTCGGCCATGAGGTTTCATCGCCCATCAGGAATTTAGGACCTTCGAACCAGCAGCTGATATCACTCGGTGATGTTGTGCCTCTTGATGCCAAGTCTGCGGGGTTAGCCTGCGATCTGACATGCCGCCACTGCCAGGGTTCCGACCACTGATGGATTTCAGCCAAACGGTTCGCAACGTACGTACTAAATCTCGTTTTAGTGTTGTTTATGTAATGCAAAACTATAGCAGAGTCCGTCCAGTAGTAGGCCTTACCAAACTTGATTCCAGTTTCTTCCATGAGCATCCGAGAAACTCTAACGGCCAGTCTTGCTGCGGCTAACTCCAAGCGCGGGATCGTTATGGTCTTCAGAGGAGCTACCCTTGACTTAGAGAACAATAGGGCACAGTAGGGGGCTATGTCTCTTGAAACCATTCTGGAATACGCCACCACCCCATAGCCAACTTCAGAAGCGTCACAAAATACATGAAGCTGCACACCTTCGTTCAGCGAGTTACCTCTAATAATGGGACGCTGAATTTTGAATGCGCAAAGTTGTTCCATACTTCTTAACCACTCATTCCAGCATCGTAGGGGTCCTTCTCCAATTGGATCGTCCCAACCAAGCTTCAAGCGACACAGTGATTGCAATAACACCTTGCCTGGCAGAATGAAAGGTGAAACCAACCCTAGCGGGTCGAACACGGATGATACTATAGACAACAAGCCACGCCTTGTTTGAGGTTTTTCGCGTATTGAGAATGAAAACTGGAACGTGTCTTCTATTGCGTTCCATTCTAACCCCAACGTCCTCTCCGGCACAGGCGCGCAATCATCTATTTCCAAAGTGGGATGGGCGAGCTCAGATTTTGGTAAAATATCCAGCACCTCCCTACGATTACACACCCACTTATGAAGCCGGAATCCGCCTCGTGATAGTAACTCACTCATCTGGATAGCGAAAACTCTCGCATTCTCCGGTGTGGGCAAAGAAACAAGACAGTCGTCTACATAGAAGTTGTTATACACGGCCGTGGAGACGTAATCCTCATACTGTCCTCCCCAATCGTTTGCCGTGCGACGTAACGCGAAATTTGCACAAAATGGGGAGGAAGTGGCACCAAAAGGGTGGGCATTCATCTGATATTCAACAGGATTACCACCTAGTCGACCATTTTCCCACCACAGGAACCTCAGTGCTCCTTTGTCTCTCGTTGGCACTCGAACCTGCATGAACATTTCTTCAATATCCGCAGCCAACGCGACAGATTCCTTTCGGAAACGAAGCAACACTCCAACTAAGCTTGCTGTCGTATCCGGTCCCTGTAGCAAGTAATCATTCAAGGAGCGTCCCTGGAATGCAGCCGCGCAGTCAAACACCACCCTCAACTTGCTAGGCTTTTTAGGGTTTGTAACTGCGTGATGTGGTAAGTACCACTTTGGCTCAAAACCCATTTTTAGCTGTACATCGGGAACTAACTGGGCGTGGCCCTTGCGCACATAACCCTCTATTATTGTAGAGTATTTTTCAAAGAATTCAGGGTCACGCGCAAACCTTTTCCTCAGGCCGTTCAATCTCTCTTTGGCCACAATATAGTTATTTGGAAGTCTCACTTCGGGATTCCTCCACGGGAGTGCAACTTCATAGTGTCCGTTCAACCAGGTTATGGCATTGGAAACCATATCGACGGCCTGTTTGTCCTCTAATGAAGGAGAGTTTTCTGACGCACACCCATCGCAGAATTCGGCGTTGTATGGTCGATCGATCTGTTCTGCTAAGGGATCGATTCCCCTCTCAATGTAGTTTACTGTTCTCGCAAAGTGTGGTTCCTGGTTTATCGGACCAAGAACAATCCATCCTAAAATCGTCCGCACAGCATAGGGTTGTTTTCTTTTGCCGCATCTTTGCTCTAATGCCCAATGTGCTTCTGGGACGTCGGCACCTACCAGGATTCGCACTCTCGAATCTTCCAGATTCCGTCTTTGGACGCAATGTAGGCGAGGCCAGGATAAAATGTCCGCATCTGTGCAGTACTGCGCTGCTTGGATTGGTAACCTATCAACACAAGATGCTCTCTCTACATTCACGAAATCATTCTCTGACAATGAGTTCAGTCGCAGCTCCGTTATTCCCGAATTCCAAGTGGTAGTCCCATTTACGGTCGAAATCGAAAGTGAGGTCGGGGATGCCTTCAGGCCCACCAGCTCCATAATGTCCTTTTGTATTAGAGTCACATCAGACCCGCTGTCCAGCAGAGCGTAGGTCTCCACGGAGCCCCCCCGGTCCGTCTACTCGCACTGGTAGCACACCTAAACTGACCCGACATTCTGGCCTAAGAGTAGCCGCACAATTATTGGTCCACTGCCCATGCCCTTTCGCACTGTCCGTACCCAGCTTATCCAGCTGCGGCCCTTGTGTTGTATCTTGCGTGATTTGATCGGCACCTTGCTTCTGTGCAACATGCAGTAGAGGGTGGTGCCGTTTCAAACAACCTGATGTTGAACATGGTTTTGAAACAGAACAGTTGCTGGACAGATGTCCACACTTGAGACACGAAAAACAAGCCTTGATTTCTTTGATCAATGCCCAACGACCGGGTATATCACGAGACAGGAATCGCTGACATTCCTCAAGTGTGTGTATTCCATTACATACCGAGCACCTGTTAGCTGCGACCAACAAAGTACTACCCTGATTTGGCGTGAACCGTGTCGCTTCTGGACGCGGGTTTTGTGCATAATTCCTCCAACTGGATGACCGCGAATACCCCTGAGCCTTGCTATTGGCGGCAAGTTTGCCAAACCTACTTCGAGCAATCCGTGCCTCACGGGACACTAGGTGCTGCAGATCTTGGAACCTCGGTTCGACTCCTCTTCCCAAAATATCATCAACGGTCCTAGCCCACAAATCCTGGAGACGCGTTGGTAGCACTCGAGTGATACGTTCCATAGTCTGCAATGAGTTGAGGTCTGACATGCAATTCATCTGCGTGAGGGCAACTTCGCAGTTCAGCATTTTTAACGACAATTTGGTCAGGGCATCCGAATCTTCTGCCAGAGGCTTTAAACCTGGCAGCAAGCCGTCAATCAGTGAACGAGCCACTACATGATCTTGTCCATACAGATCCTTTAGGATTTCCCTAGCCCTATTGTATGCCAGTGTTGGAGGCAACATAACACATTCGGCAATCGCATCCCTTGCTTGTCCCTTGCAGTAATGCATCAAATAAAGTAGGCGCTGTCCATCGTCTCGAACTCTACCTTCGACGTAATATTCGAACTGTTTCACAAACCTCCAGTACGTTGACGAGCAGCCCGCGAATGACTCCAGTTCCACCCTAGGCAAGTCCAAACGATAATCCGCTGCAGGTTTCACCATTGGAACCAAGCTTGTTTTTTGTGGTGCGTCGTTCTGCACGTGGCAATCACCTAAGTAACGAGAAAGATGTTCACTGACCATTACTCCACCACTGACTTCATCTCCGTTGACTAGATTTTCTTCTTCCTCAGCGAGTGCCAAACGCAGTTTCGCCATTTCCGTCTCATTCCTCACCTGGAGCAGCTTACGTTGCTTATCTAACTCTAACTGTTCTACAACCTGCTTCTCCTTCAACTCGGCTAACAACAGATCAGCTCTAGCTCTATGGGAAACCGAGCTAACCCTAGAACAACCTGATATACTAGAGCCTGAGCAAGAAACATGACCAACACCTACGGGCAAAAGGGTTTGGTTCACCTGCGGGGTATTGTCCTTTGATTCGGAACGGTTTGCCGATTTGCTGCGTAATTTCATGTCTCAGCAAGTGCCAAGGATATTGAGTACTGTAAAGTCCAGCCACCGGAACGTTCGAGCGACGCGTAGCAACCAATTTCGACACAATTCAAAACAAAGTCGATTCCAAATAGCTACGGTACTATATACAACAAATTAATTAGTTTTACAATAATCAAACCTCAATAGTGTTCCTTCTGGGCTCTTTCGCTCCAAATTGGAAAACAAATCAACAACTGCAGCTGGGTTACAGCCAAAGGTTAGATACAGAAGATAAGATTACCAAATACAGTCACAACGAAGTTCAAACTGAGCGACTCTCGCTCGAGGCAACGGTAGGAGTCCGGTTTGTAACAAAGGCTTAGAGAAATAAAACAAACAATCGGAATTCCAGCAAATATAGTTCATACGAATGATTAATGTCGTTTGTAACATGGATGCTAATGCATGGAATGGGGTTTCCTGAACTCCTTTACAGGGCATCTAGAACAACCAACCAGTCGGTGGAAGGCAAAGTGGATGTTACCAATATATCACGGTGCCATAAGATACAAATTTAAATTGGCAAATAAATAGGTATCTGGAACAAAATAGGATAATAAAATGTTTTTTTGGGAGGGAAGTGACAACGGTATAGTAATCAGCACCTTAATATTGGGCAAACTGTGCTGTCCCCTTAAAGTTTCCCCTTTCAGAGGTCACCTGTGTCTGCGGGAGCGTGTTTCCAACCATGTGTGTGTTGGAGCCTGCCTTAAAAAGTCAGACCACCGGCCCGGCAACAATTCAGCGTTCACGTTTTTCTTCCACAACCGGGATTTCAAAGGTATCCAGAAACATCCAGTGGAAGTGGGTGCTTCTGTCTTGATGTTGACGAATGACAGTACCGTGCCCGCAATCGGTTCTCGAGTCGAATCCATGTGTCACCTTCGACCTTCACTCCGTACAATACCCGGCCAATTCAACGTTTAATTGTGCCTTCTATCCAGTTACCATACCCTGCTCGATAATCTTTTGCGTAATCATGCGACCCTGACTCAAACGCACCGACCTTGTGCCTTCTAGATGGTGAAGGTGGCTGCTCGTTAGTCGGTACTATTGCTTGGTGGATAGCGTGGAGCTTTCGCCCCACCAGGGCCTCTGCAGGATATTTAGCATTAGGTGCTCAAACATTAGGTGCGGAATGGTACATTAGTGAAAATTTTTAAATGACTTCCTCACTTTTCTCCTCCCGCGGGACTTGATGAGTGCTCTCTTAAACGTGTCGACTAACCGTTCTGCCTGACCATTGGAGTGTGGGTGGTGTGGCGGAGAACGAAGATACTCAACTTGACTTTCCCGGCAAAATGGGCTGAGGGGTAAGTCGGCAAATTGCGAGCCATTGTCAGTCACAATGACGTGCGGTAACCTGTGTTGTGCGAAAGCACTCCAAAGACAATTCAAAAAGTGTTCTGTCGTTGACAACGGCACGGGATATATCTCAGGCTGTTTCCAGTATGCTTCCACCAAAATCAGGTGGAATGTTCCGTCGATTGGTCCAGCATAGTCAATATGTACTTTGGACCAAGGGCCTTGAGACTCAGGTCAGGGAATGGGATTCTCTCGGTTAGGAAACTTAGTTGCATCCTGGCAGCGGAAGCATTACTTGACCGTATGTTCAATATTATGATCCATAAGTGGCCATTAAACGAAATTGCATGCCGATAACTACATTTGGCCCTTGCCCGGGTGACCTGCGTGAAATTGTTTCAAAACAGTTTGTCGGAGAGAGGCTGGGATATAAACTCTGTATGGAAACATCAGACAGGAATCGATATCAGACAGTGATTGGCGTTGGCCGAATAACTGATTTAGTTCACCTGAAGGAGCACTCTCAAGGCACTTAGTGCTTGTCCATAGGATCACTCGATGGACCACAGGGTCGTCGGCAGAATCATTCCGGATATCATCTGTTGTGACAGGAATCCCGCTTATAGCGTCAGCAGGGACGTGATGCGTATCGTTCTCGGCAGTGACTGCTGTAATCACTACGCCACCATGGATACATTGAGTGAGGCTTCGTTAACCGTGAAAGGCCGTCTGCCTGACCGAAATTCTGTGTGCATCCGTACTCAATTTCGAAGTCTTATTGAAGGAGGATTATGGACCATCGTTGTAGTCTACTGGCCGAATGAACGGGAATACTCCTCTTTGATCCAGAAATGGCAAGCAAAGGTTTACTGTCTGTAAGCAGTGTGAACTTGTGTCCACAGATAAACTGGCCGAGCTTCTTGATGGAGAAAATGATGGCTAGGGCCTCCTTTTCGATTTGACTGTGGTTCTTCTCAGCTGGCTTCAGGGTGCGAGAAACATGGGCAGTGTGCTTCTCAGTCCCATTTGGCCACGGATGAGATATGACCGCACCTATCCCTGATTAAAATCATCTGAGGCGGTGACACTCGAGATGCCTGGATCAAGGTGGCTCAGCAGAAGTTGGGAATTGAGCCTAACCTTGCGGTCTCCGATGGCTTTCTGGCGCAGGCCTGACCAAACCCACTTAGAGCCTTTCTTCAAAAGTTCGTTGAGAGGCGCGAGAGCCTCACGCGATTCTGGCAAAAAGCAGCTGTAATAGCTGACTATGCTCAACAAGGACCGCGAAGTCGTCAAACTTTTTGGAGGGGGCGTTCTGTGGATCTGAATAAGACATGGCTGCTCCCTTTCACTGATGCTGCTTAACTAAACCACTGGTAGGATAATGAGTCAGGCATTAGACAATTACCCCGGCGTTCGCGGATGATATTGTCGTGTTAGGAGACTCACTCGATATGCTCCAACCAATCCTTGGCCGAATTAACACTATCTTGGAGTCCTTCGGGCTAGGAGTGAACGTAACCATATCAAAGGCTTTCGGAGCCCATCTAGGCCCGACAATTCAGCAACTGTCTACGAAATACGGACCAGTCGAGTGTGTCCCTTCATTCAAATAAGTAGGACCACCTTTGCTTCCGAACGGCCAGGCAAAAGACGAAATGGTATTGCGGATCGACAGCGCCGGGAGAACCTCTCTCCATCTAAGACGAACACTACGGACTCGCAGTGAAATCGGCCTAAGGAACAAAGTTTGTGTTTTCCGTGCTGCCATTCGGCCCGTACTCATCTATGGATGTCAGACCTGGCCAATACGAGCAGAGGCTGGATGTTTTCGATCTCTGGTACATGTCACAGACCCTCAAAGTCAAATGGCACGACGGAGTGTCCAAATAAGTGATAAGGAGATGAGGCTCTGACGTTGATACACTCTCCGACGTCGACGACTTCAGCGGTTCGGCCATACCTCTCTGAGACCCGAGTCGGAGATAACCAGATAAACAACCTACCCTACTCCTATCCATGGTAGACTTTGTAGCCTTAGAGGGAATCTCTAAATTTGAGCCGGTCTAGTAGAAAATGATACAGAGCTTCTAGGTCTTCAGTCAATTCATGGAGTCCCACAATGGAAAAAGGACTGGGTCACCATCTGCATTGCGCCCAACTCCCACCTCCGCAGGTCATCACCAATGGCCCGCGGTACCCACGATGTCGACTTATCCCCTTGCAGTAGATAGTCGCGAAGGAGTATAAGTAAGTATATAGTTATGAGAGCCGCCACCTAGGCTAAATGCGCGAACAAAAGTCAGCGGCAGAGTGGTGAAAGTGTGTAGCTATTTGCATATATATGTATATATACATATATATATACATGTATATACGTATATATTTCACACCTCTCTGGCTTCAGCCTGTGTGCCAAACAAAATATGGTACCCTCGGGGAAGAAGTGGTGGATAGTCCGATTCCATGATCCGACCGTGGGCGCGATACTGCCAGATTGCCCAAATCAAAGCGGATGGTTTCCGTAGGACCCCACAGCCGGAGCCTTTAGCTATCCAAGGCTTAGTCCGCAACTGAGCTCGACGAAGCTTGGGGTCCGTAACCCATTGGGGGTCGGTGACTGATTCCTAAGGTCAAACGCCTTTAGAATGAGGCTAGACATCCTGGGTTCCCAGTGCACCTCTCTGCCATAGATGACGGTCAGCATAGCGTTGCAAGCCATATACCCCACCTGTAACTTGTTTGGACTCAGGGTTTAGCCAACTCTCCCAGACTGGCTATTAGCCACCCAACCCGATGGACAGCGCCGTGCATTCGATTTCGCCTTCTCACCTTAGCGGGAACACTTCCACCATAAGAAGGCAGTGAGTTAGACCACCTCAGCAGAGACTGGAATAGATGCACGGCATTCTGGGAACACTTCGAGAGCGGTTCAGGACGAGTAGCCATCTCGGAGACAAAGACACCCACTCCCGACCATACTGGGGCATCTGGAGGTCCTACGCCTCATAATTCAAGACCACTCCTACACCACGTCGACCCACAGCTCGAGCTGCTTCGTCTCCTTGAGTGCGCAGAAAACACCTAGACCAGATACCAGGAGCAGTTAATTGTCACACTGCTCGAATCCTGGATACGTGTTCCACTTACGCAACATACATCAATCTTCGGAGAATGAGGGTTAGGCACGCCTGCTGACCGGCCTGCATGAGTGTACACACGTTGAAGAAGCCGAGGTTCAGAGGCTGACGAGGCTTGAGGACTTGCGAGTTACCTGACACAGGACTATTCACACTATTTGGTAATGAACCGTTGCGAGTACAGGGAGTGTTGTCAGTAGAAGCATTATGGGTAGATAGAGGTAGCAAAGAGATAGCTGGGGACAGAACATCGCGATAATTCTGCTCCTACAAACGCCAATCCGCTACCGAGCGATTCCGATTTCTCATATACGACGGCTCCAGAGGTGGCACAACATTTTCTTCCTGTAGTCGTCGCCAAACAATGATGGGACCCACCAATTTCTCTAGACCATAAGTTTTGCAATACCCCACTGAAGTCAGGAAGAAAGCTTCTTAGCTTCCTGACAACCTGATTTATTATTGTAAAACAGAGTATAGGAAAGATACTGGGTAAGTGCAACCAAAGTTCTCACGGAACTAACCAATCTACTTATTTCTCACACTCTCCTCTTTGGATTGGTTAGCGAAAATGTACAACAAACCCAGGATAAGCCGATGCCTCAAGTGTTCGTGTTTGCGATCCAAATATTTCCTCAACAATTTGGCTTTAGGCACTGAGGTATATGGCAGCTAACCGTGAAAAGTGGCGGTGGTGTTGTCGCACTCGATCAAATCGGAATGGTTATCGTTGTGTGTTTGTAGCTTTGGACCGTGTTTTCTGTGTGTTAGCTAATAGGGCGTTCTTTCTCTCTTCCTTGCGTGTAGGTCCACTTTCTGCCCATCTTGTGTATTCATAGTTTCGTGTTCGTCTTGCCATGTGGTGAGAAAGTCAGTGGTCATTGAGGCTTGTCCCGCTGCTTGACGCTGTTTGATAATGGCGGTTGGTCGGTCCAACTCGACTTAGTCACAACACTTGAATGATTTCCGGTGCAGCGAACTGCTTTGTTGATTTCTGCCTGACTGATTTGAAAATAGCTAATTGATCTATACGCCATCCACTGATTCAATAACAGCAAACTTACAGTGAATTTTCAAGCCTAGTGGGCCTGTTTTCAGTGAGTGCATCATGGGTGGGTGGAGCATGCAAAGATAGGGTTTGGGGACAAAAGAAGAATGTTACTTGAAAGAGAGGGAACTCTACGCAGCAGCTCACTTATCACTACCCACCCCACTTGAAGCCATGGGCAGAGCGGCCCTTATTATACTGCGCGACGGCCGATGCAATATGGAATCCTTTGTAGTCGTGCAGTTCATGGGAGATGTTGGACGGGTAATTTGAGGGTGTGCAGCAGCGAAGAGGGAGAACGATTATTTTCTCAACCAAAGCCTTTGGCTTCAACAAGAACCTGTCCCCGAGACAGCTGTAGGGCTGAGTGAAAGTCTAGTTGCTTGGATCATTTATTCTCCCACTGATTTTACCGAATGAGTTACCAGCTCAACTAGACTCCCAACTTCGAGGACCAAGATATTGCTTTGTCAATCCTCTACCCATCGATCTTTTAGGTATGACTGAGTCTTCAGTTTGAGATAAGCCAATCTGTGCAGCTCTTTGGGTCAAAGATGCGCGCAAAACCTAGAACTCTGATAAGAGGCAGTTTCGTTGCGACGGTGGAACTGGATACCAAAAAATGACTTTGTATATAAAAATGCAATAGTGAGTATATTTATCATTTTTGTCACTCTGACCGTTACTGAGAAATTATCACGGAAGGGATTTTCTGGTATTGACTAGTTACAGAGGGTTAAGCCGTTAACCACAATGAACTATGTGGTTCGTTCCTGGGTGGAATAATAGCAATTATCGGTATCTACGACTAGAGTTATTTAGTCGCATCCAATTCTTAGCTACCTACGACAGCTGCCGTGGTGGTGGGGGTTCCTGGAAGCAAACGACGCTGAAAGCCAATGACTTGGTTTCGTCCGCACATCTGGCTACTCACTGATTCAGGAGGAATAGAGCACCACTTATATTACCGTAGTTAGCCTGTGAAGCCACACCAGAAAACCTAACAGTAAACTTTAACTCAAAAGTCTCATCCCCAAGCCAGTTGGGCTTTAACACGGTGCCGGAGAGTGACAGAATCACCCATGAAGAAACTTCTGGCCCATCGCATTACACCTGGTTATTGCCAGCATTCTGTCTTGATTTCGATAGTGCTTTGTTACTGATGCGCCTCCCGGATTCAGTCTCTAGCCCTATGAACCCGACGGAACAAGCGGAACGTGGACCGGGTAGCATCCTCTGGGCCAGGAGCTGCCCACCTTGGGTGGGCGATAGCTACCCAGTGAAGTGCAGTGACTTCTCTCACCATCGAGAGAAACCCCAGGAACTCCACTCCTACGTCCATCTAGTGGAGGTTTTTAGCCCCGAAAACGGCTTTTCACCTCATTTATTTGCTGGAGTGTCCTGTCTTCAGGGGCATTGAGAGCAGAACCAGATGTTGCCCAGGAACCGATTCTGAGACTGGACTTCGTTTGGCTTCTGTCCATTGACCTGTCATGCATGATTGCATCTCCTGCTTAAGAAAGGCATCCTGTATAGATCTTTGGGTCCTAGAGGCACGCAAGCCAACACACCACGTCAGAGCACAACCTCGTCGTGATGGAAGCCACAAAGAGATGGCTGCAAAGATTTCCCACATTTCTATACCGGAACTATTGGTGATTCTCGGTTTTTTACTCGTTCAGTGCCAGTAGCGACCGGCCGATCCAGTATATGGCTGCAGGTCGTACTCCAGGAGAAAAAACAGCCACCTCACTAACCACTACTTTGACTTGAGTAAATATCTTCAGCACCTTACCCACCACATGCGAGTGCTCAAGGTACGCCCACCACACGAACAACAAGCCGCAAGCTACGTTCCAGTCGCGTTAAAAATCACCACCAATATACTCCCCCGAGTTAGCGTTTGGTCACCCCTAAAGGAGCCATGCACGGGTCTGTTTCGTAGGATGAAAAACAATATAAAATCATTCGTCATAGGCATCGCCGGGTGGCAGGAAGTTTGGCAAGGTGTCAGTAGATATATCTACTGATCATTACGCGGGTTTGGGGTGTCCTAAAATTGCGGTTACTAGGCTTCACCCCAAATTTTGCCGGATATTTTGTTATTCTCACTACTTGAAATTTTCTGTGACCCGGGAGGCAGTTCACCGGAAATAGAGAGCGCCTGGGATACAAACCCTGAATATCTTGTTTCTGGCACTGTTGCCCTCGTAGCACACAGCCCTTTCAATGGCCCTGGCTCGGAATTGTCGCGAGACGGGTTCGGTAACCAGCAATTCAATGGTAAATGATTTCATAGATCGTCATAGGTTTCTACAATGGACTCATGAATATAGATACTTTCTTGTTTGGTGATAAGAGATTGCGGTGCTGCACCAAAGGGGTTTGTATTAATCAACGGTTGAGTCCCGTTGGGCAGCCCTTATCTTTGGTGATGTACCCCGCAATGGTCTGCGTGTTTCTAACATCATCTAAATAATCAAACGCGGTGACTCACGTTTTCCAGAAGATAAACTAGTCGTGTCATATAATGTTATTTCGGATGACTTGTGAGCCTTCGTGGTAGGTTTATGCGGTATTAGTTGACAAGCCGGGTTCGGAGCGGGCTTGAGCCGGGCTAGGACCGGGTTTCGATCGGGCAGACCCGGCTGCGAGCGTACCGGGTTCCTTAATGGGTACAATATGCATACTACTGTGCTGTGCCACTACTCTGCCCCATATATTCCGTATATATTTAATCTACAGATAGTTGGCAGCACATATTATGCAAAACCATGGTTTCGTGTAATAAATTCTGTTACACCTGTATCATGTAGATCAGTAATGACAGCCTAAAAATATCCTTCCCATCGACGTCCAGTTGGAAGGGATATCGCATGAAAACGAAAACGAAAATATTGCTGAATACGAAATGTTCTGCTTGCGTGGAAGCCAATCTCTGCGCACTTCTCAACGGATGCCCAAAGCTGGGTGAACCAAATGTTAATCTTTATTTACCCGGTTACATGTATTTAATACCAATGATGAAGGTGCATCAAAAAATGCAGAAGATTTAATTCAGCTAAGAGGTAAATCCAAATACACATTCAGTGCACGGTAGATGTATTCACTTCCTCCCAGGGACTCGAGAAGCAACCTGTGGGCGAAAGAGACAAGAGCATTATGCACTGGCTTGCAAGAGCAGGAGATTAAATAGAGTCAGGAAAGCATAGAAGGTACTTTTCACAAGCGAGCTCTGTAATTATCACCTGTTTCATGCATGTACATATTTTTTCTTTACGTTATCCACTTCTTACTCTTATGTAACAACTGACTTAGTGTACATATGGGTTTGTGGGTCTTGCTTTTTTATTATTTCACAGCTTACATATTCCTGAAAAACAAAAGTGAGTGTGAACGACGCTAACCAGTTTCTTCTTCGTTACATATTACAGTACAGTATCTACAGTGTTCTTCAAACTGAAAAGCCTGACAACAAATTCATACCACCCCCAATCAACCACTGATCAGCTAAATGATGTAAATAATTTGATTTTCTTCTCTTCCAGGACTAGGAAGAACTGAAAAAATGATATGAATACGGACAATTAAGTTGTAACTATCGAACTACTAATGTGTTTTGCTTTTTGTATAAATAAAGCTGACATCATTTTTGCGGTTTTTTATTTTTACATTACGAAATGTGATGTAACCACGGAAATCGTTAGGTGGGAATTTGTTTAGCGTAATGAAGCTGGCAAAGGTAGCATGTCTGTCAAGTCTATAAGGTAGCCCAGCCGGAGCCCTATCCTGGCCCAGCCGAAGCCCGCTTCCAGCGCGTTCGCCTGCTTCGGGCCTGGCCCAAAACCGTACAAAGCTCGGTCGGTTCCCGGCTGGGTTTTCCACTTGGGCAGATACTAGTCTTAACCACACTTTGCTCCTTTTATCACCGTTAAGCTAAGGAATAGACCACTGGACATTAACGGAGACATTTGTTTTGAGGCACTTTGTCGAGCGAAAACTCCGCGGTGAGTTTCCGAGCCAAATGACGTCCGCGGGTTTGGCTCATTGGGTATGCTGTGGGAAATAGCCAAGGGGAACCATTGGCAGTTTAACTAGCGCTAATTTCACATTTTGCGACGCATCTTCGTAGTGACTGAGGTTGGATGTGCAAGTTCATGAAGAAAAACTATCGTAGATAAACACAAATATTTAGTGAGTGTTTCAATGCAGTTTGTATATTTTCCGACGCCACAGAGCTGTTCGTTGTTTATCTGATTTATGTAAAGGAAATCGTCTCCCGCGGATTAAAAAACACAGCTGGCTACTCTGTCTGCAGACGGTTGAGACTCGTCTTCCTTATCTAGTTGCCTGTTGTCGCTCTTAGGCCCAAACTTGATCAATGTTGTTTCAATACAAACAACCTTCCACTCACTCCATTGACTTTTGCCCTCTTTAGGCAACCTCTGGGAATTACGACTTGTTGCTCGTTTCCTAAGCAATTCCCGGGATCTAGTCAGTACATAGTAATAAGGAGTACTAGACCTTCAAACCGCTGAAGCAGATTTCCGAAAGATCACCAGCAAGTCTATTCACTATCAGGTCACATGAGATCTAATCGGACCACAGGATATGGGGGCCCCTTGTTCCGGGGGAAAGGAAATGGATGGTCAAACCGCTAAAAACTTATGGCGCTGGCCTGCCCACTGAGGCGAACTTTATGTTTCTTTTTTCTGCTGCAGCGTGTGGGGATCCCTGGAGCTTCCGATTGAAGGAGCCAGATAAAAATTTGGCTCAAGGACTCATATTCTGTGATCTGATCGGATCTGATCCGATCTTAGGCTGGATGAAGGAAACAGATAAGATGGTGACATTTTTGAAATCTGCCACAGTGGTTTGAAGGTTTATTACTACTTATTCCCAGGCAGCCACCAGTTCCCGAGTGGGAAGCAGGGAACGAGCAACAAACCAAAAGCTCCACCGGTTGCCAAAAGGGTAGAAGTCAACGGGAGAGTTCATCAGGATATCAGCGCAGTCAGTAATCACCCTACAAGCAGACGACTAGGCTGCGACGACCTTATCGGCTCTGCTTCATTAGCTCCCACTTCTGTCCTCGGAGAGTGGAGTTTCCGCTGCTGGTGAACAACTCCTTGATCATGGCTGACAAACTCATTCAACCGTTTCATTGTTTCGACAAATAATTCCCGTGACACCCTGCAATTCAGCAAGGACTACCTTAGCTCCGCCAGCCTGCCCTCGTACTACAACCGTCATGACTCTAGCGCCATTCTCGTGAAACTTCTCTAGACCTTCTCCAGAAAGAGAGCCTCCCTCACTCACTATAGGCTACAAGCTTGCACCACGTGCTTTGGGTTGCGTCGGACCAGGGTCATATATATGGCAACAACAGCGCCCTAGGGTCTCTTGAAGTAAGCTTTTTCACAGCTGGCACATGGCCCTAGTTGCCTTTTTAGCAGCCCGCAAACATCGTACAGGGGGTTTGGAGTCACTCGAAACTACCTTGCCCAAGTTCCTGTCCTCGCATTTCTGAGCCCGTGGTTCCTGTTGGTACGGGTTTACGAGACAAATTCCACTGCGTCATCTGGCTGTCAGACATGAGCATTTTGCTATATCCAGAGGCAAGTCCCATGCTACAAATCACTGGTAGTGAGCAACTGATTGGATTGTGGGCACCACAAAACCCCCCACATGATCAGCTGACATAAACCAGCCTGATTTTACAGCCCGAGTCAAGTCGTCCACATGAAATTGGAACAACGCGGGACCCAGCGCTGATTCCTGAAAGACTCCGCTAGTTTCTTTCGCCATCGAGGAATTTGTGTCCCCAACTTTGACGTCGAATTGGCAGTCAGCTTAGTAAGCTTTCAGCCATCGCATTGGCCTTCCATCCACGCCCATCCTCTCAGCCCATTTAGAGGAAACCTGTGATTTACGCTGTCGGAAACATCGCGGACATCCGGATGGCATACCTTCATATTCTCTCCCTGGTGTAACCTCTTGGGTGCCTTATCAAAAAGCCTAGTAAGTTGATGAGGCCAGACCTGCTATTTCCGAATCCGCGCTGTTCATCGGAGACTAGGTGTCCTAAGAAAGCATTTCGGATCATTTTTCACCAACTCTAGTACCGCTGATAGCGGGTTAACAAGTCGGTGGTTCGTTACCTGGTCTTTTGAGCCTCGCTTGTGAATAGGCACGAATTCTGCATTTTGCCAGTCGCTCGGTAGCTCATTTTTCCTCAGAGATTTTTTGAACGGTGTGGCTAGGGGCCCCACCGGGGTATGGGTCACTGGTCTGAGAATAGCTGGATGAATTCCGTCCGGCCCCCGGGCTTCCTCCTTGTTCAGGGTGTCTTACACCGACCGTTCATCGCCTGGTTTCACTTCCATTTCCCCGCTCGGGGCAGCCCAGACCACCCAAGGACCAGTCACACTCTTCCTTCATTGATCCTGCGGACCATTTTTAAGTGTCCTCGGGGCGTTCCACTTTCTGTTTATTATTCTCAGCCAGGTTTACGTTCTCTTATCTTACACCCCGACGGTTACTCGCATACTTGCTTCGGTCTGGACGTAATTAAAGAAGCATTTTTGGTGTTTCTTGGTCAACCTAGCACCCCTATCCCATGTCAGCTTACCTCTCCTCTTTCGTTCGAAAAACATTTTATTCACTCCGGTATTCCAGAAACCGTCTATGCCTCTCAGTAGCTGGTACCTCCATTATACCAGGTGTTTCCTTCTGTGTCCGCGTTGCACCGCCCTCTCAACAAGGTGGTAGTCCCCGTCGACAAACTCTGTACATTGAAGTCAACACTCCGGTCAGCCAAGGTAGATTACTTGTGACGCCCAGGCACAGTTCATTTACCGCACCTACACCATCTCAGGCCAGTGATACTGCTACTGTCAACAACCATTCACCGTCGAGTCAACCGAAGGACCTCCACCTTTTGTCCGGTGTTTTTACCTTCTCACCTAGAAAGTGGGACCCGGTGGTCCCGTAATCGAACTTACTCAGTGCAGCATTCACTCTTATCTCGCCTGTTTTCGAGGAGGCCCAGTAGCCCCCGAGTTTTGCCCTCCCTCTCTCAAGTGGCATTACTAATGCGCAACACCAAATTCATACTCTCAATTTAGTCAAGTAGGTGTTATTCCAATGACGCTGTAGCCACCTGGAGATGGCTGAGTTTGAATGTGTAAATTCATGACCAAAAACTGTTCTAGACAAACATAACACGCGACCACTTGGCTCTTGGCAGTCTGTATGTTGTTCAACGTCACAGAGCCGCGCCAAAACCCACTGAAGCCCAGGTCGAGTGCTTTCTATCCCCGGAATTGAAGTGTCCGACTATCTGGAATCTCTCAGTACTCCTAATTGTCGCCACCAGACACCTCAGCAGAATTATATCTTCCTCATGGTTTGATGATGGGCTGCTGTAGACGCGAACCAGTGCCACCTAACCTAACCGAATTTTCATTCGCACCGAGACCGCAAATAGATTGGGAGTAGATTACTGGATACCCTCCTTTTCAGTCAAGTTACACGGTAATCGCACTCGAACCCATTCTTAGATTCGCCTGTCCCCATTACCCGACCCATGAGCACAAAAACCTGTTGGGAAAGACGGACTTGGTCTCTCCCCATCTCTTTGTCAATATCACTTGGTGACTATGCAGACCGCACCCCTAGATTCCGCCCCTGGTCCTTCCCATTCATTCCCAATTTTTCATGCTTTACACGGCATCACAAATATGCTCTCGTCGGCTGCCGACCTACCGGGCTGTGTTGATTCATTTTCGTACTCCAGCAAGACGCTGCAGTGCTTCCTGCACTTTCTGCGACATCCCGGTTTTCCACCTGCGCTGCGGTGGTGATCCTGCTCTCCACTATATACTCTGGGGCTCCTGACATCACTGGGCCAATGTAGTTCCGCTGGTCCCCATGCTCAGCCGATGGTGTCCGGCACAACTCCGGGGATGATGGGTCTCTCGCCGGCGCCGGACTGCTTAGATTGTGCAGGGCCCTTTCGATAAACAAAAGCATCAGGTGATGTATCTGGTGAGCTTACATCTTCGATGGGTAGACTGTGTGGCGCTTCTAGTGTATCATAAAGTAGTAGGAGCTCTCCATTATGAAGCGTTATCTGATTCCACGGTTATGCTCTATTTTGAGTTCACGTCGATTTGACTCGTAGCCGCGAGAAATGCATCCAAACACCTTGGGTTTTCAGGCCACACTGGGTCCGGCTTTCCGGACACTAGTCCGTTAGCGATGTATCTTCATCTACCCAGTGGCACTACTCTATTAACAAGCGCATGGTTCTGCATCCAAACTTGCCTTAGAATATACTTTTTTGTTGTATTAAATTCTGGCTCCATTTTCGTGTCCATTCACTCGTGGTTTATGCTGCCTGTAATGACCGGCTGTGAAAAATCCTCCCAAAACCCCACAGTTTTGTTTCCTTACTCGCTCACATACAGTACTTGCATGTTTTTATACACTCCATGTTTTATGAACCAACTATTGTTTGTTCTCGTCCAACGAGCTATTTTGTCGTATCCTATTTTGAACCTGCGTGATGCACGTGCCTGCCTCTTGCATGCCGCAACTTGGTTCCCGTTTCCTGAATCCTTGTGGTCGCACAATTCCGGTTGGTATGTTTTGCGTCATTGTTCATTCATTAATCTAGTATAGTAGAGCTTGCAAATAATCGCTTTCTGATTTCGGGATCCGTTTCGAAATTGGCCGAGCTTCGCTTAAATCAAATTAAAATGAGGGAATATGCCATATGCCCGGAAAAGAATCGAAGTTATTGGAATCTGGAAAAAGAAATGAAACGACAAGTCACTGGGAAGGTTTTGGATACTTTTAATTCTTCGTTAGATCTAGGTCACCTAGTCCTGTCAGTGCTGGTTCATATATTTCGAGGGTACTATGGGTTTCAAGGATGTTGATTTATTTGGGTTAAGGATATTAGACCAAGAATAGCAGTTGTTATCGGCTGGACAGCGGGACCAGGAGGCAGGAGAAAATTGTAGATGGAACCGGCGTGAGCAATGATCTGTCCGACGGATCAGGGCTAAAGGTAATAGAAAATTCTGACCCGGCCGTCGAACATGAAACACCGACACAACCAACGGCTGATCTGCGAAGAATAGAATAACCCGATTCCGACGGAAGATCCGGGCGCCAATTCAAGTTCACCGGACAGTTCCATAACCGACCCTGGACAAAGGCTGCTGTATTTGACCCACTACTGTTGAGGCCGAGCAACAGAAGCTGTCGATATGTGTACCATGCTCGACCCAGAACAAGGCTACGCACGGGCGAGGAAGATGCTGAAGGACCTGTTCGGCCGGACATTCAAGGTTGCTCGCAATCTAGTGGAAGGAGTGTTTCAGAGGCCAGAAGAACCAAGGGAGACTTCCATAAAATGGCTGACCTAGGGATCGAAATGCGTAACTGTTCAACAGCCCTCAGTCATTTAGGTTATGGAGCTGATGTCAATGCAGTGCATACGTTGGAGGGCATGGTCCGCTGCATCTACCCGAGCTCCGGGATCGGTGGGCGGAAGAGGCGGAACGCGTAAGCAGTGGCGATTTTGAGGCAGACTTCGAGGAAGTGACCGAATACTTAGATAGGAAATACAGGATAGCCGACAGTAGACTTGGTCTACTCATTAGTGATAGCAACCGGGCCAATAGACCTTGCTCCAGCAAAGCCCAGAATGCTGCACGGGAACACTCAAAATATCAGCCTTGGACCAAGACACATGCCATTTCACGTGGGGCTATAGCCTATCCAAGTGGCAGGTCCTGCGACGCCAGTCATGGGCTACAGGAAAGCCCAAAGTTCGTTACAGCAACAATAGACGGACGCCGGGGAATGGCGAGGACGAAGGGAGATCATCTTATCTGCTTTATCGTCTCACTCTGGACTGCAGCTTGCCGAAAGAGAACCAGATTTGGTCACGAAGGCTGTCCAGGCATACACCATCGATGGCTACACCAGGTGAAAGAAACTGCGCCAGAGGCGAAAGCAAGGCGCAGAGCGATTTGCTCTGAGTCAAGGTCTGCCGGTAAACCAACATGTTTGGGAGCAGTGGCTGTGAAATTGATGACCCCGAAGGGGTGGCCAAAGCTTTGGCTTCGGTTAACAGCGAATCAAACATAACCTCTGTTAAACAGCCGTTTACCGATAAACACCGGCTCGCTAAGAACACGAAGTCGTCAGCGGTGAGCACGGTGAGCCAAACACAAGTAATGACCGAGGGTCGGTTGAGGACAGCTCTTCACCATAGATGCCGACGAGCAGATCGAATCTATGGGGGCTTTTACACTGGCCGATAACACCATGCGAGCGCCAAGTTCGGTGAATGTGATTGTAACTAGGTGGCCCCACCTGCGGGATGTTAACACCGTAGGCTGCGAGGTCAACAAAGTGGATCTGCTCATCCTCTGCTACATGCCAGAAGCAAATTTGGTGCTGGATCAGAGGGTTTGCAACCACCAAGCACCCTGTGCCGTATGCACAACAACAATATGGATACTACATGGTCGAGCCGGAGGGCATGGGTCCGTAAATTACATACCAACGGAATCCTATACAGCATAAGTTGCAGCCACCTTGCAAAAATGATTTTCACGACGTCGGGGACAAAAGACAATCAGTGTCTCAAGAGGACCACCTCGCTTTGAAGACAATGTGGCACGGAGCCAAGGGCCTCAAAAACCATTTTGAGGTTCCCCCACTAATGGTGCACAAAAAACGGACACTTTGTTTGATAACAGAATCCATGTTCCTTAAGGATTACCGCGAATGAAGGAGGGTTTCTTTCGAGATCAGGGCCTCTGGAAACGGTGCGCAGAAGCAATGATGCGAAACAAAGCTCTTGGCTGCTTTGAAAAAATGCCTGCAACCACCGACCACCGGAATGAGATATGGTATCTGCCTCACCAACTGGTTCTTCAGCTCAAAAAACCAGAAAGGCTGCGGGTTGTCTTCGTTTGTGCAGCAAAGTTCCAAGGCAAGTCGTTAAATGATTGTCAGCTACAGAGGCCCGATCGGACCACCCTGTTGGTTGAAGCCCTGTGCCGTTTCAGAATGGGTAGTGGCCTTGTCAGATATCAAAGAAATATTTTCCCAGGTAATAATAATAATAATAATAATGGTTTATTTTGGGGACGCTCAGAGCATACCACGGGCATGATCAGATTTGAAAAAGCGATAGAATGGACTGGCAAAATTCATGAAAAAGTAGAAATTTGCATGAAAAATGAGGATGGATAGGCTTGGGAGGGAGGATAAAGGGGGTAAAGGTATGATAGCTGTATGCACATCAAAGAAAATTTAGGAAGCTTGAATGAATCCAAGAGTCGATTCAAATGGATGCCCAGCAAATTAGAAAGTCAAGGTAAAAAGGGTGTCAGACTCGTCCAGGTGGGGACATCTGAAAGCCGACTGATACATATGAGAGGGGCTAGAAACAGGTATGAGTAACTGTGTTAGCCGGAGACGATGGAGAAAGAAGTGAAATGCACCGCAATGGGTTAGATAGCGATGAAGCCTTGTTACACTGCAGTAGATGGTAAGCGCACATGGCACAAAACTCATTGTAAAACGGGTAGCTAGTAATGCAAGACTTGAAGGGTGGATCATATGACAAAAATGACATGGAAAGATTTGATACGGTAGGTGCTAGGCACAGACGCAAAAAGAATGGACGCATGTCATGACGGTCAGCGGGATGATAGCAAGAGAAATGGCCGGAGAGGAACTACAGGAGGCAGAGCGAATGCATGTATGCGTATACATATATATGCATGTATATATATGTGCATATATAAGAGGAACAGAGGCAGTGACGATAATAATAGTAATAATGGTAATAGTTTATTTCGGAGAAGCCCGAAGCATGCTTTATGCAAGATCAAAATCTTTACAAGTGGCAAAACTGACAGACAAATGTCATTAAAATTTAGAAACACAAGACTGAGGAGGGGTAGGAAGAAATAAGTGGGAGATGAGAGGGAGATAAATGCATGCGCCCCAAGGAGTAATGTAAGGAGTTAAGGTGAACCCAGGAATGGATTTAAATATGTGCCCGGCAAACTTGAAAGTCAAGGTTAGATGCAGCAACTGGCTGAGCCAAATGGGGGATATTAAAACCTGGGAGTTTTCCATAAGGAGAGCCGAAAACCGGTATGGGAAACTATCTTTGCGAGAAAAGATGAAGAAAAAGAAGAAAAGAGAAGAGAGGAAAAGAAGGACAAAAATGACTTGTTTGGCCATGAGCTAATCCGCGTTGCAATAAATGGACGGTGACAATTCGGAAACAGGGAGCAGCCAACGCAAGACGTAAAGAGTGGGCCAGATAGCGGCAATGGCGTGAAAGGGTCGAGAAACGGTGAATATGAGGCACAGATATAGACAAAATGGAAGTATATAACGAGGGATAGCGGCATGACGGCTAGAAAAAATACCGGTAGAAGAGCGAGATGCTCTGCGATTCTTACAGGTGGGAAGAAAACAACCTGAACAAGGCGGCTTCAAGTTATGGAATGACAGTCCACCCATTTTGAGCGATATCGTCGCCTTTTTGTGCGAACTGCATCCTTCGAGAAACTGAGAGCAAACTTGGAGCACTGGCCCACCGGTCGGTAGTAGGTAATGTCAGCATAAATCTCCACTTTGACGATTACTTTGGGTCTTCCTATGATGTTGACTAGGCTCTAGCACAATCTAGGTACCTACCGAGACTGCTAGAAGAGAACAATTTCCATCTCACGAAATGGACGTCGAACAATTCGGAGGTGCTCAAAGTCAGTCCGTATCACGAGAAGGCCGAAAGAGTTCCAGAGCTAGACGGCTGTCCACTCCCCACCAAACCCACTCTAGGGATGAAGTGGAATGCGGAAACGAACGAATTGGTCTTCGAGCTAAACCTTCCAGACCAACCAGTAACTCGTCATGGTATACTGTCAGCAATCGCTAGCCTGCACTTTTCCCTCGGTTTTGTCTAGCCCTGGCTGTTACCCGGAAAGGTCCTGCTACAGCTGCTTTGCCAAAATAAAGTCGACTGGGACCAGCTAACGGGCCAAGAAGACCGGTTGGGCTGGGAAGAATTTCTGAACACTTTAAAGAAACGGGAAGACACGGATTCCAATGTGCCAGCCTCCTGGTCATACAACCCAGTCGGGAGAAATGCAAGTCTTTTTTGACGCATCCGAAGTCGGGTACGGGGCCGTGGTGTGCGGAAGATAGTGCTCGGGAGATGGACAATGGGCTACGAGGATCCTGTTCGCCAAAGCCCGCGTTGCCCCGCTGAAATCAGTTCCGACCCTGAGCCTCGAACTCAGAGCAGCCGTTCTGGCTGCAAGAGCGGTAAAAGAGGTAAAGAGATGTTTTGACTTCTGTAGTTGGCAAGCTGGTTTTTGGACGGACTCGATAACAGTTTTGTACTATAAAATTAACGTCGGAAGCCGTTCTGGCACTTTCGTTGCCATCCGGCTCACAAGCATCCACAACGAAACGGCCATGAACCAGTAGAAACATGTCAAGTCTGGCGATAACCCAGTCGATCTGTGCTCTCTAGCTGCGACCATTTCCCGGCAGCTGGACAAGTGGACGAGAAGACCGAAATTACTGCAAATACCCAAACAGGGCTAGTCCTTGCACGAACTAAAGCCCTCTCTGGAATTGAAACTGGAGATCAAAGGCTCGATGATGACGGTGACGATAGCCGAATCGACACGTTCTCAGTCACCGTTGTTTAGGTTTTCTTGTTGGATGAGGGAGCCTCGTCATTAGTGTGGTTGGCCAGGTTTAAAAGACATTTGCTGGTCACGAAAGGGATCCACTCACTCAGCAGTTTACGAATGGGTTCGATAAAACCTGGTGAATTATGAGCCGCAGGGTACAATCAATCCAAGATGATACAACGCGAGGTTTCCCCCAAGAACCCAGGATAGCTGGAGAAGCGGGACCAATCGACAAAAGAATATGACCTCCAAAATACAACTTGAATCATTTGAACCCTAAACTCTCCAATGGATAACTATGGGTAGATGGCAGAATGATCAACTCCCATCTGAGTTTTGACACAAAGTACCACGTACTCCTGCCGGCCAGGCAGCGTGTGATGGAATTAATGATTAAACACATACATAACGTAGGGGGACATATCTGGGAATGCCTCGTGACAAGCGTCAACCGAAAGGTGTTTTGGTTACTCAGAGGAAGAGTGACTGGGAAACGCGTAATCCAACGTTCTGCATGTTGCAGGGGAGGCTCCGCAGTCACGGGCGAACAACACGTGGATCCGTGGTGAAAATGCAGGGTGGCTCTGGGATGGTGACTGTTCAGTGATACCGGACTGGTCTATTTCGGGCCCTTGTGGATCAAGTGCGGAAAGAGGTCGGATAAACGATATCGGTGTATCATGAGTTGCATGAGGTCACATGCGGTACGCTTAGAATTTACGCACTCGATGACGACCGACTCTTTCCTTTGGGTCTTGCAAAACTTTATCAACCGACAGTGAATCAGATTTCGTTGGCCCCCACGGAAGTGCAGCTTTGGCACAAAAACACGAAAGGAGTGATCTGCAGAACCGAACCGTGGCTTATATTATACGATGGCACTTCAACCCCCGCATACTAGTCACCGCGGTGGAGTATGGGAAAGCCTGATCAGGTCCACCAGGCGAGTATTGTTGTCGATAGTCGAACCACAGCCACTTGAAGATGAAACGTTAAGCACCATGAGGACCGAGGTCGCAAGAACGCCGAACAACCGCCACTTAGTGCCAGTGGCCACCGGTGATTCCACCTATCCGGCGTTCAATCCGGAGGACCTTTTGAGGTTAGGGTCGGAGGTGGGTTTCCAGGGGCCATTAAAACTTCGCGGTAGCTACATTCAAGAATGGAAGCAAGAAAATAATCTTACCAAGGCTTTTTGGGGTCGATGGCTCCGAGAATACCCACCGGCTCTGCATACTCGACAAAAGTGGCTAACCAAAGCGGGACCTTTCAAGATTGTGGATGTGGTGATGATCACTGACGAACGCGCTCATTTCAGCACCTGGCATTTGTGCGTTGTCATGGAAGCTATCAGAGACTCTGACGAAAGGAGAGCTGTCAGGGCGAAAACCGCCAACGGAATGCTAACTCGTGGCGCACCCGGTAACAGCATCCTCGACGGTGAAGACGGATCCTTCAAAGCCACAAGACTCGGTAGACCATTTGAAGCCCCCGAAAGCCTAAGCTTTGTGTGCCACCAACATAACTACCCTACGAACCGTGACCGTTGCTTTTGATACATGATCCGTAATCTCAGACAAGATATATTGTAAATATACATGAATATATATTGTTCACCCTTCTTCGTTCGTTACTGACGTCGAAAAAGCCTCCTAGTGTGGTAACATTTATGACGGACTCAAGTACCCAAATACACTCGCACTCAGTCACACTCGTCTATGAACCAATTCCCCGTTCCATATTCTGCAGCAAACAAGTCACAGTGTTCACCTTTCCTCGTTTGCCACTGTCATCATAGAAGTTTCTCTTAAATGGTAGTAGTTATGACTCACTCATACACCCAGACACACCCACCCTCAATCACACATACGTACATGAAGCACTCTTATGCTTCATAACCTCCTACGAACAAGTCAAAGTGCTCATTGTATTTCGTTTATCATTAACATTATGCAGGACGTCTCCCGTAAGTGGTAACCTTTGTTTCTTACCCATATACTCATGTGCGACTTCACCCCTAACACGCATCCACACACACACACTCAAACACGCCCAAGCAGCTAATTCACAACGGCTCTCCCGAAGACGACACGTGTTTCGAACTAACATGACCCCTTTCACGCCCGCGGTGGAGCAACAATTCTCGTGGACATTGCAGAGTAACATCGCGTCGGCCTAGCCACCGGACCAAGTGCGATCATGAGGAGAACGCTGGCGTCAGAATTATTAGTTACGCGCTTTGATGGCAGGGTCTAAGTAGGTAGAGGAATCAGTGCCCTTGTTCTAAGCCTTTGAATCTGCCGGGGTTCAGGGGGATTTCGGTGGGTGGTCTAATGACCGGCTGTGAAAAATCCTCCCAAAACCCCACAATTTTGTTTCCTTACTCGCTCACATACAGTACTTGCATGTTTTTATACACTCCATGTTTTATGAACCAACTATTGTTTGTTCTCGTCCAACGAGCTATTTTGTCGTATCCTATTTTGAACCTGCGTGATGCACGTGCCTGCCTCTTGCATGCCGCAACTTGGTTCCCGTTTCCTGAATCCTTGTGGTCGCACAATTCCGGTTGGTATGTTTTGCGTCATTGTTCATTCATTAATCTAGTATAGTAGAGCTTGCAAATAATCGCTTTCTGATTTCGGGATCCGTTTCGAATTCGGCTCCGTATTTCTAAAAAGGTCCAGCAGTGCCTTCTCTTCAAGGTGCCAGTCCCCGTGTACAGACCCTGCACATTGGAATTACTTCTTCCTCCAGCCAAAGTAGACTACCTGTAATGTCAAATCACATTGACTTTAATTTGCCTTGTCTATCGCCTTGTGCCCGCAATGGACGTACATCTGCACTAACTTAAATGCTTCCCCTTCTTTAGTTCATCCCTTTGGCAGAGTAGATTAGGTCCAAAATCTTGGTATTTGCCACTTGCTCGCCATCCATCATGGGATGTTCTCCAGTGGTCTTATAAAAAGTGATCCCTCAGGAGTCCGAGATTCTGTACTATTTTGGCCGGAAAAGCTGAGCACTGAGACCTTTCTACGGTCCCCAATATAGCTATTCTGTACTAAGTGACAGGAAGCAGAGGAACAAGATCAGGCTAAAATAACTGCAGGGCAACAGAACTTTATATTCCGCACAAACACAACTTCCAAAATCACCACCAAAAATTTCCCGCTCCGTCGGTCCAACATTTGTGTTTTATGACACAAATAGAAGAATTGGGGCCATAGAGCATGACTATTCAAACCTCATCAGCGGGTTAACATTTGCCGATGTAGATCTGTCAAATCTGCCCCAGCTGACCTAAATCGGTGATTACACAGAAGATCCAATCGCCGTAGGTCTGATGGCGGCTGGCCGCTCAATCGATTCCATAGCCACTGAAATCCTTGAAACTGAGGAGTACATTGAAGCCGCTGTTGTACGTGTGCCTGATTTCATGTACACATGACTTTCTCTGTCCAGGAGGGCCATTCACTACCTGCTGCGTCACTTCCTCGGCCATGTGGATGAAAGAGAGTGTGGTCCAGCCCCCACTGTGGAACATGGTACTTTTGGGGCAGCCAGGCTCCTGAGACTGCGGCTATTTCAGCGTTGCAGTGAGCGGCTCTAGTGATCATTTCCGCCCACCTGTTCCTGATTCTGCAGGCGTTGGTGTATGGAACCGCAGTGGCTCCGTCGTTCGACACCACGTTTTCCTCCATTAGCTTGTCTCTCCTCGGGCGGCATTTAAGCGATGGCGCTCCCTTATTTGCCTCCGGTGTGTCGGAGGTCGTGGGTTGCTGGCTTGCATCTGTGAATGTTAGTTCCATCTGGCTGGAATCCCGTTTACGTCCCACAGGCTTTACATTATCGACTCCCGTTTCTTCAAGACGAAGATCTTATGATAAGCGGTCTTTCACACCTTTCTTCATCCACCGAACGGATCTGCGTCTCGTCTTCCAGCACTTCTTGGACAAAAACCATTGCCTGACAGCATTGGCTGGGTGGGCCTCGCTGAATGTAAGGTCCGGCTTTTATAACCAAGCCAGATCTCGGGGAACACCTGCATTGAGGAGATGGTTGTACTTGACTTCCTCCTAGGTTGTCGTGACGTTGTGCCGTTATGCCTATTTTTGGAATATCAAGTACTATGCGATATCTTCCCGTTTTGCGATGAAATGCGCCACAAGCTCTTATTAGCGGGTGTCTGATTTTCGGGTTTAAAATCTCAACCAGGTTGGTCTAGTCGGCCCGGCTTGTACACCGGCTCGGGGTTCGTTAAGTACTCCGACCCTTAGAGCTCTTCTAAAACGTACCAGTTGCCTAGTTCCTACAAGCACCCAAAACTTGATATTTTACCGGTTCAGCTTGACTACAGGTCACTACGGGATGCTCTGACCTTTTTGCTACCTTCATCTCCTGCCCCCTCACACCACACAAAACAACTGTTCGACTATCATCGAGGCGTCAAACATTGCTGCTGACATAATCGGCCCAAAACTGGTGCCGGTAATCCTACTGCACCAGGCATCCTTTGGTCCACTTTGGAAGCCCGCATCACCTACTGCACTTTTTCACCCGCATCAGTTTACGAGAATGGACTGATCATGTGATGTGTCCAGCTATAGGCAGTAACATTCTTGACCTCATTTTTACGATGGGCTTATCTTGTGCGCACACGTCGGTCGTGAGTAGCATCCAAGGATGCGAGCACTTACCGGTAAGGTGTGAGGTTTTAGTCGCAATATGAACCGTCCACTAACCAACCGCCAGAAGATCATTCAACTGAGCTAGCTGGAATCACTTACATTCAGCCATTCGCGCCCAGAACTATGGCACTTTCATTTTATCTGACAACTTGCGTGCTGTAGTGGATCAGCTTTACTCCGGGTCTAACGCACGTCTTGGCGTAATCACATAAATTAAAGGACTACCTGGGCGAGACAAATCAAGCTGTGCTCATCGATTAAAAGAGAAGCTTTCTATAATACAGCGCAAATTCCCCAGGCCGAGGTATTTTTCGGCGTTTCTATAAAGGAGCCGCTTATCTCATTCAACACAGTTGACTGAAATACCCCTAAACAGAAACAGAAAATTAATGCGCCGAATCACCCCAAAACGACCGGAGCTTTATACAAGCTGATGAAAATGAGAAAGAGTTAGTGCGGTTCACTTATCTCATTTATTATGTGCAACAAAAAGGGATTGAACCTCTAAACAAGAAATTGAGGCTGTGCCACACCAAGATAGGTTGTTTCGGCTGGTATTATTGCATAGAGCTAGAACCTCTAATACTCGTAGTGACATCCGGCACACAGGCTCAACACAAAATGTATCCGCCTGTACTCTCCTCTATGTTGTCGAGGCCCTTAATTCTTTCTTTGCCGCTACTTTATTCTAACGGACAATTTTGACCCTCCCTTTGTTCCTCCCTTTACAAATTTAGCCCCGATCCATGGTAGAATTTGACGTTTCACATATCTTTTAATTTTTCGCCACTTCCAAACCATTTCCTTACCCAGGATCAGGAGGTTCAATGACTACAGTAATAATTAATGATGATCATAATGGTCTATTCCGGGGAGGCCCAAAGCATGCTAGACAAATCACCGTGTGACATAGGCAAAAATATGGACGGATATTTTGTGTCAACGTAGAAAAAATGCATGGCAACCGTAGTATAGATGGATTTGAGAGACAACTGTATGCATGCAAGTGCTTGTGACGTTCAAGGTTATCTAGACGTGAAAATCAGGTTGTCCTGTTTTTTGATTTTTCCATCATTTAGGCTCAGTTTTGTGCCATATCTGGTGGTAATTTTTATCCACATTGAAGCATCATATTTTAAGAGCTGTCAGCTGCGCCACTTCACCACGAATTCGTAATTTGTTATCTTGAAATATCGACATAAATCTTTTCCATGAACTTCCGGTTCAAGCCTACCTACGCCTAACCTTAGCGACCCTGTCTTTAAAGCATATACTGATTCCCGGATGGATCACGTCATTTGGGTATCTACCCGTATCTCGCTGTGAGTTGATATCTCATCGGCCTTATAGGCTATTCGGCACTTGGTTTGGCGTTTCTGTAGTAAAGCTCAGTCTGGATGCACCGAAAAATCCAATAGTATTTTTCTCAAACCCGAAATCCCACGAGACTCCTGCCGAAGCTATCAATGATATTTCGGCCAACTTTGAGATTCGAGTCCCACAGCCCTCATTCACTCTCCTCACACACAGTTACACATCAAGCAAATCAACCTTGATCGATCCGAGCAACTATGTTTGTTGACTGAGTGACTTGGTGATCTGTCCACATACTTTTCTTTCTGAAGTGTAGCAGCCCAATAAAACCTCTTCACGGGTCAGATCTAGCCTCCACGCCCTCTACAAACACGGCCGTCTCCGTTTTGGACTCGAAAAATGTCTAAGTCTGTATTTAAACGTTATTTTCCGTCGGATACAAAACGAACCATTCGGGCCTCTAGAGTGGAAAGAGACACAAACGCCGACATAACGGCACCTGTCAATACGTGTTCTGTATCACTGGTCGATATATACAGAGGGATCAAAAGTAAAGTCCGTGATTTGGAACAAAAGGTAAACGACAATTATGATGAATGGCAACCAAATGAGTGTGCTTTATCAAAGATTTTCCCACTGACAATCATTGCCGAAGCACTAAATCAAGCTGACTCCAAAATCTTATCCAAAGCCGGCCGTTATATGGGTGCAATCGCCTCGGAAACTCACAGGAGGATGAAGAACACTTACAATGCTATAGTGCCAAATGTCCCGGACAGACTACCAACAAAGTCTGTTGAGGCCACAATACTGAACGCATGCTATATGGCTCACCATATGTGCCATTGCACTAGGCCGTGGAAACGGTCACCACGATACCCCTTTCCTCTGAGGTTTCAGTTTTTCACCCAATTACCAGCCATTGAGTCCCTCAGTAATTGTCGAAGTGTTGCTGCAGCTACGTAATTTGAAAACATAAAAAACACCAATAAATCTTCTCTACAAAGAGAGGTGTTCCGCATGCAGCAGGGCAAACCAACGCCTTCCACTGGCCCTGATCCAACAGGACCCGCAGATGCACCACCGCATACTCCTATAAACAGGACTTCAGCCAGAAAACCTGCTACCTCCATGGCCCCTTCGGCGTCAGTGGACCTTCATCAGTCCAGTCCCCAGGATCCCACGCAAAATTCGTGCAATTTATCCCAGGGTGCCGCACAGTCTTCTTCCGACACGCCTGAAAGGCTATCACAAAAATGTCCTGTTAAGCCCATCAGGCACAGGTTAACTGTGGCGAAAGTTCAGAACAGCAAGCATGTGGTGGAGGATGCTTCGGCACTACCATCGGTGCACATGACGCCAACAGCGACCGTAGACTTGGAGATAACGCCGTATGTGTCACCAACCCAACCACCAGGAAAACGTCGGCACCTTGCCTCCTCACCTACTACGTCCGCTAAAATAAATGGCAAAATCAAACCTCAGCAAACCCGTAACCCCGCGTTTTCAGGGTCTTCCACAAATCTAGCCGGCAGTTCTCCATCCCCGTTCAGTCGCAAGACAACTGATCTACTAGTGACATCATTTCTACAGCATGGCACCTCCGCCTGGAGGCCTCATGATACGACTGCGGCAATACAGCCGCTGCATATACCTGGAACTGTGATGACCAGGCCCGGTAAGCAGTGCTCAACAGGCATGCAACCAACTAACCCCCTAGCCACTATCAACAGCTACTGCCCCTCCCCAAAGCCAGCTACCAGGTCATCATCCCACTTTACAAACCTCTCTATTCAGATGCCAGCTGTGGGGTTCAGGCGGGCGTCGGACCCTACAGCCGCAACACAGGCACCTCGCCTCAGCTCCACCTGACTAACAAGCCCGTAGCCCTTATGAGCCTACGAACCCCTTTCATGTTAAAGGCCCTATCAAATCTACTAACGCCAAACCAAACCCAGATACCGCATGGCATGCTCCCACCATCCCTTCGATCCTCTCTCTGATGGACAAGTCCTCTAAATCCCTGTGATAACAGCGCACCAAATAATGGCCATTGTTTCCTTAGGCGCCGTCTGTGCCTTACCTTTGACAATGCCGCGTGTTAAAGTTGCCCGTTGCCAACTCACCACCTCTACGTTCGTGTGAAAGTCTATATCCCAAACCGGAGCTGTCAGCGGACTACATTGCTATGGAGTCTCGCATCTTCAACCCTCTTTGGGCAAATTGAAATATCAATAACCCAGACACTCCAACTATCCCTCACATCCTAAAGAATTCATCTATGTCGGACCCTAGCACCACCCGGCACCATAGCATCAATAGCCTTTCTTTTTCCCGTAGTACACCACTCTACGAGACAGATTACGAACCAAGCCCTCCAACTCTAGGCGCTGATTTGCAGCCCGCATATGGATCTTCTACTCAAACCATGAATCTGGACTATTCCGCACCACACAACCTACTTGACCAACCGAATTCCCCTAAACTAAATGCAATTAACAGTATCTTGTTGGTTCCTTCTATTAGTGATAGTGGCTAGGGGGTTAGTTGGTTGCATGCCTGTTGAGCACTGCTTACCGGGCCTGGTCATCACAGTTCCAGGTATATGCAGCGGCTGTATTGCCGCAGTCGTATCATGAGGCCTCCAGGCGGAGGTGCCATGCTGTAGAAATGATGTCACTAGTAGATCAGTTGTCTTGCGACTGAACGGGGATGGAGAACTGCCGGCTAGATTTGTGGAAGACCCTGAAAACGCGGGGTTACGGGTTTGCTGAGGTTTGATTTTGCCATTTATTTTAGCGGACGTAGTAGGTGAGGAGGCAAGGTGCCGACGTTTTCCTGGTGGTTGGGTTGGTGACACATACGGCGTTATCTCCAAGTCTACGGTCGCTGTTGGCGTCATGTGCACCGATGGTAGTGCCGAAGCATCCTCCACCACATGCTTGCTGTTCTGAACTTTCGCCACAGTTAACCTGTGCCTGATGGGCTTAACAGGACATTTTTGTGATAGCCTTTCAGGCGTGTCGGAAGAAGACTGTGCGGCACCCTGGGATAAATTGCACGAATTTTGCGTGGGATCCTGGGGACTGGACTGATGAAGGTCCACTGACGCCGAAGGGGCCATGGAGGTAGCAGGTTTTCTGGCTGAAGTCCTGTTTATAGGAGTATGCGGTGGTGCATCTGCGGGTCCTGTTGGATCAGGGCCAGTGGAAGGCGTTGGTTTGCCCTGCTGCATGCGGAACACCTCTCTTTGTAGAGAAGATTTATTGGTGTTTTTTATGTTTTCAAATTACGTAGCTGCAGCAACACTTCGACAATTACTGAGGGACTCAATGGCTGGTAATTGGGTGAAAAACTGAAACCTCAGAGGAAAGGGGTATCGTGGTGACCGTTTCCACGGCCTAGTGCAATGGCACATATGGTGAGCCATATAGCATGCGTTCAGTATTGTGGCCTCAACAGACTTTGTTGGTAGTCTGTCCGGGACATTTGGCACTATAGCATTGTAAGTGTTCTTCATCCTCCTGTGAGTTTCCGAGGCGATTGCACCCATATAACGGCCGGCTTTGGATAAGATTTTGGAGTCAGCTTGATTTAGTGCTTCGGCAATGATTGTCAGTGGGAAAATCTTTGATAAAGCACACTCATTTGGTTGCCATTCATCATAATTGTCGTTTACCTTTTGTTCCAAATCACGGACTTTACTTTTGATCCCTCTGTATATATCGACCAGTGATACAGAACACGTATTGACAGGTGCCGTTATGTCGGCGTTTGTGTCTCTTTCCACTCTAGAGGCCCGAATGGTTCGTTTTGTATCCGACGGAAAATAACGTTTAAATACAGACTTAGACATTTTTCGAGTCCAAAACGGAGACGGCCGTGTTTGTAGAGGGCGTGGAGGCTAGATCTGACCCGTGAAGAGGTTTTATTGGGCTGCTACACTTCAGAAAGAAAAGTATGTGGACAGATCACCAAGTCACTCAGTCAACAAACATAGTTGCTCGGATCGATCAAGGTTGATTTGCTTGATGTGTAACTGTGTGTGAGGAGAGTGAATGAGGGCTGTGGGACTCGAATCTCAAAGTTGGCCGAAATATCATTGATAGCTTCGGCAGGAGTCTCGTGGGATTTCGGGTTTGAGAAAAATACTATTGGATTTTTCGGTGCATCCAGACTGAGCTTTACTACAGAAACGCCAAACCAAGTGCCGAATAGCCTATAAGGCCGATGAGATATCAACTCACAGCGAGATACGGGTAGATACCCAAATGACGTGATCCATCCGGGAATCAGTATATGCTTTAAAGACAGGGTCGCTAAGGTTAGGCGTAGGTAGGCTTGAACCGGAAGTTCATGGAAAAGATTTATGTCGATATTTCAAGATAACAAATTACGAATTCGTGGTGAAGTGGCGCAGCTGACAGCTCTTAAAATATGATGCTTCAATGTGGATAAAAATTACCACCAGATATGGCACAAAACTGAGCCTAAATGATGGAAAAATCAAAAAACAGGACAACCTGATTTTCACGTCTAGATAACCTTGAACGTCACAAGCACTTGCATGCATACAGTTGTCTCTCAAATCCATCTATACTACGGTTGCCATGCATTTTTTCTACGTTGACACAAAATATCCGTCCATATTTTTGCTTATGTCACAC
The DNA here is from genome assembly GCA_948099385.1 of Fasciola hepatica. Taxonomy (NCBI): domain Eukaryota; kingdom Metazoa; phylum Platyhelminthes; class Trematoda; order Plagiorchiida; family Fasciolidae; genus Fasciola; species Fasciola hepatica. The sequence goes on along the minus strand of CANUEZ040000008.1, from coordinate 4,562,752 downwards.
GGTGATTTGTCTAGCATGCTTTAGGCCTCCCCGGAATAGACCATTATGATCATCATTAATTATTACTGTAGTCATTGAACCTCCTGATCCTGGGTAAGGAAATGGTTTGGAAGTGGCGAAAAATTAAAAGATATGTGAAACGTCAAATTCTACCATGGATCGGGGCTAAATTTGTAAAGGGAGGAACAAAGGGAGGGTCAAAATTGTCCGTTAGAATAAAGTAGCGGCAAAGAAAGAATTAAGGGCCTCGACAACATAGAGGAGAGTACAGGCGGATACATTTTGTGTTGAGCCTGTGTGCGGGATGTCACTACGAGTATTAGAGGTTCTAGCTCTATGCAATAATACCAGCCGAAACAACCTATCTTGGTGTGGCACAGCCTCAATTTCTTGTTTAGAGGTTCAATCCCTTTTTGTTGCACATAATAAATGAGATAAGTGAACCGCACTAACTCTTTCTCATTTTCATCAGCTTGTATAAAGCTCCGGTCGTTTTGGGGTGATTCGGCGCATTAATTTTCTGTTTCTGTTTAGGGGTATTTCAGTCAACTGTGTTGAATGAGATAAGCGGCTCCTTTATAGAAACGCCGAAAAATACCTCGGCCTGGGGAATTTGCGCTGTATTATAGAAAGCTTCTCTTTTAATCGATGAGCACAGCTTGATTTGTCTCGCCCAGGTAGTCCTTTAATTTATGTGATTACGCCAAGACGTGCGTTAGACCCGGAGTAAAGCTGATCCACTACAGCACGCAAGTTGTCAGATAAAATGAAAGTGCCATAGTTCTGGGCGCGAATGGCTGAATGTAAGTGATTCCAGCTAGCTCAGTTGAATGATCTTCTGGCGGTTGGTTAGTGGACGGTTCATATTGCGACCAAAACCTCACACCTTACCGGTAAGTGCTCGCATCCTTGGATGCTACTCACGACCGACGTGTGCGCACAAGATAAGCCCATCGTAAAAATGAGGTCAAGAATGTTACTGCCTATAGCTGGACACATCACATGATCAGTCCATTCTCGTAAACTGATGCGGGTGAAAAAGTGCAGTAGGTGATGCGGGCTTCCAAAGTGGACCAAAGGATGCCTGGTGCAGTAGGATTACCGGCACCAGTTTTGGGCCGATTATGTCAGCAGCAATGTTTGACGCCTCGATGATAGTCGAACAGTTGTTTTGTGTGGTGTGAGGGGGCAGGAGATGAAGGTAGCAAAAAGGTCAGAGCATCCCGTAGTGACCTGTAGTCAAGCTGAACCGGTAAAATATCAAGTTTTGGGTGCTTGTAGGAACTAGGCAACTGGTACGTTTTAGAAGAGCTCTAAGGGTCGGAGTACTTAATGAACCCCGAGCCGGTGTACAAGCCGGGCCGACTAGACCAACCTGGTTGAGATTTTAAACCCGAAAATCAGACACCCGCTAATAAGAGCTTGTGGCGCATTTCATCGCAAAACGGGAAGATATCGCATAGTACTTGATATTCCAAAAATAGGCATAACGGCACAACGTCACGACAACCTAGGAGGAAGTCAAGTACAACCATCTCCTCAATGCAGGTGTTCCCCGAGATCTGGCTTGGTTATAAAAGCCGGACCTTACATTCAGCGAGGCCCACCCAGCCAATGCTGTCAGGCAATGGTTTTTGTCCAAGAAGTGCTGGAAGACGAGACGCAGATCCGTTCGGTGGATGAAGAAAGGTGTGAAAGACCGCTTATCATAAGATCTTCGTCTTGAAGAAACGGGAGTCGATAATGTAAAGCCTGTGGGACGTAAACGGGATTCCAGCCAGATGGAACTAACATTCACAGATGCAAGCCAGCAACCCACGACCTCCGACACACCGGAGGCAAATAAGGGAGCGCCATCGCTTAAATGCCGCCCGAGGAGAGACAAGCTAATGGAGGAAAACGTGGTGTCGAACGACGGAGCCACTGCGGTTCCATACACCAACGCCTGCAGAATCAGGAACAGGTGGGCGGAAATGATCACTAGAGCCGCTCACTGCAACGCTGAAATAGCCGCAGTCTCAGGAGCCTGGCTGCCCCAAAAGTACCATGTTCCACAGTGGGGGCTGGACCACACTCTCTTTCATCCACATGGCCGAGGAAGTGACGCAGCAGGTAGTGAATGGCCCTCCTGCACAGAGAAATGCACGTGAACTTGGAATCAGAAGTGTGCTCTTTTACTGCCAGCTAGAAATTTGGTGCTATTATTGTAAGACGTGAACCAAGAAAACAGCTGTTGCTTGCGTATATGGAATCTTGAACTGAATCTTCGTAGAGGATAAAAAGTGATGGCAACACCACAGCCGTTCCAGCAGTCAGAAAGCGGCTTCAAGAACTAGATGACTTTTTGGCCTGGACTTCATTGGACAATATGTATCCTTCTCTCGGGTAGAGAAGAGAAAATCTTCACTGACTGAATGCACAGCGGGAGCAACACAATTTCGACCAACCCTTGACCAAGTCGCACAGATCCCGTAACCCAAGCATGACTTATTCGTATTTCCTACCATAATGTATTATGAAATGGACAACCGTGCAAAATGATAAACAAATCTCAAATGTGCGATCACATAGACTCGAAAATAAAGCCTAGTTGAAGGTGTGGGGCGAAGGAGCACTTGAGTCACGCCTGTCCAAGTAGGCCACGACAAAGTCGCGCGTTGTGAGAGAACAAGCAAAGTTTGGTTCACAAAAGTGTGAGTGGCACGAAACACAAATCGTGTAGATAATCGAGGGTATTTAAGGAGCCGGGATATTGTGGTTTCCTTGGAGGGCTTTCTAAACTAGTAGTTTTAGCGGGGCTTCGGTTCAGCATATTACAGGGACCACAACGTACGGATCGGGGCAGCTCGTTCGCTCCTTGATCTGGTGGTCACAAGTCATGCAAAACTAACCACTTGGGTTGGATTTACTGACATCATTGGGCATAGGTAATCAAGTCACCATCAAATTTTACTCTTGTCTCAGGCATACGAATGCCGTAGGAAAATTGAGTTTAGATTTTGAGGGGATAAACAGAGAAACTAATAACCAGAGTTGCAGAATAACACTAGGGGATAGAGAATAAGAAAGCTGGAGTAGAAGCAGTACGGCAGAAGATCAGAGGGATCCTTTTGCAGCCACAGGACAGTTTTGACCCACAACAGCAATGTAAGTTAGGGGTAAGCCAATTTGTGGGACACCGGAGGTTAGATGGGCTGGCAAAAGGAGGGACAAAAGCATCCAAGCCCTCATGGTTGCTGATAGCGAACGAGTCTGGTTACGGTACGGCTAGGAGGAAAGCACGACTTTTGTGGATTCAATAAAGGGTTAGGAGAATTTTCGAACTGGCGCTGGCCAAAGCAGCCAAGCAAAAACCAAGAAGCAGCTCTAGTTATGTTCAACCAAAGGCTCCGCCTGAGAATGAATTGGGACCTCTGGTCTGGTCTACCGTTGACCTTGAGCTTGAGCACAATCAGGTCGCTCTTGTCTATCTCGTTTCCCCCTCCACTGCTCTACAGTGACGGTCAACTGCTTCGTACGCAGCACCGATCATTGCGTTGGCCGGGGCACCCGGATAACAACGTTACATGACCATCTACTCATGGCTTCTCTCGTGAGCCCCGCTTTCCAAGGTCTGTCACAACCCGGCCAATCGATCCTGGATCATATACTCTCATCGTGGTGTCCTGCCTCTTACCGTAAGCAGTGATCACCCGTGCCATTACCAAAGGTGCGGGGAGCGATTGGATTACTCACTATGGCTGCGAATATCGGACCTGCAGACCGTCAGCAACAAGGTGGGAGCGCGGTCAGGCTGGTGGATCACATTATCTAGGTTCACTTCATGCAATGAGTTCTATTTTGGGTGTCCAGCACTTTGTCATCCTTACCCACTGGCACCGGTTGTGGATGGCGCACTTGAAATCTCCTCGCCCTGCCGCATCCACTGCTGTCGGTTGAAGATAGTATACCTCCACCCTACATGTTCTGCCACTGTGCTCCCGCCCCACATTCACATCTGTACTCTCACCACTTCCAGTTTTTGTCGTTCTACCTTTATTTGCAAGCCCACCCATTACGACCATAACGGGTCTCACTGCATGATGTCACAATCGTCCTATCGACTTTACCCTGCCAAAACGGGCAATATTCCCTTTGCCCTCCATGTCACCCTTGCCGGCCCCTAGTCTGTAGTAGCTTGGTGCCACCCTACGCTCATTGAAGCTCGTTGGTCGCACTTTTACTTCTCTTTGCCTGCCATTTTTTCACTTTCCTCCTTGTCCTCCCTTCTCAGGCACCTTCCAATTACGCACGAGACCAACCAGTACCCATTACCAACCCCCATGCAAGAACTTGCTGCTCCCACCTGGGCACCTTTTACAGCCACGTTTATTATCCATTTACCACCACAATATATTCCTTGCTTGACTCCCCAATTCGCCTTTGGATCTTCCGCCTAGGCAGTGCCCCGATTAGCACCTTCCGGCTCATTCCACTTGGGAAATCGTCTGCAGGTACGCAGCCCTCCAGTTCCATTTTTCAAACTCCGCCGCACATGTATCTCTTGTGCCTTCTGTTCCATTACGGACTTACTTGTCCTGGTGCTTCTTTTTTCCCGGCCTCCATTGTGTTTCACCCTTAGTAAAACGATTCGATTATCCATCTTTTTCTCGTGTCTCAGGTTAGCAATCCTTTCTAATTTTTCTTATATTGCTCGCAGCAGTTATCCTCTATGTGCTTTTCAGGTTGCTCTACTTTTCCACCTCCCACTCAATGTAAAAACAACGTTACGTAGTGATATTCAATATCACGTTTAAACCGATTGATCTGCCATTATCAGATCTCTGGCTCTATGCTTACTATTTTCTCCCTTACATTGTTCGCCGTTACAACTACTGCATCTTTGCATAAAAGTCCGTCTCACCCCCCAAGTACATTCCCTAATGATACTCTAAACAGCTTCATCCGCCTCGTACCTTTAATCGCTCTGCTTTCCCGGCCGTTTCCACCGTTTCATCTTCTCGCTCTCTAAGGTATGTCCATTTACTAATCCTTTGCTCATTTTCGACCTTCATCGTATGTCACATCTGCACTACTCAGACTACTAGATCCACTCTTACTTGCTTTTTTCGGCCCTTTTCTTCAAAGTTCCTCGTCTGTGAACAGCTCTCCACACCCATCACCACTTCTGTGCTTCCAAAGTTGGTTCTCTCTCTTCGTTGATCCACCGTGTTCACCCGCCGTAAAAAAATCTTAACGCGATTTTACCAAGTTGTTTCTATTCCATTTGACCTAACCATATCTGCTTCTTCCAATCACTGCTATTTCCGTCTTCGGTCACACAACTGCTCTTTGCTTCTGCCCCTCTTATTCACATATATATATATGTATAAATGCTCATTTGTTCTACGTCCTCCAGTTCCTTGCGGGCCATTTCCTCAGTTTTCTGACTGCTGCCCCCCAGGATATTTGTCCATTTTCTCTATATTTTTGATTCACATCCACAGCCTCTCAGTCCTTCAAAATAATTTTTCCCGTCTGACTCACTCTTCAGGTCTCGATTTGCTCGCTTCCTGTGTCACAGTGAGTTTTTCCCTGTCGCTGATTACTGACTGCAGCTTAACAGTGCTCTATTGCTATCTGATCCTACGCCAGACAACCCAATTTCTTCATCATCGTCACTTGTTACCACAGTTTCTTATACCGATTTTTGGTCCTCATGTAAACCTGTCAGCTTTTGGTTATCTCCACTTACGTCAGTCATATCCTCCATTGAATATAGACTTTCACCTTCACTGGGCATCCAGTTAAATCCTTCTTTGGGTTCAATCAAACTCCCTCCGTCATTTTCTGGAGTGCATACCTTTCTCACACATTTATCTCTCACTAATTTCCCCCCTAGGTTCGCCTATCCCCAGTCTGTCGTGTATTTTTCTACTTTTTCATGAATCTGCCTGTCCATTTTATCATTAGTGAAAACCAGATCGTGCACCTGGCACGTTTCGGGCGTCCCTGGACTTCCCCGGGTGTCTCCTGTCATCGATATAGTTTCCATTCAGCTATCTTGTGCAGTAATAAGAATTACAGCTTCTTAGGGCATTCCAGTAACCCGCAGAAATTCAGGTAATTTTTCTCAGCGGTAAATTCTAACTTGGCTTTAGTTCATCCCCACTGTTTTGTTTCACTCACAGAATCTTTCTAATGCTTCGAAATGCCACGTGCAGCAAAGAAGTCTTCCAGCAACACCCGATTCTGTCATACTTCGGTTACTAGCGGAAATAAGCTTGTCCAAAATGCTGCGGTCTTAAGCCGTGCTCGGTTGACCTCTGTGACTTTTCAGGCTTGGCGACGGAAAGAACGGCTGCTTTAGGCCAAAGCATTTCAGATGTAAAATCTCGGTTAATAAACTTGGAAGACACGATATCTAAAATCTCCCTTCTACTGTGCATCACTGAATGCGTCGAACATTCTACCCTACAAAACCTGAGGGCGGCCGGCCGCTTTATCGACTCTGTTTCGCCCGAAATTCTCGTAAGATTGAGGAACTCCCGTACTGCAGTCGTGTTTAATGTCCCAGAGAGGATTTCTTTCGGGCATGTCTCGCATACACTGTTGAATGCATGTGGTATGGCCCACTTTCCTCGTCAAATGCCAAGGTTGCTTCAGCACGTTCAGAGCTTCAGCTTTCCTATCTTGGCGCTATTTTTAGATGATCCATCTGTCAAAGAGTTCATTAAAATGCGTAACACTATAGCTTTTAATTCCCTTTATAGGAACACAAAGATAGCGAGGATGAAACCCCTCTTCAAAAGGGAAATTACTAAGTTTCTTGACTTTCTCCACCAGACTGAAGCCTGATAATCCTGAGCCCTCAACACGGACAGCTGATCACTCCACCGCTTCTTCTAAATTCGCCACCACTTCTTCACACGCGCCTCCGGCTTCTTCACAACCAATAGCTGCCTCCCCATCTGCTCTCGTACTGAACTCTTAGAAACCTGATCCCGTTACTGTTGAGTTAGACATTTTCGCTTCTGCCGTCTTACTGCCACCCAGTAAAAGACGCTAACTTTTGCCTCGCTCTCCCACTTCATCTCCTGTTGGGTCCAGCCCCAACTCTTATTTGCTCTCTGTTCCCCTCGGTGATAAACTATCCGCTGTCCAGAGGAATAAGTCTACCAGTCTCCCCACCTCTGTCACAAGCCCCCGCTTCATCCAAATGTCACTTCTTAAATCAACTCGCCTCAACGCACGGAGTCCGGTCTCGACCTTAAAAAGCGTCCATCGTCCCTATGCGTTGGTAGTCCCTACAAATTCACCGCATTCGCTGCCCACCAATACCGAAATATGGCCTCCAAGCGTCGTCCGCTCTGTCTCACGTCGTACTCCTTACTCTACAACTATCTCTACCTCTCCCGATACTAAATGCTCCATAATTATTGTTCGCCCTACTTGCCTTGCCCCTCCCATGGAGTGCAGCGCAACCCACTCTTCTACATCTTAATTTCTCAAACATACTCATATCTGCCCTCTACACTCCCCTCAGTCAATACTCAATTTCGACTGCCGGTATTCCTCAACTGCTCTCAATCACCCCCATCTACTTTCAACCCGCCAAACTTCACAGTTTTTCCCTTAGCTCTGGAATTTCCCCCTCCGTTGATGCCCAATTGTCCCAGTCTCTCGCATTGCAACATTTACTCCAGCCCGACTGGAAGCCATCCCATCTGAACCCCCACTAGCCCCAACATCAGTATATTCCCCTTTGATCCTGATCACCCCTTCTTCCAACCGCGATAGCTTGCCTTCTTCCAACTTACTCTGCCCCCCTGAAGTGCCTATACCACCCCCTTCACAAACGACGTTTCTTTAGCCTTATCTAACTCTTGTTCTATTCTTGATAAACTCCCGCACCTCGAAAAAGTGTCTCCACGTATAATTACATTACCTTGGTAACGGAATCCTGTCTGCCTGAGAGCACTTCCAATGATCAAGTATCTCTGGTAGTGTATAATCTTCTAAGGACTAACAGACCGAACCTTCACAGTGGTGGGTGACTAGCCCATGTCAAGGAAATCCACTCCACGACCCCTCTTTAACAAACTGCGCTCGATTCTATTCCCGAATCTCTCCGGTTCTCTGTCAACCTCCAAAGCACTGTTCTGCACATTGGCTACGTGCATCAATTGCCGAACTCCCCGGGTTCTCTGTTTCCATTTGTTGTTAGATCTTTCGAATACCTCTCTCCTTCCTTCCTCTCGGAGCCAAGCTTATCGCGGCTGACTTTATTCTCCCTATATTTGTTGGGCTTCCCCCTCGGCTGTTCCAAATCTTATGGACTTAATAACTAGTATTCATCTTGGTGGATGGAAGCAACGTGTTTCCGAACCTACCAGATACGGGAACATACTAGATCCGATATTTACTCACAATATGCCTCTCATCGACGTTCCAGAAGCATAGAATCTTTGCACGGCAGAGACCATAAAATGGTTATCTGCCATCTGCCCCTTAAGTGGCCCGCCTAAGCCCGCACGTCCCTCCAACAATACATTCCTGTGCAGAAATGGGGCCTTGGTAATCACGCTTATTCACCAGAAAGACTGGGGTGATTATCTCCTAACCGATGACCCTCAGCCTGCTGTGGATATTTTACACTCCTTCTTTTCCAACAGTCTGAACAAATGGTCTAATGCTTCCCAGACTGTGCCTAATAAAGGGTCCCCTGTCCAGCCAGTCCACAAGAAGTATCATGAACTTCTCAAACAACTGTATAGTTCCAAAGACTTTTTAATTTTTTATTCGTTTAAACCGTCTTTGCGCACTTATTTAACGACGGGATAATAGGTGACTTAATGACCAGGAAGCCAAGGCAGTGAGTCATCAAAACAAGTCGCACCATTTTATGTTGCATAAATCTAGAAACGCTGACAATGAGGCCGATTTCCTTCTTCTGATTGTAGATTATACCTCATCTATCAACTCCCCGCCTAGCAAAGCCGAAGCCTCCAGTGCATTCTTTGCTTCATTCATGGATCCAGACACCGCCATTGCCCTTCCCTTAACTTAACCAGTTACTTAATCCGCCCTTTCTACGATACCTTTCGATGCCAGAGGTATTTCTAGGCTTTTCCAATAGTAAACCCTCTCCCCAATTAGGCCCGATGGTCTACCACCAGTTGTACTTGTCAATGGTGGACCGGATCTCCCCCTTTTATCTGCATAACCTTTTCACTCTTTCACTTATTGGTGGCACCCCACCTGCTAGTTGGAAGCGCTTGGTAATCGTTCCTACTCATAAAAAGAGAACTCTACGTGAGATATCTAATTATCTTCCTATGAACCATACCACCATTTTATCCAAAATAATGGAAAAAATAGTTAAAGATCATATTATTACCCACTTATTAGGCCACAGCCTTATTATTACCGACCAACATATATTCCTCCGTTCACGGTCCTGCATGAATTTTCGGCACGATCTTCTGACTCTCGTCACTGACTCTACAGAAAGTAGGAAACATTTTGTTGCTTTTTATCTGGACTCATCCAAGGCATTTGATTGCGTGCTTCATCCCACCTTTTAACAAAGCCACGATCATTTGGTTCTATCGATCTATTAATTTCTTGGTTTCCATACTTCTTACCCCATCGTTTTCAGGTTGCTTTGATTACCGGGCACACCTCTAGCCCTAGGACTTTTACGGGCGACGTTATTCATGGCAGCGTTTTAGGACCCATTTCTTTCCTGCAAAATATTAGTGGTTTGTTTCTGACAATTTTAAAAGCACGCCGTTCTTGTTCGCGGAGGACGACAAGATGGTCTGCACTTTTCCGCTTGGCACCCTCAGTACTACTTTCCACAAAGTCCCCGCTGACTTGGCCGCTCTGGATAAATGACGCTCAACCTGGGCGATGAAATTCTCCGCCGATAAGTGTATTTTTCATGCTTACAAATGTCATTTTCCCCCGGGTTCTTATGCTGGGGTTCTAAAGATCGATGTCTTCTTCATGGGCTCGATCCTCAGATATGCTGGCGTTAGTCAAATATAACATATGGCTAGCGGTAAGCTGTGATTTTAGGGACTGGCTAAACTGGGTTATTGACGCACATTTGCGAATAACCAGGGGAAGCTTGTTCCAAAGCTTTGAATATTTAATGAGAAAGGAGTCGGATCTTATTTCCAGTCTGGACTGTGGGATGGTAAGACTAAAGTCCCTGTGGCGCAGAGGGTAAGATGAAGGTAGTGAGAACTGTATAGAGTTGGTAGGAGTGAAAGCAAAACGATGAATATGTCTACATAAGAAGCACAAGTCGAGCCTGGCATGTCTAAGCCTTACAGGGTAAAGTTTTAGTAAAGCGCATCACTTTATAGCTCAGCGGAGAAGAATATTCTATTAGCTTCATGGTGAAGGTTCGCTGGACTTTCTCAAGGCGTATTCTATCCGAATTAGACATTCTAGAGAAGATTATAGGGCGATATTCGAGGTGGGGTCTTGCATGGGCTTGGTGTGTAAGGAAAATACTATGTTTTATTTTAAATGATCTGAGGACTAGGCCTATTATCTGTCTGGCCCCGGCCGTCTGAAATGAGACATGTTCCGAGAATTGTAGATTGTTAGTGTATCGAGGCCCAGGATCCTTCGCTGGTGAGCTTGGGGCGATGGGTACTTGGTTCAGTGACAGAGTTCCGAGAGGGACTTGACATCCGTGGGTTGTGTAGAAGCTTTTGGATGTCGAGAAGCACATCTGCCATGAAGTGCACCATTGATCAGGTTTCTCAAGATCATTATCTATTTCAGACAGCGCTGTGCTCAAATCTTTATGGCGGAACTCATAAACGATTTTGATGTCGTCGGCGAAGAGGAAAGGTGTGCTGTGTTGCACAACCGAAAAAATGTTTTCAATATAGAGTAGGAAAAATAGCAGACCAAGTACACTTCCTTGTATGACTCCACTAGTGACAGGCACCGGTTGCGATAGATGACCATTAGCATATACAAACTGGGTTCGGTCCGACAGGTAGGAAGTGATCCATGATGAAGGCGGGTCATGGATACCGTAGGCCCGGAGTTTTGTTAACAACCGGGAGCGAGGAACTCGGTCGAATACCTTGGTGTTATCAAGGTTGATGAGAATCATAGGTTTTTCGTCGTCAGCTGCTGTGGTCAGTAGGTTGAAGAAATCGAACTGGCACTTGGTACAAGAACTTTACTTTAGGAAGCCATGTTGGCCGCTGTAAATGAGGTTATGGGAAGTGAGGTAATCGGACATCCGCCGTTTAATCAAACACTCCATTACTCTGGCAGCTAAAGGGGTATGGTTACTAGGACGATAATTTGAAGGGTCATGCACTGGACCGTTTTTGTGGATAGGAATGATGGTTGAAGTTTTCCACTGGGATGGAAAAATGCCATGTTTAAGGGATGAGCTATAGAGTTTCATAAAGATAGCAGCAACGTCAGTTCCATAAAGATGAAATAGTGCTGGTGGGATGTCGTCATAGCTAGGGCGGGAGGGGGGGTCCAACAAGCAGCAGTAGGTGGGCCACTTCGTTCAAAATGAATTCCATGTCGGAGAGAACTTGCTTGGTGGCGAGGGGTACGGGTGGCGGATTTGAAGTGGCGTCAGTGGTCATGGATTCTGAAAAGAAGGTGTTCAGCCCCTCGGGGATTTCAGTTGCAGATTTAATCTGCGTGTTGTTTTCCCAATTTAAATAGGACATCCTCGAAGGCTCCCTCTGATTTCTGCTCTTTAGCAGTCGGGACAATTGGTATGGTCTGTCGGAAAGATTCAAGGCCGAGTGCTCCCGCTTTCTCAGCAGTTCATTAGTCCAAAGACTGAGGGTTACAGAGAAAGAGTGGAGTTGCAATAGTATGGAGGAGTCTTTTGTTTTATTAGATCTGCAGTTTTGCATGTTTGTTTTGCAACCTTGTTTAGTAAGAGCTGCGGGCTTGAGAGCGGTTGGTCCCGATGGTGGTGGTTGCTGACAAGCAGCTACGTAGCCTATAGTAGAGTACGTCACTGGCGAGCAGAGGGTCGTGCTGTAGGAAGAAGTCATCCCAGTTGAAGGATCGAAGCATGGGCTTGAAGTTCATCCAGTTGATCGTGTGCAGGGGTTGTTGAGATGAGCTACATATGTGGTCTATGTGTCCGGCTGTAAATCTGCAAGATACCACTCTATGGTCACTGCCTGGGAAAAGGTTGAGGGCGGTAGTCATCGCGTCCAATAGGCCAATGGTAAATATCAGGTCTAGTATGCTGTTACCTCCGGTTGGTATCAATAAGTGCTGGACCCAGCGCCCTGCGTGTATGGTCTAAACGAAGCTCGTGAAGTATTGGGGTGATGACATGGTGTCCCAGCAGATATTAGATGCACTGAAATCGCCAGCAATGATTTTTGACGAGGAGGGTAATAGTGCAAAGTGGTCAAAAGCATTGACTGCGTGGGCCAGGTCCGTGATGTTCGAATGGGGTGGTCGATAAACGCAGCCGATATGGAGTGGAGAGTTGGCCAGGAGAACAGTTACCCATATTGAGTCCTGAATTGAGTCCAGTATCGGATCAGAGAGAGGAATGGCAGGGAAGCTGTTTTTAACGTAGATTAGACAGCCTCCTCCACGATGATGACGATTTTTCATGAAGGTTTGATAACCGGTAATAGAAATTATGTCCAATGGGACAGAATCATTTAGACAGGTCCCGGTTATGACATTGATGTCGAAGTCGGAAGATAGTACTATATTATGGGGAGTAAAGGTTTTGTTCAGTGATGAGCGAGCGGTAATGAGGAGAAAGGTAAGTGCAACTGTATCGTCATGGCGTGGAGTAGGAACAACCATCGGCGGGTGTTGGTGGCTAACTCCACCGAGGTGGTAAACATCATCAAGTGGACTCAACGTCAGGATTGTGAAGTATAGAATCGATGGAGTATAAACAGGGGTTAAAAGTGGGGAGCCCGCTATTTGAAGAAGGGGTGAGGCTGGGTTGGGAAGGTGCTGTCAAGAAAAAATTGGTCGTTTGCGTAGGTGGGATTTCCGGGGTGGTTGAAGTAGCCAGGTGGGAGATTGGATGCCGAGGCAATTGGTAACGGCAAGTGGGATGGTAGAAAGTGTTGACTGGGATACGCAGGGGGCGGGTATTTACCGCTGGACCAGGACCGACGAAATAATCGTAGTTGGTTGGACTGGCCCATCCTGTGTTCAGGAAAGAGTGTGAAGCTTGAAAATCGAAGCCGTTGGTTATAATTCAACTGGGGGTTACTTGTTTGTATCATTGAAGGAGAGAGAAATTGGTTACAGGGGTTCGACGGGAGGTGCGGGCGCTCAGCCAGATGACTGGGAAACTGTATCGGGATAATTAGGGAATATGGTATGTTTGATCCCGATGCATGATGATGCCTTACCCTGTGGCCGTTTACGCCTGTACTGTAAAGTGGATTTGGGAGGACCTTGTCGATTAGCCGAGGTACCAAGCTAATACAGCGAGGTGGGTTTGCCTGCTTTAGGGTGATGCACGGTTGCGTCCTGCTCGCCAACAAGCATCAATTATTTGGGGTGTACTTGGAGTGCTTGGTCGGGGCTCTGAATGAGGCTCCGAGAAGACTTACGGGGGGGGGGGTAACGTCTCCTCTTCCCAAAATAGCGTCCACGGTCCTAGCTCGCAAATCCTGAAGATGCGTTGGTAGCACTCGAGTGATACTTTCCATAGTCTGTAATGAGTTGAGGTCTGACATGCAATTCATCTGTGTGAGGGCAATTTCACAGTTCAGCATTTTCAACGACAATTTGGTCGGGGCATCCGAATCTTCCACCAGAGGCCTCAAACCGTGCAGTAAGCCGTCAGTCAATGAACGAGCCACTACATGATCTTGTCCATACAGATCCCTTAAGTTTTCCCTAGCCCTATGGTGTGCCAGTGGTGGAGGCAACATAGCACATTCGGCAATAGCATCCCTTGCTTGTCCCTTGCAGTAATGCATCAAATAAAGTAAACGCTGGCCATCGTCTCGTACTCTACCTTCGACGTAATATTCGAACTGTTCCGCAAACCTCCAGTACTTTGACAAGCAGCCAGAAATGACTCCAGTTCCACCCTGGGTAGGTCCAAACGATAATCCACTGCAGGTTCCGCCACTGGAACCAAGTTTGTTGTTCGTGGTGCATCGTTCTGCACATGGCAGTCACCAAGGTAACGAGAGAGATGTTCACTGACCATTAATTCACCCTTGAATTCATCTCTGACTAGATTTTCATCTCCCTCAGCGAGTGCCAAAAGCAGTACCCCCACTTCCGTCTCATTCCTAACCTGCAGCAGCTTGCTTTGCTTATCTAACTAATTGTTCTGCAACCTGCTTCTCCTTCAACTCAGCTGACAACAGATCAGCTCTAGCTCCATGGAAAACCGAGCTAACCCTAGAACAACCTGATACACTGGAGCCCGAGCAAGAAACATGACCAACACCTACGGGCAAAAGTGCTTGGTTTACCTGCAGGGTATTCTTCTTGGATTCGGGAAGGTTTGCCGATTTGCTGCGTAATTTCATGTCTCAGCAACTGCCAAGGATATTGAGTGCTGCAAAGTCCAGCCACCGTAGCGACCAATTTCGACACAATCCAAAACAAAGTCGATTCCAAACAGCTAAGGTACTATATACAAAAATTAATTAATAGTGTTCCTTATGGGCTCTTTCGCTCCAAATTGGACAACAAACCAACAACTCTAGCTGGGTTACAGCAATAAATTAGATACAGAAGATGAGATTACCAAATACAGTCGCAACGAAGTTCAAGCTGAGCGACTCTCGCTCGAGGCAACGGTAGGAGTCCAGTTTGTGACAAAGATTTAGAGAAATAAAACAAACAATCGGAATTCCAGCAAAGATAGTTCATACGAATGATAAATGTCGTTCGTAACATGGATGCTATGCATGGAACGGGGTTTCCTGAACCCCTTTACACAGGCCCCCAAAATCTGACCCAGATTTTTCCCGCGCACCGCTAGGTGTGGTCGGCTTCATGCATCGGCTCGCCCTACGGTTCCCCAGTGCCTAAAACTTATCACCGTCAATAGCAGCTCACAGTCGGACAAGTGGATCAACTCTCAGTGGTCCCTCCCGGTTCGGCAGATCCGAAGACCCGTCTCCCACTTGAGGAGAGTTGGCCTTTGAACTTACACCACCAGTGTCCGGTTCGCCTTCAATAAGACATCTTTGGAATGTCACAGAGCACTCATCCTTCATTAGTTCGCACTGTTGCCTTTCGTACCAAGCCTTTGTCCGAAAAGGAGATGCTTTCGATGACTCCTATCGGCCACCGGCCACGCGGCAAAACCTCCGAAACTAGGAGCACTACATCACCCGATCTAAAATTGCGTTCTCGAGTTATCCACTTCTGCCGCTGTTGTAATAGTGGAAGATATTCCCTGATCCATCTCTTCCAAAACACAGACGCTAGGTAGTTTGCCTGCCTCCACTGACGAACCATTCTATCGCGCAACAAATCCGTCGGAATATCTCGTGGGTTCGCCCTCAGGATAAGTAGGTCACTGGGCGTGAGTACTGGCAGATCACAACAGTCCGAGGTCAAAGGCACTAGCGGTCGTCCGTTTACTATCCGCTCACTTTCCGTAAGGAATGGTAACAATATTTCATCAGCCATCAGCTGCTCGTCACAATCTGAAAGAAGTACTCTGCTAAGCGAGCACACCATGATCTCCCGTAAGCCACCACGATGACTAGCATGTGGACGATTGAAGTGCCACTGCACGCCCCGTTGTAACAATCTGTCAGCAATCTTATCACTAGACCAGTTTCCCATTAGGTTCTTTAATTCCTTTTGAGCCCCAACAAAGTTTGAACTGTTATCACTAAGAATCTCGGACAGTGCCCCTCTGCTCGACATGAAACGCAGTAATGTCATGATGAATGAATCCGTGCTTAGAGAATAAGAAACTTCAATACGTACCGCACGCATCTGGAGGCAAGTGAAGATGCATCCATATCGTTTCTTCATGCTGCGCCCATGTTTAACTGCAAATGGGCCAAAGTAATCTATTCCAACCTACTCGTACGGAAACCAACCTTGTTGGACTCTAATGGCTGGTAGAGTAGCCATCATCGGTTTGCCTACGACCGCCAAAAGCTCCCGTCATTTCCAACATCCTCCAAGTACTCGCTTGACAGCAGCTCCCCCCTGTGCAATGCAAAATCTTTTGCGAAGTTCCGCGAGTAACTGGGAAGGTCCTGCGTGTCCTTCTGTCGCAAGATACCATTGGATTATCGAGTCTGTAATCGGGTGAGTCTTGGGTAGTATCACCGGATGTTTCACATCCTGGAGCAGACTGGAGTAGGTCAGTCGTCCTCCTACATAAATAGTCCCATTTAATGAAATTGGATCGAGTTTTATTTAAGTCCTATTCATCGGAGATTTGTTAGTGCATAGGTTATTGCTCCTGTCTCGTAACCATTTTAACTCTTCGCCATAGACCTTAGCTTGTACAATCAGAATAACGTTTTCCTCCGCTTTAGCAATGTCGTTTAACTCCAACGGACCAGTTGTCAATCCTAGATCCGTGCGCTCGCCTCTCATGATTGCAAAGTACGATTTAAAACGGGTTAACCAAACTACCGTCTTCGGCATGTGAAACCAACTGAAGTACCGAGCTAGAAGTGCTTCCGTCCATGTATCCTGCAACACTTTGAGAACTGTACTCAAAGGCTGCCTCAACTCAACGTTTGGTGGTCCTGCATTAACCGTGGGACTGGTCGGCCATGAAGTTTCATCGTTCATTAAGAATTTAGGACCTTCAAACCAGAAGCTAATATCACTTGATGATGTTGTGCCTCTTGATGCCAAGTCTGCAGGGTTAGCCTCCGATCTGACATGACGCCACTGCCAGGGTTCCGACCGCCGATGGATTTCGGACAAACGGTTCGCATCGTACGTACTAAATCTGGTTTCTAGTGTTGTTTATGTAGTGCAACACTATAGCAGAGTCCGTCCAGTCGTAAGCCTTACCAAATTTGATTCCAGTTTCTTCCACAGGAATCCGAGAGACTCTAACGACCAGTCCTGCTGCGGCTGACTCCAATCAAGGGATCTTTACGGTCTTCAGAGGGGCTACCATTGACTTAGAGAACAATAGGGCACAAAACGGGGCTATGTCCCTTGAAACCATTCTGGAATACGCCATCATGACATGGCCAACTTCAGAAGCGTCACAAAATAAATGAAGCTGTACACCTTCGTTCAGTGAGTCACCTCTAATAATAGAACGCTGAATTTTGGATACGCGTAGCTATTCAATACCTCTTAACCAGTCATTCCAGCATGATAAGGGTTCTTCTCCTATTGGGTCGTCCCAACCAAGCTTCAAGCGACACGGTGATTGCAATAACAGCTTGCCTGGCAGAATAAAAGATGAAACCAACCCTAGTGGGTCGAATGCGGATGATGCTATAGACAACAAGCCACGCCTTGTTTGAGGTTTTTCGAGTATTGCGAATGAAAAATGGAACGTGTCTTCTATTGCGTTCCATTCTAACCCCAACCTCCTCTCTGGCACAGGCGCGCAATCATCTATTTCCAAAGCAAGATGGGCCAGCTCCGATTTATGTAAAATATCCAGCACCTTACGATTACACACCCAATTATGAAGCCGGGATCCGCCTCGTGATAGCACTTCACTCATCTGGATGGCAAAATTTTGCATTCTCCGGTTTGGGCAAAGAAACAAGACAGTCGTCTACATGGAAGTTGTTATACACGGCCCTGGAGACGTAATCCTCATACTGTCCTCCCCAATCGTCAGCCGTGCGACGTGACGCAAATTTCGCACAGAATGGGAAGGAAGTGGCACCAAATAGATGGGCATTCCTTTGATGTTCAACAAGATTACCAACTTGTTGACTATTTTACCACAATAGGAACCTCAATGCTCTTTTGTCTCCCGTCGGCACTCGAACCTGCAAGAACATTTCTTCAATATCCACAGCCAACGCGACAGATTCCTTTCAAAAGCAAAGCAACAATCCAACTAAGCTTGCTGTCGTATCCGGTCCCTGTAGCAAGTAATCAGTCAAACAGTCAAACACCACCCGCAACTTGATAGGCTTTTTAGGGTTTGTAAATGCGTGATGTGGTAAGTACCACTTTGGCTCAAATCCCATTTTTAGCTGTACATCGGGCACTAGAATTTTGTGAATATTTCATCTTATTGAGTAACATGTTACACCATGATCATGCGTTTGCGCGTGCCTCCCGACCATGGCCGAGAAATATATCAATATTATATTAACTGGGCGTGGCCCTTGATCACATAACCCTCTATTATTGTAGAGTATTTTTCAAGAAACTCAGGGTCACGCGCAAACATTTCCCTCAAGCTGTTCATTCTCACTTAGGCCACAATAAAACTATTTGGAAGTCTCACTTCAGGGTTCCTTCACTGAAGTGCAACTTCAAAGTATCCGTTCAACCAGGTTATGGCATTGGAAACCATATCAACAGCCTGTTTGTCTTCCAGTGGAGTAGGGTTTTTTATGCACACCCATTGCAGAAATCGGAGTTGTATAGTCGATCGATCAGTTCTGCTAAGTTATCTATTCCCCTCCTAATTGAGGTTACTGTCCTCACAAAGCGTGGTTCCCGGTTTATCGGACCAAGAACAATCCACCTTAAAAAATCGTCTGCACGGCATAATGTCGTTTTCTTTAACCGCATCTTTGCTCTACTGCCCAATGTGCTTCTGAGACATCGGCACCTACCAGGATTCGCACTCTCGAACCTTCCAGATTCTGTCTTTGGACGCAATGTGGGTGAGTCCAGGATAAAATGTCCGCAGCTGTGCAGTACTGGACTGCTTGGATTGGTAGCCTATCAACAAGAAGGGCTCTTTCTATATTCACGAAATCATTCTCTGACAATGAGTTCAGTCGCAGCTCTGTTATTCCCGAATTCCAAGTGGTAGTCCCATTTACGGTCGAAATCGAAAGTGAGGTCGAAGATGCCTTCAGGCCCACCAGCTCCATAATGTCTTTTTTGTTAAATTCACACCAGACCCGCTATCCAGCAGAGCGTAGGTCTCCACAGAGTCCCCGGTCCGTCTTTTCGCACTGGTAACACACCTAAACTGACCCGACTTTCTGGCTTAAGATTAGCCGCACAATTATTGGTCCACTTCCTAGGTCTTTTTGCATTGTCCGTACCCAGCTTATCCAGCTGCGGCCCTTGTGTTGTATCTTGCGTGACTCAATCGGCACTTTGTTTCTGTGCAACGTGCAGTATGGGGAGGTGCCGTTTCGGACAACCTGGTGTTGAAAATGGTTTGGAAACAGAACAGTTGCCGGACAGATGTCCATATATGCGACACAAAGAACAAGCCTTGATTTCTTTGACCAATGCTTTAAGACCGGGTATATCACGAGACGGGAATGGCTGACATTCCTCAAGTATGTGTATTCCGCTACATACCGAGCACCTATTAGCGGCGACCAACAAAGTACTACCCTGATTTGGAATGAACCGTGTCGCTTCTGGATGCGGGGTTCGTGCATAATTCCTCCAACTGGATGACCACGAATACTCCTGAGCTTTGCTATTGGCATCCAGTTTGCCAAACCTACTTCGAGCAATCCGTGCCTCACGGGACACTAAGCGCTACAGATCTTGGAACCTCGGTTAATAGTAATAATAATAGTAATAATAATAATAATAATAATATTATAATAATAATAATAATAATAATAATAATAATAATAATAATAATAATAATAATAACAATGGTATATTTCTGGACGGTGGTCGAGAGGCACGCATGTTAGCATGAACAGAGTTTACAATATCACTGAATGAGATGGAAAATTCACAAACTTCAAAGAGAGATTCGGACATCATAGCAACAATGGAATAAGACTGAGGGGAGTTTAAATGAATAAAAATGACCAAAGAATGCAAGGTGAATACGAATGGATTTCAAGTCAACTACGGCAATAGTAATGAATCGGCTGGATGTAGGAATGTTCAGACGGACTTTGTCTTAGAAAGCAGGAAATACAATATTAACAAGAATTATGCAAAAAATGGTCAGTAATGCATATTTATGTTCACGTAAAAAGGTAGTTGGTGTCGAGACAAAGGAGGCAGGGAAGAATTTCATGAAGGTTTGTACAGAAATACTAATTTTCATAGATTTGCGGATATGAAAAGGAATAATACCCGCCGAAAAGGTGAGACAATTTCCATGAGAAGTAGTTTGTGTCATCTGGTGTAGGCAGTTCGCCGCTGGTGGAAGATGGATGAAGTTACAGAGAGGAATAATCAGCAATCGGAATGCCGTGTCCACGAGGAACAAAATAAGGCAAGACAAGGGTGAAAACCTATGCAATAGACCATGTTGTGCTGGTAAATTGGCGAATACATCATTCTGTTGAGAATCTTGTGGCTTTTCTGTGTCCGTGTTGGGCTTTTTGGTCAAGGGTTGGCTGCTGTTTTTGCCCGCTGTTTCATCGTGGGAAGGAGGCGGGCATTGCCGAATATGGACCGATCAATATTTAATCAGGAGTCCTCGCACGGTGGCTTCGACATCGAGAAGGTCTTATAGTGAGAATTCCCCAGTAAGCCTCGGAGGGGCATATGCAGCAATACCAGGACTTCTTTTGGGCGAAACCCGGTGGTTAGATCGTGTTTGAGATGGCCAGCCTTTGGTGGGGTTGCAGACGGGCAGAGAAAAAGATAAGCTATCTACACGATATATTACAGCCAGGCAACGTGATGGCCGGGTGGTTCGTAAATTGGAAATGGAGGAAAGCAGTCTGGGAGATGTTTCAGCTGAGGGTTAGCGTGAGCAAAATAACAGATAAGAGTACGGAGGTTGAAAATGAGGCATAATGGTCTAAGTGGAATGAGGAGTCGTTGGTATTGTGATTCGGTGTTCGTGAGGGCTAACTGGGCTCATACTGCTAGGCAAAGTTATTGATTGCAGATTCGGCCGTTCACCGGGAAGTCTTATCTTAAGGGGTTAATAAAGCCGTGGAAGTGCATTTTGGCTAGGGTCGGAGGGCTACGTGCGAAAAAAGCTTGGCAACACGAAGAAACTTGAATGGCAAGTTTGCACACTAGGTCTAGGGGATATATGACAAATCCCACGGTGGTGTTTTACAGGTCACAAGGAAGCAGCTGGGACACACGCTGAAGTCCACGCGGAGATTTTCCCACTTTATTATCCGTTACCACAGGTTATCTTTCCTCCGAACGGTAGCCTGCTGGAACTTGACTCTCCACTTCTTGGGGACCCTCCATTTGCGCCTTCTTATTACTGAATAGTGCATGTTACTGGCCCTGAATCTAAACTCACCTTTTTATGGACTGCTGTTTCTCCCACATACACCAGTTCACTTTCACGAAATTGGCCCATGTCCGCCTGCTTCAAAACTCATTCCGTTTATCGAACTCCGGTAAATCCGTCATTCAGGGTCTGCATTGTCTTCATGGATCGCTATCCACTTCGCATGCGACGATTTTCCCACCTTTTCTTCTTGTTCAAAATTTACTCCATCTGCAGAACCTTAGTTGGTCTCTGGTTTCTTGGGCTTGCATCATTATTGTTCATAATGCCTCCTTAGCACTGCGTGAACTATTTTTTCGATATCTTCACCGCGCACCACTGCCCAGCATGGGTTCGAAACTGGTTTGAAACAGCCGCGCAAACCATTATCAGAATGATCCATTCAAACTTTTCCTGTCTCTGTTTTTTCATCTCTGATACTCTCGACTTTCATACTTGGAATTTGTGAACATTCCATCTTATTGCGTAACGTGTTACGCCATGATCATACGCTACAGCGTGCATCTCGACCATGGCCGAGAAATATACCAATATAATATAATCCAAATGGCAAGTTTATATGATGGATCCAGAGGATGTATGACAAATCCTATAGTGGGGTGTTACGAACGTTTGAGCAATGCGTAGCCAAATTCGCAACGGATCCCGAAATCAGAAGGCGATTATCCGTGATAATTCTACGATACTAGATTTTTAAAATAAACAATGACGTAAACAATATACAAACCTCAATAATACGATCACAAAGTCTCAACAACGAGAAACCGAATAGCAGCGTGTGAGCAGACAGCACGTGCGTCACGCAGGTCCTGAACAAGGATGTGCCAAAATAGCGCTCTGGGCGCGAACAAACAACAATTGGTCCAGAAAAAACAACCAGTTCGTAAAGACAAGTCAATAGTGTATGGAAATGAGTGATGTTGGGAAAAAACACTGAATCGCGAGGGAAAAAGGGGGATTTTCCACGACCGGCTGTTACACCGCCCACCAAAATCCTCCTGGATCCTTAGCAGAGTCAAAGGTTCGGTATAAAGGTACTGATTCTTCCTACCTGCCTAGGCCCTGCTGTCAGTGCGCGCGTCTAATGCTCGTCGTCGACGTTCTACTACTGGTCGCACCTAACCCATTGGCTACATAGACGTGAGGCTAGTCTACATCTTCCACAAGACCAAATGACCGATGGCGGGCGTGAATGGTCACATAGACGTTGTCCTCGTAAGGGGCCGTCCGGTCCTGGATGTACGCGCTTGAATGTGTGTGTGTGTGTGTGTGCGTGCGTGTGTGTGTGTGCCGGGGTTACAATGAAATCACAGTTATGACTACACATCAAAGGAGGACTTTCTGCAGTGTCAACAAAAGACCGCGTGGCAAGAAAACGAGTAAATGTAGCATGCATGTGTGACCTGAGCTCCACTACTTCCACATGTGCAAGGGGCATTCGGTAGCGTCAACAAAAGGCGAACAAAGAACACTGTCACATGTATGATGGGTTTACGGGATGTAGAGTGCGTCGTGCATGCGCGTATGTATCGGGATGTATAATGGAATCGCACTCATCACCACATATCGGAAAGAACCTTCTGTAATGTCAACGAAGGGACCGCGAGCACCTTAACGTGTTTGACGGAGATTGTGTGGTATATATGGTGTTTCTTTATCCACCTCGATTACTGGTGTGAAAAAGGTTTACTAGGCCACAGGGTTATCAGCTCCTCCGTCTTCGCTCTCGAGTAGGTTAATACTGCGTATGTCACGAATGAGCACTCCGTTAGCTGTCTTCACCTTCACCGTTCTTATCATTTCGTCGGTGCTTTTGATGGTTTCCGTAACTACTCCCAAAGACCAAGCGCTGAAATGTGCGCGTTCGTCGGCGATCATAACCACGTCCCCAACTTTGAATGGTCTTGTTTTGGCCATCCACTTCTGTCGAGTCTGCAAAGCCGGTAGGTACTCCCGTAGCCATCGCCTCCAGAAGACCTTGGCCAGATAGTTCGCTTGCTTCCACCCATGGAGGTAGCTCCCACGAAGGTTTACCGGCCCTTGGAAACCCTCGTTCGACCTTAGCGTCAATAAGTCGTTTGGGGTGAGCGCCAGGTGGGTGGGGTCGCCGTTCAATACTGGAACCAGGGGGCGGTTGTTCAGGATTCGCTCCACCTCAGTCATGACGGTGTTCAGCGTCTCGTCGTCGGGCGGCTGCTGCTCCATGATTGACAGCAATATCCGTCTGGCGGACCGGATCATGCGTTCCCATATGCCGCCTCGGTGACTGGCCTGTGGGGGGTTGAAATGCCAGCGTATGCCGTAGGCCACGGTTCGATTCTGCAGTTCGTCCCTGTTTATGTTCTTGTGCCAACGCTGCAATTCCCGTTGAGCGCCCACAAAGTTCGATCCATTATCTGAGTATATGTCGGCCGGTACGCCTCTTCGGTTGATAAATCTTTGCAAGGCCCGTAGAAACGAATCGGTCGTCATCGAATGTGCGACTTCTAGGTGCACCGCACGTGATTTCATGCACGTCATGATACATCCGTATCGCTTTTCTAATCTTTTCCCGCACTTAATCCACAAGGGCCCGAAATAGTCCAACCCGGTGTCACTGAACGGCCACCAGCCCGTAGTTACCCTGCATTCTGGTAGCGGGGCCATGAGTTGTTTGCCTGCTGTGGCATTGCGTCTCCTGCATTGCACACACCGTCGGATCACGCGTTTTACAGTCTCTCGTCCTCTCAACAACCAAAGACGCTTTCGGATGACGCTCGTCACGTGACTTTTCCCGGCATGTCCCTCTACGGCGTGGACGTGTTGAATCATTAGCTCTACTACGGGTTGTCTCGCAGGCAGCAGTATAGGATACTTTGTGTCGAAGTTCAGGTGGGCGTTGGTCAGCCTACCATCCACCCGCAGCAGTCCGTTGATGATTTTGGGGTTTAAACGCTTCAGCTCGCCTCTTGGAGATGGCATGTCTTCATTGGTCAGCCCCACTTCTTCCGCCCTCTTGAGTTCTCGGGCGAAAGCCTCGCGTTGTATCATTCTGAAAATATCGTACTCTGCCGCTTGTAGCTCATCGGGACCTATCGGGCCGACCGGTATCCAACCTGAGGGCCGTAGCCCTTTCATGACTAGTAAACTTATCTTGAACCTGGTTAACCAAACTAGCGAACGAAGCGTCTTCATCCAGGAAGAAAACCTGACCAGTCGCGATAAAATGGGCGACGCTTCGACGACGTTGGTTGCTATCACTACGCCTTTGATCTCCAGTTCCAATTCCTTAGGGGGTTTTAATTCGAACACGGGCCAGTCCTGTTTGGGCAATTGCAGGAAGTTCGGCCCTCTCGTCCACGTGTCCAGTTGCCTGAAGTTGTTCGCACCTCGAGAGCACAGGTCGGCCGGATTATCGCCAGACCTGACATGACTCCACTGGTGCGTGGCCGATTCATCGTGGATAATCGTGAGCCGGTTAGCAACGAAAGTACTAAACCGGCTCCGTACGTTGTTAATGTAGTAAAGTACTATCGTTGAATCCGTCCAGAAGCTCACCGACCAAATGTAGAGATCGAAACATCTCTTCACAGCTTGCACCACCCTGACTGCCAACACGGCTGCGCTGAGTTCGAGGCGTGGGATTGAGACCGACTTCAGTGGAGCAACGCGGGCTTTGGCGAACAGGATCCTCGTGGTATATTGTCCATCTCCTGCGCACCATCGTCCGTACACCACAGCTCCATAACCGACTTCGGATGCATCGGAAAAGGCATGTAGTTCTCCAGTCCGTGTCGTATGGCCAGGGGTCAAACATCGTGGTATTCTTATGTCCCTTAATTTCTTCAAGGTGTTCAAAAATTCCTCCCAGTCCAGCCGGTCCCCTCGGTCCAGTGACTGGTCCCAATCAACTTTCTTACGGCACAGCCGCTGCAGCAAGATCTTTCCGGGTAGCAGCCATGGTGAGACGAAACCGAGCGGGTCGAACAAACTTGAGACGGCAGATAGTATGCCACGACGGGTTATTGGCAGCTCGGGAACGTTCAGTTCGAAAACAAAATCGTCCGTTTCCGCGTCCCATTGTATCCCTAAAGTGCGCTCGATAGGAAGTGGAGAGCCGTCCAAATCTCTTACCCTTTCGACCTTTTCGTGATACGGGATGACCTTCAGCACTTCCGAAGCGTTCGACATCCATTTAGTTAGATGGAAGCCACCCTCTTCCAGCAATCTCGTCAGACCCCTGAACTGCTCTAGAGCTGATTCCACATCATCGAATGACCCAAGGTAGTCGTCGACGTAGAAGTTCCTGCTGACGCTTTCTACCACCGTCCGATGTACCAGACCGCCATGTTTGTTCGCTGATTCTCGGAGGGCGTAGTTGGCACAAAATGGTGACGATATGGCTCCGAAGGGGTGGACGGTCATTCTATAATTCACCACTGCGTTGTCCCGGTCGCTCCCTTCCCACCACAGGAAACGCAAAGCATCTCGTTCTCCTACCGGAATCTTCACCTGATGGAACATTTCCCTAATGTCGGCAGACAAAGCCACTTTGCCCACTCTGAAACGGCACAGAACATCGATCAGTGGTGTGGTCCAGTCAGGCCCCTGTAGTAGGCGATCGTTTAACGACTTGCCCTGGAACTTGGCCGCACAGTCGAAAACCACGCGCAGTTTATTGGGTTTTTTGGGGTTGATAACCGGATGGTGAGGCAGATACCAGATATCCCTTTTGCTGTCGGTGTTAACAGGCACCCTTTCAACGTAATTGAGGTCCTCGTTTCGCCTCATCAAATCCGCGTATCGTTCCCACAG
This sequence comes from Fasciola hepatica, assembly GCA_948099385.1. Classification (NCBI taxonomy): domain Eukaryota; kingdom Metazoa; phylum Platyhelminthes; class Trematoda; order Plagiorchiida; family Fasciolidae; genus Fasciola; species Fasciola hepatica. The sequence goes on along the minus strand of CANUEZ040000008.1, from coordinate 4,536,633 downwards.
ATTCTGGTCTCGAATGAAGCGTTCTTTTAGTCGTAGTAATCGTTGGAGAACATAATTTCTGTTGTCAGTCCACGGGTCGACCGGTGTGCGCCATGGGAGGGGAACCTCGAACTGTTTTTTGAGGCCTCTAGAGCCTTGCCGCACCGTTTGTAGAGCGAAGTGATCCTCTTGAGACAACGTCGGTCTTTCGTCCCCAATGTCATGAAACTCCTTTTCATAAAGCCGTTGCAGATGATACTCTATGCGGTCCGTTTCGGCGGATAAGTAATTCACGGAACCGCGTACCCCTACTGGACCGTATAACATCCATCCCAGAGCCGTGCGTACGGCATAAGGTGCCTGGCGGTCGCCCACTCTTTGGTCAAGCACCCAATGCGCCTCTGGCACGTCGCATCCGATGAGGAGATCCACCTCATCATCTTCCCAGTCTACGACGGTTACATCCTGCAGGTGGGGCCATCGAGTCAAGATTGCGTTCACCGACCTTGGTGCTCGCATGGGAAGATCCGCTAACGTGAAGCCTCCGTTGGTTCAATTTCCTCGTTAGTGTCTAGAGAGATGAGTTGCAGCCTTAATCTACCGGCAGTCATTACCTGTGTTCCGCCCACCGTGCTCACTGCTAACGACGTCGCACCTTTAGCCAGTTGGTGTTTGTCGGCAAACCGCTCTTTCACTAAAGTGGTGTCGGATCCACTATCAACGAAAGCCAACGCCTTGACTATCCCAGTCGGAGTCACTACTCCCACGACCACTACGCCTAAACGTACCGGTTTACTGGCAGATTGTGAAGTTGAACAAATCACGCTGGGCTTGGCACTCGCCTCGGATATGGTTATTCTCGCCTGATGCAGCAGCCGATGGTGTCTGCCCGTGCAGCCCTCGTAACCACATCGATTCCTTGTTCTACAGGCTGCTGCCCGGTGCGTGGTGTTGAGACAGATGAAACATGCTCCTGCCATCCTCGCCATTCCCCACCGTTCGTCTATTGTGGCATTGCCGAACTTGGGGCATTCCGGTAGGCCATGGCTAGTACCACAGGATCTGCAATTTGGTTTCGCCGTAGCATCTCGTGAAATGACGTGTGTGTTGGTCCAAGGCTGGTACTTTGGATGTTCCCGTACAGGGGTTTGGACTTGGCTAGTACCGGGCTTGTTTGCTCGGTTGCTGTCCCGGATGAGTCGGCCGAATCTGCTGTCAGCTATCTCCGTTTGCCTGTCTAAGTATTCAGTCAGGTCTTCGAAGTTGGCTTCTCTGTCGCCTCGGCTTATCCGTTCAGCTTCTTCCGCCCACCGACCCTGTAGTTCGGGAGAGAGGTGACGGACTATGCCTTCCAAAGTGTGCATGGCGTCTAGGTCAGCCCTGTAACCTAAATGGTCGAGGGCTATTGAGCAGTTCTGCATCTTGATCACCAGGTCGGCCATGGTGTAGACGTCGCCCTTGGTTCTCTTTGCCTCTGCCATCACGCCCTCTATTAGGTTACGGGCTACTTTGAAAGGTTGGCCAAACAAGTCCCTCAGAATCTTTCTTGCCCTTGTGTAGCCTTGTTCTGGATCGAGCATGGTGCATCCGTCGATAGCTTCTCGCGCTCGGCCTCGGCAGTAGTGAGTAAGGTAAAGAAGCCTTTGCCCAGGGTCGGTTACCTTGTTTTCAACGAACGTCTCGAACTGTTTGACAAACTTGCAGTATTGCTCAGCTCGCCCGTCGAAAACCGTTAATTCCACTCTAGGCAGATCGATCGATGGTGGTTTGTATTCGGCGACCTGCGTGGGGTTCCCTACCTTATTGCACTGTAACCTATCGGAAGTGTCGAAGTCACTGGTCCTATACTCTCGCTGTTTCTGTGTACACTTCTCTGCTTCATGCGCCTGTAGTCTAGCCGAAAGTAACTGTTGCTCTAGTTCTATTATTCTCAGCTTATATAAATCAACGTCCTTACGATCAATATTGCTTTCAATAACACATGAGCTAGCACTGACAGGACTAGGCGATCTAGCATTAACTAAAGAATCATAAGTACCCAAAATCTCCCCAGAGACTTGCCGTGTTACTTCCTATCCGGGTTCGACTGCCTTTGATCCTTTCCTTGGCATTTTGCGTGAATTTTCCTCGTTCCAAATAGATCTATTGAGTATTGTTACGAACGTTTGAGCAATGCGTAGCCAAATTCGCAACGGATCCCGAAATCAGAAGGCGATTATCCGTGATAATTCTACGATACTAGATTATTAAAATAAACAATGACGTAAACAATATACAAACCTCAATAATACGATCACAAAGTCTCAACAACGAGAAACCGAATAGCAGCGTGTGAGCAGACAGCACGTGCGTCACGCAGGTCCTGAACAAGGATGTGCCAAAATAGCGCTCTGGGCGCGAACAAACAACAATTGGTCCAGAAAAAACAACCAGTTCGTAAAGACAAGTCAATAGTGTATGGAAATGAGTGATGTTGGGAAAAAACACTGAATCGCGAGGGAAAAAGGGGGATTTTCCACGACCGGCTGTTACATGAGGTATCTTCAGGTCTAACGCTGCAGGTTGCTGTTAAGTAGGGCTGTAAACTGGAGAGTGGGGTGGATTACAGGACAAGAGACACGCCGCTTTCTTACGAAAAAGAGGAAAAACAGATACGCGAGCGAAAAATATGGGCGCACTTCTCTACTTTCTTACACGTGTTTATATATATAATAATATCTACATGGATATAATTATCGCTTGGACGAGAGGTGTCTGTCGTTTGATGCATCGACTTGTTGTCCAGAGCCACGGTGGTTTTGCTGCTGACGTCAACAAACATGCCAGGCATGCATGGGAGGGTACGAGGTGATTGAAATTTAGAGCGGGGGGGGGGGGGGTAAGCATATGTGGAGGGACCAGTTTGCTGTCACCCCATGTCAGTCTCGTGCGTAGAAACCAAAAGCATGTCAAGCGGACAAGGGCGGTGTGGGATTTGCCCTTTAGCAGGGTCACGTGTGAGCTGATGGGAGACACTCATGATTGGGGTTTGCCCATTTCCTACACAGCCCGATATTAATGATATATATGGAGCAAATCGATCCCACTAGTTCTTTTGTGTTCTCCACTTTTTTTCTAACAGAGGGGTGGTTGAGCCCATATAGGAACTTTCCATAGCCCCTCAGCCCAGCCGTAATTTTCCGCGTATATGTCAGTTTTTTGCAACTGCTGAGGGTGGTCTGCTTCCCCCACATCCGGACTCAGCTATGGTGAAGATGTCACTGACATCAGGGGTTTCACTTGCATGGGCTAAGAAAAACGGAGTGGAGCTGAGTAAACACACGGAATAGGACAAGGAGTGTTGTAATGTACGCGCCTGCATATATGTTTCAGTCTTGTACAGCGCCAGACCGTGCCTAAAACTGCCAGAGGCCGTTCTGGTGTGGTTGAATTGAGGTGCGCCAGATGTTATCGCACACACGGAGAGAGGATAGCAGTCTAAGTTAGGTGATGGATTTATAAATCTTGGCGAAACAGACAAGCCTTCACGTCGGGAAATATAAAACGAGGAAACCGAGGCCAACAGGTAGGTATGGGAAGGTGGACGTGTGGGATGAACGATTTACAACCGGGTTGATTAAGGAAAGCAAACTGCGGCCGGCAGAGGAAGCTGAGAGAGCGGAAGCCAGAATAAACAAGAGAAGAGTCGAAGGACCAAGGAGTGAAGTGGTGGGCGATGGGACTTAATGTCCTAGGATCCAGCACCGCTGAACCTTTTGGTGCTAGGGGAAAACATCAATGGCTAAAAACCTTCAGCAGGAGGAAAGTTGTTCAACATGGCTTCCCTAGTACTACATAGCGAGGGAGGCAGTAATTGTTTGGACATATTTGTGAAGACAGACTGGTAAATTAGGTAAGGCAGGGTTGTATAGGGGTTAGGTGATAGTGGGTGAACGTGGGTGAGTCGCAAGAACCGGCAGGCATCTAGCTAGTTGAAGTTGTAAACGACAAGATCTGTATCCTTCTGCAGTGTGGGTCATGTGCCGTATACGTAAAAAAGTGGTAATAAATGGTGAGCCTAGCGCCTATCGTTAAGCAGGAAATGGTAGGTTCTGGATATGGTGCCATGATACTAGTAGCGGAATCCGTTTTCGTAGGCCAGCTCGACGGATAGCAGAGAGCTGGAGTGGAGACGGAAGCTGGGGTTCTAAAGATCGATGTCTTCTTCATGGGCTCGATCCTCAGATATGCTGGCGTTAGTCAAATATAACATATGGCTAGCGGTAAGCTGTGATTTTAGGGACTGGCTAAACTGGGTTATTGACGCACATTTGCGAATAACCAGGGGAAGCTTGTTCCAAAGCTTTGAATATTTAATGAGAAAGGAGTCGGATCTTATTTCCAGTCTGGACTGTGGGATGGTAAGACTAAAGTCCCTGTGGCGCAGAGGGTAAGATGAAGGTAGTGAGAACTGTATAGAGTTGGTAGGAGTGAAAGCAAAACGATGAATATGTCTACATAAGAAGCACAAGTCGAGCCTGGCATGTCTAAGCCTTACAGGGTAAAGTTTTAGTAAAGCGCATCACTTTATAGCTCAGCGGAGAAGAATATTCTATTAGCTTCATGGTGAAGGTTCGCTGGACTTTCTCAAGGCGTATTCTATCCGAATTAGACATTCTAGAGAAGATTATAGGGCGATATTCGAGGTGGGGTCTTGCATGGGCTTGGTGTGTAAGGAAAATACTATGTTTTATTTTAAATGATCTGAGGACTAGGCCTATTATCTGTCTGGCCCCGGCCGTCTGAAATGAGACATGTTCCGAGAATTGTAGATTGTTAGTGTATCGAGGCCCAGGATCCTTCGCTGGTGAGCTTGGGGCGATGGGTACTTGGTTCAGTGACAGAGTTCCGAGAGGGACTTGACATCCGTGGGTTGTGTAGAAGCTTTTGGATGTCGAGAAGCACATCTGCCATGAAGTGCACCATTGATCAGGTTTCTCAAGATCATTATCTATTTCAGACAGCGCTGTGCTCAAATCTTTATGGCGGAACTCATAAACGATTTTGATGTCGTCGGCGAAGAGGAAAGGTGTGCTGTGTTGCACAACCGAAAAAATGTTTTCAATATAGAGTAGGAAAAATAGCAGACCAAGTACACTTCCTTGTATGACTCCACTAGTGACAGGCACCGGTTGCGATAGATGACCATTAGCATATACAAACTGGGTTCGGTCCGACAGGTAGGAAGTGATCCATGATGAAGGCGGGTCATGGATACCGTAGGCCCGGAGTTTTGTTAACAACCGGGAGCGAGGAACTCGGTCGAATACCTTGGTGTTATCAAGGTTGATGAGAATCATAGGTTTTTCGTCGTCAGCTGCTGTGGTCAGTAGGTTGAAGAAATCGAACTGGCACTTGGTACAAGAACTTTACTTTAGGAAGCCATGTTGGCCGCTGTAAATGAGGTTATGGGAAGTGAGGTAATCGGACATCCGCCGTTTAATCAAACACTCCATTACTCTGGCAGCTAAAGGGGTATGGTTACTAGGACGATAATTTGAAGGGTCATGCACTGGACCGTTTTTGTGGATAGGAATGATGGTTGAAGTTTTCCACTGGGATGGAAAAATGCCATGTTTAAGGGATGAGCTATAGAGTTTCATAAAGATAGCAGCAACGTCAGTTCCATCAAGATGAAATAGTGCTGGTGGGATGTCGTCATAGCTAGGGCGGGAGGGGGGGTCCAACAAGCAGCAGTAGGTGGGCCACTTCGTTCAAAATGAATTCCATGTCGGAGAGAACTTGCTCGGTGGCGAGGGGTACGGGTGGCGGATTTGAAGTGGCGTCAGTGGTCATGGATTCTGAAAAGAAGGTGTTCAGCCCCTCGGGGATTTCAGTTGCAGATTTATTCTGCGTGTTGTTTCCCCAATTTAAATAGGACATCCTCGAAGGCTCCTTCTGATTTCTGCTCTTTAGCAGTCGGGACAATTGGTGTGGTCTGTCGGAAAGATTCAAGGCCGAATGCTCCCGCTTTCTCCGCAGTTCATTAGTCCAAAGACTGAGGGTTACAGAGAAAGAGTGGAGTTGCAATAGTATGGAGGAGTCTTTTGTTTTATTAGATCTGCAGTTTTGCATGTTTGTTTTGCAACCTTGTTTAGTAAGAGCTGCGGGCTTGAGAGCGGTTGGTCCCGATGGTGGTGGTTGCTGACAAGCAGCTACGTAGCCTATAGTAGAGTACGTCACTGGCGAGCAGAGGGTCGTGCTGTAGGAAGAAGTCATCCCAGTTGAAGGATCGAAGCATGGGCTTGAAGTTCATCCAGTTGATCGTGTGCAGGGGTTGTTGAGATGAGCTACATATGTGGTCTATGTGTCCGGCTGTAAATCTGCAAGATACCACTCTATGGTCACTGCCTGGGAAAAGGTTGAGGGCGGTAGTCATCGCGTCCGATAGGCCAATGGTAAATATCAGGTCTAGTATGCTGTTACCTCCGGTTGGTGTCAATAAGTGCTGGACCCAGCGCCCTGCGTGTATGGTCTAAACGAAGCTCGTGAAGTATTGGGGTGATGACATGGTGTCCCAGCAGATATTAGATGCACTGAAATCGCCAGCAATGATTTTTGACGAGGAGGGTAATAGTGCAAAGTGGTCAAAAGCATTGACTGCGTGGGCCAGGTCCGTGATGTTCGAATGGGGTGGTCGATAAACGCAGCCGATATGGAGTGGAGAGTTGGCCAGGAGAACAGTTACCCATATTGAGTCCTGAATTGAGTCCAGTATCGGATCAGAGAGAGGAATGGCAGGGAAGCTGTTTTTAACGTAGATTAGACAGCCTCCTCCACGATGATGACGATTTTTCATGAAGGTTTGATAACCGGTAATAGAAATTATGTCCAATGGGACAGAATCATTTAGACAGGTCCCGGTTATGACAATGATGTCGAAGTCGGAAGATAGTACTATATTATGGGGAGTAAAGGTTTTGTTCAGTGATGAGCGAGCGGTAATGAGGAGAAAGGTAAGTGCAACTGTATCGTCATGGCGTGGAGTAGGAACAACCATCGGCGGGTGTTGGTGGCTAACTCCACCGAGGTGGTAAACATCATCAAGTGGACTCAACGTCAGGATTGTGAAGTATAGAATCGATGGAGTATAAACAGGGGTTAAAAGTGGGGAGCCCGCTATTTGAAGAAGGGGTGAGGCTGGGTTGGGAAGGTGCTGTCAAGAAAAAATTGGTCGTTTGCGTAGGTGGGATTTCCGGGGTGGTTGAAGTAGCCAGGTGGGAGATTGGATGCCGAGGCAATTGGTAACGGCAAGTGGGATGGTAGAAAGTGTTGACTGGGATACGCAGGGGGCGGGTATTTACCGCTGGACCAGGACCGACGAAATAATCGTAGTTGGTTGGACTGGCCCATCCTGTGTTCAGGAAAGAGTGTGAAGCTTGAAAATCGAAGCCGTTGGTTATAATTCAACTGGGGGTTACTTGTTTGTATCATTGAAGGAGAGAGAAATTGGTTACAGGGGTTCGACGGGAGGTGCGGGCGCTCAGCCAGATGACTGGGAAACTGTATCGGGATAATTAGGGAATATGGTATGTTTGATCCCGATGCATGATGATGCCTTACCCTGTGGCCGTTTACGCCTGTACTGTAAAGTGGATTTGGGAGGACCTTGTCGATTAGCCGAGGTACCAAGCTAATACAGCGAGGTGGGTTTGCCTGCTTTAGGGTGATGCACGGTTGCGTCCTGCTCGCCAACAAGCATCAATTATTTGGGGTGTACTTGGAGTGCTTGGTCGGGGCTCTGAATGAGGCTCCGAGAAGACTTACGGGGGGGGGGGTAACGTCTCCTCTTCCCAAAATAGCGTCCACGGTCCTAGCTCGCAAATCCTGAAGATGCGTTGGTAGCACTCGAGTGATACTTTCCATAGTCTGTAATGAGTTGAGGTCTGACATGCAATTCATCTGTGTGAGGGCAATTTCACAGTTCAGCATTTTCAACGACAATTTGGTCGGGGCATCCGAATCTTCCACCAGAGGCCTCAAACCGTGCAGTAAGCCGTCAGTCAATGAACGAGCCACTACATGATCTTGTCCATACAGATCCCTTAAGTTTTCCCTAGCCCTATGGTGTGCCAGTGGTGGAGGCAACATAGCACATTCGGCAATAGCATCCCTTGCTTGTCCCTTGCAGTAATGCATCAAATAAAGTAAACGCTGGCCATCGTCTCGTACTCTACCTTCGACGTAATATTCGAACTGTTCCGCAAACCTCCAGTACTTTGACAAGCAGCCAGAAATGACTCCAGTTCCACCCTGGGTAGGTCCAAACGATAATCCACTGCAGGTTCCGCCACTGGAACCAAGTTTGTTGTTCGTGGTGCATCGTTCTGCACATGGCAGTCACCAAGGTAACGAGAGAGATGTTCACTGACCATTAATTCACCCTTGAATTCATCTCTGACTAGATTTTCATCTCCCTCAGCGAGTGCCAAAAGCAGTACCCCCACTTCCGTCTCATTCCTAACCTGCAGCAGCTTGCTTTGCTTATCTAACTAATTGTTCTGCAACCTGCTTCTCCTTCAACTCAGCTGACAACAGATCAGCTCTAGCTCCATGGAAAACCGAGCTAACCCTAGAACAACCTGATACACTGGAGCCCGAGCAAGAAACATGACCAACACCTACGGGCAAAAGTGCTTGGTTTACCTGCAGGGTATTCTTCTTGGATTCGGGAAGGTTTGCCGATTTGCTGCGTAATTTCATGTCTCAGCAACTGCCAAGGATATTGAGTGCTGCAAAGTCCAGCCACCGTAGCGACCAATTTCGACACAATCCAAAACAAAGTCGATTCCAAACAGCTAAGGTACTATATACAAAAATTAATTAATTTTACAATAATCAAACCTCAATAGTGTTGCTTCTGGGCTCTTTCGCTTCAAATTGGACAACAAACCAACAACTCTAGCTGGGTTACAGCAATAAATTAGATACAGAAGATGAGATTACCAAATACAGTCGCAACGAAGTTCAAGCTGAGCGACTCTCGCTCGAGGCAACGGTAGGAGTCCAGTTTGTGACAAAGATTTAGAGAAATAAAACAAACAATCGGAATTCCAGCAAAGATAGTTCATACGAATGATAAATGTCGTTCGTAACATGGATGCTATGCATGAAACGGGGTTTTCTGAACTACTTTTTAATGGTTTATTTCGGAAATGCCCGAAGCATGTCATGTGCATGATCTTGTTGATACAGGTGATGGAATGGACAGATATAATTCATGGAAATATGGAAACTCTCGTGAAAATATTGGATAAAATGGCTCAAAAGAGGAATAAAATAGGATGAAAATAGGATAAACGTATACACACCATAGAGATTGTGTGGAGTTATCATGAGCTCAGGAGCAGATTTGAATGGACACCCGGTGAGTTTGAAAGTCAAGGTCAGATGGACTGAATAGCTGGTCCGGGCATTTACATAAAAAGGCCGACTGGTAAACATGTGAAAGGCTGTAAATCGGTATAAGGAACTGCAGTAGCGAGGAACGATGGAGAAAAAGGTGAGCTGCACTGCAGTGGATTAGATATCAATGACGCATTGGTACATTGCGGTGGATTGTCGGCGGACAGGACACAAGACTCACCGTGAAACAGGCAGCAGGCAATGCAAGACGTAGATGGATGAACGGATGACAGAGATGATTTCGAAGGATTGGATACGGTAGATGTGAGGCACAGGTGTGGAGTTGATGGATGCCTATGATGACGGTCGTTGGGATGATAGCAAGGGAAATGGCCGGTGCTGAACTGCAAGATGCAGAGCGCGTGCACATGGATATATATGCGTAAGATTATATAGATAGATAGATTTATTATATATATATATATATATATATATATATATATATATATATATAGGTATAAGAGAAGCAGGAGCAATAACAATGGGGTCCTAGAAAGAGATGATCAATCATTAGGATGAGTAGGTAATGTTAGATCAGTTGGTTGTAGAATTAACTTTGGAATATCGTGGTGGATTAACTTCATGACAGGTGCACATGGCAGCCCAACGGAGAGAAAAATAGAATGCGGAAGCACAGAAGTGATGAAGACTGTGAGGAGCAGTTCATGGAAGAGTGAAGATGAAAGACAGGATCAAGGAAAACAGGTAAGAATGAGTCTAATTATTTGATCAATGCAGGTGCGAGATGTAGTGACGGACCAGAGGAATCGGGTAGTGACAGGTCAAACAATTTGGAACTGTAAAAGAACACCGTGACGTTACGTTGTCATTACAATGGTGGAACATGGAAAAGCGGACCACACTGGAAGGTACAGAAAAATGCCTGTAGCAAGCAATAAACGGATCAAGGGATGAAAGCAATGACCGAGGAGACACAGGTAAGAAATCACCAATCAGATCATTTTACTGCAGATAAAACACGAAGGAGGCGGACAAGGAAGCGGGACGCCCCGAGATAAGTGAACCAGTAATAGAACAGAAAGGCCACACAAAAATGAATGCGCAACGGAGTTGGGGCAATGGAGCTGGAGAGCTGTGTGCCGGCAGACAATTGGACTGGTGGATCCTAATCAGGACACTGGAAAGAACCACAGAGGAATCGCGGAGCCAAGTGAGGAAGATATGGTGGTGGTGATTAGGTAATGAATGCGACTGTAAAAGATGCGAAGTTTGGAGCTGCAAGTTCTAATATGCGGATTGGTCATGAGTGTGGGTGCGATTCATGTGTCATGGCATTGGGCATGAGGAGGGATTAAACAGAACGACAGGTTTTAAAGAAGCTATCAATGGGCGTTCTGAGCAGAGGGTAACACCAAGCGCATAGATGATAGAAGCCAGCAATGACGGCAGGTGGGAAAAGAGATATTGGCGAGCGTCGACAGAGAAGAGTGGTTAGGACGATAGTGACTCAATGCAGTGAAAGTTGATGTAGAGAGAGGCGATAGGAGGAAGGACAAAACGGGTAGGTGTGCATACCGTGGTAGGATGACAAAAATGGAAAGTAGAAACAGATGATAAGAGCTATAGGTGAACAAGCTGTGGCGGAAAGTAGATGAGGAGCATGCAATTTTCAACCGACTGCATTGGATTCGGTAGTCCAAGAAAAGTTAGAGCGTGCCATCCGCAACCGGTGCTAGTGGGTGGGACTGGCCGTGCGCTGGGCACCCAACCTGAAAAACACTTCGTGAAGTGAACGCAGGAGGTGTGATCCACCAGTCTAGTTGCGCTCGCACATCGTTGCAGACGGCCTGCACGCCCGATGTGCGCCGGCCATAGCGGTGGGTCTGACCGCGCCCCGCACTGTTGGGGGTGGCACGAGTGTTCATGGATAATTGTACAGGGGACAATGCGATCGCGATGGGGGTGCGTGAACCAGGAACGATTGACCAAGACGTGAGACCATGGACAAGAGAGCCAACAGAAACAGCGAGTGGTAGACGGCCGTGTAGCAATAATATCCAGGTGCACCTGCCAGGGAGATGGTAAATACAGTGCTCGAAGTGGATGGCCGTCACGGGGGATCACTGGAAAGGGAAAAGGGATAGAGAAGTGCAGTCTGGGTGTACCCAGCTGAGAATCAACGGATACTGAGGAGAACTCCTTTACAATCGTCATTGAGTGTACCCAGAGAGGATTTACAAGGCAGTTTATCGGTTGGCCGTCAAACGTAAACTACGTGGAACCATGTTTATCTCTCAAGGTCGAATCTTTGTGACTTCGTTGCATCAGGCTCAGCCTCGTATTTCTGTATGAACTATTGACTAAGCAACCTTATTCCTCCAACCAGTTACGCTTCGCCCTGGATACTGGATGTTCACTCCGAAATAGACTGTACACTAATACCACACCCTCCGCGATGACTGTTCAACTCTCTAATTCTCTTTCTCCATGTTCTCCAGAATCTGGAATAAACTTCCTTCGCACTTCAGATCTTCTCAGTCAGAGTATTTATCTGTGCATGCTACTGCTAAATTTCTTTATGTCACAACTATCTTGTATCTATTCAACGTTCACATAATCGAAAGTCAAGCTTACGGGAAAGGCCTAGACTTTTAAGCCATTACTCGGCTCTTCGAATTACCTTACCTTCCAAGATGATTTCATCGCGTTTGAATCATGAATGCTCTGTTCGACCGTTTCTCCTTAGACCTCGCCATCGACCTATTAAGTATAATTACATATAATCCAATGTTATATTTCTGGGTTATGGTGGAGGGGCAAGAGCAAGCACGTGATCATGGTGTACAGAGTTATTCGGTAAGATTAAATATTTACAAAATTTTAGGTACAAACGTCGAGAGTCAGCAATAGAAAAACATAGACAGCGATAGTTTATATGGATCACTCTACCTATGGTTTGCGCGGCAATTTTTAACTGGTTTCGAGTTTGACCTGGGCGATGGCGCGCTGTGGGGAATGCGAAAAGGTCGGTAATACATAGTGCTAAAGATGCATTTCAAACGGGAATGATGCAAGCCATGGAGGACGGGGGCCTACTGGGGTTCTGCGAGCAGCGTGAATTCTAAATAGGAAGAAAAAGCTGTATGGAAGTACACTGGGAAAAATCGATGCATGCGAAGAGAATAGCAATTCATGAAGATGACAGAATCCCTGAATGATGGATCTACCGGAGTTCAGTAAAAGAAAAGCCTTAATAATCAGGGAGATATGAGGCCAATTTTATGAGTGTACATTTAGGAACATTGGTGAGCTTGGAAGAAATAGCTGTCCATAAGAAGGTAAGTTTAATTTTAGGATCAGTAAACGGTAGCATTCGGAAAAGGGAAAGTATAGCTGAAGGGTCCTGGAAAAGTGGGTAATCAATTTCTCTCCGGCCAAGGTTGGACTAAAAATGGACTGTTGCAACGAATACTACGGTGGAAAATCCCCGCCTGGGCTTAAGCGTCATTTTACTGTTTCACTGACAAATAGGTGTATATATATATACATATACTGATGCACTGAATTTCAGTGTTATTCATCTTCATTACTGGTAACGTGCAACTTCCCATGGGTATGGCTCGTCTTGCGGGGTAAAATATAAGTGTCCGTCAATCAGCTGAGTTTGGCGAGATGTGATGGATTTCAGTGATGACTGGTATATTAGTATGTTTCGCGTGAACCTTTATTTGTGTTGGCTGCAATCGTGATATCAGCAGGAGAGGCTTCACATTAGAAAACGCCAATCGATCTGATAAGTAATTGGGGGTATCTTCTGTTAGGTGGCCTGATAGCAGCCCCAGTTGCTATGAAAGGTTCCACTTGGGTCTTTATCGGTACGAGTCAGAGTGAAATCCTTGGTTATCCAGTGTGGCGACTGAGATAGTGGGAGAAGACGAACCTGAAATATGTGGGGATTGCAGTCTGGACGTGGTTCCAGGTGTGGTTTATGGCAATATATGACGACGATAATAATGAACTGGTCAGGTTTTTGTGAATGGGGCAAGGATGAAGATTCAGTGAAACGGTCACTGGAGCCTACTCTACGTTCTGGGTAAAGTAGGCCCGCAGCGGATTGGGCCATAATGCCACAGGCTAGCAAAGTTGCCTACACCGGTTGGGCAATTGCATATATATTCTAAAGGATTATCGGTTCTCACGTTGGTGTCTCGGTGCTGAAATACTAATAAAAACCTATGGCTTTACAGTTAAAATTAATTAGAAGTGGTAACCCTCAACACCGTTTGCCTATGCAGAATGCAGTTCAGCACCGAGGCTGTAAGGTAGGTTTGAAAGAACAGCAAATGGGTGAATGGGACTGGTGTATTTCTAGCATAGCTCCATATTTGTTACCGTCTCTTCTGGCCTAATGGTTATTCTATACTGAACGGTTTCTGAGGGCCCTTAAAGTAGAGGAAACTATAAGGGTGTCGGTAGTGATGCATGAGAGGAAATTGGTCTCGTGCCGAGAAAGGTAGAAGTAATTCGTCTACGCTTCTGTAACGAACGAATACTGAAAATCCTTCTAAATGTTCAACGTGCTTTGTGAATTTGACTATATTTAACATTATCTTGGAAAGCTCGCTCATACACCACACATTTTCACGTTTGTTTATCCATGTGAGACATTTGAATTTGGCCTTGAACCGTTTCTGACTGTCGTGCTTGAGCCACGGGGCTTTGGACCTTTGGGTTTTACTGTGAAGTCTATTTGGCCGCATACTTGAGGTTCGTATATATTTGTATCCTTTGTGCATTTCAATTTAGTACCGTAGAAACTACGAATCAATCTTGTTCTGGTTTTGGGATTCGTTTGAATTGGCTACGCGTTGCTCGATTTGCGAGATTTGACTTACAGTACTCAAGTGGAACCTGGACAAGAAAACTCATTGGAAATGCCCAGACGAGGAAGCAAGGAAATTTTGAGACAACAGGAAATAACTCGGCAAGTCTCTGGGGATGGTTCGGGTGTTATTGATTCTCTAGATAATGCTAAGTTTACTAGCTCTGTCAGTGCCAGGTCATATATTTCTAACCGCGATGCGTTTGACGATATTAGTACTTATAGAAGGAGAGTAATAGAATTAGAAAACGAGCTGCGGTTAGCCAGAAAGGAAGCAGAGCCCCTTACACAAGGAACTGGTCTCAGAGAGCCAGCAAAGAGTCCACGTAGTTCACAATGTCAACATCGAAAAGGCACTGTGATCGACGAATATAAACCCTTGAGACAGCCTAAAACTACCGAGGTTTTGGCTCTTGACCTGCCGAGAGTGGAGCTGTCCCACTTCGACAGGCACCCCGAGCAATACTGTATATTCATGAAACAGTTCGAAAATTTTGTTGAGTGCAAAGTTGCAGATCCTGGTCAAAGGTTTTTGTATTTATTACATTACTGTCGTGGGAGAGCCAAAAGTGCAATCGAAGGCTGCGCGATGCTTGATCCACCGATGGGGTACATCAGGGCGCGCAGAATCCTGAAAGATTTGTTTGGACAACCATTCAAGGTAGCTAGAAGCCTAATTGATAGTGTTTTATTGGAGGCGAAAAGGACTGAGGGCAAGGCTGAATCACTGTCGAGTTTGGTGATAAAAATGCAGAATTGCAGTATAGCACTGGAGCACTTAGGATACCAGTCTGATCTGAATGCATTGCACACACAGGAATGCATTGTCCGATGTCTATCTATTGATTTACAGAGCCGATGGGCAGAGGAAGCTGAAAAAATAAATATGCTTGAGCGGGAATCTACGTTCAACGATTTGACGGAGTTCATAGGTCGTCAATCCCGTATCGCCAACAGCCGATTTGGACAAATCGTACGCGAAAGTTGCAGACTGGCGCGAAGGGAACCAACATCTCGAATTGTGGAGAAGGACTGTAACCAAACCCAGTCTTTGGCTAACATGCACATGATAAGTCAAGAACCCGAGAGGTCGGCTGAATGCAAGCTATGCAACTCCCTGCATCGGTTACCAGATTGTCCGACCTTTCATGGGATGAGTGTACCCGATCGGTGGTGCGCGGTAAAAAGGATTGGCTCATGCTTTATGTGTTTGAACAACTCTCATCGAGCCTCTGAATGCAGCTTAAGAGTGAAATGCAACCAAGACGGATGCTTGGGTAATCATCACTCGTTACTGCATGGCCTTCTCAACAATAGACCTATTCAGCCAGATGAACCCAAAATTGTCTGTTCAACGGGACATGATGATTTCAAACCGGCAAGATTAGGCATCGTACCTGTCGGTATCGTGACACCTAAAGGACTGAGGAGGGTCAATGCATTTTTGGACACGGGGTCGGATACCTCGCTGATTACTCGCGAGCTTGTAGAAAGCTGTGAACTAGTAGGCGAGCCTACCTCGCTCACTATCAGCACGATTGCAGGGGGTCATGTTAGCAATTCTAAGAGGCTGACCCTGCAGTTAACGTCTTTATCTGATGAGGGGACCGTAGAAATTCCGGAAGCTTTTGCAATAGACAGCTTGCCAATGAGACCAGTCGACTCTGTTAGATTGATCGCCAAGAGATGGTCTCATCTCAGGGACATAGAGTTCGAAGAAGTTTCTAGCCCCCACGTCGACATACTAATTGGATGCAATGTACCAGAGGCTCACTGGGTGCTTGAACAGAGCATAAGCAATCGAAAAGAACCATTCGCTACGCGAACGATACTAGGCTGGACACTTTTCGGACCCCTGACGAGCGAACTTCAACAATCGGCATCAATAAATTGCTCAAATGTTGCTGAGAGAAGTGCCTCTGTAGAACACGATCAGCCTTTCGATATTGAATCCAACGGTCCATCTCAGGAAAGCGAAGTTCACTCAAAGGATCAGTCGGTGCTTTCGATGGCGAATTCAAAGACGGGACTTCACAGTGGGCAACATGAAGTTGCTATACCCGAGAGACCACCGTCAAGTCACTTATTGAGAAAAGGAGAAGTTGCCCGGAGGCTTTTGAAATATCTCAAAAAAGGACACCAGCAGGTCACCCAAAGCAGCTTGAAATTTGCCGACCCAGTGACAGTGTACGGTACCTGGGTGGAACTGCATGGCCGGCGGCGAAACAAAGTACCCTTTGCCAAAACAAAAAGTGCTGAGCTGAAGTCAGTATCCCTAAACGAGCTCAAAACGACTGCCCTGGTATTGGGTTTTAAGGTAGCACGAATGCTAAAAGAGAACTGCACCACCGCCGAACTGAGCCTTGCCTATTGGACAGATCCTACAGTTGTGTTACATTACAGGAAACGGAAGAAACGATGAACGTGTTCGAGACATCAGAGAGTTAATCCACTCGTAGCAGGAAACAGCGAGGAAAATGTTGATGATTCGAGCTCGAAACCACATACAAAAGACAAAGTAGCTCGCAGATCGCCTCGCTCCGAGTTACTCAGCACTTTATTGCATTTCATGCCCTACAACTAAACAACTGGACCCATTTTTTCTGAAAGGTTGCAAATGTACTTAGTTCCAGTTTCTATCTAGCGTGCACATAGGTGAAGAGGAGAAATTCACCAGTATTTCACTTGAACAGTTCAGGTGAGGCATACTAGCTGCGAGCACATTGTGAAACTATTATTATCTTTAAAGAAGAACATTTATTTACATTTTATACAACATTGATTGTCACATATTTTGTGCACAGAAAAACTTTGAAATACTCTGATAGATGCCAGTATTCGATCAATCTCCGTGTTCATGTGTATTTCGATACTGTCCGCCGTACACTTGTTTTCGAAATTTATTCATAATCAGAAACCAGTTTTCATTTCTTTCGGAAGACTCGGTGCGTTAATTTTATGTAATTCCACTGGTTCGTGACCTGTCAATTTTACGCGATATCTCATTAGGCGTTGCACCTGCGCTCAACTTCTGCGCTCATGCTTGTAAACAAAATTAGTCTAACCAGTTGCTGCAATGGGTTACTGCTTGTGATGCTTAGACTTATTTCGTGCGGCGAAACACTTCACTCTGCGAAGCCTTCATCTTCATCGTGCGTCTGACTATATGCGCCGGTTTCCTGATGAATATGTCAATCTCAAGTTGTGCAGCGGGATTTGGAATTGATTCCTTATGGATTGTGCGATGATGACTACGGCAAAAACCTGTTTCACGTTCAGATAACACAGGAAGTTAGTATCCACAGGCACTGACAATAAGTTAAAGGTAGATAGGGTGAGAATCATGCCCCCTTCCTGAACCTTAGACAACCATTTTCGCGGAAGGATTTTGGCCGGCGGTGTAACGAACGAATACTGAAAATCCTTCTAAATGTTCAACGTGCTTTGTGAATTTGACTATATTTAACATTATCTTGGAAAGCTCGCTCATACACCACACATTTTCACGTTTGTTTATCCATGTGAGACATTTGAATTTGGCCTTGAACCGTTTCTGACTGTCGTGCTTGAGCCACGGGGCTTTGGACCTTTGGGTTTTACTGTGAAGTCTATTTGGCCGCATACTTGAGGTTCGTATATATTTGTATCCTTTGTGCATTTCAATTTAGTACCGTAGAAGCTACGAATCAATCTTGTTCTGGTTTTGGGATTCGTTTGAATTGGCTACGCGTTGCTCGATTTGCGAGATTTGACTTACAGCTTCTACGCGATGGGGCTAGCGTACCGAGGTTATACTTGGTTATGAGCAAGGATATCTGATGTAGTGATGGTGGATCGTACATCCTGGTCAGCGTGTTCACCGTCAGGGCCATGTTTATTTCTTGTTTTAAAGCCACCGATGTCCGTGATAATTCCCGAGTTAGTTGCGGTAGCTAGTTCCACATCGAAATGTACCTGTTGATGAAGTTTGACCCAACTGCAAGCTTAAGCAGAAGGACAGAAACCAAGAACTCAATGTTACTTGGGGAATAAGTAGAAAGGGTTCTCACTTGCGGCGCTGAATTACATGACCTGTTATTTAAGATACCGTGAAAGAGTAGAATGTAACTTCTTAGGTGGCGCAGCCATAAGGGATCGATTTTTAAGCAGATCATATTGTTCCATATAGTTTGAGGACGAAGGAAAACCTAGGGCTGTTTCGTGAATGTCCGTTTTACATTCCCGAACGCTATTTGGTCTCTCTGTCGCATGTTGGAACAAATGACTGAGCCGTATTCCAGAAGAGATCTGACATGGGGCTTAAAAATATTCAGTTTAAAGCATGTCGGAGTCCGCTAGCAGTTTTTCCATACCGAACTATCGAACCCTGCCAACTTCACTTTGAAATAAGCCCCCCCCCCAGATGTTTCCGCATTTTTGGGGAGTCCACCGTAATTCCCTTCACAGACTGTCAATAAGCCTCACCCGCTCCACGATTTATTACTGTTGTTCACTTATGTCACGTCTTTGGAGCTGAAACCCACTTCAACGAAGCTACAAGAACTGCATCACGAACTACATCGTGGTCCGCTATATATACATATGTATACCTAGGTATATATATATATATTACTGTCCTGTAGTTATAAACACGAGCACGGCAACTAACCCAAAGCTGCTCCATTTCTTTTTGCTCGCCTTGTCTCCTTTCCACATCAGGTCCCATCATATATACTTTCTCCAACACCTCTATGATCACAAGCTGGAAAAGCCAGTCTCATTTCTCTCTCTTGGTGTGGCTCACTAGCTGAACTCAACATCCAGTTATGACGCCACCGCTTCTGCCCCACCCTATCCCTCTGCTATTTTCTTCCATAATTTCATGCAAAACTTATTTTTTCCTTCTACGGAACGATTACTCCGGGTCAAATATTAAACTTACTGCATCTCTTGGCTCTTACTTATCCGTTCTTCTTTCTAGTCTTGCTTTCCATGGCCCCAATTTGTCTTGGGGATCCGCTGCTTTGATGAGCCTGTGCTTCACTTCTGTTCTTCTTTCCGTATACCATTGAACCTTGGCTGGGCCATACCCAGACTGCGTTCCTCTATCTCATCTCTCTTTCCAGTGCTCCTCCAAGCCCGTCAACCACCTCGGGAACTACACTGAACATCTCTCCGGTTGACGCACCTGGATGACTACGCTGGTTTTCTTCGGTCAGTAGTCACATCTGTTTCGTAAGCTGCTCGCCACAGGCATCTTTAGTGCGCCTTTCCGACTGCGCTGCTCTTTCGCGTTCCACCTAATGTGGATTCATCGAAAAATCATTATTTTCACGTACAGCTTCGAGCCAGGTGATCTGCCAATACCTGATCCCTCTGATCCTCCGGTTCCCTTTTCCTCTCCTATGCTGTTCGCTGTTACAACTGCTACATCCTTGCACGACAGCTACCTTTCCCTACTGATCCCTTACACTATTCCAACCACTTTGTATTTCCATTTGCTCTGCGCTTTCTGGCCTCCTTCACGGCCATCTTCTTGCTGCGTAATGTACTTCCCTTTATTAAAGCTTCACCCACTTCGGACCGTCACCACATGTCACACATGCAATAATCAGATTGTCAGTTCACTCTTACCTGCTCTCGTCGATCCTTTCCTTCGTATTCCATCGTTTAGCAGCTCCTGCTCATTGCCATCATTTCCATGCTTCCAAAGTCGTTTCTCTTTCTCTGCCGATCCCCAGATTCACCTGTCATAAAGAAATTCATGAGGATTCATCCACGTTAGTTCTGCACCATTTGAACCAACCCTGGATGTTTCTTCCAAGCACTGCTACTTCTGTGTTCAAATTCTTCACCAATATTTGCTCCCGCCCTTATATAAACTGCAAACGATGTTAAATTTGTGGGACCAGGGGATCGGGACGAGCTAGCAAGGGACCCGACGCCGTAGTCCTTTGGGCAAAAATTGGATATTCCCTTAAACTAAACTAGGCGTCACCCAGTAACCAGAAATTTAACGGGATTAATGGCCGCGGAGTACCACGGACCATTCACGGCTGGGGGTACACAGTCAACAAGGGACTTAGGTATCCAAATGACTGCGGACTTCGAGAGTGCTGAACAGTGCGAGCTGGCTGCCCGCAAGACAAGGGGTGAGCTCCTTGGAATGTACCCAGCACATTCCTGCACCTCGGTGGGAGTGTTCCCATCCACGAACAGAGCAGTAGCAGGGACACCTTCAGAACACTGTGGGCAGGCTTGGGCGTCTTTTTGAAAAAGGGTGCTACCCCTCTGGAAAAGGTCAGGCGACTAGCCACTCAAACAGGATAATGAGGGACATCATATAAACAACGACTGCAGGATATGGGACTCTTCTCACTTAGGAATAAAAAGACTCAGATGAGATTTCTTTGAAGTTTTGGAAATCCTGAAGAGTTTATAGTGCATCAGTGCAGAGGACATATTTCAAGGGGGCTAACTGTTACAGAAGGACAGGAAATAGTATAAAATTTTGTAGACTCCGCTCTGGGTTAAGTGCGCGAGCGAACTGTGGCGATCCAGTAACTGTCACACGTGATACGACTAGGTACAGCTTCGTAGCCACGTACACGGATGAGCCTCAAACAATGAGGTTCGCCGCAGACAATTCCGACAGAAGCTCCCTGTGATTGGTCATCTTTGAGTCCACCAATTATATTCTCTAATTGAAAATACCTATACGAACCCACTCTGCGATATAACAACCGTGCTATTTCGCGGCCTTGGTATTCTTGCAACCTCAGCTCGCGTAGTTCTGGGTGGGGGCAATTTCGAAACGGAATATCGACCCAGTTCATTACGACTATTTTAATTGTCATCGCTTCATGTAGATGCCCAGTAGGGAACTGCTCAACCTGCGTGACGGTGAATCTGAAGTTGAAGACTGGACTGCACGTTTCGAGTTATGGTGTAGCATACGAAAGGATGTGAAGAGGGAGAAAATGTCTGCCTTCGTCTTGACCCCTGGCGACCGTTCCTTGTACTTGCTGATTAAGAACCTTGCGTATCCGTGGGTCCCTGCTGCAGTTGCGTTCGGCGAGCTGAGGTCTCTACTGGTGGGCCACCTGGTTCCGGTCAATTTTCGGGCTACCGAACGTGCGGAGTTTCATTCGCTGGTTCGTGGTCCCAACAGGAAGTTCTGTGGATTCATCCTGACACTTCAGACACGGGCCGCTAGGTGTGATTCTGGTGATCATTTCGAGACCCAGTTGCGCGGCCGCCTCATTTTTGGCATAAGTCATCCAGGGTTGCTAAAGCCTGACCCTACTTGCTCTGAAGCCCGATCAACCTGCGAACAGCTCGATGACGTAGCCCTTGATACGGCTGTACATTCACTAGTGCACTGCCAACACTTTCTTCCCCACAAACCAGTCTCTACAAAGAAGCCTCAACCGAATCATGCTAACAAAATGATCCCTGAAGGCAAGCCAGTACGGCCGAATCGTTGCTTCTCCTGCGGCGAATCTCACCTACGTTCCACCTGCAGCTTTCGTAATGCTGTATGACATTCTTGTGGAAAGCTTGGTCTCATTCGCAAGATATGTCGTCATTCCAAGTGCAATGTTACCAGTGTAACCCATGAAGATCGGAAAACTGATGATAGCCCAGTATACACGCTGAAAATTTCGAGTGAATCATACCAGCACCTGTGCAGGTCAGTCCAACTCCAGTGCAGCTTGAGAAATCAGTTCGATGTGGAGACCGGAAGTCGTGAGTCCATTATTCCGAAAACAGTGTTCGATTTGATTCAGACCAGTGTACCTATGCACCCCAGTGCTGTGCTCATTCACGGTGTTACTGGACATCGACTTTCACCGTAGGGTGGCACTACGCTGATGGTTCGGTTGGAGGGCGACAATACCCCGGTACGGTTCTGATTTCCGTAGACTGTCCATCGACTCTGGGTTTGAGGGCTCTGTGAGCCCTGGAGTAATCAGTAACCCTGTAAACGACTTCCGACAATCCGGATAACCAGTTTGTTCTTCAGCAGTTGATCGCTCAGTGGTCGAGCAATTATAGTGGCGTCGCCTTTGAGCCCGTGAAGTTGGGAGTAAATGGTGATCCGGTGGTCCTGAAACGTCGAGCGTCGCAGTACGGCCAGAGGGCGGGCTTTCTGAAGGAGCTTACCAAAATGGAGCAAGACGGTGTCTTCGCGCGTGTGACTTCGTCCGCTAGGGCGACTCTGACTGTGGTGGCAATGGAGAGCGACGGACAGACTCCCTGGATCTGTGGTGATTACCTAGTGACCTTGTATCCCCGTTTACGGAAATGCGCTGCAACTACGGTGGAGCCTGAGGACTTCATGAAACGCACGCTCATTAGCAAGTATTTCTCAAAAATCACTCTGGTTGATGCGTACTTACAAGTGCCTCTGCACATGGAGCCCAAACCACTAGCGAGTGTAAACACTATGGAGCATGTCCCGATACAACTTCTTACCTTCTGGTCTGCACGTGTAGTCCGGGATATCGCAGGCTGCTATAGAAGAGGTGTTTCACGATATCGATGGGTGACTGCATATCAAGATGATGTGCTCATTTACCGATCCGCGAAGGATGAACATGACCACAGATAACAAAGGTGGCTGGAGAGGTTTGTGAACAAAGTATGTCCATCAAAGCCCCTGAGTGCAAATTCAGTGCCACCGAATTAGGTTTCCTCAGTTTCACGGTCAGTGCAAACGGATGATGACCCAGTCCAAATCTTTTCAAACCCCGGATTGGCATTGAGTCACCGAAAATCCAGGCTCACCTACGGTCAATTATTGGATGCCTGTAGTACTACTTCCGATTCATTCCCAAATTTGCAACAAGAGCCCGGCCATTGTCTCTGGCTCAGTCTTCTGATGTGTGGCAGTGGAACAAACAATGTGGACAGATACTGCGAGGTCTTATTCAAAATATAATTGACCCACCGATACTAGCCTCCGTTATACCATCTAAGCGGACCAACCTTACCACTGAAACTTCCGAAATGGGGATAGGAGCAGGTCTGGAACAAGATGGGTGTCCAATCATCGGCATCGCGCGTCTCATCAATGCTGCAGAGAAGGGTTAGTCCCAGACACAAAGAAAGCTTTAGCAATTTCTGGTCGGTACGCGGACTACACAAGTGCCTATTTGGACTGAAGTTTATGATTGGCACTGGCCACCAAGCTCTTCAGTTCCCATAAAACCCAGATAAATCCGCCGCCAAATCCACGGCCGTTATGATTCAGCAATGGAGCATTGCTCTGGCAGCCTAAAACTATGGCATCCTGCATCAGACCTGTATGACAATCCCGCAAGCAGACTTGTTGTCCCGTTCCTCACGATTCTCAGTGGTGGACCAACGGCGTTTCCTTTCGCCTGCTGTGCCCGTGTCGAGGGAAGAACTGAGCAAGCAGACACAATGGTACCACTCGTCTGGGATTTCGGCGATCGGAAAGGAATAGCAGCTCGAGGTGAGGCGCAATTTTCCCCAGTTTTTCTCACTGCGACAGGAATTCAGTATCCAATCCGACGACTTCATTTGTCGAGATAACCGGCTTGTCATTCAACCTACATTGAGTAATTCAGCTTTAGATGAACTGCACAAAGGCCACGGGCGCGGATAAAAGGAAGTAGCTGGCTTGACAGATGTGTTAGGGGCCAGAAGTGGATGAAGATATTTTCTCTTCAGCAAAGCAGTGTGACGAGTGCTTGCACAAAGTGCCGTCGAGGCCCAAAACTGGAATCCAAGGCCCGAAAGCTACATTCCACGACAGAAGGTTCATACGGACTTTTGTGGCCCATTATTGGACGGGTATTACATCTTTGTACTGATTTGCTCCTACTCTAGATAGCCGGAAGTGTTCCCGAATAGTTCACCAACCACCTCGTTCGTAATCCAGGTGTTACGGAAATGCTTCGTTCGAGAAGGAATTCCACAAATACTAGTCCCCGATAAGGGATCACAGTTCTGTGCGGTGGAGCTGAAATGCTGCCTTGATAGAGTCGGGTGTCGGCATCTATGTACGGAACTACTCCACCCATGTTCTAAGAGGGCAGCAGAAAGTTTAGTGCGTTCTATGAAAAGTGTAATAACATCAGCAAACCCGAGGACGTTGCCCGACTTGGGTGCGTTCCCCAACAATTTCTTGTTGTTGCACAGAAACGCAGTGCATACAGCCCTCAAGAAGAGTCTAGCCGTCCCCTTCAAGTCCAGAAGACTACGGTCATCGCTGACGTGACTTGCCTCCAGTGACATTACGTACTTCCGTGGTAACGATCTTTGACCAACTCGTGGTGTTATCACAGGACAACTTGGTCAATATATGGTCTACATCACGGACTTGGAAGAAGCATCGGTGCATCGGTGACATTTCAACCAAATCCATTTCAAAATAATAACCGGCACTGCAGTCTTGAAGTCTCGTCTTGAGGTACTACACCGGTTCGAGCCCAATTGTCCGGTTCTCGAGAAAATCTTTGATCGTCCGTCGGATTCACCGAGCTGAAACGAGAGTAAAAAGAAGCGGGGGGCGGGAGTGGCAGCAAAAAACAATACACGTAACTTCATGCAGTGCTTCACCATGGATAGTGACTTAGGCTGAGTGGGGGTGCAGCTTTCGTGAACATATATGCAATAAAGGACATCTATTTTGCTTTTTTGACAAGCAATTATTGGGAAAGACCCAGGTAGAGGTCTAGTTTTTTCTTGAAGATAGTTTTGTTCTGCGAGAGAACAATATCTTCCGGAAGTGCATTCCACAGAGTAAAAACCCTATAACTTCAAAAGGCAATCCTTAGTGAAGTGCGTGGCCTCGGTTTGAAAACCTTTCTGCTGTGATCACGGAGAGAAGAGGCTGGACAGACGGAGAAGAAGCAATCATCTTGACCTGATTCAAAAAGGTGGAACATCAAAAACAGATCACCTCGTACGCGTCTTACGTCAAGGGGATAGAGATTGAGGAGTGAGAGGCGGACGGGATAAGGTAGATGGGATAGACCCCTTACTGTTTTGGTGGAGGCCCTCTGAACTCTTTCTAGGATCTCACGGACAAGACCAGGGTGCACTGTCCGACTACCGTACTCCAGCAGAGGTCGGATATACGTGCCGAAAATTATGGGGAAATCATCCTTAGATAGGCGCGGGATGGACTTTCGAATCTTGTAAAGGGCTCGAAAGACAGACTTGCTCGCAATTTGGTGGTGATGTGAGAAGGACAAGGTAAAATCTAACCAGAAACTGAGCACCTTGTGTCGGTCGACCCTGGTTGGGGTGGTTGCCCCGTTAATGGAAGAGGTGTGATTAGCCTCTCTGCCGAAAGACTGCCCATCCATTTGTCATCAATAACCGGGAGGTTCCAATCCCCGGGCCAGCTTTTTGTTTCATCGACTGCAATTTGCAGGTTTTCAACGCTTGAACTCCAGAGGGTTACATCATCTGCGTACGTGGCAATGTTCACAAGAAGAACTGTCGGGAGATCGCATGTGTAGATCAAGAAAAGAAGAGGACCTGAGACCGACCCTTGGGGGACCCCATTTGTACCTGGGAGGATTGAGACAAAACATTCCCGAAATTTACCACAAAGGTGCGGTCGGTAAGTAACCTGCGTTGGATGGCCAACATGGAGCCTGTAACTCGTATGTTTGCAGCTTATGAAGAAGAGAGGCATGGGGGACCTTATCGAAGGACTTAGCAAAATCGATGAATACAGCGTGTGAGAGCTGGCCATCATCGTAGGCTGTTGTTAGAATATCCATGACAGTAGGCATATTGGTGATGCATGATCTGCCAGGAAGAAACCCATGTTAGGACGGGGAGAGAATCCTATTTCTATGCGGATGGGAAATAACCTCATCCTCAAGAATTCCCTCGAAAATGTTGCTGGTGATGCTAGTGAGTTTTATGGGTCTGTAACTAGAAACAAGAAGTCTACTACCCTTCTTATAGATGGGTGCGATCACTGCTTTTTTCCAGCTACTTAGGAAAACTCCATCGTCAACACATCGCTGAAAAGCGAGGCATAAGGAGCAACTAATGTGTCCGCGGCTTCCTCTAGAATACGGGGGTGGATTAGGCCAGGACCCATGGAGCAATATTGGTGGAGCCGTCGGAAACCTTGTGCGACTGCACCAATGGGAATGGGGACTCGGTTAAGGATAGTGGCCAGAGATATCGGGTGCTTGGTAGGTGGGATGATATGGGTGCGAAGCTAAAATTGTACGAAAGTAGGAGCTGAAGGCCTCGGCTACTTGGCTAGGGCAAGTGACTGGAGATCCGGCACCATCTTTGAGAGCTAATGGCGTCTGAGCTGTGCCCCTTGGACGGCACATGTACCGAAAGAAAAGTGCCGTAGTGCTCCGTGCTCGATCAAGTACAGATCGTTGGACTGCACTCTGATTAGACCTAATCTTGTCTTTGCATGTAATCAGTATGATCCTGAAATCTTCTGCATCACGGGCAAGTCCGGTGGCTTTACATCTAGCAAAGAGGAGTGCGCCTTCGTCCAGAATGCGCCTAATGGGGCGAGGGAGGGGTCGATCAGCGGTCTATGGAGGACAAATTCTAGAGACAAATAGCCTATCAGCTAAGGAGGTTAACTCTCTGAAATTCTCTGCTATTTCTCAGCAGATTTACCTGGGATAGCTGGATTTAGATGGGAGCGAATAAATGCGCAGATCTGGTCAAAATTGGTCCTTTTGAAGGATCTCAAAATTTTGGTTTCTGAAGGAAGAAGAGGACATTTCACGATCTAATGGAATTCAGCGAGAATGTGATCACTTTTGCCGAAGGGACGCAAGTAGTGCCCCACAAATATTTGGAACCAATTATTGGTGATGACCAGGGCTGGGTGTGTCCTGCGCGATATCTGATCAGGATCTCTTACCTTTTTTACCCATGGCTATCAGTTGAATTGCATGCTGGAGGACGACAGACAACACCAAGCAGTAGGGTGTCTGTCCTAGAGGGGGTAAACACAGCCCCCAAACAATCAATACATGAAAAGGTAGGGGTTACAGTATAGCGGGAGGAGGGCTCGAATTATCGTAGTATATGATGACCCAGCCGGCACGACCTCTACTGGAGTCCTGCTTTACTGTAAAGTATCCAGGAATGGATATTTCGGCATCAAGTATGTCATGAGTGAGCCAGGTTTCTGTGAGGGCTATGATCTGAGGCTCCTTATCCACTGCAAGCTGTCGAAGCTCCGAGATCTTATTCAACACACTCAAGCAATTGCTGTAAAAACACTTGAGCACATGCTCAGGAGTTGTTGCAGAATCGCCAGAGACAAGTGATTTTGGGTTTGAGGAATGGGAAAGAGGGGGATTTAAGGGTGGAAAGGAGATCTTGGGGGAGCCGGGGCTGAAGATATTGGGGGCTAGAGAGTAAGCGGACTGTTGGGGGGCCCAATAAGCTCTGACGTCTAGTAACCTGGGTGTATCCTACCAGGCTGACGGTCTACACCCTTCGGTCTCCAAAAAGGGTGGGCTGCTTTTTGTGGCTTGCCTTCCCGCGCACTGCATGACGCACTGTTCTGAGTTTTCTTGTTGGAGATCGTGTTTTGCATGACCGCACCGGATATATTTCCTGGTGCGTTAACCTCCTCACTGCAGCTTTCAAGAGAAACAGGTTGCAGGTTCATGTCTGGGCTCAAGGATGAGTGAGTCTCGTCCGTTGATATGGTCTTATTAGCTTTGTCGAGGTCTGGGATACTTTTCGTAGGCGTCAGATGTTTAGTGGCGCTAGGCCTACTGCTGGGAGTATTCCCAGCGACCGGAGACGGAGTGAGTAGGGAAGAAACAGATGGTGGGTTTGCAGCTCGATCCTCAACGGGAGTTACCTGGACGACTGTCAGCACTCTGAGTTTAGGATCCGCCTTTTTTGGAATTGCTGGTTTAGCCTTCTCACTGCGGAGCCTTATATGAAGAGGCCTGTCAATGGATACTCCCTCCAGCCCTTTAATTTCCTCCTTGAGCCTTGCGGCTGAGGAAACAATTCATTTGGCTGCCTCTGTGGAGCCCATTTCAATGAGAATGCCGTGTACCTGGTTGGTACTTTTGGTTACCAACCAGGTGGGCCTATCTTTAAGTAAGAGGGGAGCTTAAGGCGGTTAAACACCTGGGCGTAGGTATCATGAGGGTGATACGAGTTGAGAAAGTGACCCTCAATGATGACACGCTTGGAACAATTCTCGGTGTCCTGTAAAATCTTGGCGGCATGAAGAACTTGCTGCCCAGAAACTCTACACACCTGATCGGCTGCCTGGGACACCGGGGAGGATTTGACAAACTAGCTCCTCAGGTTGGTCAACTCATCCTTAAGGGTGCGGACAGTGGCCCCTAGCTCAGCAATCTCTACAGCGTGACTGTGGACCGCACATTTTAGTGCACCCCTTGCCAGTGCATCACGAAGGACCGTCTCGTCCGGATTGAGGAATGAGACATTGGCCACAGAGAGGGAATCACATTGTCCCATGGGAAAAGTAGCCCCCTGTGAGCAAGCGGTAATATCATTGGTGGGAGGCATTGACATTATTCAGGATCCAGTCAGTACAGATAAAGAGCAGCTTAAATGGTGGGGGGACGAGCTGCGTTCTGCTGTTCTAAAAATGGCAAGGCTGAAACGGCTGCGGACCATGGTGGGGACCGTGTTGATGATTGTGATGCATCCATTCAGCATCCTAAAACGACTGCTGCAGCGGCCGAGCCGCAGATATCAGCTCCAGTCCGAAGATCAGCATGACATGCTAGCCAACTTAACGGGGAACTCTCGAGGGAGGAAGGCTGTGGTGGTTCAGCTCCAGCCACATGTGATACCACTAGGTACAGCTTCGTAGCCACATACACGAATGAGCCTCAAACAATGGGGATCGCCGCAGACAATCCCGACAGAAGCTCCCTGTGATTGGTCATCTTTGAGTCCACCAATTATATTCTCTAATTGAAAATACCTATACGAACCCACTCTGCGATATAACAACCGTGCTATTTCGCGGCCTTGGTATTCTTGCAACCTCAGCTCGCGTAGTTCTGGGTGGGGGCAATTTCGAAACGGAATATCAACTCAGTTCAATACGACTATTACACTAACTTTTTCAGAAATGGAGTAGTGGGAATCTGGGCCGAAATTAAGGAAGAATTAGTTAGGAGGCAATGTGTGGATCATTTTAAAAAGATGCTCGATGCTAAGTGGGACGAGTTATTCAGTTGCCCTATGTCCTTGCCTACGATCCAAGGCAATAGCTGTGATGGTACGCCTAGGTCATGGCTGTCTTTCGTCTGGATGGTGAGAAGAGAGCTTCCACTTTTTTCAGCCAACTGAAGGAGCTATTCTATTACTGTAACAAAATTGGAAGGAATAAAGAAAGCACCAGTGGTGGGTGTCGATCAGTAGGCATACTCCTGAAAGAATTCTGGACATTCGGATGGCCCGGCCACTACCAGTCCTGTGCAACCTGACCTAATCTCGTGAACGGAACCTGGTTAGACATTTCGGTAGTATGGACATAGATAGGCTTCGTAATAGGGCGATGGGTTCGACCTGGGACACGACAAAGGAGGCTACTGTTGAGGAGCGCTGGCAGACCATAAGGGGATTTCTGACTGCCCTACAGGTTGAGTTCCCACCCTTAAAACGAAGGAGTGGGGAGGGCAAACCCATGTGATGGAAGACCGCAATAGCCAAGGCCATCAGACGTAGACACCGCAGCTGGAACTAGTACAAGGCTTCCGGCAGTCCGCTAGCCTGGAACCGCTATACAAAGCTGAGAAACGAGACTGTAAGCCTTCTGAGAACTTCCAAGCGGGAATGTTAGCTCAAATTGGCCCAGTCTGTAAGATAACAGCCGAAAAATTCTACAGCTATGTACAGCCTAAAGGCCCAAAAAGAAATGCCGAAGGTCCGCTATCCACTAGAGACTATGGTAGTGTCACTGATGACCAGGGCAAAGCAGACGACCTGGGGGAATACTTTGGTAGTGTACATAGAATGGATAGTGGGGTAAGAGTAGATCTGGCTCTGGTGCATCTCTCTCCTCAGTTTAACGAGCTGAACTTCCCAGAGAAAAGCGTGCGTAAGTACCTACAGGAGTTAAACAGCCACAATTCAGCGGGCCCAGATGGCATTCATCCAGCTATCACCAAGCCGTTGATGGATATCATAGTTCCATCGGTATGCAGGCTGTACAGATCCACGTTGGACCAGGGTAAGCTGCCTCAGGACTGGAAAGTCGCGGCAGTCGTGGCAATACATAAGAGTGGGCCTAAGTCGGCTGTGCAGAACTACAGACCGGTAAGCCTAACTAGCATCCTATGTAAAGTCCTCGAGAAGATCATCCGTGCCCATATCTGCCAGCACTTACTGGAGCACTCCATGTTAAGTCCGGCGCAGCATAGATTCCTGAAAAATAGATCTTGTCTGACCAATCTCCTGTGCTTCTTAGATGAAGTAACTCGACGACTGGACGAAGGTAAGGAAGTTGAGGTATGCTACCTGGACTTTAGCAAGGCGTTCGACTCCGTTAATCATTGTCTTTTTCTATGCAAGATAGAGACTTTCGGCATAGGTGGGCCAGTATTTAGGCGGCTGGAGGACTTCCTCTCCCACAGAACGTTTTACGTCAAAGTGGGGGACAGGTGCTCCAGTTTGGTGAACGTCACCAATGGTGTACCTCAGGGATCCGTCCTAGGCCCGGTCCTATTCTTGTTATTTATTAATGACCTGGCATTCGCTCTTCAATCGCCTAGCTTAATTTTTGCGGACGATGTGAAGATTGTTGGATCTGAGGGTACGGCGGACTTGGTCAGGGAAATAGATGCCGTCCTGGACTGGGCATACAAATGGGACTTACATCTGAACATTGAAAAAAGCCATTTGTTGTCGAGGTCAACAGAGAGCCTAACTCTCGCTCATGATCAAGGGCCGTTCACCGTGGAGGCAGTTAGTAGGGTTAAAGACCTTGAGGTCATCATGAACAGTGGCTTCAAATGGTCGGGGCAGTGCAACGCTGCTGCGCAAAAGGCTCGTGGGGAGCTCTTTAGGCTGCGATCATCTTTGTCTTGTCGGAAGCCGGAGGTATTCGTACCTATTTACTTGGCTATAGTACGACCTCACTTAGAAGGTGGCGTGCGGACTTGGTCACCCTTCTACAAAAAAGGACCCGCCTGCCTAGAGAAAGTCCAACGGCTCGTCACACGAATGGCTGAAGGGCAGAGGGGCAAGACTTACGAGCAGAGACTCTGTGACCCGAATCTTTTCTCGTTGGAAAGGAGGAGAAGTCGGGGGGATCTCATAGAAACGTTCAAGGTAATGAAGGGCTTTTCTGGCCTTAGACCGGATAGTCTCTTCCGAATGGCCGTAGATTCCAGAACAAGGGGACACGAAAAGAAGCTGATAAAAGCCCGAGCTAGGTTGATGGCTAGATCGCACTTCTTCAGCAACAAGGTTGTGAACATTTGGAACGGTCTGCCTAGTGGAATGGTAGATCTGCAGAACGTCCAATCCTTCAAAGGTGCCCTAGCTCGGAAATGGTGAGATATTTTCTCGTAGTGAGCCTTGAGTATATCAACTAGATGGATGACGGGTAGCACTGTGGTCCTTCTGGAGTATGTTCTAATAGACTTTTTCGCTCCTCGCATGCAGTCTCAGTGGACACTCACAATGCATACTGTCTCTCGCAGTTTATGTGCGATGAGGTTTTCCGTTTCCCTCTCATTTTTAGCGGGGATTCGACGAAATGCACTCGGCAGTGGTGGGTGCATAACTGGTGTGCATACCATCGAAGGAATTCTGGACGCTCGATTGGCCGTGGCCATTACCTGTCCTGTGAAAACTGAACTGAACTGAACTGAACTGAACTGAACTGAACTAAGCAGCGCGCATGAACTGAAATGTACTTTTTCAAGGCCTTTGGTGACTGCGTCTGGTTCGACCTTGGCGCCCGTTTTGTTCGTTATTATGTGAGTTTTTCTGTTTGATAATTACATCAATAAGGGGCAAATGCATGCGATTGCTGCAAGTACAGACCTACTTCCGACATGGCGCACGAACTCCTTTGCATCACGTGCGGTCCCCAAATACTCTTGAGGTGAGAGTGTGCCCACTAATGTATGTGCACGAATTCGTACACGTTTGCACTTTTCTGCAATTATAGGCATTCTGGGTCCCAGAATTGACAGCGGATTTACCATGTACTACTTATCCGAACAAAATAGTAGACAGATGCGGTAGCGAAGTTCCTAATGCTCTGGAAAATAATTTACCACTAGCTTTCAGACTACCGGTAACGTGAACACTTTCTTATTGATTTGCTCCTAAAGGGCGGCCTTCGAACGGGTGAACTGACAACACAAGGCCAGGTCGATGCATACGAACTTGGTAAGAGACTGAAGCAGTCATATGTAGACCAGCAATCATTCATATCCCGTACATTTTGCACCGAAGAAATATAGTAAGTTTAATTCCACTGATCAAAACATCGAAAAATATCAGTCTTAGATCTTCTCTCATCGGGAGGACCCTCAAATCGGTACGCTGTGTTGCAGCCGGGATATTTGGAGACAGTTATAAAGAAACTGGCAAAAGTAGAGGTCTTCAAAACAAATAACCAAAGTAACATTGCTCTAGCGGATATCCTGAACATTTTTGTTGAACCTCTTGATCGCGAATACATCTTCCCTAATCCTTCTCACTGCGGGATTCTGGGGAAGCTGTACAAGGAGGGTGTCAAGGAATATTTGAGTCTTCCGAACCATTTGGAAATGAAGCGAAAGCTAAGAGTTGTCCTTGGTGAGTGATAATACCTTACCTAGTTTTTACACTGCTCGCATCACTGCATTATTTATTTTTAACGAATTAGCAAACTGAATCTCAAGTACATCAGGTTGCGACCTTTGGGTGACGTTTTCGGGTGGTTGAGATAGTGACGTAGGAAAAGATCAGAGTTCATCAATGTAGGATAATTTTTCGTTCCATTTTCGTTTTAGTCACTTTATTTTGTTAACGACAATCGATTACAATGTTCATCGGGCATTTGATTCCGTCATACTTTGCGGCCACGGCAGCTTTAGGCTGTGAAGCAGGCGTTTTTGTTTGCTTAGTTCGGAGTAATATATATATATTTATATATATATATATATATATATATATATATATATATATATATATATATATATATATGTAATTTTACCGGCTATTAAGTCAAAAATGGTGCCAACGCAACAAGTAAAGAAACGGGGTAGGTACAACAAAGTGTAGCAGCCAGTCATTGCACTAATTACCTGTATCATGGTTTTATGTATTGTGGGCTGTTATACTAGTTGGTCGTCCGATTCAGAGTAGGCCTTTTTGTCCGAGAATGCACCTCAAATTTTTGCGCACCCAAGCATATTGTGCAAGGCAACAGCTCTGGTCCAAATAAGCCGCTGACCAATTGTATGGTTCATTCGCCTCTTCTGTTAAACCTTGTTGAATAAATAGAGCACGACAGGGAGCTGCGACCTTATTTAGTGACGGGCCACACTCGCCACTTTACGGTGCCATCATCACGTAGTTCTTATGTACAACATGATTAACGGAAGGGCATCTGTCAACTTCACCCAATAAGATCCAGAAATGATAGATTTATTTATTTGTCCATGAAACTGTTCCACCGTTCCGGTGAAGGATGGGTAGTATGCAGTCGTGCACCGTCATCATCATTATCCTATAGCGTCGAAATAGAAGGAATGAGTATAGGAGATGGACAAGGAGTGGACCTACAAAAGTGGGGAAAAGGAATACACAGTCTAACCGTACAAACGCACATTGATCAATCGTCCAGATTCGAAAAATATCCGCCATGATCGCCACTGTTCATGGTTAGCTGCCGTATCCTTCATTGGCTCCAGCTAACTGGTTGAGGGACCTTTTGGACTCCAACCTCGAAGATGTAGGGCACCTACGTTTCCTAAGTTCGCTGTACATTTCCTCATTTCCTGTTTCCACGTCATCTGTTGACCTTCACGTGATTTCTTCCACTCCCTAGGAGGAACGGGAAATAGGGCACGGCATGGCAGACGTGTTTGCCGTACTTAACATGCGCCTCAACCAGCGAAGTCTACTAAGCTGAGTACTCTGTGCTAGAAAATTCCCTGAACTAGTATCCAATACTCGATTTCTGACCCCAGCGTTGCTCACTCGGCCATTCCACCCAATCTTAGCGATACTACGCAAACATCGGTGGCCGAAAACTTCAAAATGACGGCCGTCTTCCCCACGTGAACTCTATTTTTCGTAACCATACAACAAAACTGAACGCACCGCGACTCAGTACACACGACCTTTGAACTTCAGAGAAAAATCAGGTCGGCGCCACAAGTGCTTCAGCCGAGCGTACGCCGCTTGGCTTTGGATATGCTCGTGCTCATCTCTATTGCTGTGCTCCCATCCGTCCTCACGCTGCTGCCGAAGTAACTAAAGCGGTCGACAATTGCTAGTACCTCCTCATTGAGCATCAAGCTCGGGACCTTTGATGTCCAGTCTTGCAGTATTACTTTACACTTTGGAGGTACACAGCGCATGTCGAATGGAGCTACAGCTCATAAGTCTATCTAGTGCACGTTGCGCATGTTACGTGCATTCGAACAAGCAGACAAGGTCGTCTGCGTAATCTAGGTCACAGCGTATCACCATTTGCTAGTTCGACGCCCCCATCGTGAAGGTTTTGCAAGGCTTTCTCCATTATCTCGTCCATGACGAAGTTGAACAGGAATGATGAAACGAGATATCCTTGTCGTACACCACTGGTAGTTTCGAACGGACTGGGTGTTTCACTGTAAACCCTTACGCGAACAGAAGTATTACAATACAATGATCTCAGTAGGTTCGCGAACTTCTGTAACATCTTTCCGGTGAAGAGCACTGAATGGTGCTGTCCGGCCACTTGAATTGAGGGCGCCTTTCAAGTCGAGGAAAACCATTATTGTCGGTCGACAATGTGTGCGATGGGTCTTAAGAGGTTTACGAAGAGTGAGAATCTGGTCAATGCATCTTCGACCTGACAGGAATTCGGTCTGTTGCTTGCAGGTGATCCTCTCGCGAGTCGATGTCAGACGACGCATCAAAATCGAGGCTAATACTTTGGTGATTATCGGAAGTAAGCTAATCCCACGATGAATACTACAGTCACTTGCGTAATCCTTACTTGAAGACGGGTATAATCAGCGACTCGCACCGTAACAACGGAATACGTTCCTCGTTTCAAACGTCACGAAACACGGTGGTAATTGGTCTCGTCAAGGCATCACCTCCCATTTTAAAAGAACTGGATAGAGTTCGTCGGGACCGGCCGCTTTTCCTCGCTTTAGTAGTCGAATGCTCGACTCCCCTTTTACTTCCGATGCGATTCAAGTGATAATCCCCAAGGATTCACAGTTGTTGGCATAGGAGTAACTACATTAGCGAACAGCCAGCTAAACTGCCCTTTGGAGTGTTCGGCCCAACGGTTAGGCCTTTCCTCTTTGCTGTGAATAGGGTCTCCATTTCTACCGTTTACCGTTTCACTGACTGGGGTTCTCCGTCCACCGGTGTCGCGTATAGGTTTGAACAGTCTTTGACTGTTACCTGAAGCAGCTGCTACTTCCATTTGTTCGGCTACCTTCACCCACCAATTTTCGCAATACTTCCTAAGACTTTTCGTGGCTTGCTTCTGTAGTTTTCTTCGTATTTTGTTCATCTAACGTATCGAGAGCAGGCGTTTATGCCCCATTAGACTCAGTGACTCTTGGGAAATCCAGTATCTATGATGGGCGTTGGATCTAGGACCACAGGCGAAACCTGCTGCCACGTGCATTGCCTGCTGGATATGGACCCAGTGCTCGTCTACATTACTGTCCGTCGTAGATCCTAACTCGCGATAATTTCTGTTCATAACGAGTGCGAACTTATGGATCAGACTAACAGCTAACCGGGTTTACGTAGATGACCATGGAACTGGAACGAAAATTGCAATAAACCTAGTTCATGATTCGAATCTACGTACCTGTACCGGTAAGATCTATGGTTCTGAATAGAACTGCCCCACCGGTAGCTCACTGCGATATGATCAATCTGACTCAGAGTACCCGTAAGGTTAGAGTGTCACATCGCTGTGCGACGCGTGTGTCGGAAATCAGTACTAGACGGGAATAACCGATTGACTACACAACTGGAGAAGCCTATCTCCGTTATCTGTGCGGTGAGCGGGTCTACCACCACGCCCACCTAAACAAGCTTCTGGCGCACTCAGTTTGCCAACTTGTGCATTAAAATCACCAGCCAGCACTACAGTGTCAGAGCCCTTGCTCATACGAACGGGAGTGGTGAGTTCATCATAGAATTCATCCTTCTGCATGTCAGAACTGCAGTGTGTTGGGGCATATGCCGAGATCACAAACGAGCAGCGTTTAACACAGTTATCCTTTCGAACGCCAGCTGACTCCTGGAGGTTTAGAGCACAAACAATCAATAACCGGAATCCAGTTTGGAAAGGCAGCTTCAACCTTATCAGTGGAGACTATTCCTACACCACGTTGACCGTCCGATCTAGCTGCTTCGTCTTCTGATGTGCGCAGGGAATACCTCGACGATATATATATATATATATATATATATATATATATATATATATATATATATATATATATATATATATATATATATATATATATATATATATATATATATATATATCGTTCTAGCAGTGCTGAGATCATCGACAGAGTACTAGGCACAAGAGACAAATCATTGCATGAAACACTAAAGGTCGTCAGGCTAAGGTAGTTGGGGCATGTCGTGTGCATGTCCCTGGATAAGATTTCTCAGCGCGCGACGTTCTCTGAGGCGGGTGATAGTTGGAAGACAAGTGAGGCTGATCATTCCATGAGACGGATGAAAGGTATGAAAAACTTGCAATTGAACCTGGCCGTGCTGAGCATGTTAGGCTCTCTGGGTTAAATCCAAGAAATTCTGTCACTCAGTGGTTGAACAATATGGAGGACCTGGCTAGATGTCTTAACCAGTGCCATTCTTGTATTCAAAGATTCTCTCCGTCGACCTTATGCTGCTTTTTGTAGTTCTCTTCATACTCTTATTTTTATATCTCCGATTGTGGTTTCTGCTTCGAGATAGCAACAAAGCCTGCCGCACCGAGTGCACGCTCGGTGATTGTTTAAAATGAACTCAAGTTTGTTTTTCATTACCTGCTTGAGCATTAGTGAGGCGGAAGAGGTATGCACCGTAACCACAAAAACCCACTGCACTACTGCCTTCAAAATGCCCCCTTGTGGTCGGGGGTGGATGTCTCAGACTCCGAACTGGCTACTCGCCCTGAATGCCTTTCGAAATGCTCCCAAATGACCGCGCGTACCAAATAGCTTCTGCTTAAGAGTTTCTACACATTCCTTTTCGGAGCGGTGTTTTTTTGCACAAAAGTGTGAGGACAAAGACAAAAGCCCGGCGCTCTACACTGGGTTGACTGACTACTAATCAGTCTAGGGAAGATGGCTAGATCCTGATTCCAAACCAATCTTGGCTGGCGTATGAAGCGGACGACACTACGCTCACCGGCATCTGTGGCGGAAAGGTGTACTGAGCACGCAAGATGTTTTGCCTCTTCCGAAGGGCGTATGAATTGAATAATCAGTCACCGGCCCCCAGTGAGTTTCGGACCCCACGCTCAGTCTCGCTTCGTTGCGGGTTAAGCTTTTGATAGCTAAAGGCTCTGGTTGTGGATCCCTAAGAAAACCACCTGCTTTGGCTTGGTCAACCCAGTAGTACTACGCCCGCACACTGAATCATGGACTCATACAACTTCGCTTTCATCTCACTCTCTCTCACGTTCGTTCGTCATCGCAAGATTATATGCTCATCTACCACCACACTCGGAACCTATTCATTTTCACCGTACCTCTCCAGTTGTTTCATGTGCTAGACATGTCACTACGCTGCAGAAGAACTGCCTAACTACTGGTACCAGTGGTGACCAGATTTCCTCTAGAACCGTCTCTCCTGCGACTGTCACAGCAAATCACACCACCGAGCCCACCTTTCTTCAACCTCCTACGATTCAGATTGGTCGGCTTTAACGTACGCACGCTTATGCAAATTGGACAACAGACGAGTCTAGTCTGCGCACTGGAATCGCTCTCGGCCAATATCTGCTGTCTCTCAGAGACAAGACCGCAAGGCGCAAGCTCCACGATCAGACTAACGTCCTCCGCCGATTCCAACACTAAGTTTCACCTTAGCCTATTTGAAGACCCGGACAGTACAGCAGCCGGCCAGGCCGGTGTTGGTGTTGCTGTGAGCCTTACAGCTGAGGCGGCCATGTCAGACTGGATTCCCGTCAATAGCCGACTTTGTGCAGTCCGGCTTCGAGGTTCTTGCTGAATACCTAGACATCGAGATCGCACGCGCCACTTATTCGTCATTTCCACCTATGCTCCGACAGACTGCAGTCCAGAGGCAGACAAAGATGAGTTCTACCAACAGCTTCATATGCTTCTGCTCACAGCGCTCCGGACAGATATTGTGGTCCTCGCGGGAGATCTTAACGCACGCGTCGGTCGCCTGACAGCGAGTGAGTGTCATCCAGGAGGGCAGTTTGGCCTCAACTCTAGTCGTTCGGACAGTGGGGACAGATTGCTGACAAAATGTGCTGTTCACCAACTTTTTCTAGCAAGCACAAACTTTCGCAACTCCAAACGACGTAGCACCACCTGGTGTCCTTCCTCAACACAGGAATGGTCTCAAATCGATCACGTAGCGATTAGCTACCGTTGTCGCGGCAGAATGTTAAATTGTCGCTGTTACTGGTCAACGGGCCTCGATTCTGATCATGTATTAGTCTGATCTACGATCTGATTGCTGTTTTGGGGCTCAAATGATTCGAATCATGCTCGCCTAGAAATCAAAAAGCTGAAAGGTCCTCCAGTGCTAGAGGCTTTACAGAATACGCTGGCCCAGACACTAGAATCCACCGCTCCACCTGATGTCGACGAGCACTGGGAGCGACTGAAAGGAGCCTCACTGAATGCCGGCCTGACCAGTTGTGGTACGGTCCACCATACCCAGAGAGGTTGAATTTCCTCAAACTCCTCGTTATTGCTCGAGAGCTGCCGACATGTCTGTGCTGATGCAAGACACAACGAAGCACACCGTGAACTCCGTTTGCGTTTGAGGAACAGTTTGCGTGCTGATCGTGAGACGTGGTGGTCAGAGAGTGCCCTGGAGATGGAAGGAGATTCTGCTTCTTGCAACTCCAGGAAGCTCTTTCAACTCTTCCGTGCCATCGGATCGCGAAAGACAGGTGTTAGCGAGACTGTCAGCGAAACCGATGGGACACCAATCACCAAACTGTTGCGTAGATTAGACCGCTGTGCAAAACACTTTCACTTCCAATTTAGCTGACAGCCGGCCACTTCTGCATCTAGATCTCTCGCACTTTCTGTATGGTCTGTTACAGACGGTCCCCCGGAAGAAGCAGAAATTCGAAAGGAGCTACAATCCCTCAAGCGCCACAAGGCCCACGGATCAGATCCTATTCGCCCTGCGCTTTTCAAAGATGGTGAGATGGTTCTGGTGAGAGAATTGACAACCCTGTTCTCAAAGGTTTGGACGGAAGAAAAAGTTCCCGCATCCTGGGACGAATCGACGATTGTGCCCATCTTTAAAAGGGGTAACCGTACATTGTGTTTTAATCATCGAGGAGTTAGCATGATCTCTGTCGCTTCAAAATCCATAGTGTCCATTATCCTCCGCCAACTTTCTCACTTACGCGAGCTCCGTTGTCATGAAGAACAAGCTGGGTTCCTTCCCGGCCTCGGTTTCACTCATCAAATCTCAACCCTTCGCTTTCTGCTTGAATACCGACGAGACTGTACCTTGACGTGGTGTGATGGCTTGCGCACCTCTATGACCCAAAGAGCTATACAGGATGGCTTCTTTAAGCCGGAGATGCAATCGTACCTGACAGGTCAATGGGTAGAGGTCAGACAAAGTCCAGTCTCCTGGTCCTCCAGGTTGGGGGTTAATTTGAGCTGGCAACTCAATCGGCAAAATCAGTGGAAGAATAATTGATCCAAGCAAATTGGCTTCCACTAAGCTATCCCGCTGCCTTGCGCATAGGTTCTTGTTAGAACTAAAGGCTTTGGACGAGGACCCCAATAGTTCTCCTGCTTTGTGGCTGGACACCCTAGCAGTACCCGTCCAACATCTCCCATGAACTGCACGAATACAAAGAATTCCCTACTGCATCGGTCGTCGCGCAGGATAATCAGGACCGCACTGCCCATTGCATTGAGTGGGGTGGGTAGTGATAAGTGGGCTACTGCTCAGAGTTCCCTCTCTTTTATTCAACCTTTGTCTTCTGTCCCTAACCACCCCTCTTTGCCCCATCTATCCACCCATAAGGCTCCCACTGACAACACGGTTGATACTCATAACGGTTCATTGTCAAATAGTGTCGGGAATAATCTTACATCTTGTAGCTCACATT
This sequence comes from Fasciola hepatica, assembly GCA_948099385.1. NCBI lineage: Eukaryota > Metazoa > Platyhelminthes > Trematoda > Plagiorchiida > Fasciolidae > Fasciola > Fasciola hepatica. Next base: position 4,495,867 of record CANUEZ040000008.1, on the reverse strand, counting down.
TTCTCAAGCTTCGTCATCCTGTGAATCTCGGCTCGTTCAATGTGCGTACACTGATGCAGGCCGGTCAGCAGGCGTGCCTAGCCCACTTACAATGAACTCTCTGAAGATTGATGTCTGCTGCTTAAGTGAAACGCGTATACAGGATTCGAGCAGTGTAATTCAACTAACTGCTCCTGGTATCTCATCGAGGTATTTTCTGCGCACCTCAGGAAACAAAGTAGCTCGAGCTGCGGGTCAACGTGGTCTAGGAATAGTCTTGACTGAGAAGGCTGAGGCTGCCCTTTTAGCCTGGATCCCTGTTAACAGTCGTTAATGTGCTGTGAGATTCCAAGGGTCAGTCGGCGTTCGAAAGGATAGTTGTGTTAAGCGCAGTTTGTTTGTGATCTCGGCGTACGCCCCAACGGACTGCAGCTCTGACTTGCAGAAAGATGAATTCTATGATGCCCTCGCCACCCTCGTTCGCAGCAGTAAAGGTTCTGACATTGTAGTGCTAGCCGGTGACTTCAATGCACAAGTCAGAAGCCTGTTTAGGTGGGCGTTGTGCTTTACCTGCTGGGCGTACAGATAACAAGCATAGGCAAACAATCGATTGTTCTTGTCTAGCACCAATTTCCGACACAGCTGGCGTCGCACAGCGACATGGCGCTCTAACTCTACAGTTACTTTGAGTCAAATTGATCATATCGCCGTAGGCTACCGGTGGCGCAGTTCTGTTCAGAACTGTAGATCTTACTGGTCCACGTACGTAGAGTCGGACCATGCATTAGTTTTAATGCGATTATCTCTCCAGCTTCATGGTCATCGTCGCAAACCGCAAATCCGATTAACCGTGCAACGTTTGTGTGATCCAGAAGTACGCACCCGGTATGAGCAGAAGTTAGCACATGAGCTAGGATCTACGACGAACAGTAATGTAGATGAGCATTGGGCTCATATCAAACAGGCGATGCACTTTGCAGCGGGTTTTGCCTATGGTCCTAGATCCGTTGTCCATCAAAGACACTGGATCTCGCAAGAGTCGCTGAGTATAATGGAGCAAAAGCGTCAGCTCTCGAACCGTAAGGAGATGAATAAGATGCGGAGAAAGCTACAAAGGAAAGTTACGAAAAGCCTGAAGAATGATAGCGAAAATTGGTGGGTGAAGGTAGCTGAAGAAGTGGAAATAGCAGCTGCTTCAGGTAACAGTCAGAGACTGTACAAACTTATTCGTGACACCGGTGGACGGCGCATCCAGGTCAGTGAAATGATTTGCGATAGGAATGGAGAACCCATCCATAGCAAACAGCAGAGGCTTGACCGATGGGCCGAATACTTCAAGGAACAGTTTAGCTGTCCGCACGCTGGTGTAGTTACTCCTGTATCAACAACTGCGACTCCTTGGGTGGTATCACTTGAGCCCCCATCGGAAATAGAAGTAGAGTCATGCATTCGATCACTAAAGCAAGGGAAAGCGGCAGGTCCCGGTGAACTTCTCCCAGTTCTTTTCAAACTGGGTGGGAATGTTTTGATAAAATCACTTACCGCTTTGCTCCGTGACATTTGGAACGCGGAGCGTATTCCGTTAATATGGAGTGAGTGGTTGATTGTTCCTATCTTCAAGAAGGGAATACGCAATGCCTGTAGTAACCATCGTGGGGTTAGCTTCATTCCGATAGTCACCAAAGTATTAGCCTCAATTCTACTGTACCGCCTACACCGGCTCGCGAGAGGAATGTCCGCGAACAGCAGGCCGGATTCCGCCCAGGTCGAGGATGCGTCGACCAGATTTTTACTGTTCACCGACTACTGGAAACGCGTCACACGCACCGCCGACCGACAATAATGATTTTCTTAGACTTGAAAGGCGCTTTCGATCCAGTTGATCGAGCAGCGCATTTTAGTATTCTTCATGGAAAAGGTATGCCCCAGAAGTTCGTGAAACTACTGAGACCATTGTATTCTCAAACTTCTGGCCGCGTAAGGGTTTACGGTGAACTATCCGGTCAGTTCGAAACGACCAGTGGTGTTCGACAGGGATGTCCCATGTCTCCATTCCTGTTCAACTTCGTCGTGGACGGAATAATGGGGAGTGCGTTGCAAAATCTTCAGGATGTAGGCGTCAAACTAGGAAATAGTGGAAAGCTGTGTGACCTAGATTACGCAGACGAAGTTGTCTGCTTGTTCGAATCCACAGAACATGTTCAACGTGCACTTGATAGACTCTCAAGAGCTGTAGCTCCATTCGGCATGCGCTTTGCACCTTCAAAGTGCAAGGTGATGTTACAAGACTGGACGTCAATGATTCCGAGCTTGATGCTCGATGGGGAGGTGCTGGCAGTTGTCGACCACTTCACCTACCTCGGTAGCGTCGTGACGACGGATGGGAGCACAGTAGTAGAGGTGAGCACGCGTATATCCAAGGCTCGAGCGGCGTACGCTGGACTGAAGCACTTGTGGCACCGACCTGATATTTCACTGAAGTTGAAAGGTCGTGTAAACTGTGCTACAGTGCGTTCAGTTTTGTTGTATGGTTGCGAGACTTGGGGTCTGTGTGTGGAAGATATTCGTCGTCTTGAGGTTTTCGACCACCGATGTTTACGTAGTATCGCTAGGATTGGGTGGAGTAGCCGAGGAGGCAATGCTGAGGTCAGAAATCGAGTATTGGGTACTAATTCGGGAACGTTTTGTCACAGTGTATCCAACTTAGTAGACTTCGTTGGTTGGGACACGTGTTACGTATGGCAAACACACGTCTACCGTACCGTGTCTTGTTCTCCGTCCCTCCTAGGGAGTGGAAGAAACGACGCGGAGGTCAACAGATGACGTGGCAGCGAGGAATGAGAAAATGTACAACAGACTTAGGAAAAGTAGGTGCTTCAAGTCCTCGTGGTTGGGGTCCAAAAGATCCGTCTACCAGTTGGCTGGAGACACTGAGGGATATGGCAGCTAACCGTGAACAGTGGCGATCGTGTTGTCACTTTCTGTGGAATCAGAATGACTGATCGATATGTGTTTGTACAGTTAGACTGTGTATTCCGTGTGTTGGCTACTAGGGCATTCTTCCCTTTTCCCATGTAGGTCCACTCCCTGTCCATCTTGTATATTCATACTTTCTAATTCGGCGTGCAAGATGGTGAGAAAGGCAGTGGTCAGTGGGGCTTGCCCTACTGTTTACCGCTGTACGATGATGCTGCTGCTGATGATTTAATACCGTCATGTGTATGAAGGGCCAACTATCGTTGTGTTTCTGGAAATTAGGACCGCCTTTGACTCTGTCTATAGGACTACCCTATGGGCTTACCTGTTGAGGAACGATGTGCCCGAGAAGTACGTTTCCATCCTGAAAGCTGTCTGTTGGCAGACCTCGGGCAGAGTAAGGGTCTATGGACAAATATCCGAGTCCTTTGTTTTCTCAAGTGACGTTCGGTAAGAATGCCCCATTTCCCCCTTCCTCTTCACCTTCATCATGGATGCTCTGCCCCAAAGAGCTGTCAGTGGTGTTGAGAACGGTGGTGTGTAACTTCTACCGGGCGCCAGAGTTGTTGAGTTAGATTATGCTGACGACGTCGCCTTGTTGGGAGACGACCCCCAAGTCGTCCAAGATGCCTTAAACCATTTGGCCGTCGAAGTCACTGAAAATGTCATGCACTTTGCCCTATCCAAATGCAAAATGCTTCTCCAAAACCGACAGAGAGATTCTGCTGCACTCACTGTGGGGAACGTTTGGAAGCTGTCAGCAGCTTTGTGTGCCTGGGGAGTTGCATTTTCAGTGGTGGAGGTATCGGAGACGATATCTCGGCTTTTGTCAATCTAGGGCACTTGTGGCGTCGTCATGACATCAGGCTTTCCCCAAAGTGTAGAGTCTGTAACGCCGCAGTTCGCTCGGTGCTACTTTATGGATGCGAAACGGGAAGATCTGCACCGGTTGACCGTATCCGACCACCGTTGTCTACGGAAAATCACACGAGTACAGTGGCAGATTCACGTTGCTAGTGACGAAGTGCGGAGGAAAGTATTCGGCGTAGACTGTTCATCACTCAGGTTGATTGTTTCTCTTCGTCGACTACGCTGGTTAGGTCATGTCTTGCGGGTGCCCGCCCAACGTTTACTTCACCGCGCTTTATTCGCGCTCGCTGGACAGGATTGGAAGCGGCGGCTTGGCGCGCAACCGATGACCAGAAAGAGAAATTTAAAAAAGCTGACTTCCCGTTGAGCCGTAGTGGGGCACTGTTACCTACCAGGTTGGAGCGAGAATGACACCGAAAATTGTTGGCTAGGTACGCTGGCGGATATGACTCGAAACCGGAGTCAGTGGCGTCAATGCTGTATGGAATGCTGAGCTGGCTTCTCATCTCTCACCTTCCGTAGATAAAAACCACAGAAGATATGAACATAAAAAGTCCAAATAGATGTTACGAACGTATAAGAACCGAAAGGGTATGAGATTTGGGCTCACTGCCAGTAGCAGTTTTTCTTTGGGAGTGGATGTTGTTTGTTTCCGTGTTTTTACCAGTTGGACGAAATATTTGAGTAACTCGGCTGTTGTTTGGCGGAGAATATCAGTAAAATGTAGCAAATTTAAATGCGTGTGTCCATAACTAGAAATACGTATGCTGGATTTGAGGAATTTGGGTTTTATCAGAAAATTTTCTCTCATTTTGAATAATCTTGTTCTTCAACCATGAACTGTAGCGTCCATTTATCAAAGCTATTCGCCGTACAGAGACTTTATACCATATTTTGTTGCTTGGCAAACTTGGGGTATGGTGAAGTTAGCGACGCTATGGAAAGATATTGCTTGTTTTACGATACCAGAGCAGAGTCCTCGATCTCAATGATTTAGCTTATCTCTTTCGCTCTATCCTCTTGTTTTGACGCGTAAATATCCGCATTAACTTCGCTCATTGTATGGTGGTGAACAACGTAGCAGTCAGTTATTGCCACTAAGCATTCTGTCGCTGTACTATTGTTTTATTATTCAGAATAATTTCAACTCCCAACGTTTATCTTTCAATCTCTGCTAAGCCAATCACACCCCGAAACTGGACAACGTGACCCAATCAACGGTAACATACATTTGGTCCACCATAACCGCTGAATAGACCAAATTGTATCTCCAAGATTCATCAGAGAGACATTTTTTCTATAGTCTCCAGATCTAGGGCTGCATAATGTATCACCAAATTCTCAAGGGTTCACTCAGGAAGAAAACAGGCTCTCTGTCTCATTAATGTCTCTGGTCTTCCTTCCCTGTAAGAGGGATATTCGAATTTTGATTGAATGCGCATGAGTGCAATGAAAAGGTTTACTCCATAGCCTCAAAGGTTCAGTGCATCACTGGGAATGGCCCGAAATTTTGAGCGGGAAACAAAATAAGACCCCAACAGGTCAGTGACCAGATTCAGAAAATCGTACTAATATTTTCGAATTTCGTAGTTGAGTCACCCGAGTAAGCACAAACGAGCGCTGTTCGAAGTACGTTCTGCGATGGCTTCGTGGTTTCATCTGCTCCCAGATCTACGTTATAACTTCTAATCTAGATGGATACTTGTTTTGACTTCGCTTTAGACAGAATCATTCTTTGACTGAAATTTGTTGACCTCTTTCTTACTTGCTTTCCGTCATTGTTATATTGTCTTATACCTCTTCATCATCATCCATTCACAGTTAATCGATTGACTTGACTGTGACGAGGCGTTTTAAGTTGCCCAACCTTGTGTCGAAACTACCGCAAAAAGCGTCAACGAAAATCGTCTATGGCTCTCATAAAACAGGAAATATCAAACTTTGTCCTGGATGCTATTTTGTTCATATTGCTGTAAAGCTCACCTTACTGCACAAAAATGCATGATTTACTTTTACGGGGTTACAGTCGTCGAATGGGGTTTCAAATTACTTTTCATTCTCTGCACATTCTGCTTAACTTGGATTTTCTTCGCACACTCGCCATTTAATACATATCTCTTTTCATATCTTATCTGCTGCAGCTTATAAATCCCGGTTTCGTACATGGTTCATAGTACATTCGAGTTAATTTATTGAAAATAGTTCTTCCATTCTGCCCAGTTTGTTTAGCTTCGTTTTTCCCTGAACACCGAAACTACATCAGAGTAGCTAATCTTATTGCTTTAATTTCTGCTAAAAGTATTTGTTCTAGGTGCCTAAATGGACCAACAGTTCTACGAAAGTAGTGCGTTTCACCTGGTGGATACATGTAAGTAGGCTGTGTGCAGTGGGGAGCATTTATATTACTTAATCAGGTGATTGGTATTTTTTTCCCCGTTCTGCCTACCTCAGGTGTGGATAGATTGATTGATGACTTCAGACTGGACGTGTGCGAAGGCGATTGCCCCATCTATTTTGTTCGTGACGACTATGTTTCACGTGAGGTGAATTTCAGTGTACTTTTTCGTTTTGTGTTCATTTATTTTTCACTATCGTTTTGATGTTGATTGCCTTTTCTTGCACTTTAAATGGATCCCAAGCAGTGCCTTATCTGCCTCGTTGGAGAACGTTTTCGCACACCAAGTTTGTTTTCGTGTTCAGTAGGCAAACACTACAGGGAACGTACTTTTGTTCGGTCTGTGCCACCGGGCCGTTTGCTTTCCGATATGTATTTTGTGCTGATCGTTACATATGCCGATAACATTTCGAATAACAAAATAAGACTTCTTGATCCAACAGTTTAAAACGGACATTCTGGTCAATTCCTGTTGTTCGTATTTGTAGGTAATAGAAAGCAGGGTGTTTTTCCTTAGCAGTTGTAGTTCGTGAATTTCATGCTTTCATGCTTACCCTTGAGTATGATCACAGTTACGTACCTTACTACACTATAAAACAACGCTAGCCAACACATGGAAGTTGAGAACCATATAAGATCCTAATAGTTCATGTGGCAACAAGTCGGACGAGAATGCGGTAGGCACGTGCTTTGCGCATAAATGTTATATTATTATCACCAACATCATTCATTATTACTCTGTGACCGGTATCTCATTCTATACCCATTCATGAATATCGCGAGAGAGACAGACATTCTTTCGCTATGGGAAAGCTTTAGTATCATAGAGTGTCGTCAAATTTGATCCTGAAACACGAAGTGGTGAACTTTAAACGGACCGGTTGGTGTACCGTTAAGCGATCGTGTTTACTCAACTAAAACAGATTGAAAAGCGAACAGCCCTGCACACCACATGAGCCTATTTTTAGACCCATCCAGTGAAATGACTTTTCCCGCTTCATTTTCGGTGGCACCATTGCTTCCGCACAAGGAATTTAGTTACCGCAGTGAGATCAACGACGTACTAATAAAACTTAGTTATCTTGACGAAACTCATCAGGTTATGAGGTTCAAAAAGCGTAAACAAATAGTCCTGTACATTTATGTCTAAGGTGATGCAGTCATAATTCACCGGGCTGATCATGCGCCCGTATCAGTGACTTTGATCGCAGTTAACCTAAGGTTTCGTTCTGTATCGTCAGCCTAGGCCAATCGTTTACAGCTGGTACGGAAATGATTTTCATGGCTTGATGGATGTTATTCAGTTCATTTTAATTCCGTTCTCCCCACCATTCACCTCGCACTTCTGTGCCCCGGTTTGTGTCGCTACTTCTCGGCTTCGTCCGATCGAAAGCGAAACGAATCGAAGTATATAGAGCAAACAAACAGGAAAAGTTATGAGTGCAAGCCATAAAGGTGGTGAAAGAGTTTGAATGCAAGTACACCACTGATCGCGGCACCTAGCCAATGCTTCCTACCATCCGGTAGAGGGATCTCGTGGACCCAAACCCGGAACATAACACGTCCTGCACGGCCAAGCCCACTGGTTGAGGTTTTCATACCATAAAGATGCTGCGAGGTAAACCGATCGTGGTTAAGTGGTTTAGAGCGCTTGCTTATCACCTCGAAGGTCAGGCGTTTGAATCCCGCAACCGCCGGTCACTTCCGCGGTAGACAATAATCAACTGTCGCCAGTTCGTTACCACACTTGACCTGTTGAGATCTATGATTTCCAAAGCCGTACACCTAACCTAGGCATTGCTGATACAGTGTTTCGACCACATTCCAGTAACACCGCGAAGATACGGACACTCAGTCACCAGTAGTCTTCGTATATTTTCCACCCGTAACGGCCATTTTTCTGAGCCGCAAACCAGGACATATCTAACTACCGCGGTATACACTTGATCCTTGATGCACAAGCGGATGTGACACTGGCGCCAAAACTGTTCAGCTTTTTCTTTAACATGGCCTTTCTACGGATATAGTTGTTCGATGCCACTTAGTCACCTTATCCTGTGACTGATCACAATCCGGAATAGGGGCTGGCTACTTTTCCGCCTACTGGTTGTATCGCGTGTGCTCGAAGAATCTGCGTTGAATTTCTCGTGATATAACTATACTGTGCTCCTAGTATTATGCGTTCCTCTCCCTCACTTTGTGTGCCTTTTCATCTCCATTCGTGCACCAACAGCGGGCAGGATTTCCATTACCACCTGGATTGGACTTACTGTTGCCAGAAATGCACAGGCTTGCCGCAGAAGAATTGAGTTACGAACTGTTGGGTTCCAAACGGTAAGTCTGTCCATCGCAAATTTTTTCTGATATATTTTGATACACTATTTTTCCGGTGGTTTTTGAATATTGCGGGTCTTCTTAGATCCGCTTGATGACTTTCGTAGGTTCCTGATTGCGCTAGACTTGGCATTTAGGTCGCAAACGTTTCATCACCATCGAAGGCGAAATCTGCGCTTTGATGATGTCATCTCGGATTATGATGGGACGTTCATGCCCCGAAACGCCAAGCTCAGCGCGACGAGGAACATGAGTCTTTTTACTCCACAGGAATTAGCGATATAGCTCAATACGTACCATATTGCTCATTGGTTTTATTTTCTATTCTTCTAGAGAATGGAAGACGAATCTCCCGTTAGTTATGGCTCCTGTGTTTCAAATGATCGTATGTAATATGCGCAATTTTGAAAAGTGAGTTCGATTTTTGAGTGCGTTCTGTTTCTGGTCGTTTGTTTTTACTTTTTCTTGTTGTTCTGATATGTAATTTGTCAAGTAGCAGATTCGTTATCTCTTTTCATAGACTTGATTCTCGTACACTCAAGAGAGGAGTAAATATGGTGTCCTAAACTCCACATACCGAATTCCTAATTAGCGACACATGTATGTGGTTGCTTCGCATGTGAAGTTCGAGATGCATTCGTTTGATCGTTGTAGATACTGGCGGATCGCAGTTGTTTTGTGTTCTCGATGCACATGGTCGAAACTGATGCTCTTTCAAGTCACCGTTTGTCCCCCTCTTGTTTCGTTTTCTACGTGGAACTATTCGAAAATAACTTGAAGTGTCCTCTTATTCAACTTATGCGCATGTCAGCCGTACACGTCAATAGTTGGTTCTGCTAACTGCTACATAGTTGGACTCAGTGGAAGGAATAATTAAGATATATATGTATGAACTTTGGTACGAATGTGTCCCGTGACTTATCGTTTGCAGTCAGGGGCTGTGTGGCCCCATCACAGATAGTTTCATTGAATAGGTTTTTTCGTATCTTCGTTTTATGAAACCTTGTACGGAATTTATTGAGGCGCCACAGATAGCTGAACTTGATGGAGACCAAGCGCGGCTTTCACATACGCGGTGAAATTAAGCACTTCTCAACCACTGGTTGAGATGAGCTGACTAGGTTACAAAACTCATGTGCTCGGTGCGCCTCTTCGTTTGATGCAAAACAATTTCTTAATATACTGAATCAATTGGGGAGTACATTTTGCACTCTGAAAGTGCGAATTTCATGGGAACAATTTCTGCGTAGAGCTTTCACACACTATAACTATAAGAGGACTTTCAAACGTCGTTAATGACAAATTCGCATAATTTTAAAGATTTGATTTGAGAACCGTTTCCTAATTTGATCTTTCTTTGCATAATCACCATAAGTAAAGTGATAATGTTTGTAGTAGGAGACGCGAATTAGATTCTGCACGCATAATGGTGTATTTATCTATGATAATTTTCGAAATCACCCCAAGAACGTTAATAAAGTAATAAAACCGAAATGAAAAAAATCTGAGCCATATATTTTTTATGTTCAATGGAATTGTCTTGATATGGCTCCAAATCGACAATAATGTCGTTAACTTTCCATTGTAAATTTGTATGGCTTTCATTAATCGGTTATGGGATTTCTTGAATGCTGTTTAATATAATTCTACGCGTCTAGCCTTTTTTCCGTCGGTGAATACCACCATGCTTTGTTGTTATACCCATTGTTTACTTCCACGGAGAAATCATCGGTGCTTGAATGAGGAATTACTTTGGCTTCATCAGAACTGGCAGATTCAGAGTCAACAGTAAAGAGCATGTAAAAACTGGTCACATACGCGCCATGTTCATCATAAACGGTAACGAATAAACGGGCAATCCCGAGAAACATTTTCTCTAGTGGTAAACTTGTATGGAAGGTCACTGTGAGCCCAATCGCTAATTCGTTTGTTTGTGTAGAGATATTCTAACGTGGAAATTAGTTTTCCCAGCCCAATCTCCAAGAGCATTCAGCATAGGAGAAAAGTGCGGTGGACTGTTGTGATTGCCACTTTCAGATGAATGAAACAACTAGCCGTCTTATAGAAGGTGTGCCTGTGTTCTGAAACGGATCGGATAGCAAATAAGTAGTGCAAACGAGGTTTGATTCACGCGCGAGCACTGTTTGTGAGCATCAGCTGAAAAATAAAATGGTACCAACAAACCGGTGGCCAGATGTGGAAAACGATAAAAGCCCAAGTTTTTTTTTCATTTCGTGGCGAGCCAAATTTTCTCCGTCATATTGCTGTCGTTAGACATATGTGGGGTTTCCAGAGGTTGCACTTTCCAAGGGAGAAACTCACCATAGCCCCAACCACGACCTTTGATCTTTCACGACGACTTAGTGAGCGGGTCTGGACCCATTTTATTCACGAGTAAGCACCGTTCTTGTGTCCGTTCCACTATCGGTGGACGAAGACATGCCCGGGAGCATGCATCCCTGCTCTTCACCGGGGCATATTGGTAGTGTAACGCTTTGGTATAGACCGCCATTCCCATACTGGGCTTCGGCTCGCCACTTTTCCATTCTTTCCGTGCCTTTGCAAATCGTGCGCCTGCAACCCCCATGGATGAGCGCTACAACCAGCACATCTGACGACCGTGCCAGTCTGTAACCGTGTCAAACCTCCGTGGTTGTCGTTTTCGTCTTCGTTTTTGTTTCTCTTGTCGTGATCGTGTTCGTTACCGTGTTACAGTAGCATCACAGAATAGGGATGGGGCGTAGCTACACATCCATTGGTGTAGTTATCTTGCTAAGCATTCATCATCATTGGTTACATGATAATCAGGTGCCGATTTCTCCCCTTCCTGGTGTTTTTGCTCACCGTGGTAGTCGATTGATTTATGTTTATTATGATCCATAGGCTGATTCGACCCAATGGATCGCACCATAGTAACCAGATTGTAAATAATCGTTAGATGTTTTCACCCATTAGATATCCAGTTATATTCATTCTTTAATGGCTGTTTTTGTTTCACACATATATTTAGTCAATATACACGTTTTCCACATGTTCTTGGAGTGTGAATTGAATCCACCGATGATTTTAGTTTCCATGCTCTCGTTTATTTATTCACCTTTCTGTTTCACTACTTGCAAAAACACGTAAATCACATTTGAGGACAATTCTGCGACCTTGACCGTTTTTTGTGTACATCTGTTCGTCTGTTTAATTATTTTCTGTTACCAAAAGTATCATTTTGTAATCGATCTGGATTGTGTGCGGTACGATGCAGTTGGGTTTGTAGGTCAAAATTCTGTTGTATATTAGTCATATCCATATAATTCACTTCTACTAGCGCAACATGTGTTGTACTTTCTTCTTTATGGTCCCATTTGGTCATTATTCTTTTCATCAGAACAGAGAGAAGACATAAGTCGCGAGATGCAAGCATTTCGTTTACTTTTGTCAATCGCGGACGCAAAACGTGTCAGTATATATACATGGTGCAGTACGGGGGTAAATGCAACAGTAAAGTAGACACGATCGAAAGTTCGTACAGTACGTACTTTGGGGAGAGTGAAGTCTGTCGTGTTAACGGCAAGGTAAACAAACATTTTGGGTCAATCGTTTTTGTGCACAAAGTGCTGGCTGATGCATCATGATTAGAATAGCTTCACTGAACGCTAATAGTTTCGGTGTTGGATTGCGCAACAATGCTTTGAAACACTGGGTCAGGTCAACTTTGTGACCTGATGCAATCAAGTATCTTGCGGTCGAAGAGGCTAGCGGTTTCACGTCATTGTGTATTGCTCCAGCAGGTTGCGTCGTCAAGTTTGACAGCCATATGGGTATGTGTTCTGACACTCGAGTCAAACAATGATCCGTCCTGCCATTGTATACGTCACAGCAACTGCAAGTGAACTGATGGACAATATGTGAAACATTGGGATCAGCTAGACGTTTTGAGTGATTTTGAATACATAAGCTTTTGGTCGTCTGCAGCAAACGCAACTGCGCCGCTGTGTGTGTGCCTTAGAGCTGACTTAAGGTTACAATTTATTTGATTAAATAAATGATCTCCTTCAAAAGGCAAAGTGATAAAAACTTGCTTCTTCTCTACGTTCATTGTTTCCTCGCTCATAAGTTTCGGCTTCTGATGTTGTCTGATAAAGTTTTCCGGATAAGCGCGACTTATGTCTTCTCTCTGTTCTAATGAATTGGATAAACGGGACTCAATGTTTCATTATTTGTTTGTCGGCTTCGATTCGTATTGTGATTTTGAACCATGTTAGTCAACCTGTGAATGGCTTTTGGCCGTGCATAGATAAATTTCCCGGCTTCGAATGTTGATAGTTCTTCAATCATGGATACATGGTAACCAATAATATGATCACTGTTTCATCTAAGATATATGTAGATATAAGTCGTATTTTGAGAACGAGAAATCTAGAAGCACCCTATCTGATGTAAAGCCTTGTTGGTCGGGTGATACTGATTACGTTTGCTTTCATATTCATCTTGCACACCGAAACGCTACTCAGTTTACTCAATGATTTTCGTCTTTCTATTTGTTCCGTGGGGCATCGAATGACTGAAATGTTAGTTGATAATTCAAAACTCCGATTGTCATATTTCCCATGGACATGTCGATTTTTGTACGCATCTTATCTGAAGTACTCTACTTCAAACTGGTTGCAAGTTTCGATATCTACTTGTTCGTGGCAGTGTGTCATACATGTTTTACGGTGGCAAGTAAATGCATGTAGTGCAAGTGTATTCTCAATATCATAACATGACACGTCATCTTATGCATTCATTTTTGTGATGAAAAAAGTGCCAGTATTGTAGGCCATATTCCAAACGAGTAAAAATATTCCAGTGTACGTTTATTTTTCAATCTGAGAACGAGATATGTCTCGATATTGTCAACAGAATTTGTCGGATCCCATGTTCTTTATTAGCAGTTTGGTTGGTAGTTCTTCAAATTTAGCAATCCAGGAAATTCTTCATTGCGATGTCAAATACGAAATACAGTTTTCATTGTCAAGAAATGATGATTATGTTGCAACTCAGAGATCTGTTTATGGATCTCACACATTCCGAAGCCTTTTTGACCTGATGTTCTGTGCAACATATTTCCACCGAAATACTGTTTCGTGTATTGGAACTGGGAATTCATTTTATTGATGTTCATTTTGTGTTGACCTGATCGCTTGTCATGTGACCATGTTTGTGTTTGGACTTTTCTCCCGTTTCTGTCCTTACACAGATTTCCCATATTTTCATGCCCACTGGCGAGATAAGCAACCAATCATGTGCCCCCAACATCGGCCAGAATCGATAAATGAATCCGAAACCGTATTTAATGACAGTGAATACTCTCCTTTATTAGTTCCATGTTAGGTGACTAAGAATTCATGTACGAGAAACCTTGAAATCATACACATCAGACTATGGCAACCAGCCTTAGAAACTGCTTGGAAACTGACTGCCTGTTCACACCATTCATTTTTGTTTCCAAATATGATTAGGATTCATACAATAAACAGACAGGTGTATCAAGCTGCCTGATCAACGATACGTCAGTTAGCAGCGGGTCGTTGGAACTTGTGCGGATGTCCCTACGCACTAACACGAATTGTACACTAGTTGATGTGCTGGAGAGTGTTTAGTCCTAGTGCTTTTATAAATCACCATACAGTGGTGATTTGAACTTCGGCCCTTTATAAGGTGAACCTGTTTGCAAGCTAGCAGTGATTAGAAAGCTCTCAAAACCACCATTCGAATAAGATCAAAGTGGTGATAATCTGCTTTGTTCATGAGTCCCTACGTGCTTGTGGTCATTCTTATCAACATGCGAACTGAAGGTGGTCAGTATGAGTTGTGTTAATTGACTGATTGAAATGCATGGAACGCTTTTTGCGTTGTTTGTTGCTACCCGGCCTTACTTGTTTATCTTGACCAGTGCTGAGCTAATGAGTCGCCACGGCTTTCATTTTCACTGCTGATTTGCTTCCAGACATCCTCGAAAGATTTGCCTATCGTCAATAGAGGGCAAACATTTTCATCAGCTGGTGCATTTGACTGAATTGTGCTGGCGGCATCACAGATACGAGCGTGAAGCTCGTCACTGCACCCCTCTCGGCCTTACTTTATACATATCAATTTGTTCTACCTAATATTTTTTAGTCAGCTTCAATTCCTTCCACCTCACCGAAACTACACAGTCTTGCTTCCTTTTTGTTTATGTGTGTTTGTTTCTGGCTGATGACAAATTTGTGGAAACAAAAAGTGGAGCGTAAGGTTTCCTTGTTTGGATTGTGTACAAGTGAGATCTTCGCATTTCCGTTATGAATAATGTTGTTAATTTACCCGCACGCATTTGAAAATATCGAGGGATGTGAAATTACTGTCGAAGTCTCTGCATTGCAAGAGTGGAAAAATGAGTCTTCGGTACACCATTGTAGACGGTAATTCTACCTTCGAAAATTGTTGGTCGTTTCATATGAACCCATCCCGCGCTAAGCAGAGGTTTTTATTCCCCAACAAAATCAGATATTTTGGTTTTTCGAGGAGTATATATATATATATATATATATATATATATATATATATATAATCACTCGCCTGATTTCAGCCTGTGCCAAACAAAACAGTGCAACGGGGGAAGAAGAGGTACATGGTATGAGATTCCATGATTTGTTTGTTTGTGGGCGCGATACTGCCAGGTTCTCCCCGGCCAAATCAGGTGGTCTTCTTAGGGGTCCACAACTGGAGCCTTTGGCGAACCAAAGCTTATCGCGCAAGGCAGCGGTACGAAGTGTGGCGCCGTAACCCACAGAGGCCGGTTGTTGATTGCTCAGTTCATACGCCCTTCGGATGAGGCCAGACATCCTGCGTGCCCAGTATACCCCTCCTCCACAGATACCGGTGGGCAGTGTTGTACCCCTCATACGCCATCCATGGTTGGTTTGGAATCAGGGTTTAGCCAACTCCCCTAGGCTGACTGTTAGTCAGTCAACCCGGTGTAGAGCGCCGGGCATTCGCTTTCGTCCTCTCACTTTAGTGGAATACCTCCAGCACGAGAAGGCAGTTAGTAGGACTTCCTCGGTTGGGGCTGTAACAGACACGGTCATTTGGGAGCATTTCGAGAGGCGTTCACTGCAAATAGCCATGTGGCAGCCTGAGATACCCACCCACCGATCATACCGAGGCGTATGGAAGCAAAGTAAGCCGTCGAGAGCAGGGTTGGAGTCTTTATATTCCTCAGACAACGTGTACAGACAACTACTATTACTAATGTAATTATCACACTGAGTTGTGCACGGTTATGCAACAATATTTTGATTTTCGTGCGTAAGTGGAGAACACTGTTGAAAAGACGTTACAGATGGTGCAAAATTAGTGTATACAGTTTAATAAGAATCATCATCCAAGCCAAAACGAAAATGGTAGAAATGCAGACTAAAAAGAATAATACAGTTGTGGACGTGGTCACAACTACCAAACAGACTACTGAGAATCTGGTAAGGGAAAAAAATTTCTGAACACTATACCGCCGGTTGTCTTTTTTAGGGGTTACCTTTACTCATCTACTCAAAATATCGATTATCATACTCATGTCCAACTCACGATTTCTCGCTTCAACCCTGATTTCAGCGTTCCCAAGTTTCAGTTATATTCTTGTCACGATTCCACATTATTGTTGTTGCTCTTGGGTTTGGAATGCTTTGACGGTGTGTGGCCTCCGTTTGCCGCGGATGTTGTGCTGGAATTGTACGCTTCTCGGAGCTCTCCTTGTCCATCTTCAAATGACCAGCGGAAGCCCCGTGTAGGCGATTGTCCTGGAGAAACTTCCAAGTCACCAAATCCAGAGCCAGAACCGCCTATCAGTGTTGATGACCTTTGGGTTCGAGTTTTGTATCTCGGTCGTGTGGTTCCATTGGCTTGCTTATGGAAACTGAATTCAGTTGATGTCGAATTGGCCTCCGATGGTTATGTTTCCTTCAGTGCTCTGGTCGATCATTGGTCTGACGCATTAGCGTACAAACCCGAGCTCCGAAACACCGAGTAATCCGAATTGCGAGGTTTCAGAAAAGTGGAAACTTTGATTTCATCAATTATTATTATCTTTGGGCTATCCGATTCACGCACTCATCCCTTACCCATCTAGAATGACACAGTTTTTCTTTCTTTAATGTTCGTCAACCCAGATGAGCCACATTCGGACATGCCATCCATTCTTGATTGTTATTCGGTGCTCAATTGTTTATTTTCGCTAAGGCTCGTTTCTTTGTTTCTGTGATAGCATTATGGATGTTTGCCTATCTTGTCCCTCTGTTCTGAATCCCAGATGGTTTTATGTATGACGAGTCAAATCGTTATAACCCTTGCATCATATACAGCACAAACAAAGTTCCCTCTTGCGTCGCTACACGATTGTTGCGGTAATTTTACCTGGCATTCCCTAAATAGTCACTATTGAACTCTTTTGTTGTTCAATCTTGGTAGTCAGGTTGCGTTGTGTGAGTTCTAAATACACATGTGATTACTGCGTTCTTTGCTATCGTTTTTTCCCGTGGCTACGTGTTCATGTACAATAAGTAGTAGTACAAACGCCGAACTAGCACTTTGTCCCGTCTCGCCAAAACCAACTTCTGAAACAGGTAACTACAGTGTTTTCCGTGGTTTGAGAGGCGAGCACCTTAGTTTAAGAGCCTTGCACCGCAGTTTAACTGAGGCGCAGAGCTCTTTAACTGTGACGGAATGTTCCTAACATACGGCGTTTGATTCCTAACTTATGGGAAATACTGTGGCTGAATACCTTCTATTTTTCGTAGAACATTTCTGTTTGCAGTTATGGTATGTGGTACATTGCATACAAACATGCAATCATTGGTGGTAATACACTGTCACTGAAGTGAAATACGGTCACACGTTTATCCAAACGCCGAGTAAATCACTGAGTCACACAGGATTTGGTAGTCAATTAAAAAGTGCGCGTACAGGATTGTCGTCCTGTTATTAAGTGACTCGCAGATAAACGAATCGCGAGGTCGCTTTACTTCATGAACTATAGGACAAATTATCACGCAACTGCAGTTTATTCAACTAATACTACTCTCAGTAGCTAACAATATACAATAGACCCTATTGCTCAACGAGGGACAGTAGTGTCAGTAGTATGAAGTGGAATTCGACTGTGTCAGGATTTCGACGGAATTGAGGTGATCCCGAACTTTCTAGACAGACTGTCATCATCATCGCACAACATTAAACAGCAGGGCAAGCCACACTGATCACTGCCTTTCTCACCATGTTACACGTGAAAATAGAAGGAATGAATACACGAGATGGACAGGGAGTGGACCTACGGGAGAGGGAAAAGCAAGGAACACCCTAGTAGCCAACCCAAGGAATGCACAGTATAGCTTTACTAACACACATTGGTCAATCTTTCAGAGTCAACGGAAAGTGACAACACGATCGCCACTGTTCACGGTTAGCTGTCATATCCTTCAGTGTCTCCAGTCATCTGATTGACGTATCTTTTGGACCCCAACGACGAAGACCTGAGACACCTACTTTTTATCAAGTTCGGTGTATACTTTCTCACTCCTCACTGCCACGTCATCTGTTGAACTCCACGTGGTTTCTTCCATTCCCTAGGAGGAACGGATAATAGGGCACGGAACGGTAGACGTGTCTTTGCCATATGCAATAGGTGCCCTAACCAACGAGCTCTACTAAGCTGGATACGCTGTGGTAGAACGTTCTCTGAATTAATACCCAATACTCGCTTTCTAAACTCATTGTTGCTTACTGGCTCATTCCACCCAATACTACGCAAGCATCGATGGTCGAAAACCTCAAGACGACGAATATCTTCTGCACGCAGACCCCAAGTCTCGCAACTATACAGCAGAACTGAACACACCGTGGGACAGTACACACGACCTTTCAACTTCAGTGAGATATCAGGTCGGTGCCACAAGTGCTTCAGTCCAGCATACGCCACTCGAGCTTTGGATACGCGCGTGATCATCTCTACTGCCGTGCTTCTATCCGTCCTCACGCTGCTGTCGAGGTAGCTAACGAGGTCACCAATTGTTAGTTTCTCCCCACCGAGCATCATGCTCGTAACGTTTGATGTCCAGTCTTGCAACATCACTTTGGACTTTGGAGGCGCAAGGCGTATATCGAATAGAGCTACAGCTCTCATAAGTCTATCTAGTGCACATTGCGCATGTTCCGTGTATTCGAACAAGCAGACTAGGTCGTCTGCATAATCCGGGTCACAACTTATCACTGTTTCCTAGTTCGACGCCCACATCTTGGAGATCCCGCAAGGCATTCTCTATTATTTCGTCCATGACAAAATTGAACAGGAATGATGAAACGAGATATCCTTGTCGAACACCGCTTGTCGTTTCGAACGGACCAAATAGTTCACCATAAACCCTCACGAAGCCAGACGTATGAGAATACAACGATCTCAGTAGATTCGCGAACTTCTGGGGCATACCATTTCTGTGAACAACATAGAATAGCGCTGTTCGGTCAACTGAATCGAAAGCGCCCTTCAAGTCGAGGAAGCCCTTATTTTCGGTCGACGAATCGTGCGACGCGTCTCAAGTAGTTGACGAAGAATGAAGATCTGGTCAATGCAACCTCGACCTGGGAGGAATCCGGTCTGTTGCTTGCGCATGCTCCCCTCGCGAACCGGTGTCAGACGGTGCAGCAAAATCGAGGCTAATACCTTGGTGACTATCGGAAATAAGCTAATTCCACGATGATTACTACAGTCATTTGCGTATTCCTTACTTGAGGACGGGTATAATCAGTGACTCGCACCCTAATAACGGAATACGTTCCTCGTTTCAAATGTCACGAAACACGGTGGTAATTGATCTCGTAAAGGCATCACCACCCATTTTGAAAAGAACTGGATAGAGTTCGTCGGGACCGGCCGCTTTCCCTCGCTTTAGTAGTCGAATGCTCGACTCCCCTTTTACTTCCGATGCGATTCAAGTGATACTCCCCAAGGATTCACAGTTGTTGGCATATGAGTAACTACATTAGCGAGCGGCCAGCTAAACTGCCCTTTGGAGTGTTCGGCCCAACGGTTAGGCCTTTCCTCTTTGCTATGAATAGGGTCTCCATTTCTACCGTTTACCGTTTCACTGACTGGGGTTCACCGTCCACCGGTGTCGCGTATAGGTTTGAACAGTCTTTGACTGTCACCTGAAGCAGCTGCTACTTCCATTTGTTCGGCTACCTTCACCCACCAATTTTCGCAATACTTCCTAAGACTTTTCGTGGCTTGCTTCTGTAGCTTTCTTCGTATTTTGTTCATCTCCTTACTGTTCGAGAGCTGGTGTTTATGCCCCATTAGACTCAGTGACTCTTGGAAAATCCAGTATCTATGATGGGCATTGGATCTAGGACCACAGGCGAAATCTGCTGCCACGTGCATTGCCTGCTGGATATGGACCCAGTGCTCGTCTACATTACTGTCCGTCGTAGATCCTAACTCGCGATAATTTCTGTTCATAACGAGTGTGAACTTATGGATCAGGCTAACAGCTAACCGGATTTGCGTAGATGACCATGGAACTGGAACGAAAATTGCAATAAACCTAGTTCATGATTCGAATCTACGTACCTGTACCGGTAAGATCTATGGTTCTGAATAGAACTGCCCCACCGGTAGCTCACTGCGATATGATCAATCTGACTCAGAGTACCCGTAAGGTTAGAGTGTCACATCGCTGTGCGACGCGTGTGTCGGAAATCAGTACTAGACGGGAATAACCGATTGACTACACAACTGGAGAAGCCTATCTCCGTTATCTGTGCGGTGAGCGGGTCTACCACCACGCCCACCTAAACAAGCTTCTGGCGCACTCAGTTTGCCAACTTGTGCATTAAAATCACCAGCCAACACTACAATGTCAGATCCTTTGCTCCTGCGAACGAGAGTGGTGAGTTCGTCATCGAAATCACCCTTCTGCGTCTGATAGCTGCAATATGTTGGGGCGTATGCCGAGATCACAGAAGCTGTGCTTAAGAAAGTAATGCTTTCGAAAGGCAACTGACTCATGGAGTCCTCCAGAACGTAAACGACTGTTTACCGATATCCGGCCTTAAAGTGCAGCTTCAACCTTATCGGTGGAGACTATTCCTACAACGGGTTGATCCGCATCCCTAGCTGCTTCGTCTTCTGATGTGCACAGGAAATACCTCGACGATATATCAGGAGCAGTTAGTTGAATCGTTCCACTGGAGTCCTGGATACGCATTTCTCTTACGCAGCGGACATCAATCTTCAGAGAATCTACTGTGAGCCCTAGGCACTCCTGCTGATCGGTCTGCATGAGAGTACGCACTGTAAAGGAGCCGAGATTCAGAGGCTTACGAGGTTCGAGAAAATGTGAGTTACAAAACAGAGGATTATTCACGACATTATTTGGCAACGAACCGTTGCGAGCAGCGGGCGTGTTATCAATGAAAGCATAATGGGGTGGATAGATGGGACAAAGAGAGGTGGTTGGGGGCAGAAGACAAAGGTTGAATAAAAGAGAGGGAACTCTGAGCAGTAGCCCAATTATCACTACCCATCCCACTCGATGCAACGAGCAGCGCGGTCCCGATTACCCTGCTCGACGGCCGATGCAGTATGAAATTCTTGGTAGTCGTGCAGTTCTTGGAGGAGTTCTTCGAGGGTGTCCAGCTGCAAAGCAGGAGAATGATTAGAGTTCTCAACCAAAGCTTCCAATTCTAACGAGAACCTATCCTCAAGGCAGCGAGGGGGGCTGAGTGGAAGCTCATTTGCTTTGATCAGTTATTCCACTGACTTTACCGACTGAGTCGTCAGCTCAGATCGACCACCAACCCGGAGGGCCAAGAGACTGGACTTTGTCTGGCCTCTGCCCATTGACCTTTCAGACATGATTGCATTTCCGAAGTCACGCGAGAACTCAAATGGATACTCTACGAATGAACGCACAACAGTTTGAATGAAACAACGCACAAAGAAGACGTTATCGATGGCTTAGACCAACACCAGCGCATCCAGTTTGAGCGTTTCGTTGTTGGTATGATCACAGAACGGATCGATGAAAAGAACCAAATCGCAGGGTTCTAAACGAGTCAAAGCCGCGGACCAATCTCCCAACAAATGCAGAGCAGTACCTACACAACTTTTCTAATTTGTTAATAGATGCACCACTCCCCTTAAGTGTTATCACTGGGTTTTGAGTTTTTGTTGTCCAACCCTGAGGAATGGTCTACTAGATGTAGAAGTGCAGTCTGAAAATTCAAACACTCGAACTCGTTCACTAACGGCGACATCACAGGCGAGGGTTGGAGATTTCAAATCTTCCCTTGTTGACTGTTTTTATCATCACCATCGAACCCAGAAGAAATTTAGAAGCATCGTCAGTAACCGACACAGGGATGAGTTAAGAATTCTACGGGGAAATAAATACATTGTTATTGCCAGACCTGACAAAGGCTCCGGATTCATGCTAATGAAGTGCACAGACTATATTGATAAAATGGATACCATTCTATGTGACGACTAAATCTGCGGGATCCAAAGCAGGAAGGGATAAAACCAGGATAGTGGAAGAATAACTTACTGCAACCCTGAGAATATTGAACGATCAGAATTATATTTCGAATGGCCTTTATGAACCGTTACGACCTACGGGCACTAATATTCCTCGTCCAAAAGGCTTACCGAAGATGCGTAGGTCTGGGGTACCGTTGGGACCGATACTTGATGTGAGCGCTTCTACCTATCACTCGACTGCTCGTTGGCTCGTCGATATACTGGAACCAGTACGCAGAAGCATTGTTCAATACAGCCTGAATGACAAATTTCAGTTCGTAGAGTTAATGAAGGAATAAAATGTAACAGGACTTAAAATGACCCTCTAGATGTAACATCACTATTTACGCGCGTCCTATCTCTAGAAACAATCGAAAACGAAGTAAATGTTGGTATTCCGGTAGCCAATCTGAAGGAACTACTAATACGATGCACGCTAAATGTTTACTTTGGCTTCAGTGACAAGCTTTACCGACAAACTGGTGGAGTTGCGATGGACTCGTTTCTCAGACTCCTATCTGCCGACCATTTCGTTGCCAAAGTCGAAAATGGGGTACTCAGAGGCACCATAGAAAGACGACCCAGTTACTGCGGGTACGTGGAAGACATTTTTATTATTACTGACAAACATGTTCACCTAGATGAACTAGTGGAAAAGTTTAATCAGATCCACAGTGCGCTCAGTTTCACATCCGAAGTGGAACTAGGAGACAAATTTCATTTTCTGGATGTAAAACTTGCGAAAAGGGAAGATGGCAAGCTCGTCCGCCGCATGTATCACATCCTTACATGGACAGGTCAGTACACACATTTAGGCAGTTTCGTGCCTCCAAAATGCAACCGGGAACTAGTGCTGTCCGTAGAGTCTCGCATACGAAAGATCTGTTTCGAGGAAACAATAGGTGAGAAATAAGACTGCATAAGGCAGACGCCACTTCACAACGGGTACCCGGAACGTTTCATTCAAAAGAAAAATTTGGAGCTACCTAAGTGACAATTGATAATGACCATCAAGGAGAAAGAATTGAACATGCAACTTCCTTTCAAAGGAGATGCTAAATGCGAACTACTAGTTCGGCGCCTAAGGGATGCAATCACCCGTACATTTCCCGCCGCCACTCTACGCGCCCACTTCACTAGCCGGTCGATGATTTCTGTGAGTCTCAAAGACAAAATGCCTGTCCTTTCCTTCTCCATGTTAACCTATTCAATCGTTTTCTCATGTTCGGCAAGCTATGTAGGCGAAACGACGGCAACTGTCTCGAAGACTCAAGGAACACAAACCGACTTGGCTGAGGACAGGACCTAGAAGAAAGATGACTAGTGCAACTGTAACACACCTTGCCAACACAGGGTACCAGGTGGACAACGAAACCTTTAAGATAATTTAAAAAATACCTGTGGATTCTTCGAAGACCGTTCGTTACATCAAATCGGGAACAGCAGAGGCAGTAGCGATTAGGCTGGTAAATCCATCGCTCTGTTCACATAAGCGACTTGTCAAATCACTTCAGCTACCCTGGCCGCGATCGGAAAATGGGAGTCGAAATCAAGATGACCTCAACAGTGACCTTTCCGTCGTGATAGGCAGCAGCCAACCCACCCCAAATGTACTTTCTACACCGGATCTTCCCACCCTGTCCCGTGAACTATAGACACTCTTTCTCTTCTTCCGAAAATATGCTTTCCTATCATATATATATATATATATATATATATATATATATATATATATATATATATATGATGTAACTGTATTAGCCAGAGGATGAAGATACCGAAAACGGGCTTGTTCGCTGTCGTGCCTTTTTTCTGTAACTGGAAAATAATCAGTTTTTGAACTCGTCAAGAACACCTGAATTTGTCTCTGAGATTAAGATGATACCAAAGATCAACAAATGCGAAAATTTGAAAAACTTAAACGAAACCTTGGTAACCATTGGCTGACCGATCCGAAATATTTCCACAACTCGAAATCATTAAAGAATCAAACTAACTGAATGCTTTTATTGGCCCATTTTCTGGCCTTACCTACCGGCTGACAAAGTTCTCCAAAACTGTCTTACAAAGGCGCTTAGAATATTTTATGGGTTGTATTCTGCATGGCGGATGGAAAATGATCGATGGCAACACGAGGGGAACAGAATTGGAAATGGTAATAGTTCTTTGAACGCTGCGTCCAACGGTTAACATGAATTTTAGAAAAATCGAGTCTCTTCTTTCTACCGTTAATCAGGTGCTGTCGTGCTACGGTTTTGGCTTATAAGCCACAGCCTGGTCGAGTCTAAAATGAAGCTAATCGAAGCATGAGGAGCAGCTGGTCAGAAAAGAAGGATTGGATTGGAAGTCACACAAACGAAGACATATTCTCAGCGCATTGTTACCACTGACCGTGGCTCCTACCCATATCGTCCAATGTCTCCATCAATCAACCCGGAAGTCTAACACGCCATACCGCGCCGGTCCTACTTGTTAGGATTTTCATACCTTTTTGCGTAAGATGGGCGGACCACGGCGCACAATCCTCAAGTGACTTCACATCACGGAGAATAGTTTTCTCTAAGGGGTCTATCCGTGGACGTGCGTAGTACATGTTCCAACCACTGTCGCCTGTCAGGATTTAGTGAGTGTGGAGCGTGAAACCAGGTCACCGAAACTCTACCGCCTATCTTGATTGCTGATGTGGCGTTCCCACCACAAGTGAGTAAAGCTGCAAAATACTCGATGGTCAAACATTAGTGTGTCTTCGTAGATTCCTGATAGCCGAGCTTGTTGTTTGAGTCTTAAGCGTTTCACGATAAGCCGAGGTGAAATCGGTTTGCACTGATGAGGGGTAAGTGTTGTTGATCATGAATTTCGGATATTAAATTCAAACTCAATAGATGTTACAATTTCATGGAATTGCATGCCAATTTCTCATTTTAACGTTCAACAGCTTCGTAGCGACCAGTAGCACATGACTGGTTGCTATCGTAGCCAAGTCCTATGAGGTCTTCGCCATTTGTGCCAAAAGTTTCGTTCCTCCAGTGCTATCGACTGGAAGTCATAGTAGAACCGCAGACGATAAGCCAATGCTCGGACACTGTTCATTCATAATGATTGTTTTTCGATCAAATTCGATAGATTATGGAGTTTGAATAATTGTGTTGTGATATCTCTCACTGTTTGACCGACGATTCTGACTTATTTACATGTTTGATATATAGTAACGGCAGCATGAGTAGACGTAGCATCATCATCATCCGTAGTAGTAATAGTGGTGATGGTGATGGTGGCAGCAACCGTAGCTTTAATCGAAATATTATTATTAGTTGTAGTCTTGGTAACGTCAGTCTACCGCCTGAATCATTGGGGTCTCGCAGCGAAATATGCCTCCACACGAAGCTTTGCATAGACCGAGCAACAGTCCGCCCAATTCTTACGTACGGATGTGAAACTTAGCCGTCGAGGATAGACGACAAGAAAAGACTGGAAAGCTTTGACCACTGTTGGCTTCGCTACATGGCCAAAATCAAGTAGTAAGATTGCATCACAAACTCCGCTGTGCGTCAACACTGGGTGAATACAGAACGACTCCATTCTCTGCTCCAACGACGTCGCCTATAGTGGTTCAGTCATATCCTACGATGACCCGAAATGGAGCCTACAAAGAGAAGCTTACTGCCATCACCTTGTTTAGGCTGGAAATGCCGCCTTGGTGGCCAACTCAAGACATGGAGCAGCTCTATTAGGGCAAACATGGATCGCCTAATTCTTCAGTCCGTCTTCGGAGTACGCGACTGGCGCAACAACTGTATTTTACGGCGCGCAGGCCAGAACACGTGGGCAGCTACCATCAGAGACATCCAAGAAGTCGACTTATTCTCTCGTAGGAAATAGACGCATAAAAGTAAAAAAAGTAAGTAGGTAGTCACTTCAGTAGTATCAGCGTCACAATAAGGGTATTTGTGTTAGGAGTGTAGTAGTACCAGTTGTAGTATTAGTGGTGCGCATGTGATATGATACGACTCATCGGCGTAACCAGAGCCAACGGAACTAAAAATGCACACAGAACATACAAAAGTGATAAACGGAGAAAATTAGGCAAAAATTCAGCAAGAAACATAGAAAACAATCTATCAAAGAGAAGCTAACCGGAAGTTAAAATGTAGCACTCTAGTTCAGATCGTTTACTATTGTGAATGTCATCAGAACTTTGGACAAATAACATTTTGCCATTTAAATCTGGAGACTTGATAACAGCGTACGTGTTCCCTCAGAAAGATTGGTTAACGGGGTGACAAAGCCTTCACGCAAAGGTTCGGCTCATAATTTAGTCGAAACTCTGGTAAATTGTGAATCGTCCACGGTTTTTACCTCAGCTGTATGTGTAAATCCATAACAACGGTTCACTACCAGCGACGTTAAATGTCGTGTTCGCAATCAGTGAAAGAATACGTGGTCGTTTCACTCCATTTGTTTGTACGAATGTAAAGGCAAAATTTGGCCGCAGTCGGCGAATAAGCAGCAGGCAAGTACAGTGTTGTGTCTGTTTAGAGTCGCGGACAAACAAATCAACACCTTTTTCATACATGGGCAAACACCTGCTTGGTATTGACCTTTAATCATGCTTCAGGGCCAGCAATATTGACTTGTCGATTTTGCTATGTGCTGATTGGTTCTACTCTTTTGCGCCATACTGCATCCGTCATTTGGCCCTTTTGCTTACTTGCCGGCCACGGCGGGCTTAGAGCTTACACTCCTACAAATAAATGCAGTGCCAGTAATACCTGTTCTGTTGACTGACTAACTACTAACACAATATTTGGCTAGTCACCATAGTAGTCGTAGTCGTAGTAGTAGTAGTAGTAGTAGTAGTAGTAGTAGTAGTAGTAGTAGTAGTAGTAGTAGTAGTAGTAGTAGTAGTAGTAGTAGTAGTAGTAGTAGTAGTAGTAGTAGTAGTAGTAGTAGTAGTAGTAGTAGTAGTAGTAGTAGCAGTAACATCAGTCGCGGTAGCAGTTATAGTCGTTGTAGCCTATGGGTTATGGAATCAGTGTCAGTGAGCTGAGTTACACGAGTGCGCTAGCATTCATTCACCTCAGATCAACCGAGGACAATCATTCAGTCAACAAAAACCCCAGGGACTGGGGCAAGATTAAACATCACCAGGCGTATGTCGGTGCACGAGAGGGATAATGAGCAGTTTTTCGCGCATTGTGCGTGACTGTTTAAACCGGGCAAAACGATATGTATAAAAGCCGTTATCAAACGTAGTAAGCTTGAGGCTTTTATATGGCATCCGGTAGGATGTTCCACAGTCAGGAATAAAACAGCGTATTCATGACAAGAATTCAAGAGTGGTCAGTGGATTCTCAAGAATCAAACCTGAAAAAGCGGTCTCATTTCAGCGTTGAAAATGAGTGAAATTGTGAGATGGATATTCCGGATATCCGGCTTCTGTATGCAACCAAATGTATGTAAAGCCTGACAAACCCTCAGTATTCCTGCAATGAGAAGACAACTGGACGACTATTTCAGATCGGATAAACGAGTATCTCCGAAACCTACTGATTCCAACGAAAGATGAAGAATGCAGAATTTGATATCGAGAACCGCCTGTCACACTGAATTCTTGGAATAACCTATATCATTACGTCGGAAGAGTGGAGAGGAATATTACGGAGGTTAGAGGCAGTGTGTGCATTGATCGTCTAGAGCAAATAAGCATTTCACAGACTTGTCGCAGAAGACTTGATTTATGAACTGTTGGAATCCGAACGGTAGGTCTTGATTGTAACTTGATGGTATTCTACAAGAATCCCTTTACGATACAATATTTTTCCATTTGGTATGGAATATTGCGGTTCTTCTTAGATCCGCTTGATGACTTTCGTAGGTTCCTGATTGCCCTAGACTTGACATTTAGGTCACAAACGTTTCATCACCATCGAAGGCAAAATCTGCGCTTTGATGATGTCATTTCGGATTATGATGGGACGTTCGTGACCCGAAACGCCAAGCTCAGCGCGACGAGGCACATGAGTCTTTTTACTCCACAGGAATTAGCGATATAGCTCAATACGTACCATATTGCTCATTGGTTTTATTTTCTATTCTTCTAGAGAATGGAAGACGAATCTCCCGTTAGTTATGGCTCCTGTGTTTCAAATGATCGTATGTAATATGCGCAATTTTGAAAAGTGAGTTCGATTTTTGAGTGCGTTCTGTTTCTGGTCGTTTGTTTTTACTTTTTCTTGTTGTTCTGATATGTAATTTGTCAAGTAGCAGATTCGTTATCTCTTTTCATAGACTTGATTCTCGTACACTCAAGAGAGGAGTAAATATGGCGTCCTAAACTCCACATACCGAATTCCTAATTAGCGACACATGTATGTAGTTGCTTCGCATGTGAAGTTCGAGATGCGTTCGTTTGATCGTTGTAGATACTGGCGGATCGCAGTTGGTCGAAACTGATGCTCTTTCAAGTCACCGTTTGTCCCCCTCTTGTTTCGTTTTCTACGTGGAACTATTCGAAAATAACTTGAAGTGTCCTCTTATTCAACTTATGCGCATGTCAGCCGTACACGTCAATAGTTGGTTCTGCTAACTGCTACATAGTTGGACTCAGTGGAAGGAATAATTAAGATATATATGTATGAACTTTGGTACGAATGTGTCCCGTGATTTAATGTTTGCAGTCAGAGGCTGTGTGGACACCACGCAAGCGGCCCCATCACAGATAGTTTCATTGAATAGGTTTTTTCGTATCTTCGTTTTATGAAACCTTGTACGGAACTTACTTAGGCGCCACAGATATCTGAACTTGATGGAGACCAAGCGCGGCTTTCACATACGCGGTGAAATTAAGCACTTTTCAACCACTGGTTGAGATGAGCTGACTAGGTTACAAAACTCATGTGCTCGGTGCGCCTCTTCGTTTGATGCAAAACAATTTCTTAATATACTGAATCAATTGGAGTACATTTTTGCACTCTGAATGTGCGAATTTCATGGGAACAATGTCTGCGTAGAGCTTTCACACACAGAAACTATAAAGGGACTTCCAAACGTCGTTAATGACAAATTCGCATAATGTTAAAGATTTGATTTGAGAACCGTATCCTAATTTGATCTTTCTTTGCATAATCGCCATAAGTAAAGTGATAATGTTTGTAGTAGGAGACGCGAATTAGATTCTGCACGCATATTGGTGTATTTATCTATGATAATTTTCGCAATCACCAAGAACGTTAATAAAGTAATAAAACCGAAATGAAAAAAATCTGAGCCATATATTCTTTATGTTCAATGGAATTGTCTTGATATGGCTCCAAATCGACAATAATATCGTTAAATTTCCATTGTAAATTTGTATGGCTTTCATTAATCGGTTATGGGATTTCTTGAATGCTGTTTAATATAATTCTACGCGTCTAGCCTTTTTTCCGTCGGTGAATACCACCATGCTTTGTTGTTATACCCATTGTTTACTTCCACGGAGAAATCATCGGTGCTTGAATGAGGAACTACTTTGGCTTCATCAGAACTGGCAGATTCAGAGTCAGCAGTAAAGAGCATGTAAAAACTGGTCACATACGCGCCATGTTCATCATAAACGGTAACGAATAAACGGGCAATCCCGAGAAACATTTTCTCTAGTGGTAAACTTGTATGGAAGGTCACTGTGAGCCCAATCGCTAATTCGTTTGTTTGTGTAGAGATATTTTAACGTGGAAATTAGTTTTCCCAGCCCAATCTCCAAGAGCATTCAGCATAGGAGAAAAGTGCGGTGGACTGTTGTGATTGCCACTTTCAGATGAATGAAACAACTAGCCGTCTTATAGAAGGTGTGCCTGTGTTCTGAAACGGATCGGATAGCAAATAAGTAGTGTAAACGAGGTTTGATTCACGCGCGAGCACTGTTTGTGAGCATCAGCTGAAAAATAAAATGGTACCAACAAACCGGTGGCCAGTAGTGATTTATTTCTTCTGAATTTCTTTGCCAGATGTGAAAAACGACAAAAGCCCAAGTTTTTCTTCATTTCGTGGCGAGCCAAATTTTCTCCGTCATATTGCTGTCGTTAGACATATGTGGGGTTTCCAGAGGTTGCACTTTCCAAGGGAGAAACTCACCATAGCCCCAACCATGACCTTTGATCTTTCACGAAGACATTCCGGGGAGCATGCATCTCTGCTCTTCACCGGGGCATATTGGTAGTGTAACGCTTTGGTATAGACCGCCATTCCCATACTGGGCTTCGGCTCGCCACTTTTCCATTCTTTCCGTGCCTTTGCAAATCGTGCGCCTGCAACCCCCATGGATGAGCGCTACAACCAGCACATCTGACGACCGTGCCAGTCTGTAACCGTGTCAAACCTCCGTGGTTGTCGTTTTCGTCTTCGTTTTTGTTTCTCTTGTTGTGATCGTGTTCGTTACCGTGTTACAGTAGCATCACAGAATAGGAATGGGGCGTAGCAACACATCCATTGGTGTAGTTATCTTGCTAAGCATTCATCATCATTGGTTACATGATAATCAGGTGCCGATTTCTCCCCTTCCTGGTGTTTTTGCACACCGTGGTAGTCGATTGATTTATGTTTATTATGATCCATAGGCTGATTCGACCCAATGGATCGCACCATAGTAACCAGATTGTAAATAATCGTTAGATGGTTTCACCCATTAGATATCCAGTTATATTCATTCTTTGATGGCTGTTTTTGTTTCACGCATATATTTAGTCAATTTACACGTTTTCTACATGTTCTTTGAGTGTGAAGTGAATCCACCGATGATTTTAGTTTCCATGCTCTCGTTTATTTATTCACCTTTCTGTTTCACTACTTGCAAAAACACGTAAATCACATTTGAGGACAATTCTGCGACCTTGACCGTTTTTTGTGTACATCTGTTCGTCTGTTTAATTATTTTCTGTTACCAAACGTATCATTTTGTAATCGATCTGGATTGTGTGCGGTACGATGCAGTTGGGTTTGTAGGTCAAAATTCTGTTGTATATTAGTCATATCCATATAATTCTTTTCTACTAGCGCAACATGTGTTGTACTTTCTCTTTACGGTCCTAATTGGTCATTATTCTTTTCATCAGAACAGAGAGAAGTATCATTTTGTAATCGATCTGGATTGTGTGCGGTACGATGCGGTAGGGTTTGTAGGTCAAAATTCGGTTGTATATTAGTCACCTCCACATAATTCACTTCCACTAGCGCAACGCGTATTGTACTTTCTCTTAATGGGCTTATTTGGTCTTTATTTGTTTGTCGGCTTCGATTCGTATTGTGATTTTGAACCATGTTAGTCAACCTGTGAATGGCTTTTGGCCGTGCATAGATAAATTTCCGGGCTTCGAATGTTGATAGTTCTTCAATCATCGATACATGGTAACCAATAATATGATCACTGTTTCATCTAAGATATATGTAGATATAAGTCGTATTTTGAGAACGAGAAATCTAGAAGCACCCTATCTGATGGAAAGCCTTGTTGGTCGGGCGATACTGATTACGTTTGCTTTCATATTCATCTTGCACACCGAAACGCTACTCAGTTTACTCAATGATTTTCGTCTTTCTATTTGTTCCGTGGGGTATCGAATGACTGAAATGTTAGTTGATAATTCAAAACTCCGATTGTCATATTTCCCATGGACATGTCGATTTTTGTACGCATCTTATCTGAAGTACTCTACTTCAAACTGGTTGCAAGTTTCGATATCTACTTGTTCGTGGCAGTGTGTCATACATGTTTTACGGTGGCAAGTAAATGCATGTAGTGCAAGTGTATTCTCAATATCATAACATGACACGTCATCTTATGCATTCATTTTTGTGATGAAAAAAGTGCCAGTATTGTAGGCCATATTCCAAACGAGTAAAAATATTCCAGTGTACGTTTATTTTTCAATCTGAGAACGAGATATGTCTCGATATTGTCAACAGAATTTGTCGGATCCCATGTTCTTTATTAGCAGTTTGGTTGGTAGTTCTTCAAATTTAGCAATTCAGGAATTTCTTCATTGCGATGTCAAATACGAAATACAGTTTTCATTGTCAAGAAATGATGATTATGTTGCAACTCAGAGATCTGTTTATGGATCTCACACATTCCGAAGCCTTTTTGACCTGATGTTCTGTGCAACATATTTCCACCGAAATACTGTTTCGTGTATTGGAACTGGGAATTCATTTTATTGATGTTCATTTTGTGTTGACCTGATCGCTTGTCATGTGACCATGTTTGTGTTTGGACTTTTCTCTCGTTTCTGTCCTTACACAGATTTCCCATATTTTCATGCCCACTGGCGAGATAAGCAACCAATCATGTGCCCCCAAAATCGGCCAGAATCGATAAATGAATCCGAAACCGTATTTAATGACAGTGAACACTCTCCTTTATTAGTTCCATGTTAGGTGACTAAGAATTCATGTACGAGAAACCTTGAAATCATACACATCAGACTACGGCAACCAGCCTTAGAAACTGCTTGGAAACTGACTGCCTGTTCACACCATTCATTTTTGTTTCCAAATATGATTAGGATTCATACAATAAACAGACAGGTGTATCAAGCTGCCTGATCAACGATACGTCAGTTAGCAGCGGGTCATTGGAACTTGTGCGGATGTCCCTACACACTAACACGAATTGTACACTAGTTGATGTGCTGGAGAGTGTTTAGTCCTAGTGCTTTTATAAATCACCATACAGTGGTGATTTGAACTTCGGCCCTTTATAAGGTGAACCTGTTTGCAAGCTAGCAGTGATTAGAAAGCTCTCAAAACCACCATTCGAATGAGATCAAAGTGGTGATAATCTGCTTCGTTCATGAGTCCCTTCGTTTTTATGCTTGGTAAGTAATGGACTGAAAGTCACTAAAAGGTGGTTTCAACTTCCCTAACACATGGGTTCCTGTAAGGTAGCTGAAATATTTCCACGGCTTTTCTTTATCGCACGCGTTTTCTAGTCCTTCTCACTCTACTTTGGCCACCTATATGCCACTGTGATGCCCGCGTTGCGTCACCACAATAACCGGAGCGATCATTCCTACAACCTATGAGAAGGAGAACACCATCGATGGGAAGAGAGAAAGCGATGAGCGTTTACTGTGAGAGCGTACGTGTAGCACGTGCGACGATCAAATTTCCACTGTGCTTTACAGCAAGCATTCAGCTACACAATAATTTGCTAAGCAGATGAACGAAAGTGAGTCTTGCCATAAGTACATCCCAGAAGTTCGACGGAGTTGGGCTTCGATTGTGGACGTGGGTCGGGTGCAGTGATATACCAGGAACTCCGTGTACATCTTTCCTTGTATTGTTCACAGACGGTGGGAGTTTGTTGGCGTCCGCGGTCTCAGGTTCTATCTAAAAGGCATCTGACTGCCGTCTCCAGTGCCGCGCTGGCCAGTTGTTCCGTGGAACAGTGAGTGGTTTTCTCTTTGGGCGTACCGGGCGTCAGCGAGTAAACGGATGTAGCCAATGGTACTGTAAATCCGTCTGAGAGGATGAAGAAAAATAGAAGGAAGTAGAGCAGATATTCGACCATGATAGCAGACACAAGTGACGTCCGATGCCGCTGTTGTTCATAGAAAAGCAGAAAAGTAGATTTTCATGTGTGGGGTTTGACCAGGTGCAACCGCAGGCGGTGAGTGGTAGTTGCAGCGATAATCCTATTGAACCATTTTGCTGAATTCACTTACTATCATGATAGTTCTTTGGACGTGTCATTGCATGTAAGTGGATGTCGGACGTTGGTGACAGACTTAGTTGGTGTTCGCATGTTAAGTCGTCGGTGACGGGATTTTGCCTGAGAAACGTACTGTGTCCACAGTAAGCTGAGACGAAGTCTAAGTGGCGAATCTCGCGCGGGGGGGGGGGGGGGGGGGGCGGGTTGTCGATCGGAAGCTGACCGTATTGCTTACCAAGGGCTTGTGATCCGTAAACACCGTGAATGAACAACCTTTGAGTGCATGTCACGGATGGCTGGTGCTTAAGTAGACGGCCCATGATTCTCTGCCACGCTACGCCCAACATTCGAAAAGATCGGTGGGAATTGGTACCTCTTCTTTTCCTAATCCATCCTAACTGCTTGCTTCTTAGTTTATTTGCCAATATCCGTACTTTCGACCAAAACCACGAATTAATCACTGACTAGAAAAACGGTTTGTGAAAATCACTAAGTTTATTATGAAAATGGTATACTGAAAAATTGCACAAGTCTGCCATTTGAGGACTGCTTCATTCAAAATTTTCGGAAGAAGTTCATCGTTCTTGTGTTAGGTGGTTGCCGAATTCGAAATATGAAGATGTAGAGAGGTGAGAAAGTCGCACTTATGGAAACTTTGGACAAAAAACATTTCCGCAAGCAAGTTTCGCAGATAGTTTGATTGAAAACTGTGTTCAACAAAATGGATTAACATCTGATAATCTGTTCATCAAAACAATTCCAATCAGTGAAATAACAAAATATCAAATAAGCTTTGAACTACATCTGAGGAACATGTAGAGTTATGATTTATAACAAATTGTTACTAATCTTCAGAATGCCTTAAGAAGTGTTGATTAAACCAAATGAATAAAAAAATTCCAAAAGAAAAAGCAGCACGAGGTTTATCTCGAAGGAAATGATAATTTACGTGCCTGCGTCCTCTTCTTGCATCTCCTTGATTTCTATTGGTAATAAACCAATGCTTTATGGTTTTCAACGACAGACACCGGTTCTTCTGCCATTCTTGGGATGGAAGGAACAGCCTCTGGATTTTAGTCCGAGACAACGATTTTCGCTGACTTACCCTACATTCTTCATTAGTTCTTCAAAATAGAGGCAGTGAGTATGTCTCCCGTGTAAGCCTCCTCACCACAGCTCGGCAACGTAGACTCAGGCGTGAGTCTTCAGCCATCACCTCTTCAGAAATACGTCCAGAAGTCGCATAAACACCATGTCCTTAGGCTCTTCCAGCACTTCCGCTGGCAGATCTTTCCATAGATTGGTCACCCTCCGAGATAGACGGTAAACCAGTGGTAGGCCCACCGACTGCTGCTTCTTCAGAGTAAACGGGTGTCCCCTCGTACGGTCATGTTCGCGAAGAGGGAGCCCTGCACGTAGTTCTGGGCCAAAGTCACCTCGGATGATACGCCTGGAGAAGATCAAGTCTCCTCGGACTCTCCGATAGGCCACTGGAAACAATCCAGTAACTTTCAGCCGCCCTTCGTACCTGACTCGCATAGCCCTCCAACAAAGTGGGTTGCTCCTCTCTGTACTCGCTTCAACTTTGCCAGTTCTGCCGCCGTACAAGGAAAAACCGCTGGTCCTCCCTATTCCAGTTCAGGTTGTACATGGGTTGCATACAATACCCTGAAAGCGTTCACTGAGAGATGGCCGAACGGTCGAGTAATCGGCCCAAGCATACTCAACGCTGGAACACAAACCTTATTGGTGTTGTCCTTTGTTTTAGTGTGGAGGCCACCATCACTAACAGATCTTTTTCACAGTCAGAACTGCAAAGGGGTGCCTCGTGTATGTAGTACGTCCCATTGCTGGACAATACCCCTACTCGCATATGTGCACACTTGTCAGTGTTGACTGGTTGAGACCACAAATCAGACCACCTTCCGAGGGTCTTGACATTCTCCAGAAGGACAGGCTCATCTGCATTTCATGTAATCGTAAGCCAAATCCTCAGGTCGTCCGCATAGATGAGACACGGCGATTGGTAGGTCATTGATATAGGCCAGGAAGAGAAGCGGGCCTAGAACCGGTCCTTGCGTAACACCTCTGGTGGCCACTTGCCATGTTGACATTGACTGTGCTACTCGTACCGCAAAGGTTCTCCACAGAATCGGGGGATCTTCAACACCGAGAGCATTGAGCTTATCAAAGAGAGGGTCGTGCGGAACTTTGTCAAAAGCTTTGCTGAAATCCACGAAGATTACGTCCATAGGGTATCCTTCGGCCTTGGCAATCGTCTAGCGTTCTGGCGTAATTAGCAATTTTGTCAAGCTGGACCTAATTTTCCCAAAATCCATGTTGTTGTTAACATAGTAGGTCGTTTACACCGATATGTTTTCGGAGTCGCGTGGCCAGGATGCGCTTCATAACCTTTCCCACCACCAATGTTAGACTAACAGGTTGATAGTTGATGGCCTCGGCATTCGCTTCACCTTTGTGTAGTGGCACAACGATAGCTTTCTTCCTTTCCTGGGAGAAACTTCCAAAGTGATTGTGCACGAACTCTATTTGTGTTACGTATCTGATTACATTCTACATCTTTGACCTTGAATTATAATAATAAATAATTCCATTTCGAGCTTTTAATCCGGCTACGTTTACACTCCATTTCACCATAGGATCTCTGTTCTTGCTGATTCTGTGGGACACCATTTTACACTGGGCGTCGCTGCAGTTGTGCAGTATGGATTTTATGAATTTAAATGCACCTACGTTTGAGATCGAGAATTATTTTGAAAAATCCGAATCGTGGTGTGTTGTTTGTGAAAGTGTAAGGTTGGTAAAACCGTACTTCGCGGTTTCCTTAGTAAACGCGTGCCTCGGTCCTTTGTACTGCGGGGACCACTTGCACGTTACTCTAGTGCTCAGTACTCTACGAATATGTTAACCAGAACAGTATTCTCCACGACCCGTGAGAACGAGAAGGCGATTGGTAGAGATAGTGGTTAGCGTGCATTTGGGAGCGTGCTTGAGAGCGTGCGCAAGAGCAACGGTCAAATGGCAACCCCGCTTGGCAGTCAGCGTTCAGTTAAACAATAAACGTTGTAAAAGCATAAACTAGGTTAGCCACCGCTACAAACGCATCACTGCTGTTTTCTTAAGTATTGTTGGAAAGTTGGTATATTCCGATATCAAAAACTTGTCATTTCCGCAGAATCCCGTTTCTTTTAAATATGAGGAAATCAAGAATCTTGTACTCCTTCGTACCCAACCTGGTAATTTCGAAATTTCTGTACTTGCTGACTTCCGCCAACTTCGACGGAAGAATTTGCAAGATATTCGGCAGTTTATTCTTCAGCTTCGGATGCAAGCTGCGCGTTGTAATTTTGGTGGTCCACTAGAAACACAACCTCATGACCGTCTGATTGCTGGCATCAATGACCAAAGGTTGCATCAAGAACTGCTTCTGCTTTTTAGTCCTCTTCTTCCGCATGTGCGTGAAGTGTGCGAGCAATATGAAGATGTGAATAGTCTTACCGAATGCATCTCTCGTTTCATGTTGCGCAGTCGAAGCTCCGACCAAATCAGAGTATCCTGTGACTTCCCGCCAATTCAAACAGGAGGGTATTTGTCAATCCTAGTTCCCGAGAACTCGAAATTTTGCATATAAATCGAGAACTACACTTAGCCAATGTGATTCGTGTGGAAAGCAGCATTCTCGAATCACCTGTCGTTTTCGTAGTGCTAAGTGTTTCAGATGGGGCAAAATCGGCCACCTCCAATCAATCTGTCGGAATTCCTGGTCGAACTATTCACATTTAGTAAACTATTCGATCTAAAGTGTTTTTCACAGTTTTCCCTCGCTGTGAGTGCACTAGCACGGAAACATATCTTGCATTCCTTTCTGGTCGGCAGTGAGATTCAGCATCATTCCATGGTTGACACGCTAAAATCGATGGACCCACATGACACTGTTGAGCGAAACTCCCAACAGGATGAATCACAAGATTGATCACGGTGTAACTGAAATACGAATATCATTGTTAGTGAATGTTTAAACCTTTTAGATGGAAATGCCTCTGGAGATTTACGAATAGA
This sequence comes from Fasciola hepatica, assembly GCA_948099385.1. Taxonomy (NCBI): domain Eukaryota; kingdom Metazoa; phylum Platyhelminthes; class Trematoda; order Plagiorchiida; family Fasciolidae; genus Fasciola; species Fasciola hepatica. Next base: position 4,457,968 of record CANUEZ040000008.1, on the reverse strand, counting down.
CAACGCTGTTATTCGAGGACTCTGTTTATGTAAATTATCAATTGACTAACCTGTATTCTACCTTGTGGTCAGTTAGAACGAAATTATTTGGAAAACTGGACGATCATTTATTTAACGGAGATTAAGGAAACAAAACTGATGATCGTTTGACTGGGCAACCGAACACTGGATTCTTGGTACTGAGCAGCAGGGAAGACTACAGCAAACAGTGAAAATGGAGATAACACACAGTTGTTGACGAATAGCGTGAGGGCTACTTTGGTATCTACATCTAACAGCTGTTTGTAAATGGCATACTGTTTTGGACGCTCGCATTACATATATGGACTCTATTCCCAGCCCAACGAATGGAACGCGTAGAACGATAGCAATGGATAGTCCTTGGTGATTATATTGGTAACCTTGTATAACTGGCAGGAGATGGGAGACTGAAGAAGCTAATGGCCGGAGCTGACGAACTAGAGTGCACCTTGCCGATAGAGTCGCGTGACGCAAGATGACGATGCTATTGACTCTCCCGGTGCCAGTTGGACTTAAGCAAACGGACTTCAAACAAACCAGTCGATTGGAGGAACTGAGGCTAAGCTGAATTCCTGACCTATCGAAGAGCCTGGTCAACGTTTGCTTGACCAGTTGCGTACCTCAATCGATGACTGATGAGAACCACCGAAATGTCCTACAGGACTTCTAAAACAGGCCCATGTGTCCAACCGTAGATTATCATGCCGCACAGGTTGAATTGGGTCTGGATGTGTGATAGTACTTTGAAGTTCAATTGTCCTGACTATAAGCCACTTTATGTGACTGAGAAGAAAGATACGGGAAGGAAGATTGTCTTCAGCTAGAGGAAGACCTGGTACTGGAATTCGATGCTCCTGGGGGGTGGTTGTCATTCCCAAGTAAACCTAAGTACAAATAACTATTCATAAACAAAGCACACCCAAGCTCTGAGCTGGAAGTTGTATTTTAGCGAGTTTGGTGTCTGAAAACCTGCTACATTGAGCCTAAATGATCGCGTTGTTATTCCTCCACCTCTTCGTCTACCGTTTCTTTGTGATTTACATTCTGATCATTTGGAAGTTGAAAAGGTGTGTGATGATTGTTCATAATGCTGTTATTCATTATCATGCTTTTGTATCATTACACACACACACATACATGCGACTTTGGATTGTGAAAATAAATAACAGTGATTCGCACTTGAAACTGTTGTGTTCTTTTGTTCATCCAAGCTTGGGATAATCGATGCTAATCATTCACTGCTCTGGGATTTTACATTTGGCGGCGCGGCAGTCATTCACAGTCATGCATTCCCGTAGTATAGAATTTCTGGACTTAAATGCTCCTGAGTGTGAGATTGGGGATTATTTTGAAAGATTCGAATTGTAGTGCACTGCTCGTGAAAAAATTTCGGATGAACCCAAAACCGCTGTCTTGGGTAATGTTGGAAAGTCAGCTTATTCTGTTATCAAGAGTTTGCCTTTCCCACAGAAGCCAGTTTCCCTGAAACACGAAGGTATTAAGAATTCTGTACTTCATCATACCCAGCCAACTAACTTCGAAATTGCTGAACGTGCGAAATTTCACCAGTTTCAACGGAAAAATTTGCAGGATACTCAAGACTTTATTCTTCAGCTCCATACACAAGCTGCTTTTTGTAATTTTGGAGAACTGCTAGAAACGCAACTTCGTGACCGTCTGATTGCCGGCATCAGTGACCTACAGTTACAGTATAAACTGCTTCTACTTCCTAGCCCACCTCTCCAACGTGTTTATGAAGTTTGTGAGCAGTACCAAGATGTGAATAATCTTACGGGGTCCACATCTCACACCGTGTTGTGTAGCCACAGTTCCGGTCAAATAAAAGGTCGTCTGAAAAATCCCACAGAACATATAGAAAATAAACAACGTGGCGAACAAGCTCGTTTTCAGTTATTCGTATTATACCAATACATAACAGTATTCCACACTGTGATTAATTTCACACGCACACACTCACTTGCAGAGACAGATTTAGATTATCATTCTCCGTTCTTATTTTGTGATTCATATATATTGTTATGTATTGGTATGAGTACGAACAACTGAAAACGAGCATGTTCGCCACGTTGTTTGTTCTCACATAAAAGGTCATTCAGTGACTCCCCACCGATTCAGACGGATGAGTTCCTGTCAATCCCGAGCCCCGGGGACTCACAATAATGCTCTTCCAACAAGTACTACACACGGTCGGTGTGATTCATGTGGAAAGTTTCATCCTCGCACCACCTGTCGTTTTCGTGATGCGACGTGTTTTAAATGTGGTAAAATTGGCCACATTCAGTTAGTCTGTAAGCATTCTCAAATGTACTATTTCCGCTCACCGGACCATTCAGTCTCAGATGATTCTCCCAGTTTTTCTCTTACGGCGGGCGCACCGGCACAGAAACGTATTTTGCGTTCTTTTCTGGTTGGTGGTACGCTTCAGCATAATTTAATTGCGGACACTGCTAGTGTTGAGTCTTTCATTCCTATTTTTATTTTACGTCGTGTCATTTCTGATATTCAGCAACAACAGACTGACGTAGTTGTTAAGAGTATCACTGGATATGCATTGCCTATTTTGGGCTCATGTTATACTTCTTTCGCAGATACAATTAAAAATTCTTTTGAGCGTACTTTTCTCATCGCCGAGAATGGTCCATCTGTTCTTGGGGTGAAGGCCATTAAAAACATTGGCGTTTCTATATCACTTCTAGCATAGAAGCAATCTTCGTTGTCTGAGTTAATTTTACAGTGCTCCAAGGCCTCCGGTTGCATGAAGATAACTCCTGTAAAGTTGGATGTAGATGGAGATCCTGTGTTTGTGAAGAGCCGAGTATTAGCCTACGGACTTCGGGAACCCGTAAAGAAAGAACTCGATACTTTGGTTGCCAAAGGGATACTTGAACCCATTTCGTCGTCCAAATGGGCAACGCCCATCGGTTCTCCGATGAAATCCGATGGACATACTCCAAGAATATGTGGGGATTATCGCACCTTTTTTGAATACCAGGCTTCCTCAGTGTACATGCACTACTGTAGAACCAGATGATATACTGTCTCGCTTCCATGGCTTCAATCACTTCTCGCGTATTGACTTGAAGGTTGCTTACTTGCAAATTCCCTTACTTAAAGATTCCCGTGAGTTCACTACCATTAATACCCCATTCGGTCTGTACACATATTAGTTTCTGCTTTTTGGACTGGGCTTTTCTCCAACCATCTTTCAGTCGGTCATGAATGCTATCGTTGAGGGACTCGAAGGCGTCAAATTTTGTCAATGTGATGTGGTTATCCATGCACCCGCAAGGGCAGTTCATGATGATAGACTTAGAGAGTTATTGCAACTTTTTGTGAGTTTACCATTGACATTAATCCATCTAAAAGTGCGTTTTATTCAACTTCTCTAGGCTGGTTATCAACCTGATGGTAAGCGCCTCGCACCTTTGCTTGACATGGTACCCCTTAAAACATTACTGAACTGCATTCTTTGGTTGGTTCACTACAATATTACTCGCGTTTTATTCCGAATTTTTCTACCAATATGGAACTTATTATCACAGTACTGTCATCCGGCAATTTCTCGTGGCCAGCCAAACAAGAACAATCATTACGTTCTATTCTATCATACCTTAAGACCAAGGTATTTTTGCGTCCAATCACACCAAAACTACATTCTAACTTCATCACTAACGCGGCACCCAATGGGATTGGGGCTGTGTTAGAACAGAATGGATTCCCTGTTGTTTGTGTTTAACGTCGACTTACTACTGCCGAAGAGGGTTATTCTCAAATGCAGCGTGAAGCTTTGGCTGTCTACTGGTCTGTCAAACGGCTTCATAAACATTTGTTTGGATCCAAATTCACAATCATTTCTGATCATGAAGCACTGCGTTTAATTTATGACCCATTCAAATCCACTGCTTCAGTGGTCTATTGATGGTGTATAGCGCTTTTTGAATATGATTACGATATTCGGCATTGTGGTGGTAAACAAATTCCACATGTGGATAATATATCCAGATACACTCAATCAGGTGCGCCGTGTAACTCCAAATCTTTGCTAGTATAACCACTTCCTGTGAGCAGACAAGATCTAATTCGCGATTCACGTAGACACTTTGGATCTGTTTTCTATGCAAGTAAACGAGGGTGGAATAATAATACCAAGCGTCGATTTCCTGATTTTTTTCCAAGGAGAGAGGAGTGAGCCACGACACCAGATGAAATTCTCTGTTTAAACGATCGCATTGTGGTCCCTCCGCCACTCCGGCAAATAATACTATCTGATTTGCATTCTGGTCATTTGGGAGTTGAAATGAACGTGCTGGCTCGCTTGGCTTGCTTGTGGCCTAGGATCGATTGTGATATTGTGCAATTCACCAAACGTTGTGACCGTTGTGTACACAAACCTTTTCTTCGCCTTCTTAATGAACTCCATGGCCGGTATTTTGTGAAGCTTGGTAAAGAATTCATGCCGACTACTGCGGTCCGCTCCTTAATAAATATTGGGCCTCGATGACTATCGATTCTTATTTTCTTTGGCCGGAAGAATACTTCATAACATCAATTGATGTGGACTCCACGCTAACTACCATGGGGAAGACATTCAGCCGTGGAGTGCCCCATGCGTTGATTACTGATAATAGAAGCCACTTCACTGCTAAGAAGATTACCACCTGCTTACTGCGTTCAGACATCCACAGTCAAATGAAGTGGCCAAAATCTTCGTTCGTACGTTGGGGAGTGCTGTAAAAGCTGTAGTGACCTCGATCGTTTTGAGAAAATGACTATTTTCTTGACACCATTTTGGATCTATTTTCTCTACGATCTTTTCTGACGTTTGACATTGACCTCAGTGTTCTCCTGTTGCGTACGTTGTACTGGACTGACCTTTCCGAGGTTTCCGTCGACCTCGTTTTTAATCACTTTCACTTTCGGTCGCTCGCCGTTTGTACACGCTCGCGGTTCGCTTTCTGCACAGCCGTCGCGTTTCGTTCCGTTTTCCGTTCGGTGTATCTCTCGTATCGGTACTGTTTCGGTGCCACGATATATAGAATACACCTCGCATCTGTAAACCGACTTGCGTCTCCTCTATTCGTCCGATAGAGGGGATAACGCTGGTATTTCGCTGCTAGGCCCGACAGGAGACACGTTCGCCAGCCGCTCTCGAACGTCTTCTATATTGGTGAGCCCGTAACTTCCAGAACCTCCTGGATTGATCGCCCGCCCGATGAGTCTGTGAATTTTCGCTGTTTCGCGTCCCGTTTTTGTTGCACGATATATATTTTTTACGATATATTATCGCAACGTAGCCATGCCAGAGGATAAGATGCAGCTTGACACAGACCTCATTTTGTCTGCGGTTGCTTTTAAGCCCGTGGCATTTATCCCACATGATCTTGAGGTTTGGTTTGCAACCTTAGAGCTGCAATTTGAGGCACGCAGGAGTTCCGCCCGTGGCCGACGATTTTCCTATGCCTTAGAGGCAGTGGCGGGCGATGCTATCGCCTCAGTCAGGGATTTCGTAATAAAATCCTCAAGAGCAGAAGTACAATCGGCCTAAAGAGGGCATACTGCAGCATTTCCTGCCACCTCGGGAGGAGAGCTTACGTCAGCTGCTTGCCCGACACCCCACAGGGGATACAGAACCCAGCCGCCACCTGGCTCACCTCCGGTCCTTGGCAGGGCCCGCCGATAAGGATTCGGAGATAGTTATTGAACTGCCGTTGGACTCATTACTCTTTCATGTTTAGTCCACCGTAACTGCTCTCCTCGAAGACTCGTCCTTGGAACGAGCAGCCGCCGTGGCTGACAAGATTGTCGCACGGGTCGGCAGTGGGGCTAATCCCGTCATCGCCACAACATCGCGCAATCCTCGGGTCGTTGACCTGGATGGATCGCCGGAGAGGCCTCGGCACTCTCGATCCATTCAGCGCCGACTGTCCTTCACGGGCAGAGTTAAAATACCGACCCATCGCAGTAGCCCACGTAAACAACGGCACGGACGGGCGCCCTCCACTGACTACGTCCGCTGTGAATCCACCTCACCTGCCTCATCCAAACCTGATCATCCTACCAGCGGCTTTTGTTGGTTCCACCGCGTTTTCGGACCAGCCGCCCGTAGGTGCAGACAGTCGTGTTCATACGCGGCGGGAAACGCCACTGCCGGCGAGTAGAGGCGGCCGTACTCGCCGGCAATCAGTCTCAGGTTGGCCTTTTATTTTATGCGCATGGTTCGTGCACTAACGCTAGGTTCCTAGTTGGCACTGGGACCCAAGATTCTGTCTTGCCGGTTGGTAAAGACAAGCCACGAGCTTCTTTGCTTCGGCTGTCAGAGGCGAATGGTTCTCCCATTCCTACCTACGGCACGAAACAGCTTGCGGTCAACCTGGGACCACGACGACGGTATCTGTGGACGTTTATCCTTGCGGACGTTCCAACAGGCCTGCTGGGAGCCGATTTTCTGCAACACTATGAATTACTTGTTGATTCACGTAGGCTGCAGCCTATCGATCCTTCGTCGGACACTTAATTTACGGGTCTCGCAGTTGCAACAGATGCACACCGAATCACAGGTTTGCTTTCTAACATTCCTCATGATTTATAGTCTTCATTCATTAAATTCCCTATTTTGACTGAACCATTTGATGGGATAGACGCGGTGACCGATTGTGTGTCATACCACATTTTCACTAACGGACCACCAGTAATGGCACAACCTCGCCGATTGGCACCGGACAAGTTGGCTTTCGCCAAACGTGAGTTTGATACTTCACTGTCTGAATGTATTGTTCCTCCTTCCCACAGTCCCTGGGCCTCACCTCTACACATGGTTCTTAAGAAAGATGGCGTTAGCTGGCGACCATGTGGCGGCTATCGCGCACTAGATTCGGTTACCCTCACGATAGCTATCCGACACCCCACATTCAGTTCAGTTCAGTCTGCACAGGACAGGTAATGGCCACGGCCAATCGAGCGTCCAGAATTCCTTCGATGGTATGCATACCAGCTATGCACCCACCACTGCCGAGTGTATTGCGTCGAATCCCCGCTAAAAATGAGAGGGAAACGGAAAACCTCAACGCACATAAACTGCGAGAGACAGTATGCATTGTGAGTGTCCACTGAGACTGCATGCGAGGAGCGAAAAATTCTGCTAAAACATACTCCAGAAGGACCACAGTGCTACCCGTCATCCATCTGGTTGATATACTCCAGGCTCACTACCAGGAAAGATCTCGTACCACTTGCGATCTAGGGCACCTTTGCAGGATTGGACTGTCTGCAGATCTACCATTTCACCAGGCAGACCGTTCCAAATGTTCACAACCTTCTTGCTGAAGAAGTGCGATCTAACCATCAACCTAGCTCGGGCTTTTATCAGCTTCTTTTCGTGTCCCCTTGTTCTGGGGTCTACGGCCACTTGGAATAGATTATCTGGTCTAAGGCCAGAAAAGCCCTCCATTACCTTGAACGTTTCCATGAGATCCCCTCGACGTTTCCTCCTTTCCAACGAGAAGAGATTCAGGTCACAGAGTCTCTGCTCGTAAGTCTTACCCCTCTGCCCTTCAACCATTCGCGTGGCGAAAGGTTGGACTTTTCCGAGGCAGGCGGCGTCCTTTTTGTAGAAGGGTGACCAAGCCTGCGCGCTACCTTCTAAGTGAGGTCGTACTATAGCCATGTAAATAGGTGCGAATACCTCCGGCTTCCGGCAAGAAAAAGCTGATCGCAGTCTAAAGAGCTCTCCACGAGCCTTATGCGCAGCAGCGTTGCACTGCTCCGACCATTTGAAATCACTGTTCATGATGACCCCCAGGTCTTTAACCCTACTGGCTGCCTCTACGGTGAACAGCCCTTGATCATGAGCGACAGTTATGCTCTCTGTTGACCTTGACAACAAAGGGCTTTTCTCAGCTTTCAGAGGTAAGTCCCATTTGTATGCCCAGTTCAGGACGGTACCTATTTCCCTGCTCAAGTCCGCCCTACCCTTAGATCCAACAATCTTCACATCGTCCGCAAAAATTAAGCTAGGCGATTGAAGAGCGAATGCCAGGTCATTAATAAATAACAAGAATAGGACCGGGCCTAGGACGGATCCCTGAGGTACACCATTGGTGACGTTTACCAAACTGGAGCACCTGTCCCCCTCTTTGACGTAAAGCGTCCTGCGGGAGAGGAAGTCCTCCAGCCACCTATATACTGGCCCACCTATACCGAAAGTCTCCATCTTGCGTAGCAAAAGACGATGATTAACGGAGTCGAACGCCTTGCTAAAGTCCAGGTAGCATACCTCAACTTCCTTACCTTCGTCCAGTCGTCGAGCTACTTCATCTAAGAAGCACGAGAGATTGGTCAGACAAGATCTATTTTTCAGGAATCCATGCTGCGCCGGGCTTAGCATGGAGTGCTGCAGTAAGTGCTGGCAGATATGGGCACGGATGATCTTCTCGGGGACTTTACAGAGAATGCTAGTTGGGCTTACCGGCCTGTAGTTCTGCACATCCGTTTTAGGCCCACTCTTATGTATTGCCACGACTGCCGCGACTTTCCAGTCCTGCGGCAGCTTACCCTGGTCCAACGTGGATCTGTACAGCCTGCATACCGATGGAGCTAGGATGTCCACCAACGGCTTGATGATAGCTGGATGAATGCCATCTGGGCCCGCTGACTTGTGGCTGTTTAACTCCTGTAGGTATTTACGCAAACTTTCCTCTGATAGGTCTAGCTCGTTTAACTGAGGAGGATGCACCAGAGTCAGATCTACTCGTACCCCATTGTCCATTCTATGTACACTACCAAAGTATTCCCCCAAGGCGTCTGCTTTGCCCTGGTCATCAGTGACAATACCATAGTCTCTAGTGGAAAGCGGACCTACGGCATCTCTTGTTGAGCCTTTAGACTGTACATAGCTGTAGAACTTCTTCGGCTGTTGTCTTACAGACTGGGCCAATTTGAGCTCAAAATTCCCACTTAGAAGTTCTCAAAAGGCTTACAGTTTTGTTTCTCAGCTTCGTATAGCGATTCTAGGCTAGCTGACTGCCGGAAGCCTTGTACTGGTTCCAGCTGCGGTTTCTACGTCTGATAGCCTTGGCTATTGCAGCCTTCCATCACATGGGTTTGTCCTCCCCATTTCTTCGTTTTAAGGGTGCGAACCCTTCCTGTAGGGCAGTCTGAAATCCCCTTATGGTCTGCCAGCGCTCCTCAACAGTAGCCTCCTCTGGCGCATCCCAGGTCAAACCCATCGCCCTATTACGAAGCCTATCTATGTCCATACTACCGAAATTTCTAATCAGCCTTGAGGGTACCTTCGGTTGCCGCATGCATAGAACTATTTTGACACACACGTAGTCACTCTTTCCCAGCGGTGCACAATAATGCAGTCCAGCCACATCGTTGGGGAAGTTCGTTATAGCTAGATCCAGCAAGGATGGAACGCATCCAGTCCTATATCTCGTATTCTCCCTAATATGCTGATGCAACGCATTATCATGCAGCCATTCTAAGTAGGTTTGCTCCTCCGATTCCGGCACGCCGACCTCAGCCACCCAGTCGATGTGCTGAAGATTGAAGTCACCCACTATGAGGGTCTTTGTGCGTCCTCAACTAGCTCAGTCAGAGTCCTCAGCAAACAAACGTCCTCTTCGTGGTTTGTGCTTGGCGCCCTGTAGACACAGACGACGTTAACCCTCCTGCCTGGAAGGATGATCGGAACGGCGCATAGCTGTTTATTGCGAGTGCACATCTTGGTCTGGGACTCAAGGTGGTTTGCACCTGACCTAACGAGGATGGCTACTCCACCACCAAGGCGATCTTGTTCCCGATCCTGCCTGTAGACTGCAAAACCGTTACTTATTAGGCCTGGCACATGGTCTTCTTCAGAAAGCCACGTTTCCGTGACGGCAACTATTGACGCTTTCTGTTCGTCAGCGGTTTTGGCAAGTTCCGCCCATTTGTTTCTAATACTACACGCGTTAGTATATAACACCGCCGCGTTTGCTCCATCGCCTAGGTGTCTTTTGTTATTCATTTCTGACTGTTTCTCAGGCGCAAAGCCTGAGATGATGACACGTTTTTTGCTTCGGATGACCCCACTGGGGTGCATGAAGATGGCTGATGGTCCAGAATTCCCGACGACTCCCAATCCATCTCTATAGGAGTGGCCACAACATCCAGACTGGCAGAGGTCGCACTGTCATCTATCTTCGGACAGTACTACCAATTCTCGTCTTCCAGCGCATCTTCAATTACTACTATTAGCGACCCCGCACGTGGCTTCTTTACTATTGTCGGGGTCGGGGCCTGAGAGCCGAGTACGGCATTCCGCTGAACTTTTAGGTTTCTCACCAGCGCCCTGGCTGGTCGAGCAAGGTTACCTCCCGGGGCTAGACCACCAGGCCTTACCCTATGCTTGTCCGGCACAATCTGGTATCTGCCCTTGGTAATCTGAGCCACTACCGCTGCCCTCGCCAGTAGTCTATCCCGGGTAGCCTCATCAGCGAACTCCACCAGTATTGGTCTCGCACGAAGTTCGCCTTTGTTCCCCAGTGGTGACTTCCATGTCCCCACTCTGTGCACCCTTCTTAGAGTAGGAGGGTACGGAACACCTGCGATTCGCAGTATGTCGCAGACCCTCCTCCTGTCAATGTCTCTCCTGGCCTTCGATTCCCTTATAACGGGTTCTTCCTGGTTGAGGATCAGAAGCCCATCGACAAGATCTGCCTCTGCAGGTCCTTCACCTTGTTTTCTAATACCAGAAGAGCAGGGTCATCCAACCTAGCCAACCCATCTTTCGCTCTATTACAGTCGCCCTTCTTTTTGACCCGCCTCGCCCTTCTCGGCTTCTGCTCCGTCCACTGGCCCTCGTCGGTCTGCTTCAAAGGAGTGGAGGCAACGACCGCCTGGCAAGCCCTCGGAGCTGGTCCATTCGCTCGGATGATTGTTCTCTCGGGTGTTGATACTACTTCCGCAAACGACTTACTACAACCTGCTTGCGGTGGTTTGGGGCTTACAACCGAGGTACTACTTGGTGGACGTTGGTCCTGCCCTTGGGCCTGCAGTTTAAAGGCCAGACTGGCCGCCTCCTTGCAGGGGGCACAGACCCATTCAGCCCATGGGTTCTGTTTATAAAGGACAAAGATGTCCTTTGCTATCCCTGAACACCTTGGGTGAGCCCATCTCTTGCATATCTCGCACTCTATATCATTTACCACACGTTTTCCGCACTTGGGTGCTAGACACGGGTCGGAAACGCGTGTCATACCGAAAACCCCAAAGACGAGGGCGAAAACAACTCAAGTGCTCTTTACCCAAACACAAAATACGCACTCTGACAACAGCAGGTAACTCCCGCTAACACAAAAAACAAAAACGAAAAGCAAGATTAGAAGCGAGGAAAGATCGCCTCAAAAAACACCGAACACTACTCGGCAATACTACAAGGAGAATAAAAACATTCTCCGGATAAAGCGCACCTTAAATGCAATTATGATACGCTCAGTATTGTGAATTAAACTGGGTTAATTCACAAAACTATTCAAAAACTCAATTCAAAGACGAGAGCACTATGAATTCGAACCACGCGGCACTTACACACGGGCATGCACGATATCACGGCATCAATTCACGGCATGACCGTATTTGCTAAGATTGATTTGGTACGAGCATATTACCGGATCCCAGTCGCCGCTGAAAATGACGAGAAAACCGCTATCACGAATCCATTTGGCTTGTTTGAGTTTGTAGCGGTAGCCAACCTCGTTCATACTTTTACCACGTTTATTGTTTAACTGAACGCTGACTGCCAAGCGCGGTTGCCATTTGACCGTTGCTCTTGCGCACGCTCTCAAGCACGCTCCCAAATGCACGCTAACCACTATCTCTACCAATCGCCTTCTCGTTCTCACGGGTCGTGGAGAATACTGTTCTGGTTAACATATTCGTAGAGTACCGAGCACTAGAGTAACGTGCAAGTGGTCCCCGCAGTACAAAGGACCGAGGCACGCGTTTATTAAGGAAACCGCGAAGTAAGGTCTAACCAAAATTGCAAGTTCCTATGCATGCCCTTTGTTTTGCGAAATGCTGCTCAGACATTCCAGAGGTTTATCGATAGCATTACACGAGAATTGGAATTTGTTCAAGTCTGTATTGATTGCTTGCTAATCGCATCGTCGAGCGTAGATGAACATTTCCAACATTTGACGCTACTATTTCAAAGTTTGTCCGAATATCGAATAATAGTCAATCCTGATAAATGTGAACTTGGCAAACCGGAACTTGTTTTCCTTGGCCACAAGATCACTCGAGAGGGTATTAAGCCTTGCGAGGATAAAGTGGGCTCCATTCTAGATTATGCCGTACCGTCCTCAATCGAGGAGCTCAAGGCACTTTTGCGTTCAGTTTAATTTTGTCGTCTTTTCATACCCCATGCAGCTGAACGTTTGCTTCGATTAACTGACCTACTTCGTGGCAATCCACGTAAGTTGTCGCTTACGGATGCCGCACGAGTAGCATTTTCGGAGATTAAAGCGACATTAGCTCAGACCACGCTCCTCATGCACCCAGTTCCGTCCGCCACGCTAAGCATAGCGGTGGATGCATCCGACCTTGCCATGGGAGCGGTCCTGCAACAGTCTGTTTCTGGGATATGGTAGCCATTAGAGTTCTACTCTCGACGCCTCAATCCCACGGAAACCAAATATAGTGCTTTTGGTCGCGAACTGCTGGCTGCATATAATGCCGTTAAACACTTCCGCCATGCAGTCGAGGGTCGATATTTCATCCTCTATACCGACCATAAGCCTTTGACGTATGAATTGCATACTAAGTCTGACCGTTACTCCCCACGAGAAGTCAGGCATTTAGACTATATTTCTCAGTTCACGACTGACCTTCGACACGTTAAAGGTGAGTTGAACTGCGTTGCAGATGCTTTGTCGTGTATTTCGCTTAATGATATTAAATCTCCAGTTCTAGACATCCCTGCCATGGCTACAGCACAGGCACAGGATTCTTCATGTATGGAAGCAGCTCAGTCATCGTCGCTACAGTGTCAGTCCGAACCTCTGGCCACCAGTGCTGGGACTATACTCTGCGACATGTCTACTGGTATACCTCGACCAGTCTTACCCTACACATATTGAAGTCTCGTTTTCGATACCCTACATGGACTCTCACATCCAGGCATCGCAGCCAGTCTCCGATTAGTAGCTGCACGATACGTCTGGCCGTCCAATGCGCAGAAGCTTTGCTCAATACAGCCCTAATGACACACTTCAGTTCGTAGAATTAATAAAAGAACAAGTACGACAGGACTTAAAATGGCATCTCTGGACGTATCATCACTATTTACGAGCGTCCCACTTGAAGAAACCATCGAATATTTGTGCAAATATATGATCAAAAATGAAAAACACCTTGGTATTCCGGTAGCCAGTCTGAAAGAACTACTACTACGACGTACTCTAAGTGTTCAGTTCGGCTTCAACAACAGGCTTTACCGACAAACCGATGGAGTTGCGATGGGCTCGCCTCTGGGACCCCTACTTGCCGACATTTTCGTTGCCAAGCTGGAGAATGGGGCACTCAAAGACATCATAGAATGACTACCAAGGTACTGCCGGTATGTGGACGACATTTTCATTATGAGTGACACACATGTTTACCTAGTTGAACTTATGGAAATGTTTAACCAGACTCACAGTGCGCTCAGTTTCACATCCGAAGTGGAACTAGGAGACAAATTTCATTTTCTGGATGTAAAACGTGCGAAAAGGGAAGATGGCAAGCTCGTTCGCCGCATGTATCACATCCTTACATGGACAGGTCAGTACACACATTTTGCCAGTTTCGTGCCTCTAAAGCGCAAATAGAACCTAGTCCGATCCCTAGCGTCTCGCATACGAAAGATCTGTTCCCAGGAAACAGTGAGTGAGGAACTGGACCACGTAAGACGAATATTATTAAACAACGGGTATCCGGAACGTTTCATTCAAAGGAACATTTCGGAAGTACCCAAGCGACCATTGATAATCACCGCCAAGAAGAAAGAATTGCACATGCGACTTCCCTTCAAAGGAGATGCTAAATGCGAACTACTTGTTCGGAGCCTAAAGGATGCAGTCGCCCGTACATTTCCCGCCGCTACTCCACGCGCCCACTTCACTAGCCGGTCAATGATTTCTGTGAATCTCGAAGACAAAATGCCTGTCCTTTCCTCCTCCATGTTAACCTATTCATTTGTTTGTTCACATTCGGCAAGCTATGTAGGCAAAACGACGGCAAATGTCCCAAATAATCAAGGAACACAAACCAGCTTGGCTGAGGACAGGAACTAGAAGAACCATAACTAGTGCAGTCGTAGAGCATCTTGCCGAAACAGAGCACCAGGTAGATGTCGTGTCTGGTTAGGGTCTCGCACACTAAGCGGACAACCGATCAATTTTCCTCTCATGAATGGACATACTCCCAATTTGCCTTGATCTTTACCCATGCTTTAGCGCCAGCAGTGTTGACCTATCGATTTTGCTGTGTACTGCTTGGTGTTCCTCTGCTGCGCGTGACGGCACAAGTAGTTTAATTCTTTATGCCAACTCACTTGCTTGTTTGCCGCTTAGTCGCTGGCTACGGCCGGGTTTTGTGTTCACAATCGCATAGATAAATGCAACGCCACCATTACGTGTTCTGCTACCGGTTGTGGACAGTAGACAACGAAGCCTTCAAGATAACTTACAAAGTGCCTGTGAATTCTTCGAAGATCGTTCGCCAAATCACTTTGGGAGCAGCGGAGGCAGTAGCGATTACGCTGTTAAATCCATCGCTTTGTTCACACAAGCTATTCATCAAATCACTGCAGCTACCCTGGCCGCGATCGGAAAATGAGGGACAAAACCATTGTGACCTCGACCGCGACCTTTCAGTCGTGACAGGAAGCAGCCAACCCACCCAGATATACTTTCTACATCGAGTTTTCCCAACCACGAACAACCAACTTCCCACCCCTTTTTCGAACCGCAAAGCACCTACAATATTGATTGACCAATCTTAATTTGATGCTGTAAATACCCTCTATTTTGTTCCGAAAATATGCATTCCCATTGTATATATATGTACCTGTATTAGCCAGAGGATTAAGTTACCGAAAACGAGCTTGTTTGCTATCGTGCCTTTTTCTATGATGCAATGGGATTATTCAATGAAATACAGAAATCTCTGAAATCGTGAATGTATGAGAATTCCAAACCTAATATTCTGTATTAAAAAATCGTAATAAGAAAAGATTTTGACGTTCAACGTCCATTTCAGTACGTTTTATAAATTTGGATGTTCTGTTTGTTTTAGTGCACTCCTGTCATGGCGACCAGACTTTGGCAGTGGTTGTTCGTCGTTGCCTATCAGGCTACTCTGTTCAAAAATGGACTGCCTTTGGTCGGTTTCTAGTGTTCTTCGGAGGGTAAATCCCATTTACTTTCATTTATCTCTTTATCTGTAGATGGAGGAGACCCACCCGAAATTGTGTGGCTGTTCCAGAACTACAGTATGGAGGTGCAAGAAGATCGCAGTTGCAATGGTTAACGGGGTCGATTTCAACTCAGCCCTTATATGTGATGGTATGAAAAGTTAGCTGCTATAATGTTCGTTACAAATTCCCGGGCAATTGTTCCAATTCAACGAACAACAAGTCGGATGATTTGATTGATGACATCGACAGTCCAGAAAAATCAAAGGTCCCATTGGCAGCCGTTGAGGAGCAGCAAGTCACAGCTGCTTTAACCTCTACCGCTGTTAGGTAGTGCACACTGGCTTTCTAAATGTGGGTAGTTGTGAGAACACGAGGGGGATAACAAGTGCATACCAGAGGAGTGGGAGTCAACTTATTTGGCTGCGATCACCACAAAAAGTAAGCTTCTTGGTGATTAGCATTGTATGCAACAAAATCACAGTTTATAGATGGAGAAGGTAATTCTACGACACCGATCAAAATGAAAACCACCCTCACAGAAGATCACTGAACTATTAAATCTATACTTTACAGCTGTTCCGTCGGCCTAAGATGTGAGGCTGATCGCTATACAGGTGAAATCATCACTGGCCAACTGGAGGATTTCACTAGGAGATCTGAGGCAGTTAAAGCCTGACTTGCCATTAGATCCGAGGTCGTTGCTGGGGACACCAAGGAGAATCCAAAATAAAAATTGGCGCCGGGTAGATACGTACATTTTGCTCTAAGTGAAATCTTGTGAGCTCTGGAGTGTAGATCTGTCACAGCCTGCGGCAGCTTTTATATCCAGCTGCACATTGACTGTATGAGCTTGTTTCGTGGCTCATCGCACCAGTTGTGGCCAATATTGTGCCGACTCTTGGACCCCAAGTGGCTAGTACTTATTGTTGGTCTATATTGTGGAACGTCCAAACCTACTGACGTGCATCGGTATTTGGAAGACCTGATACAGGAGTTGGCATCTTTATTATCCGATGGCCTCAGTATTCGTAAGAGTGACCCTCATTGCAAAATTGGTTTGCGGAGTTTTGTGGCGATGATCCTGCCAAGGCAAAGCTTAGGCAGGTTAGGCATTATTCTGGGTTATGCAACTGTCATAAATGCACACAACGCCGCTATTGCTTCCAGCGGCGTCTCATCTTCCCATCGACCACAGGACGGTTAGTCAGTGACGCTGGCTTTGGAAATCGTCACCAAGGTAGTCACCGTACTGTCTGTTCCCCGTTCGAAGTACTGCCGGGGGTTATGATGGCCCTGTTTCCTAACAAAACTGAGTCAACTGGAAGCAACTGCTGATGTCAGCTATCTTTGGTGTACAATATTCACCACATAAGCATTTATCTGTTTTTATGGCGTGTTCAGATCCCAAGTCACAACTCATCCTATTATACCAGCAACAATAACTCCTATTCGAGACGCTCGGACATACTTCGTACAGTAATTGCATGTTTAAAACAGATTGTCACCTTTCTTCTATTTAGTAGAAAGGAAACAGTAACGAAGGTAAAAATGCAACATATGGAGTTTCGGAAAGCATTACTTATGGAAAAACTTTGGCGTGTATATCCAACTTCGGATGTTACGTCCATTAATTGCAGCTATGATGAATGATTTTACCACTCGGGTTGTGGAACTGCAGAAAACGATGGAGGACATCAAGTCTAAACTGTGCAAATTTGAACATGTAGCCGGTGCCTTGGTGCAGTTCATGCAAGGCGGCATTACCCTGCAAGACCAATGGAAGTTCAAGAGGTCGAATGAAAAGTTGAGAGATGAAACGTTCTACGAACAAATGGCAACTTACATTGTTCATAAATTTCTGAATAGCAGTTGCTTTTCCTTGTTGCAACGGGAATGCGAACAGTTGGGGAATGTGTACGTCAGATAATGCGCACATTGATCTCCGATTGCTTTTTGCACAAACCGAACTGAGGAGGTGCCCACGGGCGTCAATCTTTTGTCAATACAGGAGTCTGTAGAATAACTTTCGCTAAGCATGCCGTTCGGTGTTATCCTATCCTGTATTCATAGGGGCAGCAACGAAGCACAATTTTTCAGGAGCTACAACATTTTTTATAAACGAAAAGATCCAAAGTTGGATTCAAAGGGGCAGACCGACTGAGGCTATTAGCACTGATTCACCATTTCAGGACATAGCCGTCCAAACCGTATGTGTTGAGGTCAGTTTTGACTTGATTATAGTGAATATATTATGTATTGCTGAACCCTCTCACAAACCGATTTCTGAAGTTGGCAGTTATAACAAAATTTCGTACAACACCCATTCAAAAAGTATCTTATTTCCTTTGTTCCAGGTAATGCAAAGTACACAAAAACGACCCATGTTTGGATGACGACTGTTCGCTGACGAGCCCAGTGCACGAAGATTTACCAATAGTGAAATATATGAATATCTCCCGTAAAACCTGTATTTTATTTGAACTCTGGAGATTATTTCCGCTAAATGTTTTGTGCCGAATTATGGTTAGGTTTAATGTAAGGCGGTCGTGCTGATGAGCTTGCGCTGAGCTTCGGCTACTCCGTGGATTATCAGTATATTATTTAGCATGTACGTATTTCGGTGTTGTAGTTAATGTTTCAAATTTGATGGGATCAGGGAAGTCCCTTTCGATAAGCTTCCGTGACCGCTACCTGAATGTCCCCTTTTTTCAAAGGGAACACTTAGGTGACGGTCGGAGGACACCCAGAGGACGGCCAGAGGATACTCGGTTGACGTTCATGTGACGCTTGGGTGACGGTCGTGCTGCTTTGGTATGTTAATCATTCTGAGTTAGGACAAGGCAAACTGGAACAAAATATCTCCTGAGGGTGCCGGGCAGATGTTGGACGGTAATAACAACACACTAACGATGTTTGGTGTTGTTGTAGTCTCCAGGAGACCAGAAAAAATGAAATTATAGCTACCGATAGCCATCCCCCGGGCCAGTCGTCTGGTAAATCCATGGTGAACTTTCCAACTTACTGCTAACAGTCGGTTGTAAAACTCGTCACAAAATCGGAGAAGCCGATGGGATTTCGTAGTTGGCGACCTCGATGGCTACTTTGCATTGCGGGTACGGTTAGAGGTTCTGACCGACTAACTTTTGGGTTCTCACTAAGCCTAATTGGGAATGGTTCCAGTAATAACTCGCTCGACGCGGGTGACTGAGCGGCCTGAGCGGATGTAAAGTGGCCAGGCGTCTTGCACTCTATGACCGGCTGCCGATAGATACGTGCCATGTTGCCCTCTGATGTCCATGATAGATGTTTTTGCCTTACCCTTTCACTCGAAATGGGCCAGTGTATCGCATCTACAGTGGTGAAGGAACACCATCGACACGAAAGAATACTTGAGTAAGGGTTTCTAACGCAGGTAGGATCTAAATTTTAGATAGTAGTTTGCTCGGCAGATTGACCTTGATCACCCCCATGTGTTGATTTAGGCACTGAGCATAGTCACCGTAGTCGGAAGTCACGGTTGCTGAGGGGGCTGCCAACCCTCCAGGCATACGAAGTGTACAGCCATATACTAGTACCGCCGGTGATGTGCGCAATTCGTCCTTAGAATTGCAACGCAGTCCTCAGAAAGCTACTGTGTTTCACTTTAAAGGAGACTGCCGTTTTCTCGCAGCTCGGCTTTTGACTGCCGGTAGAAACGCCCAACCATACCGTTGGCCTGAGAGCGGTAGCTGTCATCTCGATGCGTTGGCGACCGAGCGTAGCAAGTAGGTTGCCGGAAGCACCGTCAAACTGTGGAGCACGATCGGTTGTAACTACTGCAAGGCAACCGAAATGACGGACATAACGGGTCAGAAAAGCTTTCGCTGCCTCTTCCGACCTGGGTCGGGGGATATAAATGTCCTGTGGCAAGCAAGCAAAACGACCCACGCATGTGAGTGTGTAAACCTACCCAGGCGAAGGTGGAAGTGGTCCTACGAGGCCGACATGCACATGATGGAAACGTGTTTCAATTTCCGGGAACCTGGCCAACTCCGTCTTAGTGTGCCTCCTCGACAAATGCTCTCAGCAGTTCCCCAAGCACTGAGCCACATCCCTTCCGACGGATGAAGAAGCTTTCAGAAACCTCTAGGATCCTTGTATATCTATGATTGAGTAGCGCTCCAAGAATCTACAAAAAGAAATCTTCGACCGGGTGCTTACGAATCCCCCTTTTCTCTGTAAACACCTGTGCCGCAATCGTGTATCAGGGTCCCCAGCGCTCGCGCTGTAGCTCTCCTATAGATCTCCTGCCAGCTCCCCTCCTGAGGTAGTAGAAGCTTCCAGATCTCATTTCATGTCGTTTATCAGCACACAAGTCGTGCCTGCTTGTGGACGACCATTTCTTCAGCCAAAAGAGCTAGTCTCCCGACTGGAGCAATCCACTGTTTCCCAAGTAGAAGTGGAGGAGGGGCTCAAAAGACTTAACCCGTTCAGCTCGATGGGACCGGAGGCAGTTCATCTTCTCATTCATTAAGAATCCGCCTCCATCCTCGCTGCAACATATTCCACGCTGTTTCAAAAGTGCATAGACAAAGAAAGATTTCTATACTCATGAAAGCATGCTGTGATTGTCCCAATTTATAAGAATGGAGATCAACTCCTTCCTGGAAGTTATAGGCCAATAAACCTCACCAGTGTCCTTAGCAAAGCCTTCGAGTTTTTCGTAAAACGCGAAATTTTGACACGTTTGCGCGACAGTAGTTTACTGTCTTCAGAGCAACATGGCTTCCTTCCTGGCAGGTCATGCATCACCAGTATGCTGATCTTTATGGAAAGCCTGACACAGGATCACGATGACGGCAAGACATCCCATGCTGCATTCATCGATTTCGCCAGGAAGTACGACATCTCCGGTCGCCTTCCGTCCCTGACTAAGAGCTTCCAAAAAACTGAACTTTCTCGGTTCGTAGGTGTACACCTCGGCCCCAACCTGCACCCACAAATAAAGGAGTTTTTCAAGGTTCAGTCCTCGATCCTCTCATATTCCGCATTTACATCAACAACCTCCCCGATGTGGTTCCGTCTAGCAAAGAGATGTACGCAGACTACGCCACAATCTGGGACAGAAACGCAAATGCTGTGCGGTCAGCCACTGACCCAGTCAAACGCTGGGCAGCTGACTGTAACCTCCCAATTATTGATAAAAGTGTGGTAGCATGTCATTTGGCAGAGCTCCGGCCCATCTCCCAAGATGAATGGGAACACACAAATCCAAATATTGCATCAATACAAGATCCTTGGTTTCTGGCCGCGCAGTAATCTCTCATTATTCTACCACCAGGAGGAAGCTGGTAAGACTGATTCTCTGGTCCTAAACCTTATTAGACAAACTTTTCCGATGATCTCCAAGGGGGACTTTCACCTTCTACCTGGAACCTCTATTCTACCTCCTCTAGAATACGGCAGCCAGACGGCACCCACTGGCCTCTTCATAGACCGGAACATCTCGGAGCGGATTCAAGGGAAAACTGCCAAAAGTACACATGGCTTACGCATTACCCCCTACCTGGTTCGTTTGTTATCACTTAATCTCCACCCTTTCGAGACACGTCGTATTAGGGGAGCCCTATCACTGATGTACCATCTATTCGTGATGTGCCTAGTGGAACAATTTTTCCCTCGTCCGAACTTGGAGACTCTGGCGGGACACGAGGAAACTCTTCGAACCCCGTCCACGCACCTCCATTAGACAATACTTTCCCAGATAATATCTCTATGAAGCAGCCTTCCACAGGATGTAGTGAGGCCCCCTCTAAAGAGGCATTTATGAGCAGACTAGAAAACTGGTTAGGACTAATGCCAAGTCCAGTCAATTCTTTCATTGCCCTCGCGTAGATTATTTGCCCTGATATTTTTACGTCTCATCTTCAATCCTATGTGCTTGTACATGCACGCAGTTATGAATAGATCCATTTTCCTTCCTCTTACGATTGCTCATGCAAATCACTCTTATGTGTAACTTTTAAAACTACAAAAATGGTGCTGATACATTGGTGTATCCGCATTCATATTGTCGGACCCACGTATTACATGGGGAACGTTTATTTTTATCCTCATGTCGCTTTTGGGAAAATGTTTGCCCCGCTGTGGTAGAGTTTTGCCATTCCAGCTAGGTGGCAGCGGAGAGAAGAAAATCCATAGAATAACCGGGAACATTTTGGCTCAAGCTTTTCACTGTGAACTGCCTCAAGAATTTAAGACCTCGAGTAAACAAGTTGACACTGCAGGCAAGCACGAGCCAATTGACGGACATATCGTTTGACATTATGCCAGACGAAACGCCCGGTTATCAGTTTCACCGAGGCAGTCACGTTTGGATGAGACAGATTATGGAGTGAAAGGAAAGTAGGATAACGTTGGGCAGCAGGAACCACCGGTCTAGGGCGACCTTGCGACACATCGCACACGATGGTATTTTGGGAAGTTGGGATAGGTACTGTGGTTAAGCTCAGAGAACCGTTTTGTCGAGGTTGTCCGATGTCAGGGGCCATAGTTTGGGCCTGTGCCATTGCGTCCAAGTTGGTGTTAGGCGTCGGTGACAGACTTAGCTGATGTACGCGTAATAAGGCGTCGGCGACGGGATTGAGTACCCCAGAGACATGTCGTATGTCCACAGTGAACCGTGAGACAAATCCTAAGTGGCGAATCTCGCGTGGTGAGTAATGATCGGAAGCTAACTTTAGTGCGTAAACCAATGGCTTGTGGTCTGTAAACACGGTGAACGAACGACCTTCGGGGGCATGTCGAAAATGACAGGCTCCCAAGTAGATGGCTTGAAACGCCCTACCAAATGTGCTGTACCTAGATTCGGCGGGTTTTTAGACTCTTAGGGGAGAATGCTAGAGATTGCCAAGAATAGTCCACGAACTGTTGCAGTACTACTCCAACCACTGTGTCCGAGGCATCCGTCAGTACCGAAATAGGAGCCTAAGGGTCGTGGTGGGTAAGTAGTGGTGTTTTGGCGACAGCATCTTTAACCGAGGCAAATGCGACTTGCGCCGTGATGGAAACACGAAGTTTCTCTTACCTCTGCGCAACAGGTCGGTGGAAAGTCGCATCATTTCCGCACAGTGAGGAATGAACCGGCGGTAGAAATTCACCATACCGGCAAGCTGACGCAACCGGCGAAAAGATTGGGGTCCAGGATAGTCGCGAATGGCGCAAAATTTATCTGGCAAAGGGTGGATACCCGAGGACGAAATGCAGTGCCTTACGAAGATGATACCAGACCGGCCGAATTTCCACTTCACGATGTTGATCGTAAAGCCGTGCGGGCTAATGCCGTCGAAAAAGTGCTTGTAAGCGTGCGGGGTGCTCTTGCTATGAAGAACTAGCGACCAAAGTATCATCCAAGTATACCTGGCCATTTTCTACGTTTTCTACTGGAAGCAAATTATTCGAAACGATGTCCCTTGCGTTCAGAATGCGACCGTTGGTCCGACACGGCTCCATGTGTCACCACCACTGGCCGAGGTTTGGTTCCTCTGATGAACACCTTGGTTTGCATCTTTTGGCCCCCTCGTCGAAGCGATTGTGGTATTTACAATACCCTTCTTTTGAGGGCCGAAGTGTCGCAGCTGTGACGGACTATGGCACCTAGGTGAGCCTGCTCTGTACCTTCCATTTGACCTACCTCTTCTTACTGCAAGGCGTTGCTGGCTCGCCTCGGTCCCAGACAAAACTGACGAGAGATATATAGATGTTGGCAAGACATGTACTGTTGTGACGGAGGACCTGGTTACTCTAGCCACAGCGGGGCTGCACCGTGAAAAAATGTCATCAGCTAACTCTACATTTTCCTCCAATGGGCATTTGCTCGTGGCACCCAGTAGAACTGGATAGCTGTGAGGCGGAAGCTGCAGCCAAAGCTTCCCTAGGAGGGGTCCCCCCAACGTCGGTCATTTCAAGCCCTGTATCTCACACAGCAGATAAGAGGGGTTCCTACTTCCGAGCTGAACGTTTTGAAGTTGTTGCATACTTTGGTCCTGCTTTGGGGCCGTGCGGGCATTGACGGCCTCCTCCAAAGCCTCGTAGCTTCGCGAAGAGATTATTACGTCCCTTACTTGCATTGTGACCTCCGGCGGTAAGCTGCCTGCAACCCCCCTGAAACGGCTGGCGTCAATAATTATACCATAGTTTTTGAATTTTAACTCGACCAGCGTGAACCAGAGTTCTTGATCAGCGGGCGTGAATGCCCCTATGTGCAGCGTGATAGCCCAACGGTGGGGTCTGGGCAGGGCTTCCGCACAGTGGACATATCGATTACTTTATTGAATACAGACGGGAAAAGAAATCAACGACCAATGTGGCAATTCAATCTTCGAAAAAAACTCACGACGAACTAGACATTTAACAAATGTACGGGAAAAGCGATTCGGACCACCGACCGAAAAACGTCAACGGATGAGAAAATAATAAAACATTGAAAAACATACACAGATGGGACCTTGAATGGTGGAAAACAAGAAAACCCACGTGACCTGGAGATCACTTTGGGCCGGCTAATTTTAAGGTTGCTGGACATTACTTCATGGCTTACATATCAAACGCGTGCTTTGGTCCTGTGTAATACGTGGACCCCTTGCACGTTACTCTATTGCTCGGCACTGTACGGATATGTAACCCAGAATGGTATTTTCTACGACCCGTGAGAACGAGAAGGCGATTGATGGAGATAGTGGTTGGGGTGCCATTGGGACCGTGCGCGAAAGCGCATGTGGGAACAAGAGCAATAGCAACGGTCAAATGATAACCGCGCTTGGCGGTCAGAATTTGGTTTAACAATAAACGTGGTGAATGTATGAACGGAGATGGCTGTCGCAACATTTCCCGGTCAAAGAACTGCCAAGATGTTCAGTCGCGAATGTGTGCCAGAAGTGTCGGTTACTAACAGTGGAAGTCTTTTTACCGCTCGAAAGGAGACAGTGGCTGAAAGTTTTGAGAAGCACATATTTAAATAAATAAATATTGGTATATTTCTCGGCCATGGTCGAGACGCATGCGCGAAAGCATGATCATGGTGTACACGTTACTCAATAAGATGAAATGTTCACATATTCTAAGTATGAAAGTCGAGAGTATTAGAGATGAAAAAACAATGACAGGAAAAGTTTGAATGGACCATTCTGATAATGGTTTGCGCGGCAGTTTTACACCGGTTTCGAATCCGGATCAGGCAGTGGTGCGCGGTGGAGATATCGAGAAAATCGTTAGCGCAGTGCTAAGGAGGCATTATTAACAAGAATGATGCAAGCCCAGGAAACCAGAGGCCAACTAAGGTTCTGCAGATGGAATAAATTTTGGACAAGAAGAAAAAGGGTGGAAAATCGACGCATGCGAAGAGGATAGCGATCCATGAAGACAATGCAGACCCTGAATGACGGATTTACCGGAGTTCTGTAAACGGAATGAGATTTGAAGCAGGGGGACATGAGGCCAGTTTCGTGAAAGTGAACGCCGGTGGATGTGGGAGAAACAGCAGTCCATAAAAAGGTGAGTTTAGATTCAGGGCCAGTAACATGTACTATTCAGAAATAAGAAGGCGCAGCTGGTGGGTCTTCGAGAAATGGAGAGTCAATTTCCAGCCGGCTACGGTTCGGAGAAAAGATAACCTGTGTTAACGGATAATAAAGTGGGAAAATCTTCGCATGGACTTCAGCGTTATGCTGCTTCAGTGACAAATATATATGTATGTGTTGATGCATTTGCCTTCAGTGTTATTCTGGTAACGTACTACATCGAATGCGTAAGTTTCATCTGGCAGGGCAAAGTATGTGTCAGTCCATCAGCCGAGTGTGGCTGTATGTTAGCGGCATGCGCGTGAGCTGGAATTCGTGTTGGTTACGTTAGAAAATGCTGAACGATCTGATAACCTTAACGGTTCTCTGCCCTGTATATTAGTGCATGGTTTGTCGTCGCCCACTCTCTCGGGCACCACTTTCGGTGACCAATGTCCACACTTTGACCTGTACCGACAGAGACCTTAATGGCATCTTTTATACCAAACGGGATTGCAATCGGGCCACACGACCTAAAACACCCCCAAATGCTTACAAGCAGATTGATAGACGTCTCCTAACGCAACACCTCTACTACTGATGTCACTGTTGGAGGCTTCAGAAATAACAGTTCGCAAGCAACCTTCTATTGATTGATTGACACGTCCCTTACCCCGCCTGATGAACCATACCCACGGGATGCTGCACATCGCCTTGGTCTCATGTGAAACAGTCCAATAACAGAGCCAGAATACGCAACACAGGAATTTTTTCTCATTAAAATTCGATACGTTATCCGAACGCGAGTCCACTTGTCCCTCACATCCTTGGTTCCCAACAATGATGCCGAAGATCACCGAGAATCAATAAGTCAATATATTTGTCAGCATAACAGAACAATAAGGCGCGAGCCTACAAGGAGATTTTTCGCTCCGTTTTCTCTTCCAAGATTTCATTTTTCTTTCGATCGGTATCCAGCTTGAAATTGACTCTTCACCAGTTAAAGGCCTTCAAGTTGCGCTGCCTTTTTCTGAATGATAAGGGTTATTGATCCCGAACCTAAACTCACCTTATATATGGATTGCTGTTTCCTCCACATTCATCAACGTTGCCTGTCCATTTCCACAAAGTTTCCTCATGTCCCCTCGTTTCATGATGAACTCCCTCTCTTAGAATCGGGAATATCCATCATTCCGGGCCAACTTCATCTCCATAGAGAGCCGCTCTCTTCATATTCACCAAAGTTCACGGTTGTACTCCCATTCATTTCTTTAACCTCTCCATGTCCATTACTTATTCCGTGCATAGAACCCGCAATAGGCCTCAGTTACCCACATCTTGCATTATTATGACTTATAACGCATCCCTAGCGCTATATTTTAACGATCTATTTTGTATTTTCACGGACCACTACCAACCAGTCGAATCCGAAACCAAACCGTATTTGCCGCGCAAACCTTTATAATTTCAGTCGACTCAAACTATCTCTAGCTATATTGTTTTGCTTCTGACGACTCCACTCGCTTTCTTGAAATTCGTGTATA
Source organism: Fasciola hepatica (assembly GCA_948099385.1). Classification (NCBI taxonomy): domain Eukaryota; kingdom Metazoa; phylum Platyhelminthes; class Trematoda; order Plagiorchiida; family Fasciolidae; genus Fasciola; species Fasciola hepatica. The sequence goes on along the minus strand of CANUEZ040000008.1, from coordinate 4,431,407 downwards.
GTTCATTGTTCTGAGTAACGTTGTACACCATGATCATGCGCTTGCGCATGCGTCTCGACCATGGTCGAGAAATATACCATTATTATTATTATTATTATAAGCAATTGAGGGTATCTCCTGTTGTGTGGTTGGATTTCGGTCCCAGTTGCCATGGTAGGCTCCATTTGAGTCTCTGTCCGTACGAGTCAAAGCGGCCTCCTTGGTTAGCCAATTTGGCTACTGAGATAGTGGGAGACAACGACCTGAAATAAAGGGAGATTGCAGACTGGACGTGGTTCCAGCTGTGGGTTATGATAATATATGAAGACAATAAACAATGGATTGGTTAGGTCTATGTGAGTGGGGCATGGGTACAATAGGCTCGCAATGGATTTGAGCTATACTGCTGCAGGCTGATGAAGTTGCGTACACAGGCTTGGTAGCTGTATGCATTTCAAAGGATTTATGATTTGCCCGTGGTTAGTAATGATAACCTTCAATACCGTTTGCTTACGCAGAACGCAGTTTGGCACGAGGCGATAAGATAGGTTTGAAATAACAGACAGAGCGAGTAGGACCATCATACTGTTTGCGTGGCGCTACGCTGTTACTGTCTCTTTCGGTATAGTGGTTGTTCTATACTGAGTAGTTTCTGAGGAGTCCAAGTAGAAGGAACTATTGGGGTGACAGTGGTTATAGATTAGAGGTAATTATTCTGTTTAGGCATTGTAAACTGTTAGGTTTACGCTTAGGTGATGGCAACTGCGGCGTATGGTGTGGCACATCCTAGATTATCAAGGGTTCAGGTTAGTATCCAGCGTTTTCCTCATAAGCTCTATCAAAAGACATATAAAGATTTATAAGAGCGATCAGTTTTTGGATGTCCAGAGCTACGTGTAGTCCAGACTTAAACATAATTAGGGAATCTACGGAACGGACTTCAGCTGGGAGTTTATTCCACAGAGTTGCACATTTCAGGAGGAAGAAGTTGATGGTAAAAAGTTGGGGTTGTTTTGCTGTCCTGGATCGTATGAATGAACCGCTGAGTTCCGTAATTGCTGCAGCGGTGGGGCCAACCCTATGCGGGTCTAATTGAGCCTAGGTTGCTCAGAGCGGTTATTCGACTTATTAGTACCCTATACCTACCTCAAAGGCCTGAGCCCTCGAAATATAGGGATTGCACATCCTGGTCAGCGTGTCCACCGTTAGGGCTATGCTTATTTCCTGTTTGAAAGCCACCGATGTCGGTGATAACGCCCGAATTCGCTGTGGTAGCTTATTCCACAATGAAGCGTACTTGTGAATGAAGAAGTTTGACCGAAGAGCAAGCTTCGGCAAAGGGACAGACACCAAGAACTCATTGTTACGTAAGGGATAAATAGAAAGGGTTCTTACCTGCGGTGCTGAACTACATGATCTATTCTTCAAGATATTGTGAAAGAATAGCAGGTTATTTCTTATGCGGCGTAGCCATAAGGGATCGATTTTCAGCCGCTCACAACGTTCCATGTAATTAGAGGGCGAAGAAAAACCTATGAGTTGTTTCGTGAATGCCCGTTGTACGTTCTCAAACGCTATGCGGTCCCTTTGTCGCATGTTGGAACAAATGATTGAGTCGTATTCCAGAAGAGGTCTAACATGGGACTTAAAAATGTTTAGTTTACTTTCTGGCAAAATAAATGTTTGATGTATTAGCCCGATCGTACGGCGTGCTTTAGCCACCTGGTTGGCTGCGTGTTCCGAAAAGTCAAACGTACATGAGTAGTGTAGACCCAAGTCACGTACCTGAGAGTTATTGGGGATGAATTTGCCGTTTATACTGAATCTTCCAGTGGGGAAGTGACATTTGTACGTAATAATATTACTTTTTTCGGCGGAGAAACTCATTTTCCAATCATTACTCCAGGAGCTGAGAGCGAGCAGTTCCCTTGTAATGTCATCTACGGTAGAGGCTAACGCTGCGGGCTCAAAAGTGTACACGATTTTGATATCATCTGCAAACAGGAAGGGAACTCCCCGTTGGAAAATGGTAAATATATCGTTAACGTACATTAGGAACAGTAATGGGCCCAGTACACTACCTTGTATCACCCCACTGGTTACGGGACGAGGTTCGGACAAATTTCCACCTATACTTACAACCTGGTCTCGGGATGTTAAATAGGACGCAAACCAAGCGAGCATTGGGTCCACGATTCCATAAGTTTTGATCTTCTGTAGTAACCGGACGTGGGATACCCGGTCAAACGCCTTATGTACGGCACCAAGGCACCCTCAATCTAGTAGGCTGGTAGAGGACTTCGGTCGCACAAGAAGAACTCGGACGAGGAGTGGATAATTTTCTAATCTAATACAGGACTACTGCCCATGGAACCAGAACTGTCAGGTACAGCGAAGCTCTTCAAGTCTCAGACACTACGTTCAAATTTAAGATGCCTGGAATCCGCTGAGGTGGCATTTTGACGAGGCTGCTATCAAAGAACAGCCTCTGGTATAGGTGAAGGTCCGACCGGCAAAGGATTGGAGAAGACTCCGGATATCGGCGACGGTTAGTTGCACCTCAGGTATGTTGACGAAATTCGGTACAAAGTTCTGGAACTTCCTGTATAGGCTGAAATAAGAACTGGACCTGATTTCAATACGGATGCGATGGTTACTAATATTGCTGTGTTCAGGCTTTCATAAAGGCTGGCCAGTATATCGCCTCGGGATTACAAATACCCCCAAACTCATTCGATCTCTGGTTGGTATGGTGATCGTGCGTGGAAAGTACTTGTGTAACGTATCTGATTGTACCTGGTGTCTGACCTTCAAGTGCCAACTGACCCCTGGAGTCACACTGCAGGTAAATAACTTTCACCCGGGATCCAATCTAAAAGGGCAGCCTCGGCCCTGTCAGTTATATCTATTCCTACACCAATTTGACTCACAGCTTGAGCTACTTCGTCCCCTGAAGTGCACAGAAAATACCTAAACGGGATACAAGGAGCAGCTGGTTGAATTGCTCTACTGGAGTCCTGGATACGCGTTTCTCTCACGCAGCGGACATCAATCTTCAGATAATCTACTGTGGGCCCAAAGCACTCCTGCTGACCGGTCTGCATGAGAGTACGCACGCTAAAGGAGCCGAAATTCAGAGGCTGACGAGGTTCGAGAAAATGTTAGTTACAAAACAGAGGATTATTCACGACACTATTTGGCGATGAACCGTTGCGAGCATCGGGCCTGTTATCAGTGAAAGCACTGAAGGTGAATAGAGGGGACAAAGAGAGGTGGCTGGGGACAGAAAAAAAGTTTGAGTAAGAGCGCGGGAACTCTGAGCAGTAGTCTAATTATTACTACCCATCCCATTCGATGCTATGGGCAGGGCGGTTCTGATTACCCTGCTCGACGACCAATGCAGTATGAAATTCTTGGTAGTCGTGCAGTTCATGGGGGATGTTGGAGGGGTACTTCAAGAGTGTCCAGCTGCAAGGCAGGAGAATGATTGAAGTTCTCAATCAAAGCTTCCAATTCTAACAAGAACCTATTCGCAAGGCCGCGGGATGGCTGAATGGAGGGCCTACTCGCTTTGTGCAATTATTTTTCCACCATTTTTACCGACTGAGTCACCGGCTCAGATCAACCCCCGACCTAGAGGACCAAGAGAATGGGCTTTGTCTGGCCTCTTCCCATTAACCTTTCTGACGCGATTTCATCCGCCGTTTGTGCTCTGCGAAGCATCTCAAGGCCTTCAAGTTGTCTGCATGAGGATGCGGCTTCTGCTACACAGGGTAGTAACAACTCGTGACTGCGCTTAACTTCACCCATACAGGCAGCTGTTCCACGTTTTCGGCTTCATTGCATGCTGCGGCCGGTTTATCCCCGGCTGCACTGAAACTACGCGGCCCGTCATGGACCCTCTATGTAGAGACAGGCAGAGTTGGGCATTTCCCGATAACTTACAAATGGCAATCGCTTCCATCGAAAAGGCTATCTACAAGATAACACTCTTCCAACATCCAGATGTTTTCTCCCTTCTTGCAGCGGGACAGACGCCGTCAAGGCAGAGTTTCAAAAGTTTTTAAACCTCATGTTGACCAAGATTTTCCCCCTAAGAGTCTTCAACCTGTGGAATCCTTATATGTTGCTTTCGGCAGAGAATCACTGGTGACTCAGCTTCCGGTCAAAACTCGCCGGGCCAGATTTGTCACTTGGACTTTGTCTAGCAACGTATTCGACTGGTTCCTGCCATCCATACTGCCATAGCTAAAACAGCATCACGGGTTCGCTGTGTTAACGACCCACCGCATGCGGGCAAGGATACAAAGGCAATCACCGCAACACAAGTGACAGATCCTTAGGTCGTGGGGCCAGAAGGAAACAGGAGCCTGCAGTCAGTGCCACGGGCCCTTCCAACTTTGGAAGTAACCATTACCTGCGGTGCCTCACAGGATCGATCCCGACCACTAGTTCCCGACAATTTTCATTGATACGTTTTAGTACTTACTAAAATGTATCGCATTATAATGTGATAGCCTCAGTGAGCTACTCACCGGGCAATTCATTCGGCTCTGTACAAAGAGCAACCTACCTCTTTGAACCCACTCTTGCCCTCAACACAGAAGCGGTAAGATCGGCCTTTAGACTGGATCTGCATTGGACACAGTCACTAAGCCAGTGACATGTCTTAATAAAGCTAAATGAATCTCGAGGAGACGGTTTCACGACCCAGCGGTTACGTCTACAACCATGTGTTGATGGATTCACCAGTTGGCCACAGGCTATGCTCATTCTCCGTTCTACGCCACAGGAAGCATAAAAGCCTTAGTAATCCGCTGGATGAGTCAGTTGGGTTGCCCTGATGATTTGACCTCTGGCAGCGGATCCCATCTTGATAGAGCCTTGCGCGATCTACCGAATACATTCGGCAACAAACGTAGCCTGTCATTCCCAGGTTATTGGCACGGCGGATCGATTCCTTTGCCAGCTTAAAGCTATCCTTTCCGACTGCGATGATCCAATGTAGAATGAAGTTTTATCGATGGTTCCCTTGAGTCTTGGCAGCACCTCTCGGGCGGAGAGGCACGCTGGGATGATTTATGTTTGCACACTACTGCCTCCAGGTGGGCCAGTTTCCCCAATACTGCCTGTGAGCTTTTATTACGAGCATTAGGCGGAAGGGCTGTCACACCAAATGCCGGTGCTTCAGTCCACCCTGGGGCGGGAAAGCACTGTCGGCAGCTACATGACCATCACTCTACAGACCGCCATATATATGTTCACACTTTCAGATGCGGTGCAATTATCACTAAAACCGGAATGCTCTGACCCTTTCCTCGATGTTCAGCGAAAGAAAAGAAATATGTGGTGATCGTCGAAGACAGGGAACAGGCCATCCTTATAGACCTCCTTGAGCAGGCTTTTGTCGAGGACACCGCGCCCAGTGCTCGCAGCTGTTCGAAAACTTAAGTTGGTCTACCTTGATGGGTACCTTTTACTCCCACCAACGAGCCCCTGACCGGCTGCGACAGCGGACCATATGAGGACGGGGCCAGGCCAGGTCCGGCAGAGGGACTTGTGACTTCAGCCGGGGGGTTGAGTCCAGTATCCCGCTCCAGTGAATTTAGGGGTTAATCCATCTGGGCATCGGCAGTTTGCGACATGCACTCTGTGGCGGCTGCGTAGAGCTACGGACTGTGGAATAAGGGCGGTGCCGATCAGTTTCGCTTCCGGGAGGAGTGGAAGTCTCGTAAGCCGTGTGTGCATCCTCCTGCACCCTCCCATCTCATACGGTCTCTCAGGTTCATCCCTGGAAGTGGGTAAACAGGTGCAAAATGTCTGGGTGCAAAAGGAGATTATAGTATTATGGAGGAGGAAAAAAGTGATCAGTTAAAACGGAGCGAGGAATAATTGATTCGGAAACGGAATGAAATACCGTGGGAAAACATTTGGATTGCGTCGCAGGAAGGCAACAAGAAGGTGGAGAGGGGAAAAGTTAAGTAGGCAGGTGCATTCGTTCGGTCTCAGCCCTTCCTGAAATAAATGCTCCCACATTTCCTAGAAGTACCTCGAACTGCACCATGATTGTAGTTTCTAACACAATGAATGATAGACGTTTTCGAGCGCCTACTTCTCTACATCCAAATGGCTTTGTTCTCACGCTCCGGTGAGCGTGCTGTTTCGTGAGCTTACGCTTGAGCCTCTGGAAATCTTCACTGTGCTCAGGTAAAGTATCGGCTGACTCACTGCACCCTGACGTGATACGGCGTGGAAAGCGACGGTGAGATGAAAATTGTGGCTACAGTGCAGATATTGAACTCGATATCAGTATTCGGCCTATAAATTATTCAAAGAAACGAGCAACTATTTGGGAACGCATCAAACCCTGGCCCAGAAAACGGAAAAGGTAGAGGAAGGAAAAGTAGGAATTCTCCCTTTGGCACGAACTTCCGAACTTAGGAAGAACAGGGGCCCTGTACCACGTGGTGACCATAAAGCATTCTGGGTGAGTGAAATTCCCGGTAAAGAGCTGGTATAACGTCGACCTCCTGGGCGAGAGTTGCAAGTAACTGAAGCCTCTTTCGTAAATCTCGACATTCCATATCACATAGACCCACGTTACCCTAACTAGCTCACTTGCATTTGTGATGATCAGACGAAATGTAAGTGATGGCGGGTGAGTAGGAAAATTCTCCGAGTAACGACCACTGTAGCAATCTGCATTAAGAGGAAGGAGTTAGAAGTAGGGTTTCCGTGTGTGTAGAGCCCACGATTTGACGCACAAATATAGAGACTAACAAATTTGTTGACTGAATGTTGCCCAAACTCGGCGGCGTCACTTGTTCCGCCTGCGTACACTGTCGACACGCCTTTGTGTTTCTCTAATACGCGCCGTATCCAGCTCTGGAGTTTCTGAGCCTTCTCCTCTGAGTGCTTTCGGGTACATTCGTTAGCGTGTGGCTCACTGGGGACAAGGGGCTATGGATACCATGAGGGACCAGTTCCTGACTTAATCTGCAAGACACCTAAACCGGCTGGCGGAAACAACAAATTCACTCCACCAGTACCCTCGTAAGCCCTCGCACCACATTGATTCGTTGATATATATATGTATACCTTTTCCTCCGTATAAACGCTAAGTCCCGATTCCTGCAACATACTCGCTCTAGGTTCTTATGTGTTTATATTGTGAGTGTCTTGTCACCGTTGCTCAATTGACACCCATACATCCACTTATGTTTGATATACAATTGCACTCATAACTAGCGACGACCGAAAGCCTGACCCGGAACAGTCCTTTTGGACAGACTCCCTGGAAGTCCCCGAATTTTCACTGATGACCCTCAACTCTCACTTCGCGTGTTGGAAACAGAGTTCGAGACACGGAATCACAAACGTGCATACCCGTTATTTGTGGACCCCTTGGTCACCTTCCCCGTGAAGTTACAGTCCAGATACGCAAAGTAACATTCAAAGACCATTCGTACACAGCCGTGGAAGAGGCGGTAATCCCCGGTCTTTTGCAGCCCGAATCGTCAAGGCCGAGGCGGCTGATCCAAAGGACCGAGTTGGGTAGTAAGAAGCCCTCAGCTTTAATGAGGGAAATGCAGCAGCTGGAAGGGCATCATTTAGAGGGGAAAGTCCCTAAAGAGTTGTGGGTACAGCGGTAACCAACCAATATTCAGACAACACTGGACTTTTCTAGTCGTCTTCACCTAAACGAGATGGAAAAACTGGCGGACAGTATCATGGGAAGGTACTATTTACTATTTTTTCCGTAATAAGCTAGAGTAGCCCAAGATCACAGCTCCTACAGTAGGAACACACCCGAAGGACTCCCTGGTGGCTAATTTTTGGCGGGATTTCAGAGGTATCTACACTCGTATCTGTTTTCACTGTAGAGGACAGAAAAGGTGGCATTAATCTGACCAGCATGGAAGCCTCCAAAGCCCTCCTCCTGATGGTCTCTAAGCCCATCACGATCAGGGTACGGCCGATAATAAAAACGATATGGGGAGAGGTTCCCGCACTGTGAAGCTGGATGAATCTTTCCAGGTGCGAAAAACGAAGGTTAATATCCCGAAGTTCCCCCATGGATAACGCTGTCGGGGACGATAATAGCAGCGGTCTGCTGCATGTTCGAGATTAAGCTTCAGGTAACCCTCTCTCGTTGACACTGATGCAGGGGTTAGCGTCATTCCCATAGTAGCAGGTGATGCAACCATTTCGTCGAACCTACAACTTTTGCCACCAGAGGCACTTTTATTGCTGTTTTTGGCAGTACATCACTCACCCTGACTTTAAACCGATGTTGAGCTTTCAGCTGGATGTTTTGGGCATGCCCTTTGGGTTGTGCAGCGCAGCCCAAAATCTTCAAATAATTCGCATGAAGTAGCATGCCTTCTGAAAGTGTCTAATTGTACATAGATTATACTTTGCTGACAAGTTCAACAGAAAAAGAGCATTTGGCACACCTGCGCCCTTTTCTTCAGTGCCCAGAGCACCACAGTGTAACCGTGGGCCCTGGTAAGTGCCAACTAGATGGGGCCGACACCACTTTCCTGGGTCACGAGATCTCAGCCCCGGCTGACAGCCCCTGCCAGATGAGTTGGCGGCAATTCGCGAATATTCCCAGCCTCGCGGATACAGGCGTTTGTGCTAATTCTTTGGTTCCATTAATTCCAAGGCTGGTTGAACCCCCACTGCTCCGAAGTACTGCGGCCTCTGACAGATCTTTCAATTTGAGTTGAACACAGGTTCATATTCTGAGACGAAGCAGGCAGAGTTTATTTCTATCAAGGAAGCTCCCGCCACTATAACACTTCTCGCGACCTCCAGTTCCTCCACTCCCCCAGCAGTGGGGATAAGTGCTTCAGACATGGCTGTTGGAACAGTTTCGCTAGAACTTGTCGGTAACTCGCGGCAACCAATAGCTTCCCTTCTGAGAGTCTTAAGCCTGCCGAATTCCGGTATAGTACTTCCAGCTGTGAACTCCTGACAAGCTATTAGCGTACCCGAAATTCCCGGTGCACATTGGAGGACCAAAGGTTCACAGTATTCGCGGATCATAAACCACTAGTGAAAGCCCCCAGCTAGCCTCTTATCAATTGTCGCCGAGCAAGACCAGCCACTGAGACCATGCTTTGCAGTTTACTGCGGACACATGGCACGTACCTGGTGCACAGGATCTTGTAGCAGACGCTCTCTCTCGCGTCCACAACATCTCCAACCCACGACTCAGGGACACTGACCCAGAAGGACTGACTGCAGCCAAACAACAGATCCTGGGTGGCAGCAGCTTCAGAACAACGGCCATCTGCACCTGATTCCAGTGATCCTTCCAAAGTTGGACATAACCGGTAAGTGCAGTGTGTCACAGAGTCGGTCCTGACCATCTGTTACTGCAGTCTTCGCCGACAAATTTTTGGGCTCCATGACTTATCGCACCCTGGTGTAACAATCCGAATGAAATTAGCCTCCCGGCCACTCACTTGGCCTTACCTCAAACGCGGCCAACTTCTTTGGGCTCGTGCCTGTATTCCCTGCCAACGGGATAAGATTCTGCACTACACCGGACATGCATTAGAAACATTCTCTGAGCCAGAAGCGCTTTTTCATCACGTGCACATGGATCTAATGGGCCTTTCCCACCGTCCCTTTGCAACTTCTACGAACTGAAGAGTGTGGATAGCTCCACTCACTGGCTACAGGCCAAACCTGCCTTCCGCCCCACCCCAGAGGAGTCTGCAAAAGCCTTTTCAGCCGATTGGATAAGTCATCTCGGTTGCGCTGCTGCTGAGACCACCGACCGCAGCTCTCGTTTTGACGGCGCCTTTCTTTGAGCCACTAAACACATTCGGTTGTAGACACAACAAGCAGACGGCCTATCATCTTCGGACTAAGGGCATGGCGAAGCCATTTCTTCGCCGACTGAAAGCTGCCCTTCGTGCTCGTGATAACCCCTTATGGAGTCAAGTTTTACCGATGGTTCTGTTAGGACTACATAAAACCATTAAGGCCGACTTGCCTTTTACTTTTACCGAACTGGTTTATGGTTGCACATACGACTCTCGGGTGAGTCGTTTTCTCCATTACCTCCTGTGAGTTTTAATTACGGGGATTGCGCAAAAACTCTGTCATACCAAGTCCCGAAACTAGGGCCCTCCGCGCCACGGGAACAAATCTTCAGCACCTACATACCTGCTAATCTAGCTACCGCCAGCCGTGTTTATTCGAGTGGACGCAGTGCAGTGATTACTGTGCCCCATTCCGCGTCTTCTGACGAAAGAAAAAGAAACACACTGCAGACGGCAAAGACAAGATAGAGACCTGTATGGACCACATTAAACCATCCCTTGTAGAGGCAGAAGTCACTCCGAACAACCCACCTTATGCTTTCAACGGCTAACAACCTTCGGTTGGTAGTCCTGAGTCGGCCTCCTTTACGTCCACTAACGACTCCTCATCGTCAGTTGCAACACTCAACTCATCGGTAGATACAGCTGCATCCGTCAACCTGAGAAATTGACGTGACCACGAGCTGAGACTGCTAACGAGGTTTGCAGAATTTGTAACAGTTGTTTATGTTGAAGTATACTTCTAACATTCCCGTTGCGCTTATTTCCACGATGCATGAGTGCTGGACCGAGTAGTCCGTCACAACAGGATTAGCTGCTGCCTGCATTGCGCCGGTGTGTTCCCCCCAGTCACATATCCATCCGAGCCCCAACGTGCACCTTTCTTGCTTTTCTTGCCCTCCAGCTCGTCAGCCGGGCAGAACCACATGGAATTAGATGACCTCACACGGCTCAAACACAACCCAAACTGAATCCTGGTGTAACTCGTTTGATGCCGGAGACTAGTTTGTTCATGAAGGCAATAGAGGCAACCGGCAAGCGAGGTTTTAGGACATACCAACAACGACGAACCGAACAATACAACCATCACCGCGAAGTCGCAGGTAAGATCCGTCCAGGTCGAATTTGCTGTTGGAGAGGATGCAATTTCGCGATCGACGCACAGCAACCAGCATGGGTCATAGAGAAGGGCTTACGCTGGCCTCGCCGTTGTGTTCGGTTGTGGCGAGAGGCATGAGAAACGTCGTTCTCCACAGGTTTTAGCCGAAGACGCAAAAGTCTACCCGGAGGGGTACCAAATACTTGAAGTCCAAGGCCGTTCGTAGAGTGACAATTGAAAACGTAAGAAGCCTCAGGGCCGGGCTGCGGCCAACAACGCGAAGAAGGCGGAATCCATCCTGCAACAATTCCGGTGTTTAGACGAAATAACTGGACTCCAGGCCTTCCGCAGATCGCCACCCTGGCTGCTTCCAAAACTTCAGGGAAAACCAACACAGCAAGTTAGATGTCTTAGGTTCTAAGTGGGTTGGTAATGACCACGTCAGCGGGGCCGAAAGCCCTCCTTTGGGCTTTTTGCCCGGCAGCTGACTAAGCAGCTCAACGCATCTGTGGAAGAGTTCTGACCACTGAAGCAACGGCTCAAAGCAACAGCCACCCGGGTTCACAAAGCCGGGGATGGAGGAATCTGTCCGAACTGTGAGCCTGTTAGTTTGTTTGCTGTATGGTAAAAGGTGATGGAGCGGGTTTTACGACACAGTGCCGCAGTCCAGATGACTACCCACAGATTGATGGCGACAAACCAGTATGGTTTTTTCGTCAGGGCAATACTTGTCAAACCTCATCTGTTTCACGGTTTAGGTCACCACAATTCTGGATAGGAGGATAGAAATTAGTTTGCTACCTCGACTTGTGGAAAGCCTTTGACTCAGTCAGCAACCTCTGTTGCTGATAAAGTTGAGCTCTTTTGGCCTTTTCCCTGGAAATGTCTGGTGGGTACACAAGTCTATCGCTGGTAGAAATTTTCAAATCAAGGCGGCAAGCAAACGTATCTCGAGAGGAGCTTCTGCTAAGCGGTGTGACCCAGGGCTCCTTCCTGGGACGTTTTTTAACCTTATTCATAAGCAACTTGGTTATATGCATCGGAAGCACAGGCCTTGTGTTTGTGGTTGACGCGAAGTTAATTGGCTTCGAAGCAACCGGTTCCAAGCGGCAGGGTCTGGACTCAGTGCATCTCCTGACGGTGGTCTGGAACCTACGGCCGAATGCAGGTAAGTGCCTCCACCCTGTAGACGGTTAGAAGCCCTAACCGGTTAGTTACCTTGAAGAGACAAAGCCATGTAAGATCACAAATGTGACGAAAGTAGTGGAACCTGGGGTAACTTTGTCGGACCACCTCCGATCAGGAGCACAATACCTAGCAGACCCTCAGAAGGTCTCCAGGGATTTTTGCCGGCCGCAAAGAACCGTAGCTTTCAGAAAACCCCGGATTCTAACTTAGTCCTGCGGTGCATTCTTGTTGATGTAGCTGGGATACTGTTTCGGGGCTTGGCGAATCCTCTTGGCAAAAGACACCAAGCTTTGGGAACAGGTTTGACTGCGCTCCACCAGGTGGTTTGTCAGCCTACGGGGTCTCGCCTGAGAAAAGAGACTTGAGGTAATGAACCCTTTCTCGATCGAGCTCACAAGGCGTAGGCGCGACCTCTTGGAAGCTTTTAAGATTCTCAAGAGGTATACTGATCTCCAGGAGTTAACCTACAGCTACCGAACCTCAGTGAGCGCACGGTTAACAGGGGGAACCCACTGGAGTAGAAGATAGAAAAAGCAATGAGTCTCTTTCGACGAAATTCTCCCTCCGTTGGGGTCACCATGACTGGAGCCGGCTTGTGATGGAAGCGCTCACGGTGGAAAATGTGGTGGAGTTCAAACATCGGACGGACTGCTAATGAGACTCGTCCGCCGAAACCGACAGATAAATATCAACCCTACCTATTATTATTTTTCACTACTATTGTCCTTTCTGTCATTGTCACTGGTGTAACCCCTCGGTCAACCATCCTCCTTGGCTTTTCCTTTCCCGCTCTTCGACTGTCCGCCTCCGACTTTGTCTTCGCCCCTTCCGTTTTCAGTGCTTCTCAGCCGCCCCTCTACCAGTATCATCTTACTTTTTCCTTCGCTATCTTTGGGCTTAACATATTCGGAACATGCAACCCATGGATAAAATAGAGGCTAGGCAAGACCATGCAAAAGGAAGTGATCTTTTAAGACCCCTCCGACTGGGGCACAGCATCCGAGGGTCCCGTATTCTGTTTGTCACATGACCGCAGAAAACTATGAACCTCAGCCTGTGGCCGCACCGAGCGATCTAGGGAACTCACCGTCCAAGGGCCGGAACAAAATTGAAACATGCTTCCTGCTTTTCCTGACCTCAACGGAAGTGGATTGGCCTTCTGCAGCTGCAATACGTGGATCAGCTGGTAGTCGAGAATGACAGGGTACGGGCGTAAATAAATAAAAAGTTCCAACCTGCCGCTCACTTTCATCGAGAGAATCTACAAACAGGACTGACGTTTCCCTGGCCACCAGCTGACAACCGCCGGAGTGTCCTACTAATAGATGTTCACGGTGCACGGCGTTCCAGCCAGCGTAAGACAACTGGCAACGTTCGAGGGGACTGGTTCGGACAGAGTCCAACCAGTGATCCTCAAATCGGTAAGAAGCATGCCGGCGAAGCCACTGGCGTAATTGTTTATTGCATCAACTGAGGAGGGGGGATTTTGTGGGGACTGGCTCATCTCACTGGTTATCCACCTTAGCAAGATGTGACCACGGAATGTGTCCATCCCGTGGACAAGCCATGCTAGCCTCAGTTATGCCTAAGGTTCTGGAGAAGGTTACAAGGAAGATATATGTACCATACGTAGAAAGCCGTTACTTTTTGAAGCCACAGCGGCAAGGTTTTTTGCGCTATTGGTTATATTCACCGCACCTCAATGTTTTCCCAGAGGAGAAGACCAAGAGTCTGGTTGGGGGGAAACTAGTGGAAGCATGACTTCTTGGTTACCCAGAGGCCTATGAATCAATTAAGCATATACTTTCGGCTAGAACTTGAGGAAAGTTAAGCTAGAAATCGGAATAAATCATAGGTTTACAGTCTTAAAGTGGTCGAAGCTGTGATTTATGGTGTAAATGGCGACAACGGGTGGCTTTACATGAATGAAATAATAGCTGAGCTACCTCCTGATAGTAGGTGGCACCCTTCTTGCCCACCGACCGGGACTTCGAGCCACAAGCTTTATTGGCAGAAGCATGGATGGGAGGTACTGGTGGGGATGGAACTGTATCGCCAGAAGAAGGAAAATTCGGGGATGCGGGGTAGGCACTGTATATGCATTCAAAAAGATGTCATTTTTGAGTGTGCTACGATGAGAAGAGGCATTTTACCTCTTGGCTGAACTTTCACAGGTAACAGAGTTGCCTACTGTTGGAAGGTGAGATGCATATGGAGGGTCGAAATACGGTGTTATAAAGTTGGATCGTTCGAGGTATAAGGCAGCCTCCTCCCGACATAAGTGACGGCAGGATCACTTTGGATGGTTACTCAAGGGCTTCGGCTAGAAAGGAAGCACGAAGTTTTGGGATAGGTTCGGATTATGCTCTTTATATATGGGATGGTAAAAACGGCGCACGGAAGTCTTCTGGTGACAACAATAAGAATCCCAGAGAAGTCATTAGTAAATGTCGGTTAAAGGTGTGTGTGGTGGAATAGAACATGTGGGGCAGCCCCTCTCTCGCCGTTATTTTAATCGAAGGTGCTATAGGCGTTGCAGTGTTTGATCACTAAAAGGACCCAAAGCTTTGCGCTATGAAGAACTGAAAATTGCACAACAGTATACATCCCACCTTTTCCGATTGGAGGCAGGCGTTGAAGCGATAGGACAGGTTTGAAAGACTAGTTTCCGCATCAGAGGAACTGGTACCATGCTGAAGTAACAATACATTCGTTACTGTCTATTTTCTGAAATACGGATTTTATAATGCGTCTTATAGTCTGGTGAGTATCTGGTTAAAAATATGGAGGCGCAAGATGAGGATCCACAAATGATGTCTGAATAAAATAAAAACGAACAGCTTGGGTCGAAGAACTAACAGAGCAGCTGGGGCCAGTAAAGTGAAGATAGTTGTGATACATTGGTCGCCTTATAAAGCCATCACCTTGCAGGTCAAAAGTCTGCTATCTTGAAGGAGTGAAACGGCTTTTCTTTGAACTGCAACATTATTGGAACCACAATGTAAGCGTAACTTACTTATTCGTAAACAACTTGAGAACCAATTGTTGAATGAACAGTAGGCCGTACAACTGTACTGATAGTACCCGCGTGCGTTCTATTTTTAAACGCGTCGCTTGCAACGGAAGTCGAATGCACAGAAAGTTCCCTTGTATATAGGTTGTATTCATTTTATGGTTGCAAAGTAACAGCCTCCGGGAACGCTAAATAAATTTCGTTCCCATAAACTGAACACGGTGTCTGCCTGAATGAATGGTTTACTGTCACCACGGTCTCTGGCCTTACTGAACCGACTTTTGGTGTTCTTCCGTCACAGTATTCGGTTGATTGGCAAATGCCTGAGCTGAGCACAGAGCATTCTGTGACTTGTGAAGTGCCTATACTGAACGACCCACTCCCAACTGCCCATGCTAACGAGTGATTTGCCATAGATCTTTTATTACGGCCGCTCTGGCGGCAGCAGCGCAGCAAGAATAAGTCAATGATGACGACAGATGCCATCCAGCACGGTCCCAGTGAGATATGTGCAAACATCTTGTTGGTGGTTGTTGAATGAACTATAGTTGGATTAATTAGACAACATTGCCAAATTTGAACAGAAGTCCCTGAATAGCCACAGCCCTTGCTTCTTGTCCAGATCGTTGGCATTAGAAATTCGTTGAAGCTTTAATTTTGAAGGGTCAGATCTTTAAGATCACGTTGAAATCGTTACCGATCTAGCAGCTCTTTGGCAGTCAGCAGCTCTCTAACAAAGTAATTCGAGTGCTACTGAAAATATGAGATGAAGGGAACGGAAACTCATGCGAAACCTCGTGGAGTAGTTTACAACTCATCGGTGTGTGTGTGATCGCAGAAAGCTCCGTGGTTACCTTACTACTGCTTCTCAGTGTTACCGGTTGCATTTGAAATGGATGTGGGTGAGCAAGCCTCAGTAGACGGAGTGGATTGCCGATGAGCGTCCTCAAACGCTCTTTGTGGCACAGATGCGTGAGAGGAACTGGATTGAATAAATTAGTTCCAAAACATTTATATCTTTTCAGGTAGACCGATGGTTCTAACGTCGGTGGAGGGGATGGTAGGCATTCTGATGTTAGTCTTGCGTCGGATACCCTCCTACGCCGTGAACATTTGTCTTCAAAATGTCCACGAAAGCTCTCGAAACCGCGACCAAGAAAAACATGGTACATTTGTCTTGTTGGTTTAATTGAAAGATGAGGGCAAGCAAGCCTTGTTTTCGGTGCTTGGCGTATCCAAATCAATGAGCAATTTGCTCTCAGACGTCGAAGCTTTAGCGAAGAAGCCCGAAATAAATGGAAATTAATTAGGGCTCGCCTGAGCTACTTAATTCAACAAGTTTCTTATCCGTAGCCGGATCCCGTGGAGAGGCCTTCGTTAGCGCCACCGCGTGATGCGCTTATGAATCTTGCCGCTTTTGGCAATATGCACCATGACAGCAGACCGTTTGTGAATTTTATTTAGGTTATAGGGAATATCTGTCGAGGAAAAGGCCAGTTATAAAACGTGACTCAAATTTTGGTCTTGCTCAGGCTAGGACCCCATGGGTGTTCTCGTAAGCAAGGTTTATTTCAAATTGTTAGCCAACATTTTGATATCCACTAAGCCACGGCTGCGGTGGCTTTGCCATTCTAGCTGATCTGTGAATGAAGAATTTGAGCTTTCCTTACTGGAACTTGTAGGATTAGCAGCGGAATTTGCCCCTGTACCAAGCTCTTGCACATCATCGGGTAGATGAGTAAAAGAATACTAGTTGAACACCAGCTCGCCTGGACAGCAAATGTGCGACAATCTATGCGTAGACGAAAACCTCAGTCTGCAGGTGAAGTCACCATAACGTAAACGTCAAAATGAATAGCAAAACTGCTAAAAGAATTGAAGGACATTAGAAAATGTTCACCCCTCTCAGCAAGAAGCGTGAATTTTGAGCAAAAGGGGCCTGAAGTCGGTAAAAAGGCCCGTATTTAGTAGCTACCCCACGACCTTTGCCACGCATATGACGATACGAACGTTAGTAATCACAGGGCATGTTCGATGGCATCGCCGGAATGGCACGAGTGAGCTAATCAACACACGTTGTACCCAGATGACGAATTCTGGAACGACCGACTTTTAGCCAAGCACTCACAAGGCGTTGCATTCCACTCAAATATTCTAATTATATGCTGTGTTACGGTCATTGAAGTGTCGTAGAGGACTGTTTATGATGGAAGTTCCGGTAACTTCAAATAGCTCGTTGAAATAACTGTCCTTTCCTCTTCCTTGGTCGCTGTTTACTGCTTCATTTTCTTGTCTCTTTACAGACTTTTCGGATACTTGACTCCTGGTCCTTCAGCCTTAGAAGGTACACAGCCAACTACGATTTGCAAGATTCTCCGTTGTTATTATTCCTTATTAGGAAATGCGATAATCAATACAAATGCTCCTTTCTTGGTGGACTGGAATTGCGAAATTCTTCATTTTAGGGTTTGAAAGTAGCGAAGAATCTCTCTTCAAGCTTCACGGCGACGGCGGAATCCACCAGCACATCCATTTTGATAGTTGTTGCGTCCCATCTTCCTTATGATATCTTTCGCAGTGCCTAGGTGAATATTTATAATATCCGTCAGAAACACTTCAGTTGGTGGTCTTTTGCGAAGTTGAAAAATGGATATATAACTCTGCCTTTCCCTGGTCGAATGGGAATATCTCCGGGTATCCACCCCCCTAAATGTCGGTGAGTCAGGTTGAATAAGGTCAGAAGACTTGTGGCTTCAGCCGGGGAGTTAGTTTCTACGTGAACTTATACGTGTGCCCTCGGAGTGCTTCATTCTTGTTGATGTGAAGTATTGCTAGCTATTGATGATTCCTTAGTTGTCCGAAGGCTTCGGTTAGTTATCCCCATTCTCTTCGCCCCAGCGAAAACAGTTTCACATTGTCCGGTATGTCTTTATATGGTATGCACATTCAGCCCGTTATGAGTCCAGTAAACATAGGCTGGACCACTTCCAAAATTATCTCGTCGTAGGCTCATGCTGACGCCCAGGCTAGGAAGCAAAGCTGTATGTGAGGCCCCAAGACAGGCATGTGCAAGAGCAAAAATATCTCCAATTCCCTGGATCTGATCGTGCATACGACCTCATACAGCTCCCGGGACGCCTTGAGTGGGGCCGCCAGGCATTGGTCGGAGGGTTTTATTACATCCACGTTCATTGAAAAACTTGTCCTCCGCTTATCTCTAGATACTTGCTGACTAATTTTGACTACTTTTTCCAACTTTATTCGCTCTGGCCCTATTTATGAACGAAAATTACCTGCGTCTGATGCGCCTGCTTTTACCTTTCATAGCCTTGCTTTCTTGCTAAGGCAACTCGTTGAACAGTTGGCACCGTAGAGATTCGCAAAGCCCGAAGATGGTTTTGAATTGTATATTTCTTGACGGTGGTCAATACTAGGGTTTGGTTCTGCCTTCTCGTTCACCTTAAGGGATCGTGCGCTTTCAGCCCGTTTACATTGAACCTTGGCTGATGTGATCGGGAAGTTGTTTTGCGGTGTGCTTAGGAGCGGAGACCTCTTTCCGTTGGTTTGGACCACAGGAAAATTACCTTTGGCTTATTCAGTTTGGACAGCTTTTCCCTCGGTATGGACTTTTGTCCTGTTCTGGACTACATTCATCTGGATAGTGGCCGAGGTTCACAGTCAAATGTATGATCTTTACGTACTGGTACTTTAACTTACCAACATACCGTAGAACTTTAGCTAGCCACTGTGTTCTTTATTTAGCTTCCGCATCTCTTCAGGCTGCGCGTTGCCTTGAGGCTCCAACGTTATATCCTTAACCAGTGAAGCTCAGTATTTGGCGAATCGTGCATTGAATCACTGATCAGGCTTCACTCGGAAAGGGGCTTGAGCGTTTTCTTCGTTACAGGTTTGACCGTTCAGGGCACAAAAGTCGAGTTTGGTCACGCCAACTAGGGGCTTCACAACTTGAGAATCATCAGTGTTAAGTGTCGAACGGCGACACAGATTTGCGCCACTTATTGATCTCATGCACCTTCCTTTGTTGAAATGCAAGCTGCTACGTAGCCGTCCGCTGGCATACACGGACAGTGAACCTCCTTCTCCATTCCGAAGAGTTTACGTGTCAGCTTAAGATCATCGGCGAAGAGGAAGCTAGTGCAACGCAGGTGTCGATTGGGCCGTTTTTGTAAGTCACGAAGAGAAGTAGCCTCAGGAGGGAACCTTTCGGGACCTGGCCGCTCACCGTAGCCAACTACGGTTCTACATTCCTTTCTCGGATGTAGCGTGATCCAGCCTCCAGGTAGTTTCCCATCTATGGCTTCAGCCTCGGGATGATGCTTAGCTTTTCCAGCCTAAGCAGCAGCTAGCAATGTTTCGTGGTTTCAAAAGCTTCCTGGAAATCATAGCTTTACACCTCGCTATCTTTGTACCCATCATGTTCGAAGATCACTTCTAGAAACGACATTTGAATTGTCAAGCAGGAGTAGTTTCTGAAACATTTATGTTGTCTGGGTTCGGTGAGCTAGCTCTGTGATAAGTGGTTTATTGAACCCTCCCTACTTTGTTTTCATGGGATTTCAACACTATCGATAGGAGGCCAAAAGACCTGTAGTTTCACAAACGATCTCGACCCCATCTGTAAATGGGGACGGCCACTACCAGCTTCTCTTTTTCGGTGATAGACTTTGCTTCTTACATGTTAAGCAGCCCTGTCAGATTTTGGATGTACTTCTGACTACCCCCGGGTCATCATTGAAGTTCACTAAGTGCATCTTTTCAAAGTACTCTTTTAGCACCCCGGCTTCGTCTACTGGTGTTAGGGCGCGTCCATTTCGATCTCCGCTATGGGCCACTGCTATTTCCATGTTTCTTTAACACCACTCACTTATTTACACTATTTACTTGTTTTATGCACTATTTGTTTTTACGGACCAACGCTTGTTTGTTCGCTCCAAGCCTGTTGCTTTGTCATATTCTTGTTCTAAACCTGTGTGATACACGTGCTCCTTTCTCGCACACCGCAGTTCGGTTCTCGTTTTTGAGTCCTTGTGATTGCCTACTTAGGGTTTGTATCCGTTTCGTGTCATTGTTCATCTGATAATCTGGTATGGTAGAATTTCACTGATAATCGCATTTTGATTCCGGGATCCGTTGCAAATTTAACTACGCATTACTCAAAGGTGTCTTACTGCTGTGTTGCCCCTGCAGACGGGTGCTTCCCCACACTGCAAAGTCCACTAAATAGAAGAAAGGGGAGCTACTGCAGGAAGCTAGATGGAAGAGCTACCAATGAGCGTGTTACCGACAAAGCGCAGTTTTACTAAGACAAAAGAAAAGCAGTTGGAGAATGGTGAGATTCGTTGTAACGAGGCACAAAACAAACTCGGGAGAGCTGCAGAGTCGAAGTGCTTGAGCAGAGGATGGAGTAATTTGAAGACTAGCTCAAAAATATGAGGGTTATCGGCCAAGAGGCTGTTGAGATGAGCGAGTGCCTCCTCCTGTATATTTGTGCAGAACCGGTGCCCTTTTAAGCAGAGAAAACTCAAAGAAAAGAAAAAAGGGGCTTACTTAGAGCCCGCTGAAGGAAGTAAGCCTGATTTCGGTTAACCATTGGAAGAGGATGGGTGGAAGATTTGACAACTCTCACTGGAGCTTTGACGTCAAACATCAGATACTGTTACTCAGGGGACAACACACGTAGAAGGTCATGCCGGTAAAATTCGTTAAAAAGAATCCGCCAATGATTTTGGATGACTGCCGGAAGAGCCGCTTTGAGGTGGGCCTCTGACAAAATCTTATGGAGCTGGAGTCAAAAATAGCTGCAGGAAAGCCATTTATGTCACCGTTACCAAAGTACCAGGAGGACAGTGACCGTTCTCTGAGAATGATGTCGAATATTTGGCCATCTTACTGTGAGGAGGAGTAAGACCACCCAGAAAAGCTGCAGCTGCCTAATAACTAGCTTGCAGATCACGGCCATTTATCTACAGTGGCTCACTTAATGAAACCTAGGTCGTTTCTAATTATGCTAAGGCGTTTTTTTAAGGGGAATGGTATGGCTACTGACTTCCATGGATCGAACCTAGGCTGAGCCCACAAGGAAGTCGAGAACTAGTGGCGAGGTTTTGGCGAGGTTCAGATTCAGGGCACAACCAAGGTAAAAGACTAATCTGGCGTTATAACCCTCCGAAAGCTATTTAGCATGGAGGTTCCTTTGAAAGACAAATACTTTCAGTAGGGATAACACCATTGGCTCTGATACAACAAAAGTCTTTGGATGCCGAGACCCCGAGTACTTTTCTGTTTGGAGTGGGAACCAGTCCAAAAGGTAGACCGTTGATACCCATTGCCGTCAACAACACCAACGGTATAGTTGTGACCCAAAATAACTCACTCGTACCAGGACTCAGCAAAGGCAGGAGCCACCGGTGACAATAAGACGCACCTACATCCAAGGATGAGAGCAGACCTACTAATGTACACAGGTGTTTCGGCGACGGAGGACGTCGAAATTCCCGCCAACTCCACAGTCCGGACAGGCGGATCGCCAAGGAGGTCTTCCAGGTTAAACAACGTAGTTCCCCAGGCCGGTGACCTAATACGTCGCGGGAAAAGGATCACTCGGAATTTTCGTGGAGTGCTGTGCCTGCTCCGGCTGACTCGTATCTGATGTATTAGCAATAATAGGGAACTCAATGTACGTTCGGAAAGTCAGAAAAGCTTGTCCGCTCGAAAGTGGCAACGGACCACTCGAATCCAGGCATGTGAAACTCTGTGATACTCTTTCATTTCCCAAGTGGCTAACCTTTGCACCACCATGTGCCATAACACATTCATATACATTTTACATGCAAACACACGGCCCCACACGAGCTAGGCAGTTCAAGCTGTAAGTTATTTTCCTGCTTAGAGTTGAATCTCACTTTACCGCTTCCTTCCTGATGTTTCACCTGACTCTTGGCATTTACGGGAACAGTCGAACACATTGAAACCATTTTCTCCATGCACTCAATCACACACGTTCACTCACTCACACACACGCACATCCGAACACTTGTTCGTTTATCTTTCTCAGAGTATTCAGAATGCCTACATATGCTTGCCTTTTACAGCCACCTCATTATACCCGTTCCAAAATTTGTGATAATTCCGAACTGTCCACTAAATGAGGGTTGTCGATCGCTCAGAAATAGCTAATATATAAGCATCATTGGTAAATTGTGTGCTCCGTGGTATCCAGCGTAAAACTAAGCTGGTTCTAATCTCTAACACCGGGAGTTACATGCCGTGACTGTGGGGTATATGCCTGTGGTAGGAAATGGTAATTATATCTAAACGTTTCACACAGATAAGCTACACAGGTTTCGGTGGGTTGTGCAGCAACCGGATGTGGAGAAACCCTGAGAGAGCCGCATTAATTTGGATCTGTTAAAAAGCCCGGATGCATACATTCTTTGTGTGTTCCATTTAATCTACGCATTTCGTCTTCTCTGGTGGCCGGAAAACGACGCAAATCGCACACCTTACGAGCACAGATTGACCGTTCATCCATTTGAGACGGTATCATCCCATTCTGTGCTAATTTTGTCCTCCGGGAAACCCTCAAGAGTTTCGGCGGCACCAGCAATTTGCTAGGAAGAGCAATGGACCACTTATACGTGGACGGTTTGCTGTGTTCCCTTGACGACCCAAATACTGCCAATCTGTGTATGACCGAACTGATCGCCACTCTAAAGGCCGGAGGATTCAACCTCACTTAATGGACTTCAAACAGCCAGGAGGTGCTCAATGTTATCCCGAATTCCGAGAGAATGGAGTGTACGAGAGCTTTTGGGATCTTCTTCACAAACGGAGCGCACACTTGGTCTTCAATGGAAACCCAGAGGTTACGAATTCATTTTCACTCTGGACATACCCATACAACCAGTCACACGGGGGGGGGATCCTATCATCAGTCCCAAGCCTCCATGATCCCCTAGGTTTCGTTTCGCCATGGTTGTTACCAGGAAAGTGCTTGCTGCAATTGTTGTGCCAGGGAAGGACGGGTTGGGACGAACCTCTCCAGGATGACGACGATAAGCGATGGCGCGACTGGCTGCACAGTCTGGAGCAAATTGGTGAGATCAAAATACAAGGATGCATGACAGGAATCAAGTGCGCAAACGACGCCGAACTTCACTTATTTTATGATGCGTCAGAAATAGGCAATAGGATAACGGCTCACGGCTGCTGGGTGGATGCAAGTGGTAAGCGGCAAAGCCAGATACTATTAGCAAAGGCGAGAGTGGCTTCACTGAAAGCGGTGTCCATTCCGAGGCTGGAACTGACGGCAGCAGTACTGGCCGTGAGAGCTGCCACGATCACTAGCAGATACTTCGGTCGGATATACTAGGAACCAAACTTTAGGAAGGACTCAGCCAAGGTACTACATTATATAAACAACATTACCACTGGTTTTAACACTTTCGTGGCCAACAGACTCACTATAATCCACGAGTCGACTAAAACCGATCAATGGTACTATGTGCAATCCACCAGTAACCCAGCCGACTTCTGCGCAAGGAGCCTGAAAACACTAGAGAGGTTGCAGATGTGGACAATGGGACCGAACTTTCCAACTGCAGCTAAAGAGATGTGGCCAACGCTATTAATACCTAAGCCTGATTATGGTGATATCGAGACCAAAAGATTGACACTGGCTACAAACTTCACGGGAAGCGTAAGCCTAATAGAAAAACTGTGCCACTTTCCCGAGTGGATAAAAATGTTAAGAGCCGTGGTCTGGTGGACAGGATAGAAAGTACTCTCATTGATTATGAAAGGCGCACGAACAGGGAGCACAAAAAATGTGAGGACGATACTACCGGGCGAGCTGAATCAAGCCAAACTCGAAGTTCTAGGCCTACTACAACTAGACGCTTTCCCGTTCGAGGCCCGCGAGCTAGCCAGTATAGATGATGACACCAAATGAAGCCCAATTTATTTATTCATTCCTCATGCATTCTCCCGTAGGACCCAACTCTTCACAACTTCTTTGAAGCTTATTTGTGTCTAATTTCATACGGTGCTTACGATTTGCTATGGAGTTGGTTGTCCAAACCTTAGTATAGCGCACCACACGACATTATTTGTGAAGTAGCGAAAACTCTTGAACAGGCACCTTATAACCGTTTGTAAAAATATCCCTTTTTCCGTGACTTATCTGTATTATTATTCAACTTGTGTCCAAGTGGATATAAGTTGTGAGTCAAACATGCTTCTAATGTGATAACACCACACGTTGGGACCCTGATGTTCGAGTACCCTGTAGCCATCTCTATTTTTCATCACGAATCCTCAGTCTTCATCTTGCAACGCAATTTACTCTTGTTTGGGCAGCCTTTTCCTTCACATTCCGTATTCTGTCTACATATAATGTCATGTCATTCTCAGAAGAAACCGTGAAACGTCGCGAGATGGCGCATAACCTCAAGAAACCTGCAAGCGTGTCTGCCACTGGCCGACGATAGACGAAATCCATGGCGACCTGCGTATGCACTGACTTAGGGCCTAAGTAGGTTAGAGCGAATCAGTACCCCTATTTTCTCCTTGGATGTTGACCGTTTCATGGGGGATCTGGTGGGCGGTGTAACGTACATGCGTGGAAGTCCTCCCTAGCCATTGTCACATACTTTTATTATTGGGACTACCCCGTTGAGTTTATTGACCCTGGAACAAGTACAACATGCATCAACGGCTACACTTCAACATTTGTTTATATTTTGCTCACGTGAAGTGGCATAATTTTGACTCGAACTTGGACTGCCATGACGGTGGTACCTGACATTGGCATTTGTTGAACTCTGGTCCTCATTGTTAGACGTTGTGGCCGTACAGTTGATGTTTGTATATATTTATATGCGTATAACTTGATAATCCAGTGTCGTAGAAACTACGAATCAATGTTGTTCTGGTTTTGGGATTCGTGTTGAATTGGCTGCGCGTTGTACACAATCGGAATAACCATCACATTCCACGCCTCTTTTATATTTCCGCGCACATCGTTCATTATTTACTCTCTACGCGTGATTTCGTCTCAATTTTTTTCGACCTTTGTTACCAATATGCTTGTTTTCTCACTCTGTGAAAGATGCTTTTTTGGGTCTTTGTGACACACATTTGAGGTGTGTTCTTGCTTTTCAGTTCTTTATTTCACTTTCCAGTGTTGTATAATTTGCCAACCAACATGGCTCGCTTTGGAGTTTTCGCGAACGGGCTGTGCTTCGCTCGGTAGTTCCTCCCAGTATAGCTTTTCAACACCGGGAGAATTCCTCTTTATAGCTCCGAGCCAACCCTGCCTGTGAAAAGTACAGAGTGAGGGAGGATATCACCCATGCATTCGGTTCTTCCGCCCAAAACTGTTTGAGTCGATACAGTGACGACCATGCTGCGCGCATATATACTATCAAGCCTCTCTCCGCCTGATTCCTTTCCTGTTTCACGCTTTGGTTTTAGCTAGCTTGCTAAAGCCGAACACAATTGTTCATACATCCCTTCGAAAGCTTAACTGCGCGAACTCCGCCCTGTTTACGTCCTTTCATCAACGCACTGATTTACTTCTTCCGGCGTTTGATCAACGATATTGGCATATAAATTGGTCGGTCTTACGGGTACTCCCCATACTCGTGATCTTCCTTGCTTTCTACGGAGACCCACTCACTGAAGTTCAAAACGGTCGTATTTAGATCACCATGCGGCCAACTCGCATGAACACCAAAACCAAAATTAAGTGGGTCCGCAAAATGTCTAGTTATTAAACTGAAAACTAAGAAAAGCACAATTGTATAAAAGCTCCAGGTGCTCTGTCAAAAGGGCCTAGGAACATAGCCGGTGGTTTACCGTCCAGAGGTTAAAGTAGGACAGTCGGAAAGGCTCAAGCCAAAAATAATCTATTGATGCAAATGAATTAACGCTTAAACAAGCGGGCAGAATTTTTCAGCAAGGCAATGTCGAGTATTGTCATATTATCAAACCATAAAGAAGCTTCTTGAGAAATAATGAGCATGCATCTTTTACACCAGTGATTATCTTGCCGTCCGAAACCAGCCACTGAATAACTTTGAAGGATCCTGGATCCTTATTTGGCGAATTCTGAGCTTTCGTTAAGGTTGGCCACTAGCATCCTACGCTCTAGACACCGACCTCTTCTCCCCAACAACTCCAGCTAGCACAAATTGTAAAATTACTCAGAATAAGAATATGGATTTCCCCTCTCCACCACAAACTTTAGCCAAAGGCTAACACGTCGAAGTCAACTCTGCCAATTTGAAGTCAACACCCACAAACCGGTAGGTTTTCAGATAGAAGTGGCATCCAACACTGTCCCCAACAAGCTCTACCTGTCGTCATATCTTAAACGCACACCCGTGCCCATCCAGGACACCGCCGTTACTCCTATTTGCACTTATGTACTTAAAGAGCCATCACTTCATTATAGTCCTTTTATATACCCAAAAGACAAATAAATCCCGTGGATTTTGGAGAAGCGTCTGCAGCAGTCTTCTCCGTCACTGCCTCTCTTTCCAGTGCTTAACCTATTTACTTCATTGATCTCATACACATACTCTCATTTTGTGGCTTACACCCCGGAAGAACCGAAGGTTAGAGTGCTTTTATTGTCCCTTAGCGCCTAGCAATTTTGCTGCGCACTGCCGCCCCAAAATACCCCACGATGGCGTTCAGTCCCTCTATGATTACCTTGCATTTGTCTACACAGGATTGTCAGTGACATGCGGCTCGCAAGTATCAAAGTACCCCACATCCCTGAATCCAACATAAACCAAATGAAATGGTTCATCATTCGAAGCCTATCTTATTCCCCGAACATGAAACTATGTACGCTCTTTGGATGGTTGACATACTGAGACCCATGGGAGCACTGTACGGCTGTTTCATCCTTGTTAGGAAACATCAGTGGTGCGCATACAACGAGCCCCGACCGGGAATTAAACTAATTACGAAAGATTGTGAATCGGACAACTTAGACACACGATTATTTAGGATGGATCCAAAAGGTTTACCGAAGTAGTACGCCATATGACCCGCCGTCCCTCCAAAAATAGCTCTAAATTTGAACACAGCCCTTCTCGAACAGAAAACAGCTTTACGGTGCTTCCATGGTTTTCACTGGCCTCAGAGTTCACATGGTGTGGTGAATTTTATCATTCGAAATCGAATCTACTAAACGCAACTTATTCACCGTCCTCATCCAAAGTTAATACCTTCGTGCGGATGTTACTCCCTTCAGAATATATCTCCATCCGGTAGCAGCTTGTCTAAATCCAGATATCCTTTACTTTGCACATGAATTACGGTCCGAAAATGGTACGCCTTCAGCATCTTTCCATGGTCAAATATCGGCTTGAAGCCCAATTATGAAGGAACTTCCTTCAATTCCGTACTGGAAATCAATCATCCATACTCCGAGTTACCTACCCTCTTATCGTTCCAGGTCGGATTTTCCTCGGCGCATATCGTCATGCTGTTATCCGCACTTCTTAGTTTCAGTAAAGCACCACTGCTTTGCGACTCCTCCAGATCACCGCTCTTTCGCTTCTCGTATCCACTCCCATCTCAGCCTGCTTTTGCTCAGTGTGGTCACCAGTTTACCCACACAGATCCGAGAGCGACGGGCGGTTCGAAGGTTATTGTAAGAGTTCCAGTACAAAACCAGCTCAGTCATACGAGATGAACGAAATCCTGACGTAGCAGATGCTCAAATATCCCCACCGGTGTCTACCACTGGTTGGAAGAACACCCGCTGACTTCTGAAAAAGGCAGTTTTAGAAGCCACGAAAACTTGGAAGCTACATATTTGTCCTTGCACAAGGCGGAATTCGGCCACAAAGGGTCCTGTGCCTACCAAAATGAAATGAGTTTTAGCTCCATTTCAATTACTTTGAAACGCCCGTCACCTAGTTAATCCAACTTTATAATATTGGGCATTTATGTCATATTTCCTTAATACCCTGCCGAAAATTAGTTATCAATATTCCGAGTCGCTTGATTCTGCTAGCCGATTTAGCATTTATTCCTCATGTCTTGCTTAGTAAATCCTTCTTAACATCAGTGGTTCTCTTCCCAGGATTCTGCCGCTCCGGCTGAAAAGTACGTCCTTCGCCAAAATTGATTTTCCAGGCTATTTTCTGAAGCTTCTTACAAAAGATAACTGTCAAGACACTCACTTTTGTGGAATGGATTTGGTTCCCTCCGAATTTGGAGCATTCTTTTCACTCCTGGCCCATATGTTTATGCATCCCGACCACCCATCCGATTTCATTCTTTCCCAGATGGTATGATCGTCTGACCTTGAGCAACTTATCGGGACCACCAAAAACTTGCTCACTGCAACTTCCACACCCTTCTTATGCACATACCTAATTAGGAATCCAAAGTGTTTTATTTAACCCCCAGTGTATCATACGATCACGCAACCAAGCACAATTCCGGCTCCCCCGGAATAAGCCGTATGTGCCATTGTAATTAACAACTGGGGCTCGGACATTGGGTGCTTGCAAACCGCTCACGGACCATTATGATCTCGATAATTTGTGGTTGAAGGAACCAAACTTCTAATCGGATTTGAAAGCCAGTGAACTCGGTGGGTCAACACGAATGCCTTTCAAAATCACAGAAACAACAGATAAATGTGAAACAATCGTGCAAAATACCGAAATTTAATGACTGAAGCGCTACGATGTAAGCACTCACCCAAAACGTTGAAAGGGCCTTCCTCATGGGACCAGATACACTCTCCCCAAAAATGTTGACTCTCGGTTTTCTCGTCTGTTACGCTAAGTAAAACGAAGGGGAAAACTTCACAAGACTCTACCGGTCGAGATTGATGTTCGTATATTGTACGTTCCACTGTATAGGCAGGTCTAAGCGTATAAGAGAACTTCCCCTCTCTCTCTTCTCAGCGCTCGCCTAACCACCTGAAAATAACTCCTTCCTCTTCATGGATACTGGAAAATGTACAGTGGACAAGCCTCCAGCAGCGACGACGCCGAAGCAAACCATTTGCCTACAAACAGTGTACATTTAGAGTAAGTAGTAGAAAAATCAACGGAAAATTCATGAATTTTGTGTTCATCACGATTCACGAAACCAAAGAAATGTGGAATGGTTAAAATTAAACCTCGGAACAGATTGAAGTTAAAAGGAATCCATAGTGGTGTTTGGAAAACGCGCATTTTCCCTGAATAGTGGAGACCGATATGCAGAGATTAGCCGCATTTATCCTGGGGCTCTTTTCATAGGTTCCTTATGAGCCGCTGGAAGCAAAACCGAAATATTATTTTTGCGACTTCGACATTTACAGCAGGGGCACTTGGGCGTACGCAAAGGACTGTTTGTACCACTTCTAGGGGCTTCTGTTTTATGGTTCGATGGAATGGAAAAAGAGTATCTAAGGCTGTAGGAAATAACCGAGCAGAATCGGTGTCCGAAGAGTAGGGAGTTTCAAAATGAAGCAAATGCGTTTGAGGTCAGCCAACCCTGAAATCTTCTGATAAAAAAATGGTTATAATGCTGATACATTTCGGATGGCTCGAAGCACGCTATAGTTTAAGATTAGACGACTCATTTGATGTCGTATTTGGAACTTCTAAAAGGGTACAACTTGCATGCACAGAGTATTAAAGAGGGCGTTAAAGCAGACCAAAACTGTAATAGTGCCGGGCGAATTTGAAGGTAAAAGTCAAATGGAAGATCCAGCTATTCGGGGTCGGAGTAGGTCAGAAGGGGGATTATATGCACAAATAGCACCTGAAGTAATCACATTAGAAATTCCAGCCAAGGCAGTGGATATCTGGTGGAAAGCTAAGAGGAAAGAGGAAAAATGAAGAGTTTATCAGGGGGAATCCAAAGAGTCGTTTGCAAGTAGCAGGGTATGAAAGGTATATGGGTAGAAACCCCTTGCACGTAAAATAAAGGATCGCCAGGTATAAAATGCCATGAACCAACGGCCAATGTGGTGGTAGAGTTTGACGGTGAGACATCGAAGCCGTCAATCACAAAGAAAGAGACCAACAAATCCGATGGATAGAGGGAGAGATTTCAAGAGCGGTGATGGAAGAAATGGCCAGAGTCGAGCCGATAAGTGTTCTGCGGTTTATTTTCATTATTATACGTATCTCACGAAGTGACAGCAAGGACATGAAACTATGGCAGTAAATCAAAGTGATGTGGGTTATACATCGATTGCAGGGGCGAATAGCGTGCAGGAGCGACAATGGGCCAGAGGGTAGATAAGTGTCCTGGAGACCCTTTTTACAGGCAGATCACACTGCATCGGTAGAGCGACAACTACCGGACCAATGAGTCTGATACGAAAACCGAGAACGGGACATCGAATTCAGAACAAAACGAAACAATAGGCAGAGATTGCCGTATAGAATTGAATCTGGGCGTCAGGTGGTCTATTAAATCAGTGGGGAGCAAAGTCTGCTTCAAAGCCGAGATACGTCAATGAAGTACAGCGGGAAAGGGAAGAAAATGCCTGAGAATTAAAATATGATCGACCTAAGGTTGTAAGGAAGAAAAAGACGACAGAATTTTTTGAAAAATGCTTCGTTGAGAAACCGGAAAAATTAGTGGTGATGAAGGATACGCACTTGAACCAGTAGTACCAAAGACTTGTGAAAAGGCAGAAATTTCATTTCTAAGAAGTGGCAAGGTGTTTTTCGGGAATCAGAAGTGCGCGGATGCAACAGAAAGTCCGATTCAACACAGCGGTAATACTTAATATCCAGCGAGAGGTTGCCAGGACTACACAAGCAGTTGGGCGTACAGTATGTGCCCAGTCGTGAGCAACTTGTTGAGCAGAGTGATAAAAAGTGACAGGTTAGTTAAACAGGATTCAACTGTAGGGTTTTTTCAAGTAAATAATATAGTGTGCCTGGAATGGGCCCGACACATGCTGTCACGCATGCACAAATGGTGCACCTGATGACAGAGTTGGAGTTTATAATAGAATAAAATAAGTACACACGGAGGACGATGGGAGAACACTGAAAAGGATCAAAATGTTATTACCGCCGGGCAAATGAAAGACTCCTTGCCAAGTATCCGGTTCAGCTGATTTTGAAGAACGTCGGCTGAAAGTCTGCACTACATGCATAAATGTTATAGGGGATAATTACCATTGGTGAAAATTGAAAAATACTTAAAGGACATGTAGTTGCCCTTTATAAAAAGCGAGGTTTACCGGGCGGAGCATAAAGAGTTACTTACGGGCTGCAGAATATAAGAGGCATATGGATGAAAGGTTTGTCAATGCTTTCGGCAAACAATTCGCTTCAGGACAGTTGTGTCAATAGTTATCAACATAGAAACATACCAGCCTGCATAGACGGTGGTACAAAGTGGTAGCTGGATACGGGAGGAATTGGAAGTATAGCGGAAAATTGACGTATTTCAAGGGAGGGAGACTATGAGGGTGGTTTCGGGGGAAAAGCCCGAAGGAAAACTGGTAAGCATGCGGTAAAGCGGTAGCTTTATATAGGGTTGGCAAGAAATGTCGAAGTGGAAATGAAAGAAAAATCAATGTTGACTGCTTGGCTACAGTAAATGCAGGGTGTTTAGTTTTGCAAAAGGGATGGTACAGTATTTCGCAGGTAAGAGTACGTCAGTAGGTGAAAGCGGTATAATGTGTTGTTGGGGTTTTCTATGGTGACAGAAAACCGCTGAACGTGGTTGAATAACTAGCCGACTTGATTTTGGAATTAAAACCTGTTCCAAATGATGGAAATTCTATTCCCGGAAGGCCCTCTAAAACTGACGTCAATCAGCAAGCCGTATTGTGTGACGCCCCTACCCGGGCCTTTATGAAACAGGTCAAGGGACGTACTGGATACCACGGGTGTGATAGATGTGTTTGCAAAGGTGTTTGTGTCGCGTGTTGTATGACATTTCCCAATACGTGCAGTTCCCTTCGCACGGAGGCTTCACTTCGCATGCGTCTGCATCCGGGTCATCATCAATCGGGTGCGCTCAACTTTCGAAGAATTGTCCATTGATATGATAGCTGCATTCCCTTTTGAACCTATGCATCTGATATACTTAGACGATGTCTGCAAGATCATGTTGCTGTTGAGGATCTATAAATTACGACGTCGTGATGCAGATCGCTTATCGAATCTAATCATGAAATGCGGGAATTGGACTCCACGTGAGTTTGCGCAAAAATTTAGGATGGAAAGCCACCGAACTACGGCTATTTGCACTTTATATAAGTACAGTTTACTTGCAGCCTGTTTCATGAAGATTACCATATCTGAACTTTTTTACCTTTTCCATTATTTTGCATATATTTTCTAGTGATTATTTCTCTGCAAATTTCCCATTAGCGGATAACCCGTTGAAAAAGTTTATTTCTCAACTTCGGTATTTGTATTTACCATAACAATTATCATACAATGTTCACACAAGGACGCACCTAGGGCTGGATGTCAAACGATTTGGGAAAGTTAACCTATTTTCAGCCTCCATCTATGAGTCGTTCGTGTCAACTGTAAGGCGAATCATCTGAGGACCTAATAGACCCCGTATACAGATTTTCAGGCTAATTTCTGGGGCTTACACCACAAGCAACTGAGTGCAGCCGCCAGATGAGTCTGATGATGCATGTTGTTATCGGTTCCGTGTACCCCGAGGAACCAAGCAATTCAGATGGTCAAGTACCGTTCTCGCTACAGAGCGTGCGGACTGTATCGTGAACGTACAAATGAATCCTGGTAAAGTCGCTGATATTTTGGATGACATCATTGTTTACCAGCGGTTCAAAGAACCAGCAGATGGTTTCACTGACGAAATACCATCTTCTCATCTGTTCATTTTCCGTGTAAGTGTTTTTCTGCCGAAGAATCTGTGTGCGAATCTTATAGAAATACTGGGTAAATATTTTTATATACAGGTTGACGACACTGAGACTGTGGTCCCTGTTTCGCATACACTACGGAATAAAGCTGTTTTTACACAGTGTTCATCTTCATACTTATTGCTGAATGCGGTTATTCTCTGGCCATTTTTCTATCTAAGAGAAAATTATGCAGAAACTCTAACATCTTCTGCACTCTTGGATGTTCCAAATTGTGAAAATCATAGGCTTGAGAGTTACGAAAGTAGTCCCAAAAAAGTGGGTGGTAAATGATAGGCACTTGCGCTGGCCTCCGACTGCAGGGGACAAGGTGGCCCGTTGTTGCCAGAACAATGAAGACCTTGGCAACAACTTCATCTTGCACGAAGTCAATATCATTTACACTTGCAGTAAGTCCTAAAAATGTATGTATTTCACCTTACAGATGATATAGAAGAAGCGAGAAGGTTGAGAAGTAGTTCTGCTAATGGCGCTGATGAAAACCAGGATTTCCACGGAGGACATGTGCACCCGCAGCGCTTAGTATAACAGGAACATGTTTTTCCGGGTCGGTTTTGCAGTAAACGACCACATCGATTCTTGACCATCAAATCAAGCTCTTATGAGTCGGGAAACTCGGCTGAAATAGAGGACTGCCGACAACATTCTGAAAAAGCAAACGTTCCACCAATATTTCGGTCTTATCCGACACCTCCAAGCACACTGGAATTAAGGTTTGAACATATTTTCATGTGCTCTGTGTTCAGAGAAAAATTTCCGTCAATGTCGGTGACTCCAAGAAGATTACCAGTGAGTAGAATATCCAACTTGAAGGGCTTCATTCGTGTGGAACCGATTAGTTCCTGCATTTACAGTCCACCGAGGGCTTCAAATGATGCAACGGTGCAACGGATTCAGGAAATGCAACACTGCATTGAAAGTATAAAGGGTAATTCTTCAGTCGTTACGTGAATGTTCTCTGTAGAACACCCCGTTCAAGTACGGGAAATGCGTTGCTGATTTTTAGCCACAAATCAGCAAATAGAGATCCACATTTCGACTGTGGACACAGCTGGACTTATGGCAAAGGGAGATTTTCATCTGCCACTGGAAGGAGTTGATGAACTTACGAAGATTGAGCAGCTGATGATCAACAAACACAGCGGAAAAACTTGGCAGGTTCATGTTTACACTATTGTCCTCTGTAGAGGGGCGAACATTCGGTGAGACCGTTCGGGCCCTACTGGTGGAAATGTTTCATGTCAGCCACGTAAAAGGATGCAGCATCTCAATAGAAAACAAAAAATTGCGTTTAATGACAAGCAGCTATTTGGGGTGATACAGGGCACTTCCTTTCGTTTACTTATGAGCGTAACGATAATTCCGATTGTGAGCAAAGCGCAGCCAATTCAACACGAATCCCAAAACCAGAACAACATTGATTCGTAGTTTCTACGACACTGGATTATCAAGTTATACGCATATAAATATATACAAACATCAACTGTACGGCCACAACGTCTAACAATGAGGACCAGAGTTCAACAAATGCCAATGTCAGGTACCACCGTCATGGCGGTCCAAGTTCGAGTCAAAATTATGCCACTTCACGTGAGCAAAATATAAACAAATGTTGAAGTGTAGTCGTTGATGCATGTTGCACTTGTTCCAGGGTCAATAAACTCAACGGGGTAGTCCCAATAATAAAAGTATGTGACAATGGCTAGGGAGGACTTCCTCGCATGTACGTTACACCGCCCACCAGATCCCCCCATGAAACGGTCAACATCCAAGGAGAAAATAGGGGTACTGATTCGCTCTAACCTACTTAGGCCCTAAGTCAGTGCATACGCAGGTCGCCATGGATTTCGTCTATCGTCGGCCAGTGGCAGACACGCTTGCAGGTTTCTTGAGGTTATGCGCCATCTCGCGACGTTTCACGGTTTCTTCTGAGAATGACATGACATTATACGTAGACAGAATAAGGAATGTGAAGGAAAAGGCTGCCCAAACAAGAGTAAATTGCGTTGCAAGATGAAGACTGAGGATTCGTGATGAAAAATAGAGATGGCTACAGGGTACTCGAACATCAGGGTCCCAACGTGTGGTGTTATCACATTAGAAGCATGTTTGACTCACAACTTATATCCACTTGGACACAAGTTGAATAATAATACAGATAAGTCACGGAAAAAGGGATATTTTTACAAACGGTTATAAGGTGCCTGTTCAAGAGTTTTCGCTACTTCACAAATAATGTCGTGTGGTGCGCTATACTAAGGTTTGGACAACCAACTCCATAGCAAATCGTAAGCACCGTATGAAATTAGACACAAATAAGCTTCAAAGAAGTTGTGAAGAGTTGGGTCCTACGGGAGAATGCATGAGGAATGAATAGATGAATTCAGCTTCATCTGGTATCAGCAGACATGGATTTAGCTTGGTCTGTAGCGTCGACCTCGTCCTCGCCACTGTCACCTTCGAGCAGACATCTCTTACGAATATCTCACATTACTTCTCCCTTGTTCGTCCTCACCACGACCGTTCAAACGAGACCATCGATTTCTGTCCTTGGTCACTCCAACCGGCGAATCGTCTTCATGTAAGTGGCTCTCCACAATGATGACCACATGGCCACGTCTGAACGACCTCTGTTTGGAGATCCACTTTTGCCAAAGCTGCGGTGTCGGTAGATACTCCCTCATCCATCGTTTCCAGAAAGCCTGTGCCAGGTGGTTCACTTGTTTCCATCTTATGATGTACGTTCCACTCAGGGTTTTCGGTGTGGTTGCTCCTACGTTCGACCGAAGTATCAACAGGTTGTTGAGGGTGAGTGCCGGTTTGCCTTCCGGGTCTGGAACGATCAGCACCAGGGGTCTGTTGTTCAACATGCGTTCTACTTCTGTTAATAAAGTAGTCAGCGTCTCGTCATCGAGTGTGTCTTGTGAGGTCAACTGGCAAAAGGTGGGTCGAAGTGCCATTCTATCCTCTTTGCTACGGTCTGGTTTTGTATTTTGGCGTGATCCAGGCGGTTTCGCCATTTCTCTAACTCCTTATGAGCCCAAACGAAGTTCGAGCCATTTTCTGAGTATACATTCTTGGGGACGCCCCGCCTCGCGATGAACCTTTGAAAGGCCATTAGGAATGAATCGGTGGTCATATTATGCACTACTTCAAGATGGACTGCTCTGGATTGTACGCATGTTATCAGGCAGCCGTACCTCTTTTCGGTGCTCCTTTGCTGTCGTACAAGTAACGGGCCAAAGCAGTCTACGCCGATTTCCACGAACGGGCACCATCCCTCTCATGGCTGGAAGGGGGGCCATCATTTGTTGGCCTGCTACCGTCCTCCGGCGACGACAAGCAATGCAGTTGCCTACGACTCTCTTGACCGTCGCTGGTCCCTTTGTCACCCAAAATCGTCGGTGTGTATTGTCCAATAAGTGGTTCAAACCTGCGTGTCCCTCATCTCGACGTACATGGTCTATCAGGCATCTCGTTATGTAGTGGTCACCAGGGGTTATTATGGGATGTTTTGTTTCGTACTCTAGATTTGAATTCCTCAGCCGCCCTCCAACTCTCAGTAGTCCGTTGGCTGGCATGTGGTTTAGCCTTCGGATACTGTTGTGCAACAGCCTGCTCCCTTTGTGTTATTATCTACCCTGGCTAGCTCGAGGACCTCGGACAGAAAGCGTCCCTGTATTTTGATCTCACCAAGTTGCTCCAGACCGTGCAGCCAGTCGCGCCATCGCTTATCGTCGTCATCCTGGAGAGGTTCGTCCCAACCCGTCCTTCCCTGGCACAACAATTGCAGCAAGCACTTTCCCGGTAACAACCATGGCGAAACGAAACCTAGGGGATCATGGAGGCTTGGGACTGATGATAGGATTCCCCCCCGTGTGACTGGTTGTATGGGTATGTCCAGAGTGAAAATGAATTCGTAACCTCTGGGTTTCCATTGAAGACCAAGTGTGCGCTCCGTTTGTGAAGAAGATCCCAAAAGCTCTCGTACACTCCATTCTCTCGGAATTCGGGATAACATTGAGCACCTCCTGGCTGTTTGAAGTCCATTAAGTGAGGTTGAATCCCCCGGCCTTTAGAGTGGCGATCAGTTCGGTCATACACAGATTGGCAGTATTTGGGTCGTCAAGGGAACACAGCAAACCGTCCACGTATAAGTGGTCCATTGCTCTTCCTAGCAAATTGCTGGTGCCGCCGAAACTCTTGAGGGTTTCCCGGAGGACAAAATTAGCACAGAATGGGATGATACCGTCTCAAATGGATGAACGGTCAATCTGTGCTCGTAAGGTGTGCGATTTGCGTCGTTTTCCGGCCACCAGGAAAGACGAATTGCGTCCCCATCTTTAACGGGCATCTTCACTTGTAAAAGCATTTCACGTATGTCCGCAGAGACGGCCACTTTTCCTAGCCGAGAGAGACATAAAACCTCGACTAGTGGTGTTGTCCAGTCTGGGCTTTGTAATATATGGTGATTGAGTGACTCACCCTGACATTTCGCGGCACAGTTGAGAACCACCTTGAACTTCCCCGGTTTCCCTGGGTTCACAACCGGTTTATGATGTAGGTACCACCTCAAATTTGCGCTGATAATCCCTGTATCCAATCTTTTTATATAACCCAAGTCTGCATTATTTTGCATGGCTCGCGTGTATTCTACCCTTATTTGTTGTTCCCGAATTAGCCTAGTTTTGAGGAAGCATAATCCCTTCAGAGCCGTTTCTCGGCTGTTTTGCATAGGTTTCACTTTGGGTCTCCACGATTCAGGAACCTCGATACGATTTATCACACACTTAGCATTCTTGGCCACCATTTTGAAAGCCCCCCTATCTTCTAGTGATGGAGCATCCCTATCAATGTCCAGATCGGTAAATTCAGCGTTATACAGCTGCTGGAATGCCTGTTCGATGTTCGTCGTTTCCACCGAAATGCAGTTGATCTGTTTGCCGCATCTGCCGTCTGTACTACCATATAAAGCCCAGCCAAATATAGTGCGTACTGCATAGGGTGCTTTGCGACTTCCTATTCTTTGCCCCAGGACCCAGTGCGCTTCTGGTGCATCACAACCGATCAGCAAGTCAATTTCGTTATTTTGCCACTCCTTTATCCTAGCTCCGTCGAGATGCGGCCACCGAGTCAGAATCCATTGCACTGACCGTGGTGCTGCCATCGGTAGATCCTTTATGGTAAATGCTTCTAGAGTTTCTGCTCCATCGTTGTTGATCAAGGAAACGAGTTGTGGGTGCAGTTTAGTCGACTGGATGACCTGGGTGCCACTCACTGTGCATACTGCTAATGAGGATTGATTCCCTCTGATCCCATATCCCTCTGCAAACTCCTTCCTTACTGGCTTGGTATCCGAGCCGCTATCTACGAAGGCCAACGCTCTTATAACCCCAACTCGGGTTTCTCCGCCAACTTCTATCACTCCCAGGCGAATGGGCTTGTTAGTGGATCGAGACACTGAGCAGACCACACTTGGCTTCGGGGTTTCTTTGGCATTCAAATTCTGGCCTTTGCGAAGTCGGTAGTGGTGTTTCCCATGGCATCCATCTTGACTACAATTGGGTTTCGTTCGGCACATCACTGCTCGATGTGAATCGTTGAGACAGACAAAGAATGCTCCCAGTCTCTTAGCCATTTCCCATCGTTCGTCGACGTCTACGTTGCGGAAGTGAGGGCATTCCACTAGGCGATGAGGTGCCCCACAAAATTTATACACCTGCAAGTTTTCACCTTCGCGAGATGATGCCTGTGTGTTCGCCCATGGTTGGCTTCTGCTTGGTTCCCTGGTCCAGCTTTGCGTCGTAATCCTAGGTAAATTGCTCGTCACGCGCACAGGTTGACCGAAACGTCTATTTGCTATTCGGGCATGACGGTCCATAAACTGCGTTAGGTCTCCGAACGTGGATTCTCGCCCAAACCTAATGATCCCTTCAGCTTCCTCGGCCCATCTACCCTGTAGTTCCGTGGGTAAACTGCGCACTATGGTCTCCAGTGTGTGCAGTGAGTTCAGGTCTGATAGGCAATCTAGGTGATTCAGTGGGATGCTGCAGTTCTGCATTTTTTTCACCAGGCTGGCTAGAGAGCCCGGCTCGCCTTTCGAGCGTTTTGCCTCTGATAGTACACCATCGAACAAATTCCGGGCGACTTTAAATGGTTGCCCAAACAGGTTTTTCAGAATTTCACATGTCCGAGTGTACCTTCTTCAGGATCCAGCATCGAGCACCCGTCGATTGCTTCCCTGGCCCTTCCACGACAGTAATGCAGTAAATACAAAGATCTCTGTCCTGGATCGGATGCTCTCCTTTCCACAGACTTCTCGTAATGTTTACCGAACTTACAGTACTCTTCTGCGCTCTAGTCGAATGGGTATAATTCCACTCCCGGTAAGTCAATGGCGTGGTTCACTCTGGTACAAGTCGACTTTGACAGTTCCACGGAACTGCTGGGCTGACTGGCTGTATGCTCTGTGGTCCCCAAAGTCGCCTCTCGCTCCTGTCTCTGGAGTTGATCTTTCCTGGCAGATTCCGCTTCTTCCCTAGCTTGCCCAATCTGGGTTTCTAATTCAGCTATTCTCAATTGATAGATATCATCACCTTTATATTCTATACCACTAGCTGAAGGTACATGGAGTAGCACTGATAGGACTAGCAGACCTAACAAAGTCTAAGGAATCAGTATCACCCAAAAATACCCCAGGGACTTGCCGGGTTACTTCCTGTCCAGCTTCGGCTTGCCCTTGTCCTCTTTTTGGCATTTCTGATTGATTTTCTCCTAGAGATTCCAAGTTGAGTACTGTAACGATTATTCCGACTGTGAGCAAAGCGCAGCCAACTCAACACGAATCCCAAAACCAGAACAACATTGATTCGTAGTTTCTACGACACTGGATTATCAAGTTATACGCATATAAATATATACAAACATCAACTGTACGGCCACAACGTCTAACAATGAGGACCAGAGTTCAACAAATGCCAATGTCAGGTACCACCGTCATGGCGGTCCAAGTTCGAGTCAAAATTATGCCACTTCACGTGAGCAAAATATAAACAAATGTTGAAGTGTAGTCGTTGATGCATGTTGTACTTGTTCCAGGGTCAATAAACTCAACGGGGTAGTCCCAATAATAAAAGTATGTGACAATGGCTAGGGAGGACTTCCTCGCATGTACGTTACACCGCCCACCAGATCCCCCCATGAAACGGTCAACATCCAAGGAGAAAATAGGGGTACTGATTCGCTCTAACCTACTTAGGCCCTAAGTCAGCGCATACGCAGGTCGCCATGGATTTCGTCTATCGTCGGCCAGTGGCAGACACGCTTGCAGGTTTCTTGAGGTTATGCGCCATCTCGCGACGTTTCACGGTTTCTTCTGAGAATGACATGACATTATACGTATACAAAAGGGGGCTTCGATATGATTGGGATTCGTAGACAGAATACGGAATGTGAAGGAAAAGGCTGCCCAAACAAGAGTAAATTGCGTTGCAAGATGAAGACTGAGGATTCGTGATGAAAAATAGAGATGGCTACAGGGTACTCGAACATCAGGGTCCCAACGTGTGGTGTTATCACATTAGAAGCATGTTTGACTCACAACTTATATCCACTTGGACACAAGTTGAATAATAATACAGATAAGTCACGGAAAAAGGGATATTTTTACAAACGGTTATAAGGTGCCTGTTCAAGAGTTTTCGCTACTTCACAAATAATGTCGTGTGGTGCGCTATACTAAGGTTTGGACAACCAACTCCATAGCAAATCGTAAGCACCGTATGAAATTAGACACAAATAAGCTTCAAAGAAGTTGTGAAGAGTTGGGCCCTACGGGAGAATGC
This sequence comes from Fasciola hepatica, assembly GCA_948099385.1. Lineage (NCBI taxonomy): Eukaryota > Metazoa > Platyhelminthes > Trematoda > Plagiorchiida > Fasciolidae > Fasciola > Fasciola hepatica. The sequence continues at coordinate 4,390,528 of CANUEZ040000008.1, read as the reverse complement.
ATGAGGAATGAATAGATGAATTCAGCTTCATCTGGTATCAGCAGACATGGATTTAGCTTGGTCTGTAGCGTCGACCTCGTCCTCGCCACTGTCACCTTCGAGCAGACATCTCTTACGAATATCTCACATTACTTCTCCCTTGTTCGTCCTCACCACGACCGTTCAAACGAGACCATCGATTTCTGTCCTTGGTCACTCCAACCGGCGAATCGTCTTCATGTAAGTGGCTCTCCACAATGATGACCACATGGCCACGTCTGAACGACCTCTGTTTGGAGATCCACTTTTGCCAAAGCTGCGGTGTCGGTAGATACTCCCTCATCCATCGTTTCCAGAAAGCCTGTGCCAGGTGGTTCACTTGTTTCCATCTTATGATGTACGTTCCACTCAGGGTTTTCGGTGTGGTTGCTCCTACGTTCGACCGAAGTATCAACAGGTTGTTGAGGGTGAGTGCCGGTTTGCCTTCCGGGTCTGGAACGATCAGCACCAGGGGTCTGTTGTTCAACATGCGTTCTACTTCTGTTAATAAAGTAGTCAGCGTCTCGTCATCGAGTGTGTCTTGTGAGGTCAACTGGCAAAAGGTGGGTCGAAGTGCCATTCTATCCTCTTTGCTACGGTCTGGTTTTGTATTTTGGCGTGATCCAGGCGGTTTCGCCATTTCTCTAACTCCTTATGAGCCCAAACGAAGTTCGAGCCATTTTCTGAGTATACATTCTTGGGGACGCCCCGCCTCGCGATGAACCTTTGAAAGGCCATTAGGAATGAATCGGTGGTCATATTATGCACTACTTCAAGATGGACTGCTCTGGATTGTACGCATGTTATCAGGCAGCCGTACCTCTTTTCGGTGCTCCTTTGCTGTCGTACAAGTAACGGGCCAAAGCAGTCTACGCCGATTTCCACGAACGGGCACCATCCCTCTCATGGCTGGAAGGGGGGCCATCATTTGTTGGCCTGCTACCGTCCTCCGGCGACGACAAGCAATGCAGTTGCCTACGACTCTCTTGACCGTCGCTGGTCCCTTTGTCAACCAAAATCGTCGGTGTGTATTGTCCAATAAGTGGTTCAAACCTGCGTGTCCCTCATCTCGACGTACATGGTCTATCAGGCATCTCGTTATGTAGTGGTCACCAGGGGTTATTATGGGATGTTTTGTTTCGTACTCTAGATTTGAATTCCTCAGCCGCCCTCCAACTCTCAGTAGTCCGTTGGCTGGCATGTGGTTTAGCCTTCGGATACTGTTGTGCAACAGCCTGCTCCCTTTGTGTTATTATCTACCCTGGCTAGCTCGAGGACCTCGGACAGAAAGCGTCCCTGTATTTTGATCTCACCAAGTTGCTCCAGACCGTGCAGCCAGTCGCGCCATCGCTTATCGTCGTCATCCTGGAGAGGTTCGTCCCAACCCGTCCTTCCCTGGCACAACAATTGCAGCAAGCACTTTCCCGGTAACAACCATGGCGAAACGAAACCTAGGGGATCATGGAGGCTTGGGACTGATGATAGGATTCCCCCCCGTGTGACTGGTTGTATGGGTATGTCCAGAGTGAAAATGAATTCGTAACCTCTGGGTTTCCATTGAAGACCAAGTGTGCGCTCCGTTTGTGAAGAAGATCCCAAAAGCTCTCGTACACTCCATTCTCTCGGAATTCGGGATAACATTGAGCACCTTCTGGCTGTTTGAAGTCCATTAAGTGAGGTTGAATCCCCCGGCCTTTAGAGTGGCGATCAGTTCGGTCATACACAGATTGGCAGTATTTGGGTCGTCAAGGGAACACAGCAAACCGTCCACGTATAAGTGGTCCATTGCTCTTCCTAGCAAATTGCTGGTGCCGCCGAAACTCTTGAGGGTTTCCCGGAGGACAAAATTAGCACAGAATGGGATGATACCGTCTCAAATGGATGAACGGTCAATCTGTGCTCGTAAGGTGTGCGATTTGCGTCGTTTTCCGGCCACCAGGAAAGACGAATTGCGTCCCCATCTTTAACGGGCATCTTCACTTGTAAAAGCATTTCACGTATGTCCGCAGAGACGGCCACTTTTCCTAGCCGAGAGAGACATAAAACCTCGACTAGTGGTGTTGTCCAGTCTGGGCTTTGTAATATATGGTGATTGAGTGACTCACCCTGACATTTCGCGGCACAGTCGAGAACCACCTTGAACTTCTCCGGTTTCCCTGGGTTCACAACCGGTTTATGATGTAGGTACCACCTCAAATTTGCGCTGATAATCCCTGTATCCAATCTTTTTATATAACCCAAGTCTGCATTATTTTGCATGGCTCGCGTGTATTCTACCCTTATTTGTTGTTCCCGAATTAGCCTAGTTTTGAGGAAGCATAATCCCTTCAGAGCCGTTTCTCGGCTGTTTTGCATAGGTTTCACTTTGGGTCTCCACGATTCAGGAACCTCGATACGATTTATCACACACTTAGCATTCTTGGCCACCATTTTGAAAGCCCCCCTATCTTCTAGTGATGGAGCATCCCTATCAATGTCCAGATCGGTAAATTCGGCGTTATACAGCTGCTGGAATGCCTGTTCGATGTTCGTCGTTTCCACCGAAATGCAGTTGATCTGTTTGCCGCATCTGCCGTCTGTACTACCATATAAAGCCCAGCCAAATATAGTGCGTACTGCATAGGGTGCTTTGCGACTTCCTATTCTTTGCCCCAGGACCCAGTGCGCTTCTGGTGCATCACAACCGATCAGCAAGTCAATTTCGTTATTTTGCCACTCCTTTATCCTAGCTCCGTCGAGATGCGGCCACCGAGTCAGAATCCATTGCACTGACCGTGGTGCTGCCATCGGTAGATCCTTTATGGTAAATGCTTCTAGAGTTTCTGCTCCATCGTTGTTGATCAAGGAAACGAGTTGTGGGTGCAGTTTAGTCGACTGGATGACCTGGGTGCCACTCACTGTGCATACTGCTAATGAGGATTGATTCCCTCTGATCCCATATCCCTCTGCAAACTCCTTCCTTACTGGCTTGGTATCCGAGCCGCTATCTACGAAGGCCAACGCTCTTATAACCCCAACTCGGGTTTCTCCGCCAACTTCTATCACTCCCAGGCGAATGGGCTTGTTAGTGGATCGAGACACTGAGCAGACCACACTTGGCCTCGGGGTTTCTTTGGCATTCAAATTCTGGCCTTTGCGAAGTCGGTAGTGGTGTTTCCCATGGCATCCATCTTGACTACAATTGGGTTTCGTTCGGCACATCACTGCTCGATGTGAATCGTTGAGACAGACAAAGAATGCTCCCAGTCTCTTAGCCATTTCCCATCGTTCGTCGACGTCTACGTTGCGGAAGTGAGGGCATTCCACTAGGCGATGAGGTGCCCCACAAAATTTATACACCTGCAAGTTTTCACCTTCGCGAGATGATGCCTGTGTGTTCGCCCATGGTTGGCTTCTGCTTGGTTCCCTGGTCCAGCTTTGCGTCGTAATCCTAGGTAAATTGCTCGTCACGCGCACAGGTTGACCGAAACGTCTATTTGCTATTCGGGCATGACGGTCCATAAACTGCGTTAGGTCTCCGAACGTGGATTCTCGCCCAAACCTAATGATCCCTTCAGCTTCCTCGGCCCATCTACCCTGTAGTTCCGTGGGTAAACTGCGCACTATGGTCTCCAGTGTGTGCAGTGAGTTCAGGTCTGATAGGCAATCTAGGTGATTCAGTGGGATGCTGCAGTTCTGCATTTTTTTCACCAGGCTGGCTAGAGAGCCCGGCTCGCCTTTCGAGCGTTTTGCCTCTGATAGTACACCATCGAACAAATTCCGGGCGACTTTAAATGGTTGCCCAAACAGGTTTTTCAGAATTTCACATGTCCGAGTGTACCTTCTTCAGGATCCAGCATCGAGCACCCGTCGATTGCTTCCCTGGCCCTTCCACGACAGTAATGCAGTAAATACAAAGATCTCTGTCCTGGATCGGATGCTCTCCTTTCCACAGACTTCTCGTAATGTTTACCGAACTTACAGTACTCTTCTGCGCTCTAGTCGAATGGGTATAATTCCACTCCCGGTAAGTCAATGGCGTGGTTCACTCTGGTACAAGTCGACTTTGACAGTTCCACGGAACTGCTGGGCTGACTGGCTGTATGCTCTGTGGTCCCCAAAGTCGCCTCTCGCTCCTGTCTCTGGAGTTGATCTTTCCTGGCAGATTCCGCTTCTTCCCTAGCTTGCCCAATCTGGGTTTCTAATTCAGCTATTCTCAATTGATAGATATCATCACCTTTATATTCTATACCACTAGCTGAAGGTACATGGAGTAGCACTGACAGGACTAGCAGACCTAACAAAGTCTAAGGAATCAGTATCACCCAAAAATACCCCAGGGACTTGCCGGGTTACTTCCTGTCCAGCTTCGGCTTGCCCTTGTCCTCTTTTTGGCATTTCTGATTGATTTTCTCCTAGAGATTCCAAGTTGAGTACTGTAACGATTATTCCGACTGTGAGCAAAGCGCAGCCAACTCAACACGAATCCCAAAACCAGAACAACATTGATTCGTAGTTTCTACGACACTGGATTATCAAGTTATACGCATATAAATATATACAAACATCAACTGTACGGCCACAACGTCTAACAATGAGGACCAGAGTTCAACAAATGCCAATGTCAGGTACCACCGTCATGGCGGTCCAAGTTCGAGTCAAAATTATGCCACTTCACGTGAGCAAAATGTAAACAAATGTTGAAGTGTAGTCGTTGATGCATGTTGTACTTGTTCCAGGGTCAATAAACTCAACGGGGTAGTCCCAATAATAAAAGTATGTGACAATGGCTAGGGAGGATTTCCACGCATGTTCGTTGCAATGAGTCTCTGATATCCTTCTCTCTAGCAAAGGGTTTCTCCAGCAGTTTGTACCTATTTTTAATTTATTTTCCATGAGCTGGTAAATCGCACACTGTTTTTGCGAATCATTCGGATTCAGAGTTCCGATTCCATGTTCGTATGTGGCTGCACAAAGCGAGGTCTCGGAAGTGCATTAGGTCAAACCGGGATTGCCAAGTAAACTCCGTAGGTTTTCAGATTGCACCGCACCTGGAATCGGAGGGGCCGGAGAGTGCTGCTTGAGATTGTAAAAGTCATAATATATTGTTCCAGTTATTATTTGTTTTTTCATTACGCCACACCGTTGAATCGAGTGGTAAGAAAAAATGTGAGATATTTTCGGGCTACTCGCGGTAACAATTAAGATCGGGTAGTCCATGCACGTATTATCGGTTCGTTAATGAAATATTACTAATATGGCAGCGCTAGAACTCTTGTAATCAGCGGCTCATGTTTACCTCTACTTGTGTGAAGAATGTGGGGAAGCCGGAGCAGAGGTGTCTTAGTAAAAAGGGTCCTGTCGCATTCCATCGACTGGTGTTCCTTGTGTGGTATTTAAGTGGGATTATTGAGTGTTACGTATGTGGTATTTGATTGGTACTATTAAGTGGTATTACGGCGATATTATTAAGGTCGCTGAGAGCCCAAAAACCCTCTTTTGAGGGGGTGAAAGCATGTTTTTAAAGTTTCTACCATGTTTTGTGCTGGTTGGGCAGAGGTCCGGTACCTAGAGGTTAGGGCAAGAGTTGACTCCAAGCCAAGTTTTCAGTGTCAGAAACTAATGAAGAAAGTACTTGGAGGCCAGCACGAGATAAGGAATATGTGACTAGTGGCTGCGATCCGAAGGGTTGTTGAGGAGAACGGGGGTTGTAAGTCACCAGAACCTCCCTAATTATTACCGAGCATTGAGGGAGAACCGTCTCTTCCGACTATTGAAGCATCATAAGGTCAAGGAAGCTCAAAAAACCCAGAATATGGGCATCTATACATCCAGCCGTCAGATCCTGGAACCGATTTAAGGTTTTACGTTTCCACTTGTTTTTAGCGGGGATTCAATGAAGTGCACTGTGTAATACGCCCACACAGGTTGCCACTCCCATCTTTATCAGTGTAACTGTTGATGCTTGCTTATGCACTTACTGAGCCTCGGCCCACCGAGTTTCTTTTTGTCTTTGCAGATCGTACACGTGCAACCCCCACGGAAGACACTGAACCTCGCATGCTACAACTGCGCCGTAATAGGAACACAAGTTGCTTAAAACTGACCAGAGGAGTTCCGGACACCCGATAAGCCGTGTCCATCACCTTTTCCACGCAAACTTAACTACGCGGGGATCAATTTGTTTTTCTGTATCAACAGCCGTCTTTCAAAGCCGACCCCAGCACTTGTGTTTTTTCGAGTGTGTGGTGTTCTTCAGAGGTTTGTTGGTTGTTCACCCGATAACTACGGGTATTTTTGGTTACTATATTTTCTGAATAGTAAGATTAGAATACAATGAGAACGCTCCACCTCCCGGGCGAGAGACAGCCGTTATCTGAGCATTCCATCGTAAACAGCAAGATGCATTTCACACCAGGTTTAGACTGTAGCAAATGGGACATCTAGCACGTTGAATTCCGGTTTTGCCCTTCGACTTCAGAATTTTGGTCCCTTGATGCATGAAGCCGACTCGTCCCATTATAGGAGCTAGTCGGATAAAGTTCGCCTAAGTTCGTTTCAGACAATCAACTATGCTCTGAGTGCGGGGGCTTTGGCTGCCATCTGCTAATGACAACATCAGTCGGAAATTATGAAGAGAGAAAAGAATGTGGCAGGTGTAATTTAACTTGCTTTCCACTTTTATGCGGCTAGCTTATGCGAGAGGATGATCCGGTTTCATGCATGTCCGGACGAGACTGCACCTCAGGTCTGGTCAGACCATGGGACTTCGGGCTCGAGTCAATAAAGCAGTCCAGATTCTTGCACCAGTGAGCACCGAGGTGAATACACCGGGCTGCGACTTCGGTGCTTGCGTTGTGATTATTTTGTTTACTCTGTAGATGGAACAGGGTTCAGACTCAGTTCGCTGTCAGGTGAGTGCACCAGTACCACAGTTACGAACTAGATCCCTTTCCAAGTCTAGCTCCCCCAGAAGAGTGTCATAAAGGCAAGCAGTGCTTAGACGGAGTGGTAATAGTGGTACGTTGGCGAGTGAGGAGAAGATATTCGTCGTCTTGAGGTTTTCGACCACTGATGTTTACGTAGTATCGCTGGAGAGGTTCGTCCCAACCCGTCCTTCCCTGGCACAACAATTGCAGCAAGCACTTTCCCGGTAACAACCATGGCGAAACGAAACCTAGGGGATCATGGAGGCTTGGGACTGATGATAGGATTCCCCCCCGTGTGACTGGTTGTATGGGTATGTCCAGAGTGAAAATGAATTCGTAACCTCTGGGTTTCCATTGAAGACCAAGTGTGCGCTCCGTTTGTGAAGAAGATCCCAAAAGCTCTCGTACACTCCATTCTCTCGGAATTCGGGATAACATTGAGCACCTTCTGGCTGTTTGAAGTCCATTAAGTGAGGTTGAATCCCCCGGCCTTTAGAGTGGCGATCAGTTCGGTCATACACAGATTGGCAGTATTTGGGTCGTCAAGGGAACACAGCAAACCGTCCACGTATAAGTGGTCCATTGCTCTTCCTAGCAAATTGCTGGTGCCGCCGAAACTCTTGAGGGTTTCCCGGAGGACAAAATTAGCACAGAATGGGATGATACCGTCTCAAATGGATGAACGGTCAATCTGTGCTCGTAAGGTGTGCGATTTGCGTCGTTTTCCGGCCACCAGGAAAGACGAATTGCGTCCCCATCTTTAACGGGCATCTTCACTTGTAAAAGCATTTCACGTATGTCCGCAGAGACGGCCACTTTTCCTAGCCGAGAGAGACATAAAACCTCGACTAGTGGTGTTGTCCAGTCTGGGCTTTGTAATATATGGTGATTGAGTGACTCACCCTGACATTTCGCGGCACAGTCGAGAACCACCTTGAACTTCCCCGGTTTCCCTGGGTTCACAACCGGTTTATGATGTAGGTACCACCTCAAATTTGCGCTGATAATCCCTGTATCCAATCTTTTTATATAACCCAAGTCTGCATTATTTTGCATGGCTCGCGTGTATTCTACCCTTATTTGTTGTTCCCGAATTAGCCTAGTTTTGAGGAAGCATAATCCCTTCAGAGCCGTTTCTCGGCTGTTTTGCATAGGTTTCACTTTGGGTCTCCACGATTCAGGAACCTCGATACGATTTATCACACACTTAGCATTCTTGGCCACCATTTTGAAAGCCCCCCTATCTTCTAGTGATGGAGCATCCCTATCAATGTCCAGATCGGTAAATTCGGCGTTATACAGCTGCTGGAATGCCTGTTCGATGTTCGTCGTTTCCACCGAAATGCAGTTGATCTGTTTGCCGCATCTGCCGTCTGTACTACCATATAAAGCCCAGCCAAATATAGTGCGTACTGCATAGGGTGCTTTGCGACTTCCTATTCTTTGCCCCAGGACCCAGTGCGCTTCTGGTGCATCACAACCGATCAGCAAGTCAATTTCGTTATTTTGCCACTCCTTTATCCTAGCTCCGTCGAGATGCGGCCACCGAGTCAGAATCCATTGCACTGACCGTGGTGCTGCCATCGGTAGATCCTTTATGGTAAATGCTTCTAGAGTTTCTGCTCCATCGTTGTTGATCAAGGAAACGAGTTGTGGGTGCAGTTTAGTCGACTGGATGACCTGGGTGCCACTCACTGTGCATACTGCTAATGAGGATTGATTCCCTCTGATCCCATATCCCTCTGCAAACTCCTTCCTTACTGGCTTGGTATCCGAGCCGCTATCTACGAAGGCCAACGCTCTTATAACCCCAACTCGGGTTTCTCCGCCAACTTCTATCACTCCCAGGCGAATGGGCTTGTTAGTGGATCGAGACACTGGGCAGACCACACTTGGCCTCGGGGTTTCTTTGGCATTCAAATTCTGGCCTTTGCGAAGTCGGTAGTGGTGTTTCCCATGGCATCCATCTTGACTACAATTGGGTTTCGTTCGGCACATCACTGCTCGATGTGAATCGTTGAGACAGACAAAGAATGCTCCCAGTCTCTTAGCCATTTCCCATCGTTCGTCGACGTCTACGTTGCGGAAGTGAGGGCATTCCACTAGGCGATGAGGTGCCCCACAAAATTTATACACCTGCAAGTTTTCACCTTCGCGAGATGATGCCTGTGTGTTCGCCCATGGTTGGCTTCTGCTTGGTTCCCTGGTCCAGCTTTGCGTCGTAATCCTAGGTAAATTGCTCGTCACGCGCACAGGTTGACCGAAACGTCTATTTGCTATTCGGGCATGACGGTCCATAAACTGCGTTAGGTCTCCGAACGTGGATTCTCGCCCAAACCTAATGATCCCTTCAGCTTCCTCGGCCCATCTACCCTGTAGTTCCGTGGGTAAACTGCGCACTATGGTCTCCAGTGTGTGCAGTGAGTTCAGGTCTGATAGGCAATCTAGGTGATTCAGTGGGATGCTGCAGTTCTGCATTTTTTTCACCAGGCTGGCTAGAGAGCCCGGCTCGCCTTTCGAGCGTTTTGCCTCTGATAGTACACCATCGAACAAATTCCGGGCGACTTTAAATGGTTGCCCAAACAGGTTTTTCAGAATTTCACATGTCCGAGTGTACCTTCTTCAGGATCCAGCATCGAGCACCCGTCGATTGCTTCCCTGGCCCTTCCACGACAGTAATGCAGTAAATACAAAGATCTCTGTCCTGGATCGGATGCTCTCCTTTCCACAGACTTCTCGTAATGTTTACCGAACTTACAGTACTCTTCTGCGCTCTAGTCGAATGGGTATAATTCCACTCCCGGTAAGTCAATGGCGTGGTTCACTCTGGTACAAGTCGACTTTGACAGTTCCACGGAACTGCTGGGCTGACTGGCTGTATGCTCTGTGGTCCCCAAAGTCGCCTCTCGCTCCTGTCTCTGGAGTTGATCTTTCCTGGCAGATTCCGCTTCTTCCCTAGCTTGCCCAATCTGGGTTTCTAATTCAGCTATTCTCAATTGATAGATATCATCACCTTTATATTCTATACCACTAGCTGAAGGTACATGGAGTAGCACTGACAGGACTAGCAGACCTAACAAAGTCTAAGGAATCAGTATCACCCAAAAATACCCCAGGGACTTGCCGGGTTACTTCCTGTCCAGCTTCGGCTTGCCCTTGTCCTCTTTTTGGCATTTCTGATTGATTTTCTCCTAGAGATTCCAAGTTGAGTACTGTAACGATTATTCCGACTGTGAGCAAAGCGCAGCCAACTCAACACGAATCCCAAAACCAGAACAACATTGATTCGTAGTTTCTACGACACTGGATTATCAAGTTATACGCATATAAATATATACAAACATCAACTGTACGGCCACAACGTCTAACAATGAGGACCAGAGTTCAACAAATGCCAATGTCAGGTACCACCGTCATGGCGGTCCAAGTTCGAGTCAAAATTATGCCACTTCACGTGAGCAAAATGTAAACAAATGTTGAAGTGTAGTCGTTGATGCATGTTGTACTTGTTCCAGGGTCAATAAACTCAACGGGGTAGTCCCAATAATAAAAGTATGTGACAATGGCTAGGGAGGATTTCCACGCATGTTCGTTGCAATGAGTCTCTGATATCCTTCTCTCTAGCAAAGGGTTTCTCCAGCAGTTTGTACCTATTTTTAATTTATTTTCCATGAGCTGGTAAATCGCACACTGTTTTTGCGAATCATTCGGATTCAGAGTTCCGATTCCATGTTCGTATGTGGCTGCACAAAGCGAGGTCTCGGAAGTGCATTAGGTCAAACCGGGATTGCCAAGTAAACTCCGTAGGTTTTCAGATTGCACCGCACCTGGAATCGGAGGGGCCGGAGAGTGCTGCTTGAGATTGTAAAAGTCATAATATATTGTTCCAGTTATTATTTGTTTTTTCATTACGCCACACCGTTGAATCGAGTGGTAAGAAAAAATGTGAGATATTTTCGGGCTACTCGCGGTAACAATTAAGATCGGGTAGTCCATGCACGTATTATCGGTTCGTTAATGAAATATTACTAATATGGCAGCGCTAGAACTCTTGTAATCAGCGGCTCATGTTTACCTCTACTTGTGTGAAGAATGTGGGGAAGCCGGAGCAGAGGTGTCTTAGTAAAAAGGGTCCTGTCGCATTCCATCGACTGGTGTTCCTTGTGTGGTATTTAAGTGGGATTATTGAGTGTTACGTATGTGGTATTTGATTGGTACTATTAAGTGGTATTACGGCGATATTATTAAGGTCGCTGAGAGCCCAAAAACCCTCTTTTGAGGGGGTGAAAGCATGTTTTTAAAGTTTCTACCATGTTTTGTGCTGGTTGGGCAGAGGTCCGGTACCTAGAGGTTAGGGCAAGAGTTGACTCCAAGCCAAGTTTTCAGTGTCAGAAACTAATGAAGAAAGTACTTGGAGGCCAGCACGAGATAAGGAATATGTGACTAGTGGCTGCGATCCGAAGGGTTGTTGAGGAGAACGGGGGTTGTAAGTCACCAGAACCTCCCTAATTATTACCGAGCATTGAGGGAGAACCGTCTCTTCCGACTATTGAAGCATCATAAGGTCAAGGAAGCTCAAAAAACCCAGAATATGGGCATCTATACATCCAGCCGTCAGATCCTGGAACCGATTTAAGGTTTTACGTTTCCACTTGTTTTTAGCGGGGATTCAATGAAGTGCACTGTGTAATACGCCCACACAGGTTGCCACTCCCATCTTTATCAGTGTAACTGTTGATGCTTGCTTATGCACTTACTGAGCCTCGGCCCACCGAGTTTCTTTTTGTCTTTGCAGATCGTACACGTGCAACCCCCACGGAAGACACTGAACCTCGCATGCTACAACTGCGCCGTAATAGGAACACAAGTTGCTTAAAACTGACCAGAGGAGTTCCGGACACCCGATAAGCCGTGTCCATCACCTTTTCCACGCAAACTTAACTACGCGGGGATCAATTTGTTTTTCTGTATCAACAGCCGTCTTTCAAAGCCGACCCCAGCACTTGTGTTTTTTCGAGTGTGTGGTGTTCTTCAGAGGTTTGTTGGTTGTTCACCCGATAACTACGGGTATTTTTGGTTACTATATTTTCTGAATAGTAAGATTAGAATACAATGAGAACGCTCCACCTCCCGGGCGAGAGACAGCCGTTATCTGAGCATTCCATCGTAAACAGCAAGATGCATTTCACACCAGGTTTAGACTGTAGCAAATGGGACATCTAGCACGTTGAATTCCGGTTTTGCCCTTCGACTTCAGAATTTTGGTCCCTTGATGCATGAAGCCGACTCGTCCCATTATAGGAGCTAGTCGGATAAAGTTCGCCTAAGTTCGTTTCAGACAATCAACTATGCTCTGAGTGCGGGGGCTTTGGCTGCCATCTGCTAATGACAACATCAGTCGGAAATTATGAAGAGAGAAAAGAATGTGGCAGGTGTAATTTAACTTGCTTTCCACTTTTATGCGGCTAGCTTATGCGAGAGGATGATCCGGTTTCATGCATGTCCGGACGAGACTGCACCTCAGGTCTGGTCAGACCATGGGACTTCGGGCTCGAGTCAATAAAGCAGTCCAGATTCTTGCACCAGTGAGCACCGAGGTGAATACACCGGGCTGCGACTTCGGTGCTTGCGTTGTGATTATTTTGTTTACTCTGTAGATGGAACAGGGTTCAGACTCAGTTCGCTGTCAGGTGAGTGCACCAGTACCACAGTTACGAACTAGATCCCTTTCCAAGTCTAGCTCCCCCAGAAGAGTGTCATAAAGGCAAGCAGTGCTTAGACGGAGTGGTAATAGTGGTACGTTGGCGAGTGAGGAGAAGATATTCGTCGTCTTGAGGTTTTCGACCACTGATGTTTACGTAGTATCGCTGGAGAGGTTCGTCCCAACCCGTCCTTCCCTGGCACAACAATTGCAGCAAGCACTTTCCCGGTAACAACCATGGCGAAACGAAACCTAGGGGATCATGGAGGCTTGGGACTGATGATAGGATTCCCCCCCGTGTGACTGGTTGTATGGGTATGTCCAGAGTGAAAATGAATTCGTAACCTCTGGGTTTCCATTGAAGACCAAGTGTGCGCTCCGTTTGTGAAGAAGATCCCAAAAGCTCTCGTACACTCCATTCTCTCGGAATTCGGGATAACATTGAGCACCTTCTGGCTGTTTGAAGTCCATTAAGTGAGGTTGAATCCCCCGGCCTTTAGAGTGGCGATCAGTTCGGTCATACACAGATTGGCAGTATTTGGGTCGTCAAGGGAACACAGCAAACCGTCCACGTATAAGTGGTCCATTGCTCTTCCTAGCAAATTGCTGGTGCCGCCGAAACTCTTGAGGGTTTCCCGGAGGACAAAATTAGCACAGAATGGGATGATACCGTCTCAAATGGATGAACGGTCAATCTGTGCTCGTAAGGTGTGCGATTTGCGTCGTTTTCCGGCCACCAGGAAAGACGAATTGCGTCCCCATCTTTAACGGGCATCTTCACTTGTAAAAGCATTTCACGTATGTCCGCAGAGACGGCCACTTTTCCTAGCCGAGAGAGACATAAAACCTCGACTAGTGGTGTTGTCCAGTCTGGGCTTTGTAATATATGGTGATTGAGTGACTCACCCTGACATTTCGCGGCACAGTCGAGAACCACCTTGAACTTCCCCGGTTTCCCTGGGTTCACAACCGGTTTATGATGTAGGTACCACCTCAAATTTGCGCTGATAATCCCTGTATCCAATCTTTTTATATAACCCAAGTCTGCATTATTTTGCATGGCTCGCGTGTATTCTACCCTTATTTGTTGTTCCCGAATTAGCCTAGTTTTGAGGAAGCATAATCCCTTCAGAGCCGTTTCTCGGCTGTTTTGCATAGGTTTCACTTTGGGTCTCCACGATTCAGGAACCTCGATACGATTTATCACACACTTAGCATTCTTGGCCACCATTTTGAAAGCCCCCCTATCTTCTAGTGATGGAGCATCCCTATCAATGTCCAGATCGGTAAATTCGGCGTTATACAGCTGCTGGAATGCCTGTTCGATGTTCGTCGTTTCCACCGAAATGCAGTTGATCTGTTTGCCGCATCTGCCGTCTGTACTACCATATAAAGCCCAGCCAAATATAGTGCGTACTGCATAGGGTGCTTTGCGACTTCCTATTCTTTGCCCCAGGACCCAGTGCGCTTCTGGTGCATCACAACCGATCAGCAAGTCAATTTCGTTATTTTGCCACTCCTTTATCCTAGCTCCGTCGAGATGCGGCCACCGAGTCAGAATCCATTGCACTGACCGTGGTGCTGCCATCGGTAGATCCTTTATGGTAAATGCTTCTAGAGTTTCTGCTCCATCGTTGTTGATCAAGGAAACGAGTTGTGGGTGCAGTTTAGTCGACTGGATGACCTGGGTGCCACTCACTGTGCATACTGCTAATGAGGATTGATTCCCTCTGATCCCATATCCCTCTGCAAACTCCTTCCTTACTGGCTTGGTATCCGAGCCGCTATCTACGAAGGCCAACGCTCTTATAACCCCAACTCGGGTTTCTCCGCCAACTTCTATCACTCCCAGGCGAATGGGCTTGTTAGTGGATCGAGACACTGGGCAGACCACACTTGGCCTCGGGGTTTCTTTGGCATTCAAATTCTGGCCTTTGCGAAGTCGGTAGTGGTGTTTCCCATGGCATCCATCTTGACTACAATTGGGTTTCGTTCGGCACATCACTGCTCGATGTGAATCGTTGAGACAGACAAAGAATGCTCCCAGTCTCTTAGCCATTTCCCATCGTTCGTCGACGTCTACGTTGCGGAAGTGAGGGCATTCCACTAGGCGATGAGGTGCCCCACAAAATTTATACACCTGCAAGTTTTCACCTTCGCGAGATGATGCCTGTGTGTTCGCCCATGGTTGGCTTCTGCTTGGTTCCCTGGTCCAGCTTTGCGTCGTAATCCTAGGTAAATTGCTCGTCACGCGCACAGGTTGACCGAAACGTCTATTTGCTATTCGGGCATGACGGTCCATAAACTGCGTTAGGTCTCCGAACGTGGATTCTCGCCCAAACCTAATGATCCCTTCAGCTTCCTCGGCCCATCTACCCTGTAGTTCCGTGGGTAAACTGCGCACTATGGTCTCCAGTGTGTGCAGTGAGTTCAGGTCTGATAGGCAATCTAGGTGATTCAGTGGGATGCTGCAGTTCTGCATTTTTTTCACCAGGCTGGCTAGAGAGCCCGGCTCGCCTTTCGAGCGTTTTGCCTCTGATAGTACACCATCGAACAAATTCCGGGCGACTTTAAATGGTTGCCCAAACAGGTTTTTCAGAATTTCACATGTCCGAGTGTACCTTCTTCAGGATCCAGCATCGAGCACCCGTCGATTGCTTCCCTGGCCCTTCCACGACAGTAATGCAGTAAATACAAAGATCTCTGTCCTGGATCGGATGCTCTCCTTTCCACAGACTTCTCGTAATGTTTACGCCACACCGTTGAATCGAGTGGTAAGAAAAAATGTGAGATATTTTCGGGCTACTCGCGGTAACAATTAAGATCGGGTAGTCCATGCACGTATTATCGGTTCGTTAATGAAATATTACTAATATGGCAGCGCTAGAACTCTTGTAATCAGCGGCTCATGTTTACCTCTACTTGTGTGAAGAATGTGGGGAAGCCGGAGCAGAGGTGTCTTAGTAAAAAGGGTCCTGTCGCATTCCATCGACTGGTGTTCCTTGTGTGGTATTTAAGTGGGATTATTGAGTGTTACGTATGTGGTATTTGATTGGTACTATTAAGTGGTATTACGGCGATATTATTAAGGTCGCTGAGAGCCCAAAAACCCTCTTTTGAGGGGGTGAAAGCATGTTTTTAAAGTTTCTACCATGTTTTGTGCTGGTTGGGCAGAGGTCCGGTACCTAGAGGTTAGGGCAAGAGTTGACTCCAAGCCAAGTTTTCAGTGTCAGAAACTAATGAAGAAAGTACTTGGAGGCCAGCACGAGATAAGGAATATGTGACTAGTGGCTGCGATCCGAAGGGTTGTTGAGGAGAACGGGGGTTGTAAGTCACCAGAACCTCCCTAATTATTACCGAGCATTGAGGGAGAACCGTCTCTTCCGACTATTGAAGCATCATAAGGTCAAGGAAGCTCAAAAAACCCAGAATATGGGCATCTATACATCCAGCCGTCAGATCCTGGAACCGATTTAAGGTTTTACGTTTCCACTTGTTTTTAGCGGGGATTCAATGAAGTGCACTGTGTAATACGCCCACACAGGTTGCCACTCCCATCTTTATCAGTGTAACTGTTGATGCTTGCTTATGCACTTACTGAGCCTCGGCCCACCGAGTTTCTTTTTGTCTTTGCAGATCGTACACGTGCAACCCCCACGGAAGACACTGAACCTCGCATGCTACAACTGCGCCGTAATAGGAACACAAGTTGCTTAAAACTGACCAGAGGAGTTCCGGACACCCGATAAGCCGTGTCCATCACCTTTTCCACGCAAACTTAACTACGCGGGGATCAATTTGTTTTTCTGTATCAACAGCCGTCTTTCAAAGCCGACCCCAGCACTTGTGTTTTTTCGAGTGTGTGGTGTTCTTCAGAGGTTTGTTGGTTGTTCACCCGATAACTACGGGTATTTTTGGTTACTATATTTTCTGAATAGTAAGATTAGAATACAATGAGAACGCTCCACCTCCCGGGCGAGAGACAGCCGTTATCTGAGCATTCCATCGTAAACAGCAAGATGCATTTCACACCAGGTTTAGACTGTAGCAAATGGGACATCTAGCACGTTGAATTCCGGTTTTGCCCTTCGACTTCAGAATTTTGGTCCCTTGATGCATGAAGCCGACTCGTCCCATTATAGGAGCTAGTCGGATAAAGTTCGCCTAAGTTCGTTTCAGACAATCAACTATGCTCTGAGTGCGGGGGCTTTGGCTGCCATCTGCTAATGACAACATCAGTCGGAAATTATGAAGAGAGAAAAGAATGTGGCAGGTGTAATTTAACTTGCTTTCCACTTTTATGCGGCTAGCTTATGCGAGAGGATGATCCGGTTTCATGCATGTCCGGACGAGACTGCACCTCAGGTCTGGTCAGACCATGGGACTTCGGGCTCGAGTCAATAAAGCAGTCCAGATTCTTGCACCAGTGAGCACCGAGGTGAATACACCGGGCTGCGACTTCGGTGCTTGCGTTGTGATTATTTTGTTTACTCTGTAGATGGAACAGGGTTCAGACTCAGTTCGCTGTCAGGTGAGTGCACCAGTACCACAGTTACGAACTAGATCCCTTTCCAAGTCTAGCTCCCCCAGAAGAGTGTCATAAAGGCAAGCAGTGCTTAGACGGAGTGGTAATAGTGGTACGTTGGCGAGTGAGGAGAAGATATTCGTCGTCTTGAGGTTTTCGACCACTGATGTTTACGTAGTATCGCTAGGATTGGGTGGAATAGCCGAGCGAGTAATGCTGAGGTCAGAAATCGAGTATTGGGTACTAATTCGGAGAACGTTTTGTCACAGTGTATCCAACTTAGTAGACTTCGTTGGTTGGGGCACGTGTTACGTATGTCAAACACACGTCTACCGTACCGTGTCTTGTTCTCCATTCCTCCTAGGGAGTGGAAGAGACCACGTGGAGGTCAACAGATGACGTGGCAGCGAGGAATAAGAAATGTACAGCAAACCTAGGAAAAGTAGGTGCTTCACGTTTTCGTGGTTGGGGTCCAAAAGATCCGTCTACCAGTTGGCTGGAGACACTGAAGGATATGGCAGTGAACCGTGTACAGTGGCGATCATGTTGTTACTTTCTGTTGAATAAGAATGACTGATCGATGTGCGTTTGTACACTTAGATTGTGTATTCCGTGTGTTCGCTACTAGGACATTCTTTCCTTTTCCCACCCAAGTAGGTCCGGTCCCTGTCCATCTTGTATATTCATACTTTCTAACTCACTGTGCAAGATGGTGAAGAAGGCAGTGGTCGGTGGGGCTTGCCCTACTGTTTAACGCTGTACGATGATAATGATGATGATGAATAAGGAGAAGAAGGTTTGGGGGATGGGGCGATGGAGAGAGTCAGATGTAGGTATACTATTGATGGAAAGTGGTGGCAGAAGAAAGAAGGGCGCTGCGTCCAATATTTCCACGGAATGGTGTAGATTTAACTGCTCTCAGGGAAAAAATCAAACCAGTAAAGGTCCAACCCTGCCTTAAAACCTGCCACCAACGTGGCAGACACCACCTCAGCCGGCAGAGCCTTCCATGAGTTGACAAGGCGGTACGCATAACATTCCCCCCTTATGCTTCTTAATGCTCTCGGTTTGATGAGCTTAAACTCGTGTTCCCTTAGTGCGAAATCCCGTGTCAGTACCAACAACGGCTTCGTTGGGATGAATATTCCTCTAATTTGCTTAAAGGCTTCTGTTAGGTCCCTCCTCGGGTCTTTCACACTTCGTGGAGAAGAGTTTTAGCGCCAGTGAGCTCTTTGTGTATGTTTTGTCCCTGAGTCCTAGTAACAGTCTAGTGAAGTATCGCTGCCTTTTCTCAAGAACAGCAGTGTCCCGCACAAGAGCCGGGACCCAAGCTTGGACACCCTAGGTGTGGCCTAACTAGTGTTGTGTAGAAGGGCAACAACACATGAGCTTTAGGTCGTCCGCAAACAGGTGGCCTGGGTTTTGTATACCCTCTGGTAAGTCGTTGATGTAGATCAAAAACAAGAGGACACAGGACTGGCCCCCGAGGGACCCCACTGGTAGCCGTAGCCCTCGTGAACTTGCTCTCTTCCACCCTGACGTAATACGTTCGCTTTGTGAGATACACCCGGGTTCATTCCAGCACCTGGGGCGCCAAACCCAGCTCTTCCATTTTGCGCAATAGAAGTCGGTGATTCACGGAGTCAAAAGCCTTTTGGAAGTCCAAATAGCAGACCTCGACTCGTTCACTCCTGTCTAACCTGGCCGTTACTTCGTCCAAAAAAGACAGCAAGTTAGACAAGCACGACCTATTTTTGACAAACCCGTGTTGTCTGTTGGAAATTATCTTATTTTCAGTCAGCTGACTGTCCATGCGATTCCTAATGAGTCCCCTATTATTTCTAGTGGCACAGCTAGCAGACTAACCGGTCGAAAGTTTCGAACCTCTTCCTTCAACCTTCATTTGTGTATTGAGGCAACCAGTACTCAAGAGACTGCTCACTGTCCAACGACCTAGAATACAACCGAGCAAGAAGAGCCGTTATTACCTGGGCAAGGCGGCATAGAACCGCAGCATGGGTGCCATCTGGACCGGCTGCCTTGAGTACGCTAAGACTTCTCGGGGCTTTTTCTACTTCGTTTGCAGAAACAAGGACTGGTGGCATTACCTGTGGTGTAGTGGAGGGTTTGCATGACTGGTTCAGTCCATTGTCTCGCTGATGCACTGTCTCGAAGTGCTCTCTCAGTATCTCGGCCCTGGCGCTACTGTGGAGTGCATGATTGCCATTCCTGTCCTTAACGGAACCCACAACTACTCGCATGGTTGATTTTGACCGAACTCAGTTGTAGTAGACTTTTGGGCATCGTTTGGCATTTCTAGCTAAGGTGATCTCACAAGATAGCCTAAATTCCTTTTGGACCCTGATGGCTCGAGTCATTTTGAATCTTAGTTATCTCCTGTATCCTGGTATTGACACCAGGCCCTGTGTTTCTGCCTTTGAGCCCTAGTTGCTCTGCTGGTCCACCACGTTGCGGTAAACGTAGCTCATCAAGGCTAGATCCTCCGGTGGGGTGGCACAAAGACTTCGGTACACGCAACACGTACTTCAGCTTGGTGTAGCTTCAAGTCACCTTGGCGTGGTGTGATGACTTGTGTGCCTCCATGACCCAAAAAGCTATGCAAAATGGCTTCCTTAAGCCGGAGATGCAATCATGCCTGACAGATCAATGATTAGAGGCAAGATGATGTCCAGTCTCAGAACCAGTTGATGGGCAACATCTGATTTTAACCACTATGCCCCTGGAGAGGTCACTCCAGCGAATAAACACGGAGAGAAGCAGTTTACCGATTTAAAAGCATCCACTAGGTGGACGTAGAACTGAAGTACTCGGTGTTTCTCGCGACGGTGGGAGAAGTCGTTGCAATTCATTGGGCAGCTATCGTCCACCTGAGCTGGACAGCCCCTGGCCCAAAGAATGCTGCCCCGTCCACGTTCCGCTTGTTTCATTGGGTGCATGGGGCTGAGGACTGAATCCGAAAAGCACCATCGAAGACAAGACAGAATGCGGGCTACAGTCAGGTCTCATCTGACACACCAGAAGAAGTTTCTTCACGAGTTATTCGGTCACGTTCCCCTGTTGGGTTAACGCCCCACTGTCTTGTGGGTGAGACTTTTGAGTCAAATGCTCCGGTTAGGGTTCCTAAAGAAAACCCCTTCTGCGGTATGGGCAGCCGCAAAGTGCGATTGTCCCAGAAACCTCCAGTATCTTCCTTGTAAAGCGCCCTACCAACTTTCCCTCTTAATTCAAGATCGATGCAAAACGCCACGGGTAATTGCAGCTCTGATGAAAATAGTAGTTCAAGAGTTGGGTATAAATCGAATCCACTCCTCAAGCCTAAATGTTCATTTCACTTGGCTGCCTTCAGCGTTCGCACACTATGCCAGATAGGGCAACAAGCTGCCATCTCTAGAACTCTTCACACTTTCAATGTAGGTGTATGCTGTCTCCGAAACACGCATAAAATACCTCACTTCGGTGATCACTCTTCACACCCCAGATACAACCTCAGTTTCTCGCTTCACTCTTTGCGTGCCGGGTGATTCGGTGACTAGTCCTCGTGATCAGGCTGGAGTTGGAATTGCATTGAGCATGAAAGCTGAGCGTGTACTGCTAGACTCAATGCTAGTCAGCAATCACTTCTGTGCAGTTCGGTTGGACGGTTATGTGCATGTCAACAACAACGAACTGGAGTGTCGGTGCTTGTTCGTCGCGTCTGTGTACGCGCCCTGACCTCAAATCCTCTAAGGCCAAGGACGAATTTTATCATGATTTTGCCTTAACTATTTCAAAGCGTGTGTTCAGCGGACGCTATGATCATCGCAGGAGATTTCAACGCGCAATATGACCGTTTAGGGGATTCCGAAAGGGACACTGGAGGCCGGTTTGCTGTCCCGGTCAATCGTACTGACAACGACGATCGTCTCATCTAGCTGTTCTCCTACCACAGATTGTTTGGTGGTTGGGAACTTCTGCCATAAGAAGCGGCATAGACGCACATCGCGTCCTGTTTTCTTCTCAACGCTGTACTCAAACTGACCATATTGCCATTGGTCATCGCTGGCGTGGATCAGTTGAAGATTATCGTTTATTTTGGTCTACGCCCTGTGGACTCAGATCACGCCTTGGTACGTGCTCGCTTCCGTTCACGTCTCGACCGTGGTTGCACCAAAGTAAATGTCACCCTTCCCGCGCCGTTGCTTCTGGACGATAACGGGCGATACGATTTCCAGATGGAGCTATCTACATGATTATCGATGCAGCCGGATGTCGTGAATGCTGTGAACATATCAAGGAAGCTTTACATGGCGCTTCAAATGCCACCCATGACACTTGTTCAAGTTAGTCTCACAAACGATGGATATCTTCGACATCAGTTGCTCTGTTGGATGCTCGCAGATCTGTAACTCCGGATGTCACGTTCAATCAAGTGCGTAAATCCCTGAGAAGCCAACTGACCAGGAGCCTGAGAAATGACCGCGATCGGTGGTGGATTGCGGAATATAGGGAAAAGGGAAAGGCTGCGTCCACTGGCAGTGTTCGCAATCTTTTCCGTTTGACCGGAGGCATCGGTCCACAGGAACTCGGTGTAAATGAGTTAATCAAGGAATCCGACGGCTGATTGATTCACTCCCAGGGACGTCGTCAGGATCGTTGGGTGGAACACTTAAAGAAACAGTTCAGCTGACCCACTTCTACGGTGAACATTTCTGAATATATCTACAAGAGAACGGATGCAGGCAGATATCACTCCTCCATCAGAAATGGAAGTTATGAAGCATATAGATAACGGGAATATACTTCAGCAATTTTATTTTGACAATCGGTTATTCCTTTCTACTACAACTTTCCGACACAGCTCCCGTCTCACCTTGACATGGCGTACTAACTACAGGTACTTTGGGTCAGATTGATCATATCGCAGTGAGCTACCGGTGGGGCAGTTCTGTTTAAAACTGTAGATCTTACTGGTATACGTACGTAGAGTCGGACCATGCATTAGTTTTAATGCGATTATCGCTCTAGCTTTATGGTCGTCGATGCAAACCGCAAACGCGGTCAGCCGTACAACGTTCGTGTGATCCAGAAGTTCGCATCGGTTATGAACAGAAACTAGCTAGGATCTGTGATGGGCAGTAATGTAGATGAGTATTGGGCCCAAATCCAGCAGGTAATGCGCGTGGCAGCAGGTTCTGCCTGTGGTCCTAGGTCCGGTGTCCATCAAAGACACTGGATTTCCCAAGAGTCCTTCAGTCTAATGGAGAAAAACGTCAGCTCTCGAATTTTAAGGGGATGAATAAGACACAGACAAGTCTACAAAAGCAAGTTACGAAAAGCCTTAATAAGGATCGCGGAAATTAGTGGGTGAAGGTAGCAATAGAAAAGGAAGTAGCGGCTGCTTCAGGCAACAGTCAAAGACTGTTCAGACGTATTCGCAACACCGATGGACGGCGGACCCCGGTCTGCGAAACGATGTACGATAGAAATGGAGAGCTTATTCATAGTAAAGAGTGAAGCCTCGACCGCTGGGTTGAATACTTCGAAGAGCAGTCTAGCTGGTCGCGTGCTAATGTAGTTAGTCCGACTTTAACAATTGCGATTCCTTGGGGAGTATCACTTGGATCCCCATCGGAAGTGGATGTGGAGTCATGCATTCGATCACAAAGTCGAGGAAAAGCGGTCGGTTTCGACAGACTCCCCAGTTCTTTTCAAAATTGGTGGTGATGCTTTGATAAAATCACTTTCCACCTAGCTGCGTTACGTTTGAACCGAGTCATCTTCAAGAAGGAAATACGCAATGACTGCAGTAACCATCGAGGGATCAGCTTAGTTCCGGTAGTCACCAAGGTATTAGTCTTGATTTTACTGTATCGTCTTACAGCAGTTCACGAGAGGAACACCCGCGAACAGCTGGCCCGATTCCGCCCAGGTCGAGGATGCATGGACCAAATTTTACTCGTAACCAGTTACCTGAGACGCGTCACACGCACCGTCGACCGACAATAATGAATTTTCTCGACTTAAAAGGCGCTTTCAAATCAATTGACCGGACGGCGCTATTCAATGCTCTTCACCTAAAAGGTATGTCCCAGAAGTTCATGAATCTACTGAGGTCGTTTTACTCTCATACTTTTGGCCGCATAAGGGTTTATGGTGAACTATCTACTCCATTCGAAACGACCAGCGGTGTTGGATAGGTATGTCCCATTTCTCCATTCCTGTTCAACTTCGTCATGGACGAAATAATAGAGAATGCCTTGCGAGATCTTCAGGATGTGGGCATCGAACTGGGAAATAGTGAGACGCTGTGACCTAGATTACACAGACGACGTTGTCTGCTTGTTCGAATACACGGAACACGCGCAGCATGCATGAGATAGACTTGGGAGAGATGTAGCTCCATTCGACATGCACTTTGCACTTCCAGAGTGGACGTCAACGATCCCGAGCTTGATGCTAAATGGGGAGGTGCTGAAAGTTGTCGACCGCTTCACTTACCTCGATGGCAGCTTGACGAGCGATGGGAGTACGGTAGTAGAGGTGAGCACGCGTATATCCAAGGCTCGAGTGGCGTTCGCTGGACTGATATTTCGCAGAAGCTGAAAAGTTTTTACTGTGCCGCAGTGCGTTCAGTTTTATTGTATGGTTGCGAGACTTGTAGTCTGCAAGCTGAAGATGGTCGTCGTCTTGAGGTTTTCGACCACCGATGTTTACGTAGTATCGCCAAGATCGGGTGGAGTAACCGAGTTGGCAATGCTGAGGTCCTCCTAGGGAGTGGAAGAGACCACGTGGCAGCGAGGAATAAGAAAATGTACAGCAAACTTAGGAAAAGTAGGTGCTTCACGTCTTCGTGGTTGGGGTCCAAAAGATCCATCTACCAGTTGGCTGGAGACAGTGAAGGATATGGCAGTGAACCGTGTACAGTGGCGATCGTGTTGTTACTTTCTGTTGAATAAGAATGACTGATCGATGTGCGTTTGTACACTTAGATTGTGTATTCCGTGTGTTCGCTACTAGGACATTCTTTCCTTTTCCCACCCAAGTAGGTCCGGTCCCTGTCCATCTTGTATATTCATACTTTCTAACTCACTGTGCAAGATGGTGAGGAAGGCAGTGGTCGGTGGGGCTTGCCCTACTGTTTAACGCTGTACGATGATGATGATGATGGTTGAATAAACCTAAGATGATGTCCCGAATGGCATGTGCCCGTGAGAAACGATTGCGTGCGAGACCGGAGCGCAGGGAAATCCAGTTGTTCTTCCCGTTGCGAACGCTGTAGGGATTCTGAAGTCTCAACGCTCGACGTCCGATTTGTCAGTGCTGATCATGTTTTCAGGTGTCTTCAGGACAGCATCGCCATTGTAGACATGGAACCGAGAGGCGCTGTTTTGAAGTTCCCATGTCTGAACGTCTAAGGACATGTCCAGTCCTCTGCATTCGTTGCGCTCGAACAACACAGACGTCTTCTCGATATCGAGGCCTCTCTGTTTATCTTGTGTCGTTTGGAACCTTGTCGTACCAAGCCACTCTCAGGATCGGTCGCAGACACCAGTGGTCGAACACTTCCAGCTTTCCGATTTCTTCGATGCGTAATGGCCACGTCTCGCAACCGTAGGCCAGTATGAGACAAACAGTGGCCTGGAAGACGCAAAGTTTAGTCCGGAGGCTGGTTTCGTTGCGCGCCCAGAGTGTATTGTGAAGCTTCGTCTTTGGCTTGACCATTTGGGAAGATCGTGAGGCCCAGATATTTGGACAATGGGATGTTGTCGATTTGTTCGCCGTTCATGTGAATCGATAGAATGGACTGTGTAGCGCATGTTGTAGGGATTTTCGTCTTCGACGTAGTGATCTCTAGTCCCATGGATTTTACAAAGGATTCGACGCGATTCACAATCGGATGTAAGACAGTTGGGCTATCTCCAAGGATGGCATTGTCGTCTGAGAGTTTTAAATTGACGGAGAAGGCATCGGTGCCCAGCTAAGTAGCAGGGTAATTGGTGAGCGCCCGACGCATTTTCAGTCGATGGTGTATGTTATGAACTCGAATGATTGAGCAACGAACTTAGGTAGAATACGGATCCGAAAGGAGACTTTAATCTGAAAATGCGACTGCATGTGCTGAAAAGGGAAAAACGAAAACCGTTGGTATTAAGAAAACGGGAGAATGAAGGACCAACGTCAAACTAGTTCATAATATTCTCCCCCTCTGGATAGATTTTAAGTGTGGTAATAAAAGGGATCACTTCACGACTTCGTGAATAATATGGTCTCGTTCGTTGTTGGGCTTCCAGAAGCTGCTGAAAGTTTTCTGACGGATCAATAATCTGAGATGATAGAGAATCCTTGTCTTCGATTCCAGATGTAGGATGCGAAGAGTTGGACGTGTGTTCAGATGGTTCGGCGGTTCGAAAGGCATGTTGATCCGTCTGCCCTTGATGTTGAGACCTCCGAGACGACCGGTTTGGGGGCAAGGTGCCTCAGTGACACAGTGTCTTCGTTGCCATTTAAGAGACGAGTGCGAGCGTATTGTGGATTGCAGTTTAGAAGCTCCACGTCTCACACCAAGAGGTCGTATCTCAAAGACTGAATCATTCTTTTTAATAAGGCAGGCCGCGGATTTGACAATCAGGTTTCACTAGTAGACTTGCGGTGGAAATTAAAAGGCGCTCATGGAGTGTCTCTTTAGTAGCGGTACATAACAAGGAGCGAACTGAACACAAGGCAACCAAAAGTACGGATTCCCAATGACAAATGTCTGATTGTTGTGATTACAATGCCAGTGTGATGGCTTTCCACAGGGTCCCATTCAACCGCTCCACCTGACCATTTCCGCGTGGGTTGTAGGGAGTTGTGCGGCTGGTTGTCACTCTGTCGTGGATAAATGTACGAACTACAGATGGCATGAAAGCAGTGCCACCGTCGGAGTGGATATAGGCGGGAATTCCAAATGGGGGAGATAGTTGGGTAAGACACTGGATAACTGTGGAAGATAAGTCAACAAACAAAAGCGAAAGGAAATCGTGAATATTCGTCGATCATCGGTAAAATGTACTTATTACGGGAGGTAGGTGGTAGAGGGTCTTTGAAGTCTACTGATTTTTTCAAATGGTTAAGTAGCTTTTATCTGTTTGCGGAGCTGCTGTTTAACAAAACGGGGTTTTAGTTCTGCACCAATTTCACACTGATTGGCAACTAGTCGAACTTCGTTAACAGGGAAAGGTAAATTTTTAAAACGGACAAGATGTAACATGCGTGTGATACCAGGATGACATAGCGTACTGTGTAAATGTTTTAGATCAACTCTCGATACGGCGGAAAAGCAACTCTCCCGAGAGAACATGTCGGCTGCTGTGTTTTGGACTCCAGGACGATATTGAATATCATAATGGTAACGAGGATGCTCCAATTTCCACCGCTGCATTTCGTCATTCTCTACTTTGCCCTCATGCAACCGGTCGTACATGAAGGCGACTGAGCGTCAATCAGTGACGAGAGTAAAGCGATTCCCCGGCAAATAATGCCTCCATTTTCTCGGGGCCTCTACGATGACACAGGCTTTTTCAATCGCTGAGTACCTATGTTCGCTTGGAGACAGAATTCGTGATAAGAAAGCAACAGGACGACCATCTTAGTTCAGTGTAGCCGCAGTGGCGATATCTGGTGCGTCTGTCTCCACAGTCAGGGGGTGACTGTAGTCGATAGTATACACAGCAGCTCTTTTTAATTCGTCTTTAGGATTTCGAAAGGCCGTCATCACATTATCAGGAGCTGGAAATATACGGTTGTGTACTAGGGGATGAATCTTACCAGAGATGTGAGGGACCCAGCTGGCGTAGTACACTAGCATTCCCACTATTCTCTTCTGTGATCGAACATCCCGTGAGGAGGGAGTTCTGTTAGGGCCTGGTAACCTTCCGGGTCTGGTTTGATCAAGCCTTGAGAAATTTCGTAACCGGGAAGTCGGACTTTTGTTGCAGCGATTACACTCTTGCTCTCGTTGAGTGTATTGCCACGTCTCTTTGCAACATCGAGGAAGTTCCGCAGGTTTTTATTATGTTTCTCCAAGTCGTGGCCACACACTGTAACGTTGTCCACGTAGGCATATGTGTCTCCTGAGGATTCACCACTTAGGATGCTATCAACAGCGCGCTGGAAGCAGGCTACCCCATTCGTTACATTGCATACCGTCACGTCAAACGGTATGCAGCAGAACTGGTATAACTTCCCACAGGCTTCGAAGTGTACGATTTTTCATCCTCACGTGTGGGAATTTGATAATAGGCACTGGAGATTCAGGGTGCTGAAAACGGCGTATTGAGACACCTCTACGAGGTCATCTATTCGAGGCAGAGGGTATGCATCAAGGTACGTAAACCGAATAACGGTTTGGCTGTAGTCAACCACCATGCGTTTCTGGTGCCTTTCATTTGTGGTGACAAAAACTTGGGCTCGCCAGGGAGATGTTGAAGGTTCAGTGATATTATTCTCCAGTAGTCGATCAGTCTCGCTTTGAATAAACTTTAAGTTTGCAACAGAATGCCGGCGGGACTTAGTGCCAGTAGGTTTACAGTTGGGAGCCAGATTGGTAAACAGGGATGGAATGTCGACTTTTAGAGCAGTAAGCGTACAACAGAGAAGGATGGTTGATCACCATCTAGGGGAATAGTCACATTTTGATGCTGACCCAAAAAATCAAGACCAAGGATGAGGTCAGTACACAACTCATCCAGGAGAGAAAATTTAACGGATTTGTATTGAGTGTTTTTGTATGTAACAGATGCGTTTATGTGCCCTCGGGTAACACAAGATAGCTGGGTTGATGCCATAGAAATCGCAGTAGCAGAAGGTAGCACACACGAATGATGTTGTGCAACGATATTACTTGATAGGTGACCCTCATAACTTTCCGTATCGGTTAGTGTCTTCAACGGTACATCGGTAATCATAACCCGTACCCGCAAGAGTTACAAATGACTTCCCGGACCGAACATTTTGAGCGCGGATGCCAAACTTCACCACAAAAGCGATTGGTAGCAGTTGCGATCATTTTCTCGGTTTCCAGCTGTGACTCATGAGCACCTGGAGAGGGAGCTGAGACGGCAGTTTCCGTCAGTTCTGATGTGACGCCGCACGGCCCAAAGGTAGTCGAATCATAGATAAGAGGTTGCTGCTGAGCATGCTCCAGCATACGAGCTTCGTCGAAAGCGTGTTGGAGGTCTTGTGTTTACTTTTCAAGTAGCCGTTGACGGATGATATTAGAGTGCAGCCTTGTGATGAAGACGTCACGCATAGCCTCGTCGTGGTGTTGGTCAGCAGAAACCGTCTTAAAGTTGCAGCCTTTAGCAAGTTAACGTAATTCCTGTAGAAACTGGTCTACTGTCTGGCCGGTTTCTTGTTTGACAGTAGCTAGCAAATGCCAAGAAAACACTTCATTTTTCGGCTTAACGTAAATCGATTCAAGAGTTTGTATGGCATCCTCATAACTCAGGCAGTCGACCACATGCTGATAGATGGACGGGCAAATGAAGTTCACAAGAAGCTTTTTTTTGTTTAGATTAGACACGTCAATGATAGCAAGAAAGTTTGTGAATGTTTCGTGCCGATGAATCCAGCGTTCAGCGGCTGACGGCAAGTGTGGATCAGCTTCGAAACGTTCCGGACGGAATAGGCGTTCCATGGACTGTTAGATTAAATTGTTATAAACTCGAATGACTAAGCAGCGAATTTAGGAAGAAGACGGATCCGAAAGTGAGCTTTAATCTTCTAACAATGCGACTACGTGTACTGAAAAGGGGAAGTCGAAAACCGTTAGCATAAAAAAACGAGAGAATGGCGGACCAACGGTAAACTAGTTCATAACAGTGTAGTTGAGCAGCACTGGCGACGAGGGACATCCTTGCCTAACACCAGATTTGAGGAAGAAGCCTTTGGACTCTGGCATCAGCAGTGGCTTCGGTTGGCGCTCACCGCCTCCCTTTTTGGGGCCCAGGGGACAAGGATTATCGTTGGTTAGATGTTGAAGGACATGGCTGAGAATAAAAGTCAATGGCGCGAATGTTGTGCGGTCTATCCGTCGAACTCTCATGCCCAGTAATCACAAAAATGTCATTCCGGCAAACAAAATAGCAAAAAAAAATCAAGAAGTGTACGGTGGAAGGCGAAAAATAGCATTTTTTTCTCTTACTAACTCTTTGTTTTATTGTACTGCACGCCCCTTCCCCTATTTTGTAGTTGTTGTTGTTGCGTTGGCACCTTGCTTGACCTCAGGCCGGGGTATATATATATATATATATATATATATATATATATATATATATATATATATATATATATATATATATATATATATATATATATATATATATATATATATATATATATATATATATATATATATATATATATATAAGATACAAAACGTTTGCACTTGGCAGCTCAGAATCATAGGGATGGAAAAAGAACGAGAACGTATGAGAATTTCCCAGAATGTCTGGTGGTACTCGCGCCTGGTGTAAGAGGATCCAAGCCAGATAATGGACAGTAGAGTTTTCGTATGGTAATGCGAGAGTTTTGGATCGAAAAAAGGAGCAAGTAGGGGCGAGAGATTTACACATGAATAGGTCACCGTATAAATGGTTATTGCTGTCTTCAAGGATTTTGTAGGCGAACTTTTCAGGTGCGGCCAGGTGTAATTCGTACACTTTACTAGATAGTTCGTTTAAAGGTATGAAATATACCTGACTCTTATTAGATAGATCTCGATAAAGAGTTTTAAAATCTTTTTTCGTAGACCAGCAAAAATAACGGGGGAAAGTAAAGGGGACCAAGAAAACATTGATAAATGAAAAGAGAAATAGCACTGTCTAACAATAAATTACTCAGGCTTTCGGATTTGGTAGGGAAGCTGGTTTAGTTTCTTCACACAGTTTGAAATGTAAGATGACCACTTCAAATTCGCATGAATGATGGTCCCTAAGTATTTGACAGGACCCACTCTAGCTATTGGTTCTATGGGAATTGCCGGTGAATCACAAGGACAGGCTGATCGAGAAAGGGTAAATATGTATTCAAAACGTTTGGACAAATTTAAAGTTGAACGGGATCGAACAGAGAAATCATAAATAAGGCATATTACTGGGAAAGTTATTGAAATCCTGGGTTACAAAAACAGATTGACAAAGAGCCACATCATCAACATACTTAAATGTCAGCACCGTATAAATTCCGCTTATCTATCCAAGGATTTGGTTGCATGGTGAACTAAGGAAGCGATAGCATCCACGGTGGACCTGTTCGGTCTATGGGGAAACAGTAAGAGGTCATCGGGAGGGTTTATAGATGAATTCAGACGTTTAAGAATGGCTCGCTCCGTAAGTTTAACACCGGATGAAGTTAGAACAATAAGACGAAAGCTTTTAACAATGATACCAGAATGGCGAGGTTTGGGTAATGGAACAATAGTGCGTGGTCTCCAGCATTCGCGAATAGGAATTGAAGATTGTTCAGGAGAGAAGTAAACACATCGGTCAGAGAAACAGCGCCGTGTCTCAGAAGTGATGATGATAGGCCATGAAGACCAATATTTGAGACTGTTTTGAAAGTACAAGGAAGCTTAAATACTTCTGCGGAGAACGGGGTTGTGTGCACGCCATCATCTGGAATGAGTGCATTTTGAGACTCATTTGATAGGTATATAAATGCACTTAATACTTTCAACGTCCGCAGAATGTAACGCTTGCTTCGTTTCCTTTCCGTACAGAAGCCGAATGTCTTGCCATATCCTGTTACTGTTGTGGCTACATAGGAGTTGACTAACATACAGCGAGTCAGTGCGTTTAATTTCCTTCTGTGTTCGAAGTGAAATGTAATTACTTTTGAGTAATCCCAGACTTTGTAGAAATATTCCTTCTGTCTTCATGAGGATTTCAACATGGGGAAAGCGGTACGTCCGTTAAAGAGAAAGAGGGTTTCTAAGGGGCAGCACGTGTAGAAAATTAAATTGATCGTTTCTACACAAATCTTGACACTACCACTTGGAAACTATTTCAAGGAAGACAAAAAATACCCATGAGAAAGGAACTTTTGTTGGAGAAGAATGCTGTCACGTGAAAAGTTTCGGAACGGGTTTTTGTTCCACTGGTTTCACTGAAAAAGTGGAAAGCAGACCGGAAGAATATGTTAGGCCTCAATGGGAGGTGACAGTGGCAACTGGTTGAAACAGGTACACAACTCGGGAAGATTGATGATAATCCTGTTGAAAATAGAATATTTGAAACATTGAGTCCCTTTTATCCAATTCATTAGAACAGTAAATGAAAATAGAATAGCCAGTCTTCAGTTGATCCACGTTAGTGGTGACCAATGGCAATATGGTCAGTTTGAGTGCAGCGTTGAGAAGAAAACAGGACGCGATGTGCGTCTATGCCGCTTCTTATGGCAGAAGTTCCCAACCACCAGAAACAATCTGTGGTAGGAGAACAGCTAGATGAGACGATCGTCGTTGTCAGTGCGATTGACCGGGACAGCAAACCGGCCTCCAGTGTCCCTTTCGGAATCCCCTAAACGGTCATATTGCGCGTTGAAATCTCCTGCGATGATCATAGCGTCCGCTGAACACACGCTTTGAAATAGTTAAGGCAAAATCATGATAAAATTCGTCCTTGGCTTTAGAGGATTTGAAGTCAGGGCGCGTACACAGACGCGACGAACAAGCACCGACACTCCAGTTCGTTGTTGTTGACATGCACATAACCGTCCAACCGAACTGCACAGAAGTGATTGCTGACTAGCATTGAGTCTAGCAGTACACGCTCAGCTTTCATGCTCAATGCAATTCCAACTCCAGCCTGATCACGAGGACTAGTCACCGAATCACCCGGCACGCAAAGAGTGAAGCGAGAAACTGAGGTTGTATCTGGGGTGTGAAGAGTGATCACCGAAGTGAGGTATTTTATGCGTGTTTCGGAGACAGCATACACCTACATTGAAAGTGTGAAGAGTTCTAGAGATGGCAGCTTGTTGCCCTATCTGGCATAGTGTGCGAACGCTGAAGGCAGCCAAGTGAAATGAACATTTAGGCTTGAGGAGTGGATTCGATTTATACCCAACTCTTGAACTACTATTTTCATCAGAGCTGCAATTACCCGTGGCGTTTTGCATCGATCTTGAATTAAGAGGGAAAGTTGGTAGGGCGCTTTACAAGGAAGATACTGGAGGTTTCTGGGACAATCGCACTTTGCGGCTGCCCATACCGCAGAAGGGGTTTTCTTTAGGAACCCTAACCGGAGCATTTGACTCAAAAGTCTCACCCACAAGACAGTGGGGCGTTAACCCAACAGGGGAACGTGACCGAATAACTCGTGAAGAAACTTCTTCTGGTGTGTCAGATGAGACCTGACTGTAGCCCGCATTCTGTCTTGTCTTCGATGGTGCTTTTCGGATTCAGTCCTCAGCCCCATGCACCCAATGAAACAAGCGGAACGTGGACGGGGCAGCATTCTTTGGGCCAGGGGCTGTCCAGCTCAGGTGGACGATAGCTGCCCAATGAATTGCAACGACTTCTCCCACCGTCGCGAGAAACACCGAGTACTTCAGTTCTACGTCCACCTAGTGGATGCTTTTAAATCGGTAAACTGCTTCTCTCCGTGTTTATTCGCTGGAGTGACCTCTCCAGGGGCATAGTGGTTAAAATCAGATGTTGCCCATCAACTGGTTCTGAGACTGGACATCATCTTGCCTCTAATCATTGATCTGTCAGGCATGATTGCATCTCCGGCTTAAGGAAGCCATTTTGCATAGCTTTTTGGGTCATGGAGGCACGCAAGCCATCACACCAAGCCGAACCGTTGTCTCGTCGTGGTGGGGCCACATAAAAGCGAATAAAGTCTCTCAAACATATCTGTAGCTTTTATTCCTCTAAACGTTTTGAACTTTCAAAGTCTTCTACGTCGTCATCTGTAAGTCTTCTTTATTTAGAAAGTGGTCTCTGTCTCAGTCTTCCCTTCCTGACCCTCAGCCGTCTTGCTGGCTAGCCGTTGCACTTTCAAGGCAGGCCTCGTCTTTTTTTGAGGAAAGTTGTCCAAGCCTGTACGCGGTATGCGAAGTGATTTTGCACTGAGGCTTTGTACAGAGAGAAGAATACCTCTCCTTTTTTTGCAACAAATTTACTCTTTAGTCTTAAACGCTCGTTTCTAGCTCCACTCAGCCCACTTGACGTCTGCATTCCTGACAACACACTAAGTCTTTCATCTGTTGTGCTGCATCAGATGTGAACAGTTTCCCCCGTTACGTCTAACCCACCGAGTCTCTGATCAGTAGGTGATGTTTGCCTTTATTTAGAAGCATATTTCACGTGTTTGCCCAATTCAGTATTTCCTCAATATCTCTAGCAATTAACTCTCCCCGCAGCCAGAACTGATCCTTGAGGAACACCACATGTTACACGTACTGGTTCAGAGTTTTCATCTTCCACTCTTACACACGTCCTGTTAGTGATAAAATCAGGTGTCCAACGATGTTGCCCCTTTTTCCCCTTGATCGCAATTTTACCCAGTAGTAGGTGGTGATTGACTGAATCGAAGGCCCTACTGAAGTCTAGATAGCAAGCTTCGGCTATTTTCCCTTCACTCAGTTTGTTTTTCTGACTTCGTGCGAGAAGCCGTGAAGGCTCGATAGACGTGATCCACCATTTGACAACCCATATTGTCTCTCACTTGACAGCATGTGTTCTGACAAATATTTGCAGACATATTCTCTTATCAGTTTTTCTAAGTGTTAGCAAAAGATATAAGTAAGGCTTACAGGTGTGTAGTTTTCCTTCTGTGAGCGCGGTTAACCTTTGTGGATAACCACTAATGCCACTGTCTTCCAGTCGGTTGACAACATATCTTGACTAACAGTGGCGCGAAGCAACAGAAATGCCCATTTATTTCAACAACTAGTAGTTTTTTTCGATGGCTGGATGTGTGCCATTTGGCCCCGCTGACTTGTTTACCTTCAGCCATTATAGTATTCTTCGCGTCACTTTCGTTGTAAACGTGTTTCATACTGTCCCAATAACTCTAGTGGGAAGTTTTCGGCCATCGAACCATCTCATCTTACTGTACAAAAATAAACAGTTTATATAGGATAATAGTTGACCGCAGTCAAAGCCATTGTACGGAGCGCATTGGTCCAGGGCGCTTCCCATAACTGAGTCATCTGACTGGCTCTTTCGGCTACGTTCTCGATTTGCTTATTTCGTTTCATTCGGTTAAAACAACTCTTAGTCACTGATTGGTCGATTCTGCTCGTTTCAGTGAGAGTGACTGTTAGCGGCTGACAGAATGATTTCATTCCGTTTCGTCGCGAACTGATTGGGCCATCGACTCGCTTCTCTGGCCTGAGCTTTACCATCGATTTTGGGCAGACAGTGACTTCCTGCCTGCTAACGTAATTGGACCGTTTCTGATGTCTTATCCAATACGCTCACAATATGTAGCATGTCGAATGCTCCTAACGGGTCTCCTGATTGGTTCTGGTAACTACAATCTCTTCGACGCATACTTTCGAAGTACATACTGAGTTTCTCCGCTTTGTTCCAATCTTCACAGACTACCCTCCCATCTCTTGAAATCAGTGTTAGGATTCGTTTTCAGAGCACACTCTTTGATTGGGCATATATAGACTGTCTCAGGGTTTCACTTAGCTGCTATTGCCAATGTCAGCTCAGATGTTCTTTTAACTTCTTTTTAGCTTGTCGGCTCCGTTTCTGTGTTCGGTGTATTGCAACCAAGTTCTTTCACTTCCGAGTGATTTAGGCTTCTGGCAGCTCTTATCTCGTTTCCGGATAGATTTTCTTGCTGCTGCTGTTTGCCAATCAGGTTTACCATTAGGCTTGTTTCTATGCAAGGTGGCAGACCTGTCCTGCCGTGTCAATGAACTTCTGTTCTGTTCAGACAACCATTAACCATGTACTGAGTGTAGTGGCTTTCGTTGCCCCCTCCTAACAGCAACCTCAAAGGAAAAAAATGAAAAACAAGAGTATGAATGGAGTAAGAGGAAAACTACATTAATGGAATTAGGTCGATGAAGAGAGTTTGTGGATATAAGAGCGCCACTGATCGCGGCATTTAGCCGTATCCCCCAACGTATCTAACCATTGAGTAGGAAAGTCCCTCGGACCCCACCCAGAAAGTCTAACACACTTTACATGGCCAATTCCACTAGTTAGGCTTTTCATATCTTTCTTCCACGCCATTGACCACCCTTACTCATCTTCCAATCGTCACCCATCTCGGCAAACAGCAAACCGAGGAATCCTGTCAGGGGACATGCGTAACACACGTCCCAACTATTTTAGCCTGGTGAGCTTAAGTGTTTCATCTAATGATTTGGTTCGTGAACCTAAGACTCCGCCAAACTTCAGCACTACTTATACGGTATTACCACCAGATTCGAGCAATACTACGAAGCTATCGGCATTCAATTATCGGCAGGCTTCGTATCTCCTCCACTGGCAGTGGCCATTGCTCCGAGCCATTCACGGGCCTCACTGCTGCAGCGTACACTCGACGTGGTTAGAGACAGCACGAGATCCAAGGGAAAGGTTGGTGCGGTGGGCACACTGCCTGCGAAAAATCACCTTCATAATCGAGCGCGTCAGCGGTCGAGAAATGCAGATACCTAACGCGTTATTACGGCCGAGCCCAGGTGACCAATTGCCGGCCGATGAAATCCCAGTGGGTCGACTGATGTCAAGTGGTCATTTTTTAGCCATAAAGGAGTGTTAGCCTAGTGAGGATGGTTTGTTCACATCTTTAGTCCCAAACTAAACCGGTCGAAGGCTCACCGGCACTCCACGACTTACTGAAAATATGAAAACGCCTGCATGTGGAGGATGGCAGGCTGTTTGTTGAAATCGATGTAAGGCACGGTTTGTGACACAGGCGATCGCTGTTTGTTCCCGAGGCCTTGTGTGACTGTCTGATACGGCTAGCGTATGACAATGCTCAATTGTTCAACAACGAGTCTTCAAATTGTTGCGGCGCAGAGTCTTCTGGCCCACGATGCGACACGACGTTGGTGGGTACATATGGACTTGCCCTGATTGTCAGTAGAATCGGGAGCTCGTGACGGTGACACTGCCAATGCAGCCCGTAGGAGCACAACAGATCCTTCAAAGTTAGGGTGGGTATTTTTGGTCCCTTATCCGTGAGATCGACTGGAAACCGGTACCTCATGACGATATTTGACGATGTGTCTCACTGAGTGGAGGTAATCCCAAAACCGGATCAAACGGGCGATACGGTCGTCAATGTGGTGGCGCGATTTCATATGCCCGAAGCAATCATCACTGACCAGGGTCCTTGCTTCGAGTCAAAGAAATTCCGGGACATGTTGGGACAGTGAGGAATCCGGCGAATGCAAACATCGCCTTACCATCCTCAGGCGAACGGAATAACAGAAAGATTTAACAGCGATGAAAGAGTAGTTAAAAACCACGAGGGTAATTGGTAAGAAGGACTGTCGAAGATATTGCTCAGTTACCGCACAACGAACCATTCAATAACGGAGACAACACCGTTTGAACTGGTTTCCGGGCAGAAACCCAGAACGCAGCTGGACGTGTGGCTCAACGTTAAAAATAATAAACCTCTGACAACCCGCAAGCTGAAGCATCTAGATAAATTGACGGTACAACGGACGAGAGATGTTCAGAGTCAAAACAAGGCAAGATGCGGTAGACGGAACCAATCACAAAAGTGGAGACCATTCATGCCGGGAGAGCTTGTAAAAGTGAGGAGCCGTAATAGACCCAATGTGGTCGCTCCAGGGGCCATCAAATTCCAGAGACGATGTGGTGAACCGTGCATCATATAAGAGAGAATTGCAGTTTCAGAATCAATAAAGAACCACAAGGCAAATGGGTCAAAGGATTCATGTTGGCACCCTAGTACACCCAGACCAAATATTTTAAAGGAAGGCCGAGTGTAACGGAAAATGCTGGAGAAAAAAACCATGTGAATATCATACCGATCGGGCCTACCAGTTGATAGCCACAGACAAAAAACAGACGGTGAATAATTTGGAAGCATCCCTCAGCAAGCAAAAAGAGGCATACGGACTAGCTCATATGATGCAGTGGGATCTCAGGCAATCAGCGAGGTAGCACGTGTGAAGGGCTACCGATCAAGCAGTCAACCGAAACATGCGGATCAGCCAAACGGAAATAGTGCGCAAAAGAATCGAACTGATGGCCACAGGTAACCGGCCGAAACTTTTAGGCAGCCAGAGGATCAATGTTGCTGCAGCGCAGTCGGGAAAAATGACTATATAAACAATTGTACATGTTGCACGGACTTGACTTGTTTTGCCTCCCAGATACTGGTGTCCCTCACCCATCTAGCCTTCTTCGTTACGATATCACCTAATGTCCTCAAACGTCTAGCAGGCGAATCGCATGGACCCCAACCCTAAAGTCGAATACGTCCTACTTGGCCTAGTCCACTGGTCAAGGTTTTTATACCTTTCTATCATGTCATGAACTGACCACCTCGACCTACCTTCCAATTACTACCTGCCTTAGAGAACAGCGTACTTTGAGGAAGTCTATCGGTGGGCATTCGTAACACGTCCCCACCATCTTAAGCTATTTAAATTCAACACTTCTTCCAGTGAATGACCATTGGTTCCCAACACCCTACGTCTGACCTCAGCATTGTTCTCACCATACTCGGGCAATGCTACGGAGACATTGATGCTTGGATAATGACAGTCTTGGCCTGTTTTCTACCCTTAGCGGCCCTGTTTCTGAGTCCTATAAAAGAGCCGATTCACGGGAACTTGCGCCTTACTTGGGTCTTCACTCATAAGAACAATAGCGTCCGCTTATTCCAAGTCGTACAATTTATTGGTTGTGCACAAATCGATGCCACTATTATCGCATGAGTACAGAGCTGTCTGGAGAACCATTTCAATTACGAATTTAAGGAGACAGGGCGAAAGAGGACAATCCCGACGAACACCAATTATCATGATGAACTTGGATGGAAAATCGCCGTAAACATGAGCTCCGCTTCGGCTATTTGCACAGAACTGGCACACCCTTCAATGAGAGGCAATGCCGGAGAACTGTGCGGTCGACTGAGCCGAACCACGCTTTCAGATCAAGAAAGATAGAGATTGTGGGTCTACGGAAGATGTGTCTGTGCTGTAAAATTTGCCGACAAGTAGAGATGTGGTCGATGCAACCCCTACGGAGTCTGAAACGGGCCTGATTTTCACGCATACAACTTTCACGGGGATTAGATAACCGGTGGTTCATAAGCCCAGCGAACCGTTTGAATGCGATATTTACCAGGCTAGATCTTCTGTGGTTTTCACAAGATTACCTGTCACCTTTCTTGTAAATCAGCTCAATCGCCGATTCACACCATTCCGTGGGAGTCTGCGCGCTATACCTTATTACCTGGACGAGTTTGGTTAATTGTGAGTTGGGCGATTCGTCTTCGTGATTCTAGAAATGGACTTTTCGTCCGTGCAAGCTCCTCACA
The DNA here is from genome assembly GCA_948099385.1 of Fasciola hepatica. NCBI lineage: Eukaryota > Metazoa > Platyhelminthes > Trematoda > Plagiorchiida > Fasciolidae > Fasciola > Fasciola hepatica. The sequence continues at coordinate 4,351,843 of CANUEZ040000008.1, read as the reverse complement.
ATTCAAATTAGATTACAATCATAATGTAATTGTGAAGTTGTTAGAAAGTCAAAAACGAAGTTTTTTTTCAACTCTGCAATTAATTAGCTCAAAAATGCCAGGCCGGATTGGATAATCAGTGATTTGTCAGATCACAAGGCTTAACCCCTTTGGCTAGTTGACCAGTCATCTCCAGTCCGATGCAACTCGAACCAACCGCCAATACTCAATCCAGTGTAAGTTTTTGTCAACCTAATCGGCCCAACAAGGTTTGAACCTAACAGAACGCCCGAGTTCGGGAATGTTTAATTTTCGCTTTAAATACCATGTTGTGATTCCTGTAAATACGCAGTCATTTTGGCGTGCTGAGTTGTCGTCTTCTGATTTGTCACTACGGCTGGAGAGGTCGGAGTTGCGGGCTGAGATCGTGTACGCAGAATTCCCGTTCGGATCGTAGAAAAGAACTCGTGGGTTATGACAGGAGTGCTCATGTTTTGGGATTATTGGATAGAGGAGTACCGGGTACACTTATACTTGATGAGCGGGAACCACTGCAAAATCGGTTTTGCTTCCAGATGGATTTTGTCCTGTCATCCAGATTCAGTACCTTATTACTGTTATCGATGCCCTCAGTACGTTTAGTGTCAAAAGCTTTTTTTTGCAGCAGCACTAAGAGCCGTGGGTATCTGTCCAGATACTACTAACAGATTACACCTGGCGCGCTTTCCTTCCGCGTGATAATGTCAGCCACGTTGCTAATAATTACTACTGGCGCTGACGTAAAAGAAGTATCTTCTTGGTCGCTAATTCCGTCTTGTTAAAGATTGTGTTTTGCGTTCTGAAAATCTCTTATGGCACCTGCCCTTACGTCTCGATCGATGGCAGGGTCGGCACACTTGACTGCAGTCTATCGCCTGCCGTGAATGCCGAAAACGAAGATTCATTTCTTCTACCACTCCCGTCTCGGATGATGCTGGATTATATGGGAAATTCAAGAGATCTTAGCTCGATTTCACTTCCAAGCAAGCTGTTCTTTTCAGCTCCGAGATCAATGGTATCACTCTCGAACTCAGAGTCCATCGTCCGTTACTTTTAACTGCATTTTAGTTGGGTATGATCAGCAAGTGTACGAAGTATAATCCAGTTATTAGCGTAGTTGAATGGCGCTGATCAGAACGGGCACACGTGGCATACACTAGATACAATCTATATTATCACCACGAGCGCTGATACACGCCCATGCTGTCCAGTAGCACGATTTTGGGAGATTTATGTACTTACTAGGCATCTCGTAAGCTTTTTGCGCACTATAAAACGCGGACGTTGATCAACCGGGCTGTGATCGACTATTGTCATTTGTGGTGATATTCAGGAATTCTTTGTAGTGTGGGAAATTAGTTATTCTCGGTCTTCTGATTGTAGTATTACGAAGAACAGCTCGCACAATAGGTCAAGAAATTATCGTAGAAAAATAGTGAAAGCCTCTGAAAGTATGATGCTTTCTCCTGATTCTCTGTGGGACTGGTTGTTTCAGTTCAACTCAGTGGTTTGAAATCGACTTCCACTGAAATGCTCTGTCTCTTGGCATTGATAAAGTGGATTTGTTAGGTAGCTAAAGCTTACGATGCTGTTTTTCGTAGTTGCGCGCGCTCGTTAGTCTTTTCTGCTATGCGTGGACTACCCGTCCGTCGCTGTGATGCTTCGTGTAACACCTACACGATAACCAGAGCATTGCCTTCCACGACCCATGTGATGGAGAACACTGTTAATAGGGAGTAAGTGATTAGCGTGCACGTACAACGGTCAACTAACCACCGTGTTCGGCAGCGAGGGTTCAGGTAAACAATTATATGGTAAACGAATTTGGGGCGGGTAAGCGTCAAGTTAGTGATGAACACAAAATTGGAGAGTTTGCTCACTTTTCCGGGTGAATTAATCATTAGAATTACGTCGTCGTACATACAGGTGGGCCTTTTGGCTTCCACTAATCTCAGCTACTAGTGGCGTCATAGTGACATCCATCTGTCTGTCAAAGGTTTAGTGGACATTATCACAATTAGTTCAACTCTTTATTATCGTTCGGAAATTTCATTGTTTCTAGTGAAAGACTGTCAATGTCTGGACATCGAGTTGCTCGAACATGACGGCACTAAGGTTAGGGGTAAAAATGTTTGGGCCTAGAGATCAGTCTCTGAACTAAGCGCTGATTTCTTAAAGGTTATGGTGGGTAGGATGTGTTACACATGCCCACAGGTAGACTCCTTTTGGTGCATATTGCTCTCTGTCATATATATATATATATATATATATATATATATATATATATATATATATATATATATATATATATTACCGGCTTAAAATCAAGCTTGGTGCCAATGCAACGACGGAAACAGAAAAAAAAAACAAAATAACGGAAAGGTTAAGGTACGACACGATCGTAGAGAGCGGTTAATCAGCAAATGAAATGTTTTTTTCTGTGTTTTCAGCGTAGATTTTTTGATGCGTCCTGTAAGACAGTAGCTTTGATCCAGGTGATCCGACAGCCAGTTGTACGGTTCATTCGACTCTTCAGGGAAAATTTGTCGGATAAGTGTAACGCAACAGGAGGCTGCTACCCTATTTAGTGATGGGACACGCCATGTCACTGTGTTGTCAGTAGATTTATGTGACAATTTAGAACAGAGGGAAAGTCAACCAAGCGGAAAATCCCACCACATGCTAGAGCACCGCTGCTGATCGTCCACGGCCACCTATTTGGCGAGTCCACCTTATTGACGGCCAATGTGAATGTGGCTGTTCCCCTGTCCGCGGTCTGCGAATGTGCCCGTTAGGGTACAGGTCTGCTTTTCTAACATGGTTTTTAGTGATATATTCCGTCTTAGTTCATTTGTTTTCGTGTATTTATCTTGCTGCTAGTTGATAGTACAGAGTAATTACGTTACTGGTTGGCAGATGTGATATCTGCTTGCATGTCCCGGGTTGACGATTCTGCAGAAAACTTCCACAGCAGAGCCTTTTGAATATTATACTTATTTGTATTCTTTTCTGTGCAGTTAGGTAAGTGTAATCTCATTTTGCAGGTGATAAACATGTTGATGCGCTAAGATCTCTGCGGTTACAACTGTGGCAAACAGTATTGGTCGGGGAATGTTAAAAAGGTTCACCGGACCTTATGTGGTTCTCCACTTCTATTTTCAGGATCGGATATCCTTTGAAGTCATGAGTATGTCCGTTCCACGGCACTCGTGCGTAAGTGTGTACTAAAACTACTGGCACGATCGGTAAAATTCACAATTTTGTCGTCTAATTGGATAGGCTAGTTCAGGTTTGTCATCGGAAAAATCAAGGTTATCATCAAGTTACAGAATCAAACCCGGTAATGCCGTCTGCGATTTTGAGAATGACCATTTAGAGGCGCAGTTCAGTTGACGCTGCTCGACAAAAGTAGAGCTGCACAGTGGTTTGTATGTTCTCTCGACCGGGGTAGGGTTCAGCGTGAAGTAGACTATGTCCAGGAAAATAAATCCACTGCAACGAATGGGTTATCTGTTGGGTTGAATAAGAGTGTTCAGCCTTGGTGTTTTTAATCTCGTGTTTGTATATTGGTGCAGTGGAAGAAACATCAATAACCGCTGCGTTATCGCAGAAAACTGGTAATTAGGACATCGATACTTGGAGTATAGAATCACTGAAGGCCCCTATAGGTTAAGTGTGGTAGCGAGCCTAGTGGCGGGAGAGTTCTGTTTACCATCAAAGATGTACTCAATCAACTCCCTACCATTTAGCTTATCACCGTTAACGGGATTTTATCCTAATTCCTTTTCAACACCTCTGCGACAGGACGAGAAAAAGACTCATACGACAGAAGCCGTCAGGGTTGCGCCTCTGTGGAAGATCTTTTTGCAAATGACGACCTTGCCCGCTATCTGGAATGCGAGCGCTTTTGATAACAACCTCGGGACTGAAATTTACGAGGCTGAGTTTGATAGTCTGGAATACGAACATGTTTTTAATATTAGATGCCAGTCTGTGATCCTCGGATCTATTCCTCGCCGGCTGACACACGATCGGGAAGTGAATACCTGTGGAAATTAGGTTGGGTTTAGACTGAATGGGGTATACATTGGTCACGTCTACATTCTTCAAAAGATCTTCGAACCAGTTCGAATTCCGTAGGCTTACTAAATCATCATTCCTTGACTTGATAAGCAGCTTTCGACTCGTGATCCCGGTTTTCTGGATAAACCTTTTTGGAATGACTTGATTTCCAGCAATAAACTTGTGTTGTTGCAAGTAGTGCCACTGTTCCCGTGTAAACAAGTTTCAGACCCGGAGTGTTCGAAACAGTTGGACGTTCCTCTAAACAACTGCAAAACTTTCCCTGAGATTGTTTAAGATGCATTCAACATCTTCCGATTGTCTAATCCTGTTTCAGGATTTAGTTGATCCTCTGCAATCGTCACCATCACCGTCGTGGTTCACGATGTAAGCAACATGTTGAAATCAGTGCGATCTGCTTAACTGGATTTAATAATAAATTGTTAAAAAAAGAAACTGAACGTCAAGGTCATTCTAGATAGCGGTCATACGAAACCTCTAGCTGATGTCGGTCTTTTATACCCCGATTCTGGATGTCAAAATTGAATGACGGAAAAAACCAAACTGCGGTACAGTGGACAAAACCTTTCAGTTCCACTGATATGTTGGGTCAGTACCGCAGGTAAATTAGTTTGGCATGGGTTATTCTAGCATGGGAGGTGTACACATTCGTCTCTCATAAGGCAATACCATAATCATACAACTGCCTGTGCATGTGAAGTGGTAAATTTGGTAGGTCTTGACCGACTGGTACTCAACTTGAACACAACCAGCGCCCGAAATCGAGATAGTATTTAGTCATTAGAAAATATGAAGCACTTGCTGGATAAAACTTAGACATCCTTGAATCTGGGGTTTACGTATTAGGCTTACTGCATAAATTTGAGCCCAAGAAATACCGTTTACATAATATAAAATTCTAGGTTTTCTGTTGTTATCTTATTCCCCATACACATTGCGGAATCAGATAGAAGCACTTTCCAGTATAATGTCAATGAAAAAGTTGAAGAGGAACGGTGAGGTATAAAATCTTAGAGAACCGCCACTGCTGGGTTCAAATGAATTTAACAGTTCATCATACATCCGAAACAGATTGGAGTTGTAAGAGCGCGTCACATGTATTACTTTCACGTATTACTGCGACTTACTCTGAAGTACTAGATTGATCAGTTTTGATCGGTCAACTGGGTCGAATGCTTCCAGAAGGTCAAAAGAGACTATTATCACAGGAATACAAAATGCAAAGCCCGGTTCTTGCTCTTACTGTTACAGTAATGATTCTTTCGACGAGGTCGCCGGCCAAACTCGTTCAGAATTGTGTTACTTGAAAGCAGATGACCAAACATGTCTAACTAATTCAATTTTCTGCCGATCTGTAAGGTTCAAATTTGTTTGTGTATGAAGACTCACAAGTTCTGTTCCTCGCTTATCATTACCGAGATCATTAGTGTATCATTAATAAAACCCTCTATTCGTTTTTAATGATTGATTGTTCAAGTTTTATGAGAACTGCATCCCTAATTGATGAGATCTTGGAAACGGTGTGCAATTGTTTCATTTTTTGTTGGAAGTTATCAGTAGTACACACCGAATCAGCCGCCGTTGTTGAAACTTGAGCTCACGGTAGTAGATACCATCGGCTTCACAATTATTCGTACTTCTGCACTTATCCATCGGTCGACCCAGGCTTTTGGTAAACTCCATAAAATAGATTAATCCCCTTTTCGCGTACCTATCGGTAATCCAAACTTAAAGTGAGATAAACCCACAGAACACGGTGTATTTTTATTCGCGAACTCCTGAACAGTTCATGGCCTTTGACTCCGATCTCATTTCACCAAACCACTTGAAAACCGATTTGTTCTGTGGACGCATTGGACCTGTATTGTAACACTTTGTCACCCATACACGGTCCACAATGTTGACTGAAAATTACTTGCACACAGACATATGGTTACGTATGGGACACGCAGACACATTACGTATGAGACTGTGCTGGATTTATTGCAACGGGTGGGATCAAACCGAGCGATACGAAATCGGCTTTTATTTCACTTCGCATACTCTTGGTCACACACTGCATGACTGATTAAGAAAGCACCGGCGGATTATCGAACTCTGTACCCGAATACAGGCTGACTTTGATAATTTGGCTCTATCGGTTGCTCTAACAAATGCGCATGAAAATTTGTACGTTTGTTTGTTTCTGCATATATACGTGTGCGTACGTGCAGAGCCATTTGTTCTTTTCATCTGCCTGCTCGTTTAGTTCAATTGGCCTTCATGTGGCTTTTTGTTTTCTTTTCTGTATCGTACTTCGTTGTCTTGACCCTCATGATTAGGTGATTCGCATGGTAGAAGCGAAGTTGTATTATTTCCACAACCTGTATACGTAATTTTTATTTGAATAAATCATCATCTCGCCCTAACATTCCCCATAACACGCTGGATAGGGACGGATATTTACTTAATCACATACAATATCGGCAACTTTCCAGCAGCCGAATGCTGACAAACCTTACTGGGTGAACCAAACGACAGTGCACGATTTCCGAACGTGTTGTGTATAAATTCGAACTTTCAAGTATGAAAGTTTGCGAATTGTACCAGAGAGGAGTCCAGTGCTAGTTATTCACAACGAAGCCTGAATCCATTAGCTGATGTCGTTCTTTTATTGACCTCGATGAAACTGTTGGTAGGAAAGTTGGCTTATTATTCTAACTAGTGCTGTTCGAATGAAACAAAATTTCCGAAGAGTTTGCCCACATGTTCAGTTATTGTCCGCTAAGGTCTTGTATCGAGAAAAAACCTTAGTTGGGAAAATCAAAGGCACTTTAAGTCGTTATTTCCAACCTTTATATTTACGTTGCTTAACCTGATCCGACCGACCGTCACTAACTGCTCTGAATAAGCAGTTTCCTGTTCATAAACCAAACCGTCGCAATTGTTGTATAATATCCTGTGTGCGATCGTTTTCATTAATGACCAGCGTTCGTCTCTTTAGTCTGTATGGTTGGTGCATACATACATATACTTATTCGGTTTTCTCTATCTTTCAGACAACCGTGATTTGTTATCCAATGCGTTCCACGAGTTACTTGTGGTTGAGTATCAGCAGTGATCCGTTCTATCCTCCAGTCTGCTCCACATGTTGCTTATTTATTCTGACCGAATCGGTCATCAGGCGGAATTAATTTGTCAGGCAGACACAGTGATTAGCAACAACAACCGTAACGGACCCAAACATAAACATTCTGGTGAAGTTTATCACAATCATTTTGTCAGCAACATCGTTATTTCCGCCACTGGAACTTCCACCATTGTTATTACCTATGCGTACGCACATGCATGTGGTGCGCCAGACTGAAACTAGACCGTCCCACACGTGTTCCGAACCAGTCGAGTATCCAATCTCATCTTGGAGAGATATACTGGCCTGTTCCATCGAATCAGCCCGTGACCGCATGTTCGGTTCTTACCCCTCCTTTTCCATCAGATGACTCAACTGAATCGCAACTACAACACCGCTTCTCGGCCTCATCTGGTTCTTGTGGGACTGATTCACGGACGCCCGTGTCACCATGTGAATCAAATGAGACGACGTCCATACGACACATCCCACCAACATTGAACATCACTCATTCGCATTGGTGTTTTCCATCTCTTGTGCTTTTTGCGAGGAGGTTGCTTAGTGCGGCCAGTTATGCTCGTTTGACAAAACTGTTTTCCAGGTATATTCAGCAAATTGCACTGATTTTGCTTCGCGTGTTCTTCTCGTGTCGGATTATTGTTTCTCCATTTGATCATGAACATTCAGTCATTCTCTCTGTTCTCTCTTCCTGCCCTTTACTGTTTGGCGTTTCTAATCCCCACCCCAATGGGATCCCGGTTTCCTCACATGCCGCATGGAACTATATTTTATTAACTCTATTGTCCCTTGTGACTGTGGCCGACGGTAGCAGTCTGAAGACATGGACGTCGTCCCGATCTTCATCGCTCAGTCAGGGGGGGGTTGTCTCGGCGAATGAGGTTGCACGGTCCGCTGTTCGATCGCTTGGTGATGGTGACGTGAATCCAGATAATTTGTCCACAAATCTGAACGGTTTGGTGGCGTTTGAACCAGTGGCCGAAGAAAAATATAGCCAAAGTAAATACCGAGTAGATCAGGCTGTGTCTAACGTAGCGTTTGTCGTTCCCACTGCAAAAAACACCGTTAACACTACTGCCAACACCACCTCCGAAAGTTCCGCATCAGCCATACAAGATTTGGATTCCGCCGTATCTACAGCAAATTCGGAAACCTCTCATCTACCTCTTGTCTTCATCCTGGTCGTTGTCTTAGTCTGCATAGTCATATTGGCAATTTTGTTGGTAAGTTATCGACTCAGACATCAAAAATTAGCCTTCGCCCATTTCGTTAGATCATTCAGCCTGATAGTGCAAACGTTGTCGTGAAACGTGGTTAGTTGCAGGTCGTTTTGACCGCAGAGTATCGGTTGATCAAAGCGATATATACCGAGGTGTACCATGCCCGAAATTTACGAAGCCCTTGGTGTGGCCTTGTGGCTCAGCTGGTATAACGCACACAGTAACAAATCATAAACCACGTCAGTGCATGGGTTTGAATTACACCGATGCCATCGGCTTTCAATACTTGGGCAGTTTAGATGAGTAGTATTAGAGCATTTAAGTGATACTGCAGTTACATTTTAACCTGTTTACTTGTTTTAGGTGTTAGCGTATGTTTGCTCGATCTAATTGGTTTTCCGAAACGCTGTAGTTAGTGATGCGGTTAGTGTGATATTCGGAGTCAAATCTAACAAAATTTGAGATATCATTCCCTTTTGTATATTTCGCAATCGATTATGCATGCGTTATACAGATGTCCTCCATAACGAGTGCTGGATGTTGTTTCCCTTAAGTTCCAGTACGTAAATCGTCTCCATCTTGACGTCAGTTGGTTTGTACGGTTTCTTTGTGCTCCATTACCACAGAACGGTCGTAACTGTTTTATTGATATTATGAGCCCATGTGAACGAACATCCTTAAAATGGCCAATTCACGATTCCTACATGCCCTTAGAATCTGTCAGAGAACAATAACTGCTTTTTCTGTCTTACGGATTTTTAAACAGACTGCTCAAATCATTTAGTGAGGGAATTATAGATACTTCTTTCTCTTAACCATTAGAATACTTTCAGTGGCTCTCGTTTGTGCTGTATCCACGCTATTAAAAATCTACTTTCTTCCACATGCTTTGCGCATCTGTTTATAACGAAATGCCTTCAGTGTGCGTAGGCTCCTGCAGGGAGTTCATCCATCGGAGGAGACGATCGCTGTGCGGGGAAAGGGCTGTTGCCGCGCAAAGCCAGCGACGCAAGGGTGCTATATCAAGTAGTATATATTTCCAACTAACTGTCAAATCTGCCAAACTCGAATGCATAACTGAGCATGCTTAATGTATTGAACTGGTAGGCGTTGGTTGGTACATAGGGAAATCCTGCTGTGAGCAGTCAAACTACACAGTAGTTCGCCGTGCTTGATGCCATGTGCTACTGTAATTCGGGCAGGTAAACTGTATGATCCATATGCGAAAAGTCGGAAACCTCTCGGCGTGGCCTCGTAACTCCGCTGGTAAATCGCATGCGGTACCAAAGGGTAGGTGACAACCATGCGTGGGTTCGAATCTCGCCGAGGTCAACGACTTTCAACATTCGGGTCGTTTCGGAAAAAATTGTTAGATCTGACGTACCGGAATGCAAAATCGTTGAAAGCCAACCCGAATAGCTTGGCTGGGTGTTCGACCGAAAATCATTCACACCGGGTTCGAATCCTAGATGGATCTCGGTGGATGTGCACTGCTGATTATTCCTAACAATAATAGTACATCTGTACAGCTCTTCCATGGTTTTCAGTGATAAGTTCAGCGTTGTCGTTACATAATGATTATGGGAAATCTAATTTCTTATTCAGTTACATTTACCATATTACATGAGAGCTCGATCAGGTGGACCATTTTTAACGTTTGTAACCATGATAGTTGTTTGTTGTCGAACATCCTGGGCTTACACAGATGGTTCACGTCTATCTGTGGACGTGAATGTGCTCACAACTTAGATATACACCGTTTGATCAAATTAATCCGTGGGCATATTCACATCTGTTCTGTGTGCCAGTAATAAATCTCGACCATGTGTGCAAACCTTGCCTTTTTCGACTCACCACACCGCCCATTGTCCGATTTCCACTTGAGGGTAGTCGTTTACATTGTTGTGTTGGCGTGTTGAATCAACCAAAAAAACAAGCTTGTTCGCAATTTGTATTGCCGTCTAAATTTTGAATCTGTTACACACTCCTTCCGGAGAAAAAAACCATTTTCCCTAACTTTGTGATGGTAATGCATTTGTGTTCAGTGAAATGATCGATGGTACATTCCTTTGAATTGAAGCTTGCAGAGTGGCCGATTTATAGCCGGTCTGACTGATTGGGTGATTGGCCGACTTATTGATTGGTCAGAACATGTGCATCTCGACTGTGTAGATTTGAACTCAATGCATTTGTCCCGTTCCGACAACGTGCTTATTTTTTGTTTCAAACATCACGCGCTCTTGTTTCGTTTTGAGTTATAGTTATTAGAAATGGGTCGATGTGATCGTGCTGTTCTGGTGAAACATGAGTTACACAATTTCTCTCCCACCCTCACTCTGGCTGGCTGGTTGGGGTGTTGGCGAGTTTGTTGGCTAAGAGTATCTATTTCGGTCTTGTCGTAGACAAAGTTGTACGCAGGCGTGCGGGTGCGTGCATAAACTTATAACAGGTCAAAACACGCCCCCACATCCGCACAACGTTGTGCGAAATTGTGTGTTATGTAACCGATGCACGTATGTACATGCGTCATTACTACGGGGCCAGTGACTCGGCGGTTCTCTAACTTTCTGTCTATTATGTTGCCCTGAACATTTCACATATGCGTGCCAAAACTGAACATACAAAAGTATAAGGAGCAAAATCATGGGATTCATTCACAAACGAACGATAATATTTATGATAATAATAACTTTCCTTCTGTTAAGAACGATTGGACGCGTGATTAGCTATTAGAAAGCCGAAAACTTACACACGAGTCCAATTAACATTAACCACTGCTTGTTTTGTTCACGTGTCTTGAATGTTGTGCAGTTTGAGCGGAGTGACCTGTTGTGTTAGATCGTAGCATCGTGTCAAACTCGACGAAGGTTCAGTCAAAGAAAACTGTTATTACCACGGGTGATCTCACTTCATTCGGCTGTCTTTATCTCTAGAAGAGTGTTACGCTTTAATTCAAACCGTCGTTAACACAAATAGAGTTGTAATAGTTAAAAATGAATACATTTATCAATTTCAATCAGTTCAAGAATAGCAAGTCGTAAAATCAGTGGGTGAAATGTTAGGCTCCCAGTGACCGCTTTTCTAACATTTTTTGGGTTTTGAAATCGCATAATTCTGACGATCGCGACCTCCGGTCGACATGAAGCTTATTTTATTCCCATGGAGGAACTCAATTGAAAACACTAGACCCCTTGAAATAGTCCGCTCGATTAACATTATGGTGATCAGCGGCAGTCGCAAGCGCAACTTCCGACATATTTCCTTGGCGTAAGTCAGCGTGGGGTCGTTTTACTTGGGCCGTATGAGAACACACGCGGTTGGCCCTCCACGGTCTCCTCTCTTCGACGAACGTTGGTCGTAGATGCTGAGGAGATACGCCCTCCAATAACGTTAAGATTCATCCTTGAGTGCGAATTTGTGTCAAACGGTGGAGAAGTCATGGACGAATGTGTATCAAATAATTTGTATTATTATTCACTGATTTACTCAGTTAAATTTGACAACAAGTCCCAACTTTTACGGAATGGTTTGGTTTTCTTTGTCAATTTCCCACTGAACATCGCGGAACCGACGGTTTCATTTTTAATTTGAATAGGAAGAAGACATGTTTCCTAAATGCGAACATTTTGTTTACTTTTGTCCATGGCGAACGTGAAGCATGTCAGTTTATAAACGACAAGGTGAGAAAAATATAAGAGAGGACTAGGCTTGGTTGAATGATCTTACGGTGCGTTAGGAATCATCATCATTACATAGATGACGAATCTTGACTGGAACTTCCGCCCAGTATGCAGGACTGGTAGTCCTCCAACGTAAATCTTCAGGCTATCGGGGCCGGTGCGTAACAGGCTGCTTCATATTCATATAGCGATCATCTGTCATCGTCTTTATTTGTGTGCAAAGTCACATGGATATACACACACCCAGCGATCGACGCCAAACAATGAACTGCTCAGAGAGGCCCCTGGTGACATTGCGAGCAATGAGATTGCAATAGTGAGTGGAACAGTGGTGTTGGGTGATCATCGTTCCTTGGTAATTCCTACTTCCTGTTGTGTACGTTATTGCTGGAAGTTACGTAGGCAGTCCGCTCATTGGTACGTAGGTAAGAAAGCAAGTGAACAGTTATATCATCTATCTCAAGCGTGAGCACTACATACAATCGCATGTGGTCAAACAGAGCTGCTCAGTGGACAACGAGTCAACAAGCAGGTCTGACTCACTTCCGAACTTTGATTGCTTGAAACAAGTCGCTCGTGATATGGGCCGGTTCAAGGTGATGCGCCTGCGTACGTGTTTTGTAGTGGTCAGTATCAACTAACAGGTCAATAAGTGTAGTAGCCTGGGAGGATCTGATACTGATCGAGTCCCTGATTGCATAGAAACACCAAGTTGAACGCCGTCACTCATTATGGAAAGGAAGTAGAACCCGTAAAAGCATCGGAAAAATTAGGCGAGAAAAAACGTGAGTGTGAGTGTGAGTGTACTGCTATCCACATAAACTGAACAATGTTTTCGACACTCCAGAAGTAGATTTCGACTGCTCAATTGCGAAATCTAACACGTTCAGTGTAGCACAATACACTGAATGAGGTCTTCATCGTGGACTAAACTCTGATTTCTGTGAGCTGACTGTTCGCGTTGCGGATCAATGCGCATCGAAGAAATGTATCTGAAATCGAGTAGCACTCCTCACGTAATACGTGTTCCGTTCCGGTTAAATACTGATCCATTTGCCGCACCGAAATCGGTCAATACTTTGAGGACATTAGGAATCAGAAACAGAAAGCCGTGACAATCTTCTCCACAATGGCCACTTCAGAGACGTCTGCTAAAACGGACCCAACTACTGAAATTTGTGCTTGTCTGTTACCGAAAACATCGATGTTAGAAGTAATGCTGTTTGATAAGACATTTACTAACGAACCAGTGAGTGGTGATATGCGTATGTCATGCGGCTAGTCTTCACAGGTAAAACCACTTCGAGAAACAGAATTAATGGCGCAGTTCTTGTTAAGTTATTGTATTTTCTGGTGTTCCTAGCATTCAAGAAATGAAACTCTAGTAATCCTTATTTTTTTAGGTCCCAGCTGCCCTTTTTGATCGAACTGGTTTTTCACCGTTTACGCTGTTAGTCACATGCGCTGTTAAACTAGTTTTCTTACGCTCTCTGTCCATCACCAGGGATCCGCAAGGACAAATTGCTTTTGTGTGCCAGTTGTAAATTTGTGTTTCTACTCTTAACCTGTTAGCGCGTGTGCGAAATTCACTCTGATGATTTCATACGAGTTTGTTGAAGTCGTGAACTGACACAAATGTCGTTTCCCAACTGTTTCGAAGAATCCTGCCTGTGTTTCAGTTGCAGATTTACGGTTTCATTTACAGCATGAGCCCGACTGAAACTGGAAAAATCGACTCGCCCTTCTTTAAACCATCCAGCTCTCAGCATTTGGTCACAAACAAAAGCCTATGCAACACATCCACGCACATTCTTACCTTAAGTCATTCACTTCTCTACCTCTCGCCCAGTTAAGCACACGTGTGATTTCGCAAGCCATGACTTATCTTTGTGTGTATTGCGCACGGCTCTTGATTTCTCGTTTTGCTACACGGTCGTATCCGCCTCGTCAGTCTGATTCAACTTGGGGTCAAATGATTGTGCATTTGATTAACCTCGTCTAGATATGCGTTCCACGACAAAAGATTCTGAGCTCTTTCCTTTGATTTTTATCAGTTGCGCACGTATTTTTGCTCCAGGAATTTCAGCTCTGTTGTAAAGATTTATTGAAATCACACATGGAAATTCAGCTCGCTATATCACGAGACTTTGTTAACCTGGTTTAGTCCACATCTCATGCTTTCCATCGTACTTTTGTCTTGTATTTACCAAACAGTTGGTTTGTTTCTCATGCACTTTGACCACCAGTTCCAGCGCCGACTACCACCCCCTCGCTTCCATGCCATTGTTATTGTTTTTTAATGTCCTATAGTACATTTAGTAAAGTGAGTCTGTGTTATCTGCCTTGGGACTTTGGGTTCGTTTGCCTGCCAGTCGTTCAGTTACAGGACGACAATCCTGTCCATCTGATGAGAAACTCGGGGTCTCATCCTCATTCATAATAACCAACTGATGTTGGAGCAGAAATACGGGTAAAACAGGCAAATCGATCATGGAAAGAGTATCAAAATCTCAGACGTATCCCTAAAATCGTATACTATAGCCATTCTGTTTGACTGAAAAATTCTTTTCGCCATTTTTTCGCAGAGCAGATTTCGATTGCCAGGAACATTATATATATATATATATATATATATATATATATATATATATATATATATATATATATATATGGCTTGCTGCTTGACGTTAGCAAGCTACCAGTTATAGAAAGGTGACTTTTTACTTTTAAGGGCAAATTTCTAGGTTTGGCAACTCCACCCTTGACCTTTTGCAGCATTTTCTGATTGGTGGGAAGGTGATCTTTTGAAATCTATCCTTATATTTCTATATATTTATATAATTCTTTTCTCGTGGGTTCTGTATCGTCTTGTGATTTTTGTTTTTATTTGTTGTCTATATTTTTGGTTCGGTGAGTCTCCCGGACATCCGTCGGATTGACGTGTTCATGCGAAGAATTGGGTTCCACGGCAATGAGTCGGTGGGGTTGAGATTGCGTTTATTCGCTTTTCGTTTGTTGAATTAGTTAAACTCCTTGCATATCGCGAGATTGCGAATGCGATCCGACTGGACGTGTTTAATGATTGTATTTTCAAAGAATGCCTGGCTTCCAAGAACTCCCTCGCGTATCTCGTGGTTGCTTGGTTCAGAGTATAAACTTCTTCCAGATTAAACATGTATCCTTCTTGGTCGTCGTGGACGGACATTAGTGAGAATGGCTCGTGTTTTGTAGCCAGTATGTGTTTGTGCATTCTTGTGGCAACCTTCCCCCCAGTTTGACCAACGGTGCATTTATCACAGTTCTTGCGTTTCACCTTGTTTATCGCGTTTCTTCGGTTTTCTGTTGCTCCTTCGGTCTTCATAAGATTCGTGTCAGGGTCTTGGTTGGTTTATGAGCAATTGTAATGCTTTGTGGTCGGAAGAGTCTTGCGGTCGTTTCGGATGTGTTTTTGGTGTGTGGTAGTGCTATCCTTCGGCTGGATTGCGTTCCTTACTTGGTTCGTTTATGGTTCTTCGAATGAAGTTCCTTGGATATCCATTCCGTTGAAGCATTAAAAGATATTTCTCTTCTTGTGTTCTAAGTCCCATTATGCTGCGATGAGTTTTAGCTCTTTTGATCAGAGTTCGGATGCACGACTATTTGTGGCTGTTTGGGTGATTACCATTGAAGCTCTGTTTTGTCCGTGTGTTGGCTTCCGATGTAGAGAAGTCTGCGGTATGCCACTGCCGTTTCTTCTGACCAATACCTCCAGGAATGGTAGTTCTCCATTGTTCGCCATCTGTACTGTGAACTTGATGTTACTGAAGATGTTGTTGATTATTGAGTGCCTTTTTCAGTACCCGAGTTTTTGATAATTACAAAGGTAACGTCCACATATTTGATTTAGAGTTTTGGCTGAGTCCTCGGTAATGCAATTTCCTCAAAGGCTTGCTCTACAGATTCCGCAATAAACCCATAGGAGTGCCCTTTATTTGTTCGTAGACCGCGCCATCGAATTTCAAGTATGTGTGTAGACAGACCCATCAGTTCATAAACTGTTTGTATTTCCAACGGTTGGTCTGAATGACTTTCCTTGAGAAGTTTCTTTATTGTGTTTTTGCTAGGTTCAAGTCAGTTGAGGTGAAGAGCGCCGTGACATCGAACGAGACCATGGCTTCATCGTCCTCCAGTTTCCTGTTTTCCTGTTTGGCGTTGGCCATAGAGTAGTTTGATCCACGTATCAATGGCTTGAGACGTCTCCATAATTCCCTGGCAAAATTGTGCGTTATGGTTTCGGGTAAAGAGACAGTCGGTTTGAGTGAAATGCCCTCTTTAAGAACCTTCGGAAATCCGTTAAACTGTGCGGCATTTGAGGCCTCCACTCTCATCCTCCATCGTTCTTCCTTGGTAATCCGTTGCAAGTCTTGTAACTTCCTCAGGGTTGCATTGATTCTGTTTTCCACTTTGACCGTTGGGTTCATATTGAGTAGGCGGTAGTGTCGTTCAATGGTTGTTTGACTTTCTTAATCTAGTCGGTTTTGTCCACGATAACCGTCGTCCTTCCCTTATCTGCTGGTAGAATGATGTTTTTGTCCTTTTCGAGTGTACTTAGCGCTTTGTTTTCCACACTAGAGAAAGCGTTGAATGGCCGCGAGTGTGGTATAGTTGGAATTATGATTCGTCTCAACTTGCATTTCGTCTTCTCCGAGAATCTGAATGATTTCGGTGTGTGTTTAAGCTCGACTAGGTGCTCCTTCCTCGTTACATTCCCATAATTGACGTTGAGTCCCTTGTTGTTGAGTTTTCTGTCCTATTGTTAGTGTCGGAGACGACAGGTTTTTGGAGCAAGCCACATACAAATGAGTACGGGTATCGCTACCTGCGCACTGACGACGTCACCTCGACTGGCGAACAAACGTTTGCTACCTAAATGCCAAGCTCAGCTATCAAAACCGTTGAACAACACCAACCTGAGCTACAGTCAACACTAATTTTCATAAGTATTATGTACAAACCCTGATTCGTGAGGTCTCTGAGTCCGAACAGTCGTCAATGCACTTTCAAATATAAGTGCGTCCATGAAGAAAGAACAACTCACTGCCACGTCAGAATGCATCTTCCATCGCGGTGCTTCGAAAGTACAGCTCACGGCTGTATCAAACGTGAGTGAACAGAGTAAGCAGAATCGGACGAAGGTGCGTCCAGTGGGCAGTGACACGCAGCTAGCAAGGCCGGGGCCATTCAGACGAAGGAGTTGGGTGCACACCATTGGAACTATGACAAGTGTATGTGTGTGTGTGTATGCTAGTCGGTCATGATGGTTGATAGATGACACGTAGAGCAAAGGCCGTACAAGATCAAACAATGGTTGGTTTGACAGAGGTCACATGTAAACCCGTGCTGCTGTGTGTGTCTACGCAACGTTCGAGGAGAGCAGACCAAACCACTGGGCATAGATGAGAGCCTGATCCAGATCAGGCGAGCAGTGTCTGCGTGGTACTTGAAAGGGGGCACAAATCATTCTTCATTAAAGAGGCAGAGAGAAACTCTTTTGTGCAAACCTCCTCACCACAGCTCAGGCGTTCGTCACCAGTCGCCGTCTCGTCAGAAAGACGTCGAATTCTCGCTTGGACACTTGATCGTTAGGCTCGTTCAGCACTTCAGCTGGCAGCACGTTCCATAGATTGGTCACCCTCCGAGATAGACGGCACGCCAAAGTTAGACCTACTGAATGATGCTTCTTTAATGTGAGCAGATGCTCTCGCATGTGGTCGTCATCGCGGATGTGGAGATCTGCACGTAGTTGCGATTCAAAGTTGCCACGGATAACACGTCTGGTGAAGATCAGGGTACTTCGGACTAACCGATATGCCACTGGAAATAAGCCGGTAATCTGCCGTGATTCAACAGCAAAAGGGCTTGTGCCTCCCTGGACTATTTCCATCGTTGATGCTCCCGCAGCCGTACATGGGAAGACCGCAGGTCCCGCATATTCCAGTGTAGATCGTACGTGGGGGGCGTACAACACTTTGGCAGCGACGAGGAAGAGCTGGCCAAATGACCGGCGGTAGATCTAAGTACACTCCACGTGGATGCACAGGGTTTGTCCGTGTTGGTTTCGATTTTCCCTGAGGGAGCCACAATCACACGAAGGTAATTTTCACAAGCAGACTGGCGAATGGAGCATCACATACGAGGTATGTGCCATTACTGGACTGTCTTGATTGGTAGGGACCATATACCAAACCGTCGTTCGAGGTCCTTGATGAGTTTATCTGCCTTTGATGTGATCGCACGCCAGATCGGCTCTGGATCAATGTTTCCTGATCCAGTTGTGTGCCTAGTGGATGAGTCGATTTGGGTGTGCGTGTGTGCTTCTGGTACAGGGTAATTCATCTTTCAGTATCTGCGCCCCGCTTGCATCACAAATATATCTGAAAAACCGAATGAGGAGATAATGGTTTTCAAAACTGAAGCCGTACTGCGTGAAACTCTCTGTTTGTCCAACAAAACGATCCAGTGTGAGCCTTCTCATTAATTTCGTTTCACCAAATGTATATTGACACACCTTTGTGTATCTCAGGTATCACCTTCAGAACCTCTTATAGCATTTTTTTGAGTGTTTCTCGACGACCTGTGGAGATGTACTTATCACCCCATTCGGCCATCTCGCTACCGTCTTCACTGATTTTTCGTCTAATCTGAGCATCAAAGCCGCTTGGTATTATCGGCACTACTTGTGCTTTGGTTCCCGACGGATAGTAATGCGTGTATGGCCTTGCTGCACCTGTTTTAATCCAGTCTGATGTTTTTAGCTTGGTCAGTCAAGCAGTTTTATTTTTTCAATTCAGTTCAACCTCTTCTTAATTTTTGTATCCTATGAGCAAAGCTGTTAGGCGTTACTTAGTATCAACGGAATACAGTGTATGGTGCGGTGCCTTAATTCCCGAAACAATAACCTTCCTGAGTGTTCAGTTTTCAAAACAGTTCTGTTTGCTCGAAATGAATGTTGACTACTGGGGCAAACTTTCTGGGTCTGTGACCTTGATTTTGAATGCTTTCTAACTTATCCAACAGACGTTTTGGTGTGTTTACCAAAAACATGCTCGACGTCCTATCGTGGCACGACAGCAGGACGCCGACCGGGATCTTGAAGCGACCAAAGTAATAGGAGACGAACAATCAACTGAGGGGGACCGTACCGTCGGATTCTCACGAATTCAAAGCACAGAGAACCAGGATCTCCCAGAGAGTCCTGACAACCCAGCCTCAACTGCCATAGACGTGCATTTATTGAAACCGTGCTACGCTTGCTTCGATTGCTGCCTCCCGGCGGAAACGTGCGCACGTGCAGCCACTGATCTAACTGTTCTTCCCTCGAGCGCAGCCATTTGCCCGAGTTTGGATGATTCTGATCTGGGTACCGGCACCGCGAAAGTTGATTCACTACCCTCAAGCAGCGCACCGGTCCCAGTTCCATTTGGCAAACTCAAATCGGCTCCTCACAGTGTGACTGATCTTACATGTGCTGAATCGTCAGTTTCTCCGTCGCTTGCATCGCGACGTCGTGCGGTACCTCCTCCACCGCTGTTGCACGCTGTGATACCGTCCATTCTCACTACAAACCCACCTATTCAAACACGTGCCGTTCCCGTACAGCCGTCTAAACACTCACCCTACCATCCCGAATCTTCAGGTGACGCCAACTGGTTCACTCATTCGGACTGTCCCTCCTCGGTTGCTACCGGATTGGGTATGATTGCCACTACCCCGACTACCGTGAGTGGTGGCCCAGTGGCTTGTATGTGCTCCACCCACACGGCCTTGTGTGCGTCTGCGGGCCCGATGGATTCTACACACGACTCTATAGCCATTTCCCGTGGCAAATTCATGCCACTCCGTTTCACCGCTTTGTCTAGTCCGGGTGTAGCGAGTCGTGCGAAATTCGGTCTTTCTTCTCAAGACTTTGCGAAAAGTGCATCACCTTCGTTGACCAAGGTGCATTCGGCCCCACTGCGTGCCCGAACCAGAGGACTGTTAGAAAGGTGAGTTTTTGATCCTGTCCTTCTACCTAGATTTTTCATGGTTGCTTCTGTGGTGTTAAATTCTCATCTAGTCGTTTTCCGATTAGGCTTTACCGACGGATATTGGCAATTCTCCCGTTTTACTATGACGTAATTAGTTTTAAAAGTGGATTCGTATGTGTTCTACAATTTTGGTAAGACCGAATATGATCATTTTGGCTAAGGAACAGACACATCCTCCCACCATGCATTATACTCACTTTACCGTCCCAAGTTATCATATTCACGAAAATTGTGCACGGTGTTGGTCGTATGCATCATGATCAATAGTGAATTCACTTGAGAAATTTCATTGTGTCTACACTTCTATATTAACTTTCCTCAAAATCTTCCGAAATGAGTGCGTTGAAGTGAGCATTCTGACATGATACTGTCTTCTCTAATCTTCAATGCCCCCTGTCAAAGTTGAATCTAACCGGACAATTTTCTGACTATTTTCAAATCTGTCCTCTAACCCCCTCTCTGATATTTTACTTTCGACCATCTAGCCGACGTGGATCGCACACGTCACTCACCTTATCCTTGTCTCCGTCTGTTGAAATCCCGTTGGCCCCATGTTCTGCCGGGTTGATCCCCGTCGATTGTGATGCTCGCACAGGAGCCACTCTGGACGAGACTAGTGTTTGTGTCGTATCCGAAATGGCCTTACCATCTGAATCGCGACCTAGTTCCGTCGCTATCCATTCTGAGAGCCCGGTTTGCCCGGCCCAGTTGGCCGAATCGTCACCCGACTCAGCCGTGGTTTTAGCGGATCCCGAGCCATGTCCACACGTGACATTGGAATCTGCTAATCCTGAATTCCAAGAGTTTAAGGATCCCGGTGAGCAAGAGTCTCATTCATCACTAACTGGAAAAGACTTATGCGACCCCATGAATGTGTGCCTCGCTCAACGGCTAATGCATCCACTATGTTATTATCTCCACCATCATCATCACCATCATCGCCATCATCACCACTATCACTATCATTATCGACATCACCAATTACATGGAACTTATTACCGAACAGATAACAATTTACCTTGTCCTCATGGCAGTCAGTCGTGTCAGAGGAGTCGAGATGTCGAACAGCTGATGAATGCCTCCCAACCAATGACCTGTGAAGAAATGCTAATCAAATTGCGAGACAACTTCTCCTCGTTGTCTGCGGAATTTTGGAACATACCAATGAATCACGCAAGCAAAAAGGATCTGCCGATCTCCGGGATCGGTCAGAAAAATCGTTATCAGTCAATCCTTCCAAGTGAGATTTTTCATCTGTTATTCTGGTGATCGTCGTATGCATGTGTTGGTGAATATGCGGGTACAGATTTAGTCAGTAATTCTCATAGTTTCGTGTGTTTTATGGTCGTTTCATAGGTCTTGATCTATTAGGTTCTAAACCACCACACGTCGATTTCATCTTTCGTCCAACAAGGTTTTCAGCGTCAGCTTTACGATTACCCACTGGGAAACTAATCGCTCACCCGCGATAACCAACGCCGGTACTTCGTACGCGTAGCTTCGTAAAATAATAAAAAAAAAACTAAAATCAACTGGTTGCATTTCGCATAGTCCTGCTACTATGCAAATTCAGTAAAGAGCATATCCGAAATCGATGAACGGAGCACACGTGACTGTCCTTTTTATGAAGAGTGGTTTTAGAATCATTTCGTTCTATGGGCCAGTGTTGTTATATAAGTGCACAAAATCCGGCTTTGTGACTTAGTCACATTTTCCTTACAAGTTGCCCTGGTTTTTCTGATTGGCTCTCGTGGAGCGTAGAGCCGTGATGCGTTTTTTTAGCTTATTCAATTTCCCCCACTCCCGAAGGTCGGAGCTGTTTTTTACCCTGCACGTTCCCAAGTTGCCGGTAGGAGAGCGACCGCATTCTCCTGTCTAGCCCTGAATAAAGTAGCTTTCGGTTCACTGAATGAACGGCCGCGAACGATCAGCAGTTGTGACCGAGGATATGATGGGATTTTCCGCTCGGTTAGCGTTCCCCACTATAAAACGTCACATCGATCTGCTGACAGCACTGTAAAGTGGCGGGTATGGCCCGCCACAAAATAAGGTAATAGCTCCTTGTTATGTTCCATTTACCCGATAAGTTTTCCCAGTGGAGGCGACCGAACCGTACAATTGGTCCCCGGCTCATCTGGATCAACGCTGCTGCCTTGCAGAACGCGCTCGGATGAACAGAGGATAGGAGCACATCCTCGAATTAATAGGCCTACTCTGGACTGAGCAACCAAGTGGTACAATAGCCCACACTAAACATAACCTCGGAAGATATATCTATTACAATAATTGACTGCTCTCTTACATCCTACACAACAACTTATTTCCCCGACACCTCGCTCATCTCCGGTTCATTTCCAACGAGAACTTCGGTCATCGTACTAGCTGTGGTGCATCCGGTGGAAATCCTTGCAATGAACTTTTTTATCCTTCCTCGACCAGGTTCTAAGTCCCACCGAACCCACCAGTACCATGCCTTGTCCTCGCTGCCCATTCAAACTAACCACGTTCAACGTGCGAACGCTGATGCATACAGAGTATTAGGCGGGTTTAGCTTATTCTCTTGAGAGAGATTCTCATTTAAGACATTAGTTTCATTCGATTGACGTCCCGTTCGAACCCTTGTGTGAAGTTTGATTTATACCTTTTCTGGGGACACTGAACCGGCGGTTTCTGATCTTGCTAGTGCTAGCATAGCGCTCAGCGCAAGGGCTGAAGCGGTTCTACTAGAATGGATCCCAGTCGACAGCCGGTTATGCGCAAACTCAGGAGTGAACAGTCACCCACCCGATAAACACAGGTTATTTGTCGTCTCGGATTTTAAACCCACTGATTGAAGCCCACACGCAGCCATAAATAATTTCTACCAAAAGCTACAAGACCTAACTCAAATCGAGCCTGGCTGATATTGTGATTTCAGCAGGAGACTTGAATGCTTGAGTAGGTCGGCTGTCATCAAGCGAATCGCATTTAAGAGGCCCCTTTGGGTTTAGTTCCTGTGATTTGAAAAAAGGGGGTCGATTTTTG
Source organism: Fasciola hepatica (assembly GCA_948099385.1). NCBI lineage: Eukaryota > Metazoa > Platyhelminthes > Trematoda > Plagiorchiida > Fasciolidae > Fasciola > Fasciola hepatica. Next base: position 4,328,625 of record CANUEZ040000008.1, on the reverse strand, counting down.
TCTCGGTACTCTGAATCCGAAAAGTAGGTCGATAACGAAGCACCAGCGAAGAGAAGGCAAAACGCATGCAGTAATCAGCTCTCATGTGACAGACCAGAAGATGTTCCTTCACGGGTTCTTTGGTCACGTTCCCGTGCTGGGTTAACGCCCTAATGCCTTGTGGGTGAGACATTTGAGTCAAGGGCTCCGGTTAGGGTTCCCAAAGAAAAACCCCTTCTGTAGTGTGGACAGCCGCGAAGTATGATGTGCCCAGAAATCTCCAGCGGTCGATCTGGAAACATTCATTATCTCTCTGCTCTTCATCCTTTGCTTACCAATTCTGATTGCGTACGAGTAGCCACAATGAGCCGTGACTGTGAACTTGTAGCTGTTGGAAAGGGTAGCAAATAAAATATAGGGAAGGAAAGAGAATCTACTCCGACCTAAGCATCTTCTTTACTTAGCTGATTTCAACTTCCGCACACCTTGCCAAACGGGGCAACAGGCTGCCCCAGATAGGATTCTTGAAACCGAAACACGCATTCCAGACCCAACTTCTGTGTTAACCCCTCCCACCATAGATACAAGCTGGGCTTCTCGTTTCACGGTTCGCGTGTCGGGCGATTCGGTGTCTAGTGCTCGTGGTCAGGCTGACGTTGGTATCGCCCTGAGCGTGAAGGCTGAATGTGCACTGCTCGACTGGATCCCAGTCAGCAGTCATCTGTGTGCAATTCGGTTGAATAGTTCTGCGCATGTCAGCAGCTCATTTTTTTACTGCAAGCCGCGTGCCGTTGAAACGTTTTGACTGGTTGATATTTCACAACATGATAATTGGCGCACAAATTTTCAGTTGCAGTATGCGCAGTGGCATCCTTGGCAGATCGAGTGAATTCAAAACTTCTGTTGAATAATTAACCGCTTCAGCCACTTCCACAACAATGTCGATGAACTTGTATGTGACTGCCTCGCTTTGAATGATAGATTGAATAATATTGTTAAGTTTGTGGACGTTCTTGTTCTTGACCGCAAGAATAACTCGTCCATTCAACCAGTCGTTATTCTTATAATTGTTTTGAATGTTGGGAAATCGGAAACATTAGCGTAGCTTACTATGCTTTTACTTTCAAGAGATTGGGGCTGTTTTTCAAAAATACATATTTGTACCTGTCAAAAGTATTACATCTATATACAGCAGGCGCACGGTCAGTAGACTTTGTTGGTCGGAATACGGTACTGTAATTGATAAGTGTTAATAATTAAATGGGAAAAAAGGTACAACCAAGTGTCTTTAAGTTTCTGAGTAACGTACAGATCAAACCGTCTGCATGGTACAGTTTGAAATGTGACTACGAATGACTCGCAGACAAATGCATAATTTGATGCTCGAAGCTGATTGGTTGGTATAGTCAGTTCAAGGTCAACGGGTCTACGTGTCTGTGTATGTATGTATTGTAAGGCAACTGCCTAGTCGCCCCGTGGTGGGTTCCTGTGGAAGGATCAAACAGGTGGACACATGGGCGTGCGTGCGTGCTTAAGTCAGTGCACAGGAGAATCTGTTTGTGGGATGAACCAGTAGGTCGTCGTGAATCTCAGCGTGTGTGCGTCAGTGGTCCCGGAACCGAAATCCATGACCATGCTTGTGCGCGTGACGGCGTGAGAGGACAAATCATCATGGGCACAGTTTCTATATGAATGCTTACCATAACCCAGCCAAATCTGACTGCAGTAAGCACGCGTGCACGCACGCACCTGCGTTGTGACAAGATGAGATGAGGTAGCTGGATCGGGGTAAAGTTGCTGTCGGAGGATTGTTGATAATAAGCTTCAACGAATCGCACATAAGGTAATCATCTCATCAACAAACATTAGTCAGTATCGCTCAGCTTGTTTCTCGCTGTGATGTATTGTATTTAGGGAGGGAGATGCTCAAAAGGAAGTTGTTACATAAATAGTATGGTGTTGAAGGGGTGTTCACAAATATATGCATTTTGTCCTTTAACCACTCCTCAAATTAAACCTGATCAAGCGGATCATTCAGTATCCGATATTATGACCCATTACTATCGAAACGGTTCCGTGGAATCAAGCTAATAACGTCTATACCATAACTGATTCTGATAAGCGTTGAATGACAAATTAGGATATCGTGGTCTTGTATCGGTGAGTCGTATTCTAAGTTGAGCTATATACATATTAGAATTTACAAGGATAATCATAATGACGTGGCTCATAAATTGTTCCAAAGGCACATTGTAACTGTCCATCAGTAAAATAAGTCTTTGGTCCTTGGTAGTCAGTGTATCGTTCCAGCGTCTTAGTCGCCCCTGCAATATGCTCCTCAGTATACAAACGCCACGGCTCTCATAATCAATTTCAGTTTACTGTCAATTTTTGAAACACCTCGGATTAACACTTTTGCCGGTCAACAAAGGTTTTATTTTTCGCCGGATAGACTACAGCAAGACATTTTTTTCAACTGGTCTTTGCATTTCTCACGCCGGAACATCTTTCACCTACTTGTACAAGGTTTGGAAAAAAATCTATTCCGTCATCATTGAGTTTTCTGTGCTACTGGTGGTGTTGCCATGCATGACCTCACAATTCATCAAAATTTGACACAAAAACGGCGTACTAGAATCGTGATTACTGTTCACAACAGCGTCCGCGTTACCTTGACAAGGGAGTAATTTCCAGGTCTTAGCATGAGATGGAAACCCTTCCACCCCCCAGTCGGCGGAAGTCTGTATCGTCATTGCTGGTTACTCCAGGAAACGCTCAATCAACAGGGTTAGAACTCACCAGACCCATTGACCCAATGATTCTAACTGATATCATTTTCGTGCGCAAAACTGCACCCGGAGATGTTTGTTTATGGGGTGGGGAGGAAGGGGGGGGTAAAATTCTAGTGAAAGTGTTCCTTACTCGGCTCTGGGGCGTGTATTGCATGGCGGGAGGTATTCGATGAGGAGGTTTTTCTTGCTCATCAAAAGAAGTTCCTGCAGTGAGATTATTTCAGTCAGGGAGGTTGCATTCTGGAGGAGACTAATGTATATGGTATCGTCATTATTATTCGATGTGGTGCGGTAGCGATACATTGCTCTTCATTAACATTTTAGAGAGAAGGTGAAACGAATAAGGCATGCCCTAATTCACTCAGTTGGACGATACGAAGTGGTGAATACGTGCAGCCGTTTAAATAGCTCGTTTTCACACCAGTACCACAGCAAGATTGATCTTCGGACTAGCTGAGCTCCTTTTTGATCGTCGCGGGATTCCTCGGAAATAGTCCTTGCTTCTTATTCGACCGGCGGCTCTTGTTTAGTTGACACAATTCTGTTCATCACCGTTTCCTGTTGCCACAAATTTGTTCGCTACGATTTGAATAAAGTTTTCGTTTTTAGGAGGCAAACTTTTCGCACAGCAAAAAAAAATAGAGAAATGGCACAGAGGTCACTCCACGGAATACGTATTCTGACCGCTTATATGAACATGCATTTTCAAATAGTTTGACTTGATCGAACACAACAAAAGGAGCTTCTCTGCTCTGTCGAAGTAGTAGATCGATTAGTTCTGACTAACCTGTGGTCCGAGTCGACTGCTCTCCGAAGTTCCCCGAAGTCCGTCACCTTAGAGAGCAATATGATTTCATCGATGCAGCCATGGCGTGAAACTAAACCGGCATGGTAGTTCAAGTCACTTACTGGAGTAAGTACAGGGATTACTGCAACTCCTTGAGTTTTGATTGTAGTGCCCATAAAACCTAAGTCACGACAGTTTTCATCGGCTTCACGTGCATACATCAATGTGAGACGAAATTGCCGTATGCACAATAATAATAGTGAACGGTTTTCATATTTGTGATGTCGTTCATTCTGCTAGGTTAGTGTTTTTTTTGTTGTTGTTTGCGACCTGGTAGTTTAGCACGACAACTATGTCACGTTTGTCTCACATTCCCGAACTGCGTCACCATTTGAGGATATTTTCCAAGAAAACGATCTGTCAGCTAAGATAAGGTTCTGTTTGTGTAGAATAAAATAAACTGGGAGACACATACTATCGTTTTCCACTAATGTGACGTCCGCACATTTGTATATTTTCCCACAGCGGGTAAACTTTTGTCATATTTCCTATTTCAGTGACTTTTTATCTTAAAGTCAGTGATAGTCGAATAGAAAGCTTTTCGTTTACTCTCTATTCTCATCTTCCGGTGACTTGACACGGTTGTCACTATTATGATTAACTCCACTCCAAGCACTGTCTCATCTTCCTCCTGAGCACGCAATGCTCAACCGATGCGTCCATCAGCCGCTAAATTCCTCTTCATCTGGACGTTCGGTTGTAAACGGGGAATCGCGATATCAAATGAGACTAACGCTTAAATGCAATAAAACTCGCTCATGAATCGACCCTGCATTCTGCCCCCTCTCGTCATGAATAACCTATCAAAATACATGACCAGAAGATGTAGAGCTTGATTTCACCTCAGTTATTCATCTGTATATTTATAATGTCCATTATGAGAAGGTTTTCGGTGTGTGTATCTCTGCCGTGCTGCACTTAGGGTGTTTGGTGGATACTCCATCATGTGATGTCCTAAAAATTGGCACTAGCCACCCTTCTGTGGTGAAACCTTGGTGATGTGTGTTGCTATAATGACGTTGAAAGTTTTGTAATCACACAAAATCATTATTTTTTCATGAAATTTCGGTAGCTATTGGTTTTTGGAATTCTAAAAATGTCTGGCATCAAACCATTTCATTTAAAACGCGATCCTTTTCTCACATTGGTATTGAGCTAATCGTTTTTGGATTCGCATGCCATGTAATCGAATCCATTGTGTTGTATCACTGCTTTTTATGAAGAATGTGCTATTCATTTGTCTTGTAATCGCTTTGTTTTTTGGTTTAATTCAGTTTAATCTTTCAGTCATTCGCCCGTTCGCTTACCCGGATGAGCGTTTAGTTCTTTCCTGGTTGGTGCAAGAAACGTGGTCTATTTGTTCACACGATTCTTTTTACTTTAACTGATCGGGTTTTTTTTTGAAATTCTCGTCCGTAAACCATTCCGCCAGACCGAGCTGACACGCAGACACGGAAACTAATTACTCTGAAAAATCACAAGGACAACAAACGGAATGCCGCACATGGTCAGCTTTATACCACTGTCATTTCGCGTGTTCCTAATTGTTTCTCTGATGCTCGTTGTTTTTTTCTGGCACCAACAAGGAGCGTCAAAATGTTCGTTGGTCCTATGCTCTGACCAGATTGTGTAAAGCTGAAATTTCGGATAAATTAAGCGTCACCACGTCACACACGCCACGATAAGTCATTTCTCGGCTTCCAGCTATGTGCCATTATAAATCGAAGCGTCAGTACCCTAATTCGTATGATCTGAAGTCCCACTGTCCTTTTAATCATTTCCACGACTTGTTCGCTCAGCACGAGTGGCACGACAGGCTGGTGCGCTGGTCATAGTGTGGGAACAGTGCAAATTTGTTTCTGTCTACTACACACCATTTTTCACTTCTATTCAGTATAAACTCAGAACAATCGATTTTTTTTCAAATGTCCTGTTTTTCTTCACTTTGCACACGCGTGTTCACGCGATAGATTTCGCCACACGTGTGGTTCTGCCCATGATCAACAACGATCCGGCCACGAGTTATATCAACGCGAATTACATTCGAGTGAGTGCATTTCAATTGCTGGCACAAAAGTTGATTTTATATACTGAGTTCTAATCAACCGCTTTGTTGTTTGTTGTTCGTTGAAACTGCCACTTTTGCACAGCCAAGACGTCGTATGAGTGTTCTTCATCAGATTTTTTTCTACCTCTTCGCTACGTTCTGAATGATCCAGTATTTTACTGTGTATGTTTGTTATGCGATCACCACGAGACTGCGTCTTCACGTGATATGATAGCTTCCCTTCATGACCAGAAGAGACATGCTGAATGATGCCTTTAACTGGGAGACGCAACCACGCCTGACAGGTCAATTGGTAGTGGCCCAACGAAGTCCAATCTCTTCGAGGCAGTTATCGGGCAACGTCTGGTTCTAGCCACTATACAGTGTTATTACCATTGTATTAAATCGAGCCTGGAGTCAGGTATGTTGCCAACACCAATTCGGTTCATTCAGCCACCAACTTCGCATTTTCGTGCCTCCACGCGGCATCGTCCAGTTGAGAGCAGAATGAAGAGAAGAAGCATAAAGTAAAGTAGAGTCGAAAGGCGGAAATCACGAAGACAAAGTAATAATCCGAATGCAACTATGCCACTGGCCGCGACACCTAGCCACGACAGTTAATGTATCCAATCATCTTGTAGGCGGATTTCATGAACCCTAGCCCGGGAGTCTTACACGTCTTGTTTGTTGATCAGAAAAGATAAAAGATACAAGTTGCGAGATGCAAGCATTTCTTATCTTCTCATTCGTTTACAGGAGATATGCTAGTTCGTAGACGAACGGAGCACGGACCAACACAATAAGAACATTGTCCGATTATTCCCACTGAGCACGTTTAGAGAACACCATGAGAATAGTCATTGTCGAGCAAATTAAAAAAAGAAGTTCGGTAGATCTGATTGACTAACAGCAAGGTAAACACAAATCGTGGGTCAACAATTTCTGCGCGCACAGTAGGGGTCCAAATCTGCGTAGCAATACAGCCCCAAAAGGTTAAGAAATTTGTGTTCCGACTTTGTGCAGTCCCTTGGAACGCTTGACTCAGATCGATCTCATGATCAGGTGTTTCGCCGTCGATGAAGCCGGATTTCTCGTGATCATTTGATTTCCGTGCGAGGGATGATTCATCCACTTAGCAAAGTCCAGTGATCAAGGATTTCATACCTTTTTGCCATGTCATGGACTGACCACCTTGACCTACCTTCCAATCTACCTGTCTGGGAGAACAGTGAAGGCCAAGGAAATCTATCGCTAGGCACGTCCCGGCCACTTTAACCTGTTTAGACTCAGTACTTGTTCCATTGACTGACCACAGTTTCCCATCACCCTACACCTAACCTCTGCACTACTGATACGATGTTTCTACCATATTCGGGCAATACTACTGAGACATTGATGCTCGAACACCGACAGTCTTCGCTTATCGTCTACCCTAACGGCCATATTTCTGAACCGCATAAAAGAACACATCCAACCACCGCAGCATACACTCGACTTTCAATAGACAACTGAATGTCACACCGGCGTCACAGATAATTAAGGTTGACCAAAGATAAACACTTTCTGTATACGCGATGACACCTCATCCTTTGTCTGGCCACTTAGTGAAATGTAACTGCCCAGATAACGAAATATTTTTATTTCAGGTAGAGCTTCCCCTGACAAGACACACTTTTGATGTAGAGCCAAACCAGTCTTGCGGCGGCATTTTATATTTTGAAGGCGCAAAACGCATCCCAAACATTGCTACGCTGTGAGCACGAACTCGGCTTCGGCTGTTTGCATACAAGCACTAGAAAAGAGGAACGAATTGCACTGCACACCCTTCGACGAGAAGTAGCGCCGGAGAACTGTGTGGTCGACTGAGTGGAATGCTGCTGTTAGATCAAGGGTGACAGGAACTGTGGGCCTACGGGAGGTGTGTTTGTGCTCTAAAGTTTATCGAAGGGTAAATATGTGGTCGATGCAACCCCAAACGGTTCTGAAACCGGTTTCATTCTTACGCGTACACCTCTCGTTTGCGTTGCATAATCGGCGTAGAATAATTTCTTGAAACAGGTCGGATGCGATACTTACCAAGCTAATTTCTCTGTGCCTTTCGCAAGGGAACCTCACACCCTTCTTGTAAGTCGGCACAGTCACTGATTCGCCCTATTCCATAGGAATCTGTTCGCAATCCCAGATTACCTGGGGGAGTTTTGTTATCTCCGAAGCCAAAGCTTCACCTCCATCCTTGAACAAGGATGAAGACAAACCACCCGGTCTATCTGCTTTGTACTTCTTCAGATCACTCGCTCCCCGAATAACAGTTTCCGATGAAGAAGTGATATCTGCCTGCATCGCTTCCGTTGCAAGTGTTACCCGAAGGTCCGCCGTGGAAGTATACTAACTAAACTGCTATTTACGGCGTTTTGCTGTGCGTTCTAGATGACGTTCCTGAAAATTTGTGAGTCGTCGAATTCCTTGACTAACTCACTCGCACCTGGTTTCCGTGGATTGGTACTTCTAATTAAACGTCTAAGGCAGCGACGATTTCCGATAGCTGTGGCGTTCTTCAGTTCCCTTCATTTCACAACCCACCACTGTTCATGGTCATTTCTGAAACTCCTAGTCGGTTGAGATCTCAGGGACTTGCGCAGTTCATTGAATGTGACATCAGGAGGGATGGATCTGCGAGCATCTAACAGCAATTTATATCGAAGATATCCATCGTTTATGAAGCCTATATGAATCGGAGTACCGTGTTTCATTGGAAGGGGCGTGGAAGGCTGCTTTGATCTGCTACCAGCGTTCATCTGGGTCCTGCATATGCGGCTGCGTCGATAACCTTGTGAAAATCTTTGTCTGGTAGACAGATCGTTGGTTATCTTCTGGGTGCAGGTACCCGCCCCACAAGTACAAGAACGGACAACGAAAAGGAGATAGTAAATAAGAACAGACTTTTCTGGCTGCTTTCGTCGCACTCACGTCCGTAATTTTTTGGGTTTTGTCCAATATTTATGGGTGCTATCATCATCCTCAGCGATCGAGGTGTTCTCTTCATTAGGGTGATGCACGTAGTATTCGTCCGTTTCCTTCAGCACTGTCGTAGGGTCTTCTGGGTCTTCATTCACGTCCAGAAGTGAAGTGAACAAACACACTTGATTTCATCACCGAAGCGATATCGGAGCACAGTAATTTGATACTCCTTTGGTTCCGAAAGTAACCGAATGAGTGCAGCGAATTCTTAAAAATTCTCTTTCCTTAAACTCCATTCTTCAGGCAAACGTTTTCGATCTGTCATTTGCAGTTGCACCGGAAGCGCCATTGCCATTGTTCTTGACATATTCATATGCAAGCAGCTGCAGGGTTCTTCCGACTCCTCTGACACCATGTTCTGATCAGTCCCACTTCCTCTAGTGAAAAGATTGTTCTGCCTTCGAATTATGTCGATTTGTTACACAGATATAAGCAGTTTATGTAACATAATAGTTGACACGAGTCGAAACCATAGTACAAAGCGCATTGATCCGGAACGCTTCCTATAACGTGGTCGTGTGACTGGTTCTTTTGGTTTCGTCTCCGATTGACTGATTTTGTCAAGGCCGGTTAAAAAAACTTCGCCATCGATTAATTGATTCCGTTGCGTTCGGTTAAAACAACGTATGGACACTGATTAGTTGATTCCGCTCCGTTCGGTAAGTGCGACTGTTGACGACTGATTAATTGATTTCGTTCCGTTTCGTGATGGCCTGATTAGGCCATCGATTTTAGGCAGACAATGATCTGCTGTCTGCTGACAAAACTAGGCCGTCTATCGGTGGGTCATCCGATACCCTCACACCTACCCCACAATTACAGGAGCGGACAACGAGAAGAACAAACTGTTTTTCTGGCTGTTTCGTCGCGCGCGGAGCGGCCAGGGTCGCAGCGTTTGAGTAAAACACTGCACACGGTAGCATTGCTGATCCGCCCCTTCACTGGGGTACAAATGTCGTGGTGGTGGCATAAGTGACGCAGGTTCATGGTAGTCAGTCTGGTCTTCGCTATTCGTGATACGATCTCCTCCCCAACACCACCTCCAGCTGTACTGTAGTTCCCGATGTGCCTAAAGCCATTTATTGGTTCTAATCACTCACCATAAGAAATAAGAGCAGGCACGGACCCATGCAAGTCGTGTAAGATTATTTTGCGCCTAGGTGGGGGTGATGCACGTCATATCTAGATACCTCAGTCGCTAAGCTATGCGGAACGTAATGCTTGGACTGGGAGAGACAGTTTATCGGTAAAAAAAATCTTCAGTGGACGGATGAAGCAGTGGCGCATCTGGGGTTTCTCTCAGTAATGATAGAAGTGATCGCACTTCATTGGGTAGCCGTAATCCACTTTAGTTGAACAGTCCCCAGCTTAAAGGTTATTACCTTGTCTACGTTCCGCTTGCTCCATGTTGAACATGAAGCTGTGGACTAAATACAAAAGATGCATCAATAATTAAAGCATTATCGAAGGCAGAACACGAGACCAACAACGACCAGGTCTCACGTGACAGATTAGAAGTTACTTCAGTGACGTTACCGTGCTGGATTACTGTCCCACTGCTTTGTGAGTCAGACTGTTGAGTCAAAGGCTCCGGTAAGGATTCCCAAAGAAAACTCATTTTGTTGTGTGGGTTACCACAAAGCTTGATTTGCCCAGGAGTCTCCAGCGGTCCCTCGGAAAACGTCTTGTGTCCCTTCTCTACATCCTTCATACCCTAAATCAAAATGGATGAGAGAAACCACAAAAAGTCTTTACCGCAAACTTATGGTAAGGATAGCAACCTCGATATAGGGAAAACAGAGAATCATTTGTCAGACTTAAGCGTTATCTTCACTGGGTTGCTTTCATCGTCAGCTCATTTTTCCATACTTAATAACAGACTACCCAAATCAGGACTCAGCTTCTCGTTTCACTCTTCGCTTATCGGGAGATTCGGTGTCTAGTGCCAGTGGTCAGACTAGCGTCGGCATCGCTCTGAGCGTAAAGACTGAACGTGCACTGCTCGCCTTGACACCGATCAACAGTTGAGCGTGTGCGATTCGGTTGTGTAGTTCTTTGCATGTCAAAAGACTGAAGCGTTGATGCTTGTTCGTCGCCCTGTGTGTGTCCCAAATGACTGTAGTTCTCCTGAGGCCAAAATAATTTTTACCATGACTTGTTTTAAGTGCTCCTTAGCTTGCGCTCTACGGACAGAATGATTGTTGCTGGTGATTTCTTTGCTCGCGGTGGAAGCTTGAGCGAGACGGCAACGCATATCGGAGGCCGATTTGGCATTCCAGCCGATCGAACCGATAATGGTGTTCTTTTCATCCAACTATGTTCTGACCATAGACTGTTCCTTGGGAGTATTAATTCCTGACACAGAAAGTGACACTGACTAACCTAGAGTCCTCCTGCACCCTCACACTGCTGAACGCAGATCAGCCACATTGCGCTGGTAGATAAGCGCAGATCGAGTCTTCCGTGTTTGAGATATAATGATGCACGCAGATATCTTATACACCATCTGATTCAAATCCTGGGAAACGATCGTGAGCTCTGGTGGATTGCGAAATGCAAAGCAGTAGAAAGGGCTGTGACGGTAGACAACAGCCGCAATCTTTTCCATCTAATTAGAAATATCGATCCATGAAAACCAGGCATATATAGAGCTGATCAAAGGGGCGAAAGGATCACCAATTTAGACTCAGGAGCGTTGTCCATCTGGTTGGGTGGAGCTTTCCGAGAAACAGTTTAACTGGTGTAAGCAACATGGTATTGTATCTGGATAACGACGAAATTCCCCGGAAGCACACAACCGGTTTTGCGGTTGTTGTCGCTCATCGGGGTTGCGCATTAGGTATTCTTCTGCCCAACCGTACCTATACTTGAGCACTCCACAGTTGGTTTGTCACCGTAATCCCATTTGAATCATAGAGTGCGTGTATAGACGAGGGATCCATTTTTAGTATCACGAGGAGTTCGTGACAGAACATTAGCTTGCTTGTAGAATGAATTCGAAAGATACTGTACCTATGCACGCCCAACGTGGAGTTCTAGCTCAGTGATGAGATGTACCGCTAAAATTATGGAATTGTGATGGGTTCATCTTTTGGTCCGGTACTGGCCGATATTTTTATCGCAAAAGTAGACACGGCAATATTTTCAAAACATGGAAAATATGCCCTTTATCGGCATTACGTGGACGGCATCATATTATAACGAAGAAGACAAGACGGGCGAGGAACGCCTGTATTTGAGCGGCCAAACAAGCCAAGTCGGTAAAACACGTGAAGCAGTTTATATAGTTCCTTTTCCAGACCGCGATTTAACGATTCGATCCTTTGGCTGTCTGAGTATTTCTGCTCCGTTCCCTTTAAGTGCATGCCACCACAAGGTTGATTATTTTTGACCGCCATTTCCGTCCGATTGATCTGGCTGACGGCTTAGCCGGTAACCACTCACACGGACTGTCTTGCCGATTGTCTCAGATCTCACTGAGTTTCATCGACAAGTCCGCATGCCTGTTTTCGTCTGTTGCGGGACGCTTCCGATATATTTACCATCTCTTCTTTGATCTGCGGCTGTCGATTGGTTAACCCGATCGGTTTGATGCTTGTCTCGTGCTCTGGCCATAGCGTTCCCCGCTACAATATGCGTGATGGGAGAGTTCAGAAGAACTACTCATGCCTTACTAAATGGCCTCTGTGGGTGGTACGAAGATATCTTTGAAGCGTTGCTCAAATCTGGCGAGAACAACGCTTAACTTACGATTAGACTATTAGACCCACGAACCAAGTCATCAGTTTGAATACTAAAGCTCGCCAGGCTAAGATGATTGGGGCACGTGTTGCGCATTTCCCCGGATAGGATTCCTCGGCGCACAATGATCTCGTAGGCTGGTAGTGTTCAGAAGATGAGCAAGGCCGTCCAGTTATGAAAAGCTTAACTATGTAGGGCATGTTCTGCTTCTTGGATGGAATTCATGGTATCCCCCAATCTCTGTCGTTAGATGCATATGTAGATGTGGCGAGGTTTTTTTTTAATCCATGCTTGCGAGCGAAGGCTTTAGAAGTGGCATTCACCCCATAACCTCCAAGGCTCATAGCACTATTACGGATAATCCGTTATTCAATCCATAGATTTGGAATAGAGAACCACAGAAGGTCCCAGTAGGTCAAGCGTGGTTACTAGCTAGATAACAGTGGATTGTTGTCTACCACGAAGGCGAACGGCGATAGTAGGATTCGAACATCTGACCTCCAAAGTGGCAGGTAAACGCTCTAATCCACTTGACCACCGGCGGTCGCAATCAGTGGCACTCGTGTTTTCGCGCGCCTCCATTGACTTGATACTACTATTTGTAGGTCTTTTCTTACTTCCGCATACTGTAAGTTTTTTTTAATTTTCCAATTGAGGCTTTCGCTGATAAATAACAACCGAAACCGCCGCACCCAGTTCGTGTTTAACGGTTATCTGAACTGAACTGAAATGAAGCTTGTTCTCACACTCAGTGCTCGTAAGTGAGAGCTGATAATAACCGCATAAAGTTCATAGTGGGCACAGTGTTGGAAGTTGTGGAATACTGTGCTACTCAGTTGACCATTTCAGAGTAGGAAAGTGACATACGGGATCTCATCCGACCGTTTTTATTTTATGTTTTTCTCAGCCAAGTGGAATCGTTTGGTACGTTTGTAGGTAAATGTGTGAGCCCACTGTGTGATTGATGACGTCTCTAGAAGGTAGAATACACCAACAGTTTGTCAATTTAACGTTTGACAGCAATCGAATTGATCTAAATGTTGAAAGTCATCAGCTCTCACGGGATTCTAACCCACGTATTAGTACCGCGTGTTGTCTGCCAGCTGACCTTCAAGGCCACGAAAAGTAGCTTCTTAATTTTCACGAATGGATCATGCTGTTTACCTGTGCAAACTACATTAGTACATGGCACCCACCACAGTCAGCTTTTCAAATTCAACAACAACAACAAACATGCCTGTGTATTCGGCTGGTTCACATCACTTGATGCATGGCGAGTTGTTGTTCTTGATTGTCAGGTTACAAGTTCACTATGGCGCATCCCGTGTGCTCATTTCATTTGGGCCGGTGAATAGCATGATCCACTTGTGAAATGTCCGATGCCCATTGGCGTGGTCTCAGCTCAGCTGGCAGGCTGCACACAGTACGAAAGTGTTGGTGGCGTCCATGCGTGGGTTTAGATCCCGTCGGGTTCGACGATTTTTATCGTGCAGATCGTACAGAAAAATTTCACATCTATCAAGTGCACCAAGTGGGTGTTTTACAATAGGGTATTTGGACCCCCCACTATGAAATACATTTCAGAGTCAAAACTAGCACTCAGACCACTGTGAACGGGTGGATCCCTGGAATGTTTGCCTCGAATCATTGTACCATTTTACCTTTGCAATATATCGGTGCAATATATCCGTAGATAACCTGTCACTGAATAGCCACGTAAGATGTCGCACTCCAATTTCATAAGGCTCCTTGTACCTGCTGGATTATATTCATAGGTAGACTTTAATCCAAGGAATTAGTCAGAGGTTGTAGTCGACGAGGTTTTTCACATCAGTACCATGAGCTTCCCTTGTCGTTCCACTTTTTCCAACATGTCCCAGGGTTACGCTGGGCGACCAAATGCTTTTATTGCCACTCAAGGTCCAATGTCCCACACGGTTAGCGATTTCTGGAGAATGGTCTGGCATTCGCGTGCTCCGGCCATCGTCATGATTACCAAATTAGTGGAGAAGCGTGATGTGAGTATCCGAATAGGCCCGTTGTTGTTCTTTTCGTGTTGATTACCACGAGTAATGCGTTTGCTATCTCAGTGATTATTGTAAATGCCTTTGTGATGGTGCCTCTTATGGTGCTGTTGTTATTTTTATCTAATTGGTACTCATCTATACCAAACAATCAAAATCGTTACTACTTTACAGACTCGAGTTTTTTGATTAGAAAACGCATAAGTGGTAATCCCTCGAAAGTAATTAGTGTCCGAAGATACTGACGCGTTCAGAGACAAATTAACTGTCCCATGAAAGTTGTCTTTTTCCTTTATAATCTGCTTCGGTTTAACTATATGACAACGGCACACTGTTTCAAGAAGGGTGTCGTGGCCAATTAGAGGCTGCCAATTCAGGAGTGACTGGCGATGACAACAGGATTCGGACTCGGGACAGAAGGATCTAAAGCTCATCGCGATGACCGTTTGACAACCACCGGTCCTGTCCGTTAGAGAAAATGAACTGCCGTGAACATAAATTGTTCTTTGCATTCTGACTTTCATTAGTAGTTTTATCAACCGAATGAGATACGTGCTGTTCACCTGTAAGCTCGTTTTCGTCACGTTAGAATGTTACCGCATTTCCGAGTTAGATTAAATAAACTCTTTCTTACCAAAAAGCTATCATTCAGTTAGATGGAATTAAAGAGGCTCTGTTTGAAATTCCACTTTTGCTTATTTGTTCCGTCGAAATCGGGTTTCATCATCACCGGTCAGAAGGAGATTATAATTAGAGTGTGATTTTGTTTAGAGTATTATCGTTAGCTGTTTGTCGTACCATCACTGTACGCATTGTACAGCTGCTAGGTATGAATCGCGCGCTAGTCTCCAGTACTGTTTTGGAACAACGCTGTTCTGCTCTCTCCGTTCTAATGTAGAGTAGATGCAAGGTGTCACGTGAAGCTGCTGCACAAGAGACACGTCCGATCATAGTAATAAGTAGTTGGTGAACACTACATTCCTCAAACGAGAATATCACTTAGTAGCCTTCAAAGCTCGCACCCCGTCAAACAGAGCAACAGCTTCTTCAGCTGAAATTTTTGAAACCTTCAGGTTATGTTTTTTTTCTTTCTGGGAACCGTGCATATCTCATTCCAGTCGTCAGTTTTAGCTTACCATTCTGCTAGGTATTCAGTATACATGGTCAGTATTGTTTGGTGCACTGCTTTATTTGACCAGCGGTCGTTCGGGCACTGCTTGCTTGAACAGTTCTGTGGGGGTCATCAGCCAGTATTCGTCCATTGCTGTAGTTTTCTTAAAACCAGAGGCTGGCTATACCGGGATTTGCCTCACTCGTATTCAGAACGTGAGTTCAGTGGATGTTGTAGTCAGTACAAATGATTTCAGTGAGCAGTTTGAATGTTTGTATGAATTCTGGAAGCAATAAATTGTCGGTTTCTTTTCTAGTCAGTCGAACCAGTATTAATGATCGTCTCATCCAACATTCAGCTTTTAAACTGTTCCCAGAAAGCGTTTACCTCTTCCGTCAGTCAACAGGACGTCTTTAGTCACCTCCAGTTTCAGTTTATTCAGCCAGTAACCTCCCAATTCTATGCGCTGGTTTCGGGTGCTACCTTCCGGCATCGTCGAGTCCAGAGAAGAAAGAATAGGAGCATAAAGTGAGGAAAGATCCAATAAAATCAAAATGATAAGCAGAAATCAAGAGGACCAAGGAGTCCGAATGCAACTACGCCACTAGCCACAACACCTAGCCATATCACTTAATGTCCTCAACCATTTGATAGGTGGGTGTCGTGAACCCCAACCTGGAAGCCTAACGCGTCCTACGTAGCCAAGTCCACTAATCAAGGTTTTCATACCTTTTGCCATGTCAAGGACTGACCACCTCGACCTTCCTTCCAATTACTACCTGCCTTGGAGAACAGCGTACTTTGAGGAAGTCTATAGATGGGCAAACGTAAAACATGTCCCAACCACCTTAATTTGTTTGGATTCAATACTTGATCCAGAGACTGATCTCTGGTACTCAACACCTCATGTTCAATCTCAGCATTGCTAATACGATGTTCCCACCATACTCGGGCAATGCTACAGAGAAATCGGTGCTCGAACACTGACAGTCTTTGTCTATCTTCTACCCTCAACGGCCATGTTTCTGATCGTACAAAAGGACGGATCTAACCACCGCATTGTACACTCTACCCTTACCAGACAATTGGATGTCACGGCGGCGCCACAGATGATGGAGGTTTTCAAAAGCCAAACGTGCCTTCCGTATGCGCGATGACACTTCATCTGATATCTGTCCACCTGGTGAAATGTAACTACCCGGGTAACAAAATTGACCCACTTTATCTAGAGCTTCCCCTCCCAAGAAGAGGTTTGGTGTTGAGCCAACCCAGTCCTACAACAGCATTTTACACTTTGGAGGTGCAAAATGCATCCCAAACGTTTCTATATTGTTGTTTAGGCTATCTAAGAGAATTTGCATTTTACCTGGATCTTCACTCAGAAGAACAGTGTCGTCCACATATTCCAGGTCAGACAGTTTAATGTGTGAGCAAAAATCGATCCCACTAATGCTACACGAGGATAGAACTATCTGTAGCATCAATTCAGTTACATAATTGAAGAGGAAGTATGAAAGAGAGCAACCCTGACGAACCCCGCATTCCGTGATGAACTCGGGTGAAAGATCGTCTTGGGTACGAACTCGGCTTCGACTGCTTACGTACAAGCATTGAAAAAGAGAAATAAACTTCTCTGACCCACCCTTCAGTGAGAGGCAGCGCCAGAGAACTGTGAGTGCGACTGCGTCGGACGCAGCCTTTAGATCAAGAAAGACTGAGATTGTGGGCTCACGAAAGATGTGTCTGTGCTCTAAGGTTTGCCGGAGAGTGAAGATGTGGTCGATAGAACCACGACCGGGTCTGAAACCGGCTTGATTCTCACGCGGGCACTGGATATTCGGTGGAGAATAAGCCCCATGAGCTGGTTCGATGTGATACCTACCAAGCTAAATCTGCTGTGATTTTCACAAGATTACCTGTCACCTTTCAAGTAAGTCGGCAGAATCACCGATTCCCTGGGAATCCGCTCGCTGTGCCAGATTACCCGTAGGAGTTTTCTTAACTCGTAAACCAAAGTATCGTCCCCATCCTCGGAAAAGGATAGAGATTGTCCATCTGGTCCAGCGGCTTCGCACCTCTTTAAATAACTTATTTTCCGCATAATCTCCATCTCTGATGGAGGGGTGACGTCCATCTGCATCATTTCGCTGGCAGGAATATTTGGAAGGTCCACCATTGAAGTTGGCCAACTGAATTGTCCCATAAAGTGCTCTGCCCGACGCTCCCTGGGAATGAATCAGTGAGCCGTCGGATTCCTTGATTAACTCACACACCAGGCTTTTGTGCACCGGTGCCTCTGGTCAAACGTGAAAGGTTGCAAGCATTGCCAATGGAGGCGGCTTTTTCCAATTTCCCTATATTCCGCAATCCACCATCGATCGCGGTCATTTCTCAGGCTCATAGTCAGTTTGCGTCTCGGGGATTTACGCACTTGATTGAACGCGGCATCCAGAGAGACGGATCTGCCAGCATCCAACAGAGCAACTGATGTCTAGGATATGCATCGTTTATGAGACGTACTTGGACCAGAGTCCTGCGTGGCATTTGAAGCGGCATACACAGCTTCTTTGATCTGTTGCCAGCGTTCATCTGGGTCGTGCACATCCGGCTGCATCGATAATCGCGCAGACAGCTCTGTCTAGAGATTGTATCGCCGTCTATCGTCTAGAAGCAACGGCGCGGGACAAGTGGTATTTACATTGGTACGACGGCGGACGAGACGTGAGAGGAAGCAAGCACGTACGAAGGCGTGATCTGAGTCCGCAGACTTAGACCAAAATGAGCGACAATCTTTTATTGATCCATGCCAGCGATGACCAATGGCGATATGGTCAATTTGAGTACAACGTTGAGAAGAAAACAGGACGCGATGTGCATCTATGCCGCTTCTTATGGGAGAATTTTCTGCTCATCAGAAACAATCTGTGGTAGGAGAACAGCTAGATGAGACGATCGTCGTTGTCAGTACGATAGGCTTAGGTAGCAAACGGACTTCCGATGTACCTTTCGGAATCCCCAAAACGGTCATCTTGGGCGTTGAAATCTCCCGCGATGACCATAGCGTCCGCTGAACACACGCTTTGAAATAGTTTAGGCAAAATCGTGGTAAAATTCGTCCTTGGCCTTAGAGGATTTGAAGTCAGGGCGCGTACACAGACGCGACGAACAAGCACCGACACTCCAGTTCGTTGTTGTTGACATGCACATAACCGTCCAACCGAACTGCACAGAAGTGATTGCTGACTAGCATTGAGTCTAGCAGTACACGCTCAGCTTTCATGCTCAATGCAATTCCAACTCCAGCCTGATCACGAGGACTAGTCACCGAATCACCCGGCACGCAAAGAGTGAAGCGAGAAACAGGTTGTATCTGGGGTGTGAAGAGTGATCACCGAAGTGAGGTATTTTATGCGTGTTTCGGAGACAGCATACACCTACATTGAAAGTGTGAAGAGTTCTAGAGATGACAGCTTGTTGCCCTATCTGGCATAGTGTGCGAACGCTGAAGGCAGCCAAGTGAAATGAACATTTAGGCTTGAGGAGTAGATTCGATTTATACCCAACTCTTGAACTACTATTTTCATCAGAGCTGCAATTACCCGTGGCGTTTTGCATCGATCTTGAATTAAGAGGGAAAGTTGGTAGGGCGCTTTACAAGGAAGATACTGGAGGTTTCTGGGACAATCGCACTTTGCGGCTACCCATACCGCAGAAGGAGTTTTCTTTGGGAATCCTAACCGGAGCATTTGACTCAAAAGTCTCACCCACAAGACAGTGGGGCGTTAACCCAACAGGGTAACGTGACCGAATAACTCGTGAAGAAACTTCTTCTGGTCTGTCGCATGGAACCTGATTGATGCGCGTATTTTGTCTTCTCTTCGATGGTGCTTTGTTATCAACCTGCTTTTCGGATTCAGTCCTCAGCCTCATGCACCCAATAGAGAAAGCGGAACGTGGACGCAGCAGCATCCTTTGCACTGGGGGCAGCCCAGCTCAGGCGGGCTATAGCTGCCCAATGAAGTGCGATCACTTCTGCCACCGTCGCGGGAAACACCGGGTACTATAGTTCTACGTCCATCTAGTGGAGGTTTTTAGATCGGAAAACTGTTTCCGTGTTTATTCGCTGGAGTGTCCTTCCAGGCACATAGTGGTTAGAATCAGATGTTGTCCATCAACTGGTTTTGAGACTGTATTTGGTCTGGCCCCTATCCATTGATCCGTTAGGCATGATTGCATCTCCGGCTTAAGGAAGCCATTTTGCATAGCTTTTTGGGTCATGGAGGCACGGAAGCCTTTACACCCCGCCAAGGTGCAGTCTCTTCACCGTCAGCATCGGGTTCAAATGGACCCCGTGGCTACTAATCAACACTGTTTTAAACCAGTCTAAGCTACTGTCTTTTGTGGTCCACACTTGCCAAGTCCGCTTACTCCATTTCGTTTGCTCATCTGTTTTCATGCGACTTACGATTACACGAACACGGAAGCTTTCGGTTTGAAAGAACTGTTTGCGGAGGTTAATCGATGACCCATTTTCCGTGTAGAACTTTGTGTACAATGATCGTTACAGTTCCTTTTGTGGCTGCATGAACAGTGGCGACATATCACGATAGATTTGCTTGCTGTTGTTAGCACTGAACAGGGCTCCAATCTGACCAAAGCTCAGAGGTGAATAATACCTTCGGCATCAATTGGATTGCTGAATGCCGGCATACTGATCTATCCGGATTCCGCATAATTAGGTATTCGAATTTCCGGAAGCTTCCTTCACTGTACTGTTGGCTTGTGAGATCACTGCCAACAGTTTGCATTGATAAGATGTAAGTGATTAGAGGATGTTTCGTCCATTGGTAATATCTGTGACATTTTGCGTTTGATTAGAAACACCGGTCCATCGAAACCAGCCGTGGCAATCAACCGACAACGCCGTGTTACTAATGTTATATCCGGTTGAAGGAATCTGACCTTTTACTGCTTCACTTTATGAGGGACTGTGTAGAATTAAGTTGACCTATCTCCACATTAGATATTTTACTGAATCTCACACTGAAAGCGTGCCTGCGGCAAATTGGATATGTTCCGCGAGGAAGACTATCTAAATTGACATGAAATCGTCCTTCCGGGTGGAATATATCCGTTCATTTACAACAATTGGAGCTTGTCTGTGGCATCACAGTTAACAAGCCTCGTTGATGCAACTTCGTAAAGCGTACGAATATCTAGACGCGATATGAGATACTTATAATGCTGAGTTCTAGAAAACGTGACGCGTCTTATGAGAACCATGAAAGTATGATTCTGGTCAGCATCGCATCCGAACTGGTAATTGGCGTTATTATCCAACGTCGATCCGACGTCTGTGAAAGGATCAGGCTGAATTTGTACTGTCCGAGATGTACTGGTCACATGGTTACCCGTTGACCAACTGAAATAAGGCGTAGCTTTGGACATCAAAGTTCAACCTCTAGACCGAGCATCTGTTCTTTATGTTTCGGTGGTTGGCTGTTCTCCGATAGACTTCCAGTGTGTATCTTCCGTGAAGGGGTACAATGTCATGCTCATAGATCGAGGTTGCCAGTACGTGTCCTGGTCAAGTAGGAAAATCCCAACTTTTGAACTTGGTCGTGTAAGTTCTAGGGTTCATTGATGGCACGGGGAGCCGAAATGACGTAGAAAATGGAAATTCTACTTGCAAACGACGTGGTCTTTTGGATGCGAAAAATGCATGCAGATTTTCCATTATCTACCTCATTTGGGGTCCTTGTTCCGTCAACAAATTGTACATCATGTATATTATATCGTACCATGTGTGGCGATGCACAGATGATGCTGTCATGTCTTTCTGTGCTAAATCATTTATCATAATCGTAGTCAATCTCAGTGTATTTTCAAAAATGCGTCAAATGATTTTCAGAATTTATGGTTTTGTTGTTTTACAACGTGTTGTTCACAGTTGCTATATATATATATATATATATATATATATATATATATATATATATATATATATATTTCACTGACTTTAAATCAAGCATGGCGCCAACTCAACAATAATAATTACAAAATATGAGGTGGGGGGAGGAGGAAGTACAACAGAATATAAGAAGCAGATGGTAAAAAGGTAAAATTTGCTGTGATATTTTTTTTTGCTTTTCACTGTACATTTGTTGATGTTTTCTTGCAATTTTATTTGTCTGAATGACATTTTGTATCCATCGAACACGAGAGTTCAACAAACAGGCTGTGCAGCATTCGCGTCATTGACTTCTTTTCTGAACAATATCTTACAATTTCTCCTACAAGTGACAATCATCCTTTGGGACCCAACCAGTGAGGCGGGAAGAACCAGTCGAACCCATCGTACCTCTACGCCAAGTCATGGCCTCACCACCGCGTTTCTTCATCTAGCCTTACACAGCATGTTCGAATACAGCACGGAAAGGCAGATGATCGGCAGACACACACGAAACGTCAAGCCACAGGAGATGGCATAGAGCGATCACTTCGGTTAGAGAGCAGCTATGCTCTAATCATGATCATATCTCAGAGTAAACCATAAAATGTTACTCTCGAAAAAATGAATATTCAGCCATGAGGAAACAAATTGTAGAGTAAAGCACAAGCTCACTATTTTTGTCTCCGAGATTCGTCTTCATCATCATCATCATCGTACAGCGTTAAACAGTAGGGCAGGCGCCACTGACCACTGCCTTTCTCACCATGTTGCACGTTGAATTAGGAAGTATGAATATACAAGATGAACAGGGAGTGGGCCTACACGAGGTAGAAAGGGAAGCAACGCCCTAGTAGCCAACACACGGAATACACAGTCTAACTGTACAAACGCACATTGATCAATCATTCTAATTTGAAAGAAAGTGACAACACGATTGCCACTGTTTCATGGCTCATTGCCATATCCTCTAGTGTCTCCAGCCAACTGGTAGATGGATCTTTTGGACCCCAACCACAAACACGTGAGGTGCCTACTTTTCCTAAGTTCAGTGTACATTTTCCCATTCCCCGTTTTCAAGTCATCTGTTGTGGTTTTTTCCACTCCCTAGGAGGAACGGAGAATATGACACGGAACGGTAGACGTGTGTTTGCCATACGTAACGCATGTCCCAACCAACGAAGTCTACTAAGCTGGATACGTTATGATAGAACGTTCTCCGAATTAATATCCAATACTAGCTTTCTGAACTCAGTATTGCTTACTCGCTCATTCCGCCCAATACTACGCAAGCATCGATGGTCAAAAACCTCAAGACGACGAATATCTTCCACACGCAGACCCCAAGTCTCGCAACTATACAACAGAACTGAACACACCGAGACACAGTACACACGACCATTCAACTTCGGCGAAATATCAGGTCAGCGCCACATGTGCTTCAGTTCAGCGTATGCTACTCGAGCTTTGGATATACGCATGCTCACTTCCACTACCGTGCTTCCATCCGTCGCCAGGCTGCTTCCGAAGTGACTAAATAGGTCAACGAATATTAGTTCCTCCCTATTGAGCATCAAGCTCGGAATCGTTGACATCCAGTTTTGTAACATTCCTTTACACGTTGGAGGTGCAAAGTGCATGTCGAATGGAGCTACATCTCTCCCAAGTCTATCTAGTGCACTCTGCGCGTGTTCCATGTATTCGAACAAGCAGACAACGTCGTCTGCGTAATCTAGGTCACACAGCTTCTCACTATTTCCCAATTCGATGCTCACATCCTGAAGATCTCGCAAGGCATTCTCTAGTATTTCGTCCATGACGAAGTTGAACAGGAATGGAGAAATGGGACATACCTATCCAACACCGCTGGTCGTTTCGAATGGAGTAGATAGTTCGCCATAAACATGATAAAGATCACTGTCCACGACCAGGTAGGTTTATGTTGCCCACCGGTGCGCGTAGTGATTGGTACACGAAAACGTTTGACCACTGACACCCTGCAAATAGGTATGTGGCGGAGCTGTATCCCCACTATGTACCCGATCGTTTAGCCGAGGCAACTGCAGAGAACCCCAGATCAATACGCAATGTGTGATTTGTCCGGCTTGGCCAGCGGCAAACTGTACCTTTTTTGTACATGCCTGAGTGGATGCTGAATTCAAAAACACTCTGTGAATGCCAGCAAATTCGTGTCTGATACCAGTCCGTCCTTGCCAAAATGGGAATAGTTGCGTTTGTGTTCTGTAGATGCTCCGAATGAGTAAGCTAGCAAGAGTATCATCGTAATGATTGGGATTTGCGAACGGAATAACCAATTAATTAAGTGATAAATATGCGACATTTCTCATTCGTGCAAACTCAGTTACTACACGACAGGTATAGAAACACAGTGTGGGGATATTGACAGCCACGTCGCCTCTAGACGGCCTGGTTCGCTTAGCAAGCAACAGCTCTTCGCCCGTCCAGAGTAGAGGACGGGATTGGAGCCTGCGAAGCGATGCGATAGGCCAGTCAGTGACCAACCGTTGTCTGAACCGACTGGAGGCGAATAAACCAATGGGGTTACAACCAGATCAACCAGTCAAAAGAACTGTTGATGTGCTAATTGGAGCAATACATGCAAGATTTTGCTTATTGTCACCACACTCCCTAACAAATCGATCTATTTTATACCAATACACTGTCATTCGGTAGCAGAGAGTTCTTCCTGGAACTAGTGGTCGATTTTTAAACACCCAGTACTAAACTTAGTGTAGTAGAACGTGTCGGAATTTCTTCTTCATACCCCAGAAACCTGCCTACTGGACTGGCATAACACAATCTTATGTAAACAGACATACAGCAGAAACTTTTTATCACTGTTTTTCCTGATTGATCACTCTTCCTCGACGTCTGCTCACCGCTTTTTCTTCTTTCGTTGTCCCCATTTTCCCTTTGTTTTACTTTGTATAAAATGAGTCAGTTTTCTTTTATAGCAGCTCCGGAGGTAATTCTATTCCATATTTATTAATCGTATAGTGATTTGTAAGGAAGTGTAAAATACTGCTGCAGAACTAAGTTTGCTGCAAACCGGATCTTGTCTTGGCAGGGGAAGCTCTAGCTGAAGTGGATAAATTTTGTTGCCTGGGCAGGTAAATCTCACCAGGTAGACCGATATTGGATAAAGTTTCATCGCGTATACAGAAGGCGCGTTTGGCTTTTGCAGACCTCCGTCATCTGTGGCGCCGGCGTGACATCCGATTGTCTATCAGGGGTCCACCAGATGGACGTAGGAATGAACTGCCTGGGGCTGCTATCGATCGTGAGAGAAGTCATTGCACTTCATTGGGCAGCTATAGCCCGCCTGAGCTGGGCTGCCCCCAGTGCAAAGGATGCTGCTGCGTCCACGTTCCGCTTTCTCTATTGGGTGCATGAGGCTGAGGACTGAATCCGAAAAGCAGGTTGATAACAAAGCACCATCGAAGAGAAGACAAAATACGTGCATCAATCAGGTTCCATGCGACAGACCAGAAGAAGTTTCTTCACGAGTTATTCGGTCACGTTACCCTGTTGGGTTAACGCCCCACTGTCTTGTGGGTGAGACTTTTGAGTCAAATGCTCCGGTTAGGATTCCCAAAGAAAACCCTTTCTACGGTGTGAGCAGGTGCGAAGTATGATGTGCCCAGAAATCTCCAAGGTGCTTCGGGAAGCACTTCTTATCCCTCTGCTCTTCATCCTCCGCGTCCCAGTGCCGAATGAAAACAGTGACTCGCGACCGTGAACTTCCAACTCTCGGTACAGGTAACAACTTAGAGACAGGGGATAAAGGGAATCCATTCTCCGAGCTAAACATTATTTTCACTTAGCTGCCTTCAACGTCTGCACACTTTACCACACGTGGCAATAGGCTGCCCGATCTGGAACTCTTGAAACCTTTAACGTAGATGTATGTTGTGTCTCCGAAACACGCATAGAAGACCCAACTTCTGTGTTAACCCCTCCCACCCTAGATACAAGCTGGACTTCTCGTTCCACTGTTCGCGTGTCAGGCGATTCGGTATCTAGTGCTCGTGGTCAGACTGGCGTTGGTATCGCTCTGAGCGTGAAGGCTGAATGTGCACTGCTCGACTGGATCCCAGTCAGCAGTCGTCTGTGTGCAATTCGGTTGAATAGTTATGTGCATGTCAACAGCACTAGACTGAAGCGCCGATGCCTGTTTGTCGTTTCTGTGTATGCCCCAACTGTCTGTAGCTCTCCTGAGGCTAAAGACGAATTCTTCCCGGATTCCTCTCGACCACTCCGTAGCGTGCGCTCTACGGACAACATGGTTGTTGCTGGTTATTTCAAGGCTCAAGTCGGAGTCCTAGACGAGACGGAGAGGAATATGGGAGGTCGATACTGCGTTCCTCGTTTTCTGAATGACAGGAAGCGAGGTCAAAGGGACCACCCAAATGCGCCTCACTTGAAGACAGTCGACTGACTCTAGCATTTATGACTCAGCTAAAATCAGGATATCACCCCGGTTTGCTTTATGTAGGAGGTCGCCTAACGTTTGGTGAAAGACCTCTTTGATTGCATTTGAACTGATCAAAGAAGCGAGTGGCTCACTCGGAAGCGCCGTCTGGTTCTTTGGGCGGAGCATTTCGAGAGGCAATTTAGTTTGCCTTCATCCACGACAGGCTTGCTAAATAGCACCAAAGCTCCAGCTCTGATGGTCGATACCGGTCATCCATCAGAAGCAAAGCCTGTCCGTGAGATAGGCTACGTCAAACGATACAAGGCTGCTGGACCGAATGGGTTGCCTCCGTCTATTTTCAAAGACGGTGGCCTAGCACGTTTACTAGAGTTCACAAAACTCGGTTTGATATGGTAGAGGGAGCAAGTTCCAAGGAGTTGCTGTTCATCGATGATCGTACCGATTTAAAAGAAAGGCGATAGGTCCTCCTGTGAAAACCGCAGGGGAATAAGTCCGGTTAGCATCGCATCGAAACCGCGGGCTGGTATTATTCTTCACCGCTTATCTAACGCTCGCGAACAGTGCTCGCGCAAGAATCAAGCTGGGTTTAGGCCTGGTCGAGGTTGCATTGATCACATCTTCACCCTTCAACAAATTTTAGAACATAGACATGCTTTCCATAGGCCCACTATCCCCGTTCCTCTTGATCTTAAAGCGGCCTTTGATTCAGTCGACCGAAGAGTTCTCTCGTGCTGACTCTTGTTGAAGAGTGTACCAAACAAATTCATTTCCATCAAGTCCCTTTACATTAGTAGCGGAAGCCGAGTTCGAGTTACGGTGCTGTTTCACCAAAGTTCACCACGGGTAGTAGTGTACGTCGGGGTTGCTCCCTTTCTCCTTCTCTATGTAACTTCATGATTGATATGGTCCTAGAGACCACACGTTTGTCAGGTGAGGATATTGGCATTGAACTTTTCCCGTTCGGAAAGATATCAGACCTTGCATATGCGGACGACGTAGTCCTTCTAAGGGAAAATCCAGGTAAGTTACAAGCTTCTCTAGACAGTTTGACGGACTGTGTAGCAATGTTCGGTATGCGTTTTGCACCTTCAAAGTGCAAGATGCTGTTGCAGGAGTGGGTTGGTCCAACGCCAAACCTTTCGGTGTCTAGGGAGACTAAAGACGTGGTAGACAGGTTATGTTATCTGGGGAGCTGCATCTCACCCGGAGGTCGGATATCGGGTGAGGTGTCTCTTTGTATACAGAAGACTCGTTTGGCATTTGCCAACCTGAGTCATCTGTCGTGTCGACATGACACCTGTTTACCTATCAAAGGTGGAGTGTACGCTGCAGCAGTCAGGCCCGTGCTTCTGTAAGGTTCGGAGACATGGCCACTGACGGTGGAGAATATACGAAGATTGTCGGTATTTGAACACCGATGTCTTCGTAGTATTGCTCGTATCTGGTGGGAACACCGTGTGACATCGGCAGAGAATCTTGGGCACACAAACCAAATCATTAGTTGAAGCACTATGCGTCACCAGGCCAAGATAGTTGGGACCTGTGTTGCGCATGTCCCCTGACAGGATTGCTCGGCGCACCATGTTCGCGGAGGCTGATAGTGGTTGGAAGATGAGTAAGGGTGGTCATTCCATGACAAAAAAGGAAGGTATAAAAAATCGAACCAGTGGACTTGGCCATGTAAGGTGTTTTAGACTTCTTAACAAATGGTTGGTGATATGGCTAGGTGCCGTGGCCAGTGGCATAGCTGCATTCGAACTTTCTTTGTCTTCGTAATTTCCCCTTGTTACTTTGATTTTTTGGGGTATTTCATTTTATGCTTCTATTTTTTTCCTTTTACTGTACGCTGCTGGAAGGTAGCAACCGAAACCAGGGCAAAGAAGTGCGAGGTCAATGGGTAAATGAACTGAAACTGATGCGTAACGAACTGCGAATCGAAAGTGAGAATGTAATTATCCCGGGCACTGGACGCACTATCTCAGTTGTTGATTAAAATCTGTTTGTGAGATGTAATCACGTCCGGTGAACCTGATTCAGTCATACATATATCTGAGTTAAATCAGTATCCTTCTATTGAACTGTGCCATTTGTCAGTTGGCTGGCAGTTTCTGTCAAAAAATGCGTTGCTCTTCATCTCTGTGTTACTCACGGAGCACTCCAAACAGTCAAATACCACGCATATACCGAACCGTTCAAGTGAATTTTTTATAGCTGTTGCCTGCAGGTAAACAGTCAGTTTCATTTCTAGGCCTCCGTGTAATCTATAACTGATTTGGCAAAATATCCCATCCACATCAGTTGGTAGATGTGTGCAAAAAATAGTCTGCCGGTCATTTGTTCAGATGATAATCCGAAATTTTGGATACTAGCTGCGGAAGCGATCTGATCAATTGGTGCCCCTGATTATTCCCGTCGATTGAGAATCCGCCTCTCCTGTTGCGCTTCATGTGTTGTTCATCTTTCTTTTTCGATTTGGTACTGAAATGATTTTGGCAACAACCTTTTCCGCACTTGCGAACGATAGCATCGAATTTTGCTCAGACCATAAACTGTCTGACGACGATAATGAGCTTCTGAGCGAAGACCGAAATAAGTTGCAAGCTTTTATAATTCAAACAACAGTTCAGTAGTGTTAGGGATGCTTTATGGACCTTCGAAGTATGAAAAATGATACGGGACTGGATCAGCCCTTTACACAACCCCAGCTGAAAGAGGTAACTTTTTTCGTGGTTATATCTCGCCAGGAGTTCGGATGTCGCATGAATTGCCGTTGCATACGCGGAAGGCGTGTTTGACTTTACCAATTTGAATTACCTGTGGTGCTGCCGTGAAATCCGTTTATCTCCCAAGGGTCTAGTGGGTGCTGCAAACGTTTGGACAGTTCTTCGAGGTTCAGAAACATGACCACGTGGAGTGCATGGCATACAAAGATTGTCGGTATTCTAACATCAGTGTCTTCGTATCATTGCTTAATTCTTCTCGGGAGCATCTTGTCAGCAGCGTTGGTATCACGGCTTAAATATTAGGTACACGAACCAACTCATTAAATGTAATACTAAAGCTCACCAAGCTAAGGCGGTTGGGACAGGTGTTGCGCATTTCCCCGGATAGGATTCCTCGGCGCGCAGTGTTCGCTGAGGCTGGTATTGGTTGGAAGATGAGCAAGGATATCCAGTCCATAACATAAAAAAGAATTATGAAAAGCCTAACGAGAGGCCTTGGCTACGTAGGGCATGTTCTGCTTCTTAAGTGGAATTCATGAGATCCCCTCAACTCAGCAGTTAGAGGCGTATGAGGATATGGCTAAGTGTCGCTATCATTGGCGCTCTTGTGTTCACATAATTTTTATTTGACTTGGTGCCACTATTTTTAGTTCTGTTGTTGTTAAGTACTGTCGATTTTTAAAGTTCCGATTGAGGTTCCAGCTGAGAGATTCACTTTTCATTTGTCATTTGTTAATAAGATGTATTTTTAAATCGAGTATTCCGTTATTTCCTCTACCGTTATGTTTTCAACTTTTCACTTCACTAGGTCAAATGTGAACTATATTTGCCACACAGTCCGGTTGCTGCACCTCTGACCATGCAACAACCTCTGCAATCCACCACCACTCCGATTTCAAGCGTCAGTCAGACTAGTGGTAGTTTTAGTAGCGGTAGTCCTCTGTCGTGCACATCACATTCCGTGTCTACGACCGACTCCGGTACACATCCGGCGCCGTTGTTAAAACACCTCAGTCGACTGAGTGACAGTGGTGTGGCCAGTCTAGACGAACGACCGGATACATCGGGCCTTCAACCGGTGAATGAGGAGGAGGACGATGAGTCCGGGTCGAAGCCGACCACTTGTGCCAGTCCGGATTCCAGTTACTCGATGGCTCAGGCTGGTGCTTCACATGCCTACGGGGAGATCCATGTGTACGTCAAGTCGGTGCAACAATGTACTGGCTACTCTGTTCGTCAGCTTCGGTTGCGCGTGAGTTGCTGCGTTACAGTCTCCGTTTTTTCTCTCTGTTTACCGCGCTTGAGCATAAGTCTGGTGGAAAAACGGATAAAGTGGCAGCAAAGCTTTATGGTGCTATTTGAGGAACTGACAATTGTCTGCTTAAGAGTGGTGAACCGCATATAACCCCGCACAACTAAGCAAGCTCTGTGGTGAGCCACACGATTGTTTATATTACATTTTAATCGATTTTATGTGTTTTTAGTGTGAGGTATATAGCGGAAACTGATTTGAATTTCACCGGAGAGGCTGAGTGACCGGTATGTAACGTACTCCATCAGAATGACAGTTTGGTTTGTGCTCATACCCTATTATGTACCCATTCATTGTTTAATTGGTTACCGTTCGCAACCGGTTACTCTTGTCATCAGTGTGATATGATGATAATGCGTATCTCGTTTTTCTGAGTTCATCTCGTCATTTTCATCTAGAGTTCACAACGATACATACTGACAATTTCAGGAACAGCAAAATTGTGGCATTCTCTAAACCGCGGTAGTTAGCTCCAATGTCACCCAACTTGTCCAGCGTTTTGTGGGATTTATCATCCCCAAGTCTGTTTCACAGCTGCTTGTTTTCTTTTGAATAGTATGGTGGTACCCCATAGCTTTAGGCCTTGCTCAGTCCTTCCAACAGTCCCAGTAATTTTTCGGATTGACATTCCGTTACCCATTGTCACAGATTTCGCTCATTTCGATTTATTCTGTAAATCGTCTAAGATAGCATCGTGAATGTGTATGATGAGCGTAATTTCATTATTGATTTCGTTTTTCTTAGTTATCTCAGATAGCTTTATTTCGCGACCTTGTGTAAATCGGGCGCACTCCGAGGGTAAAGATATTCGTAAAATATTCTCTTCTCTGAACCGGATGTAAATTCCACTTCCAGGTCTATGGAGGTGACCCTGGCTTATCTTTAGGACGGAAGGTTATTTTAAGGACTGGTGTTTGACCAACAGGAAACACCACTTCCCTGTTCAGTTACACTGACCGAAAGAAAATAGACTTGTTTACTCTACCTCAGTTCGTCTAGTTCGACTAGTCTGCCACACCTGAACATCATCTATAGCGTTTTCCCAATATTCCGGAGAATAGGGTAATAATGGCACATTGGAAACAGTTTCATGTGCGGCTCTTCGATTTCATATGTGCAAGAATTCAATCTAAACTTACCGGTTTGATCTAACGGTGAACACACACTGTATTCGATGACATTACCGTTGTGTTTGCTCAGATCTGGTTGAGAAGCGCAAAATCGACCCAGTTCCTAACCATCAATTTTCGTATCGCTCTTACTGGTGTTCCATCTCGATTGTTCACGTTCACAAGCATGCGCGGATGCATACATTTGTTTCAACTTTAGCGTCCTACTTATTTTTCTGTACTTGTGAATGAACTCGTTTGTGTGAACAATGAGCAAGGGCGTGCGCGCACATGTCCGCAAGATACGCACTGCCTTCGAGCAACGGATACGGACGCGGGCGATTGCTCAAATGTAGGCGAATGGATTTAGACTAGAAAACAGTCAAGCTGTCCTCATATTCATGCTCTGTTGGGGAAAACGCGGAGTTGATTTGCCTGTTGTGCGAAAAAACGTGTATTTTTCTTTAGACTGAATTCGGATTCAGAAAATGTCACACACACACACACAGACGCACGGACATCTCTTAGTTGATTGTCTATAGTGGTTATCATAATGTGATTTCCCCTTTCCCACATCCTTCAACCAAATAAAAGTCGCCCTCATATCGAACTTCTCCGTGAATCGATCATCCATTTAATTTTTTCACTTGTAAATTGAGAAAATTCTGTGGAAATGGTTTTGGCTTTGACTGTTCGACACAAAACAACTAATGCTGGCCCATATTATTCGATGTGAGTCTCGCTGTCCAAGTTCCCAGTCCACGTTCGTCGATCGATCATTAACATTTTATCAGTCAACATTTTTCTTGCTTCGTTCGTCATTTGTGAATGAACTAAACCTATCGGTTCATTCCATCCTGTTTTCCGTCTGTGTGTATGTGTGTGTGTCCATTGTTAGATTTCCGTTTGATGCCGTAAAAATTTCCGGTAGTTATTTTTTCTCTTCATGAGTCCTAACGTGCTAGTTCTCGGGTCCTAATTTACTCCACTCAGTAAATAGGAATACACATATGCAAACAATGGAGAACTGGACACGAGTGCCGAAAATTGCAAAGCGTGAGCTACAAACTGTTAATCACCGCGAGTATCACAATCGTCCACTCACCGTCCCGTCGGCGAAAAATTGTCGATGGTGATTTTTCAGGTGGTTTTTCGGTAATTATTTTCTATTCACAAGCAATCTCAACGTAGTGAGGCACCACCTGCCAGTCTCATCTTCGTTTGTTCAATCTCAAAAGACGACCGGCTCGTTGTTGGACCGTAAATAATTGCCCTTACGCCCAAACTGAAAGTTCGTCAACGGCGGTGAACAGAAACAGCGGAAATTTCGGTCGACAGAATATGCTCTTTATAATTAATGCTCATTCCCTAAAAACCGTATAATATATCAAACGAAAGGTCGAGATATAAAACTGTATAACTCAGTGCTATTTACCTTGGTTCTGTGGGTCGTCGAAACTGTGTAACCGTGATTGTTATAAACCTTGATAGTCTAAAATTATTTAACTAGTGATTATGATCAAGTTGCAAACTATGAAGGTAAAATTCACCGCAGGTTGTTTCTATCATTGATGGATAGGTGCTGATCCTTTCAGAAGCAATTATTTTTGTCGACGCGGAAATAGTCAGTGACAATGCAAACATATTTATAGTATACTACATTACATTTCGCGGCTCAGCGTCCAATGCGTGGTTGATCGTAAGCCCATTTCCAACGCATGGTCTTCATATCAAGGTCATACGAACGAGGTCCGGTAGACATCATTTTGCTTCCACGCTATTTTAGTTAGATATATTCAAAACCCTAAAACTCCATTGTCTTAGTAAATTAGAGGAAAACAAAATTATTAGAACCTATCGAATCATTGTTTTTGTAACAGACATCACTTGGAATCTTTCCATAAACGGCAACACGTGTTTTGCACTATTTAATTAAGACATGATGTTCAAACGAGACGCAGTGCGCAAAAAATCAACACACTATTTTAATCATGTTTCCTTCTACGTGGCGATAAAAAAAGGACTTCGAACAAGCGTTATAATCGCTCAACGGGAAGACTTTTCACTAAATTCCTTTTTGCCATTGTGCTTTTGGCCGATGGAAGGGTACGTCATTGATTATACCCATCTTCAAAGAAGTATTATATAGTGACTGTAGTAATCATCGTGGGATTAGCTTGATTCGGATAGTCACCAAGGTATTAGACTCAGTTTTGCTGCGCCGTCTTACATCGGCTCACGAGAGAAACGCACGCGAACATCAGGCCGGATTCCGCCCAGGTCGGGGATGCATCGACCAAATTTTTACTCGTAACCAGTTACCTGAGACGCGTCATACACACCGTCGACCGACAATAATGATTTTTCTCGACTTAAAAGGCTCTTTCAAATCAATTGACCGGACGGCGCTATTCAATGCTCTTCACCTAAAAGGTATGTCCCAGAAGTTCATGAATCTACTGAGGTCGTTTTACTCTCATACTTTTGGCCGCGTAAGGGTTTATGGTGAACTATCTACTCCATTCGAAACGACCAGCGGTGTTGGATAGGTATGTCCCATTTCTCCATTCCTGTTCAACTTCGTCATGGACGAAATAATAGTGAATGCCTTGCAAGATCTTCAGGATGTGGTCATCGAACTGGGAAACAGTGAGAAGCTGTGTGACCTAGATTACGCAGACGACGTTGTCTGCTTGTTCGAATACATGGAACACGCGCAGAGTGCACTAGATAGACTTGGGAGAGATGTAGCTCCATTCGACATGCACTTTGCACCTCCAACGTGTAAAGGAATGTTACAAAACTGGATGTCAACGATTCCGAGCTTGATGCTCAATAGGGAGGAACTAATATTCGTTGACCTATTTAGTCACTTCGGAAGCAGCCTGGCGACGGATGGAAGCACGGTAGTGGAAGTGAGCATGCGTATATCCAAAGCTCGAGTAGCATACGCTGAACTGAAGCACATGTGGCGCTGACCTGATATTTCGCCGAAGTTGAATGGTCGTGTGTACTGTGTCTCGGTGTGTTCAGTTCTGTTGTATAGTTGCGAGACTTGGGGTCTGCGTGTGGAAGATATTCGTCGTCTTGAGGTTTTTGACCATCGATGCTTGCGTAGTATTGGGCGGAATGAGCGAGTAAGCAATACTGAGTTCAGAAAGCTAGTATTGGATATTAATTCGGAGAACGTTCTATCATAACGTATCCAGCTTAGTAGACTTCGTTGGTTGGGACATGTGTTACGTATGGCAAACACACGTCTACCGTTCCGTGTCATATTCTCCGTTCCTCCTAGGGAGTGGAAAAAACCACAACAGATGACTTGAAAACGGGGAATGGGAAAATGTACACTGAACTTAGGAAAAGTAGGCACCTCACGTGTTTGTGGTTGGGGTCCAAAAGATCCATCTACCAGTTGGCTGGAGACACTAGAGGATATGGCAATGAGCCATGAAACAGTGGCAATCGTGTTGTCACTTTCTTTCAAATTAGAATGATTGATCAATGTGCGTTTGTACAGTTAGACTGTGTATTCCGTGTGTTGGCTACTAGGGCGTTGCTTCCCTTTCTACCTCGTGTAGGCCCACTCCCTGTTCATCTTGTGTATTCGTTTTCTCTATATCCACGTGCAACATGGTGAGACGGGCAGTGATAAGTGGAGCTTGCCCCACTGTTTAACGCTGTACGGTGATGATTTTGATGATGATCGAAGGCCGTCTCTAGGCATCCAGCAAATATGGCCATATGTTGCATCGTCGAGGGGATCTTTTCGATCATCGATTTACTTCGTATGCTATCAAGAACTTACAAAGCATCCGTGTTATTAAATTACTGAAAAGGATTATTGCGATTTCTTTGAGGTCGCAAAGCTCATTACGCTGGTTATAGTAGGCTGTGGTAAGTCGTGGTCAGCCCTCTCTGGTGACTGTTGTCAAAGGTAACTTGAACAACAGATGTTTCATCGAAATCATAAAATTAATGTCAGTCACTAGGAATGAAATTTCTCATAGAAAGGCTGTTGCTGCAGGATAATGCTACGCGTCATGTCTCACAAGAGGTTGTGTATCTTATAGCCGTGGACATTTCTGCTCATTTGATATGTGCTTTTGCCGTAGTGAAAATATTGACCCCTTGGTGGATTCGCTTTTACGATTTCCCCTCAGCCGCCACTGTTACTGTGTGATTGAGATTTTTGTCACGGTTGGCGACAACCTGTTGCACTTTGGAGGCGTAAATGATGCACTTGTTCGAGTAGTGGATACCTGGTGGTGTGTACTGCGAATTGGTTGCGCTATGAAAATGTACTAGCAATGCTCTGAATCTCGAAATTCGGTAATCAGCACTTCCATGCCCAAACCACGGAACGCAATCGAGATGTCGCGGAAGTTGGTGTGTATGATGTGTGTGTGTGTTGGCAAACGCATTCACGTATTTACGAGACTCGTATGATAGGAATAACCAACGTGAAGCTAATGGACTACTGTGGATGACATTTGCATGTGTGTGTATGCTAATCTGTCTTGTTCATAAAGTACAGTCCATCAGCCACAGCAACACGACTGTGTGGGGGTTGAGAATTATGTGCCGCTGCACAGCCGGTTGGGGTTGTTCAAGTACGTGAAGACATGCACCGCGGCATCTGGCTCAGTATTGTGAGGGATCATGGAAGCCGTGATTTAAAACTCAAACCTGTAGTCATCGCACAGCACTGACGGTCATATGGTGCCCTAGATGGTTTGGTGATATCTGAGTATAGCGTTGTACATAGGGGATAGATTGAGTCCCGGAAAAAGAAGGTCAGACGGATTTCGAGAACACCGATACATTTTATCACTGAACGCACTGTTTGTTAGGTCGAATATGAACCATAGAATGTTCATGGAAATTTAGTTCAACATGAGATAAATATTACTGAAGATGTCTACCAGTAACATTTTGTCACCTGACACTGGGTGCCGGGAAAACAAATAATCTGAGGTGTTGTTTGTTTTTGTGCGAAATTAGCTATGGGACGAGAGGGCCAAGTTTTTCATTTTTCTTGTTTCATTTCAACACTCTCTGATTCGTTTCTTTAGACTTCAATGTGTGCATACGCTGGGACCAACGTTTTTTTATACTCAGTTCATCTTTTATTAGCAGTAGTGGAAGGGATAAAGTGCATCGGGGCAATGGTGAGCGGTTAGTTAGAAGGATAAAAACAGTTTTTGACGTTTTTTGTTTCTTTTATGTTTAAGAGGAACGGAATGAAAACAGATGGGCTGTACACTATTCGTGCCACTAAATTCCATTCTGACCGATATCCTTCAATCCATCTTACGAATGGCGATCTTTATCTCTTGGTTAGACCGTCTCATCGCTTCCTACAGCTTTAATCAGCTCGTGTGAATTGATGACAGGGCATACGCAAAACATGACCGTGCCACCGAAGGTGATGTTGAACGATTATCTCTGTCTGAAGTTTGTCTTTCATTCACGGCGTGTGTACCGTGTTAGGCCCAGGAAATAGGTTCTGTTCGAATGGTTTTGGTGTACGTCGTTCTAATCAATTCGAAATGTTCCTAAACTGCCGCCATTCATCTACAGAGCTCACTCGGTGGTCATGTCGTGCCTTAGTGAATCGAAAAATCGGTTGATTAGTCAGTTCGGCGATCGGACTTGCCGTCCGTGTCTCCGTCACTGCAATGTCCCAAAAAAACGTTTGACTCGCACATTACAATCATAGGCTCTGTTTATCGAATTGTTGAACTTATCAATAAAAGTTCACTTCAGTCTTGATAGAATTCAACATTTTGGTCCCGTCTCATTGCGCAGTAGAGCGATTTTGTACGGAAAATCGTAGGAATGCTCGCAAAACACCAACCTATGTGTTAGATCATGGTGCTGCTGGTGGCTTTATTTGGAATTGCTTAAATTCGAAGTGTTCGGTTCGCACCAACACATCTCAGTGATGCTGACTTGACTGTTGATGGGGCTGTGGTTCAAACTCTGTATTTTGACCAAACTGCATTGTCATATTATAAAGGAGTTCAAGAAACTGTTCCGTTCATCAACATTCATATTACAAACAACATTATTTCTTTTGTATGAACTATATCCGAATTCCGATTTTCCGTGTTATTGCACTAAATCTTTGTCACAAATCGGACCCCCACCGTTGCCTCGAGGGTGAGTTGCTGAGTTTGAACTTTGTCGTGGCTGTATTCGCGGCGTATGAGCCCAAAAGGAATACTATTGATGTTTGGTTATTGCAAAATGGCCTAATTTGTGGTATACAGTACCGTAGCTATTTGGAATCGAGCTTGTTTTGAATGGTGTCGGAATTGGTCGTTCCGTGTCGCTCAAACGTTCGATTGACTGGACTTTTCGCATGTTATATTGGAAAATCTGCGCCATAGTTCTCAAAATTGCCATCAGCAGTGCCATCCGAAAGCAATGCCTCGTGAACGAATTCGGGACTAAAATTTTGAACAGTATTATTGCCCTCAGGTATGCTTGCGCGTCTCAGATGCCATACGAAGCGCTTATCCTTGTCGCTTTTGATGGTCAACCGATGTGATATTTGGTTCGGTTTATAATCCCAAAATTTATCTGTTATTGTTTCTTTTGTGAAAAGTCGATTTTCTCGGTAAATGTAATAATCAATTGCTAATATGTCATTTGGTTAGCTCAGCTAGATCAGCATCTGCTGTGCAACCTCATGATATATGTTTATATTGCATGACTTGTATCCGTTAATGATCGCTGAGCTTGGTGTTTAGGTCGCAAACGTTTCATTACCAGTCGAGGTGACATCATCAGTGTCAAACAACACCAATATTCAAAATCATCGGTATTGCATGACTGTTTGGGGATGGCCGTAATTATCCATCCCAGTGCACATGACCTGCTGAAGCCAGTTCCCTTTCGTTCTTCGTGGTTATGGGATGTATTCTTTTGGCTATTTTTCAATAATAAATATACATTATCCGTCAGGACAATAACCACTTTCCGTCTTCCAACGTGACCTAAGCTGCATTGGTCGTGCTGCTATTGTGTGATTCCTACCTTCACTCTGTGTTGCTGCTTGTTACGAGAGTTTTATATCGAAGTGGTGTCACAATATCCCCCGCAACATAGTCCCTCAGTAGAGAAAAAATCTTGCCGCGAATTCGGTGGACCGGTGATGTTCACGAACAAGAAGGTTCGTGGACGGAATTTACCGATATCGAGGTGCAGAACATAGGGTTGCAAGTCCGTTTAGTCAGTAAGAAGGGGAACGAATTATTCCATTATTGTGGTTTGAGCGGAAGACTGCTGTGGAATTTGAGAACTACAAGGTTTTCCACGGTTTGTGATCCAACTGCCCGTAGTCTACGAGCCTTGCATCACAGTTTAACTATGGCACAAAGCTCTCAAACTGTGACTCAAGGCTTTTAAACTGCAGAAAATACGGTAGTTTGTGTCTGGAGTTACATTGCCGAGGACTATTGCTGATATGTTTTGGAAGGAGAAGAAAATTACTTCGTAGCAGTCCTGGGCGATATTAAAGAAGCATTTGTTGCCTAATTGTTGTCGTTTAATTCGGATTTAATTTTCGAAATATAGATGACATATTGTAAGTTTGATCCTGATTTATGATCAGTACCTGTTGGGATAGAAATCATCCCATAGTGGAAACGTGGACGCGAGGCTTACCCTTCATTCACTAAGTATCAAAATCGGGCCGTAGATCAGTTCCGCTGTGCATTGTACAATCTGAACCACCTACCACACTGCATATTTTGATTGGATCAAACTGTTATCTGTCAGTTACTGGCACACAAATACCTTTTTTCATTCACCTGTTTGTGTTCACCTTGAATCGCATCTTTCACACTAGTTTCTATGACTCTGTACCACCGCATGCTTCTCCGGTTCTATCCTCTCTTGTTCTTTCTCTTCAAGTAAGCGAATCGCACCATACGACTGTATCCTATTCGTGTTTGTACGTGCGTATTCATCGGTAGAACTGACGTTCCTGCAGATTTGTTTCAACAGAAGCTCAAACTAGCCGATCATCCGCGCCTGTGCTCAACTCTCTTTGGCACGCTGTCACTCACTCAAATCACCTTTCCCTCCTCCGATTGTGTGCGTAGACATAAGCTGACTCGTTTCCACCCGTACAACGTGCACACACCCACTGCCATTTGTGTACATCTAATAGATTGTATCCAAACCTACCGGTCGCGTGTTGACGGTGCCACTACATGTGTTGTTGTGGAAGCATTTTCCTCAGATTCGACAGGATTTTCCTTTGCTGTTTTTCACTTTTTACGCGTATAAGAAAACAAGTGATGTGCTAACTTCAACTTCAAACTCCTCGTCATGTTTACCACTGAAAGGCTAAACTCACTGAATAGCTAACGCTCCATCGAAATGAATAAGTCTACTCGGTACACTTATTGAATATACTCATAATTGGTTTGTGTATTTGCTATTTTATTTTATTTCTTCTTGCACCTTGTTTTTGGAAGAAAAAATTTCCAGACATCATTCCGTCTTGATTTTTCATGCGTACACGTGCAATCCTCACTACTCTGTTGACAAACCTAAAACGAAAAACTAACTAAGCGTTCGTGGACACTCGCGTGTTGCACTTTGGTTGAACTATCTTTTTTGCCACTGTCGATTTGGTCTCGTTTTTTCAGTCTGATTTTCTTGCCTGTTTATCTTCTCCCTCCACCCACTCAACTTCAATCAATTTATAAACAGTTTTGTTCCGTCAGTGAAGCACTCGTACTTAGTGTATATATATATATATATATATATATATATATATATATATATATATATATATATATAAATGTGCGTCTGTTTTTATGTTCGAGGACGTGCACCACACACTTGGTTCCCCCTTTCTAGTTGTATCGTTCGATGTGCTTAACGTCATATTAATCTTTTTTCCTGCATCTTTCTCCATAACCAACACGGTGCCAAGATTTTCAAAATCACCCCGTGCCATGCGTTGTGCATATTTTACATAGAGATTGGTTCGTTTAGCTCCTGTCTAGGAAAGTCCTGTCGGCTTTTTTTCGCCTTTCTGTTTGTTTGGACTAGGATCGGTTGACCTTTTTGGTGTCGCACTTTGATTTGAGTGTTCTCTATGGGCTACTGGCCGGCCGACTTCCATTCCGCCTGGTTCAATCGATCGTTGTGTTATTCCGGGTTATTTCAGCGCAGTGATCGGTTGGATCGGCTAACAGAAAGCCAGTGGTCATTAAGTGTAATCACGTCAGTAGCAGGGATTACGACATTAGCACAACTTAAGTTTGCTCGAGCGGAAAACAAGTAAACTATCACTGGTTTATGTTAAATACCTCAGGTTATACTGTTGTAATGTTCTGTTCAAGAAAAAGGGAAATTTTTAAATCCAATTTTCGTTAAGTTCGTGGTCGAGGTCGACCAAACCTATGAGAATAATGGTTGGAATCTCTGAACACATTATTCTTATAAATAATAATCAAGACAGTATTGCGGTGAAATATCTAGATTCCTTTCGTGCGCTGAATTTGGCCGCGTACGTCTACTATAATTTTAGTCAAAAAATTCAGTTATCACTTGAATTAAGTAATTGTGGAGAATGCATGGGCATCCTCGTAGCTGATACAGTTGCATTTATAGGATAGAAATGCGTAATTAAAAAATAATATCTGTGCCGAGATGTGATTGGGCAGTCTGGAAATTTGGTATTGTACGGTAAGAAAAAAATGGAAAGATATTTATTGTTGTTTCGCGGTTGAGAAGAAACCAGTAAGACAGTGGATATAAATTTGGGGGATTATCCACTCCCAGTTTTGATCAAGGTTTTAGCGTAAAGATCACAATGAGTCTGAAGGGCAGTTTGACTATCTTAACCAATCGGTTTTGAGAGTCAAGCGATAGGTTCAACGATTTGATCACCACATACTCTGCCGTTGCTAAATGTTTTCGAGCGACTTTCGATGCTTTCATGAGGACTTATTGGACTACTTTGAATGAGTCACCAATCACTTGATGGTTGATTACTTTTTGACTGGTGACGAGTGATGCAAGTATACGGAAGGAATTCCTGTAGCAGTGTTTGTCTTTTGATTGGCTTGCACATAATTATTGAGGTAAATCAATCAAAATCACTATCATCATGTTCTACTTCGGTACGGTAGTGTGAAACAGTAGCCAA
Organism: Fasciola hepatica; assembly: GCA_948099385.1. Taxonomy (NCBI): domain Eukaryota; kingdom Metazoa; phylum Platyhelminthes; class Trematoda; order Plagiorchiida; family Fasciolidae; genus Fasciola; species Fasciola hepatica. The sequence goes on along the minus strand of CANUEZ040000008.1, from coordinate 4,287,339 downwards.
CATTGCAAAATCTTGCAAACTTTACAACTGAATGCACAATATCCGATACGCTCTTTGACGAGTCATACAATCCCCGATAACTAGTGACGACTGACGTCTGTAGGATCCGAAAGTTCCTTTCTGTTATTTCCTCTGTGCCGTAGTGTAGTAGCGTGTTGGAGCATAAATAATTCCCATCGAATGGGTTGTCCATTACTCGAAAACGGTTTTGGGCGATGAAGCGACAAAGAACGTGACGACGTAACGCAGACTGACAACAGGGACACGAACAACGTAATGACATTCCCCGACCGATTAAGGACCGGCCTAAAGCGGAACGGATATCTAAGATATAACTGAATTGTTCTGTTACGCTTAATTGATCTCAAAGTTGATCGTCTGCATGTTTTCCAATAAACGAACTGTTATTTGGCACGTCTCTTGGATTACAACATTGCTGTGTATACTGAGATGTCTTCCGATTTTTCAGTTATCAGTAATTATCGAAAAGCGTGGAGTCCCAGTGGACTCATTGGAGAAGCACAATACGAGATAAGTAATAAATCTAACTCAGTGTATTCATCTGTCACCGTCTTTTATTATAAATATTGATCAAATCGCTAACTATTATCGCTCGGTAGTTCTGTACAACTATCGTCCATTGATGTATGTAGATTACGTGTCACAAAGCATACTTCACTGATGTGTGACATAAGCCACCAGAACCTCACTGTATTTTTTTCACCTACGGAAAATCCTTTTGTGGAATATGGAACACAAACCGATAAGATAATTGTTTAGCGTTGATAACATCAGTGGAGCCATTTGATTATCTGCATTGGCCCTTATAGATTTATTATCCCATCATTTGCGGTAAAATAATCCATCGGAGTCATTTCAAGTACACGAGCAGATTCCCTGACATTTGTGGAGGGTTTCCATCAGGAAAAACGTCTGAGGCTCATCTACAGTCGTACCGGCCACGGTGGCACTACCAACGACAACCACCATGCAGGAATCAGCGTACTTCCACGGGGGCTGCTTGTGTTCGATTTGCAAGACAAAAGAAAAAAACCTCTGTGAACCAAAACCCTGGTAGTTGCACCGACAAGACCCTACACTTACAACAATTGAACACGAGTATATGACTGATAATAGCCTGCTCACCACGTATGATCATCAACAGCTGTAACTTTGAACAACCTCTCTATATGCTGAACATTTGCAAACTCAAACAAAATTCACACCATCCAAATAACATTCCATCACTTTGAACCATTTCCTTCAGTATGGACTCATGACACCAGTATGACGAATATTAGCGTCGTATCCTACGACGCTGTCATTCTGCCTCCAATCTCATTCTGGACCAACGGCAAGTAGGAACAATATCGAAATTTTGTGAGCATATGTCGCTTGTCCGAATATATCTGCGTTGGTTTCTCAACTGATAGAAGATCTAAACAACCAAGGGGACGTTTTGAGCTAGTAGATTCTGACCGGACTAATTGCCAATGTGGTCGGATGATAGCAGGTATGCATTTCGCAAATCAGGTCTCCACATGCACCGAGCCAGGTGTCTTGTCGCGTGCTTGCTCACGCCCAGTCGAGGGTACTGCTGCTCATGTTTCCCGCACCAGTCTTGATCCTTATTTCCGCCTGATAGCTTTTTGTAGTCACCGACAAACTCAACCACATGCTTTGCGTATGGCTACCCTCATTTCTAGTTGGCAGTGTGTAACTTGTTCGCCTTGTTCAAGTGTGAACGCGATCCCTGAGATACAGACTCTGCCGATTGCCATCCTGGATTCCGTGGCTTCTTGATTGTGATCGGTGACTCAGGCGGGATGCTGTCCGATTACTGGAGTTCGCCGTTCGGGACACCGTTAGTTCATATTCAGTGTACAATTAGTTTATACTGCACATAAATACACGGAAATTCTTCACAATGACTTCCGTCTTGTGTGAGTATATTCGATCGCATCAACTGCACATCGAACAAACAACAGTGAAAGGTTCTGCACGTTTATAAACGGAATAGCAAAACCACACGAACGCCTGGAAATGAGTTCCTGTCTAATCTTTAATTACTGAGTAAATATTAATTATCTGTGGTAGATTGTAAAACGTGCAGATAACAAAAACGTAAGATATGAGAATGTTGGATGAAATTTTCAGCCAAATGTTAGTCATCGAGATTCATTGGAATAGTTCAGAAATCCGGAAATGACCTCATGGTGATTTTCAACTGTTCCCACATTCATTGAATGCGGTGCGAAATGCTGGTTTTCGTCGAACAGCATGACCATACAATAGTACAACTTAGAAAAGTTTTTCATCTCGTCATTGAGGTCGCGTCAGATGACCACCAAAAAATTGTAATGGGAAATTAGTTCCGCTAACATTCGAATAGTCGTTCTGGGGAGATGTCGCCCGACGGCGTTTTTTGCGCTGACATTGCTACTGTTGAAGGTTTCTTAATCTTTATGATGTGACATACCCATAAGCGTCAGCCCTTTGGCTTGACTATGGTCAAACAGTCGACATGGCGAACCAGAGAACTATGGCTCCTGTGTCTGATTCTCTCTAGCGGAGGTCAGCGACCCCCTTCGGCAGCCTCTGATTGGCCGTCTAATCCCATGGGATGAAAAAATATTCTCTTTATTTATCATACGACAAAGTACAACATTTGTGGAAGGATGTCGCGGCCAGTGAAAGCCTACCAAATGGGGAGGTGACCGCCGGTGACGGGATTACAACCTGGGCCGTGAATGTCCAAAGTCGACGATGGTAAACGTTTGACCACTGCCGGTCAAATACTGTATTCATACGGTCTAATGAAGCGATTGTGATGTATCGTAATATAGTTTGGAAACAGGCCAAGCACACTGATCTCGGTCGCCCTGAATGCTCCAATTGCATGTTCCACTAGCACTGAAATTATCGCACCATTCTAGCTGATGATTTGTGTATCGTGATCTTATATTTTCCGCAGCCAGCAGTACATTACTTGTGCAATTGCACTTTTTGGTACAGTTTTCGAGGTGAAATTCTGACGCTATCATTTCCGTATCGAACGTGTCTTCACTTTCAGTCGTGCGTTCTTGGTCGTTTTCTGGCCGGTTGTCCTGTTTCCACCTTGTTTCTCTTCAGTTCACATTGGGAATGTGCATGTACGTGCCTTCACACGTAGAACAGAAGAGGCTTGGATGGGAACAGGCAATGCATTTGGAAATCTCATGTCGCAATTGAAATTTTCATCATTTTCTCATCCGTTGAATGAGAAAAAAATAAGCCTTATTCAGTATAACTCTATGTACTTCAGACTGGGACCTAACTGCACAGTTGGTCCGGTCATCTAAGCTTTCCGTGGTGCCGTTATTCATAACGGTACTATTTCTTTGCGCAGCAATGCTGATTTTCATCCGTGAGCTATGTAATACTGTCTTCCTGTGATTCCTACATTTGATAGTCATACGTTTTGTATGATATAGTATGCAACAAATTAAAACGCTGTAACTGTTTTATGAATCACATCATGTAAAGTTCGCTTGCATTTTTCGCATTCAAAAGCCCAACACCGCGATCCGGAGTCGAAGCGGTGACATTCAGCTTACAGCGTACATATTCTGCAAGCTGAGCTATCTCTGTACGGCGAGTCGAGTGTGGATATCCAGTGATGTGCAAACCGCTATTCTGATGATAAACAGCAACTGTCCTTGTTTTAATCACATTACATTTGAAGTAGTTACATCCCACGCGTGTTATTTACCGCGACAGGTTTTTGAACCGAAATCATCAAACTTTTTCATTCGGTCTACCTTTTCTCGTCGTTCTTCATGTCTGATGTTTGTTTGCAACAGACAATCGCGGATTTCATCCTTGAGCTATATGATCTAATTCATTGTATTTTTATGCCGAATTATGTTCCTTTTGTTTCGGTAGAAACGAAAATGCTAACTTTTTCCCGTAAATGTTGACATTTCAGCAGAATGTTTGATTAAAGATCTTTTGGTGGATTCGTTAACCACGTCCTCCTTAACCACAGGTAGATGTAGAAACTGTGGGTTCTTATGGCACTGAATGCCTGCGGTGGATGAGTGGTGCCGCTGAAAACATTAATATTGGACGTCAAACACAAATTGCTTGCTCACAGTATGGGTGCTTTCGTGATCAATCCACATAGATGAGCCGTATTAGTGATTGTACCTTATATTTATGCATTACTTATGTTACATCTACCAAGCACTATTATTTGTTCACAATTATGTACATTTTTTGAACAGCGTAATGCAGAAGAGCGACACGTAACGCACTTTTGGTACACTGCTTGGCCCGATCACTCCTCACCAGAAAGTTCACCATCTTCTGCTCGTCAGCTCCTCCAACTTGTCCAAGATGCAGAATCTTGCCGTGGTGACGTTGCAGCGACTTCACTTGGATCTTGTACTTCTTGGGTAAATCCTCGGGAAGCTTCAGAGTCTCTGTTTGATCCCCTATCTGCAATGGATACTATTCAAACTCAGTTACTCGATCCATCCCCTCCGGATACCACCGCGACGAACACCGGCGAAGTTCGCCGTTCGGCTTCTACCGACAGCAGTGGACCAATAGTGGTTCACTGTAGTGCTGGCCTTGGTCGCACTGGTTGTTTTATCGCATTGTGTATTGGCTGTGAGCAGTTGCGTCGGGAAGGCATAGCGGATGTTCTCCAAATTGTCAGTCGTCTCCGACTCGATCGAGGTGGCATGGTTCAAACGAACGAACAGTATGAATTCATTTATTACGCCCTGGCCACTTATTCAGCTATGGCATCCGCGACTACTCCTCCTGTACTCCGTCCACGCCCAGACGACGTGGAATCGTCTCCGAGGCCCGATTTGAGCCCAAATGTCTTTCCTACCTCGGATACTGGATAACTGTTTTCCTCCTGCCCACGCGCACGTTCACACACCCACACACAAACCGCATGACAATCATACCAGGATGTCTTTCACTTTTTCAGTATGCTAAAAGGGAATGAGTGTCTTACACATTCACTCCGTTCAGTGTAATATATTCTCCTATAAAAACACCGTTCCCTCACTCCTTTCTTAACCTTCATTGGGTGTGCCTTCTCAGTAATGATGTTTATCTCATCCTCAAATTACTGTGATTGTCGGTTGCTTTGTTTGAAACTATGTTCTGCCTAAAAGAAGTTATCGCTGTCTTACCAGGCTCTGCTTTGATCGTTTTTGCAATGAAACCGGTGTACTTGTGTCTGCTTCCCAACTTTTTCCGATTTCAAGCCACCCTCTGCCTGACAGGCATTTCTACAATCCGAAAACCATTTCACCACCGTGGTTTTGGTGGTACCCAAAACAAACTGAACCACCGCTGACAACATGCTTTGTTGTTTTACGCGAGAGGGGAATAGATGGATGAATGGATGTACGCCAAAATCCTACGCAAACAAGCGACAGTGATTATTCACGCTCGTTTCCACGACCGCCGCTCGTCTGGGTCTGGATTGATTAATATCGATCCACCGTGTCCGACTGAACCCATGCCATTCGCCTCCCTCCTCGTCTTGATTGGCTAACTGACTACTTCCATTCATCTGCGCATTTACGCTGATTAATTTGTCCGTTCGCGCGAATGCAGATGAGGAACCAATCGGCGTCGAGCTCTCTGTGACTACCTCCCACGCAAATTGTCCGTACTATGCCGACTGGGATTTCCAAGGTCATCTTACTATTGGCGTCCCACCCCCATTATTTTGCTTGACACTAACGCTGAGGCGGCGTTGTCAAAGCGTGTGTTCAGTCTTGCGCATTTGGGCGCAACTGTGCTAGGTGCGTCGTGCACCGCCAGTACGCCTAACGTAGCTTCAGTTAATCCACCTAGGAAATTGTACCATGGACACCAGGTCCTCATCGTGATGCGCGTGCAGTCCTCTTAGTGCTGCGTTTCCCAGCACAGAGTTCTCACAAGCTGAATCGCGAGCAGCTGTTTCTTTATTCTTACCTGAAAGCAATAAAATAATTGTTAACTGACATTCTTCCTCCAAGCTCCCATTCGACTCTTTGATTTTCTTAGTAAGTAGTGATTTCTCTGATCTGAAATTCGAAAGCAAACGGTTCTGTTCATGTTTACGTTTTTTGGAGGTCGTTTTATCGCTGTCTGCAGATTTTGGGATTTATGCACTCAGATTCTCATTCAGATTACTCTCATCGATTGTACCAGTTGTTAGACCTTTTTATTTTTCACTTCTTACACAGAACACCTGAATTTCACTATCCTTCGGCTTGCCCATTTTGATAGATCAGAACGAGTACATCAACTTCGGTGTTACTGTTATTTTATTACGGTTATCTATCCTGAGTGAGAGATAATGGATTCGCAAATGCCATCTGAAAATAGCGCTCAATATAACCCGTAGCCGTCACTCGATTAATCGGATGAATTGTGACTTCTCTTCACCCATCGGTAATTGTGTTTGTTTGACCCGACAGAATTCGTTCCAACGTCGCTTTGTCTCAGTACCAGTTGTCATTGTGGTGTGGGCATTGTTTTCCTGCGTAGAACATCTTCCTAACCCGCGTTTTTTCAATATATATATATATATATATATATATATATATATATATATATATATATATATATATATATATATATATATATATATATATATATATATATATATATATATATAAAATTGGTCCCTCTGTCTTTTCATTTCTGTTTCCTCTTGTTCAATCGTGATTTTTCTGTGATTAGCGATCCAGTTTATCCCCATCTTCCTTCATTATCTCTGTCCTTTGTTGACCTTAATTTTTTTGCTGATTTAACTCTTTATCGCTTATTTACTCGCAAATGTGACCGCAAACTTATCATCCCTCTCTCACACACACAAGCACCTCTGTTCTAGTTTTTACGCATCATTCTTCTCATTTCTATTTTGTGTATGTAGGTATGTTTGTCTTTACTGGTTCAGAAGTCGCATCCACACATGGGATGATGGTTTTGTCATCGACTATAGTATTTGCCAGAACCCTGTGATCCAAGCGTGCTCATCCTCTCTGCCTGACCCTGTCTTGTACGTGTGTGTGTGTGTGTGTATGTGTCTATGCCTTGTTGATCCTGTAACGTTGCTGGCTACTGTCGTCACTGTACTGTTGGATTGTGCGCATGTATATCCGTACGTGTACACGTTTATGTTGACTGTACAAAACAGAACAGAAAGACGAATCATCTGTATTTTTGTAATAGCACAAAGGTGATTTTGTTCTACTTATTATTATTGCAATTATAATATTATCAGTTAAGTCGTTGTCATTATTCCTAATATATCAATCAACGACAATCACGTGCCAAGTGCATGCCCCCTCATTTCCCTCACACTGGTCAACACGTGGATACGCAAGTAATTAAAGTGTTATTCATATTCCCGTACATTTCTTTCGTTGGAATTTTCTTCGATCACATTTCAGATCTAAAAAATCAAAAATTCTTCGTTTTTCAAGCCTTTTAAGAATGAATCTGTGATAAGTTAGTTTTTACGGGAATTCGCATTCAGCTGACTGCCTAGTATGTGTATCCCATCTTATCAGGTGGGTGCGGATACCATTTATGCTGTTTCATCATTTAGCGTTCACAGGGTTTGTACATGCCCGTTGTTTATATTTCCATCAAAAATCACATTTATCGATCAGAACAAAACTGTTATGATGAGGAAAAACAATGCGCGGCAATATTTAGACCCAGTAATCATCCATAGTTCTTATTCCAATTTGGAACACAGTTGTGGCGGTTTATTCCACTAAGTTGATTTGGAGTCGGTAACCTTGGCGTATACTCACCTCTGACTAATCGAGCCGGAATGATAAAGATTGAACCGAGCACATTGATCAACCGAGTTGTGTTGGGTACTGTCGTGAACGTGGAGAATTTTTGGTATCATGTATACTTGTGCCGAGTTTATACTAGGCTTTTACGTCACACAATGGACACACAAAACAGACTGCGTAAGTGAATGTGAATCAAGTCAGGCGGTCGTCTGGGGATGAGGTAACGAGGCTGGTGAACACTGTGCGATAGACCAAAAGGTCACAAATGAAAAGAGAAAAATGGCAGCACTCTGAAAAGCCTCCCACCGCTGTGAAATAGTAGAGACAGTGGTCTGGCAAGGTGATGGTTGCCTGTTCGGATCGGGTGTGGGTGAATGCGCTAGTCTTTGTGAGTTGTTGGTTCGGGAACTAGGGGATACACAGTCAGATCGAAAATGGTAGGAGTCTAGGTGCGCTATTGTTAAACGGTCAACGCTAAGTGTGTCTTGGCGGCTAGCGAAATCTATAAGATGCACCAAGATAAAAGAAACGGCTAGCTAGCAATGAATGAAAATCCTAAATCTGCCAACCTAAATACAAACGCGCACAAGTAGTGACTTTGCTTGTTTGTTGCACGCATGCATTCGGTAGTGAAACCCACAACTCAGCTAGGGTTACGCCATCATGACAAACCGACGAAGGCCCAATTGAATCTGGAAAACCAGTGATCTAATTCTTCGTTGGGTCTCACATGATGACCACGATTTTCACTTGGCCGGGTAAATGAACTATGATGAACTGTGTTCATCACGATCGTTCATGGTCTTATGAATGGAGTAGTCTCGGTACAAATGGGGTGATAACTATTATTAAACAAAGAATGGGGGTAAAATCAGCATAGATTTTATTAATGAAGAATGAAGTTCATAGGAATTTGAAGTAAATGTTTTCTCATCAACTTCTAAGCACTTGTGAACCCTTTTGATGAGGTTCGTGTGAAGATTCTCGACATCCTGTGTCGGTAGGTCCTGAAGCTATTTGAATGTTTTCCTTAAGCTTATGCAATGTTTGCGGCTGTGGTTTGTAAGCCATACTTTTCAGTCGATTCCACAATGGGAACTTTAAAGGACTAAGAGCACAGGAGGTCTTGCTGGCCGCATCATTGGTCCGCCCCTTCCAGTTTACGAACTATGAAACTGTCCATCAAACTACAACCGAGTTGGCCTTCCGAAGTAAGTCGGAGCTCTATCCTATTGAAAGTATGTACGACCATGTTTGTCGCCTTCCAATGCTAGCAAGTATAGCGAGAGAAATTGAGATAATTTTTGCCAGAATGTGGGACCGCTTTCATTTCCAGAGAAAAAGTACGGTCCAATAAGGGTCACACCGTGCGTGCCGAACCATACGATTACTTTGGGATTGCAATAGTGTTGTGTATCCATTGCAAATCGCCGGTTGTTTCGTTCCCAATAGATTTGGTTCTGCAATTTACTCCATCGTGGAGATGGAATGCAGCTTGGCTGAAAAAAAAAGTGTCTTCACAGGAAGTTGGTCGCGTTTTAAGGGGCTCAACAAAGCACTCAGAAAGGCGCACTTTCTCCGCTTCATCGTCTTTCAGTGTAATCCCGTGATGAAATCTAAAAGGATGAAAGCATAGACGGTGAATTGGAAACTGCCTTGCAGAACGTCGATGTACTGGGATTAGCTGTACTAAGAATGTGTTGGGCTACGCATACTACTTACTGAATAAGCAAGTAGTTGATTGCTTGAAAAACTATTGTAAAGCGACAACGAATTTGATCGCGACACACGAACTGAACACAATAAGATGAAGAAAGGCATTCAGTCGAATTGCGGCTGTCTTCAAATGGACTGGACAGCTGATGTGTGAATAAGCATTGTTGTTTTATTTGGCTGATTTTGGGTATGTCCGAATAAGTGGTTTCCAATGTACAACCTGTTAACTTGGCGCGCCTTGTGTATTATAGCAGGAATACGGACTAGAAGTATTCCGTAGCAGGAAATCCAGAAATCGTCACTTCTACATTCAAAGCACGGAACGTAATCAAGAAGACGCAGAAGTCAGGTGGTATTCGGCGACGTGTTTCTATTGACAATAGAATGCACAAATTTACAGGGAAAGCAAGATAGAAATAGCCATTGGGAACAAGCAGAGTGGAATAGGTCATGTTCGTATGTGTGTGCTTAAGTGTATGCCGGTCTGTCGGTGAACGTAAAGATCAGTGAGTCAGTCAAAGCAAACTGACTGGCTGGGGCTTGGGAATTGTGAGCCGCAGCACCCTCGGCTGGGATTGTTTGAATATGCGAAAGCCTGCATCGGCGATCCTGGCTCGGTATGTACGAAATCACGGGAACCGTCATTCACCCGGGAACATTGTTAGTTATTATCGTCACAGTTGTTCAAGCAAATCCTGATTTTCACTGAGAATTCGGCACGGATACTTTTTCTTCTGCAAAATGCATTTTACGGCACCACTCATTCTACACTTCCTCTATAATGTATTTCAAAGTCACAAAAAAGTGTGAGGTGAAGCCACAAAAAATGACAATTTGTTATTATCACCTTCCTCCTTTTGTTACCCTTTTTATTTGTAGTATTAGCACTACGTCCATCTCCAAGCTTAGTGTATAATAATATTAATTCAAGGTCTGAGTACTCCTTCATGGTCTTTATCCTGTGTTGTATCGTTCAGACGCCGATATATTGACCGAGACGTTCAATGTTTTAGCGTCCCAGATGGATTTTAATGTGTCGACAAAGGTCCTACACTCCATAGAGAGTTAAAATACCTGTGACAAGTGGTATCAGGAACCTCTTTAAATGAATGCGTAACAATGGACAGATTTACTTGTTCGATAAGACGATGTTTGCGAAGCGGTGAGTGTGATTTTCATTCAGTGGGTGCGGGCCATAGCCCTCTAGCCCGGGTAATCTCTTTCTGGTCACTTGGGAATGCTGCCTATGTCTTACTATAAACTATCTTGCCGTCCTGGGAACGGCTAAGTGAAGCGACATAACGTAGGGGTATAAAGAAGCGGAGTCGATTCATCTCCTGTCCTCAGTCGAATATATTGCTAGTCAAAAATCTGTCCTCGGGTCTCACATGGGTTTAACTGTCAAAGCAGGATTTTGTGGTTTCGGATAGAATTTCAAACCGGAATATGTGTTTAAAAAATGTATAATGAATTTTCAAGTTGATAGTCGCCTATGCTGTGTTTTACGTTCAACTACTTCACCATCCGACCAAATGTTATAGTTTGTTCGGTGAGGTACTTAAGTGTCTCTTTTTCTTCGCTTTTATTTCTGGAACTGTCAGAATAAATTTCCTCGGCCAAGTTTGGTTGGAAAATTCTAATTTGGTATATAAAGCATGTGGCGATAGACTTTCTGGTCACGTGGATGATTCAGCTGATTTTTAAGACAGATCAATTTAACTTGAAATAAAACACACCCCTACTACGCGAACTCCAGGTTTTCAGCCCAAAGTAAAATCTGGTAATGCCAGACGTTCAAACCATCTTTGTCGAGGGTGAACTTGAATCTGACTCAAATATCTACAGTTCCACATGTTCTCTTGATAGTTTCCCTACCAAACTCGTGCTTCAGTGGATTATTGTCGACTATGTATGCTATCGAATCTGTCTAAAAGGATATAAAGGTATCGCATTGTTTGAGAAAGAACGTGGCAATACGGTCAAACATCGAATCCTGGATCTTATTATGCGTCATCTAGTTAGTCGTGCAGAAGAACTGGAGGCCAAGTTCACACCACGGTTTAGGAATCGTAATGCACTGTTGCTTTGCACGCCAGAAAGAGCGCTAATTGATTTCACGGATTCATTGAACAACATATGGGCTGGTGAATTGGCAAATTGGGGTCGTTTTCTCAGCTACATTACCTTCACGGCAGCCTACTGTATGAGTTGTTTAGATGCTGGAATGGTACTGATCATTCAGACACTAGTTGAACATGCCATTGAGGATCTGGATGCAAAAATGGGGAAATGGGCCTTGGCTCATGGCGGGTGGAGAGGATTTCTCAAAGCACTACATGAAGTGAAACTGAACTGAGTGAAGAGCTTGTCTTTTCATTATTTTATTTCAGTTGACGAAAATATGCTGTCTGTCTGTTTCCCGCGCTTCTGTACTCGAAAGGATTATCCACGTTGAGCAGTAATTTTATGCTTGTTCATGTTGCTCAGTTACCTGTACATAACTTCAAACCGAATTAGTCGCCGTTTAGTCAATTAAATTTCCAGAAACCAACTAGATCCCAATGGTAACCCTAGGACCAGTTATCGAGCCAAACGTTCCAGCAGTTTTCAGAAGACGTTGAAAAGTCAATGCTAGAACGACACCGGAAAGCAGGTAAGCTAGGGTATCTACGGTTCAATCATCCTCAACAAGAACAGTCAAATGAAAGTGGTTTTCAATCGGTTGTATAGAGACACTTTTTATTAGTCTAAGCGGACGAAGAAGAAACACGGCCCTGTGGAATTGAACGATATACAAACTGCATAGTCTTATGGAAGGTTTAATTATAAGCTTAGATAATTTCATTTTAAAAGTGATTTTACGTAAGCGAATTAAGTCATTTTCATGTCACTGCGTTCAACTTTAGCTTCACAATGATTTAACTGGTGGGTCCCAAAATCAAGATTCTCGGTCACGTAGTCTCACAATCAAGAATGTCCGCTCGTAATGAGCAGTCTAATTTGAATTATCCATACACGATGGCTGTTTGAATATGGATTTTGCTCATTCCAATTCGTTTGTGTTCAATTCAGTGGTTACCATTGGAAATCTCATTTGATGACTGCAACTGCAGATTGGATAGGTCATTTGTAACTAACTAAGTAGATCTAACAACATATTATCGTTACGTATCTTATTAGCACTCCATGATTTGTGGGTAACATCGGAAGACCATTGACATTTGGACGTTCAGTGTTTTAGTACTGATATATATATATATATATATATATATATATATATATATATATATATATATATATGATAGATTGAATAATATTGTTAAGTTTGTGGACGTTTTTGTTCTTGACCGCGAGAATAACTCGTCCATTCAACCAGTGGTGATTCTTATAATTGTTTTGAATATTGGGAAATCGGAAATATTAGGGTAGCTTACTTTGCTTTTACTTTCAAGAGATTGGGGCTGTTTTTCAAAAGTACATGTTTGTACCTGTCAAAAGTATTACATCTATATACAGCAGGCGCACGGTCAGTGGACTTTGTTAGTCGGAATACGGTACTGTAATTGATAAGTGTTAATAATTAAATGGGAAAAAGGTACAACCAAGTGTCTTCAAGTTTCTGAGTAACGTACAGATCAAACCGTCTGCATGGAACAGTTTGTAATGTGACAATACGAATGACTCGCACACAAATGCATAATTTGATGCTCGAAGCTGATTTGTTGGCAAGGTCACATTTCATCGTTTACTTTTCTGTGTACATAGATCTACTCGACAGTGCCTCTTAGGGACATCCGGTCAGGGAATATTGCAGAAATATTACTGCAACACTAGATTGGTGTCCCATCTACCGTCGCAACAGACGGCGGCAGTCGGTTCCAGCCAACTTTGCTTCGTGGATTCAATAAACTGCTTGGCTGTAATCAAATCACGACAACTGCATATCATCCTCCGACCAGCTACATCGTAGAGCGTCTACATTGTCAGCTGAAGGCAGCACGGATGTCACAGCCAAACCCCAACTTCTGGAGCGTAATCTATCACCCGTTCTCTTAGGTCTTTGATCATCAGTCAAAGATGACCTCCATAGCAATTCGGCTGAACTCGGTTTCGGCACTTAAATTAGCCTTTCAGGCGAGTATGTTCAACCCAGTCCTACTGATAGTCCCAACCCATCTCGGTTTGTTTGAAATCTGGCCGACACCCACACACATTTTTGTACATAATGACCTACACACATCAACATTCGTTTTTTTTTCTCGTAAAGATTCTGTAAGTCAACCACTCACACCACCGTATAATGGTCCGTTTAAGGAGCTTAGCCGTAAAAAAGTATTTTGCTGTTCAGAAGGATGATAAACCGGGCACTGTTTCCAATGACAGAATAAAACCCGCGAATTTTGACACCGGCAGCACCGACACCATCATCCATAGACACAACCAGCAAGTACGATTGACAATCCACAACCCACCATCACATTGGACACGACACCACTTCCCCCAGGGTCACCTACACAGCAGCCACCAGTTGTTACCAACCTCTCTGGCAGACATGTTCGACATCCTGTCGGACTTCAAGATTTTTTTAACATCTTTCGCTAACCGGTTTTTCCTTTCTATTTTGCTATCGATCGTTTGTTTTGTACAACGAACGCTCTGGCGGGAGAGTTGTGTAGGTTTCTGTACATCTCCGACTTTCTCCATGATCTTCAATGTCCCTTGGTGCAGCAATCCTTTGTTGTATCGACATTTTAATGTACACAACAAAACACGTTTTCGGAAACACACATTACCACGCAAAACAATAAGGCTTTCAATAAATCTCTCGTTCTGGAACAATCTTGATTCCTGTTTGAAAGTGTGTTGGAATTACACCAACCAAATCTAACTGCGACCAACAAACCTTTTTAAAAGCTCCCACGGCGTGGTCTCAACATCATGTCGATCGACTCTGCAAACCAATCTCAGGTTGAACTGAATGGAACACGTTGACTGACGCGGGTTTTGGCACTCACGTTCCGGCTACCAGAGCAGCGGACAACGTTCTTTATGGCAAAGTTAGAAAATAGCCCACTCGAATCTTCAATCCGAAACTGTGTTGTATACAAACGCTACGTAGATGACATTTTCTGTGTTATCAATTCATCAGAACACATAAGCCAACTGTTAGACAGATTTAACTCAGCTCATACGAACTTACATTTCACAGTAGAAAGGAAGTCAGACTACACAATCGCCTTCCTTGAGGTTCGAGTGAGTCGTACAGAAGACGGCTCAATCAGCTGGTCGGTACACAGAAAGGCAACGTGGAATGGGCAATACATTCACTTCCACAGCTCTGTGCCTCTAAAAATTAAAAAGAACTTAATTCGATGCCTCACGAAGAGAGCAATAAGAATATGTTCGGAGCACACCGTTGAAAAGGAACTGCAAACGGTGCGAACAACCTTCATCCAAAACGGCTACCCGGACCGGCTAGTTGAGAAGATAATGCGAGTCAAATTGTAAACCCAAGGAAGTTTGGGGTGGAAAGAAAGCCGATATACATCCCTTTGCCATTCAAGGGTGATACCCCGGCAGAGATTGTGCAAAGAAGATTGTCAGAGGTGATCAGCAAAACGTTCTACGCAGCTAAGCTCCGAGTTTTGTTCGAATCCCGGCCGGTAGTGCTTTTGGGGTTGAGAGACAAAGTGCCTGATTCTGCAGCCTCATGTTGTGTTTATCCATTCATTTGTTCCTGTGGAACAACGTATATCAACCGCACGATCAGGCGTTTATCTGAACGCATCCGCGAACACCACCCTGCATGGTTAAACACTGGAACAGTTAAGTCATTCACTAGTACTGTCGTTTTTGACCTTGCCCAAACTAATCACGCAGTAAGCGTGACTGAGGCCTTCCGTGTGCCGTATAGGGTTAGGGGTTGGCAATCCAGACCCGCAAAATGTCGCATACTAGCCACAGCTGAGGCCGTGAGCATCCACCTCTACAATCCCGCTCTATGTGCTCAAAAACAATTTTTATGTGCCCTTAAGCTCCCTCGCCCTCCCTCCACCTTACAACAGGCCATAAACCAGATGAAAACTGAAAACACACGAGAAGAACAATACAAATCCGGTTTTAATTTAAGCCCGGATTACAACTGTTTTCTTCCTCCCACCCCTTTTCTCGTTATTAATTTTTATCACTTCCCACTTATCTAATTGGTTCGACCTTTTGACTTGTCGTAATATATTGTGATGTAATTGCATGATTATGAATCACTGAAAACGAGCTTGTTCATCAAACTGTGTTCTCCAAACTGCGAGTTTGTTTCGTATCACTTGTTTCATTTGTATTTCGATTGTACATACCTTTTCGTCTTTTCACTTGACCACGCTCCTCTGCGTATTCCAGTTGCTAGTGTCATCTTGGATGGTTATAACATTGACTTAGTGTGCCATATAGACTAGTTGGTGCATCACAAGCTTGAGTCTCAGGATGGTTAACGCTTTAATAGGATGAACACACGATTTTCCTACCACGAATGTCCTGATTAGAAAACTATGCCCGTCAGTTATACATAAGTACACTACCGATCCGTGGCTTTAATGAGATGCGTCCGAGAAGCAATGCGGCTTTAATTGCCTGTTCGGTCCACATTTTCCTGGTACAAAGCAACGTCGGATTCGAATGCTATTAAGCTCGTGAAATTGTCGGACCCAGTCTGTCCATCGCTTGGCTTGGAACATGTCGTGTGTGTCGTTCCACCTTAGCTTCAATCGACAGGGCTCTTTCAGCAACAGTTCTGCTGGTAGCATGGCAGGGGCCACAAACCCTAGAGGATCTTGCAAGGGCGAAACACATGACACTATCGATCTGCTCGTGGCAATTCCTTCGGGTGCTTTAATAGTAAAACTGAAAGTGTCCAAAGCTCTGCTCCACACCAAAATTTCGATGGGTGCTCTTTGGTTTCAAGTCAAGAAATAAAATTTCACCAGCTTGTTCTGAAACTGGAACGTCTATAAGCGCTTCGGCTGCTATCCTACGCCATTTTCCCAAGTGCTTAGTGTTGTGTCCCAAATTCAGTGATTGGAAGGAAGACACGCTTGTACGAATGAACGTGTAGCAGCAGCAACATACGGTAAGCGCCAGTACGAGCAAGCAATTGAAAACGCAAAAACGCGTTCAACCGCGCGAGTCAGCGATGTACGCGATCGAAAATAGGAGGCAGTTGTACAATCAGATTAGGCCGTGCAAGGTCGTGTAACGCGTGATACAACCGGATTGGTCAGGACTGTCCACGACAAATATCGACTGTGTGCGTGTGTGCTCGATTGCAGGCGTGTGACCATGGTCGCACGGGATGTAGATCAAGCGTGTGTGTGCGAGCGCATGACTGTACAAGCCAAACAACACTGGGTATTCCCGACACCAGATACTAACGGGATCCCGAGAACGGGCAAGAAACCTAAAGCTGCAACGGTTGCCAGAGGGCAGCAAAAGTCAGTGGGATAGGCGAGGGACATTTTGTATTGGAACAGTGTCGACCGCATTTACGTTTGGGAGCCACTCCGGACACGATAGTAACTTAGGAAGCTAAAGGTTCAACAGATCGCAAGCAGAGCAGTCAAAATGTGTTTTTCACTTGACGGAAACCAATTGTCCTTACAGCAAGCAGACAAACAACGAACAGCCCTAAGGCACCAAACAACACACGAACTGCCTAGAGCTAAGGACTAAGTAGTTGCTTGTCTATGGTAATTTTAGTTCACGAATTTGCGCATTAAAGCTCAATCATCTCCTGGTCCCTACAAGCGAAACCCCCTGCCTCGGTGTATTGATCGTAAATGGCTAACTACTTGTCAAAAGTCTTAAGTCGCTTCACAACTAATGAGGAAGTCATCGATGTAAAATGGTGTTGGTAGAAATTAGGAGTCAACTGTTGGTTGCACATATACACGTTACAGAACTCACCCGGAATTTTGACCATTCAATGCCACACAAAAATCACAACGGATTTCGCGAAGGGCAGAATGTCCCCGTTCTACCGAATAGAACTCAGTTTGCATGAGGTTGCCGGGAAATGCAAGGGATCGCGAAACGGCGCACAACGGAATATAGGATTTAACCGGCAGTGTGCGCCTAAAAAACGAATGAGTCGTCCAAAGAAACTAACTAAACCGACGAACGCAGAGTAATTTGTCTAGCCTCAGATAACGTATGCTCCATATTGACGTTGAAAGCTTTGTCTGGAGTCAGCGTTTCGAAACAAACGTCACTAATAACGCCCAAAGTGGTGCCGTGGACGAAACGCCAAAAAATAAAAAGATACATTGCTGTCACACCGTTGCATAAAGAATAATTTTTGTTGCCGGCTGTAACACACGTGGCATAGACAAACAAGTGGAAAGGTGTTTACTTGGGTGACGGAAAAATTACTTTAGATGGACCGGATGCTGGGAGATATTAACTGCATGATACCAGAAAGGAGAAAATATCAGTCAAAGAAACAACAAGAGTTCAATGACAATTTGGGGAGCCTTCTTAACCAACGGTCAAAGTGAGACGGTTATACCTAAGTGCATACAAGATTTTGTTGCGTATATTCGTACGTTAGACTAGTTCTAGCCCTCGCTACTGACCGGCAGACTACAAGACGACGCCATACTCCAACGTGATGGTGCTTCTGTCTACTGCTCCTACACTACGAAGTATTGGCTGTTGCTCCGCGGGATCAAGGCTGTGCAGTGGTGCAAGAATCGTATTTAATCCGCCAACCGTACGTAATGAAATAATAATCCCGACCCGAACTACGCGCAGTGGAGGAACGACAAAACCAGACAAGAACAGCAAGAATGTATTCTGTTACATTTGGTTGGTGCTCACTCGTTTATATACAAAATTAGGCATGCACTTATTGGCAGATAACGTGATGAATAATCACAAGGCGACTTCGCTGTATCTACACGATCTAACAGTGATGGTCTGGCTTCACCTGATTTGTTGGATACTGGGAAGGAAGCTATATATATATATATATATATATATATATATATATATATATATATATATATATATATATATATATATATATATATATATATATATATTCTGCCTTCATTTACGTGGTTCCGAGTGGGAGTGATTTCAATACGTCCTACTAGTTCGGGTATAGCGAGTATTACAATTGGCATCGCCTTACGGAGCTGCCCAGTTTGGAACGACTGAACCTGCAGGCCGGTGTATCTGAGAATGAAGACTGGATTGAGCTGTTCGAGGATGTGGAAAAGGAGAACCAGTCTGCATTATTTCTGACGGATGGCGGAAGTTCATTGTGTTCCTTGACGAAAAGCCTTGTATACCCGAGAGCTCCCGCTACAGCTCCTTAAGAACAGTTGAAGACTCTGCTGCTGGGCCGTGTAGTTCCGATCACTGTCCGGGCGGCCGAAAGTGCCAAATAGCTTCCACTGTTTAATGGTCCCAGGATGACTTTCCGTGAGTTTATCCTGACGCTTCAAAACACAGGCTGCTAAGTGTAGCCTCGGGGACTAGTTGGAGACCCGATTGTGTGACCGCCCAACTGCAGGCGTAAATCATTGGGAACTGTAAAAGAAGCTATTGCTGATCACCGTCATCCCTATCGTACAGAGTCAAACAGCATGGCGATCCCGGATTACCGCTGCTTTACTCACCATGTTTCACGTTGAATAAGAAAGTATGAATATACAAGATGGACAGGTGGTAAGCCTACCAGGGTGGAAAAAGCAGAGAAAGCGGTAGCAACCAACACGTGAAATACGCAGTCCAACTGTACAGAGCACGTTCTTATTCGACAGAAAGTGACAACACGATTGCCACTGTTCAAGATTAGCTGTCATATCTTTCAGTGTCTGCAGCTAACTGGTAGACAGATCTTTTGGACCCCAACCACGAAGACGTGAGGTACCTCCTTTTCCTAAGTTCAGAGTACATTTTCTCATTTCCCGTTGCCAAGTCATCTACTGACATACGCGTGGTTTCTTCTGCTCCCTAGGAGGAACTGAAAACAGGGTAGACGTGGGTTTGCCATTAGTAAGAAGTTCCCCAACCAAAGAAGCTGGATACGCTGTGATAGAACATTCTCTGAACTGCAACCAACGCCCGATTTCTGACCCCAGTATTGCTCATTCGGTCATTCCATCCAATCTTAGCGATAGGGCACAAACACAGGTGGCCAGATACCATAGGAAGATAGATATCTTCCGCAAGGAGACACTAAATCTCTCATCCATACGATAAAACTGAAAGCACCGAGACACAGTCCACACGACCTTTCAGCTTCAGAGAAATATCAGTTTGGGGCTGCAAGTGCTTTAGTCCAGCATACGTCTCTCGAGCATGCTCACCTATACTACCGTGCTCTCATCCCTCGTCGCGCTGGAGGCGATGTAAATGAAGCGGTGTACGGTTGTTAGCACCTCCTCATCGAGAGGTACATGAAAAGGTAAAAAGCCGCTGGATCGGATGGGTTGTCTTCATCTTTTTCCAAGGATGGAGGAGAAGCCTCGGTTTCGAAGTCAACAAAAGTCCTCCGGGTTATTTGGGATAGCGAGCAGAGTCCCACGGAATGGTGTGAATTGGTGATTGTGTCTATTCACAAGAAACGTGACAGATCCTCTTGTGAAAACCACAGAGGAATTAGCTTAGTAAGTATCGCGTCCAAACTGCTCACCGGTCTTATTAACCACTCATTATCCAGCGTCCGCGAAATATGTAAGCGTGAGAATCAAGCAGGTTTCAGGCCCGGTCGTGGCCGTATCGACCACATCTTTACTCTTCGGCAAACCCTAGAGCACAGACACCTGTTTCGTGGGCCCACAATCTCAGTCTTTCTTGATCTATAGGCGGCGTTCGACGCAGTCGCACTCACGGTTCTCTGGCGCCGCCTCCCGTTGGAGGGTGTGTCAGAGAAGTTCATTTCCCTCTTCCAATGCTTGTACGTAAACGGTCGAAGCCGAGTTCGTACTCAAGACGATCTTTCACCCGAGTTCACCACGGAAAGTGGTATTCGTCAGAGTGGCTCTCTTTTGCCTTTCCTCTTCAATTTTGTAATTGAATTGATTCTTGAGGTAGCCTTATCCTCGTGAAAGAATAGTGGCATCGATCTGTACTCAGGCAGTTAACTGTCTAACTTGGAATACGCAGAATACATCTTTCTTCTGAATGAAGATCCAGGTAAGTTGCAAATTCGCCCAGATAGCCTAAAAAACAGTGTAGCAATGATTGGAATGTGTTTTCCACATTTAAAGTGTAAAATGCTGTTGTAGGACTGGATTTACTTTACTCCAGGCCTTGTGCTGACAGGGGAGGCTCTGGATCAAGTAGACAAGTTTTGTTACCTGGGAAGTTACATTTCACCAGGTGGACAGATATCAGATGAAGCATCATCGCGCATACAGAAGGCACGTTTGGCTTTTGAAAACCTCCGTCATCTGTGGCGCCGCCGTGACATCCAATCGTCTGGTAAGGGTAGAGTGTACAATGCGGTGGTTAGATCCGTCCTTTTGTACGACCAGAAACATGGCCGTTGAGGGTAGACGATAGGCAAAAACTGTCAGTGTTCGAGCACCGATTTCTCCGTAGCACTGCCCGAGTATGGTGGGAACGTCGTATTAGCAATGCTGAGATTGAACATGAGGTGTTGAGTACCAGAGATCAGTCTCTGGATCAAGTATTGAATCCAAACAAATTAAGGTGGTTGGGGCATGTGTTACGTTTGCCCATCTATAGACTTCCTCAAAGTACGCTGATCTTTGAGGCAAGTAGTGATTGGAAGGTGGGTCGTGGTGGTCAGTCCATGACATGGCAAAAAGGTATGAAAACCTTGACTAATGGAGTTGGCCAAGCAGGACGTATTAGACTGCCGGGTTGGGGTCCACGTGATATGCCTACCAAATGGTTGTAGACATCGAGTGATATGGCTAGGTATAATGGCTAGTGGCATAGTTGCATTCTGACTATTTCTTTGTCCTCTTGATTTCTGCTTGATAATTCGACTTTCTTGGATCTCTTTCACTTTATGCTTCTGTTCTTTTTGCAGTTTACTGGACGATGCTGGAAGGTAGCACCCGAAACCAGCGCACAGAATTGGGAGGTTATTGGTTCGATAAACTGAACTGAACTGAATCTCACCGTCGAGCATCAGGCTCGAAACTGTTGACGTCCAGTCCTGTAACATAACTTTGTACTCTGAAGTTGCAAAATGCATGCCAAATAGAGCTACAGCTGTTGTGAGTCTATTCGGACTCACCTGATTGGTTGGATACTGGAAACGAAGCTGTAGTGCACTGGACCGCGTGTGGAGACAGTCTAATCATTGCCACCTTCCGCCCTCAGAAGTTTCTCATCGATTTGGCATGCTTGACATCATCGAACTGATGCGGTAGGGTGTAGTTGTGTTTCATCGGCTGTTTCATCTTCTTCTTTTGGGTTAGCTCGATTATCATTCTCGGCCACGATTTCTGCTGCCTATTCAGAAGCTTCTCTGAAGTGAAGTTGGCTAAGGTGGCGTCGGTGTACTGTTACGTCTTTAAGGTCCATGATCTCGACCATGAATCGACCAAGTTGACTTGTAATGATCTCATTAGCTGGTTGGAGATGGTTGCCTCGAAAACGTGTTACTTCGCTGGAATCTAAGCACCTTAGTGACGATCTGAAACTTCTTGGCTTTTGAACAATATGGTGGAAGTTTCTTTCGTCGTTAATTGCACTGCGCTCCGATATTGCAAAAGAAAATTGTCCTTAAAAGTCTCCAATTCCGGAAATTTTTTCTGATTGATTAAGGAGGGACCGCTCTTCAGAGTATGTACTAGGTTTTCCGGAGCACCGTTAGAACATGGTTGGCGAGGTACCGTTCGAAGATATCGACAACCAATGCTATCCAATTACCATTTCAACTCAGATGCACAGACCTGGGGACCATTATCGGTGACCAGCTATTGTGGCCTACATTCCCAGATGAAGAGTTCCCTTAGAGCCTGGATTACAAACGACTTGGTTGACGTTGATGTTAAAAATACTTCAGGCCATTTCGAATTGGAATCTATCAATACGAGGGCATGGTATCTGTTCAGGAACGGGCCGCAGAAATCGGCTTGTATACTTTGCAATGGAATGTAGCCGTCAGACCATCGGTTCCATTTGTTCGGTTTCGACTTAGTTCTATGCAGACATGCCTTGTATCAACCTCATTCGTTATGAGAAAATGACCTTTTTCTGGACATCATTTTGGGTCTATTTTGTCTACGATCTTTTCTGACGTTTGACATCGATCTCACTGTTTTGTCCGGTTGCGTACATTTTACTGGACTGACTTTTCTGAGGTTTCCGTCGACCTCGTTTTGAATCACTTTCACTTTCGGTCTTTCTCAGATTGTACGCGCTTACGGTTTGCTTTCTGCACAGCCGTTGCTTTCATTTCCGTTCGGTGTATTTCTCGTATCGGTATTGTTTCAGTGCCACGATATATAGAATACACCTTGCATCTGTAAACCGACTCGCGTCTTCTCTATTCGTCCGATAGAGGGGATAACGTTGGTATTTCGCTGCCCGACTGCATATAAGACACATTCACTAGCCACCCTCGAACGTCTTCTATAGCCTCACAGTTCTTGGCTGTTGTACATATGTCAGCATCCACCTCAGGTCACCAACAAATCCCCCTACCCGGAGACTTCATCTTCTGCACCCTCAAGTGACCTTCACGTAGATCATCAAGAAACGTTTTGCGTAGGGGAGGAGGTATGACCAACCGATTGCCACAACACAGTACTCGGTCACTTTGTATGCGTATTTCCTCTCGATTTACGAAAACTGTGGATATTTTCGTTTCACTTCCGGTTGCCAGCCTACCTTGGTAGTATAAATTACTGACGAGTTATACCGTTTGGTGTATTTGCGTAGCTCCTCTCTCGACACTGAAGCGGCCGGTGACATGAAATTACATCGTTCAGCCCCGGCCAATCGCGAGAATCTTGACATAAAATCGGCACGCAGAATTATTTTACTGGGCCGATGTGTGATATCGTAATTTAACGCAGCAAGGCCTATACTCCACCTTTGCATCGTGGCGACTGTGGATTTGGCAACGGACTTATTCGGATCGAATAGAAATTGTAGCTCTTTGTGGTGTTGTGCTCGACTCGCTCAGTCATATGCTCACACACGCACACATAATCTACACCCTGTGCAATCATGGACACATGCCTGCAGTCGTGCTCACATGTACACAGTTGACTTTTGTTGTTTCGTCTTGGATAGTACTACCCTATCCGATTGTACCACATTTTGCACTATCTTGCACGACCTTATCCGATTGTACAGTTGTCTTACGATTCCGATTACGTACTTCACTGACTCCCACACTCACATACTTCTTTGAGCTTTGGCCTGCTCGCTTGTAGTGGCGCTTACCGTACTTTGCTCTGCAATACACGTTTACCCTTACAAGTACACCTTCCTTCGGCTTACTGAATTCGGGACACTACAGCTGTCCGTGAAAATTGTGAACATTAGCCTAAACAGATACTTATGAATACTCCGTACCGCGCAGAATGCAGCCAGTGCTTCTTTCAGTGTCTTCTAGTACCCTCTCTCAGCAGTATTCAGAAGTTGAAAAATACAGATGATCGGGCATCTATCTTGTTCAAGCACTGCACCGGCCCTAATCTCAGATGCATTCGTGATTAGCACTGCGTGCGAATGGGGCTAATATTGGACTTTCAACCATGCTGGTAATGAGATCTCGTAAGACAGTCTAGCATTGGCTGCGCCTTCGTTGCGAAAATCGGTATGAATCTGGAACAGTATTGCAGACTACCAAGAATCTATCTCAAGTGTGCTTGATTCTTTGGTTACTCCACTTCGGCAAGATCAGGGTCTGGCTGGAACCCACTGTTCTTTAAGGTGAACTCGATTAGACTCAATTACCGGACACTGAACTTGCATTTTAAGACTTGATCAGAACAATCTTGGCTACGAGTCGTTTCAGGGTCTGCTTCAAACGGTGATCATGTTTCTCTTTTGACGCACCGAAGACGATCACATCGTCCTGGTATGCCGTTACTCCGGTTACACCTTAAATCACTTGGTCGATGGAACGTGCAATCCGAAGGGTAGAAAATTGTACTGAAACATACCCCAAGGGGTGTTAATGGTGGTAAGTGGTCTCGATTCTGGGAGCAGCCGAATTTGTGTATATGTGTCAGAGAGATCAGTCTTTAAAAAAATGTACCGCCGAGCATGGATTTCATATAACCTCTCGGTTCGTAATCGTGGATTCAAAGAGAGTCTGCAGTCTCCACAAATACGTGGCGTTCTCCCATCGCTTTTCATTGCTACAACTATTGGAGTCATCCAAAAGGGCGAACTGACTGGAGTGATCACATCCTTCTGCTCCATTTTCCTCGATGCTTTCAGAGCACCTCTCTTTGACCGTACAGCAGCACTCTTCGTTTGACGAACACTGAATCACTATCGTCTTCCAACTTTACCGCCTCTACCACCAATCTGTCACGATTGTAAGAGCATTGTATCACCAGATACTGAAGAATCACAGGATCAGCGGGAGTGGCTGACACTATGTGAAATGAAAATGAGTGGCTCATGGCTCGTAATGCGTTCAGCCTCAGAATAGACGGAATATAACCTGGTATCAGGAGGCCGACTGAGACGTACGTCTGTTGCTTGGATTGTACCACTAGGGTCGCTCTTCCTAACAGCTTGAGGTGGTGGCCGGTTACACCCTGAATGCGTATATCAGTAGTTTATATGGTTGTCCGGGGAGAAATCATCTTCAACACCTTCTCAGGGAAGATGGACCCACAACTTCCAGTATCCACAATGAACTCATTGTGAAATCCACATTCAAATGACACCGGTTAGTACAGGAATTGGTCCTTCTGACCAGTATTCTTTAGAGTGTAGATGGCTCCGTTGTCTTCGGTTTTATTCTTTCCCCTCTCCTCTAGCATGTTGCACTTGGATCCCCGGCATACCTTTCGTATGTGCCCAGTTTTGTCACGTGCACGGCACACAGCTTGGCGGAATCGACACGTTGAACGCAAATGGAATTCTCAGCATGATATGTACCTGTCCACAGGTTTATGAGACACAGCAGCATAGGAGCGGTGTGCCTGGTTGATGGGTGCTTGGTGGTTACCGTGCGGGTGCATTAACTTGGACGTCTTTTGTTGGAACAAAATTCTGGTACTGCGTGTGGTGGCGGATTGCACGTCATCGAATTGCACACAAATTCTGTGAGCCTCTGAAAAGTTTAAGCTCTTCTGTTCGAGCAAGCGTCGCAGTAGGGTGATATTGTTGATTCCAGCAAAGCATTTCCTCCAAATAATCCTCATAATAGCAGCGGGCAGCCTGTTGATTCAGTTGTAGAATGAATTCATGACAAGACACTTTTTGTCCCCGTACCAGTGAACTGAATTTTGCGCATTCAGAGACCTGGAAATTGACTGGCATAATATGGTTCAGCAGAAGCTCTTTCAGTTTCTCAAACGGAAGTTTAGTGGACGCATCAGGGTATGCCAAGTTCTTTAACAACGAATGCAAGTTGCGGCCACTTGCAGAGAGGAATAAATCCGACTGATCTTGCTTAGCTTCTTCACAAATACAGCATCAAAGCTCAAATCCTCCGATCCATTCTTCGATTTGGGATGGATTACTGTGCAAGTTCAAGTGGTTTTTGGTCAATGACTCCATGCGGCGACGCCAAATGTAGGAATCGTATCTAATCGGCCAATCGTACGTAATGAAATAATACCGACTCGGACTACGCGCATAGGAGGAACGACAAAACCAGACAAGAACAGCAAGAATGTATTCTGTTACATTTGGTTGGTGCTCACTCGTTTATATACAAAATTAGGCATGCACTTATTGGCAGATAACGTGATGACCAATCACAAGGCGACTTCGCTGTATCTACGCGATCTAACAGTGACGGTCTGGCTTCACCTGATTGGTTGAATACTGGAAAGGAAGCTGTAGTGCACTGGGCCGCGTGTGGAGACAGTGGAATCACAACTCTAGTGCACGTTGAGCATATTCCGTGCATTCGAACAAGCAGACAAGTTCGTCCATGTAATCTAGGTCATACTGAATTTCACTTTTTTTTCAGTTCTACATCCACATCCGAGAGATTTCGCAAGGCATTTGCCATTATCTTGCCGGTAGAGAAGTTGAGCAGGAATGGCGAAATGAGACGTCCTTGTTGAACACCGCTCTTCTTTTCGAACTGACGGGATATTTCACCCAAACACGACCAGAAGTGTGAGAGCACAATGCTCCGAGTAGATCCATGAAATGCTATAACATAACTTTCCGGTGAAGATCACTCAATAGCGCTGTTCGGTCAACTGAATTGAGGGCACCTTTCAAGTTAAGGAAAACCGTTAGGACAGGTCGACTTCATGTGTGACACGTTACAATTAATGGGCGAAGAGTAAAAATCTGATCAATGCATCCTCGATCTGGACGGAATCTGGCCTGTTGATCGTAGGTGTTCCTCTTGCGAACCGGTATCAGACTGGGCAGCAAAATGGAGACTAATAACTTGGCGACCATGGGAATTAAACTGGCCCCGCAACGATTCCTACCATCTCTGAGTATTCCCTTCTTGAAGACGGGCACAATCAATGATTCCCCCTACAATAACGGAATACGCTCCTCGTTCCAAATGTCACGAAGCAGGGTGGTAAGTTATTTTATTAACGCTTCGTCATCCATTTCGAAAATAACATGAGGATGTTCGTCTGGACCGATCACTTTTTCAAGCTTTAACAACCAAATGCATGACTCCAATTCCACTTCCGACTGGGGCCCAAGTGACACTCCTCAAGGAATCGCTGTTGTTGACACTGGAGCAACTACGTTACCGCGCGGTCAGCTAAATTGTTCCTTGAAGTGTTCGGCCCAAAGACCATACCTTCGCTATTTGAAGTAAATAGGCTCTCCATTTCTATCGTTTACCGTTATACTGACCGTGGTCCGCCGTCCACCGGTGTCACGAATAAGCTTGAACAGTCTTTGATTGTTACCTGAAGCAGCTGTTACTTCCATTTCTTCGGATCACTTGATCCACCAACTTTCGTGGTCCTTCTTAAGGCTTTTTGCAACTTGTCTTTGTATACGTCTTCGAGAGCTGACGTTTTTGCTCCAGTAGACTCAGCGAATCTTGAGAAATCCGGTGTCCTTGATGGACATCGGATCTAGGGCCACTGGCATAGCCTGCTGTCACGTGTATATCCTGCTGGATATAGGCCTAGCATTCATCTACATTACCGTTGGCTGCAGATCCTAGCTAATGTGCTAATTTCTGTTCATAGCTGCTGCGAACTTCTGGATCAGACAGACATTGCGCGGCTAATCAGGTTTGATTTCATGACTGTGGAGCTAAGGCAGTAAATCTAAGGCGTGCTTCTACCCTGCTTTCATGTCCCAGTAGGATCTATAGTTCTGGGCAGAACGGTGCCAACGGCAGCTTACTGCGATATGGTCCGTCTGGCTCAGAATATCTGTAGACCTAGAGCGCCATGTCGCCATGCAACGCGGGCTGTGCGGGAAATTTGTACCAGACAGGAGTAACCAACTGATTGCACAGAACTGGAGATGCCTATCCCCGTTTTCTGTGGTCTGAGCGGGTTAAGCACTACACCACCTAAACAAGCTTCTGACACCGTGAGTTTGTCAGCATGTGAATTAAAATCACCTACTGGCATTACGGTTTTCATCACAGAATTCATCCTTCTACTTGTCAGAGCTGCAGTCTGTTGGGACGTGTTCGTCCTGGGCTGTCGTGTATTCACAAACAAGCTTGATCTGAATTCCATGCAATCGTGGACACGCCGAAAGTCGCTCACACACAAACAGTTGACGTTTTGTTGTGCTTTGTCGCAGACAATCCTGAGCAAGTGGGTTGTACCACGTGTTGCACGGCCTTGCACCGCTTAATCCTTTAGTACAACTGCCTTGCTTTTTCGATTGCATGCATCGCTGACTGGCGCAGTCGCACACGTTTTTGGATTCTCAGCAGCTTGGGTGTATTGGAGCTTACCTTACGCAGCTACAGTACACACGTTTACCCGTGCAAAGGCGTCTCCTTTCTGGTTACTGAGTTTGGGATACAACAGAACCACCACAAACAAATTAAATTTTACACCGCTATCTTTTCAAACACCGACTGACTCCTGGAGTCTTACAGCCCATAAACGACTGTTAACCGGTATCCGGTCTAAAAGGGCAGCCTCAGCCTTGTCAGTCAAGACTATCCTTAAACCACGGTGACCCGAAGCTCTAACTGCATCTTCTCCCGAAGTGCGCAGAAAATACCTCGATGAGATACCAGGAGCAGTTAGTTGAATTACACTGCTCGAATTCTGTCTACGCATTTCACTTAAGCAGCCGACATAAATCTTCAAAGGATCTATTGTGAGCGCTAGGCACACCTGCTGACCGGCCTGCATGACAGTATGCAAGCCAAAGGAGCCGAGGTTCAGAGGCTGACGAGGCTTGATAAAATGAGTTACGAGCGAGGGGATTATTTAAGATATTTGACAATGAAGTGTAGTGCAAATTAAACGTGTTATTGGTGAGAGCATTACGGGTGGGTGGAGGGGCAAAGAGAGGTGGTTGAGGACGGAAGACAAAGATTGAATGAGAGAGAGAGGAAACTCTGAGCAGTATCCTACTTAACACAACCCACCCCGATCGATGCAATGAGCAGCGTGGTTATCATTATCCTGCACGACTACCGATGCAGTATGGAATTCTTTCTATTCGTGCAGTTCATGAGAGATGTTGGACTGGCACTCCTAGGGTTCCAGCCGCAACGCAGCAGAAGAACTAGGGTTCTTAACCAAAACCTTCAGTTCTAACTAGCACTTGTCTGCAAGACAGCGGGATGGCTGAGTGGAATTCCATTTGCTTGGATGAACTATTCTACCACTGATCTTACTGACTGAGTTGCCAGCTCAAATGGACCCCTGGCCTGGAGGACCAGTATACCGCTTCTTCATTCCGTTAAGCTTTTAGGTATGATGGAACCTTCGGCTTGAGGTAAGCCATACTGTATATTTCGTTGGGTCGTTGAGGTGTGCAAACCTTCACACCATGTACAGCCTAGTTGCTAAAGCCTGACCACATGTATCCGAAGTGATGGATGAAGATTTCGTAGTACATGAGCGGTACGTTCGTCCCCGTAAACCAGCCAGTTTGTGTCAACCATCTGATTCCTGAAAGCGGACCATAGCAATTGAGTCGTTGCTTTGCAAGCGGCAAATTTTGTCCCTGTTCCACCTGCCGCCTCCGTAGTGCGGTGTGCCATTCCTGTGAAACTGCTGTTATTATTTACAAAGCGTGCCACCGATCCAATTGCCATCTATCGAATGCAGCCCCTGAGTATTCAAAGAATGGTGATAAACCCATATGCACATAAAACATTTTAAGTAATTCCAGCCAGTCACTGTAAAAATCAGTCCAGTTCCAACACGGCTTGAGACGTTGGTTCCTCGTAGATACCTCGAGCTGCGAGTCCACTATTCCAAGAGCAGTGTTCGGCTTGATCCATTTCAGTTTACCCACACAACCTAATGACATGCTCATTCGCGGTGTCACTGGTCATGGACTTTCAATGCTGGGCAAAACTACACTGGGGGTTCGGCTGGAGAACAGACTTCTTATCACGATACTTACAAGTTGCACGGGCAGAACCGTGCCGTGGTATTTCTCAATCTGCTGCTTAGTCGAGCGAAGAATTTTGGAAGCAGATAAGATGCTGCTACTCGTCCGTACTATCGGCGAACTAGAACGGTGACAAACTGAGGTGTAGCTGGAGTTTCCTCAACTCATTAAGCTTTCAGAGGAATTTTTAGGATTTATGTCAGTTAAGTCAGGACCTGCTCCCGTATAGAGTCTATAGCCCCTGGTCCTCGGTATGTGACATGATAGTGAATATACTCGGCAGCGCGCAAAGCAGAACTCAAAACGCTGGAGCGGGACAACGTGTGTATTGGAGGAGCGCAACGGCGTGCAGACGACGTACACAGGCGGAGCAAGTGGCGCCACCAAAAACGGTCATTGTTCAAATAAACAAATTTGATAGTCTTTGTCATCGAGTGCTTTATTGGTAGCACTACAGGGGTCTCCCCCTAGAAGGCCGACGCAATTGGGCTTCGACCCGTGATGGGTACGTCGTATTCGGTGGCGAGAGACGTTTTCCATGCCTCCCGCCGCGGTCAAACACAACAGCGAAGCCAGCACAAGCCGTTCTCCATGACTCACACTGGTCGCTGTGCGTCGATCGCAAAATTGCGTCCTCCTCAAAATGTTTCGACCGGGGTAGATCCTGTTCGTGACCTGGCAGTGGTGGTTGTGTTGTAGGGTTTGTCGTTGTCGGCATATCCCAAAGTTCCGTGTCCCTGTGGTTGTCATTGCCTTCGTAAGCGAGCCAGCGTCCGGCGTCAAATGAGTCCAGTCGCGATCCAGTGAGCCTTGTGTTGGAGCCATGCGAGATCCTGGAATTCCATCTGGTTCTGTCTGACGGGACGAGCTGGAAGGAAAGAAACACAAGGAAGCTGCGCCTCGAGGCGCGATCGGATATTCGACTGAGGGGGACATACCGGCGCAATACAGGCTGCCGCCACTCTTGTCGTGATCACCACGTGGTCGTGCATTCATGTATAATAGGACTATGTACAAGTTGAATATGAAGAATAAACTTAAATATATACCACTGTTACATATTCAGAAAACCTCGTTGGCTGTCGCAGCTCGCGGCCGCGTCGATTTCTCCTGTTGATCGGTGCAGCTGTGTCTTTCGTGGAGTTTGGTGTTGCAACAGGTAACGAGGGGTCGTTAGTGGGAGTAACAGGGGCCGACTCGTGACGACTAACCGAAGGTTGTGAGCAGGTAGGGACACTAAGAGGGTTGTTCGAGGTGGGTTCTGCCTCGATGAAGGCTGGTTTGAGGCGGTCTATGCTGATGGTCTCCTTCCTGCCCTCGACGTCCACCACGTATTTCTTTTCCTTTCGCTGGACGACGCGGAACGGGCCAGAGTAAGCCGCCTGCAGTGGTGATCGCACTGCATCTACTCGAATAAAAACATGGCTGGTGGTAGCTAGAGTGGTAGGTATGTAGTTGCTCAGGGTTTGTTCTCGTGGTGGGGTGGGCTTTATCACCCGCATTTGGTGCGACAGCCGTTTTGCGTAATCCCCGTAATTAAAACTCAAAGGTGGTAATGGAGAAACCAACTCACCTGGAAGTCGTAGTGTGCAACCATAAACCAGTTCAGCCGCCGTAACACCCATATCGGCTTTAACGGTGTTACGCAGTCCTAAGAGAACGATCGGCAAAACTTCACTCCATAATGGATTATCACGAGCACGAAGGGCAGCTTTCAGCTGGCGATGGAATCGCTCCACCATGCCATTGGCCTGAGGATGATAGGCTGTCGTCTTGTTGTGTCGACAACCGAATGCGTTTAGTAGCTCGTGGAAGGCGCCGTCGAAATGAGAACCGCGATCAGTGGTCACGATAGCAGGGCAACCGAACTGACTCACCCAACCGGTTAGAAATGCTTTTGCAGCTTCCTCTGAGGTTGGGCGAGGAATAGGTATGGCCTGTGGCCAGCGAGTGAAACGATCTACGCAAGTGAGGATGTAGACGCAGCCATTGAATGGCGGAAGTGGCCCCACGAGATCCACATGCACATGATGAAAGCGTGCGTTCGCTTCGCAGAATGTGCCTAAAGTAGATTTGGTGTGACGATGTATCTTAACTCGTTGGCACTGGAGACAAGCACGAGCCCAAAGACGTACGTCACGTTTGACGCAAGGCCAGACGAATCGCTCGGTGACTAGTTTCACTGAGGCGGTTACCCCAGGGTGCGATAAGTTGTGGAGGCTGGTAAAAACTCGTCGGCGAAAACTGGCAGGAACCAGTGGTCGGGGTCGACCTTGTGACACATCGCAAATGATAGTTACGTCCGAAGTTGGAAGGGCCACTGCCACTAGGTGCAGGGAGCTGTTGTGTCTGAGTTGCTCTACCTCAGGATCTGTCGTTTGGGCTGCGGCGATTGCTTCTAGGTCTATGCCCATGGGTAGTGGGTAGTCGATATTGTGGACGCGTGAGAGTGCGTCTGCCACGGGATTGTGTGCCCCAGAGACGCGTTGAATGTCCGTAGTAAACTGCGAAACATAGTCTAAGTGGCGAATCTCGCGTGGCGAATATCGGTCAGAAGCTGACTGGAGGGCGTACACTAGTGGTTTATGATCTGTAAACACTGTGAACTTTTGGCCCTCGAGTGTGTGCCGGAAGTGTCGGATACCCAAATAGATTGCCAGTAGTTCTCTGCTGAAAGTACTATATCGGGATTCCGCAGGCTGGAGACGCTTGGAGAAGAAAGCTATTGGTTGCCATGAATTGTTGATGAATTGCTGCAACATTGCGCCAACAGCCGTGTCCGAAGCATCTGTTCCTAATGCCAGGGGAGCAGAAGGATCGGGATGTGCAAGGAGTGCTATGTTGGCGATAGCATCCTTGATCAAAGTAAACGCTGCTTGCGCCGTGTCGGGAAAAATGAATTTCCGCTTACCTCCACGTAAAAGGTCTGTTAGAGGCTGCATTATTTCGGCGCAGTGTGGGATAAAGCGGCGATAAAAGTTAACCAGGCCAGAAAATTGGCGCAACTGTCGGTAAGAGTGAGGCTCAGGATAGTCGCGAATTGCCGCCACCTTGTCAGGCAGGGGCTGTATGCCTGAGGCTGAGATTTCGTGACCTAGGAACGTGATGGTCGTCTTACCTAATTCGCACTTAGCAGAGTTAATGGTTACACCGTGTTGGCTAAGGCGCTCAAAAAGAGCTCGCAGGTGTGTCATATGCTCTTCTTTTGAAGCACTTGCCACCAAAATATCGTCTAAGTACACGTAGACATTCTTCAAACCGCGTGTTGCTTCATGCATAAACCTTTGAAAGGTTTGGGCTGCATTGCTGAGCCCAAAAGGCATGCGCAAGTACTCGAATAGTCCGAATGGAGTTGTGACAGCGGTTTTAGGGATGTCAGCCTCTGCTACTGGGATTTGGTGGTATGCTCTGACGAGGTCGATTCTGCTGAAAACAGAACAACCAGACAGGGTAGAAGTAAGATCTTGAATATGTGGAATGGGGTATCTGTCCGGGACAGTAGCCTGGTTGAGGGCCCTGTAGTCACCGCAGGGGCGCCAATCGCCATTAGGTTTAGGAACCATGTGAAGGGGCGAGGCCCAAGGGCTACTGGACGGGCGTATTATGCCTAGTTCTAGCATGTGTTCAAACTCAGCCTGTGCTACGCGGAGCTTGTCTAAGGTCAAGCGACGTGGTCGGCTAAATGCTGGGGGTCCTTTAGTGACAATATGGTGGGTAACGTTAGTGGTCACCGCGGGAAGGGGGCCAGATTGTCTTAGCATTGCCGGGTGAGCTGAAAGTAGGTCTGCGTACGGGTGTTCGGCCTGCGGTTCGATGTATAGGGGCATGATGTGATTCACGGAGGAATACTAACCGGTTACGGAAAGAGAAGTCTGCCGGTCGACAACTCTCCGGCCTCGTGCATCGATCAGGAGGTCGAAATGGTCTGAGAAATCGATGCCTAGTATGGGATAAGGGACGTCTGCTACTATGAACACCCAGCGGAAGGTGCGGCGTAGTCCTAAGTTGAGTGTAAGTAGCAATGGGAGTGCCATTGGCAGCACAGGTTGTTGGACTGACGGGTTCGCCGCATCACCTGCCTCCTTTGGAATGACACTTACTGCTGCACCGGTGTCAATTAGGAACAGGCTATTGGAAACTAAATCTCGGACATGCAACAGACGACTGCTATTATGGCTGCCGACCGCGTTAGTCGCCGGAACGCGTCGGGATATAGTTTCCCTGTTTGGCACCTGGGAAGGTGCAACCGGCTTCGCAGCGCCGGGCCTTCTCCCCAAACCGTTTGTGGTATCGACAATACGTTGATCGAGATGGGTTACCCAGGCGGTTAGGGGAAGGGCTTCTGAGACGTTCACGTCGGTCAGAGTTGTGATAAGATATATGGTTTCTACAGTGAGAACAACCAGGAGAGGAAAAACGTCTGAAAGCCCGCTCGAAAGCAGCTATCAGAGTATCCTCGGGGTGTGTTTCTACGGTGGGAGCTGTGGTCTGGGGGCTGCTCGAGTTTGTTACGGTGGTAATTTGTGGATGGTACCGGTCCATAATACCGTCCGCTAGTTTAGCCGCTTCTGTGAGCTTAAGGTGGCTGGAAACCTCGAGCAGTGCTTGAATGTTGGGTGGTAGTCGCTGTACCCACAACTCTTTGAGGACGTTTTCCTCTAAAAGTTGCCCTGCCAGCTGCTGCATTTCTCTCAGTAATGCAGAGGGCTTCTTGCTACCTAACTCTGTCCCTTGGGTCAGCCGTTTTAGTCTGGACGATTCTGACGGTAAAAGACAAGAGATTACCGCGTCTTTCACGGCTGTGTAAGAACTGTTATTAAATATTACGTCGCGTATCTGAGTAGCAACGTCACGGGGAAGGCGACCGATAGTCCACAAGTAACGGGTTTGTTCGCTTGTAATTCTATGTGATTCGAACTCTGCCTCCAACATATGAAACCAGAGCTGAGGGTCATCAATAAAAAACTGAGGGACGGCTAGGGAGACTGTCGAAACGGACGGTTCAGGGTCAGGTTTACGGTCGTTGCTAGCCATAGTTGCAATGGTATATCAAATGTAAAATGATATAAAGAGGTCAGTGCAGCAAAAGTGAAACACTTATAATATGGATATGAGAAAATATATATAAGGTATATGGTAACTGATATCCGGAATTTACCGTTTATATATCGGAAAAGTGTATATGTAAACGAATAAATGTGATTGAGGGACTTACGAATGTACTTCGAGAATTAATTTGTTCTTCGGGCTCACCAGTTTAGGATTTATGTCAGTTAAGTCAGGACCTGCTCCCGTATAGAGTCTATAGCCCCTGGTCCTCGGTATGTGACACGATAGTGAATATACTCGGCAGCGCGCAAAGCAGAACTCAAAACGCTGGAGCGGGACAACGTGTGTATTGGAGGAGCGCAACGGCGTGCAGACGACGTACACAGGCGGAGCAAGTGGCGCCACCAAAAACGGTCATTGTTCGAATAAACAAATTTGATAGTCTTCGTCATCGAGTGCTTTATTGGTAGCACTACAAATTCATCATCCAACTAGAAGGAGTCTTTAGTCGAAACAACTGGCCTATCATTCCATCCCAACTGCGCAGACCGATTTTGGATGAACTGAAAGAAAATTATTAAGGCTGGGTTAAAATGAAGTTATTCTCGAGACGCAAGTTTTGGTGGCCGGAAGTGAGTGCGAAAACCTGCTCTACAGCAAAGAGTTCCGGTGCTACTGAGGTGCCTCATCCGAGAAGGAATCCCACAAGTACTGGTCATTGATAACGGATCACAACTCTGAGCATCGAAACTTGAAAGCTAGCTTGAGAGTATCGGGGGTCGGCATCTGTGTACGGCGCCACTCCAGCCGTGCTATAACGGTGCGGCAGAGGAATTGGTGAGCTCTCTGAAAACTGCGCTAACATAGGCCATCTCGGGAATGGTGCCTGACTTGAAAGCGTTCATCGACTTTTTCCCGCCGCGATAACGAAAGGCGATGCCAAGGGCCACCAACGAGAGCTCAGCTGTTCTTGTCATGCAAAGAAGAAGGTGGTCATCACTGAGGTGTATTGATTCCAGCGACTCCACATACCTCGGAGGTAGCGAGCTTCCGACTTACTCGCGGAATCGTCACCAGACGACTTAGCCAACCTATGGTCGAGATTCCGGGCCTGGGTGAGGAATCTGTGCATTGCCACTACCTCCCCCAAATCCACTTCAAAGTGGCAACCGACTGTGTGACATGGCTGGGGCTACCGAGGATCCAGACGGCGACTGTAGTGATGCCAGTGCTCCTCCTATTCCGCTAACTGAGAAGACCACCGAATGGTTTAGCCACAACCACCATCTCCAGTTCGAAGATCAGTGAAATGGGCTAGCCAAATTGACGAGGAGCTGGTAAGGAGGGAAGGGTATGGTGATGGCACGAGCATCAAACGTGAAACCTGCTAGTACAGCCTCATAGCTACTTACCCTGAAAAACTTCTTCCAGTCTGGATCGCCGAGGTCAGACACAGCAACATTGAGGGGCACATTCCCTCAGCTTCTACGGCCGCTTTCGTCGAGGAAGTCAGCGAGAAAAGACCGTGGAGTGCCTACCGCGTGTACTTTCACAGAGCCTAAGTGCAGAGACCGCACGCCGGCGTGTTCCGAGAGAGGGTGTCGGAAGCAGTGTTTGCGCTTGTCGCGTGCTCGAAGCATAAACTTAAACAAGTGCTAGTCAGGGTGAGATCGGTTGGCCACTGTAGAAGCCCCCTCCTAGATGACCGCCCGCAAGAAGGGCTTTGATTTAGAAGTCTGATAAACGAACGGGTAAGTCTCCTGCGGTAACTCCAGTGGATTGGATAAACCTTGCTTTTCTTCGTGGCTGTGAAACCGCTCGTGGGTTCGGACCACAGCTTCAAAATCCTCGGATCAGGTGGTACTGCCCGCATATGCAATCCGGTCACCTGACGGGCAGAACAAACATGACAGCGAACGATTCGTGTAAGATTGCTCCGAACAGAATGAATTATTTTAAGAAGTAAAAATAAACAACTGATCGAAGTCATTTTACGTAATTTAAAAATGAATATACAACGTAAGTCCCCTCAAGGAGGAAATTAGAAACAGATGCAATGCAAGAGGGAGAAAAGAAAGTCGCATGCGGTGGAATGTGGCTGTTGGTACTCGAAGCCAGGCACTTGCGAGAGCAGCCGTGGCTGGTTATCCAGCCCGAAGAACCTCGGATGTTCGACGCTGGAGGTAGGATTGTCCGGTGCTTAGGGCCAAGGTGTCTGTAAGGCGTCTTTGAGCAATACATAGCCAAATTCAATAGGGATCCCGAAACCAGAAAGCGATTGTCCGCGGAGTTCTGCGATACTAGACTATCAAATAAACGATGATATAAAACAGATACGAGCAATTATGCGATCACAGGGACTCAGAAAATGAGAACCACATTGCGGCTTGCGAGAAAGGAGCACATGCGTCACACAGGTTTGGAGTAGGATATGACAGATCAGCTCGCTGGACGAGGACAAACAAACGTTGGTTCGTGAAAACATACATTGCATAAAAACAAGCCTATAGTGCAAATGGGTGAGTGATGTAAGGGAAACATGACATTGCAGTGTTTCTGGAGGGATTTTCCACCACCGTTTGTTACAGTGTCGGTGAACTTTTTTCTCCCCTCACCCCAGTGAATGACCTAGCACAGGTTCGGTTTGGTAAAGGGGTGTTGTGCCGCCTTTTCGGTACTGCGTGTATCCTTCTTAAGGGTCTCGGAGGGCAGTCATTGTCTTGTCGTTAGCCAACGTGTATTTTTGAAAAACTGCACGGGTTTCTCTAGAACTGCGGGCTTTTGGTGTCAGTGTCTGGAGGTGATGGACAAACAGAACATCAGCAAAGTTGCTTAGCGGCAAAAAAAAATGGTAAAAGACCCAATGTGCGAAACGAACCTTGCGTGAGCAGTCGCAACAGTGGGTGAAAAAATCTTCATTTCTGATCTTGTTTTTTTGCTTCATCACTCGTGGGATCCAGTATGCCGTACATGCGAAACGAAAGGGGTTTCCTGATCACCCATATGCCTTTGGAAGTAAATGCAGGTAGCTCTGTGTTGAGGGCTGTGGCAGGACTGCCAAGCAACTGGGTCACGGGTTTGGTATGGTCGGCATATGGGACTTAGAGGACTTGGGTGCTGGTCCTGAAGAATTGGAAAAGGTGTTATCGGACGGAGTGGATTCAGCCAGAAAAGCTGGGTTGAATGGACCCATGGTAACCATACCCTTTCTGCCTTTGTGGTCAATGATGAATGTTTTCTCCAGGTGGCGTAGGACTCTGTGGGGGTCGGAGTAGGCAGGTTTTGGAGGAGCTCATGCTTTTTTCCTAAGGAAAAGGTGCGCACAGTCTTGGATGTGTGGACGTGCGCGAACCGCCGTGCTTTGTTCGCGAGCCGCGGAAGGTTGTACCTTGCGCATCTGGTGCTTTAACATGGCGGTGTGATCAGCGTGGTCAAAAGTGACGATGGATTTTGGGCTACCATGCCACCAGGACGTCAAAGCTCTCGACCGAATGTGAGTTCAGCTGATGCGGTTTGTAGATCGGCCTCAAGAGCGTTGCTGCAACCCAAAAGTACTAGCGGTAGTGATTCCCACCGGTCTGGATTTTGTGATTTGCTAAGGCTGCCTTCAGTTGCCGATGGAAATATCCTACCATTCCGCCAGATGACGGATGGTAGGCGATGGTGTGAGTGCAACGTGTGCCTAAACGGTGTAGCAGACTAATGAAGGCTCCCTTGAAGTGAGAGCCGCGGTTTGTGGTAACCGCTACTGGACAACCCCAATACTGCCACCCAGTTTTCTAAGAAAGCATGAGCGACAGTTTGGCCAGCTGCATTGTGCACAGGTACGACTAACGGCCATCTGGTGAAACAACCTACCCAAGTAATAAGATATATGCTGCCCTTTAACGGAGGCAACGGCCCTCCTAGTTCTACAGGCACGTGTTGGAAGAGTGGGTCGACAACTGGAGATTTTGAAAACGGGCTTTTTTTTGTGCGTATGCACTTTTGACTGTTGACTTTGGATGCAGGCACGGGCCCGCGCAGTGATATCATGGTTCATGTTGTGCAAAACATGAGGGTCACCGACGAGTTTAGTAGAAGCGCTCGTACCTGGGTTGGGACAAACCGTGCAAGGTTTTGAAATCTTGTCACCTAAAAGCTGACGGTACCACTGGCCACGCGTGGCCTTTGGACATGTCATACAGTATGTAACCCTCGGCTGGAGGAATAGGAACCGACTGGAGCCGCAGCAGTGAGGTGCTACGGAGCTGTTCTACCTGAAAATTGTCTGCTTGGGCGGATGCGATAGCTTCGAGGTTGATCGAGCCGGGAGTGTTTAGGTCCCTGTTTTGAATGCGAGATAGCGAGTCTGCGATAGGGTTATCGACACCTGAGATATGGAGCACATCACTAGTGTTCTGCTTCATATAATCCAAATGTCTAGACTCTCTGGGAGGGTATCTGTCCCGGTGGTGCGCTGTGCGTAGATGACCAGTTTATGGTCGGTGTATACCGTGAATTTGCGT
Organism: Fasciola hepatica; assembly: GCA_948099385.1. Classification (NCBI taxonomy): domain Eukaryota; kingdom Metazoa; phylum Platyhelminthes; class Trematoda; order Plagiorchiida; family Fasciolidae; genus Fasciola; species Fasciola hepatica. The sequence goes on along the minus strand of CANUEZ040000008.1, from coordinate 4,247,546 downwards.
CCCCGTAGGATGGGTCTAAAGTGACGGGTGCCTAGGTAGATAGCGCGAATTTCGCTACCAGAAGAGCTTTACTTGGATCAGCCGGTTGTAATCTTCTGGAGAGGAAAGTAACGGGTTGCCAAGTGTAGACTAAGCATTGCTGCAGCACCACGCCCACGGCGTTTTCCGATGCATCTGTGACTAAAACAGTCGGGGAAGTTGGTTACAGGTGGGATAACGAGGCTATGTTGCTGATGGCCTGCTTCAGCCTAGCAAAAGCATCTCGTGTGGTTTCAGTGAAAACCAGCTCCTTCGCTTTGCCTGTTAACAGGTCTGTGAGCAGCTGTATTAGCTGAGCGCACCGTGGGATGAAACTACGATAGAAGTTGGCCATCACGTCTAAAAGCCGTATTTGCTTGAAGGACATGGGTTCTGGGTAGTTTGGGATAGCTTGCACCTAGTCCTGCCACGGTATGATCTCCGTGAAAGCAAACATTTGGCCTGGGAATTCGATGGAGTTGACACCTATTACACACTTATTCGCGTTGACCGTGACCCCGTGTTTAGATAGGCTAGCGCAAAGCATGCATACACGTGCTAGATGTTCTGTTTTGGAGAATCTGTCAACAAAGATATCGTCCAGATAAGCGAAAGCGAAATCCCCACCACTGTGTACGATATCGACAAAATGCTGGAAAGTTTGCGCAGCTTTGCTAAGTCCAAAAGCCTTTCGTAGAAACTCGAAAAGACCGAGAGGAGTCAATACGGCTGTTTCGGGGATACCGGCCTCAACTACTAGTGTTCGGTTATATGCCCGCTTTAAAGCTGTTCGACTTAAAATTATCTTAACAGCCAAACCGGCTGTGTGTTCTGTGATATGCTGAATAGGGTATCGGTCGAGCGTAGTCAATCGGTTGAGTGAACGGTAATCTCCGCATGGTCTCCGGTCAACAGGCTACTTCTTCGGGACCATGTGTAGGGGTGATGCCCACGGGCTGTCGGAAGACTGGATAATTCCCAGGTTGGGCATATGTTAGAACTCGGAGCCGGCCACACGGAGCCTGTCTGGAGCCAACCTGCGAGGTCGGGCGTAGATCGTGGGCCTTTGTATGATAATGTGATGGGCCGCAACAGTGGTGATTGGAGGCAGCCTGTTGTTTGGGTGGACGAGATTGGGGTACTCGCAGAACAAACTACGGAATTCCGGTTCGGAATTGGGAATTGGACTGAGGGTAGCTGGTGGCTGAGCTTCAGTTGAGGAACCAACAAGGAAGGTTGATGTGACCCGATCTACTAGCTGTTGTTTACCGGAATCGACTACTAGACCGCGATTTTTTAAAAGTATAAGCCTAGAATAGCCCGGTGCACATGAGCGACGATGAAAACCTGCGGGAAAGAACGATGAAGGCTAAGGTCAAGGGTGGGAAATTGACTGCCGCATGTGTGAATGGAGGCGCCATTGGCGGATTGCAGTGTTAGAGCTGTAGGATAAACAGCGGACCTTTTTGAAACCGGTACTATACTGACCTGCGCTCCTTTTTCGACCAAGAAGCACATACCGGTAGTATTGTATTTCAAATAAATGAAGAGATTGGGAACCGGGACACCGGTCGAGCTTGTCGCCATCACCTGGTTGGAGTGAAAGTTACAGGGCATTTCGCGTTTCCGGGCTTCAGGCCCGTAACTGCGGTTGAAGTACCCCTTGCCGGATTGGTAATTTGGCTTAGGAGCACAAGTCGTGGAATTACCTCCGGCTGGGTTTTGTCTGCGGAGGCTGTTGAGGGTGCAACTTGTTGCTCAACCACCCGCATCAAAACGGGAGCCTCCTGACATAATGTTTGAGTTGCTACTGGGTGCGTCGTGGTAGGAGGTTCTCGACGTACTTTTAACAGCCATACCAAGCGAAGCAGCGCTGGGCTTGCTGAATACGTGGGACTGTAAAGCCAATGGGTTTCCTTTCTGGAGGACTTTGACTGCAGCCTCTGCGCACTTATCTAGTGACTGAACTTGTATTAGGACGGAAACTATGCTCTGAGCACATGGTGGAAGCCGCATCCATAGTTGACGCAAGACCGCGTCTTCTATGGACATTGTATCTGCTAATGAATAATAGTACTGGTATATTTGTAGACCACGGTCGAGGCACACGCGCAGTTGTACGTCGTTACTCAAAACGACGAACTATACACGAATTTCAAGGAAGAGAGTCAAAAACGTCAGAAACGAAACAATATGGCTAGAAATAGTTTGAATGGATCGAAATGATAGCGGTTTGCGCGGCAATTACGTTTTGGTTTCGATTTCAAGTGGTAGCCTTCTGTGGTCCAACAGCGCGTTATTTGGAAAGTTGGCTTCAATCCGAATGGGTGTGCGATAGCTTAGTTGCCATTTTCGGCAAACTACAGCCATTTGTACTAAGGTACAGTCCGCGGTAGCCGATACGCAAACTTGGGAATTTTACAGGAAAACCGGGAACTATACAGCCAAATTGATCTTAAGAAGGAAGAAGCTCCAATTCTATTTGTAGAACTGAATAATGATATAGATAGGAATGGTTTATTCACCTCATATATATATATATGCACACCTAAATACATATTTGGATATATATATATATATATATGCATCTATGCGTACGTAAGTGCATGTATATATATATATATATATATATATATATATATATATATATATATATATATATATTAGTCGATCCACTGCTGCGTCAACGGTTTTGTTTCCGTGACTGCAATACTGTAAGATTGCACTCACCCAAGACATCCTCTAATTACTCGAGCTAAATCAAGAAGCCCATTAGGCGCACTTGCCTACACATAAACCACCCACATCGTAATACGTTGCCCATAACGGATGGACCCATTCTGTAGCGAATGCAAAAGGGAGGACAAAATGAAGGATATGATTTGTATTGAATGATAGTGGTCCAGTAGTACAAAATGATCCTTTGATGCACACTTCCGTGCAGAAGTTCAACCGTCATGATGGTGGATCGAGCTGCTTCCTGCACCCTCGATGTTGTAATGTTTTGCGTGTTCTGTCTGTAAAGTAGAAATGGAAACAATTATTATTTGCTTTTATTTTGTACAAGGCGGAATTTCGTCTATTTTCGCCAACAACCTTGTTGGCATTCCTACCGACAACGGGAGTCGAAATTCTACTGCCTATCATCCTAACTCTAGTCTATGGAATCCATATCCTATTTTGTCAGTCACTTGCAAAATGTGACTGCTTGAAATAAACTACTGTTTAAAGGAATAACAAGTGCAACTGGGGTAAAGACCCAATCTAACAGTTACTTCACATGACCGACGGCACATGAACATCGGTCTGCGTCCATTAGGAACAATGCTGCTAGCCTAATGTAAACGCACATGTTTCTCAAGTGCTACACGAGCGATGGTAGTCAATCGGGTCAAAAACCCTGAGCACTTATCCATTCCAACGGACGATCCGAAGGAACCAACTAACAGCTTACTTAGTCTATGGTGCCTAGCTTCATCTAAATCCTCGGTTCGTTTTAAAATTCTAGTGAAAACATCCACTAGAGACGATCTGGTAGATAGCCCTTCCTTTAGGTGGTGATTCTCAACCTCGACCCTGTTGGTAGTAAACCTACCGAAAGTTTCCATATTCATTACACTACAACCCGCCCACATTGCTCCATATGGCAACCAAGTTCGGTTCAAGTAGTTCATGGTCTCTGCACTACGGCCAAGAAAGGCGGCCTTAAATCCATCAAATATCACCTTATTGGAGGCCTAAACCAAATTGCACGTCCACCGATGGATGCGTTGTTTGTCTTTCAAGGACAAGCCATGCTAGCAGTGCCTCACTATATTTATCCGCCAGAGACTTCATTGTCTATGAAGTGTGAAACGCGAAGCTGACCACGCTTTCCCGCGATATGATTCGTAAATATCCCTTGCCAATCATTAGTTCTTGAACCTTCAGAACATCACTGCGGCTATCTACGGCTTTCGCCTTGGCCCTCAGGTAATGAATATCCCTTACAGCGAACAACCGGTTGAACTTTTGGCGAGCGTATTCACATATTTCACTGGATCTACGGAAAGTACCCATCAGTTATAATATGTGGGACCCTTGTTCGGGAGCCAAACGTCTATAACGATGGTAGAACCTATCGCTGATTAGATGGAAATCGTGGTTATGCTTCAGACGTTGACCAACGACTTTGTATTGCATTCCAAAGGCACGGATCCTCACGAAGACCGGGAATTGAGTATTCTGATATCTGAAAAGTAAAGATAGATTTACAGTGCGTTGCATACCTGATGGCTGTCCTACTTCGGCGTCGGTTGTGAACGCAGTAAAATTCAACCCGGTAGTATGGGAAATGTTTCAGCAGTGCACCCGGATGCGTACGAAGTCAGTTCTCAGCACTAACACTCTCATACACGTAAAACGGGGCGAAAGTCTGTCGCTGAAATAACCGAAAGTCTTCCTCGAACCTTGAGTACAATTTATAGGCATCTTTTACATGTCTTGAGAAACTCTCAGAGTCATCAACGAGGACACGTGCAACGGCCATGAAAGTCAAAAGGTTTGGGCTGTAGCAGCCTTGCGCAACCCTTATATACGAAGTAGTGGCTTACTTAAGCAAAAGTCGCCTCAAAAGTGAGAAAACCATTTCTGTTTTCCGGGAGAATGACTTCGTCAGCTCGAACCATTTTCTTCAATACTCACGAATGACGCCAATTTGGCCATAATTAAGGTTGGACCACAAGACACTGTCGAATTCAAGTTGGTTGGTGGTGGCCCGCGGAGATACGGAATGTGTCGTGAAAATATAGTGCTAAGGATGCGTTACAAACCAAAGTGGTGCAAGCCGTGGGTAACGGAGGACTATTGGGTTTCTTTGAACGGAATGAGTTCTGAACCCGGAGAAGTGAAAGAAATGTACGGGGTTACACCGGTGAACTTTGATGAATATGAAGAGAACGGCTCTCCGTGAAGACGACGTGGCCCCGGAACGACGGATATTCCCGGGTTCGATAAACGGAGTGCTTCATGGAACAGGGAGACATGAACTGACGGTGTGGAAGTGCACCCAGAAACGCTGATAAATGTGGAGAAAACGGCAATCCATATAAAAGTTGGGTTTGGGTTCAGGATCAATAACCCCTATCATTCAGAGGAGAAGGGAGAACAACGTGAAGGTCTTGAATTAGTGAAGAATCAATTTCAAGCCGGATACCGTTAGAAAGAAAAATGAAATCTTGCAACAGAAACCTGCGTGGAAGACCTCCGCGTGGGCTCGCGCCTTGTTTTTCTGTTACGCTGACAGAAATATATTGAATCAATGATTCTCAGTGATATTCTGCGTCATTATTGGGAACCACGGATGATGATGATAAGTGGACTCGCGTTCGGATGGCGTGTAGAAATTTATTGAGTAACAAATTCCTGTGTTGTGTGTTCTGGCTCTGCTTTTGGGCTGTTTCACGTGAGACCAAGGTGATGTGCATCAGCCCGTGGGTATGGCTCATCAGGCGGGTTAAGGGACTTGTCATTCAGATAAAACTTGAATGTGAGCAGGGAAGTCTCATGAAGTGATGGTTGAATGAATATCATATTTATTTTAAAAGTGAGGAAAGATAGTCGGCAGGGAATGAAAAATATGAACGGTTCTCCGAGTTCATTTTTGTAGACTTATATGAGGCAGCTGTTGGTCATCTGCCGCCTCCATATGCTATCCGTGTCAGTGGGCTTAAAGTTCAGGTTGTGGTTGTGGCTGAAGTTGGCCGGAGACTGTGGTTACTATAAGTTAGGGTTGTAATCCTAAGCGTGGCTTTGATGCTAGGACATGGAGAAGGCAGCTTTTTAAGAAAGATGACGGAAGATGGAGGGGTATGAATGGAAAAGGTGGCCGGTTTCCACCATGTTTTTTTCTCTTATCTCCTTTTTCGGGCTTCACTGGGGCTGTTGTTATTCGTCAGGTACGCCTGCACGCTGTCTGGGTCAATGGGTTAAAAGTCAGGGCTATGGTAGCTATTGTACTTGACGTCGACGCGTATGATAGGTGAGCTCAGGGAGGGCAAGGGGCGTTGAAACTTAGAGCGGGAGGTGGATAAGCTTATGTGAAGAGTCCAGTGCGCTGTCACCCCATTCAATATCGTGCGTGAAAACCAGAAGCTTGTCGAGCGAACAAAAACGATGTGATGTTTCCCCTTTTGCAGGATCAGGTCTGAGCTGATGGGAGACATACCCATAGATGAAGGTTGCCCAATTCCTTCACAGCCCGGTGTCAGTGGTACTTGGAGGTCGAATCGATCCCGCGAGGTGTTCTTTTGTCTCCTCTTTTCTTTTTTTTAGTTTATTTTGTTTCCTAACAGAGGGGTGGTTGGGCCCATATAGGAACTTTCCAAAACCCCTGCGATTGATCGTACCTTTACTCGTATCTGTCTATTTGCGCAACTGCTGGGGCTGGTCTGTTTTCCCCACGTTCGGACGACGCTTTAGTACGAGTGCCTTTGACATCGGGGGTTTCGCTAGCATGGACTGGATGAGTGCAGAGTGGGACTAAGCAAGCACACGAAGTAGGACAACGAATGTTGTAAATCACAGGCAAGCGAACATGTATCAGTCTCATACAAAGCCAGACTATGCCTAAGACCATCAGAGACTATTCTGGACCAGCTGGTGTAGATGAGTTTAGCTCTGCTGGTGGGAAGTAGTGTGTTGCGTATTAGGGAAAATGATAGTAGTCGGTGGATGGTAGATACAGAGGTTGGACGAGAGGTTAGGCCACCAAGTAGATACCAGCAGATGGGCTTCTGGGATAGGAGATTCTGGAATGAGATGATCAGGAAAGGCGAAGTGAGGCCGGACACATAATCCAGGCGGGTGGTGGTAGCCAAGATGAACGGGAAAGGAGTGAAAAGATCAAATAAAGTGGTGGACGGCGGAACTCAGTGTCCTAGGGTCCAAAGCCACATACCTTTTTGCTTCGGAGACATCTATGGCTGAGAACCTTATACTGGTTGGCAGTAGAACACGAACATTGTCTAGAATTAGGAGAACTGGCAGGCAATAAACTAGGTATAGTTGCAAAAGTCAGCAAACTGTAGCTTCCATAGTATAGATTGTGTGCGGTATAACATAAAGGAAAATAGTTTCCCCGGCTTTGGTCACTGGGCGAGAAATGAAAGTTCTATTGCAGTAAGCCTGGTATTAAAACCCTTTTTTGTAGGCCACCTCTCCGGTAACGGTCTGGCCAGTATGAAGGATCACATTGGGAACAGTCAAGAAGTGATCCAGCGAGAAATTGAGAGGCTGTGGTGGATGCTCAGCTGAAGTTTATTCCGTAATTTTGAGTATTTTATAAGAAAAGTTTAGATCTTAACGCCGAATTTGATCTAGGAATAGAGAGCTGCAGTGATCGATGGCGTAGGGCATAATTGGTGGAGGGAGTGAGACGAATGGGTCCAGCACACGAGAAGGCCGTTTGGTGGTATAGCTTGAACGGAAAGCATAAACCGAGCTTCACGCGACGCATCCATGGAGGGTCAGGACTGAATGAGATGCATCGATCCATGTAATACAAACTGGGGAAAAGTGCCAGTAATCGTTTGGTGAATTGGCGTTGCACCAACTTTAGAGAAATGCCGTCAGATTTCGTCATTTTGGTGAAAATAATGGGTCAGTATTCAAGGAGAGGCCTGAGATGAGACTTGTAAGTGTGCAGTTTGCATCGTTTAGCCGAAACGTTCTGGTGATGAAACCAGTGGTTCTTCTCGTCTTTGCAGTCTGCAGTGGAACCCACTCAAAAAACCTTAGGCTAAAAGAATAATGAAGACCAAGTTCTCGAACTAAATGGCTGGACGAAATGGGTAGGTCGTGGATAAGCAAGCTTCCGGGGGCCACGTGACATCTGAAGGTTGTATAGCAGCCCTCCGAGGTCGAGAGGTCCACACTCCACGAGTTGCACCACTCCCCGAGTCGCTATAGGTCACCAGAAATTTCGTTCAGCATAATGTTGAGGTTCTGACGAGGAAACTCGTGGACAGTCTTTACGTCATCAGCGAAAGAGAATGGGGTAACATGGTGCAAGATGGTAAATATATCATTTATGTAGATGGGAAAAAGTAAAGAACTGAGTACATTGCCTTGATTAACCCCACTGGTGACTGGAGAAGGCTGTGAGAAACACCCACCAATGGAAACCACTTGTGAGCGGTTCGATAGGTATGACTTAGCCACGGAAAAAGGGGTCTGGAAACGCCATGAGCTTTGAGTTTTGTTAGTAATGAAGCATGAAGGACGCAGTCAAACGCCTTTGTCATATCAAGGTATACAACGATGATAGATTTACTGTTGTCGGCGGCCGCCGTTGTGAGGTTAAAAAAGTAGTATTGACAAGTGGTGCATGAACGCGACTTTAAGAGTTAGGTAAGGGAATCCTTAACAACGGAGGATCCTGAATGGCGTCCAGAGTTGTGTGTGAGAGTGGAATGGCCGGCGGAGTGCTTTTGACATTACTTAAACAGCCTCTCCCACGACGAGGCCTGTACCTTCGAAACACCTGGTTACCAACTAGAAAGACTCGATCTGGCGGGACGAAATCCGTTAGCCAAGTTTCAGTTAGGAAGTCTGATCTATGCTGTGGATGGCTTTAGTTTTGTTCGGTAATGAACGGGCACCTGCCAGTTTGGCTGAAGGAGATGATGCAGGCCTTCGTAGTGGTGGATATGGTGGGGGGTTTGGTAGTGGTGATGGAGGTGGTAGTTCCATTGAAGAATAGGGCAAAGATTGGGGGAGGATCTCAGTTGTTCCCCAGATATAATGAGTTGAAGCCTGTAGGGGGGTAGTGTGAGAGAAGATGGATGGGGAGCTGCTGGTTGGGAGAGTAGCTGGAACGCTGGGAATATTCTCGGAGCGGGCCGAAAGGGAAAAGCGACCATGGATGGATGGCAGTACTAGGCCAAGAGACGCGGATGAGTCTTGTGGGAGTGAGAAGTTAGGTGAGGCATGGAGATGGTTCCCAGAAGGTGACTGGGTAACGGATGAGGTATAGAGTGGTTAGTGTGGCGGATAGTAATGTATTGGAGCGGTGATTGGAGGGGGGATAATTTGGGTCAAAGTAGGGTGGGCATGAAAAGGCAGTTAGCAGAAATGGAAAAGTAGGATTCACGGCCACACTGAGCCATTTCTTTATAGTTTGCATGTGCATTATGTTGATGGGTCTTGTTTTTTTCGGCGACAGAGTGCTAACTTCTAAGGGTCAGTCGGCACTGGCGGACTAATCGGCTGTGGTGGCCTAGGTGGTAACCAGATACGTTCTGGTAGCGGATTGGTGAGTGCGTCGGGTGGGCCTAGGGGCCTGGTTGCGTTACCAAAAGTGCCAGAGGTATCAGGATGCGTGGGTGTGGACTGAGGTGGTGATGGCCAGTGATAGGTGCACCGGGGTTCGGGGTGGTTTGCTGGTCGCATTTACACCAGGGTTATTGTTCTGGGCGTGATGCTTGCGCACCTCTCTTTGCAGAGGGGTCTTGTCGGGAAAAACCCTGGCTTACTTGAAGCCAGTTTTGGCTACTACTAAAGATTGCCAGCCGATGAAGATCTTGGCGACAACATCATTTGTAAACTGGAGCACCAGTGGACAGGTGGTGCACAGGAACGTTTTGCGGAGTCAAACACAGTGGCACGGTTGTGAGCCAAGGTTGCAAGCACTTAAGATCGTGTTTTCAGCAGCTGAGAAAGGTGTCCGGTCTGGAATGTTTAACACGATCGCATTGTTTGCCTTTTTTATCTGTCTAAAGATTTCCGAGGCATTTGTGTCCACAAACTTCGTGGCCAGTATTAGGTTGGTTAGGGTATGTTGCGCGGCTGGATCAAGCAAGAACGCTATGGGCATCAGTTGACCGATAATCAGATTAGCGGAGTCAATTCAAGAGGAAAGACTGATTAGATTTTTGCTCATTTCCGCAATTTGTCTATTGGCATGTCCAAGTATGCCTACCAGAGAGACTGAACAGATATCAGGTGAGTTTTGGAGTTTAGCCGTCTTGCGACGGCGGTTGCTGGCAGTGATTTTGGGTCAGCTAGGAGGAGATGTAGTCATATCTATGGTGGTAACGATATGGATGGCCAATCGGATAGGGTGTGGCGATATGCGGGGGTAAGAGAGCTTTACGGAAGCAGGGGACTAGGTGCCCAAGTTGCACCTTGCCCAACCCTGTTGGGCACTGCCAAGCGGAGAGTTGAGGTGGCGCAATATGACGATACTTTTCAATATAGATTGCATAGATCTTCTTGAACTTCAGGGCGCCGTTTGTATTTATAAATCTTGTGCAAATGGGCAACAAAAAATTGCGTGACATTCGCACACATTCTGTTTTACTGCGTGCCCTCGTGACCAGGTGGCCTTTATCGGTTTCGTTTATTGTTTGTCGGCGGGTGAGTGTTTTCACCGGTGCCTAGTTGCGGTTGGTAGTGTAATTGTATGGGTGTCGTGAATAAATATCGTTTAGACTGTATTGTTACTGTTCCGTCGTCTTATTCTTGTATCATAGGTATTATTTGCCTGAAACATTCCATACTTCCTACAAAAGTAGAAGTTTTTTCCGACGTTGTCAGTATAGAGATAACCAGTAGTTCCTGGAAAATAAATCTCATTGATAAAATGGTTACCTGTTGAAACCCATTCTTTCGTCTTGTCTCAATCCTATAAGAAACATTTTGTTATGCCGAAAGAGATCAAGTGACAAAAGTATGGAGAGGAGAAAGATGAAACTTGGCTCCGTGCAGTGTCCTATATGTCATGATGCCAGTTTGTGGGAACACAGAACTTCGTGTCCCAGAGAAAGAATCTGGAATGTGCCCTTTTAATGGGTTCGTTTACTTGAGTTGTTGAACAGCAGTTACAGCTAGCACTTCCGGTGCATTTCTTGAAGCGGAGCCACCAAATCCGTAGGTACAAACAGGAGTGCCCGGGGCCCTGATAAGTGGCAATACACATCACATTGCTTGCACATCCGTGGGGATTGTTTTATCCGGCAAGATGGTATCGTTTCTATATTGCGTTATTTTCAAGCGACGAAAGATGTACAAGGTGGAAGAAATATATCCATTAACGTGAACACGGACATAGTGCAACAGCCGCCGTCTGATTTATTCGTCACCTCAAACCTAAGCATGAAACAGCGGTGAGACGTACTTTCCTGTGTGGGCAAGTTTGTGACGAGTCTCTAACGTGATCCACGGGTTGATTCTCGCACACCACGTTCGTGCGGGAAAATTCAGTTAGACAGTGGAATATTCCCGCTGGACTGACAGACAGAATAAATATGTGCTAAAGCGGCATAGATTTTATTCCAAATTCTGTCGATCTGCACTTGAATATAGATAGGCTGTCTTTGTCCCGGACATCTTTATTTCAGATGTAAGTAAGTATATACATTTTAATTGAACCTTTTCAGGTGGCAAAGCTCAAGCGGTTTGCGGATTACCACTTGGCTGAGACCGTGCCGAGCATGCCTTTCGCATCCATAGGTGATAACGTTGCCTTTAACTGTTGTTGGCCAGGAAGTCCTCAACGAAAGGCCTTTAAAGACCTTAAGTTGATCGCCGCCGATAAGGGCACGTTGTTAAAATTTACTGTCATACAAGACATCAGATGCTATAGAAGGGATGGAGCTGTTCTTCAATGAGTCAGCGTCTTTCACTTACAGACATTTAAAGCGCTGGTTCATCAACGCTCGGGATCGGGGCGAAGGAGGACGGCTAAGACGGTATGCTATTCTCCTACATATGGTGCCGCATAACAACTTTACTTCCAGCAAGTTCCTTCTTTGAAACATACAGCAGTAATGGTTTGCGTCAGTTTATATGCTTACTTAGACATGGGATTTGTCACCGGTTTCGCCTTTGTACCTAAGCCGTTTCCGGAGTGGAAATTTTGTTCAGTGTCCGGTAATATGTTTGAATTTATATATATATACATATATATACGCATGAAATCTAGTGCGGAACTATTATTCTTTAAATGCCCAAGACCTAAGACTCACAATGCAGCTTTTTTATTTCATTTGCCGGTGATGTGACTAATGCCGACATTTCCATGCCTTAATTTTTCAGATCCCATGAACAGCATGAGGAAGAGCCAGAAACATGGGAGCGTAGGAAATACTGACGAAAAAGCAATCAGCCTCACTTTTGTAAAATAAATGTGACATTTTTAAAAATAAATTTACTTTTTTATTAAAATGACCATTTTGCTCATATATGAGGGTATTTCAGTGGTTAAGCTCGAAAGGGAGGAGCATACTTTAATGATATTAGGCGAATAAGCGAAATTCGACTCACTGGCGAAAAATAATTGGCCGTTTTTTGCAATTTTTGATGCGTTTGGCTTGCCCAACCACAGCCCAACTGGGCAAACTTTAGGCAGTGCTGATTGGTACGGAGTAAGGCCAATATACGTAAGCATTAGGGGGACAGTGCTCGTCACGGGGGATCAGTATCGGCGGAACTAATTATATACTAGTTGTTAAGCTAAAAACTGCTGGCGATTTCTGCGGATGGTGCTGCTGGAAAGTTTTCGGATGTATAACTCAAGCTAAGGAGGCTGGAAGGACGGGATAAGCTTAAGCGTAGACCGCTTTTATGTAACGAGCGACACGAAAACGGTTTCCAGCGCAGTATCCTGAAGGGATCGTCTCGGCGTTGTGTTATGACAAAAATGCCACTGAACTTTTCAGAGAGAGGAGGATCCTCTAGAAACTCCAACTCTCCGGATTCCTCTAGGTAGCTAAACACAAACTTTGGAGGTTTAGGATTTATCTCAGTTAAGTCAGGACCTGCTCCCGTATAGAGTCTATAACCCCTGGTCCTCGGTTTGTGACACGATAGCGAATATACTCGGCAGCGCGCAAAAGAGCAGAACTCAAAACGCTGGAGCTGGACAACGTGTATTGGAGGAGCGCAACGGCGTGCAGACGGCGTACACAGGCGGAGCAAGTGGCGCCACCAAAAACGGTCATTGTTCAAATAAACAAATTTGTTAGTCTTTGTCATCGAGTGCTTTATTGGTAGCACTACAGGGGTCTCCCCCTAGAAGGCCGACGCAATTGGGCTTCGACCCGTGATGGGCACGTCGGATTCGGTGGCAAGAGACGTTTTCCATGCCTCTCGCGGCGGTCGAACACAACAGCGAAGCCAGCACAAGCCGTTCTCCACGACTCACACTGGTCGCTGTGCGTCGATCGCAAAATTGCGTCCTCTTCAAAATGTTATCCGACCGGGGTAGATCCTGTTTGTGACCTGGCTGTGGTGATTGTGTTGTGTGGTTTGTCATTGTCGGCATATCCTAAAGTTCCGTGTCCCTGTGGTTGTCATTGCCTTCGCAAGCGAGCCAGCGTCCGGTGTCAAATGAGTCCAGTCGCGATCCAGTGAGCCTTGTGTTGGAGCCATGCGAGATCCTGGAATTCCATATGGTTCTGTCCGACGGGACGAGCCAGAAGGCAAGAAACACAAGGAAGCTGCGCCTCGAGGCGCGATCAGATATTCGACTGAGGGGGATATACCGGCGCAATATAGGCTGCCGTCACCCTTGTCGTGATAACCACGTGGTCGTGCATTCATGCTTAATAGGACTATGTGCAAGTTGAATATGAAGAATAAACTTAAATATATACCACTGTTACATATTAAGAAAACCTCGTTGGCTGTCGCAGCTTGCGGCCGCGTCGATTTCTCCTGTTGACGAGTGCAGCTGTGTCTTCTGTGGAGATTGGTGTTGCAACAGGTAACGAGCGATCGTTAGTGGGAGTAACAGGGGCCGACTCGGGACGGCTAACCGAAGGTTGTGAGCAGGTGGGGACACTAAGAGGGTTGTTCGTGGTGGGTTCTGCCTCGATAAAGGCTGGTTTGAGGCGGTCCATGCTGATGGTCTCCTTCCTGCCCTCGACGTCCACCACGTATTTCTTTTCCTTTCGCTGGACGACGCGGAACGGGCCAGAGTAAGCCGCCTGCAGTGGTGATCGCACTGCATCTACTCGAATAAACACATGGCTGGTGGTAGCTAGAGTGGTAGGTATGTAGTTGCTGAGAGTTTGTTCTCGTGGTGGGGTGGGCTTTATCACCCGCATTTGGTGCGACAACCGTTTTGCGTAATCCCCGTAATTAAAACTCATAGGTGGTAATGGAGAAACCAACTCACCTGGAAGTCGTAGTGTGCAACCATAAACCAGTTCAGCCGCCGTAACACCCATATCGGCTTTAACGGTTTTACGCAGTCCTAAGAGAGCGATCGGCAAAACTCCACTCCATAATGGGTTATCACGAGCACGAAGGGCAGATTTCAGCTGGCGATGGAATCGCTCCACCATGCCATTGGCCTGAGGATGATAGGCCGTCGTCTTGTTGTGTCGGCAACCTAATGCTTTCAGTAGCTCGTGGAAGGCGCCGTCGAAATGAGAACCGCGGTCAGTGGTCACGATAGCAGGGCAACCGAACTGACTCACCCAACCAGTTAGAAATGCTTTTGCAGCTTCCTCTGAGGTTGGGCGAGGAATAGGTATGGCCTGTGGCCAGCGAATGAAACGATCTACGCAAGTGAGGATGTAGACGCAGCCATTGAATGGCGGAAGTGGCCCCACGAGATCCACGTGCACATGATGAAAGCGTGCGTCCGGTTCGCAGAATGTGCCTAACGTTGATTTGTTGTGACGATGTATCTTAACTCGTTGACACTGAAGACAAGCACGGGCCCAAAGACGTACGTCACGTTTGACGCAAGGCCAGACGAATCGCTCGGTGACTAGTTTCACTGAGGCGGTTACCCCAGGGTGCGATAAATTGTGGAGGCTGATAAAAACTTGTCGGAGAAAACTGGCAGGAACTAGTGACCAGGGTCGACCTTGTGACACATCGCAAATGATAGTTACGTCCGAAGTTGGAAGGGCCACTGGCACTAGGTGCAGGGAACTGTTGTGTCTGAGTTGCTCTACCTCGGGATCTGTTGTTTGGGCTGCGGCGATTGCTTCTAGGTCTATGCCCATGGGTAGTGGGTCGTCGATGTTGTGGACGCGTGAGAGTGCATCTGCTACGGGATTGTGTGCCCCAGAGACGCGTTGAATGTCCGTAGTAAACTGCGAAACATAGTCTAAGTGACGAATCTTGCGTGGCGAATATCGGTCAGAAGCTGACTGGAGGGCGTAAACTAGTGGTTTATGATCTGTGAACACTGTGAACTTTTGGCCCTCGAGTGTGTGCCGGAAGTGTCGGATACCAAAATAGATTGCCAGTAGTTCTCTGCTGAAAGTACTATACCGGCATTCCACGGGCTGAAGATGCCTGGAAAAGGAAGCTACTGGTTGCCGTGAGTTGCTGACGAATTGCTGCAACACTGCTCCAACAGCCGTGTCCGAAGCATCTGTTCCTAATGCCAGGGGAGCAGAAGGATCGGGATGTGCAAGCAGTGCTATGTTGGCGATAGCTTCCTTGATCAAAGTAAAAGCTGCCTGCGCCGTGTCGGGAAAAATGAATTTCCGCCTACCTCCACGTAAAAGGTCTGTTGGAGGCTGCATTATTTCGGCGCAGTGTGATGAACAGGCGATAAATATTGACCAGGCCAGAAAATTGGCGCAATTGTCGGTAAGAGTGAGGCTCAGGATAGTCGCGAATTGCCGCCACCTTGTCAGGCAGGGGCTGCATGCCTGAGGCTGTTTCGTGACCTAGGAGCTTGATAGTTGTCCCGCCTAATTCGCACTTAGAAGGGTTAATGGTTACACCGTGTTGGCTAAGGCGCTCAAAAAGAGCTCGCAGGTGTGTCATATGCTCTTCTTTGGAAGAAGTTGCCTTCAAAATATCGTCTGAGTGCACGTAGACATTCTTCAAACCGCGTGTTGCTTCATGCATAAACCTTTGAAAGGTTTGGGCTGCATTGCTGAGCTCAAAAGACATGCGCAAGTACTCGAATAGTCCGAATGGAGTTGTGACGGTGGTTTTGGGGATATCAGCCTCTGCTACTGGGATTTGGTGGTAGGCTGCAACGAGGTCGATTCTGCTGAAAACAGAGCAACCAGACAGGGTAGAAGTAAGATCTTGAATATGTGGAATGGGTTACCGGCCTGGGATAGTAGCCTGGTTGAGGGCCCTAAGGCCGCCTCAGAGGCACCAGTCGCCATTAGGTTTAGGAATCCTGTGAAGGGGCGAGGCTCAAAGGCTACTGGACGGGCTTATTAAGCCCACTTCTAGCATCCGTTCGAACTCAGCCTGTGCTACTCGGAGCTTGCCTGAGGTCAGCGGACGTGGTCGGCTAAATGCTGGGGGTCTTTTAGTGACAACATGGTGGGTAACGTCAGTGGTCAGCGCGGGGACGGGGCCAGATTGTCTTAGCATTGCCGGGTGAGCTGAAAGTAGGTCTGCGTACGGGTGTTCGGCCTGCGGTTCGATGTATAGGGGCATGATGTGATTCACGGAGGAATACTAACCGGTTACGGAAAGAGAAGTCTGCCGGTCGACAACTCTCCGGCCTCGTGCATCGATCAGGAGGTCGAAATGGTCTAGGAAATCGATGCCTAGTATGGGATAAGGGACGTCCGCTATTATGAACACCCAGCGGAAGGTGCGGCGTAGTCCTAAGTTGAGTGTGAGTGACTTACGGCCGTAAGTAGCAATGGGAGTGCCATTGGCAGCACAGGTTGTTGGACTGACGGGTTCGCTGCATCACCTGCTTCCTTTGAAATGACACTTACTGCTGCACCAGTGTCAGTTAGGAACAGGTTATTGGAAACTAAATCTCGGACATGCAACAGACGACTGCTATTATGGCTGCCGACCGCGTCGGTCGTCGGAACGAGTAGGGATATAGTTTCCCTGTTTGGCACCTGGGAAGGTGCAACCGGCTTCGCAGCGCCGGGCCTTCTCCCCAAACCGTTTGTGATACCGACAGTACGTTGATCGAGATGGGTTAACCAGGCGGTCAGGGGAAGGACTTCTGAGACGTTCACGTCGGTCAGAGTTGTGGTCAGAGTTATGGTTTCTACAGTGAGAACAACCAGGAGAGGAGAAACGTCTGAAAGCCCGCTCGAAAGCAGCCATCAAAGTGTCCTCGGAGTGTGTTCCTACAGTGGGAGCTGTGGTCTGGGGGCTGCTCGAGTTTGTTACGGCGGTAATTTGTGGATGGCACCGTTCCATAATACTGTCCGCTAGTTTAGCCGCTTCTGTGAGCTTAAGGTGGCTAGAAACCTCGAGCAGTGCCTGAATATTGGGTGGTAGTCGCTGTACCCACAACTCTTTAAGGACGTTTTCCTCTAAAAGGTGCCCCCCTAGCTGCTGCATTTCTCTCAGTAATGCAGAGGGCTTCTTGCTTCCTAACTCTGTCCCTTGGGTCAGCCGTTTTAGTCTGGACGATTCTGACGGCAAAAGACAACAGATTACCGCGTCTTTCACGGATGTGTAAGAACTGTTATTAAATATTACGTTGCGTATCTGAGTAGCAACGTCACGGGGAAGGCGACCGATAGTCCACAAGTAACGGGTTTGTTCGCTTGTAATTCTATGTGATTCAAACTCTGCCTCCAACATATGAAACCAGAGTTGAGGGTCATCAATAAAAAACTGAGGGACGGCTAGGGAGACTGTCAAAACGGAAGGTTTCGGGTCAGGTTTACGGTCGTTGCTAGCCATAGTTGCAATGGTATATCAAATGTAAAACGATACAGAGAGGTCAGTGCATCAACCGTGAAACACTTATAATTTGGATATGAGAAAATATATATAGGAGATATGGTATCTGAAATGAGGAATTTATCGTTTATATATCGGAAAAACTGTATATGTAAACGAATAAATGTGATTGAGAGACTTAAGAGCGTCCTTCGAGAATTAATTTGTTGTTCTGGCTCACCAGTTTAGGATTTATCTCAGTTAAGTCAGGACCTGCTCCCGTATAGAGTCTATAGCCCCTGGTCCTCGGTTTGTGACACGATAGCGAATATACTCGGCAGCACGCAAAAGAGCAGAACTCAAAACGCTGGAGCTGGACAACGTGTATTGGAGGAGCGCAACGGCGTGCAGACGGCGTACACAGGCGGAGCAAGTGGCGCCACCAAAAACGGTCATTGTTCAAATAAACAAATTTGTTAGTCTTTGTCATCGAGTGCTTTATTGGTAGCACTACAAAGGAAGTATTTCGCAGGTAAGGAAGAAGGTTGAACAGCTGGAAGGTAATTCAACGTAGACGGTTTTAATCACTTCACGAAAATGATTCACAGAGCGGTATCTTGGAATCTGCCAGTTTTGTTTGACTGAGACTGATGTTTTGCTTAGCTTCTACCCTAGGAGCAATCCAAAGATAACTTTTGAACGTATTTTTCATCATTAGTTGGTCCCAGGGAATATTGTTCTGAAAAAATTGCTGGAATGTTTACTGGGTCGGACAACAGTCTTTAGAACTATAGTTCAAGGGATTACCCTAGATAGTTCAATAAAATCTATTCCGATAACAGCAAGAAAACTACGCGGTGTAACACATCTTTCGTAACAACTGCGATGGGGGCATACCTCAAAGTTGGATTTCGGAGAGAATGTGTTGGATACTGTTCTCTTCCGAAGCTGCCACTTGCTGAAATCACAGCTTCCTGGAGTGTGTCGTACGGGTTGTGATCCGGTGGGTTCATAATGACATCCCGGATTTTTGGGACCATACCAATAGGGGTTGCTTAGGACAGTTTGCTACATTTGGACCGCTGACTAGGTCTGCCAGCCTCCTGGAAACGAGGCGCGAGGATGGCGACGAACAATTCTGGATCTTACTGTATGAAATCCGGTATTTTCGCGTGCTCTGAACGGTACTCCGGTTCATACTCTGGCTTAGTCTCTCTATTCCTTGTGAAATAGTTAGGCTGTGGAAGCGAGCTGGCCTGGAATTCCAAAAATTCTTTGGCAACGCCCGATTTACAAAATCTGGGAATCAATAGGAACGAAAAACTGGCCGATACAACATTGACGATCAAAACCAAAAAGGTATGTAGTAAAAGTAAAATGCCCCATGGGGATATGAAGACGCCATAAAAAAGTCGAGCTAATGTTAGAGCCAATGTGGCCAAAGAAAGGGATGGAAACTACCGAAGACTTATCCTGGCTGGGTCACTTCGGTGGGATTATTTAAAAATTATAATTTGACTGGTTGGTCAGTTATAGAAGGGCACAATACCTCAGCTTTTACGACCACATTCGTCCAGAAAGTCGTCGAGAAAAGACCGTGGAGTGCCTACCGCGTGTATTTTCACATGGCCTGAGTATAGAGACCACAAGCTGGCGCGTTTCGAGAGAGTGTGTCGGAAGTAGCGCTTGCTTTTGCCGCATGAGCGAAGTTTGAGGTTAAACAGGTGATAGACAGGGTGTGATCGGATGGTCACTGTAGTACAGGCTGGCTGTGATTGATCAACCTTTAATCTGCCAGTTATTTTTTTGATTTAACACTTTTATACAAACCTGTTCTGCAGTACAATCAAGGCACCATTCCGCAGCCTTGGTATCCTTGCTGCCCTCACTTGCGTGGTTCCGGGTGTGAATGATTTAGGTGCGTCCTACTAGTTCATGTGTCGCCACTATTACAGAATCTCTTGAAGTAAGTGCTGTGTAATAGGCTAACTTCCGGCATCAAGATCGTGAATCTGCACGAGTGCTTGCTGGAACTTAAAGGCATGAGCCTTTCCAGGATCCGCAGTATCTGCGAACAGTACAGCCACGGCATCCAATACTTCATTTTTCAAAGCCTCTGGTGGTGAAAATGACTCAAGTGAATCTCGAACTAATTTGTTAATAAATGTTCATGAAACCCTAAGTGTCGTACAACGTCAAACAGTAGGTAAATCGCTCGACGATTTGCACACAAAAATGATACTCTCTCTTTTTTATTTTCGTTTTGGTTGAAACCTCCTTAAAAATACGCTGAAGATTCTTGGAATTTGCAGTTGGTGCTGCATCACATCGAGCGAACTTATGAAACGGTAAACTTGTTTAATTTTTGAGTCACAAGACACTCTCAATTAGTTTCACGGTTGGCAAATTTCCGCAACGTTTAATCTGGGTGATGTGATTTTACGAATGCCATTTGATAAAAATTCACCTGAACTGATTACAAAAGCACCCAGTTTTCTTCCGCATGACATTCTTGTGGCTATACACGGGCCCTTACTGCCAATTTCATGTTTACCGTTCTCAACACATTTCTTTGCCCCACAAGGTGCCCGTTTCAAACGTTTCACCTTTTACTGACACTCCTGACCTTCTTTAGGCCCACTATTCACAAACGGTCACTGTTTATTTTCGTCTGCAATACGATAAAACTTGATTCAACCAAAGTCTGTGATTTTATAGCTTTGGCACGAACTCCTTCCTCTCCTATAGGCCAATAAAAGACAGCTACCCGTTACGGACTGAGGAATGCCACAAAACGACACGTGATGGACTTAAAGTGCACCATCCGTAGTGTACTAACACAAATTAGCCAACCATATAAATCAAGATCTAATCAAAATCAAAATCAGGCAACCCAAGTTTTTTGCCCTTTTTCGCCTTTTAGACGTGAAATTGTGCCCTCTATGGTAGATACTACCGTCTAACTCAGTCCAACCTGTCCCAGCCAGTCACCACTTTTGCCGATGGATTTGGGTGTCCTTGGTCCGCTTTCTAAAGCTATTGGTTGGATCCGAAGGCCGAAATTAGGTAAGAGCTTTCAAATCAAGATGGAGGATAGCAAATCCCAAGAAGGATGTTTTCTGGGCAGGGTAACTCAGGGCTCCATCTTTGCATTAGCGTTGTTTGTCCCATTCATAAACGGTCTCCTCATAATCCTGAAACACCCAAACTTCGAGTTTGCAGACGGAGCCGAGCCAGTTGGTATCTTGGCAACAGCTTCCACGAGGCAGAATCAGAATACAAAGCATCATTGCTTAGCTCCCTGGGACTTACTATTAAGCACCTTCAAGGGCATCCACCTGGTGGATGTCATGGAATTTCAGCTGGCTAGGTACCTTGGAGAGGCAAACGAGCACACCGAGGTCACCAAAGCCATAACGGCAAAAGACTCTGGAGTAACCAT
This sequence comes from Fasciola hepatica, assembly GCA_948099385.1. Lineage (NCBI taxonomy): Eukaryota > Metazoa > Platyhelminthes > Trematoda > Plagiorchiida > Fasciolidae > Fasciola > Fasciola hepatica. Next base: position 4,226,476 of record CANUEZ040000008.1, on the reverse strand, counting down.
GTCGGAGAAACTTCCATGTGGAGCGCAGTACTGCGCGGCCATTCAGAAGGCCTCTAGGGAGCGTCACTGGGTTGAGAGTACCGTTAAGTCCAGAAACCCCTGGGTAGCTTTGCCGTGTTAAAAGGCATTTCATCAGCCGCACCTGGAATACTGTCCAGGCTTGGCGGCTATTCTTGGTAAAGGACATCAAGCTTCCCGAACAGGTTGAATGGCCTTCTACCAGGTGGTTTGCCAGCCTGACGAGCCTCGTCTACTAGAATGCTCAAGGCATAGGACTTGTTTTAGCCCCTTCCGAGGAGGCGTAGATACGACCTGATAGAGACCTTTAAGGTCACCTAGGGTATACGTTGTTGTCCGGGGGTCGACTGCGCCGCTGTTGGGCCCCAACTATTGTACGGCCACCAGGAGGGGCCCACTGAAGTTATTGAGTGCGGTAGTTCTAAGCACCATGGGAGGAATTTTCTTCGCCGTAGGAGTTGTAGACGGCTGGAACCGGATCCCGATGGAAGTGATGGTCGCTGAGACGCTTGTGGAGTGTAATCGACAGATAAACCGCTGCTGGGACAGTTTGTTCGCCGAAAACAGCAAATAGGTAGCCAGCATACCTATTAATCTCTTTTATTTCTGCTGTCCCTGTTACCGTTGTAGTTCCTCGGGTAACCTCCGCATTTGGTCTTTCTCCTTCTTTCTCGTACGTCTGCCCCAAACTTCGTCATTACCTCGTGCTTTACCAGGTCGCCCATTTAACTTTCACCGTTGCCATCCCATACTTTCTTTCCAACATCTTTTACCTTTCAACCTTCTTATCTTCCGTCCTTTAGGTGGACGAGGAGCTAGCTCGAATTCATGGAATGACAGTAATCTTATTAGGCTGCTACTCCTTTTATCCTTATCAGCTAACCGAAGAAAACGCTCTTTTTCCATTTCTCGCGGCTCCGAGAGTCCGGCTAGCTCACTTTGCAAGAACCAGAACAAAAGTTGCGTGCTGTTTTCTACATCTTCCGACCAGACTTGATTTGAGTCACAAGAACTAACGGCGTAAATAACTGCGACGCTCCAAGTTGAGAGCGATACTGTACATCGCGAAATAATGACGTGCACCCGCTTAAAATTTCTTAGCCCCAAATACTCTGAAAAAACCGGAAAGATTGAATATATCTGGGCCTTCCATTCTCAAATCCAGATTTAGCGGAAAGGGGTACGGGTATTTGGTATTTCGAATACCAGGAATTAACTAGATCCCGGGAATGGCCTGTGAAACAGGCCAAAAGGAATAAAGTTCCGACGCATGCAAAAAGACGGTAAAAGTCGATGGAGTAGGTAAAGGCCTTTTTGTAATAAAACGACTTCCTTCACATTTTCGTTTAAGCTTCACACTGGACGCGATACTAGCCGGGGGAACTAAGCTTTCAACCGTCCGCAAGCAGAGCCTCAAAAATGTGTTTTACAATTGACGGAAACCAGTTATCTTCAGAGCAAGTAGACAAACAATGCATAGCGCTGTGGCATCGAATAGCAAACAAACTGCTTGGAGCTAAGTGATAATTGGTTGTTTGTCTACAGTGGGTTTTGGTCATGAATTTACACACCCAAACTCAGTCGTCTCCAGGCCGCTACAAAAACTCCCCCCCCTAGAAGGGAACTGTCGGACCGACCCTTCGATCAAACTGAGGACATAACGCGTGCAAGTCCCCATAGGCCTCACTAGTTTCAAGCGTCATCTGGGGAACCATGTTACGATGACACGATCCCCTCGTTCCGCCGGTGGAGGTTTACTCAAACGCTCACTGGCCCAGCCTTTATCTACGAAGCCCTCATCTAGGTTTTGCAGAAGCAATATATACTTGTTTACACCGTACAAAGTAATCTTGCATGACTTTCCGGAGGTTCCTCCATTCACCGTGCTCGTATATGCAATGGGAGAGGAAAATGAAATTCGGGAGCAAGCTGCTATGAGTAAAAACGAAGCGAAAAGAAACTACCCCCGTCGGTCAGTGCAGTAAGCGAATTTTAAAATGTTTGAAATATTTTCCCGGATTTCAAAATGAGCTAATTAAATGTCGAGCAGTGAAAAAAACGTTAGGTGGGATTAAAAAGATGAACCCTTTCTAAGAGACTCCTTGGCCAACAAGGATGATGGCCAGATCGCGTAGTTCGCTGCCCATCCACGGTTCCGGACTGGGCTGGCTGAGGTTCGGGTATGGCTCCTATGATGGTTTTGGGAACTGTTGGAACACTATCACATAGCACCGTCTCATTTTCCAGACTACCTTCAACGTGCTCAACCTTGAGATGGTCGACCGATATAGTTTCATGTTTACCGCTTCGGTCATTGAGGTAAACTTGATGGTGCAGCTCGAGCACCCTATATATAAATTTTCATAAGGCCACAGTAGAGATGCTCCAAAGCTGTCCACGCGCTTGAGGACGTAGAAGCAGGTGGAGAGTTCAAGTGGAATGTAGGAATATTGAGACTGCAGTGGCAGAGGGTGCAGTTGCAAACCTGTGCAGCTAACTGTTGAGCATATGAGGCGCAACCGTCGTCGTTCACTCGGCCTATAGTAAAGTAATCCGCGAGTAACCGGAGAGATTGCCCAAAAACTAATTCCAAAGCTGACGCTTCAATATCAGGTTTATAAGAGGAAAGAAAACTTGAGAGATCGATTGGAAGCGCCTACACCCAATTAGAGCTTTTAGCGGCGATGGGCGAGGCTTTGAGTTATCGATGAAAACGCCCAATCTTACCTTTGGCTGCTGGATGATGCGAGAAGGATGACAGCCCTACATACGCAATGATTCTCCAAACAGATGCAACTGAAACTTTGCACCGCGATCAGCATTTGTCGTGGCAGCGCAACTTGTAGTGCTACCAATAAAACATACGGCAACAAAGACCAACAAATCTGTTTAGTTGAAAAATTACCGATTTCGGCGGCACCGCTTGCTCAGACTGTGTTTACCGTCTGCACGCCGTTGCGCTCCTCCAATACACACGCTGTCCTGCTTCAGCGTTTTGAGTTCTGCTCTTTTGCACGCTGCCGAGTATATTCGCTAACGTGTCGCGAACCGGGGACCAGGGGCAATAGACTCTATGCAGGAGCAGGCCCCGAGTTAACTTAAGAGAATCCTAAACTGGTGAGCCCGAACAAGAAATTTATTCCACTAATGACACTCGTAAGTCCTTTAATCACATTTATTCGTTTACACGTGCACTTTTTCCGATATATAAACGGTAAATCTCAACTTTTGATACCATGCTCCTTTTGTTTTCCTCATATCGACATTACAAGTGTTTCACGGTTGCTGAATTGATCTTCATATATCGTTTTACATTCGGTATACTATTGCACTTACGGATAGCAACGAGCGCCAGCTTGACCCGGAAGCGTAAATTTGATGGTCACCTTAGCCGTCCCTGAGTCCTTATTGATGATCCTCAACTCTGGTTTCATATGTTGGAGCCAGAGTATGAATCACAAGGAATCTCAAGCCAGCTTTCCCCGCTACTTGTGGACTATCGGTCGCCTCCCTCCTGACGTTGCTACCCAGATAGGCGGCGTAATATTCAACCACCATTCTAACGCAGCGGAGAAAGAAGCAATAATCTCTTGTCTTTTGTCATCAGAATCGTCCACAATAAAACGGCTGACCCAAGGGACGAGTTAGGTAGCAAGAATCCCTTTGCATCAATGGGAGAAATGCAGCAGCTGGCAGAGCATTTTCTAGGGGAATCAGTCCCTAAAGGGTCGTGGGTACAGTCATTACTACCCAATATTCTAGCACTGCTCGAGGTTTCTAGCCAGCTAAAGCTCGCAGAAGCGGAAAAACCGGCGGACGGTATTATGAAACGGTGTTGTCCACAGCATACTGCCGGAACAAATTCAGGCGAACACCAGACCGCAGCTGCCACCGTAGGTACGCACTCCGAAGACTCTCTGATGGCTGCTTTCAAGCGGGCTTTCAGACGCTTTTCCCATCCTGGTTGTTGTCACTGTACAGACCATAAATCTTACCACATCTCTGACTTACATGAATGTCTCAGAAGCTTCTAACCTGGCAGCCCTGGTAGCCCATCTCCATCAAGGTACTGTCGATATCACAAACGGTTTGGGGAGAAGACCCGGCGCTTCAAGGCCGGTTGCTCCTTCCCAGGTGTCAATAAGGGAAAATATATCCCTACTCGTTCTGACGACCGACGCGGTCGGCAGCCATAACAGCAGTCGTCTGTTGCATGTCCCAATGTTAGCTTCTAATAAACTTATCTTAACTTACACTTGTGCAGCAGTTAGTGTCATTCCAAAGGAGGCTGGTGACGCAACCGCTCCATCAATCCGACAACTCCATGCTGCCAACGGCACTCCTATTGCTACTTACTGCAGTAAGTCACTCATACTCAACTTAGGACTATGTCGAACCTTCCGCTGGGTTTTATGGTAGCACACGTCCCCCATGTAATGACAGGTCGTGTAAAGTTCCCCCAAAACAACAGCAGTTCGATGTTTCCCTAACATCACTCACTCATTTACACTATTGACTTGTTTTACGCACTATTTGTTTTTGCGGACCAAAGCTTGTTTGTTCGCGCCCAGCACGCTGCTCTGGCATATGATTGTTCTGGAACTGCGTGACACACGTGCTCCTTTCTCGCAAGCCGCAATTCGGTTCTCGTTTTTTGAGTCCTTGGGATTGCTTAATCGAGGTTTGTATCTGTTTCGTGTCCTTTTCGTCTGAAAATCTAGTATTGTAGAATTTCACGGATAATCACCTTTCTATTTCAGGCTACGTTGCGAATTTGACTGCTCATTTCTCAGAAGTGTCCCACACCCTATTCCATACTAGGTATCAATTTTCCTGACCGTTTCGACTTCCTAATCGATGCACGACGCCGAAGAGTTTTCGACCGACAGACTTCTCTATCTTTAACCGGTTCGTATTCATCCGCGAATCACAGCAAGCCCCTATACATCGAACCTCGGGACGAACACCCCTGCGCAGACCTCCTTCCAGCTTACCCGGCAATGCCAAGACAATTTGGACGCCTTTCTACGGTGGCCACCAACATCACTCACCTTACTGTCACAAGAGGACCCTGAGCCTTTAGCCGACCACGTAGCTTGGCACTAGACAAGATCGGCGTAGCACAGGCTGAGTTCGAACGGATGCTAGAAGTGGGCTCAATAAGCCCGTCCAGTAGCCTTTGAGCCTCGCCCCTTCACAGGGTTCCTAAACCTAATGGCGACTGGTGCATCTGCGGCGGCCTTGGGGCCCTCAACCAGGCTACTATCCCAGGCCGGTACCCCATTCCGCATATTCAAGGTCTTACTTTTTCCCCGTGTGGTTGTTATGTTTTCAGCCAAATCGATCTCGTTGCAGCCTACCACCAAATCCCGGTAGCAGAGGCTGACGTCCCTGAAACCGCCATCACCAATCCCTTCGAATTATCTGAGTTTTCGGGCAGGCCTTTTAGGCTTAGCAGTGTAGCCCAAACCTTTCAAAGGTTTATGCATGAAGCAACACGCGGTTTGAAGAATGTCTACGTGCACTCAGACGATATTTTGAAGGCAACTTCTTCCAAAGAAGAGCATATGACACACCTGCGAGCTCTTTTTGAGCGCCTTAGCCAACACGGTGTAACCATTAACCCTTCTAAGTGCGAATTAGGCGGGACAACTATCAAGCTCCTAGGTCACGAAACAGCCTCAGGCATGCAGCCCCTGCCTGACAAGGTGGCGGCAATTCGCGACTATCCTGAGCCTCACTCTTACCGACAATTGCGCCAATTTTCTGGCCTGGTCAATATTTATCGCCTGTTCATCACACTGCGCCGAAATAATGCAGCCTCCAACAGACCTTTTACGTGGAGGTAGGCGGAAATTCATTTTTCCCGACACGGCGCAGGCAGCTTTTACTTTGATCAAGGAAGCTATCGCCAACATAGCACTGCTTGCACATCCCGATCCTTCTGCTCCCCTGGCATTAGGAACAGATGCTTCGGACACGGCTGTTGGAGCAGTGTTGCAGCAATTCGTCAGCAACTCACGGCAACCAGTAGCTTCCTTTTCCAGGCATCTTCAGCCCGTGGAATGCCGGTATAGTACTTTCAGCAGAGAACTACTGGCAATCTATTTTGGTATCCGACACTTCCGGCACACACTCGAGGGCCAAAAGTTCACAGTGTTCACAGATCATAAACCACTAGTTTACGCCCTCCAGTCAGCTTCTGACCGATATTCGCCACGCAAGATTCGTCACTTAGACTATGTTTCGCAGTTTACTACGGACATTCAACGCGTCTCTGGGGCACACAATCCCGTAGCAGATGCACTCTCACGCGTCCACCACATCGACGACCCACTACCCATGGGCATAGACCTAGAAGCAATCGCCGCAGCCCAAACAACAGATCCTGAAGTCAAGCAGCTCAGAAACGGCACATTTCTTCATCTAGTGCCAGTGTCCTTTCATACTTCAGACGTTACCATCATCATGGGGTCGGCCCCGACCACTAGATACCGCCACTTTTTGCCAGCAAGTTTTGATCAGCCTCTACCACGTTGGACGTTTTCTTTAAGCCGGACGCAGACTTTCACCGTGTGCATTTGGGTCTCTCGGGGCCATTTTCTCCACCCAATGGCTGCGTCTACATCCTCACCTGCGCAAATTGATTCGCTCGCTGGCCACAGGCCATACCTCATCCACCGTCCTGCCTCAGAGGTCGCTGGAAAAAAGTTTCTAACTGGTTAGGCATGTCAATTCGGTTGCCCTGCTATCGTGAGCACTGACCTTGGTGGTGCTTTCCTCGAGCTGCTGAGCGCGTTTGGTTGCAAACACAAAAAGACGACCGCCCACCATCCTCAGGCTAATGGCATGATGGAGCTATTCTATCGTCAGCTGGAATCTGCCCTTCGTGCTCGCGATAACTATACAGTGAAGTTTTACTGATCGTCCTTTTGGGACTGAGTGCCACCGTTAGAGCCGGCTTGGATGCTACATCGGCTGAACTGGTTTACTGTTGCACATTACGACTTCCGGGTGAATTGGTTCCTCCATTACCACCTGTGAGTTTTAATTACGGGGATCACGCAAAATGGTTGTCACCAAATGCTTCCATCACGGCGAGACTGCACCTTGACATGGTGTGATAGCTTGCGCGCCTCTATGACCCAAAGAGCTATACAGGATGGCTTCTTTAAGCCGAAGATGCAATCATACCTGACAGGTCAATGGGCAGAGGTCAAACAAAGTCCAGTCTCCTGGTCATCCAGGTTGGGGGTTGATTTGAGCTGGCAACTCAATCGGCAAAATCAGTGGAAGAATAACTGATCCAAGCAAATGGGCTTCCACCAAGACATCCCGCTGCCTTGCGGATAGGTTCTTGTTGGAACTAAAGGCTTTGGATGAGGACCCCAATCGTTCTCCTGCTTTGTGGCTGGACACCCTAGAAGTACCCGTCCAACATCTCCCATGAACTTCACGAATACAAAGAATTCCATACTGCATCGGTCGTCGCGCAGGATAATCAGGACCGCGCTGCCCATTGCATCGAGCGGGGTGGGTAGTGATAAGTGGGCCACTGCTCAGAGTTCCCTCTATTTTATTCAACCTTTGTCTTCTGTCCCCAACCACCCCTCTTTGCCCCATCTATCCACCCATAATGCTCCCACTGATAATACGGTCGATACTCGCAACGATTCACTGTCAAATAGTATCGTGAATAATCCTCTGTCTGGTAACTCCCATTTCCTCAAGCCTCGTCAGCCTCTAAATCTCGGCTTTTTCAACGTGCGTACACTCATGCAGGTCGTTCAGCAGGCGTGCCTAACCCTCACATTAGATTCTCCGAAGACTGGTGTCTGCTGCTTAAGTGAAACTCGTATCCAGGATTCGAGCAGTGTAATTCAACTAACTGCTTCTGGTATCTCATCGAAGTATTTTCTGCGCACCTCAGAAGACAAAGTAGCTAGAGCTGTGGGTCAACGTGGTGTATGGATAGTCCTAACTAAGAAGGCTGAGGCTGCCCTTTTAGACTGGATCCCTGTTAACAGTCGTTTACGTGCTGTGAGACTCCATGGGTCAGTCGGCGTTCGAAAGGATAGTTGTGTTAAGCGCAATTTGTTTGTGATCTCGGCGTACGCCCCAACGGACTGCAGCTCTGACTTGCAGAAAGATGAATTATATGATTCCCTCGCCACTCTCGTTCGCAGCAGTAAAGGTTCTGACATTGTAGTGCTAGCTGGTGACTTCAATACACCAGTTGGCAAACTAAGTGCGTCAGAAGCTTGTTCAGGTGGGCGTTGTGCTTTACCCGATGAGCGTACAGATGACGGGGATAGAAGTCTCCGGTTTTGTGCAGACAATCGATTGTCCTTGTACAGCACCAACTTCCGACACAGCTCGCGTCGCACAGCGACATGGCGCTCTAACTCTACAGGTGCTTTGAGTCAAAATGATCATATCGCCGTAAGCTACCGGTGGCGCAGTTCTGTTCCTAACTGGGTGGAGATGCTTTCTTGAAATCACTCACCGTTTTGCTCCGTGACATTTGGAACTCGGAGCGTATTCCATTATTATGGAACGAGCCATCGATTGTTCCCATCTTCAAGAAGGGAATACGCAATGTCTGTAGTAATCATCGTGGGACTAGCTTAATCCTGATAGTCGCCAAAGTGTTAACGTAGATGATGCCGCACCGTCTCACTCCCAGTCGCGAGAGGAATGTCCGCGAACAGCAGGCTGGATTCCGCCCAGGTCGAGGATGCATGGACCAGATTTTTACTCTTCGTTGTGTATTTGAAACACATCACACGCACCGCCGATCGACAGTAATAATTTTCTCAGACTAGAAAGACGCTTTCGATTCAGTTGATCGAATAGCGCTTTATGGTACTCTTCATAGAAAGGTGTGCCCCAGAAGTTCGTGAATCTACTGAGATCATTGTATTACCATACTTCTCGCCGCGTTAGAGTTTACGGTGAACTATTCGGTCGGCTCGAAACGACCGACGGTGTTCTAAAGGGATGTTGTTTGTCTCCATTCCTGTTCAGTTTCGTCATGGCAATATATTGGAGAGTGCTCTGCAAAATCTCCCGGATGTAGGAGTCGAACTAGGAAATAGTGGAAAGCTATGTGACCTGGATTACACAGACGACGTTGTCTGCTTGTTCGAATCGACGGAACTTGCTCAACGTGCATTAGATAGACTTGGGAGAGCTGTAGCTCCATTCGGCATGCGCTTTGCACCTCCAAAGTGCAAGGTGATGTTACAAGACTGAACGTCAACAATTCCGAGCTTGATGCTTGATGGCGAGGTGCTGGCAATTATCGACCACTTCACCTACCTCGGCAGCAGCGTGACGACGGATGGGAGCACAGTAGTAGAGGTGAGTACGCAGATATCCAAGGCTCGAGCGGCGTACGCTGGACTGAAGCACTTGTGGCGCCGACCTGATATTTCACTGAATTTGAAAGGTCGTGTATACTGTGCTGCAGTGCGTTCAGTTTCGTTGTATGGTTGCGAGACTTGGAGTCTGCGTGTTGAAGATATTCGCCGTCTTGAGGTTTTTGACCACCGATGTTTACGTAGTATCGCTAAGATCGGGTGGATTAGCCGAGTAAGCAACAATGAGGTCAGAAATCGAGTATTGGTTAGTAATTCGGAGAACGTTTTGTCACAGCGTATCCAACTTAGTAGACTTCGTTGGTTGGGGCATGTGTTACGTATGTCAAACACACGTCTACCGTACCGTGTCCTATTATCCGTTCCTCCTAGGCAGTGGAAGAAACCACGTGGAGGTCAACAGATGACGTAGCAGCGAGGAATGATAAAATACACAACAGACTTAGGAAAAGTAGGCGCTTCACGTCTTCGTGGTTGGGGTCCAAAAGATCTGTCTACCAGTTGGCTAAATTTACTGAAGGATATGGCAGCAAACCGCGAACAATGGCAATCATGTTGTCACTTTCTACCGAATCAGAATGACTGATCGATGTTTGTTTGTACAGTTAGACCGTGTATTCCGTGTGTTGCTTACTAGGGCATCCTTTCCTTTCACCTTTCGTGTAGGCCCAGTCCCTGTCCATCTTGTATATTCATACTTTCTAATTGAGCGTGCAAGATGGTGAGAAAGCAGTGGTCAGTGGGGTTTGCCCTACCCTTTCAAGCTATACGATGATGATGATGACCAGATGCTAGTGATAAAGTCCACCCCACCACTAGAACAAACTTCCAGCCCCTACATACCTACCACTCTAGCGACCGCCAGCTACGTGTTTATTCGAGCAGATGCGGTGCAACCACCACTACAAGCGGCCCACTTTGGTCCGCTCCGCGTCGTCCAGCGAAAGGAAAAGAAATACATGATGGACGTTGAAGGCAAAAAAGAGACCATCAGCGTAGACCGCTCTAATCCAGCCTTCGTCGAGGTAGTAACCACCCCGAACAACCAGCCCAGTGTCCCACCTCGCAACCCTCGGCTAGTCGTGCTGGGTCGGTACCCGTTACTCCCACTAAAGACCCTCCATTACCTGTTTCAAAGCTTAAATCCGCGGAGGACAGCTGCACTGGTCAACAGGAGAAGTCGACGCGGCCGCTGGCTGCGACAACCAACGAGGCTTTGTGAACATGTAACAGGTGCACATATCTAAGTTTACTTTCCATATTTCACTTGCACATAGTTTGATTATGCATGGAAACACAACCAAGCGGTTGTCACTACAAGGAAAGCAGCAGCATGTGTTGCTCCATTATGTACCCCTCAGTTGAATATCCACCCTCGCCCGAGGCGCAGCTTCCGTGTGTTTCTTGCCTCCTGGCTCGTCCAGTCGGTCAGAACTACATGGAATCCCAAGATCTCACATGGCTCGAACACAACGCCCATTGGATCGCGACTGGACTCATTTGACGCCGGACGCTGACTCGTTTTTGAATGCAATAATAACCACAGGCGGACGGAACTTTGGGGTATGCTGACAACGACAAACCCCGCAACACTTTCAACACCACCAAGTTACAAGCAGGATCTACCCAGGTCGGCTGCAGCGTTGAAGAGGAGGCAATTTTGTGCTCGACCCACAGCTATCAGTGTGACTAATTGAGAAAGGCTTGGGCTGGCTTTTTTTGCTGTGCTTGATCGCGGCTGAAGGCATGGAAAAAGTCTCTCGCCGCCGGAGCCGACATACCAATCACGGGTAGAAGCCTTACTGCGTCGGCCTTCTAGGGGGAGTCCCTGTGGGGCTACCGATACAATACACGATAACAAAGACTAAAAAATCTGTTTAGTTGAACGATTACCGACTTCGGTGGCAACGCTTGCTAAGACTGTGTACACAGTCTGCGCGCCGTTGCGCTCCTCCAATACACACACTGTCCTGCCTCAGCGTTTTGAGTTCTGCTCTTTTGCACGCTGCCGAGTACATTCGCTAACGTGTCGCGAACCGGGGACCAGGGGCAATAGACTATGCGGGAGCACGTCCCGACTTACCTTAGAAAAGTCCTGAAAACCGTATATTAGAAGCCAACGTTCCGTAAATGCAATTATTACGGTTTCTGTAGCTACATTAGCAATGAAAACAGCCTCTGGTCAAATGGTGAAACGGTAGACCATAGTAAGAAGGAAACAAAGGCCTTTACAGGGGCTGAGAGGATCAACGATATCCATGTGAGTATGAAAAAACGGTGAGGATGCAACAGAAAATCGGTCAACTGGCTCCACTGCATGTCCACTTACCTTTGATCTTTGTCATTGAACTAATGGACGGGGTCAATTACGAATCTCCTCTTGCGTGCCGCGCCAGATGTACCCATCTGCAACTAGCTTGGAGGTAGCTCGGATGCCAGGATGGGCTAAATTATGTAAAATTTCAAAACTTGTGCGGCATTAAGACGTGGGTACGACAGGGCGTGACCGCGGCAAAGTTGTGTCACATATTATCCAGCCCGATGAAGTGGCTAGAGGAAACTCAGAAGGTTTAGTTGATGCAACCCGGCTTGGATCTGTGAAATCCACTTCCAATTCTTGGGCTACAGCCAAAGCTTCGAGGTCTATGACCCGTTGCTGACTAGAAATAGCTTCTACTCGAGGAGAAGCATAAGTCACAACGTTTTTAGCTCCGGAAACGCGACAAACATCACCGGTGAACTGTGCCACGAAGTCTAAATGAAGCAACTCACGTGGTTTGTGTCTATCGGTTTGACGGTTAAACGCATATTTTAATGGTTTGTGATTGCTAAAGATGGCTTATTGTCTGCAGTCAGGGATAAGTCAAAAGTGCCTAACAGTATTGTGAACAGTCAGTACTTTTCGACTCAACGTAGGATACTTAATTTCAGCTGGTAGGAGACAACTAGGGAAAAGACTGGTGGTTTCCATTGCGATGTAGACCACTGCTGTAGTACGCCGCTTATGCCTCAGTCAGAGGCATCGATGGCTATGCTCAACTGAGCTTCGGCATCGAAATGAACCAGCAAAGTAGCAGAAGCTTAAGCATCCTTAAATGTATCGAATGCAGTTTTGGCATCCTTGGGTAGTTCTGTGGGACCACCTTGGGCAACTCAAGGTAAACCTGTTAACGGCAGCATCAAGTGAATACAGTGTGGGATAAAACGCCGATAATAGCTTACTACCCCTTTGAAATGAGAAACGGAGGCTAGTGAAAGAGGCAGCGAAAAGTCACGAACGCTGGGACAAAACGTTCTCCGAATTAGTGCCCAATGCTAGCTATCTGACCTCAGCATTAACCACTCGGCTAAGGTTGGGTGGCACAGCCGAGTGAGCAATGCTGAGGTAAGAAAGCTAGTATCGGGTACAAATTCGGAGAACGTTTTATCACAGCGGATACGGCTTCCTACACTTCGTTGGTTGGAGCACGTGTTACTAAAGGCGAACGTACGTCTACCGTTCCGTGTCCCATTCTCCTTTCCTCCAAGGGAATGGAAAAACCCACTTGGGGGCCAGCAGATGATGTGGCAACGGGGAACGAAAAAATGTACACCGAACTTGGGAAAAGTAGGTGCCTCAAGTCTGCTTGGTTGGGTACCAAAAACTCCACCCACCAACCGACTGGAGACACTGAAGTATATGGCGGTGAACCGTGAACAGCGGCGATTGCGTTGTTATTTTCCGTGAGAACAGAATGAATGACTAGTATGTGCTTTTACAGTTCGGCTGTGTATTCTGTGTGTTGGCTACTAGAGCATCCTTTCCTTCTACCACCCGCGTGGGTCCATCCCATTTTGTATATTCATACTCTAATTCAACGTGCAAAATGGTGGGAAAGGACAGTGGTCAGTGGGGTTTACCCTACTGATTACCGCTGTACAATGATGATGATGACGGCGAACGGCTAGTACCTTTTTTCCAAGGGCCGAACACCGCCTTCACCGATCAGGTGACTCAAAGACTCAGCGGATTTTTGGCCAAAGATATTTTTGTCTGCATTGACGGCCATACCTTGCGCGAACAAACGCTCGAACAAATGATTGAGGCGTTGCTTGGCACTAGCAGATCTTCTACGTAGATAAAAACAAATTCGAACCTCTGGTAACCTGGTTAATAGGACGCAGAAAGGTTTAATGCAGCGTTGCCTATACCAAATGACATTCGCAGGAATTCGAAAGAGCATTGTTACCGCTGTCTTGGGTATATCCCCATTTGCAATTGGAGTGTGTTGGTGAACACGTACCAGATCTATTTTCTAGAACACACTAGAACCGTTGGGGTTGGCTGCGATGTCCCAAATGCGTGGGATGCTGTACCTATCCGGGACAGTGGCATCATTGAGGGCTCCATAGTCTCTGGATGGTCGCCAATCGCCTGACTTTTAAAAACCATATGAAGCGGTGAAGCCCAGAGGCTTCTTGATGCACGAATAATACCGAATTCCAGAATGTGCTCTGACTCAGCTCGCGCTATTTTGAGCTCGTTGAGTGCAAGCCGACTTGCCTTAGCAAAACTGGAGGGCCTGATGTGCAAATGTTACGGCCTACTGACCTGGTTACGGCAGGTGGTAAGGACAACGGATGCAACACTTTTAGGTATGCATTTAGTACGTCACCGAACAAATGCAAATCGGTCTTTTTAAGCAGAACAGGACTGATCGGGTAAGAATCAACGGAAGTGCTTTTCACAGATAGATTCATAAGACGATCCGCAAGACGTTTGCGGATAGAATCAACAGAGAGGTCAAATTGATGCACGAAATCAACACCAATTACGGCTTTTTTGAACTACTGCAACCAAAAAAACCCAACGGAAAGTGTGGAGCAGGCCTAAATCTGACGTCTATAAGTCTGCCCGTAGGCACAGTTAGCTGCACGTATATTTGAGAAGGGGCACCTGTCTAAGGTTTGACCTGAAGGCAGCAGTAAACTAGCTTAAGCATCTGTGTCCATCAAGCTGCATGTCCCTGAATTACGATCAGTTGTTTAGTATAGGCAACTGGGCCGGCCGGTGGCTTCAGTCACAGCTGCGTGCTGGCTCCCTCGTTTCCCCGACCGGCTGGGGCCATGGCACAAGGCGGAGTGCAATAACGTGCCTTTGAACCCTACCTTTGGTGATACCCACAAAGAGCTTCTGTTGATGTTGGTTGGGCCGGTATCTTTATACAGTTTCTACTGCGAAATCTGTTTGGAAGTCCCTGCCTGCCAGGTGATACCCGGGTTGGGCGCCCAATTGACGACACTGTGAGCGCCTCGACCTTTTCGATAAGATCTTGCACAATGGCTGGTAAAGAGGTAACAACAGGCTCAGATTGTGAGGAGATCTCGTGGCAAACCTTTGGCTCGTAGGCTTCCCCAATTTTGTCGGACGCCTCGGCAAGTTTTTCAAGACATTTTCTGCGGACACACGAAAGCCATCTGCGCATACTGGGAAGACTTTGGAGCAAGATCTTTTTCAAGAGGCTATTGTTGATCTTATTAGCTCCTGAGGGGGTCTGCATATGCCGATGCGACTGCGTGGGCTTGTGATCTCCGAGCTCGGTGTCCGCGAACAAAGGGAAAATTTGCTGTTTGTCAGATATGCCGATCCAGCCAGTGAATGCTGATTTTATGCATTCGTAGAGGTTGTTCTCCTCTGATCCTAACACACCCTTTACTTCGCCGACAATAATAATAATGGTATACTTCTTTATCCTGGCCAAAATATGCACAAGACATGATCAGAGAATGCAGCCATTTACAGCAGTGTGGGGTAACCACCATTTTGAAGTTTATGGTTCACACAATTGCAGTGATAGAACAATAAGCTTGAACGGTGTTTAGGTGCACTGAAGCGAAGTAGGTCGGAGCAGCTATTGCAGATCGGCTTCGAATGCGGGACGGGGACGATATGGTTAGCCGGATGGACATAGGAATGCAGATAAAAGCGATACTGAAGAAGAGTAAAAGTGATGTGTTTTCAAGGATCCATAATGCTACTGGTGTCGGACATCACAATATGAACAGGAAGTTGAGGTAGGAATATTACACCGCTCGCCTTATGGGTAACAATACCTCTCTTCGACGGATCCGGTAGTCAAGAATTATTGATGGCATTCTACGGAATTTGGTGTGCAGTCGTCGAAGATAGAGAGAGAGCGGTGGAGTGAAGGAGATTAAAAGAAGAGTCGGGAAGTGTGGAAGGAGTCTCGGTGTGGCACCAACAGGATATATGAGGAATCAATATCGAGAAATTGGTTCAGAGTGTTACCAAGAGAAAGTTCAAGATAAGGTTAACATGGTGTTATCAAAGTGCAGTCGAGGAGGTGCCTGCAGGATAAAGAGAAGATTGATCCTCCATTGAATAACCCATTGTGGAAGGAGCCTGTGATACAAATACAAGTGAGTCGAATGGGATAATGAGGTTGGCCTTTCTGTATAGGTGGTTCCGACATCTTATGGGAAATCGATTGGAGGCAGAAACCTCCACTGGGAATGCAGTGTGCTTTTAAGGAGCGTGAATGATGAATGGACACAGAACTGGGAGTTTCAAGGAGAAGCCATCGAGGAAACACTGTGTTAGAGACAAAAGCTGCTAATGAACCAAGCAAATATGCACAGGTGATGAAGAGAAAGGAAGACAGCGGTGACTGGGAGAGACCAGACCCGAGGGAATAGAGGAAGTTGAATGTAAAAGTGAGATTTTCTGCATATGAGATAAAAGAATGAATAACCAAGAGGCTGGTGCTTCGTTTCATAAAGACATTGGTTGCTGTTGATGGAAGGTAATGCATGATGAGGGTAGCAGTCAAACGAGGCTAGGCTGGCGGAACGGGGATGGAAGTTACCGAGCGCAACGACAAGGGCCAGATTACTGTCACTATTTTCGGTACTGCAGGGCTGAATGGATTGAACTTTTTGTGAGGAGTACGGGAAATGGATGCTGATGAGGTGTGGGGTGATGGGTGATGTCAGGACTCCGTCCGGCGGTCCGGTGAGACTCTCATGATTGGTTGTAATCCTGATTACTGGATTGTGATCACTGGCCAGCCATGTAAGGTGCCCCATGTAAAGCGTCATCGGGCTTGAGTATGGGTTTGACCACGGTCAATCCGATCGATCGAATCGTTTGTTACTTTAGGTAATCCAGGGTAAAGCCGACTTGGTGATAGGATACCCAGGAAATCAGTGTGCTCTGAAAGAGCGGATAGATGCAGCAGTTTGGAGAATGTTCCAGCTGGGGGTTGTGAATGAGGGCTTAACGGAAATTAGGGTGAAAATGCTACTTGACTGCAAGTGGGCCGATCTACGATTGATTAACGGGCGGAGACCGGTAGTTTCGTTGAGCAGCTGGTTGATGACGGAGATATTAGGCGTAACCTAGCCAGGGGGCAAAATGGTTAGGCTGGTAGGTGGTAGAAGAGTGAAGCGGCCCAGTTAAGGACCGAAAACGAAACAGTAGTAGAGGGCGGGGTCAGAAATAGGAAAGTGAAAAGGGAAGACAGCAGTCAGGCTGTTGGCCCGGCTGTAGGTAAGGGTGGCAGAAATTGTGAAAAAAGGGAGTGCTCAGAGCCAAGTTGAACCTCATTTATGTGCATGCGAAAGTGCTGGTTTTTTTGGGGTCATAAGTAATCAGATGCATACGCCTGCTAGGTGGAATGGGGTCTTGAAGTACCATGAGCAAATGCGCGGTTCGGTGAGTATTGGCTATTAGAAGATGGTAATCTGCGTGATAAGACTCGAGTTAACGGAGGAGTGCAAGAAAAAGGACGATGAGACCTCTGAGTTACAGCCTGAGACAACAGTTTATTAAGAGTATTAGTGTCAGTAAGAATTGTGTTTTTCAACTGAGTCTACATGGTAGCAGACAAATCAACGCTGACTTTGGACAAAATAATCAGTGCTTGGGCTCAAGGGGAACACAGAAAAAGTGAACTTGTGGATGGTAAATTTTAGAAGTGCATTGATTACGTTCTTTGTTACGACAATCGAAGTAGTCGAGGCTTTGCCCATATCTGTCAATCTTAGGCGTGTCGCTGCCGGGGTGTCTTCATACCAGAGGTAGCACGATGCAACCATTTAGACCGTGTATCGACCATTCATTAAACATCAGCAAGCCGGTCAGAGATTTTGCAGGGAACCCAAAAGGGTCAAAGCTGAGTAACCCGGGGTCAACAGGCATACGTGGAGAGCTCAAATGGCGTGCTGTCATCCCGCACTGGTCTAGAAAAAAAGGGAACTGCAGGTTAACTGGAAAGCCTGGGGTTTCCCATATGCAAGGTCGGGTCTAGGCTGTTATCAGAAATCCATCTGTAATGAATGGGGCAGAGAGCATTAACTCAAGACCTTTACCAGCCAGAAGTGTATTTCTTCGTCTGTTTTGTAGAGAAGAGAAAGAGCGAATCTACGCCGTAGGCCGAACTTCCCATTTCTTCTTTACCCGCCTTTCTTAACACGTGGCCCATCGGGTCCGAAGCTGATAGGGACGGCTGTTTCCCCTTATTGTGAGACTTCCACAGACCAAATGACATAACCTTCGGGGGCGTTGCAGCCGCAAGCTGTGGAAGAAAAAGAAAGGATGGAGCAATCACTCAGACAATGGCAGCATTCCTGGGGCTATCACTTAACAGCTTGCTCTTGCCGATAACAGGGTCGGACAGGCTCCAGTATATATGCGAGACATCTGGTGAACGCACCGCCGACTTTGATATGTAGGTAACTTCACGGGCACGACAAAGTTGATGGGAATGTAGCATCAATGGCCCTGAAGAGGTAGCTAGTGCAGTGGCAACGGGTGATTAGGACAGATAAGCCAACGATTTTCGGCCGAAGGTCGCACGCTGAAGGTGAGAACTGAGGAACTATAAAGAACATAGGATTCAGTTTACCCAAAACTGATAAATGAGGGAGAGAGTGGTTTCGGTAGAAAATTGGTCGTAGGTCCGAATGAAACGACTTCTTGATCAGTCGCGGGTGAGAAGTGCATAGAAGAATAAGGCGTTGTATGAAGAACAGGTTAATGGTGGAGGGCTATCTCAAAGCCATGAGCCCCAGGCATAACAGTGAGTCAAAATCAGGTGACTTCTAATGGGTGAGTATTGTCTTGACGGAGCTTTGAACTGGATTTATAATTGTGGGCTACTTATCAGTATGAAAGTGAAATATGGCTAGGCCTGATGAGGGGGAGAAGAAAAGTGAGTAGATGAATGTCAAGAAGCAAGTTAATAATAGCCATGCCGTGGCTGTGGGAAAGGAGATTGGAGGATGGGAGGAACTGAAAAATTATTTGGTGCCAGATTCGGCAAAACAGATGAAGGTGGAACAAAATTACCTGACTGAAGATAGAACCGTTCTGTATGAAATCGTAGAACAAAAGAAACTGAATTTTGCAGACTTGAGATAGAGAGAAGAAAAAAAGAAAGAAAATGCCGCCATAACTGGGGCTTGAGTCCAGTTAGCGCGGCACTCCAGAGAAAGTTCGAAGACTGCGCCTGTTGGACTTTGCCGAGGGAGAATTAAAAGCGTAAATGGCAGGATCGGATGTGGAAGAGGAGCAAAACTAATGGGCGAGTAACGCGAGTGGAAGAAACAAGCGCGGCTATGGCCCAAAAGACAATGAAGTTCACAAAATAGGGAGCTCGAAAGATATTTGAAACCCGAGCCCACCCCAACAGCCCTTTCTTCGTTTATGTACGGATCTACAAGTTGGATTATAGTTTGTGCTGTGAGTTATTTGCTTACTTAGGCCTTAAATGTCTCAGTGGCCCTATAAAACGTATATTGTGTTAATTTGTTCCATAAGGCTGTCTACTCAGCCAAGAAAAAGTTGGATCTGAGAGCAGTTCTAGATATAGGAACACTAACAATGTTGTCTCTCAGTCCTAAAGAATATTGGGAGTCCGGTATGTTCATGAACTGCGGTTTTGATTCGATGACTCGTAATACAACAACACCATGAAATGGTGTGAGGCTCAGTTTCATATCTCTAAGCCAAAGGGGATCTGGTTTCAGATGTTCAGAGCATTGGCTGCAATTGAGTTGAGTGGAAAAGTCAACTAGCTCTTTTGTCATTAACCTGTGAACCTTTTCAATAGCCACTCTGTCCATCTGGTGCATGTTTGAGTAGATTATGGAACAGTATTCCAGAAGGGGTCTAACGTGGGTCTTATGGGTGCTGAATTTGCTTTTGGGAAGGCGAAATGTCCTTTGAAGTGGGCCTACGAGTCTTCTAGACTTCGCAATTTGAGTGGTAGTATGTTCAGAGAAGGTGAAGGTGGTTGAATATTGAAAACCTAAATCTCGTACTAACGGGCTGATGGAAATTGGGTGACGGTCAATACTGAACATACCTGGGGGGACATTGCATTTGAACGTAAGAACGTTGCTTTTCTCCGCAGGAAGTTTCATTAATGAAGAGGTGCACCAAGAACTAAGATCTGGTAAATCTTGCTCTATACCACTGATAACTGTACTAAGCAGACTAGAATCAAAATTATACAAGATTTTGATGTTATCCGTGGAGAGGTGGCGACTGCCATGGCGAACGACACTGAAAACATCATTCGTGCAAATGAGGAAGAGTACTTGACCCAAAACGCTGCCTTGTATGACATCACTGGTGACAGGTTTGGGTTTGGAAACGGAACCTTAATCTGAACCAACTGATAACGATCGGAGAAATAAGAATCCAGCGAACCGAGTAACGCGTCCGTGATGCCATAAGATTTGGCCCGTGATAGGAGCCGAGTGTGTGAGACCCGGTCGAAAGCTTTCTTCATATCAAACAGGACAATAATCATGGACATGCCTTTGTCAGCAGCCTCCGTGACTGAGTTCAATAAGTTAACTTGACAAGTAGAGCAAGAATGGTTTTTCAGGAAACCGTGTTAGCCCACACTGAGCAAGTTATTTATTAAGAGGTGGGCCATTATCTTATTCTTAATGATCTACCCCAGGATTCTGGAGATAATCGGTGTATGATTGATAGGACGATAAATCTCGAGAACATGAACAGAGCCTTTTTCATGCAAGGGGTTAATTGTATAGGTTTTACATCGAGCAAAGAAAGAGCTAAATTTCATAGACAGGTTAAATAAATTAGATAGTAAGAAAGGAATGTCTGGACCCCACGGAGTGAAAGCAGCCGGCGAGATGCCGTCCGGACCGAGGCAGTTAGATGGTTTCATAGAGATTAGAAGTAGAGAAATATCATTGAGGTGGAATAAAACTGTAGACAGAGTCTCACTGGGCAAGCACACAGAATGTACTCCAGGAGTGGGAACACTGGCCGTTAGGGCCAAAGTGAAAAATGTGTTGAAAGCTTCAGCTGTTCCTTCCGGTTTATCCAGAAGGGAGTTGTTGCCAGTGGGGAAAGTTATAATCATGCAGGGTTGGGGATTTCTTGTTCTCATCAGCTTACTCAGGATTTCTGTTATATTGGGGTGGCGTAATTCTTTTGATTCTTGCTGAGTACGGATGGGCTCAGTTGGTGATTTGATTGTCGCTGACAGTCAGTCCATTTAGACATATACCGATAGCCCCCGGGTTTTGAGCGTGAGCCATCAAAGGTTGGGGAGTTTGGATTTCATCCGCGTGAGTCTGTTTGTTCTAGAATTTGTCAGTGGTGGCATTGTTGGGTCGATATTGTTTAAGGGCTGATTAAGAATAGAATATAGCTGATCTACAACCACCTGAGGATCGGGGAAAAGAATTGATGCAGCCGAATTTTGCGATCTGATCATGTTTGGAAGGCTGCTCCTGTGAGTTATATGATATGTTCTGGCGGAGAGTACGGGGGAAAAAACGATTTTTGGGACAGAGAACGCGCTCGAGACCGTCCTGTGGTCTCACCTGCGGAAGCTACCTCCTACATAGGTGGTTGCCCCATTAAACCCTTGAGAAAATAGAAGACCTAGAGTGTTGTTTCCCTGAGTAGGTGATTGAACGTGTTGAGTCCAACCGCCGAGGCGTGTACAGGTAACGAAATCCTGATAACGTCGCGGGCCACAGTGCCATGGCCAACACACAGCTGGAGCGTTGAAATCACCTGCGATCAACTGACGATCGATGGGGTAGGCGGAGGCAAAGTAGAAGGCGTCAGCAATGGGTACAATATTGTCCCCGGTTGATTCGGGTGATCGGTAAATGCATCCAAGCAAGAGTTCATGTGACTGCAGCTTAACTGTTACCCGGACTGAGTCATAAACCGCGTCGAGGGCTGGGTGTTGCAATAAAGAAACAGTAAAAGATTCTCAGCAGTACATTAGGCAACCCCCTCCTCGACAATGTATTCTAGAGTTGCTAAAAGCCAAGTAACCATATATGGTGAAGTCTGAATTGGGGGTGTTTGCATTAAGCCAGGTTTCCGTGATGAGGATGAGGTCGTAGTTAGACACAGGGACCCGGGCACGCAGTAGTTGAATTTTATCTGGTGGTGAGCGAATGTTGATGACGAAAACAGACATGCAGTTGTGCTTCCTTGTACTGTCGCAACAAGTAGCTGTGCGAGCTTTGAGGTTGGGGGCGATAGAGGTAGTGGCTTTGCTAGTCCTGGCACTGATGAGGTGGAGGAGACGGTTCTGGGTAGATTACTGTGTGTGTAAGTCGAGGGCCAGTAGAGGGACTTTTGGTTAATATCAGTAAAGATTGGGGGAAAACTGGTAGGACAGGTAGTACTATCCAATTTAGTGACTTCTCAGTTTGATTGGGAGCCTATGGAGTGGCCGGCCATCGCAGGATCAACCAAGAAGGCAGGGGGAAGCTTCGTTAGGGATGAGTGGGAGAGTCTGAAACGAAGAACCAGTGTGGAGCGGATGGAAGTTAGAAATATCATCTGCAACTATTGAGGCGGGGCTTCGGTTTGTGGATGAAATACGAGTTGGTGGACTAGTGGTTATACCACGACTGTAGACCAGATGGGGACGAATATACTGGGAGAGAGCTACTGCACGCGGCCATGTTTCGCCCAGGGTATATGATGAAAAAATGGTATTTTGCTTCGGTATTGAGTAGCCGTGGGTAAGGTGGGAGCCCGATTCGAACTGGTGGTTGATTGTGTACTGCCGCGGTTGGACTGAAATACGCAAATTGCTGGGGTACAGGGAAAAGCTGCAGTGAGGTGAGAAGCCTAAGGAAAGGTCCGGTAATTGAATTTGACCGGGTGAAATATTGAGCGAGTACAACTAACGCTGTGCCTGGTGTACTGGAAAAAGAGAAGGTTCGGATGGTGGTGATATGCACAGGGGCAAATTTGTAATGTGGTGGAGCATCGGTACACAGGATGAAGGGAACATACGAGTAGTTGGTCGCACCACAGTGGGGTTGGCTACTCGGGCCTTTGGATGTTTACTAAGGTACACAGGTGGAATACTGATAGGGGGACTGAGGAGTTTCGGTGGGTGTGCAGGTGTCGGAAAGGGTGATTGGGTAAAAAAATATTTCAGCGCTTGCATGAGAGGCCCCAGGCTGGTTTATGAGGCAAACTGGGGGCTTGGTTATGCCGAGCATGGGATGATCTAGGCCACGGGAAGCAACAGGGACGGAGGAAGAAGCTGTGCTCGATTTTGCTAAGGACGATGTTGTTGCTGATTAGTTGGTACGGGGTGGTGAGTTGGAAGCAATCACTTTCTTGACTTGCTTGAAAGAAAAGCCAATAGCGGAGCGATAGCTTCCTTTGAGAGATGATGGAACAGTCCGGCTGTCGGTATGTCCTATGGGTAAAGGTAGAGATTGGGTTGCAAATTGGAGCCGTTTGGATGGGGGCTGAGGAATTGGCGACGAGCGGGATGTTTCTGGCTCTACTTCCACTGGTGGTGCACTGGTCGACTGCGCGTGTGTGAACATGTCAACCGTGGTGGGTTGTTCAGGGCTTGGGGGGCCCTGGATCGAGAGGTTTTGACGATAAGGGATTGCAGATAAGCGACCTAAGGACTTCCCTCTTCAATGGGGTCTTGTCGGCGACAATTTTCATCCTTTTGGGTATGGCGGCTTTGGCGATAGCCTCTCTCTTCCTGATGAATTCCGTGGCAACGTTTTCCTCGCGGAAATGAAACGGAAGTGGTGTGACTTTTGTCCTAGTCCTACGCAGCCGCACTCGGGGTGTGACATACCGCAGGCTAGAAGCAAAGGTTGTTTATTCCAGGAAAGTGAAAGACCATCCAGAATGTTAAAGACCACAGCATTTTGGGATCTTTTAATTCCTTGGTGGACTTTAGAAGCAACTGAGTCCAGAAAGTGACCGACCGTTGGTAAACCTTGGGTGTTCGGGTATTCTGAAGGATCGACGATGAATACTAGCGGTGACAACGCGGCTAGAGCATTATTCATGGTGCGTAGCTGTCCTTCCAAGGATTATAGGTTTCGTTCTAGTGTCCCACTTTTTGTACCAGCACCGCTGTGTATACCGACTAGTGGTGCCAAGCAGGGTGCCAAAGCTGTGAAGAGTCGGGGGTTTTTAGTGCCCGCGGACAGAAGACTGCTTGTCACTCGGTGGTGGGGGCGGACGGAGGTCGCTTCAGGTATTCTTTGGAAACGCTTTTTTATAGAATTGGAATTAGGCGTGTTCATAGCGGGAATTACTCAACTATCCTATGTTGGCAGTTGGGAAGCTATTCTAACAACGTTTTGTATACTAGCTGGTTGCCTATGAGTTTATTGTTCAGAAAAATTCCCCGCATGTGTAAAGGAAGAACTGAGACCACGAAGTAAAATCTACTACTTTCCGTAGACACACTGCGCAGGTCGAACGTTGCTTCTAGCTTCGCGTACCAGGCTCTAGGGTTGTAGTGGCTTTCAACCTTGGTTATTCTGCTTAACACGCTACCGTTTGTTTGAGCTGGCGCCACCAAGCGCGATGGCCACTTGAACGTTGCCCGTGCAAGCTACACACAAGCTTTTCCAGTGTATGCTAACCAGTCTCTCCCTACCCGTACTGTTCTCCCCATGGGTTGTGGGGAACATCGTCCTGGTGGTGGTGGTGGCATATTGCAGAGTGGCACCGTAACCGACAGGTGATCCAAGCTTGCTGGGAAGGACTAGCGAAAGTACACAATAAGGAACCCAGCCGGCACATGCAGGGTCAAAACCACTGATATGGCCCTGGTTTTTCACAGTTCGAACAGGGGCCAAAAGAGGGTCTGTGAGAATAGCAGTTCCAGGAGTTTGCACCGGCTTCTGTGCACCATTGGATGTAAAGTGGTCTAACTGTCCCTGTGCTCTCATGCAAAGCAATTCCTACCTCCTTGGCCAAACAAAACCCGGGGCTGCATGAAAGTACTGCCGGTCTTCCCTCCCCGCCAAAATGGTTTTCCTCCCGTGAACCAATGGAATGATACGACGACGGGAACGTGATGCCTGCGCTAGTTTGCCAAAGCATGGGATTATTATTCCCAACCACCCGCTTTTTAACCCCTGTTTGTGTTGTGAAAGGCGGGGGCCGATTCAAGGGACTTATTCCCCTGTTTCCGATGGTTTGCACCAGGGTTTAAATGGACCTAACCTGAATAGCTTGCATGAAACCCACCCATCTTCGATGAACGGTTATTTGAAAAACACTCATTAGACATATCACCGTAAATGAAACTAACTTTAGACATGAGTAACCCCCGATTTGTTGGTACATTTAACTAACTATCGCGCGTTCATCAATACCGCTGTGAATAAAACCGAGGTAACATCGATCCCGGAACCGCATCCAAGTATATTATGGATTGTTTGCAATACTAAATTATTTATTTTGGCAGATATACTGAACGATTCAGCATCCGTATCCACATTTTCCGGCATAGCCGCATTTTCTTCCGCATTGACTGTTCGCTGTGAAGCAAAAAGTGGACTTTTCACAGAAATTTTCGTACCTCCGATGGCGGATCACGCATCTTGTTGTTCTTCGCCGTATCATGCTGTCATTGTTACACGGCAAAGATTATACCATACCTTACCACTGCAAAGCATATTTCTTTTACTAATGGCTTTTGAGATATCAATGGAATAGAGTTCAACCTAAAGACTACTATTCTATGTATGGCAGTTCTTTTGAAAGCCAACTTCCCGTTGGCCCCGAAATAGTTAATTTCGGCTGAAAAACTCGCATTTTTAATGCGAAACATCAACTAAAGCACAAACCTACCTACGGTACTCTCGTGGGGGGGAGTTGATAACGTGTTCCTGCTGGCGTAAGACTGGAAGGAAAGGTGTGACTACCAGCTCCCTGCGGACCCCCACATTGGGTATATCTCGGTCTACCTCCTGAAAACTTAAGAGAGTTCCTACCGGAAAAGTGGATGTGGACTGATGGCTGACCTTGACCAAGTTTATCAACATTCCCCGACTTAGCACGTTATCTTCGTGCGAAGCTATCAATGACTTCACGATCGTTTCTTGAGTCCGTGAAATTCGGGTGAGTTCGTTGGCGACTTAAGAGGAGGAAGCATGGTACGGTCTAACCACCCTTACAGGGTTACTTTTCCTGAGCTGTGCGAACGGAACGGCAACTGCATATACCTCAGCGTCAGTACTTTTAGGGTGGCTCGTAATGCCAATCGTATAGTAAACTGCAGTGAAGAAAAGTGCAAAGGAAACTGGCTAAAAGTAGAGTTGCCACCGACCGAAATAAGCAAAATGATTTACCAGTACTAGAGGATCTACGAAAAAATTAGAAAAGACGAAGGGCTCACCACTTTAGCACTCCGGATACCAGAAACTAATTAGATCCCGAGAATGGCCCATGAAACGGGCAACGAGCATAGAGTTGTGACGCGTGCCAAAAGACTGTAAAAGTCTGTGGAATAGGTAAAGGAAGCTGTGTATTGAAACGATGTGTTTTGCGTTTACATTTCAGAGCCACTCCGGACGCGACACAAGCAAAGAAAGCAAAACGTTCAGCCTTTCGCAAGATAGTATCAGAACATGAAGGCTTAAATGTGGCTCGACTGAATGTATGGTACCATAATATATGAAGTGGTTGGAACTGATGTATTGGTGACCGTAGAAAATGAAATTGAAGTGAGGGTTATAATGCGGTTTTTGTTTGAGTGTGCCAGGGGTATATAAGAGTTGTGACCCTTGTGATGAGCAGGCTGTTAGCAGCCATATTGGTGTTCTGCAGTGTAAGTGTAGGATCCTGCTGGTGCACTTACTCGGCATTTGTGCTGATGGAGTTTTCTGCTCCTTTGGTGTTTTGCAAATCGTAGAGATCAACCCCCAAGGAAGACACTGCTTCCTGCATTATGCACCTAGTGGTACATCGCCTACTGCCAAATTCCAATAACTCGCCGGTAAGCGATGGGCAAGGAAATAATTGAAGTTTGAAAAAAGGAACAATGTAATTCATTCACGTTCACTGTCTGGATTGTTATTGTCGTATTTTCATGGATATTTGGGCTGTTTGATTGCGTTGTAAATACAGCGCCAGTTGTTTTGCCGAAAGGAAGGTCACCCGGCGGCAGCCGTTCTGGCCGTGCTTTGTCCGCCGAGGTACGGAATTCACCCATTCTGTTTTAAGCACTGGTGCTACCTCGTGGCGGTAAGGCAGGAGTAGTATATGGCTAGATCACTTAAAAGTTAACAAATGATAAGCCGAATGGTAAAGGCCACAGTATTTCGCCGTAACGGCAGTTATAAGATATTGAGGTGTAGTTTGTCGGTGGAGTAAATTTCACGTAGCTGCAAATGCATTTGCGTGGTACCCAGATACACCTGGGTATCACAATATCCAGGCATGTTTGAGTATCATTCGAGAAAACTAGTTTTCTCAAATCCATAATGATACACTCGTATTGAAAGCCCTAATATCATATGACATCCCTGGTATGGGTTTGAGTTATGTCATGTTGCCGCTCCACCACTTTTACAGTCGTCAGTTGAACGTGTTTTGGGGCCTAGATACTTATTGTTAAATTCCATTTGAAAGAGGAAGTGCTTAACCGTGCTAGGACTTCTTGGGAGACCACTTATTACAGCTGTGACTTGTGTATAATGCTGTCATTTCAATATTCCTCAAATTTGCTCCGTGAATTATTTGTTGCATTGTAGGCCCTTGGCAAACTTTATTCATTGCAATGGCATATTTACACAAAGAGGAGAGATACCGCCTGAAAAGGGGAGAACTAAGCCCGTTGAGTTGTGTTTTTGCGGCGAGCCCTCGCTATGGGAGCATCGTGCGCGACGCACCGAGTTCGATTTGTTGCCTGACGAGATCATCCGACTGGACCCATGACTATTTTTGGAATCAAAACTTAGCACAGATGCCGGCAGATACGGCGATTCGAACGAGTCAAATGTCTTATATAAAGAACAGGCATAGAAAAAAGTAATCGACCCATGCGATATGCCGAGAGCCTCCGAATTTCAACAGACGCCTATAGTCAAATTATTGAAGCGAGTCATGGCATCGGTAACCTTTCGACGTCAACAGTTAAAGACTTCCATGCCGGAGTAACTTCCGAGGGACGGCTGTAAGTTGCAGGTCCTTGTGATTGACGTGCATTTATTTGCATTACCGGTGAGTCTGTGCTCTGGAAAAATAAACCTTCAAATTCGCCTGCCATCTATTATCTACGAAGATCTTGTGCGTGTCTTCATCAGACAAAGTGAGACCTTAAGAGGTGCTTTGGCCGCGACAAATGCATCCAGCATGGTTCGCACTACAACAGGAAGATGACTTCCACGTTTATGAAGTCTAAATTACGCAACGACTGTGCTTTCAGTCACATCGAAATCCTAAACACCATACTGGAGCGGGTCACATTTTGCCCCTTCCAGTGGACATGATCCACATCTTTCCCCTGGATTGTATGCATCTTTTACGTTTGAGTGTGATGAAGAGAATGATTGACTCTTGGTTGTTTGGTCTTCTTTGCGCATTCGGCCACCTAGACAAATTAGCTTCTTCAGAACTCGGAAGTAATATATCTCAGTCACTCCCCGCTGCACCCTGTGATTTTCAGCGGGTTTGCCGACGAACACATAAAGCTGAACTCTGGAAGGCCAATGAAAATTGTACGTATCTTTTGTATTTCGGGCTAGTTTGTCTGAAGGGTTTGTTGCCTGGTGTTGTTTATGATCATTTCGTGCTTTTCTTTGTTGCCACTGATATACTTTGCCACCTCCTTTTGTACGCACCTCGCAGCAGTTTCTAGGATTCTGTCACACATTTGCTGGTTCACCTTTTATCTACCCTGTATGGTGCTTTCAATTTTGTGTACAATGTTTATGCTCTCGTACACCCGTCGGTGGCTCTGCTCGTCACGGCAAGCTGGCCCCTTTTTATTGCTTCCACTTCGAATCATAATTACATACACTAAAACCAAAATTCGAGGCCCGAAAAATCCTGCACAACACTTGTATCGATTCCTGCGCCTGCAAATATTATCAGACAACTACTGTAAAATTGCAAATATCTCCGATGACGACGGATGTCCGGTCCATCTTTTTCACTGCTGCAGAAATTTTACTATGTTCAACTAAATGGTACCGTAAAGCTGGCTAGGCCTTACCTCGCGGTTCCCCTAGTAAACGCGTGCTTTGGTCCTTTGCACTGCGGGGACCGCTTCACGTTACTCCAGTGCTGGCCACTATACGAATATGTTAACCAGAACGGTATTCTCCACGACCCGTGAGAACGAGAAAGCGATTGGGAGAGATGGTGGTTAGCGTGAAGTTCGGAGCGTGCGTGAGAGCTCGCGCATGAGTAACGGTCAAATGTCAGCCGCGCTTGGTAGTCAGCGTTCAGTTACACAATAAACGTGGTAAAAGTATGAACAAAGATGGCCACCGTTACAGGGGCCTCCTCCTAGAAGTCCGACGGAGTTGGGCCTCGATCGTGATGGTAGGCCGGAAGTATTGATCGTCTAGGAACTCCTCGTAGCCTGCCCGTTATACTTTTGGTGACGCGGAACGACGGCCGATGAGTTTAACGGTGCCTGCACTCTCGCGGTCCGTTGTGCATCTGTCCAACTGTGTTTTGGCTCCAACGGGTCTCATACGTATGCGATCCCGGAGACTCCGCGTCAGATCCATCCAAAAGAGCTCCCGGTTGTCGTCTCCAGTAACACGCTGAAAAACCGTCCTGTTGTCCAGTGAGTGGTTGGCTCCTTGAACGTGCTCGGGAGTCATCTAGGCTACGGATGAATCCAATGTGACCGTGTATATCCGTTTGAGGGAGGGCAAAGTAAACTGGAACAAAATGGCTACTGAGGGCGCCGGCGAATTTTGGACCGTAATAACAACGCACACGATGTTCGGTGTTGTTATAGTCTCCAGAAGACCAAAAGAAGATGAAATCATAACTACCGATTGTAATTTCTCGGGCCTGTTGGTTGGTCAGTCCATGGTGATCTTTCCAACTTATTGCTAACAGTCGGTTGTAAAAAACGTCAAGAAATCGGTGAAGTGGACTGGATTTCGTGGCTGGCGACCGCGACAGCTACCTCGTGTTGCGGGTACGGTTGAAGATTTTGATTAAATAGCTGCTGAGTCCTCACTAGGCGTAATTGAGGGTGGTTCGAGTGGTAACTCGCTTTATGCGGGTGACTGAGCGGCTTGAGTAGGTATAAATTGGCCAAGTGGCTTGCACTCTATGACGGCAGGCTTCAGACGGTCGATAGATACGATGTCGTCCGCTGATGTCCATGACAAATGTTTTCCCTCACGTTTTATCACCCGAAATGGGTCAGTGTATGGCGCTTTTAGTGGTGATCGAACGCCATCAACGCGAAGGAATACACGAGTAGCGGTTTCTAACGCAGTTGGGACATAACTTGTAGACTGTTGTTCGCGCGGCAGACTGGCTTTGAGCACTCGCATATGCTGCGTGGGGCGCTGAGCCCAGTCGCCGTAGCCGGAAGTCACGGTTGGTGAGGGGCTACCAACTCCTCAGGCAGACGGAGTGTACAGTCATATACTAGTACGGCCGGTGTTGTGTGTCATTCCCCCTTAACGGTACTGAGCAGGCTTAAAGGTGCTAGTGGTGGTATTTTACTCAGAAGGAGGCTAGCGTTTGCTCGAAGGGCGGCTTCTAATTGCCGGTGGAAAAGCTCAACCATACAATTGGCCTGAGAGTAGTAAGCTGTCGTCTTAACGTGTTGGCAACCGAGCGTAGCGAGTAGGCCGCCAAAAGCGCCATCAAAGTGTGGACCACGATCGGTGGTCACTATGGCCGGGCAACCGAAATGACTTACCCAACCGATCAGAAGAGCTTTCGTGGCCTCTTCCGATGTGGGACGAGGAATAGGAATGGCCTGCAGCCAGTGAGTAGGAAGATCCGCGCATGCGAGTATTTAAACGTACCCAAGCGAAGGTGTAAGTGGTCCTACGATGTCGACGTGCACTTGATGAAAATGTGTTTCAGGTTCTATGAATCTGGCTAACCCCGTCTTAGTATGCCTTTGTGTTTTAACACGTTGACACTGCAGGCAAGCACGAGCCAATTGACGGACATATCGTTTGACATTGTACCAAACAAAACTCTCAGTTATCAGTTTCACCGAGGCCGTCACACCCGGATGCGCCAGATTATGGATAGTCAGGAAATAAGGATAACGGTGGGCAGCAGGAGCCACCGGTCTAGAGCGACCTTGCGACACATCGCACACGGTGGTATTCTGAGAAGTTGGGATAGGTACTGTGGTTAAGCTCAAAGAACCGTTTTGTCGAAGTCGTTTGATGTCAGGGTCCATAGTTTGGGCCTGTGCCATTGCGTCCAAGTTGATGTTAGGCGTCGGTGGCAGACTTAGTTGATGTACGCGTAATAAGGCTTCGGCGACGGGACTAGGTACTCCAGAGACGTGTCGCATGTCAACAGTAAACTGTGAGATAAAGTCTAAGTGGCAAATCTTGCGTGTTGAGTATAGACCGGAAGCCGACTTCAGTGTGTAAACCAAAGGCTTGTGGTCTGTAAACTCTGTGAACGAACGGCCTTCGAGTGCTTGTCGAAAGTGACGGATTCCTAAGTAGGTTGCTAGTAACTCCCTGACATACTTGCTGTACCTTGATTCGGCGGGTTGTAGGCTCTTGGAGAAGAATGCTAAATGCTGCCAAGAATCGTCTACGAACTGTTGCAGTATTGCTCCAACCGCTGTGTCCGAGAATGTCCTATAAAGGTGATATCAGACCGGCCTAATTCGCTTTTCGCGATATTGATCGTAAAGCCGTGCTGGCCAAGGCTTTCAAAAAGTGCTCGTAAGTGTGCGACGTGCTCCTGCTCTTAATAGCTAGCCACCAAAATATCATCCAGTTATACGTAGACATCTTCCATCAACAACTTGCCTCGTGCGTGAACCGTTGAAAGGTCTGGGCCGCATTGCTGAGTCCAAACGGCATTCTCAGAAACTCGAACAGCCCAAAAGGCGTAGTGACGGCAGTTTTAGGGATATCGGCTTCTGCTACCGGGATCTGGTTGTTCGCACGAAATGAATTGATACGGCTGAAGACGGAGCAACCTGAGAAATACGAAGTAAGGCTCCGTATATGGGGATCTAGTATGGGTCAGGGCCTGACCTCGTTGACTGCTCTGTAATCACCACAGAGTCGCCAATCGCGGCTAGAATTAGGGACCATAGGAAGAGGGGAAGCACAAGGGCTACTAGAATGGCGTATTATACCCAGTTCTAGCATATGTTCGAGTTCAGCCTGTGCAACACGAAGCTTGTCTGGTGCTAACCGACGCGACCCACTAAACACTATGGGTCCATTAGTGTCGATATGGTAAGTGACTTTGTTGTTCACTGCTGGGAGAGGCCCGGCCTGCCAAAACGTGGCCGGGTAGGCGGCGATAAGTTCGCCATTAGGTTGGTGTGCCGGTGGTTGAACGTAAAAAGGCGTGACATGATTCGCTCGCGAATTATAACCCACAACAGCGAGAGTTGTCTGGCGATCCACCACTCTGCAGCACCGTGCATCAACTACTATGTCCTTTCGTTTCAGGAAATCAATGCCTAGAATTGGGTACGGGGCGTCGGCAATGATGAATACCCAGCGAAAATTACGCTTCAGACCTAAGCTTAAGGTGAGCGACCACTGGCCAAACGTTGGGACGGCCGTGCCATTGGCAGCACGTGGTGTTTGGGCCTGCGGTGTGCCATTGTCGCCTTTCGGTCGGGCGAGGAAGCTCAATTTGGCACCGGCATCTACAAGGAATGGGCTATTTGGAAGTATGTCCCTTACGTTCAAAAAACGACTTTTGGTCTGATACTCGGCTTCGTGGGTCGCCACCACGGGCTGGATATTTAGTTTCCCTGATGAGCACCGGAGAAAGTACACTCTAATTTGCATTGTTTGGCTCCCTCATCGAAGCGACTGTGGTACTTACAATACCCCTCTTTGAAGAGCCAAAACGTCGTCGCAGTGACGAACCATGGAGCCTGGGTGAGCGTGCGCGGTGCCGCTCCTGTGACACACTTCTTCTAACTGCTCGGCTTCGCAGGCTTGAGTCGATTCTAGACAAAACTGACGCGAGGTCGTTAGAGGTTGGCAAGGCAGGCGCCGTTTTGACGGAGGACCTGGTTACTCCAGCTGCAGCGGGGGTTTTATCCTGACAAAATGTCATCAGCTATCGCTGCAGTTTCCTTCAGCGAGCACTTGCGCATGGCATTCAGTTAACTGAAAATTTGTGCGGCAAACGCTGCGGCCAAAGTTCCCTTAAAGGCGTGTCCTCGCCTACCGTCGGTTCCCTCAAGAGCTGCATCTCGCGCAGCAGTTCGGAGGGCTTCCTGATTCCGAGCCCAACTTTTTGACGTTGTTGCATACTTTGGTCCTGCTTTGGGCTCGTGCGGGCAATGATGACCTCCTTCAGAGCCTCGTAGCTTTTGGACGAGATTATTACGTCACTTTCTTGCATTGTGACCTACGGCGGGGGGCGGCCTGCTACCCCCTGAAACGGCCGACGTCAATAGTTATACGATAGTTTTCGAATTCTAACTCGACCAGCGTGAACCAGAGTTCTTGATCAGCAGGCGTGAATGCCCGTATGTGCAGCGTGATCGCCCCAACGGTGGGTTCTGAGCAGAGCTCCCGCACAGTGCACATATCGATCACTTTATTGAATACAGACGGGAAAAGAAATCAACGACCAGTGGGGCACTATAAACTTCGGGAAATAAATGCACGACAATCTAGACTCCAAAAATATGCGTGTAAAAAAATAAGTAAACGGACTAAAAAATATTCAATAGATAGGGCAATAATAAAACACAAAAACGTACGCGGCCGGGAGCTTGAACGGTAGAAAACAAGGAAACTCACGTGACTTGATGACCACGTCGGGCTTACCACTTGTAAGGTTGGCTAGGCCTTACCTCGCGGTTCCCCTAGTAAACGCGTGCTTTGGTCCTTTGCACTGCGGGGACCGCTTCACGTTACTCCAGTGCTGGCCACTATACGAATATGTTAACCAGAACGGTATTCTCCACGACCCGTGAGAACGAGAAAGCGATTGGGAGAGATGGTGGTTAGCGTGAAGTTCGGAGCGTGCGTGAGAGCTCGCGCATGAGTAACGGTCAAATGTCAGCCGCGCTTGGTAGTCAGCGTTCAGTTACACAATAAACGTGGTAAAAGTATGGACGAAGATGGCCACCGCGACATTTCTTTCTCGCACTTCACTGAATAACATTCTCACTCCCCGCGATAAACTAGCTGAAATTGCGGATATTTCCGGCAATGCACTTATTGTCCTTCACTCTTTAAGCCCCTGTGACTTGTTTATCAAGGGCACGCAGTCCAGTCATTTGTACCCGCCCTCCGTTGACCGATTGGATGAGAAAATTATCACTGTCCTTTTTCATAATCTTCCGTGTTAAATTTTACCCATCTTCGCTCCTGATAATGATGTCATAATAACTATTTTACACAATAACACGAAATAGAACTCCTTTTCCTAAAGAGCCCTTGATTATAATACTGAAATATGTTAAATTTTCATGGAATAACACAATTCCTGTTTCAGATGTACCTCGTTGTGTTGTTTGAGCGGGACATTTCGTGGCTGCAGTGCACAACAGCTGGTTGTTGAGCGACGCTACTGTGCGCTGGCGAAATGCATGCAATTTCCAAGCTTATCAACGCATGCTGTTAGATGGAGTTGCTATACTGGATGTGGTACAAGCGTATCTGTTTCGGGAGATATATCACACCGGTAAACTTTCCCGGTACTTACAAGCTTCTTAGATTATTCCAAGGATGCCAAGCTTTTCGAGAGGAAGTTCCCCGTGGAATCGAGGAAATCTGAATCCTCTGACGATACGTTGCTCGTGAAGCCGTTCGCACAACGTTACACAGCTTGGCGAAGGTACATTTTTACTCGTTATTATATGTTTCAGGATACCGGTAACTCCAGTTTCGGAATATAGTTACAACGAACTACCTTCGTCACAGAGGATCCGGAGAAAATTTTCCATATGACCACCTATCTCACCCGGTGAGGTAGTGGCTCTTTGTCATTCATCCCCGAGGTAGGTCCATAGCTAGTGTTCTGTTTTATCTTTTTTCGGTCCATTGAAGATATCGGCTAAACTGTAATCGTTAGACACAGGTAC
The DNA here is from genome assembly GCA_948099385.1 of Fasciola hepatica. Classification (NCBI taxonomy): domain Eukaryota; kingdom Metazoa; phylum Platyhelminthes; class Trematoda; order Plagiorchiida; family Fasciolidae; genus Fasciola; species Fasciola hepatica. The sequence continues at coordinate 4,191,534 of CANUEZ040000008.1, read as the reverse complement.
GTTTTACCGGCTGACGATTAACAACTCAAATGCCAATGGTACATAATAACCAGTTGCAACACCAGTGTTCCCAAATGCCACAACGGTGTGTGCCAGAAGATGGCAAGGTCTTATTTACAGCATACTTGAAAGCTAGACTACTTCGAGCCCATACTTTCGAATCACAAAGGCCTGCGCAGCTAAATAGCTTTGGTGGTTTTCAGGTGGGGCAATATCATCGCTCGCTTGAAGGCCACGGTCTGCTCGACATATGAACCGTCTCAGAGCAACACTGTGAGTGATCTTTAAAAACAAGAGGAAGACCTTGGTCCTGTGGAGAACTTCAGCGGTACCGCAAGCCGCTAATTATATCAATATCACGTCTTTATCACAAATGCAGGTGGACGCTCTAAAACGACAGTTACGGGCAGACCTCGGGTCCAGAGTGAGGCGAACGCTCGCCCTCTTAGTCGGAGAAAACCGGGCTCTGAATTAGAACTGGAAGAGAACACTCGAAAAAGTTGCGGTGGGCAACCACAGATTCACCAAAGCTGGGAATTGTATGCATATTGTCATTTGGAATTTATTTGCTTAAAGGGGCCATCAAATCCACAACAGGTTTCCAAAAATCGTCGAAGCCGGACATCGAACACATCATGAAAAGATGGTTGACGGACTTGCGCGATCGCGGCTTTGATCGCGAAGATGCCAGGTACGGTCATACTTGTTACTGGTTTATGGTCCTGTGGCAAGCTATCAGTTATTCACGTGAAAGAACTTTACCGTTGTTTAATGCGACCTTCACATGTAACCTTATTTGTACACGGAATGCAAATACTCAAAAAATGTCAACCGTTTCATTTCTGTTTCTTTTGTGCAAATCTCGGCGTGGTACAACGTGATGCCTACTAATCAATGTGAAGAAAAATTCCGCAATTATCACCACTCAATAGAATAATTCTAATGTCAAAAGACGTTGGTGCTCCCTTTCTGTGGATCATGATTTTTAAAACGTCCACAGGCCGTTGCTCAGTACGGTGTCAGATGTCCACAATGTCCCGACCATTTCCCGTAGAATAACCGTTAAAAATTGGGGTGGGGTTGTGGGCTGAAATTGGAGTATACAGATACGTTATTTTGTCGGTCATATATTTGCGGAAACACTACCTGAGCCTAGACTGCGGGCCGATTCCCGGTATGGGGGCAATATTGAACTATGGGATATAGGCTGGAAGCAGTCGAAACATGCACGTCGAATATCGCAGGCCCACTCGTTGCCCTCCCAATACCGGCAGCCTGCTGGTCCTCTTTCCGGCAAGCTGCCCAAGTCCTACCGGAACGTGGCCCAGGTACTACCGGCAACTTACCGGTAAGCTACCCGTATGGGTCCGGATCCAGAAAGGAACTGTTTTGCTACTAGGGAGTTAAGGTTGTTACCGTCGTTGACCGCGACGGCTGCCAGTGCTGCGGGTGCCACAAAGGTCGATGACTCAGGAACATTTTCTCGCCCAGCTCTTGATATGTACAAAAGTTCTGCTGGTCTTCGGGTTTTCCAGGGGGAAACTCTGAATTCCTTTATAGTTCACTAAATTAGGCGTCAGCTATCTTGCACGTTTGAAACACGCGCCAAAAATAGTTTAGGTCAGTTCAGTTTGAACTGGACAGATAATGGCCACGGCAAATCGGGCGTCCAGAATTCCTTCGATGGTACGCACACTAGGTAGGCGCCTCATGCTGCGCAGACTATTTCTTCAAATTCTCGCTAAAAATAGAAGGAGAACGTTAAACCTCACCGCACATCAACTCTAAGAGCCATCCTATGTCGTGAGATTTCACCAGATCATCATTTAGCGAATGGGAAAGTTCAATAAATAAACACATGACTACCGTCTGTCTAGTAAGTGCTCAAAATTCGTTGTCAGAAATGATCTTATCCCACTTACGGTCTAGGGCCCCCTTGAACGCCTGGACGGTTCTCAGTTCTAAAACAATTTCCGGCAACCTATTCCAGTAGCTAACCATCCTACTGCCAAAGAATTGAGATCTAGCTATCAGTCTAGATCGAACTTTTGCCAGCTTCTTCCCATGATCCCCTGTCTGGAGTCTGTTGTCATGTGGAATAGACTCTCCGGTCTGAGCCCAGAAAAGCCTTTCTTATCTTAAATGTCTCGATGAAATCCCGTCATAGTCTGTTCCCTTCCTCAGAGGAAAGTTTAAGATCCTGGTGTCTCTGCTCATGCCTCGCGCCCCTCTGACTCTTAACCACGCTCGTTGTGGGATGTTGTACGTTCTCCAAACAGGTGGCTTCCTTTCAGTAAAAGGGCGACCATGCCAGAACACAGTTTTCTGGAAGGGATCTAACTATGGACATGTATGCTGGCACGAAAACCCTTCGTTATCTGCACGAAAAAACTGACCTCAACTTGAGGAGCTCACGGTGTGCCACTTTGCAGCCGCCACACACTGATCCGACCACTTAGAATCAGAGATCTCCAAAATCCCAAGGTCTTTCACACCGTATACTGCCTACATAGTACATGAGCCTTGGTCAGGTGCAACCGTCAGTCATGCCGCTGCCCGTGACAACAAGCCAAACTTTCCAGATTTGAGAGGTGTGTCCCGCCTCTGTGCCCGGTTGAGAAAGGCTTGAATGTCTCTGCTCAGCTCTTCCCCCCGGGGAGCTACCGCCAACTTCGCATCATCCGCAAAGAATCTTGATGACTTTAGGACTGAGGCTAAATTGTTAATAAACAGAAGCAGCAGAGGTAGGCCTAGTAAAGAACCCTGCCGAGCTCCACTGGTGACTTCCAAATTAGAGTTTTTTCACCTGCTCTAAAGCAGAACCTTCTACCGGCAAAGAAGTCCTCTAACCACCCTTGAGTCTGCTCATTTGTACTAAATGACCTCAACTTAACTAGTAAAGGTCGACTGTTTACCGAATCGAATGCCTAGCTCTAGTCAAGGTGACATACTTCTACCTGTTCCACTTCACCCCCTCCTTGAGTGAATTCGTCCAGGAAGCTTAAGAGATTGATCAAGTAGGGCCTGTTTTTGGAAATCTGTGCTGAGCTAGGCAGAGCATAGAATTCTCTAGTAAGTTTTCGGTGACTTGCTCCGGGATGATCTGCTCCGACACTGCAAGGAAAGCGAGTTAGGCTAAAAGGTCTGTAGTTTCCTACTTCAGAGCTGAGCCCCCTTTGTGGATAGCCCTCACTGCTGCTTTCTTCTAGTCCCGCGGCAGCCCTTCATGGCCCAGAGCAGCCCTATATAGCGTATGCACTGGAAGGGATAGGATTTCAGCCAGCGGCTTAATGATAACAGGGTGGATACTATCTGGCCCGGCATACCTATGGATGTCTAACCCTTCCAAGTGTTTGCGTACAACTTCCTCCGTAAGATTTAAGTTTATTATGCCCGTTGGAAGAGTGGCCACCTCAAAACTTATCTGCGCGCCGTTATCTATTCTGTGCACACTACCAAAATACCCACATAGAGCATCTGCTTTGCTTTGGTTGTCTATTGCCACTCCACGATCATGGGTCATCAGTGACCCTGCTTCATCCTGCAATGAACCCCCAACCGCACTCAGCTTTAGTACTTCTTTGGATGCTTTTGATACACTTGGCTAACTTCATTTCATATACGCGCTTAGCAGACCGCGAGAGGTCCTCCGTCTCATTTTTATGTTTGATGTACCGGATCCAAGCCTGGCGACTCCCGGAAGCCTTGAAGACAGCCCAAACACGGTTTCTACGATTACTGACTTGCCCATTGCAGCTCACTATCACACCGGCTTGCCTTCACTCCTCCCACTCTTCTAAAGGGCAAATCCGTTTTGTAGGGTAAGTATAGACCACCTATTTACCTGCCCGCTGTCCTCCAAACTAGCATCGTTGGCTACGTCACACATTTGATCGACCACTCTATTTTGAAGCCTAGAAATGTCCGTATTTGTGAAGCCTCCGAGCAGATTCGACGCTGCTTTGGGTTGAGGCATGCGAAGGGTGATTCTGATATTCACATGGTCACTGTTGCCCAAAAGCGAGTGAACCCGGAGTTCCGCTGCGTCGTTCTCATGATTCGTTATCACCAGATCCAACGACCAGTCCTGTACCTCGCATTTTCCCTCACTTGTTGGAACAGAGCATTCGGATGCAGCTATGGTAGATATCCCTCCCCCTTGGTTCCCCGAAGTAATTTCCTCGGATACCCAGCCTATGTGGGGTAGGTTGAGGTCTTCAAATATGAGGGTTTGTAAGCTTTCTTAGCCAGCATTGTGAATGCTTGGAGACATTGACTATCCCCCTCTCGGTTTTTACACCAGGGCCCTTTGCACACAGATCACCTTTGCCCTTCCGCTCGGGTGTAAGCGTAACCGTGCACAGTGGTACATTTCATGCAAAAACCATGATCTGTGATTCCAGATGGCTTGTGCCCGCCCTAATGAGGACGGTCACTCTGCCCCCACACAGTCATGCCCCCTATCCTGCCTATATGCAGCAAACCCACTTTGTATTACTGCCGGTCCTTCGTCATCTGTAGAGAGCCATGCCTCAGTAACGGCAACAATGGACGCCTTTTACCGCTCTGCGACTCTGAAGAGCTACATCCACTCTTTTCTGATAATACATGCATTGATGTACAGCACCACCACGTTCAATTCAACGCCTACGGGATTTTACTGGTTAGCTTCGGCTGGGCCTTGGGGGCAAACCCCTGGATGGTGGCAAGGTTTTTGCAATGGAGTCCACCACTGGAGTGCACTGAGTTCTCTGGTCTTTTAGGACTGCGGAGCACTTTCAGTCCATTGATATGGGCACTATCTTGACGTCCAAGTTACCGACGATCATGTCATCCTCCGCTGGACAGCACTACCAGTTTTCGTCTGGTACATCCTCAATCACAGCAAACCCTGGCAGTTTGCATGGCTTACCTGTAGCTGTCGGTGAAGTAATCCTACCTCGGAATAGGGAATTCTGCCGTCCGCGGAGATACATTTTAGTGCCCTCACAGGTTTAGTCACGCCTTCACCTATGGGCGAACCATCCGGTGTTACCCTGTGCTCTTCAGGTGTAACCTGGTGTCTGCCCTTAGTGACTTGGGCTACCAGTGCCTCCTAAACCAGCAACATACCTCTGAAGTGTTTTTTTCAGAAATTCGACCACTGCTGGTCGTGGGGCATTCTTCTTCTTTTACGTTAGCGGAGATCTCCACGTCCCCGCTCTGGGAACCCTTTTGAGAGACACAGGACTTTATACACCTGCAAGTCGCAGCAAGCCATACATCCGTCTCCTATCCGCATCCATGCTTGCCCTCGGTTCCCGGATTAATGGTTCCTCCTTGTTCAGTAGCGGTGGCCCATGACTTGATGTCCATCCCAGCGAATGGATCCGCTTCTGCGGGTCCATCAGCTGCTCTTACCAATCACGATATTCGGATTAATCTTCCCTCACGATGTTGTCCGTCCCCTTCGTCGTATAATTTTAACTTACACTGTTTCTTCTTCGTAGAATTCTGCGTCACCCGCTCACTGGCAGCAGTTTGCAGCAAAGGAGTGAACTTGGCTGGTATGTGGCATCAGCCTGAATGGCCTTTTGCTACCCTGGGGTTGTCCTCTCAGGAGTACTTTGGACTTCTGCATATGACCTCGCTAACGAATCTCGCGTCGGCGACTTGGTCTCAAAGTCTCTGCAATCTTCAGAAGGAAGTTGGACCCCATTCCCTTCATATTGTGTTAGACGGGCTAACCGTGCAGCCTCTTCGCAGGTGCCACACAGCCATCCGACCCAGCTGCTCTTTAGGTGAAGCGGAAACACACCCTCACTAATCCCAGATCAGCCCTTACGGGCCCGACTGCCGCATACATCGCACTCATTGCCTTCGTCCACTTGCTTACCACATCCCACAGTGAGACAGTGATAAGCCCCACGAGTCACGATATACTAACAAAGCCAGCAAGACACTGATCAAAGAAAAAAGATACTCGTTACGAAAACGATTGCGGGTCATAAGCACACCAGTACACCTTGGTAGGTGTAACACGGAAGTTTCCAAAAACTTCTAGGGGACAATAAAACATAAAGATCCTCCGGACGAAAGCGTACCTCGGGCTTACTCTGGTACCTACTGTGGTGGGAGATAACCTTTGTTTTTTCGCCGTACACCTCAAAACTTGGTTCAGCTCAGAGAACTTCAAAAATGTAACCGACGCGGGACTAACAAGGTCGGTTTTCCCGCCCTCGTATGTTTGGTTCATACCCCGTCCGCAAGCGGAGCAGTCAAAAATGTGTTTTTCAGTTAGTGGAAACCAATTGTCTTCACTGTAGACAGACAAACAAAGCACAGCCCTGTTGCATGGAGCAACATGCAGACTGCCTGGGTGCTAAGTGCTAATTGGTTATGTTCGTCTACGGTAGATTTAGTCATGAATTTACACCTTCGACCTCAGTCACCTTCGGGTAGCTGCAGGTATAAAATCCGGCACGAGCAGAAGGGCGAAACATTCAAATGCTATCAGGGTGTGCCCTGAGGGATGGTTGAAAAAAGGTTACAATAATGCACCCGAAAACAAAATCTACAAAAATTCCTTACAGCTGTTTATAAACGCAATTCGTTTGCCTTGAAAGAGTGAAGCAGCAATAGGATATTTCTCCACTGTTCTCGGTGTGTTCGCGCAGGCTCATGATCTTGGTGCGAATATCAGTCAATATGATCTAATACACCCGAATCCTTATAGTGCGATTCAAAATCTGTAGCAACAAGACAAAATGTTAGCAGGAGGTTTAATGGAGAACAAGGATAACGGTCCACATGGCAAACAAGAGCCGGTATCAACCTCACGTTGTGTAGTGGCAACCTACTGGAATATCGAAAGGGGCCTTAACACAAAGTGCTGAGGACGCATTGTATGAAAAAACTACACAAGTTGTGGATAACAGAAACCTACCGGGGCTTAATTGATTCAGTAAGTCATGAAACAGGTGGATGGGGAAAAACTGCGCGGTACCTCACTGGGGTATATTGATGAGTGTGAAAAATAGCAGAATTCCATAAAATGGTGGGTTCCCCTCCGAGATCAATAGCCCTTATCATTCACAGAAGAGAATAAGCGCGCCAGGAGGAAACTGGATCAGTGAAAGATAAATTCCAAGCGGGATACAATTTAGAGGAAAAACGGGACATTGTCTTGAGTACCAGGGTGTAAGATCTCTGCTTAAGCCCGATTCTGGCAGTGCTCCGATCACAAAATCCGAATGTCCCTTGTTTATGGGGAGTTGAAAGTGTTAACCCGAAGAACCGTTGGTTGATGTCGTGTGGAGGCCAGCTCTGAAGCTCCGAAGCAGGTTGAAAGGAATGGCTTGCATGTCATTGTTGCTAGTACCATCCTGGCATAGCACCATATTTGTTAGTACCTGTTCTGGTATAGTGATTTTCCAATATTAGGTAAAGTCTGAGGAGCCTTAGGATAAATTTGTAAAATAAACCATTGGGTGTATCGGCAGTGATAAACTAGAGGAAACTGGACTCCCACAGAGAGACATCGGCTCGAATAGCGCCGTCTTTCTTGGATTATATTTGAATATTAGTGAGTTGTCATCTTAAAATGTTGGATGCACGGTTATTATGAACTTTCATCGTCGGTAGCATGATGCAGAGTTAGGCACACTCAACGTGAGGACTGTTTTGGAAACAGTTGGGAGTGAGATATGGGATAGGGTTGAATTTTTGTCGGGGAAGCTGTAACAGCCGATCGTGGAAAATCCCCCTCTTTCCCTCGCGATTCAGTGTTTTTCCCAACATCACTCATTTCCATACACTATTGACTTGTCTTTACGAACTGGTTGTTTTTCTGGACCAATTGTTGTTTGTTCGCGCCCAGAGCGCTACTTTGGCACATCCTTGTTCAGGACCTGCGTGACGCACGTGCTGTCTGCTCACACGCTGCTATTCGGTTTCTCGTTGTTGAGTCCTTGTGATCGTATTATTGAGGTTTGTATATTGTTTATGTCATTGTTTATTGTAATAATCTAGTATCGTAGAATATCACGGATAATCGTCCTTTGATTTCGGGATCCGTTGCGAATTTGGCTACGCATTGCTCAAACGTTCGTTACAACACTCAATAGATCAATTTGGAACGAGGAAAAATCACGCAAAATGCCAAGAAAAGGATCAAAAGCAGTGGAATCCGGACAGGAAGTAATACGGCAAGTCTCTGGAGAGGTTTTGGGTACATATGATTCTTTAGTTAATGCTAGATCGCCTAGTCCTGTCAGTGCTAGTTCATGTGTTATTGAAAACAATATTGATCGTAAGGATGTCGATTTATATAAGCAGAGGATACTAGAACTAGAGCAACAGTTACTTTCGGCTAGACTACAGGCGCAGGAAGCAGAGAAGTGTACACAGAAACAGCGAGAGCATGAGACCAGTGACTTCGACACTTCCGATAGGTTAGGGTGCAATAAGGTAGGGAACCCCACGCCGGTCGCCGACTACAAACCACCACCGATCGATCTGCCTAGAGTGGAGTTAACGGTTTTCGACGGGCGAGCTGAGCAATACTGCAAGTTTGTCAAGCAGTTCAAGACGTTCGTTGAAAATAAGGTAACCGACCCTGGGAAAAGGCTTCTTTACCTTACTCACTACTGCCGAGGCCGAGCAAGAGAAGCTATCGACGGGTGCACGATGCTCGACCCAGAACAAGGCTACACAAGGGCAAGGAAGATTCTAAGGGACTTGTTTGGCCAACCTTTCAAAGTAGCCCGTAACCTAATAGAGGGCGTGATGGCAGAGGCAAAGAGAACCAAGGGCGACGTCTACACCATGGCCGACCTGGTGATTAAGATGCAGAACTGCTCAACAGCCCTCGACCATTTAGGTTACAGGGCTGACCTAGACGCCATGCACACTTTGGAAGGCATAGTCCGTCACCTCTCTCCCGAACTACAGGGTCGGTGGGCGGAAGAAGCTGAACGGATAAGCCGAGGCGACAGAGAAGCCAACTTCGAAGACCTGACTGAATACTTAGACAGGCAAACGAAGATAGCTGACAGCAGATTCGGCCGACTCATCCGGGACAGCAACCGAGCAAACAAGCCCGGTACTAGACAAGTCCAAACCCCTGTACGGGAACATCCAAAGTACCAGCTTCGGACCAATACACACGTCATTTCACGAGATGCTACGGCGAAACCAAATTGCAGATCCTGTGGTGCTAGCCATGGACTACCAGAATGCCCCTAGTTCGGCAACGCCACAATAGACGAACGGTGGGGAATGACGAGGATGGCAGGAGCATGTTTCATCTGTCTCAACACCACGCACCGGGCAGCAGCCTGCAGAACAAGGAATCAATGTGGTTACGAGGGCTGCACGGGCAGACACCATCGGCTGCTGCATCAGGCGAGAGTAACCATATCCGAGGCGAGTGCCAAGCCCAGCGTGATTTGTTCAACTTCACAATCTGCCAGTAAACCGGTACGTTTAGGCGTAGTGGCCGTGGGAGTAGTGACTCCGACTGGGATAGTCAAGGCGTTGGCTTTTATTGATAGTGTATCCGACACCACTTTAGTGAAAGAGCGGTTTGCCAACAAACACCAACTCGCTAAAGGTGCGACGTCGTTGGCAGTGAGCACGGCGGACGGAACACGGGCAATGACCAGCGGTAGAGTGAGGCCGCAACTCATCTCTCTAGACACTAACGAGAAAACTGAACCAACGGAGGCATTCACGTTAGTGGATCTCCACATGCATGCACCAAGGTCGGTGAACGCAATCTTGACTCGGTGGTACCACCTGCAGGATGTAACCGTTGTAGACTGGGAAGATGATGAAGTGGATCTCCTCATCGGCTGCGACGTGCCAGAGGCGCATTGGGTGCTTGACCAGAGAGTGGGTGACCGCCAGGCACCTTATGCCGTACGCACGGCCCTGGGATGGATGTTATACGGTCCAGTAGGGGTACGCGGTTCCGTGGATTACTTATCCGCCGAAACGGACCGCATAGAGTATCATCTGCAACGGCTGTATGAAAAGGAGTTTCATGACATTGGAGACGAAAGACCGACGTTGTCTCAAGAGGATCACTTCGCTCTACAAACGGTGCGGCAAGGCTCTAGAGGCCTCAAAAAACAGTTCGAGGTTTCCCTCCCATGGCGCACACCGGACGACCCGTGGACTGACAACAGGAATTATGTTCTCCAACGATTACTACGACTAAAAGAACGCTTCATTCGAGACCAGAATCTGTGGGAACGATACGCGGATTTGATGAAGCGAAACGAGGCCCTCGGTTACGTTGAAAAGGTGCCTGTTAACACCGACAGCAAAAGAGGTATCTGGTATCTGCCTCACCATCCGGTTATCAACCCCAAGAAACCCAATAAACTGGGGGTGGTTTTCGGATGTGCGGCCAAGTTCCAGGGCAAGTCGTTAAACGATCGCCTACTACAGGGGCCTGACTGGACCACTCCAATGATCGATGTTTTGTGCCGTTTCAGGGTGGGTAAGGTGGCTTTGTCTGCTGACATTAGGGAAATGTTCCATCAGGTGAAGATTTTGGTAGGGGAACGAGATGCTTTGCGTTTCCTGTGGTGGGAAGGGAGCGACCGGGACAACGCAGTGGTGAATTATAGGATGACCGTCCACCCCTTCGGAGCCATATCGTCACCATTTTGTGCCAACTACGCCCTCCGAGAATCATCGAACAAACATGGCGATCTAGTACATCGGACGGTGGTAGAAAGCGTCATCAGGAACTTCTACGTCGACGACCACCTTGGGTCATTCGATGATGTGGAATCAGCTCTAGAGCAGTTCAGGGGTCTGACGAGATTGCTGGAAGAGGGCGGCTTCCATCTAACTCGATCTCTTCATTTGGTCGGTTAGCTTCTGGACGGATTCAACGATAGCACTTTACTATATCAACAACGTCCGGAGCCGGTTTAGTACTTTCGTTGCTAACCGGCTCACGATTATCCACGATGAATCAGCCGCGCACCAGTGGAGTCATGTCAGGTCTGGCGATAATCCGGCCGACCTGTGCTCCCGAGGTGCGAACAACTTCAGGCAACTGGACACGTGGACGAGAGGGCCAAACTTCCTGCAATTGCCCAAACAGGACTGGCCCGTGTTCGAATTAAAACCCCCTACGGAAGTGGAACTGGAGATCAAAGGCGTAGTGATACCAACCAACGTCGTCGAAGCGTCGTCCATTCTGTCGCTACTGGTCAGGTTTTCTTCCTGGATGAAGACGCTTCGTTCGCTAGTTTGGTTAACCAGGTTCAAGAGAAATTTACTAGTCATGAAAGGGCTACGGCCCTCAGGTCGGATACCGGTCGGCCCGATAGGTCCCGATGAGCTACAAGCGGCAGAGTACGATATTTTCAGAATGATACAACGCGAGGCTTTCGCCCGAGAACTCAAGAGGGCGGAAGAAGTGGGGCCGACCAATAAAGACATGCCATCTTCAAGAGGCGAGCTGAAGCGTTTAAACCCCAAACTCATCAACGGACTGCTGCGGGTGGATGGTAGGCTGACCAACGCCCACCTGAGCTTTGACACAAAGTGTCCTATACTGCTGCCTGCGAGACAACCTGTAGTAGAGCTAATGATTCAACACGTCCACGCCATGGAGGGACATGCCGGGGAAAGTCACGTGACGAGCGTCATCCGAAAGCGTCTTTGGTTGTTGAGAGGACGAGAGACTGTAAAACGCGTAATCCGACGGTGTGTGCAATGCAGGAGACGCAATGCCACGGCAGGCAAACAACTCATGGCCCCACTACCAGAATGCAGGGTGACTACGGGCTGGTGGCCGTTCAGTGACACCGGGTTGGATTATTTCGGGCCCTTGTGGATCAAGTGCGGGAAAAGATTAGAAAAGCGACACGGATGTATCATGACGTGCATGAAATCACGTGCGGTACACTTAGAAGTCGCACATTCGATGACGACCGATTCGTTTCTACGGGCCTTGCAAAGATTCATCAACCGAAGAGGCGTACCGGCCGATATATACTCAGATAATGGATCGGACTTTGTGGGCGCTCACCGGGAATCGCAGCGTTGGCACAAGAACATAAACAGGGACGAACTGCAGAATCGAACCGTGGCCTACGGCATACGATGGCATTTCAACCCCCCACAGGCCAGCCACCGAGGCGGCATATGGTAACGCATGATCCGGTCCGCCAGACGGATATTGCTGTCAATCATGGAGCAGCAGCCGCCCGGCGACGAGACGCTGAACACCGTCATGACTGAGGTGGAGCGAATCCTGAACAACCGCCCCCTGGTTCCAGTATTGAACGGCGACCTCACCCACCTGGCGCTCACCCCAAACTACTTATTGACGCTAAGGTCGAACGGGGGTTTCCAAGGGCCGGTGAACCTTCGTGGGAGCTACCTCCACGGGTGGAAGCAAGCGAACTATCTGGCCAAGGTCTTCTGGAGGCGATGGCTACGGGAGTACCTACCGGCTTTGCAGACTCGACAGAAGTGGATGGCCAAAACAAGACCATTCAAAGTTGGGGACGTGGTTATGATCGCCGACGAACGCGCACATTTCAGCGCTTGGTCTTTGGGAGTAGTTACGGAAACCATCAAAAGCACTGACGGAATGATAAGAACGGTGAAGGTGAAGACAGCTAACGGAGTGCTCATTCGTGACATACGCAGTATTAACCTACTCGAGAGCGAAGACGGAGGAGCTGATAACCCTGAGGCCTAGTAAACCTTTTTCACACCAGTAATCGAGGTGGATAAAGAAACACCATATATACCACACGGTCTCCGTCAAACACGTTAAGGTGCTCGCGGTCTTTTCGTTGACATTACTGAAGGTTCTTTCCGATACGTGGTGATGAGTGCGATTCCATTGTACATCCCGATACATACACGCATGCACGACGCACTCTACATCCCGTAAACCCATCAAACATGTGACAGTGTTCGTTGCTTTGCTTTTTGTTGACGCTACCGAATGCCCCTTGCATATGTGGAAGTAGCGGAGCTCAGGTCACACATACATGCTACATTTTACCCGTTTTCTCGCCACGCGGTCTTTTGTTGACATTGCAGAAAGTCCTCGTTTGATGTGTAGTCATACCTGTGATTTCATTGTAACCCCGGCACACACACACGCACACACACACACACTCAAGCACGTACATCCAGGACCGAACGGCCCCTTACGAGGACAACGTCTATGTGACCATTCACGCCCGCCATCGGTCATTTGGTCTTGTGGAAGATGTAGACTAGCCTCACGTCTACGTAGCCAATGGATTAGGTGCGACCAGTAGCAGGACGTTGACGACGAGCATTAGACGCGCACACTGACAGCAGGGCCTCGGCAGGTAGGAAGAATCAGTACCTATATATACCGAACCTTTGACTCTGCTAAGGATCCAGGAGGATTTTGGTGGGCGGTGTAACAGCCGGTCGTGGAAAATCCCCCTCTTTCCCTCGCGATTCAGTGTTTTTCCCAACATCACTCATTTCCATACACTATTGACTTGTCTTTACGAACTGGTTGTTTTTCTGGACCAATTGTTGTTTGTTCGCGCCCAGAGCGCTACTTTGGCACATCCTTGTTCAGGACCTGCGTGACGCACGTGCTGTCTGCTCACACGCTGCTATTCGGTTTCTCGTTGTTGAGTCCTTGTGATCGTATTATTGAGGTTTGTATATTGTTTATGTCATTGTTTATTGTAATAATCTAGTATCGTAGAATATCACGGATAATCGTCCTTTGATTTCGGGATCCGTTGCGAATTTGGCTACGCATTGCTCAAACGTTCGTAACAGAAGCTTACTCTACCGGTCTACCTTCAATGCTCAGCGTAGGCTGCACTACTGCCTGCCTTAGATGGGGAGGTAGCTCGGCGCGCATATATTATCTTCCGACAAGCAGCGTCATAAGGTTAACCCGCAATTTCAAAGACCTTTTCCAGTTTTTGCTCTCATCAGAGTCAGAAACCTGGCTGTCAGAGAAGACAGATCTGTTTCTGGTGGGTGAGCACGGTTTCCAATCTTCGACCGAAATATGGGCCGTGTAAGAAGCCACGGGAATTTCGTAGAAACTCTGGGACATTGGAAGCATGCAACAAGGTATATGTGCTTCAAAGACTAAACAGTAGGATTCTTTTTCACCAATTTTCTAAGTTTTGGCATTGCCGCCGTCTCTTCAGTAGTCAGCCTTCTGGAAGGGGAAAATCACATCCAGGAATGCTCATAGATGTGCGGCTGCCTACAAGCAACGCTATCAACGTGAGAAAGAGATCGGCTGTACCTGGTGGGCCTACTTAGAACATTTAATTCAGCTGGAACTTGCTTCGATGTGTTTGGGCTCCGATATCTAAGGTCTTAGACCTAAATATAATAGACAGTTGTGCTGGCTTGTCCCTGAGAGAATACTTAGCGGTAGGGAATTTTGACCTCGTTGCCGCCCCAGATGGTGAAAGTACAGCCGATGAGCCCTTGTGCCGTAAACTGAGTTCCATGATGGCCATCGGGAAGGGGCAAATCACATGTAGGCCCAATAAAGGCTAGGGCTTTTAAGTGGGACATTTGCTTTGTCAGTACCCCAGTTTAGTTTAAAGGCATGGACACTTAAAATATAAGGACTGTACTTCCCAGTCACCGTCTCCGCAGTTGAGGCTGAGTTTATTCCGTGCGTGAACACCACGGAGGATGGTGATAATGCCCGAATACGTATGGCAGCTTGCTCCAGATTGGAGCGTACTCAATGGAGAAGTTTGGTCTCAGTGAGAGCACAGACAAAGGGACGGAAACCAAGAACTCGCCTTTACCTAAGGGAAAACTGGAGAAGGAATCTCATTTGCGGTGCTTAACTGCGTAATCTGTTTTTTAAGGTAATGTGGAAGAAGAGAGGGTTAATTCATAGGAGGCGCGTCCATGGGGAGTCGATATTAGGCGGATAGCGACGTTCCCTGTAGTTTGCTTAAGAAGGAAAACTCGGGAGCTGCTTGAAGATAGCACGCTGAGCATCTTCCAGCGCTGCTCGGTCTCTGTCGTATATTGCAGTGAATAATTGAATCGCTCTCTGAGAAAGGCCTGAAGTGGGGCTTATTTGTTCCTTTTAAGGGTGATCACATTTTCAATCATTCACTTCACGACCTAAGCTCCGCTCCAGGTCGAACATATATGGCAGCCCAATTACTCATGATGCAAATCACTACAGGCCTAGGTCTAAAAGATCGCTCTGACAGCCATATTGCTCTTAAGGCCTCACATGTCGGCCAGTTCACTTGCAGTTGCGGTGACACGTGCACTGGCAGGACAGAACGATGCTTGGCTCAGACAGTGACTGAACACATTTCAAAGTGGTTTGTGCACTGAATGACTCACTTGGACGGCACAAACCAGACTCCGGCAGGGAAACCAGCATGGCCTTCGCAAGGCATCTACTTTGAACAGGTCGTCGAGGTGACCTGACCCGGTCATTCAAAGTACGATTATGCGACCGAAATTCAAGACTGCCGGCGTCCAGCGAAGCCATGTTGACCAAGAAGGAAAACCCTCTCCTTGTGCACAAATGCGGCCATTGCAATCATTCTGTCCTCCCAAGCATTAGTGACAAACACAAAACGAATTGCTTCGTTCTTTGTGATAAACACTTTTCTTATTTTTCCACTGTGTCTTCCGTGTACAGTATCATATATAGACTGATGTTTTTCACGTACGCGATCGACAGGAGTGGACAAAAGGCCTGCATCTCGCAATATATGTCGTCCTTTTGTTCTTATTAACTGGATAAATGGGACAAACAATAACTCCCCGAGGACGTTATGCAAGCGTTGAACCGTCTGCTTAATTGAAGTCTTGAAGTAGTACAAGGCACGAGGTCGAGGCCCAATTGATCCCGGGTCTTGTGACTATCTAGTTACCCGAATGTCACCAGCAAGCTGTGAGATAGACAACCGGATAAAGGACAATGAGGAGGAGAGGTTGTTTAAAATACAAATCTTGACAGTATCTTTCATCTGGCTTTGCCGGAGGGCTGGAAGACAGACCGCTGGATGGTGAGAGAAAGTTCAGATTTGTGGCAGTCCGTTTGGCTTGAGCGACACGAACGATTCCGTCCTGGTGAGCTTGTCAAACATTAAACACCGGGAACCTCGAACGGCGCGCCGCGCTGCCTTGCCGCGGTCTTGCCCAAGACCGGATAGAGGAAAATGCCTAGTGGAAATCTACAGTGAATGCATAGAGTCATGCTCCTTTCCGAATCACTTCCTGAAGATCTTAGCAAAAGAAAAGTCACCCACGAACAATGTTAACCTTTTCAGGGTTACGAAATCTCATGTTGACGCATCACGAGACAGATTGAAAAGGTTTACTGAAACTCAACAACGTTTAACTGACATCCACTCTACATTATCGATGGTCTATCGAATCAAACTTGGGAACTTCTCCAGGGAGGCGTTACAAAGGACGAGGAATAGAACCATAAAATGCCTCCAGGGAAGCCTAGGCCACCTTAGAAAAAATCCAGTCTTTTCGACAAACAGATACTTTCACAACTCCTGTGAAGCGCATCTGAGCAGGGCTCCTCTGAGAGTGCTTTCTCAGGGACTAAAATTCAAGCTTCCACCGAGGAGCGTTGACGATTCACGAACAAGCATAGGGTTTGAGAGTTTATATCATCAACTCAGAGACCTACCACATACATCAGAATAGAATGTCGGGCCGTTCAAAGCGAAACTTTTGGATATTTCTGAACAATTCATTTCTGCCTCATTCGTCAAAGTTGCTGCTTGAATTTGGAGCATAGATTTTCCATCAAACGGCTTACGAGAGGAGTGATTTAAGTTTTCGGAGCCAGGCAAATTCTCAGGAGTGGTAATCATGAAGAAGGAAGCCTATTTTGGCAACATGAAGGCCAGTCTGTTGGATAGTCATAAGTTTGCATTAGACAACACACCAGAGAACGACATAATCGACGGGGAACAAATATCTGGACTCTTGAAATGTACGAGGAATCCCGCAGAACAAATTAAAAACAAAACATCATGGTGACCAAGTTCGTTTTCAGCCCCCATACTCACACCGATGCACAACATTAAATGGCTCAAACCAACAAAGGGGATGATCATCCTAATCTGTCTGCGCACGTGTGTGTGTATGCATGTGAAAATGATCACAGTGAAGGATGTTCGAGTGGTCACACAAGTGTTTGGGAACAAAAAGTGGGCCATGGAAGTTTAAGTGCTTGCACAAATTGTTTCTCAGCGCACAGGGGAGGATTGTAGAGTCGAATGCTCACGACTTCGGCTGTGGCTAAGATGCGACACTTGACAAGTCTTGATTGCTTGCCCCGGACTTTTTAAATGTTGTGAAAAGCGTTTATCATCTCTACGGAAGGGTTTGATTCAACAAAGTGTGAACACATAGCACTGGTAATTGTCTTAATTGCTCCAGTGTTCAACCAAGCCGGGTGGTGTTGATGAACATGTTCGGATGAGCACCTGATCGTGCGGCCAACGTACCTGGTTCAACAGGAATAGGTGAATGAATACACACAAAAAGATGCTGCAAAATCTGGCACTTTATCCTTCAGTCGAAAACACAATCGGTTTAGACAGTTACTACTACTACTACTTGTCTGCACTCAAAATATCCAGTTTCAGTTTAACGGGAAATACATCGTCAGAAGGACGGAGTGGCAATGGGATCACCTTTCGGAACCTCATTTGCTAATATTTTCATGGCAAAACTTGAAAATAACTAACTCTTGTCAACAATCGAAGGGTGCACCTTACACAAACGGTACGTGGACGATATCATATGTGTAGTAGATACCAAAGTTGATCCAAATGTACTACTTAACAGATTTACCACGGCCCATCCAAATGTTCAATTGACTTTGGAACAAGAAAAGGAAAACAGTTTACCTTACTTGGATGTTTGCGTAAGCCGTCGAAATGATGGTTCCGTTCAGCTGTCAGTGCGCGGGAAAGCAACTTGGAACGGTCAGTACATTCCTTTTCACAGTTTCGTACCACTCAAAGTGAAAAGAAATCTAGTGCTTTGCTTGGTTAATAGAGCAAGGAAAATCTGCACAGAAGGCACAATAAAAAATCAAATTCGTTTTCTCAGGAGTGTTTTCCTAGAAAACGGCTATCCTGAACGGTTCATTGACAAGACGATGCAACGACATGAAGATAGGCCAAGACCGATAGCAGTCGAAAAAAGCCCGTAATCGTCCGTTTGCTATTCAAAGAAGATACGGAAACTGCGGGTATTCAATGAAGACTAACAGGAGCAGTCAGTAGAACATTCTACGCCGGGCAAAAGCTAATTAAGTTCGAGTTCAAACCGGTCTTCTCTTTTCGAATGAAGGATAAAGTGCCAGATTTTGCAGCATCTTTTTGTGTGTATTCATTCACCTATTCCTGTTGAACCAGGTACGTTGGCCGCACGATTAGGTGCTCATCCGAACATGTTCATCAACACCACCCGGCTTGGTTGAACACTGGAGCAATTAAGACAATTACCAGTGCTATGTGTTCACACTTTGTTGAATCAAACCCTTCCGTAGAGATGATAAACGCTTTTCACAACATTTAAAAAGTCCGGGGCAAGCAATCAAGACTTGTCAAGTGTCGCATCTTAGCCACAGCCGAAGTCGTGAGCATTCGACTCTACAATCCTCCCCTGTGCGCTGAGAAACAATTTGTGCAAGCACTTAAACTTCCATGGCCCACTTTTTGTTCCCAAACACTTGTGTGACCACTCGAAAATCCTTCACTGTGATCATTTTCACATGCATACACACACACGTGCGCAGACAGATTAGGATGATCATCCCCTTTGTTCGTTTGAGCCATTTAATGTTGTGCATCGGCGTGAGTATGGGAGGCTAGAAACGAGCTTTCTCACCACCCTGTTAACACTTAGAAATCCTGCCGCTACGCAAATTCACATTGGAAGGTGTGAACAAGAAGCTGAATCCTGTGAGAACAATTACCTTCTCAACTTGGTGCTTCCGGACGGCCTTCTTCCTAGAAGCGCCACCTGCTAACTCAAATGCCAGCCCCCCGCTGATCATTGGCTGTGGCCCTGATCTTTCTTCTAAGGCAAGCCCATGCCAGCTTCTTGTGTTTACGATAATCCGCCTATACCGCTTCCGTTACTAGTCCACACTCAGGGTGGTACCACTTCCCACAGACATCCAGCTGTATGTTCCCTAAGTCCACCCCACCTTCTCATCTTTTCCTTCCGCGCCACTACTATCACCTGGGTGACATAGTGTCCATGGCAGTGAATGGCTCAGCAAACACAGCTTCCTCAGAGACTGAATAAGGCAGTTATGGACGCTTGCCCTTGAACATAAGTGTTGAAAGGAAGCCATATTAAACGTTATACACCGAACAGTTCCCACAGCGAACGGACTTGGCAGCGAACAGCCCGATTTTAAAGTCGGTTTTAGATCGGTTTTTGGTTGTTTTTGCTAAGTAGTCGATTTAAAAAAGGAAAATAACGACTAAAGTTATGTGCAGTGCTTCGTTAATTTTTGTCACAAACACAAATTAATTGCGTATCATGATGCTCATTTCTATCTCCTAGTTTACGATTTTTCCAATTAACTGTCCTCATTTTGCCCATTTCGACGGAATAAAATAGTGATCTATACTTTGGTCATTTCGGTGAATTAGACAAACATATCTAAATAAAACTTCAACTGAGCACTGCGTATTACGTCGGCCATCAACTTCCTCGTATAAATTCAGTGTTGATCGGTGTAAAGGGGCTACTAAATAAACCCACCGAAAACCGATCGTAAATCGATGTTACCATCGGGCTGAGGGCTACAGGTAATGGCGTTTTCCATGGAATAATATAATTTCTCGTTTTAAACCGGCCGAGATATATTGGCATGAGAAATACTCTTCTCAAATTATTACCAACAGACAGTCCCATGCGGGACTCTTTTTAGACTAAAATGCTCACCACTGGATTGACTGAGAATACGCGTATTTCACGGACTAGGGTTGGGGAATATGGGGCGCAGTAATTCGCCGATTGGACACAATGATGCCGAGAACTAAACAGGGTTATCCAAGCTTAGTAGAACAGGATGATTTTAAAGGCTTGCAGCATTAAACTTCATAAAAGAGCTTTCGTAACAAATTTGTATTAATAAATTACAGCCATGTTGTGGTGTGACATGGTGATCAACGACGTCAAATGGCCAGCTCAAAATAATAAACCAAAATGCAAGAAACTCCGCTAAACTAAGCCTAAGCGAACAAAACTTGAAAGGAGGTGACCTCGACACCCTAAGCAAAGCGAATCCGGGTAGTCCTGCTTTATACTCAGCTTTTTCTTTCCAAATCTGGACGAGACTGAGCAAGTCTGGTCAGAACGCAGGACTGACGACTAATGCCGATGGTGGTCCATTTTCTTGCAGCTGCTAGCCCTGGATCTCACATCTCTTCGGCTTTTTTGGATCCTCCGTTTAACAGTATCCGAGAGTAGGATATTTTGGAATCACTGTTAGCGGGAGCGACGGAGAGCGTCATTTCAATGGGGTAGGTCTCGACAAACAGCGGGTTTGCTCTTTATGCTGAGTGTTCTCTTAGGCCTGAGGTAACCAACCTCAGGAATTTGGTCATCAAATCTCTCCCAGCCTCCCAGGCAGCCTATTAGGTGTGCAAAGCATCAAAGCTGTAAATTCTCGATGTCCTCATAACTTTGCAAGACACCGGGAGATTCCCAGAGCGAGACATTCTTTTATGGTTGCCTCCTCAATTGGGATCAACTTCGTGACACTTATACTCGTTTGCTTCAACGCCTTAAGCTTTCTCTCCCATTTAAAGATCGGCCCATTTGACTGGTTGCCAAACGGAACAACCGGACGCAAGCTATCCTGATTGAAATTGGCTCCACAGAGGCAGCCAAAAAAATAACCTCCTCAGCGGCAAACATCAGGGAGGAAGTAAAAGGGTTCAAGGGAGTTTCGATCGGCCAGCCACTACGCCTGAGGTTCTGTAAAGAGAAAGCCAGTCTAGTAACCCAAACTAAAGGACGCTCTCAAGCTCAGTGCTCTGCCTCTCGCCCAGATAACTCGCCTTGCAGATCGAGCTCATTGTCCATCATCCGACATCTTCCTAACCATTCCATCTCTCGCCACTTAAAGTACTCCGGGTAGTAGACATAGTGCTGCCGAATCTAATGACCTTCGGACAACATCCCAGGCCAAGATATTGGTATTCGGCCCATGTAAAATATATGCTTTACCCTGCTAGCCATCATTCCGAGGTTAAAGTAACGCGCAGCAAAATGAATCAATCTCAATGCCAAATAAAATAGATCTTATTATCATACGGTGCTAGATTAGCGAATTTGCCGGGCGCCACCATAGAGAGTAACTTAAATACTTTCTCCTATACTATATCGAGTGCTCATACCTGAATCATCTTCTCCGAATTCGGCTTCTGCTTTCAATTGTACCGTTTGATCTTGCGTTGCAGCATGCCTCTGGTTTATCGGAAATAAACCACTATCAAGTATATAAGTACAAAATATTTGCAAGCCACAATTATGCAGCCAAATCAATTACCAAAGGAGGACCGAAGTTCTAGTGTTCGATACCACAAGCGATCACAATGAACAGACTTTGTAGTCAATTCAAACGGAGCCACCACCAAGGAAAAAGTGCGATACTAACAAGAGTGTCCGAAATAAGCTGGATAGTGTGTGTTGTTAGGAGGAGACATTCAGTGGCGAATTCGTGTTACTGAGAGATGAGTAGGTGTGAGAAATATCTGGCGAGGAGTTTCTGCGATCGAGTAAATGCATGATAATCGTCCAAACAAGAGTCTAAATGCCAACCTCAAATCTCTCTGCTTAGTGCCACAGTAAGGTGGTTAAGGCTTCAGAAAAGGCCACTAATACGGTCATGAGCGAAGGGATCACGAATAGGCAACCCCACAGCAGTAACCATCGCGGTTCTCACTAAGTTAATACAAAAATGCAGACCATTCCATTCGGACGTCATCCGCCTAATATTCTTCATTCCGGGTTGCTAGACGTCACAAACTTCCGACCCCCTCAGCAATTCTCTTTTCTCCGCAGCCCCTACCACATCCTCAGCCCTAACTCCCCCAAGACTTCTCCTCCAGCCGTCCTCACAATTTTCAATCCTCTAATCCAGAATAAGTGTTCTACAGCATTTTTGAAACACCCAAGCATGTGCTAAAGTGCTTTTGTAGCAACTCCTTGAGTCAGCTGAATAAAATCCCGGAGCTTCGGCGGCCTGTGGTGGATAAATGCCTCAGGTCATAGCCCTCTCATAAGTCCCGCTTAACTCCGACACATTTGGTGCTGGAATACGAATTCAGGGAAACTTTGAAGGTGGACAGGACTGCGGCTGAGGTCGAGCCGGTAGGGTTAACATACACTACGATAATTCTATCTCTCTTCCCACCGTATCACTAGCCATATCTTTTCATGTATCGATTGCCTGTAGGCCGTCTTTGCATTCTTCTACTGCTTGGTTAGTTGACCGCTCTCGCGCATGCAGCTCCACCGATAGCCCAGGGTACGTAGATCCATTAGGCCCCCTTGAAGGCTATACCGACTTCACCCGTCTGCTAACTGCCAGGGCCTTCATCCCATCCAGTACCGACTGGCAAAGGGCTGACGACCTGATGTCACCTTTGGTAAACCGTCGTATCTGAAGAACTCATGGGTACAGAAAGTAAAAATCCGATCAGATATCCCAGAGGACATATTCTACCCCCCATTAATTTGGCCAGCACCAATAACTGATTCTAAATAGATGTGGTGTACCACTTGCTGCCTCCTTCCAGAGAGATCCTACTCTCGCTGTATTCCGTTGTGCCGTGAACTGGCCTACTCTCTTCTCAGAAATCAAAATTAAGAGATCCCCCAGCACAGCCCCTTCCGACCAGAACAATGCATCCAGTCGTGCTCATCTAAACTCAGCTAACCTGGGCAACTCTGCCGAGGAGATGGCAGAAAATCTCACAGAGTTGGTCCCTTCATTCGATAGACTATTCATACTCAGACTTCGTCACCCACAGACCAGTAAGTGGCTCCTTCCCCGTCCCATCAGAAACATTCTACATGGAAGCCCAGGCTTCTTTGCTAGATATAAGGCCATAGGTTTGGCGCTTGAAGCAGGAAATTTCAGGGTTATCCGTAACAGAGGCAAGATTTAGTTACATCGAAATACAGTCCGAGGTTCAGTGCTTCCTCAAGCAGGGACCGATAAAACATATTCTTGCAGTACGTGCATCGTTTGGGAGGCAGAGTTCCAAGGCTACCCGCTCCAGAAGATCATGCCGTATCCCAGTCGCATCTCCCAGCTAGGTGGCCGAGCCCCTCAACCCCCTTTTTCTCACAGTTCTGGGTCCTATACCGATAACGCCCCACCTCACTAAACACGAATTATCTTTGGACGCAACCCTTGGTAATATCACCACAATCCTTTGTTCACTTACGTCTGGTTCTCATCGGCTTAACCAGTTTTGCTCTGCCGGTCCCGAATTATTCCACCCCAGCATCCTCAAACAGACATAGGACACATTAGCAGTCTTATGAGCATCTTTTTCTCAGCGGTGTCGGCAGTGGAGCTTTGTCCAGCTGCTGGAAAACGGCAGTTATCGTGCACATCTTCAAGGTTAGTGGACATCTCGCTTCTAGTTACGGACCATTAAGTCTGAATAGCATCACGAGAAGAACGTCCGGGCTTATACTCGGGAGTGTGTTTCTCCCTAATTTGCATACAGATAGAGTTCTTTCAAGGTCTAAACTTGGGTTTACTCCCAGAAGGTAATTAAATAACAATGGGCTCATCGCCCAGGTTAGTCTGACAAAAGCCTACTTTGATGGCCTGTGTTAATCAATTTCGCTACGGCCTTCAACAAGGTCCCACATGCTTCACTTCTTCAATAGCTGCTAACGTGCGGGGCACAGGCTCCGTATCTGATATCCTTCGCAACTTCCTTACCCACAGCACCCTTGTAGTTGGGGTGGGGAATGTTTCGCTTCAACCCTCCAAATAACAGCCGGTGCCCCACAAGGATTGGCCCTAGGTCCCCTTCTATTCTCGATCTACGTAAACTACCTGAAAACCTTTCCAGTACACATTGCCACCTATGCAGTCGATGTAGCCCTTTTGAGTTCAGGCTTTGAGCACTTGAACGTGGCAGTCGATATAAAGAAGGGCTGGCCCGAGGATTGGGGCATCACAATTAATGATGACAAGTGGGTGAATGCTTCGATCGGCAGAGCGGCTGGTCAAACTTTTGCCCCTAACGGACAGGCCAGACTGCCAGGGGTTGACTGACGGAAGGTTCTCGATTTCCAGTTAGACTGTGGGCCATCCTTCCCCCAACATCACCAACTAGTGAGCAATCCCGCCCTTCGAGTCCTAAATATAATTCGGGGGTTCTTACCACACATCTCCAGGGATAACTGTCCCATGGTTTTCGGTGCCTACGTCCATCCCCTGTTGGAGCACGGCAGCCAGAAGTTGCACTCTGATATTGTTCGAGGTCGTGGAATCGTGGGGAAAGTTCAAAGGGATCCTTCACATCTGCCTTAGCCAGTCAACCTCTCACTCATCAGTCTCTACCCCGTTGGGTTAGGGAGCGTAAGAGGCAATCTGCGCCTTATGCATCATCTTTGAGAACCAGACCAACACGACCGCTTCTCCATCTGCCCAGCTTTCTGTTTCTCTGGTCAAGGCAGGAAGGTTTTCAAACCGAAAATACGTACCTCTCTACAAATTAACCTGTTTAGCCAAGGGTTCATTGCTGCGTGGATAGCTTTTGCCGAAGAAGTCCTTCCGCAGAACAAGCCTTCGGGGAATGTTAGACCTTTAATTTAGTCTCTCCCTGTGTCCCTTTGTCTGAAATAATAAAACAACATAAGTGAAATAGATATCTTGTATTGCTTTTTCACCCCCGTATATGTCTATAAATGTCACATCTCCGCTGCTGTTAGGGCACTGTCCGTAGTAAGACCCTACTTGAGGTCTAGTACGTTTTGCTCTGGTTGCTGCACCACCGCCTTTCTTTACTCTCGTTTCAGCTCGATGGACTTGATAGGCGATCATAGATCTCATCGAAAACCGAGACAATTGGGCCCAGAGCCTCGAACCCGCATTGCACCTGAAGAATTCGGAGAACCCGCCCAAGTCGTGATTGTCACTTCTGTCGATGGCCAACCCGATATTTTGCTCAATGGCCACCGGTGGACGACTTGAAAAATCACAAAACCAACGCCGGGATACTCATTTTTGCAGCTGAGCGGGATTCACCTGAAGTCTGCTAATGCAGAGGCCTGGATCCATCAGTTAAACCAAAGCCGCAAGTCAGTTAATTTAAGTTCCTTTTAGTCTTTTCAAAGGCCAGGTAAAGGCCACAGCGAATCCAGCGTCCAAAATTCTTTCGATGGTGTGCAAACCAGTTATGCCCCCACCACCGCGCGGAGTAATTCGTCTACTCCCCTCTAAAATGAGAGAGAAACAGAAAACCTCGTTGCTCATCAGCAGTGAGAGACGTTATGCGTCGTGTGTTCACTGAGATAGCATGTTTTAGGTGAAAGGTTCGATTGACACACCTCAGACGGACCACAATGCCACCCGTCACCCATCTAGTAAACGTCCTCAAGGTCCACTACAAGGATGTATCTCGTACCACTAGCGATCCAGGGTACCTTAGAAGGACTGGAGGTTCTGTAGGTCTATCATTCCACCAGACAGACAGTTTCAGCAGTTCTCTAGGTTGTTCACGAAGAAGTGCAATCTAGTCGTCGACCTAGCTCAAACATCTGTCAGCTTCTTTTCTTGTCCCATTGTTCTGGAATCTAAATTCACTTGAAACCGGCTGTCCGGCCTTAGGCCGAAAAAGACTTTCATTACCTAGAGCGTTTCCATAAGAACCCCTAGACGTCTCCTACTTTCCAACGAGAAGAGATTCAAACCGCATAGTCTCTGCTGGTACGTCTTACCCCTAGGCCGTTTAGCCATTCATGTTGTAAGATGTTGAACCCTCTCCAAGCAGGCGGAGCCCTTTCTGTTGGAGTGCCCAAGCCTGCGTACCGCCCCCTAAGCGAGGTCATATTATAGCCATGCAAATAGGTTCGAACACTTACGGCTGTCGGTAAGACAATGCTGATCGCAGAGGTCTTTACCCATACTGACTGCTTCCAGGGTGAACAAACCATGGTTATGAGCGACAGTTAGGCTTTCCTTTGTCCTCGACAGCAAATGGCTTCTTCTTCGGGGGTAGGTCCCACTTGTACGCTCAGTTCAAGAAGCTTCCTATAATCCTGCCCAAGTTCACCCTACCCTCAGATCCAACAATCTTCAAGTCATCTGCAAAAAGCAAACCAGGCGAATGAAGGGCTGATGTCAGGTCGCCAATAAACAACAAGGATAGCGTCGGGCCTAGGAAGGGTCCCTGGGGTATACCTCTGGTGAGATCCGCCAAACTAGGGCACATGTCCCCCACTTTGATGTAAAACTTCCTGTGGGAAAGGAAGCCAGTCATCTATGTACTGGCCCACTTATACCGAACCTCTCCATCTTGTGCAGCAAAAGAAGACGATTAATGGAGTGGGGCTTCTTGCTAAAGTCGAAGTAGCATGCCTCAACTTGCTTACCTTCATCCAGCCCTCCAATCACTTCATCGAAGAGGCACAGGGTATCGATCAGACAAGAACTATATTTCGGGAATTCGTGACGGGCCGGACTAAGCACGGAGTGCTCAAGTGAGTGCTGACAGAAGTGGGCACGGATGACCTTTTGGAGGACTTTGCATGGGATGCTAGTTGGGCTTACCGGCCTGTAGCTATGCATAGCCGACTTAGGTCTATTCTCATGTACCTCTAAGACGACGGCGATTTTCCGGTCACGAGGCAGCCTACTCTGGTCCAAGGTGGGCCTGTACAGCCTGCTTACCGATGAGGGTATGATATCCGGCGTGGTGGCATCTGGGTGAATGCCATCTGGACCCGCTGACTTGCGGCTGTTACTCCCTGTTGATACTCATGCACGCTTTCCTCCGAGAAGCTTAGCTCGTTTAACTGCGGAGGGGGATGCACCAGAGCCAGATCAACCGGTACTCTACATTCTATCTTACGTATGCACCAAAGTGTTCCTCCGGGCGCCTGCCTTGAGCTGGTCATCGGTGACAATACAGTGGTCCCCAGTGGACAGTGGACCTGTGAGATCCTTCACTGAGCCTGGGGATTGTGAGTGGCTATTGAATTTTTTGGCTGCTGTCGTAAGCAATGAGCCATTCTGAGCTGTAATTCCCGCTTATAAGTTTGCAAAATGCTCACAGCCTTGTTTCCAAGCTTTGTCTAAAGGGCCCAGGCCAGCCGACCGCCGGAAGTTTTGCAATGGTTCCAGATGCGATTTCTACGTTTGATGGCCTTGGCTATTGCAGCCTTCCACCACATAGGTTTGCCCCCCCCCCATCCTTCGTTTCAGGGGTGCGAATTCTTCCAGGGGGAGGCAATCGAGGATTCCTCTATTGCCTACCGGAGCACCTCGACAGTAGCTCCTTCTATCGAGTCCCAGGCCAGCCCCATACCCTATTGCTAATCTTATCCGCGTCCATACTACTGAAGTTCCTAACCAGCCTTGAGATTACCTTGGGTTTCGGCATGCATAGGGTGATTTTGACACACACGTGGTCACTCTTGCCCAGCGTTGCACAGTAATGCAGTTCAGATACATCGTTAGGGAGATTTGTTATTGCTAGATCCAGCAAGGATGGAAAGTATCCAGCTCTATATCTGGTACTTTCCCTAATATGCTGGTGGAAAGCACAAGCACGCTGCCGTTCTACGTGGGTTTTCTCCTCCGAGCCCGGCAAGCAGACTTCAACCGACCAGTCGATTTGCGGAGGATTGAAGTAACCCACGATAAGGGTCTTTCGTGCTGCCCTGACTAATTCAGTCAGGGTCCACAATAAGCGAACATCCTGGTTGCGGCTTGTTCTTGGTGCCCAGTAGATACAGTTGTCGTTAACTCTTCCGTATGAAAGAATGATCCTTGTAACGAAAGTTTGAGCAATGCGTAGCCAAATTCGCAACGGATCCCGAAATCAAAAGACGACTATCCGTGATATTCTACGATACCAGATTACTACATGAACAATGACATCAAAAAGAATACAAACCTCAATAATACGATCACAAGGACTCAACAACGAGAAACCGAATAGCAGCGTGTGAGCAAACAGCACGTGCGTCACGCAGGTCCTGAACAAGGATGTGCCAAAGTAGCGCTCTGGGCGCGAACAAACAACAATTGGGCCATAGAAACAACCAGTTCGTAAAGACAAGTCAACAGCGTAGGCAAATGAGTGATGTTAGGAAAAACACTGAATCGCGAGGGAAAGAGGGGGATTTTCCACGACCGGCTGTTACATCGCCCACCAAAATCCTCCTGGATCCTTAGCAGAGTCAAAGGTTCGGTATAAAGGTACCGATTCCTTCTACCTGCCTAGGCCCTGCTGTCAGTGCACGCGCCTAGTGCTCGTCGTCAAAGTTCTACTACTGGTCGCACCTAACCCATTGGCTACATAGACGTGAGGCTAGTGTACAACTTCCACAAGACCAAATGACCGATGGCGGGCGTGATGGGGCACATAGATGCTGTCCTTGTAAAGAGCCGTCCTGTCCTGAATGTATGTGCTTGATTGAGTGTGTGTGTATGTGCGTACGTGCCGGGGTGTACGGTGGAATCACAGGTATGACCGCACATCAAAGGAGGACCTTCTGCAATGTCAGCAAAAGGCTGTGTGGCAAAAATGGGCAAAATGTAGGCGTGTGTATGACCTAAGCCCCGTTACTTCTACATGCAGTGTCGAGTCGTGTGGTGAGCTAAGGTTTGGACAATTAGCTCCATAGTACATCGTAAATGCTGTATGAAATCAAACACAAATATACTTCAAAGCTGTTGTGGGGAGTTGGGTCCTACAGGGGAATACGTGAGGGATAAATAAATGAATTTGGCTTCGTCTGGTATCAGCAGACATGGATGTAGCTTGGTCGGTAGCGTCGGCCTCGCCCTCGCCACTGTCACCTTCAAGTAGACATATTTTACGTATATCTCGCAATACGTATCCTTTTTTCGTCCTCACCACCACCGTTGGCACGAGACCATCGATTTCTGTACGACAATCCTTGATCACTCCAACCGGCCAATCGTCTTTATGTAGGCGGCTCTGCACGAGGATGACCACGTCGCCACGTCTGAACGACTTCTGTCTGGAGATCCACTTTGCCGAAGCTGCGGTGTCGGTAGATACTCCCTCGTCCATCATTTCCAGAAAGCCTGTGCTAGGTGGTTCAATTGTTTCCATCCAACAACGTGCGCTCCAAGCATGGTTTTCGGGGTGGTTACTCCTGCGTTTGATCAAAGTGATAATATGTCGTTGGGAGTGAGTGCCGGTCCCCCTTCCGGGTCTGGGACGATCGGCACCAGAGGTCTGTTGTTCAATATGCGTTCTACTTCTGTTAGTAAAGTAGTCAGCGTCTCGTCATCGAGGGTTTGTTGTGAGGCCGGAGCTGTGAGTATTTTCCTAGTTGATCGTACCAGCCTTCCCCAAATGCCTCCACGATGACTGGCATAAGGTGGATTGAAGTGCCATTCTATCCCCTTTGCTACGGTCTAGTTTTGTATTTTGGCGGTGTCCAAGCGGCTCCACCATTTTTCTAACTCCTTATGAGCCCCAGCGAAGTTCGAGCTATTGTCTGAGCATATATATACTTAGGGACGCCCCACATCGCGATAAACCTTTGAAGGGCCATTAGGAATGAATCGGTGGTCATATGATGCACTACTTCAAGATGGACTCCTCTGGATTGTAGGCATGTTATCAGGCAGCCGTACCTCTTTTGGGTGCACCTCTAATGTCGTACGAGTAACGGGCCAAAGTAATCGACGCAGATTTCCACGAACGGGCGCCATCCCGGTTGAACTCTCATGGCTGGAAGGGGGGCCATCATGTGTTGGCCTGCTACCGTCCTCCGGCAACGACAAGTAATGCAGCTGCCTATGACTCGCTTGGCCGTCGCTGGTCCCTTTGTCACCCAAAATCGTCGACGTATATTGTTCAATAAGTGGTTCAAACCTGCGTGTCCCTCTTCCCGATGTAAATGATTTATCAGGCATCCCGCTATATGGTGGTCACCAGGGATTATTATGGGGCGTTTTGTTTCGTACCCTGGGCTTGAAGTCGTCAGCCGCCCTCCAACCATCAGTGGTCCGTTGATTCGCATGGGGTTTAGTGCTCGGATACTACTGTGTAACAGCCTGCTTCCTTTGGTGTTATCGTCTGTCCTGGATAGCTCGCGGGCCTCGGACGGGAAAGCATCTAGTTGCAGTAGGTGTAGAACGTCGGGTTCGGCTTGATTCAGCTCGCCCGGTAGTATCGTCCCCACGTTCAACGTGTTTTGTGGTCTTGCGCCTTTCATAATCAATAAGAGTGATTTGTACCGTGTCCACCAGACCACGGTTCTTAACATTTTTGTCCAGTTGGGGAACTGGCACAGTTTCTTTATCAGGCTTACGCTTCCCGTGAAGTTTATAGCCAGTATCAGTCTTTTAGTCTCTATATCACCGTCATCAGTCTTGGGTGTTAATAGCGTTGGCCACATCTCTTTAGTTGCCGTTAGGAAGTCCGGTCCTATTGTCCACATCCGCAACCCCTCTAGTGTTTTCAGGCCCCTTGAGCAGAAGTCGGACGGGTTACTGGCGGGTTTTACATAGTACCATTGATCGGTTTTAGTCGGCTCGTGGATTATAGTGAGTCTGTTAGTCACAAAAGTGGTAAAATGAGTGGTAGTGTTGTTTATGTAATAAAGTACCGTGGCTGAATCCGTCCAAGAGTTTGTTTCCCAGTCTACCCGGTCGAAGCATCTCCTAATGAGCGTGGCAGCTTTCACGGCCGGTACTGCTGCCGTCAGTTCCAGCCTTGGAATCAACACCGTTTTCAGTGGAGCCACTCTCGCCTTTGCGAATAGTATCTGGCTGTGCCGCCCGCCGATTGCGCCAACCCAGCAGCTGTAAGCAACTATCCCCCGTAGCTTATTTCTGATGCATCGGAGAATAAGTGGAGTCGGGCATCGATTGTGCACTTGATACTTGTTAAGCGTCTTTGTATTTTTATCTCCCCAAGTTGCTCCAGGCTGTGCAGCCAGTCGCGCCATCTCTTGTCATCGTCATCCTGGAGAGGTTCGTCCCAACCCGTCCATCTTTGGCACAGCGATTATAGCAAGAACTTTCCCGGTAATAACCACTGCGAAACAAAACCTAGGGGGTCACAGAGGTCTGAGACTGCTGACAGGATTCCTCGCCGTGTGACTGGTCGTTTGAGTAGGTCTAGAGCGAAAATGAATTCGTCCCCTCTGGGTTTCCACTGAAGCCCAATCATGTGCTCCGTTTGTGAGGGGGATTCCAAAAGCTCTTTCTTACACTCCATTTTCTCGGACTTCGGTTTAACATTGAGCACCTGTTGGTTGTTCGAGGTCTATTTGGTGAGGTTGAACCCTCCGGCATTTAGAGTGGCGATCAGTTCGGTCGTACACAGAACAGCAGTATTTGGGTCGTCAAGGGAACACAGCAAATCGTCCACGTAGGAGTGGTCCATTGCTCTTCCTAACAAGCTGCTGGCGCCGTCGAAACGCTTAAGGGTTTCACGGAGGACAAAGTTAGCAAAAAAGGGGATGAAACCGTCCCAAATGGGTGCACGATCAGCCTGCACTTGTCAGGTGCGCGATTTATGTCGTTCTCAGGCCACCAGAGGAGACGGAAGGCGTCCCTATCTTTAACGGGCATCTTCACTTGTAGGAACATTTCGCGTACGTCCGCAGAGACGGCTACTCTTCCTAGCCGAAAACGACATAAAACCTTGACTAGTGGTGTTGTCCAGTCTGGTCCCTGTAGTATATGGTCGTTGGGTGACACACCCTGACATTTCGCGGCACAGTCGAAAACCACTCTGACCTTCCCTGGTTTTTTTGGGTTCACGACCGGGTGATAGGGTAGGTACCACCTCAAATTTGCGCTGATAAACGCTGTGTCTACTCTTTCCATGTAACCCAGGTCGATGTTATGTTGCATGGCTTGCGTGTATTCTATCTTTAATTGTGGTCCCCGGAGCAGCCTGGTTTTGAGGAAGCCTAATCTTTTCAGATCCATTTTTCGGCTGCTTAGTATGGGTTTCATGTTGGATCTCTACGGAATAGGAACCTCGAAACGACCTTTTGCGTACTTGACGTTCTCGGCCACCATTTCCAAGGCCAACCTATCTTCTCGTGATGGGGCATCTCTGTTCGTGACCAGGTCGGCAAATTCGGTGTTATACAATTGTTAGACTGCCTGTTCGATGTTCGTCGTTTCCACCGAAATGCAGTTGATCTGTTTGCCGCATCTGCCGTCTGTACTACCATATAAAGCCCAGCCAAATATAGTGCGTACTGCATAGGGTGCTTTGCGACTTCCTATTCTTTGCCCCAGGACCCAGTGCGCTTCTGGTGCATCACAACCGATCAGCAAATCAATTTCGTTATTTTGCCACTCCTTTATCCTAGCTCCGTCGAGATGCGGCCACCGAGTCAGAATCCATTGCACTGACCGTGGTGCTGCCATCGGTAGATCCTTTATGGTAAATGCTTCTAGAGTTTCTGCTCCATCGTTGTTGATCAAGGAAACGAGTTGTGGGTGCAGTTTAGTCGACTGGATGACCTGGGTGCCACTCACTGTGCATACTGCTAATGAGGATTGATTCCCTCTAATCCCATATCTCTCTGCGAACTTCTTCCTTACTAGCATGGTATCCGAGCCACTATCTATGAAGGCCAAGGCTTTGGCCACTCCTGTTGGGGTCACTACTCCCACGGCGACTACGCCCAAACGTACTGGTTTTTTGGCAGATGGCGACGTTGAACAATTAACACTGGGTTTGGTTCTCGTCTCGGGTAAGATTACTCTCGCCTGGTGCAGCAACCGATGGTGTCTGCCCGTGCAGCCCTCGTAACCACATCGGTTCCTTGTCCTACCGGCTGCCGCCCGGTGAGTGGTGTTGAGACAAATAAAACACTCCCCCGCCATCCTCGCCATTCTCCACCGTTCGTCTATTCTAGCGTTGCTGAACTTGGGGCATTCTGGTAGTCCATGGCTAGCACCACAGGATCTGCAATTGGGTTGCGCCGTAGCATCGCGTGAAATGGCATGTGTATTGGTCGAAGGCTGGTACTTTTGATGTTCTCGTGCAGGGGCTTGAGCTTGGCTAGTACTGGGCTCATTTGCCCGGTTGCTGATGAGTCGGCGGAACCTGCTGTCAGCTATCTTGACTTGCCTGTCCAAGTATTCGGTCAGGTCTTCGAAGTTAGCTTCCCTATCGCCTCGGCTTATCCGTTCTGCTTCTTCCGCCCACCGACCCTGTAATTCGGGAGAAAGGTGACGGACTATGTTTTCCAAAGTGTGCATGGCATCTGGGTCAGCCCTGTAACCTAAATGGTCGAGGGTTATTGGACAGTTTTTACATCTTAATCACCAGGTCGGCCATGGTGTAGACGTCGCCCTTGGTTCTCTTTGCCTCTACCATCACGCCCTCCATTAGGTTACGGGCTACTTTGAAAGGTTGGCCAAACAAGTCCCTTAGAATCTTCCTTGCTCTTGTGTAGACTTGTTCCGGGTCGAGCATCGTGCACCCGTCGATAGCTTCTCTTGCTCGGCCTCGACAGTAGTGAGTAAGGTAAATAATCCTTTGCCCAGGGTCGGTTATCTTATTTTCAACGAACGTCTCGAACTGCTTGACAAACTTGCAATGGTGCTCAGATCGCCCGTCAAAAACCGTTAGTTCCACTCTTGGCAAATAGTTCGATGCTGTTCTATAGTCGGCGACCGGCGTGGGGTTCCCTATCTTATTGCACCCTGATCTATCGGAAGTGTCGAAGTCGCTGGTCTCGTGCTCTCGCTCCTTCTTTGTACACTTCTTCTCTGCTTCCTGTGCCTGTAGTCTAGCCGATAGTAACTGTTGTTCTAAGGTCTAGTATTCTCAGCCTATATAAATCAACATCCTTTTGATCCATATAGCTTTCATTAACACAACAGCTAGCACTGGCAGGACAAGGCGATCTAACATTAACTAAAGAATCATATATACCCAAAACCTCCCCAGAGACTTGCCGTGTTACTTCCTGTCCGGATTCCACTGCTTTTGATCCTTTTCTTGGCATTTTGCGTGATTTTTCCTCGTTCCAAATTGATCTATTGAGTGTTGTAACGAACGTTTGAGCAATGCGTAGCCAAATTCGCAACGGATCCCGAAATCAAAAGACGACTATCCGTGATATTCTACGATACCAGATTACTACATGAACAATGACATCAAAAAGAATACAAACCTCAATAATACGATCACAAGGACTCAACAACGAGAAACCGAATAGCAGCGTGTGAGCAAACAGCACGTGCGTCACGCAGGTCCTGAACAAGGATGTGCCAAAGTAGCGCTCTGGGCGCGAACAAACAACAATTGGGCCATAGAAACAACCAGTTCGTAAAGACAAGTCAACAGCGTAGGCAAATGAGTGATGTTAGGAAAAACACTGAATCGCGAGGGTTAAGGGGGGATTTTCCAAGACCGGTTGTTACAATCCTGACTGCGCACAACTGGACATTGCGAGTCCACATCTTGGTCTGAAACTCAAGGTGTTTTATACCTGATCTAATAAGAATGGTTATCTCTCCTCCAGTGCGATTGTGTTCTCTATTCTGCCTATAGATTGCAAAGTAGTCACTTATTAGTCCTGCCACATGGTCTTCTCCAGAAAGCCACTTTTCTGTAGCGATAGTTGTTGACGCATTGTGCTCTCCTGCTGCGTTGGCGAGTTCCATCCCTTTGCTTCTAATACTACACGCGTTAGTGCATAACACCACATTTGCCCCGTCACTTAGGTGTCTCTTATTGTTTACTCCTGCCCGATTCTCAGGCACAATGCTCGAGACGAATGCAGGTTTTTGCATCTGTCGTCTTTACTCGTGTGCAGGACGCCGGATGGTGATCTAGGACCTCTGGAGACGAAAAATATATCTCTGTAGGAGTTGCCATCACTTCCAGACTGGCAAGGATCGCGTTGTCCTCCGCCTTCGGGCAATACTGCCAGTCTTCATCTTCCAGCACCTCTTCCATTATAATCATTTTCGACCAAGCACTTGGCTTCTTTACCGCTGCCAGTGCCCGGGACAAAGAGCCCAGTAAGGCACTCTGCTTTACTTGGTAGTTTCTCACCAGTGCCCTGGCTGGTCTAGCCGGGTTATCACCCAGTTTTAGACCACCAAGCTCTAACCCATACTCGCCTGGTGCAATCTGATATCTACCTCTGGTGGTATGATCCTTCACTGCTGCCCTCGCCAGCGTCTTACCTCGGATAGCCCGTTCAACGGGCTCTACGAGTATTGGTCTCGCATATTATTCGCACTTTTTCGCAGGTGTTGACTTCCTTGCCTCCGTTCTGTGCACTCTTCTTAGAGCAGTGGGGTACGGAACACCTGCTATTCGCTGCATGTCATGGATCCTACTCCTTTGCCTCTCCTATCTTTGGATTCCCTACGAAGGGTCCCTCCAATATGGGATCGGAATCCTGCGGCTTGAGACCCCGCCTGTCCGTAAGATTTGCCTTTGCTGACCCTTTACCTTGTTTTCTAACACCTGGAGCGCAGAATCTCCTTCCCTAGCCGACCCACCCCCCAGTATGTTACACTCACTCCTCTTTTGGGGCCGCGTTGCTCTTCTAGGCTTCTGCTCAGTCGGTCTGCTTCAAGGAAGTTGAGGCAACGACTGCACGGCAAATTTTTGGAACTCGCCCACTCGCTGTAATGACTGTACTCTCAGGCTTGCCCACTACTTCCACATACGACTTCTTGCCATCTGATTGCGGTGTTTTTAGACACATGCCTGTGGCACTGCCTGGCTGGAGTCGGCCCAGCCCTCGGGCCTGCAGTTTGAAGGCCAGAATAGCCGTCTCGTTTCGAGGAAAACGGACCCACTCAGTCTATGGATTCTGTTTACACTGGAGACAGGTTTCTCTTGCTATTCCCGACCACTCTGAGTGAGCCCACCTCTTGCACTCCTCGCACTCTCTACCGTTTGCCACACGTTTTCCGCACTTAGATGGGAGATACAGGTCAGAAGGTCGGGGCATACAGAAAAACACAAAATGTAGGAAGAAACCAACTCAAGTGCTTTTCAACCAAACTCAGAAATCTTTTAGACTTGCAAGCACTACTCTTTAACAAAAACAAAAACTCCAAGCGAAAAATGACCGCTTCACAAACAAAGCGCACCCTAAATGCCATTCCGATACGCTCAGTAATGTCAATTAACCTGGGTTAGTTCACAAAGCTATTGAAAAACTCGATTTAAAAGCGAGACCTGACCGGAGGAATTCCGTTTCGGTCCCCTGGTCGTAACATTCCCACAAGGCTCTAGGCTTAAGTGAGGTGCGCTGTAACTTCCATCAATCTCGGGGGGGGGGGTAGTTCAGCTGGCGGTGACTGGCAGAAGTAAAACTGATGCGATTGCTGTTGCAACAGCTGACTGTTATATTGGCCGGTGCCCCGTGTGAACTTGCACAAAATAGCTTTCAATAATATTAAATGTGCAACCAATGGAAGCTAAGTCTGTGCTTGGGTGACTGGTGGGCTCAGATGCCACCGGTGGATGCCACTAAGTGTGGAATGGGGCTATATTTTTTGGGGCCAACGCGTACAAGGACGCATTTCTGACTTTACCAATGACGAAGTAAAGCACCGTGCTGTGCTTATCCGAAGCCGGAGAGGGAATGGTCTGAACCACTGTATTTCTGCTCAAAGCCATAAATGAATGCACTCCAGTAGGGATGAATAATTCCCGTGGTGCAGTGGAAAACCGTACCTCCTTAAACTGCTCATATAATGAAAACAGCGGCCTTATGCCCCTATCTTACAGGGGCTTGCTCCTAACCGCGAATGTATGCGCACACGAGGGTAAATGCCACCTAATGACATCCAGGTCCTAACTTCTTGACGTGGGAACACATGAATAATATACGTAGTATACGGGATCTGTTGACAACTAAAATAATCCCACCACTGTTTAAGTCGGCCTATGGAAGAGGCAACAGGCAGTAAGTCCCGACAATAGCCATAAGTCAATGAAAAGACGTTGTTTTGGTTTTAGTTTCGGTGTTGCTTATTCTAACAAAAAGAAATTACAAGCTATGTTGGACACCGCAGTAGAGAACAGCTATGAGGCCCTCTCACCAGACAGAGTCAAACATATATGAGAAAGGAATGCACCGATAATATAATGGACGAGCAAATGGAAATGGATGAAAATTGCAATTGACTTTATAATGTAGTGAAGTAAATATAACATGGACGACAAAAGTGATATGACAATTAGATACAGAAAGAGCACAAAAGCACATGAACATAAAAATCCTGAAACAGAAAAGAAAGTTATGTATAACATCAGAAATATGTATATCGACTGTATATGTGTACACAATGGAAAAAGCAGCAGTCATCGGAGAATTCGCCTTTTGCGTTACGCATAATACGGATAGCCTAAGCCTACGTACATTGTAATCCATATATTGTTGGGGCTTTACACAAGCTTGGTGTCATCCCCAGATCTTCTCAGTTATCCTCTCCCTAGAAGAGAACAACCTTGGAGACCCTTCTACCTAAATGAAGGAACACCACGCGCCGGCCACCCTTGGCCAGTCGAATGTCAGGTGTCACTCGTCACCTAGGGGAACAGGTGGCGGTTCCACGGTCCACTCGTGCCGTCGGGGAAGGAAGGCCCTGCACACTGGGCTTAGCGACCTCCCAGTCGGCCTTCGCCTAGGTGTCCGTGTTCGGTTATGTTTAAGCGCATAAATCATTTGAGATGAAAGAGAAAGTTGGCCCTTAGCTGTAGTTGATACGGATGTCCCTCAGGTATGCAATGATTCTTCAAAACGAAACATACCATCGTTTGAATAAACAGTGCGCGCATACGTAATCTTTCTGATAGCTGTGAATGGCACGCTGGTAGTGCTTCCATCGGTCACATATGCAGCACTGAACTCAGTTTGTATTCTCGTCGGGATCAACGGATGGGTCCTCCATACGACAAGTGCTGCACGCCCCTTCTCTGATGGGGGAATCTCCAACTTCCAGATGCCTTCTTTTGTCCTTGTTCCTGTACGCGGCCGAAGTCATGGTCCGGAACCCCTCGAGTTGGACCAGTTGCATCTCGTCCCCTATAATTTCTAAATCCTCCCCATCAGACCTCCTGATGTCAATAGTGGCCTCCCGTTTTGAAGACGAAGGCTTCATCATTTCATTGGACGTAGTGAGAACGGGTTCTAAAGGGTGAATAGGCCGCATAACCATGCGTGCAGCGATGCCTTCTCTTAGATACTGCTACACGAAGGTGTCCTTTGATAAATTCTAGGTAGCCCGGCAGGATCTACCGTAACGACGGATGCCTATGTTCCTACCGGAACCAATTATCACAGCCAGATTCATCAAGTGCGGGGAAAACTCCATGAACTTTATATATCCCAAGCTGCTCACAGCCGCGACAATGTCCTTGTATAAATCGTCGCTTAAAGCAAGACTTCTTTCTTTGGCTTATCACTGGTGCTTCCCGAACAACTTCCGGCTCCTTCGTTGGAGGCGGCATGCTTTCCCATGGATCTCCATCCGGCAGGGACCAACGACTCACGGGTAGCCTACGAGTGTCGTACCTAATTATATCGATCATCTTCAAGATATGACCGCGGGGAAGTAGCCGCTCTTTGTTGAAGCTACACGAAAACTGCGGGTTAGCCTCCATTGTAACCCTGCCCATGTGTGACCGCCTACACCGAACCGCGCGGGAGCCTGTCCAGGTGGGCCGCTGCAGTGACCAAAAGCGTACAAACGTGTTCCTCAGAGGCAGAACGTGCGTATGTACCAAGCAGACTAAGAAAACCGGTATACTTCTCAGTCCCTCTGCTAGCCTGAAAAGAGCCCACCATCAGTTTACCCAGTCTACAGTGCCTACACTCATCCAAATTTTCGAAGAGCTCCATAATGCGAGCAACACACATCCACTAACGATGACCTGTTAGATAGCCCCGCTTTAAAGTATCTGTTTTCTACCTCCACCCTATTAGTAATGAATACCCCGAGATTGAAGACCCATCCGGCAGCCTGGCCTGCCCACGAATTCTCGAAAGGTAACCAATCACGGCTGTGATAGTGCTTCGCTGCCATACATCTATTGGCAATGACCACCTTGAAGCGATCAAACTGCTCCTTCTTTGAGGAAGAAACTAAAAATCGCATGCAAATATATAGATGCCTTCGGTCATCCAATGACAAACCGCTGAACTGAAAACAGTGGCATCTCACTCCTTGCAAAACATAAAAATAGGCAAAAGACTGTTGCGCTGTTTGGATAATGTCCCATAAGTGCGTTATAATGCGCTATACTCCGATCTACAACTACGGTCTTAGTATTTACGGAATTGAGTAGCCGGCCCCTCGTTTCCCTGACGGCAAGCTGGTAACTGACACCACTCTCGTTCGGGAGAACGGCTTGAAAAAGAGACCTACTTAACCCACTTCCGTCTACAATCAATGAGTGCCACAAAAAGTGCCCTCCACAGTTGAGCTGATGAGTCGCCTCAGCCAAAAACACTTCACCCAACTTGTCCACCAAGGGAACCACCTTTCGTGGAATGGAGAAAGCATCCCACACTAGTCCTTCGCGGTATACCAAATGCAGGATACCCTTACCACTAACTAGCTGCTTTACCCACAGCACATCTGTTAGGCCGTCCAAATTAGCAGCCTTCGTTATGATGGACTACAAGTCAGTAACCGTAAACAACCTGTTGACTTTATCTCCAGCAGATTTCCTGCTAGTAGTGGTACGCTTCCATCAATTCGCCAACCTGAGACTCTTGAGCAGGAGTCAAACGTCTTTTCCTGGCATAAAGCTGGTCACTGAACAAACGAGGTCTATGGTTAATCCGCAAACAGTGAGATGCAACTCCGTACTGCGTCCCAACAGCTCGAACCATGACAAAGGCAGGGCACTGGGTATTTATGTATCTATGGCGCCACTGGGTTACCCTTTCGCAGTAGCTACCCCGTCGCAGTCCTCTGAGGGCGCCTGTTATGGACACGACAACACTTCGCTCGATAATAGAGCAAAGATTACGGGAATGCAACACGGTGGCTGTGAACCCAATTTTCAGCACTGACGCTTGCATAAATGTAAAAAGACTTCAAACTGTCCCTTTGGAAAAACTGGAAAATCCTCCCCAAAACTTCTGCAAAATGTGCAAGTTCCACTAACAGTCCGACATAAAAGAACGGTATCATTGGCCATTGCACTGAACCTTGCAGCAGAACCCGTCGAGGCGGCCATGACAGCCAGCGGAAGTAAATAGGTATAACATTCCTTGTCAGAAAAGCGAAAAAGATGTCTTTTATTGCATATATGTTCAAGAATGTCGCACCCCCACTCTGCTTAAGGCACTGCCCACAGTGAGACACTGTATGACGTTATGTGTATTTTGTTTTTGCTGCCACCCCCGCCTCCCGGCTTCTTTTTACTCTCGTTTCAGCTCGGTGAATTCGATCACAGATTTCCTTGAGAAAGGGGACAATAGGGCTCAAAGCCTCGGACCCGTGTAGTACTTCAAGACTTCAAGACAACCTTGGACGGAGTTATTTATATACTGCCTTGAGGCTGACCCGAACTAAAACCCAGTTAGCGTTCTATGTACGATTCTCACTTTTCTCGTGCAGAAAGCCATCATTTAAAACGGTTTCCAAAAGTAACCATTCATAACGGCAGTATAACCACGTTTATGAGTGGACCGTACATGACTATCCTGACCGAACGTTACTGGGGCTGGTGATCCCAAGAATTCGAAACAATAAGAGGCGCGGGGGCTTATAGGTGGAGGAAATTAAACT
This sequence comes from Fasciola hepatica, assembly GCA_948099385.1. Taxonomy (NCBI): domain Eukaryota; kingdom Metazoa; phylum Platyhelminthes; class Trematoda; order Plagiorchiida; family Fasciolidae; genus Fasciola; species Fasciola hepatica. Next base: position 4,150,526 of record CANUEZ040000008.1, on the reverse strand, counting down.
AACACTGCTGCTGACAGCCTGTCGCGTCGTCCGATCTGATCTGTTGATTGTTTGGTTGTATCAGATTCTTCATTGATGTTCAAGGACTGTAAAACAATACTTTTTGACTCCGATAGGGTTTAGCGCCGTCGTGCATGATGGCGTCTTTGGGATCGACCGTTGATGAAGTGCTCCCAAGTTTTGATGATGGAATTGAATTCAGAGGTATTAATTTCAACACAGGACGCATTGTTTCAGATTCTCGCATCGCTAATTGGGCTGCCATGAGTTCCTTCAAGATGTCTTGGATTTTTGCTTCGTTGTACCTCTTGGTCATATATTATGGAATGACTTTCGTACAAAAACGAGGAGCGTTCAACTTGCGACGCTTGGTTTTCATTTACGACGTCGCGATGGTTTTGTTTAACGCGTACGTCGTGAAAGAGGTTTTCGATATCGCGCTGAAAGAGAGGTTTTTCTTCAAGTGTGAAGTTATTGATTTCAGGGAACACCCAGACGCGGAAAAAGTAAGCGTACGCACCAAAAGCTTGTTGCATATTATTATTATTTGTCTTTTTATGTTTGTAGTACAGGTGCTGAAGTACAACAGATCCGTCGTTCAGCGTACATTATTAGCCTCTGGTGATCGCTTGTTGGTCACTAACGGTTACTTAGGGGTCACTGCCTAGGGTATGGTAATAAAATGTTCCAGAAACACCGACACCATGGGAACACATCACGTGTTGGATTTCTAGACGAGGTTGAGGGGCTTGGTAACCCTGTGCGAGGACCTAATCCACAGCGTTCCCGAAGGTTGAACCATCAATAGGCAGGATTTCGCCCGTTCTATGTGCTTTATTTAACAGACGCCACCCAACGTTTATGGAATTTTTTTATTTATTACAAATTACCCATGTTTGTTAGCCCGCTTTTAGGTGATTGGTCTGGTATTTTTCAATTAAATGAGGTGGAGATGTTCCCTTTTTGACCCCGGCGTATTTGGGTTAGTGCCTCACAGAAGCGTATTGAGCCCGTGACAGGCCGAAATCCCACGTATCCGACGTAGTTTTCGGATAGGTCTGGCTACTGTACCCTAAGCCGTGACCTTTGAATAACCGTCGGCGGCTACTAAGCCGTCACTAGAGGCTACTAAACGTTCGCCGTAATCTACTAAACGACAAGATATCCGGTAGAATGTTAGACGTTACTGTCATTATTTAGGGCACTGAAGAACTTTTGAATGCAGCCTGGAAGATGTTTGAAAATAAGATTGCACATTCTTCATTCTTTCATTTTTCGTCATAGAGACAGAAAGTATGTCTCCCGCGCAAGCCTCATCACCACAGCTCAGAGACGTAGCAATCGCGACGAGAATGCACATTGACAAGGTGTGATGGCTTGCGTGCCTCCATGACCCAAAGAGCTATATGCAGGACGGCTCTTCTAAGTCGGAGATGCAATCGCGTCTGACAGGTCAATGTGTAGAGGCCAGACGAAGTTCGGTCCCTAAATCAGTTGATGGGCAACATCTGGTTCTGACCACTGTGTGCCTAGAGAGGACACTCCAGCGATCAAACACGGACAAAAACAGTTCATGGGTCCAAAAATCTCCACTAGATGGACGTAGGAGTGGAGTATCTGGGGTTTCTATCGACGGTGGGAGAAGTCATCGCACTTTATTAGGCAGCCATCGCCCGCCTACGCTGGGCAGCCCTCAGCCCAGAGGATGCTACCCCGTCGACGTTCCGATTGCTCCATTAGGTTCATGGGGCTAAGGACTGAATCCGAAAAGTGAATCGATAACGAAGCACCAGCGAAGACAAGAGAAAACGCACGCAGTAATCTGGTCTCACGTGATAGACTAGAAGAAGTTCCTTCAAAGGTGCTTCGATCAAGTGCCTGTGTTGAGTTAACGCCCCACTATGTTGTAGACCAGAACTTTGAGTCAAAGGCTCCGGTTAGGGTTCCCAAACAAAAACCCCTTCTGCGGTGTGGGCAATCGCGAAGTATCATGTGCCCAGAAATTTCCAGCGGTCAATCGGGAAACACTCCTTATCTCGTTGCTCTTCATTCTTCACTTTCCAATTCCAAGTGCGCACTAGTAGCCACAATGAGCCGTGATTGTGAACTCTTAGCTATCGGAAAGGGTAGCAAATTAAAGACAAGTGAAGAAGGAGAATCCATTCTTCGACCTAAGCATCCTTTTCACTTAGCTGCTCCCAAAGTCCGCACACTTTACCAAAAGGGGCAATAGGCTGTACTAGCTAGGATTCTTGAAACCTTTAACATAGATGTGTGTTGTGTCTCCGAAACACGCATTCAAGACCCAACTTCAGTGTTAGTACTTCACTCCCCTGATACAAGCTCGGCTTCTTGTTTCACTCCTCGCGTGTGGGATGATTCGGTGTTTAGTACTCGTGGTCAGGCTGACGTTGGCATCGCTCTGAGAGTGAAGGCTAAATGTGCACTGCTCAACTGGATCCCGGTCGACAGCCGTCTGTGTGCAATTTGGTTGAATGGTTCTGTGCATATCAACAGCACTAGGCTGAAACGTGGATGCCTGTTTGTCGTTTCTGTGTATGCCCCAACTGTCTGTAGCTCTCCTGAGGCTAAATACGAATTCTACCAGGATTTGTCTCAACTGCTCCGCAGTGTGCGCTCTACGGACATCATGGTTGTTGCTGGTGATTTGAATGCTCAAGTTGGAAGTCTAGAAGAGACGGAGAATATGGGAGGCCGATATTGCGTCCCAGCCGATTGAACTGATAACGGTGATCGATTCATTCAGCTGTATTCCGATCAAAAACTGTTCCTACCAAGCACAAGTTTCTCACAGAAAGCGGCACCGACTAGTCTGGCGTCCTCCTGCGCATTCACAGCGTTAGGCTCAGATCGACCATATTGCTATCGGTTACCGCTGGCGCGGATCATTTCAAATCGGTCGATCATTTCGGTCCACGTCTGTGAACATTGATCACGCTCATGTCCGCGCGCGCTTCAGCTCACGTCCCGTCGGTGGTCGAGGCAACACCAAAGTCAAACTTCTCCGGCAGCTGCTACTGGACGGTGACCATCGATCAGCTTTCCAAACAGAATTATCCACCAGGTCGTGGATGCAGCCAAATGTCCAGAACCCAAAAGAGCGATGGACGGAAATCAAACAGGCCCTACATGCGGCTGGTGATGCTACCCGAGGTCCAACAACCAGACACACACAGAAACGATGGATATCTGCATCTTCGGTTGCACTGTTAGATGTGCGCAAAAGAATCCCATCGGATTCACATATGATGATGCACGAAGATGTCTTAAATGTCAACTGATTCAAAGCCTAAGAAATGACCGTGAGCAGTGGTAGATTGCAAAGTGTAGGGAGATGGGAAAAGCTGCAGCGATTGGCAGCAGCCGCAACCTTTTCATTCTGATTAGAAAAACCGTTCCACAAAAACCAGGCGTTAGAGAATTAATCAGAGAGGCGGACGGCTCACCGATTCGGACTCGAGAGCGTCGTCTAATTCGCTGGGCGGAGCATTTCGAGAAGCAGTTTAATTGGCCTTTATCCTCTTCAGGTTTGCTCACTAGCGCGATAGTTACAGCCCTAGTTGTAGATACCGATTCTCTGTCAGAAGCGGAAGTCCTCAGTGAGACAAGCTATCTTACGTGATATAAGGCTGCCGAACCGAATGGATTGCCTTCTATTTTCAAAGACGGCGGCTGAGCGCTTTCACTAGAGTTGACGAAACTCCTCAGTTTGGTATGAGAGAAGGAACAAGTCCCAAAGAGTTCGTGTGAATTGATGATCCTACCGATTTATGAGGAAGGCTACAGGCCCTCCTGTGACAACCACAGGGTAGTTAGCCTAGTTAGTATAGCATCCAAACCGCTGGCTAATATTATTCCCCACCGCTTACCTAATGCTCGCGCGGGAATCAAGCTGAGTTTAGACCTGGTCGAGGTTGTATTGATCACATCTTTACTCTTCGACAAATTTTAGAACATAGGCACACCTTCCGTAGGCCCACTATCCTCGTTTTTCTTGATCTTAAAGCGGCCTTCGACTCAGTTGACCGCACAGTTCTCTGGTGCTGCATCTTGTTGAAGGATGCACCAGAGAAATTCATTCCCTCCGTGAAGTCCCCGTACACGAGTAGCCGAAGCCGAGTGGTGTACATCAGGGTTGCACCTCTCTCCTTTTCCCTTGAAGTTTATAGTCGATATGGTCTTAGGAATCGCATTTTTGTCAGATGTGAATAATGGCATCGAACTTTTACCTAGTGGGAAAGTGTCAGACTTTAAATATGCAGACGACATAGTTCTGCCAAGTGAAGATCCAGGTAAGTTGCAAGCCTTTCTAGTCAGCTTGACGGACTGCGTAGCTATGTTCGGTATGCGTTTTGCGCCTTTACAATGCAAGATGCTGTTGCAGGACTGGGTTCGTCCAACGCCAAACCTCTCGCTGTCTGGGGAGACTATAAACGTGGTAAACAAGTTCTGCTATCTGGACAGCTACATTTCACTTTGAGGTCGGATATTGGGTGAGATGTCTGTGCGTATACAGAAGGCTCGTTTGACTTTCGCCAACCTGAGTCGTCTGTGGCATCAACATGGCATCAGTTTATCTATCAAATGTGGAGTGTACGCTGCAACAGTCAAGCCAGCGCCAGTGTGTGGTTCGGAGACATGGTCACTGTGGATGAAGGATATACGAAGATTGTTTGTACTTAAACACCGATGTCTTCGTAGCTTTGCTCAGATCTGGTGGGAACAAAGTATAAACATTGCTGGGATTTTGCGAAGAGTCTTAAATCACTAGATGAAATACTCAAGCCCACCAGGCTAAGATGGTTGGGACATGTGTTACGCATGTCCCCTGACAGGATCCCACGGTGAGTTATGTTTGCTGAAGCGGGTACCGGTTGGAAAATGAGTAAGGGTGATCAGTCCATGACGTGGGAGAAAAGTATGAAAAGCCTACCTAGTGGACTTGGCCACGTGGGGCGTGTTAGACTTCCTGGGTGGGATCTAAAAGACCCTTCCACTCAGTGGTTAGATACGTTGGGGAATATGGCTAGATGCCGCGATCAGTGGCGTTCTTGCATTCACATACTTTCTTCATCGACCTAGTGCCAATAATGTAGTTCTGCTCTTACTCTTTTTATCCTTTTTTCTCCTTCGTTTTTTCCTTTTCCGACGTTTCTGGTAGGAGATAACAACCAGGGCTACGGTACCCAGTGCATGGTTAATGGTTGTCTGATCGGAACTGAACTGAACTGCACATCGACAGCGCTATTCTCACACGAGGATAGCGCCATTTCAAGAACAATTGCAGCTGAAATTGTGATTAAGTATAAACACGGCTTCGGCTGTTTGCACAGAAGAATTGGAAATGAAATGAATTTCTCTGTCGCATCCTTTGGTGAGAGGCAGCGCCAGAGAACTGAGTTTAACGCCGCTTTTGGATCAAGAAAGACACAGATTATGGGCCTACGAAACCTTTAGTTAAGTTCAGTCAACCATTACCCTCGCACTTCTGTGCGCTGGTTTTGGGTTTTATTTCGCTGCATCATCTAGCCGAGGGCAAAAATAATGGAGGCATAATGTGATAAAGGACCAAAAACAAAGTAATGAGCAGAAGTAATAAAGATACACGAACAACCCCAATGCAAACACGCCACTGGCCGCGACACCTAGCCATATCACTTAATTCTTCCAACGATTTGGTACGCGGATCACGTGAACCCCAACCCGGAAGTCTAACACGTCCTACTAGTCAAGGTTTTCATACCTTTTTGCTGTGTCGTGGGCTGACCACCTCGACGTACTTCCCAACCATTATCTGCCACGAAGAACAGTGCCCGCCAAGGAATTCTTTCGGTGGGCATGCGTAACACATATCTCATCCACCTCAACCCGTTTAGACTCAGTACGTAATCCAGGAACTGGTTCCTAACACCTTGCGTCAGACCTCAGCTTTACTGATACGGTGTTCCCACCGTATTCGAGCAATGTTACGGAGAAATTGATGCACAGACACCGACAGTAATCGACCATCTTCTGTCCTTAACGGCTATGTTTCTGAGCCGTATAGAAGAACGGGCCCAACCGCTGCATTGTACACGACTCTTGACAAATAACCGGATGCCACACCGACGCCACAAATGGCTGAGGTTGGCAAAAGCCGAACGCGCCCTCTGTATACGCGGTGACACTTCATCCGATATCCGACCACTTGGTGAGATGTAACTGCCCTGATAACAAAACGTATCTACTTCAGCTGGGGCATCCCTCTCCCAATGCAAGATTAGGTGTAGAGCCAACCCATTTCTTCAACGGTATTTTATACTTTGAAGGTGCAGAACGCATCCCAAACATTGCTGCACTGTTTTTTAGGCTATCTATAGAAAATTGCGACTTACCTGGATCTTCGCTCAGAAGAAAGCTGTCGCCTGCGTATTCCTAGTTGGACAGTTAACTGCCTGAGTACAGATCAATGCCACTATTCTCACACGAGAATAGGGCTACCTCAAGAATCAATTCAGTTGCAAAATTGAAGAGGAAATGCAAAAGAGGACCACTTGACGAACACCAGTTTCCGTGGTGAACTCGGGTAAAAGATCGCCGTAAGCACGAACTCGGCTTCGGCTGTTTGCTTGCAAGCATTGGAAAAGTAAGATGAACTCTGACATCCTTCAACGAGAGGCAGCGCCAGGGAACTGAGCAATCGACTGAATCAAACGCTGCTTTCATATCAAGAAAGACGGAGATTGTGGGCCTACGGAACATGTGTTTGTGCTCTAAGGTTTGCCGAAGAGTAAAGATGTGGTCGATACAGCCACGACCGGGTCTGAAACCGGCTTGATTCTCACGCGTACATATTTCGCGGACGCTGGATAATGAGTGGTTAATAAGACCGGTGAGCAGTTTGGACGCGATATTTACTAAGCTAATTCCTCTGTGGTTTTCACAAGAGGATCTGTCACGTTTCTTGTGAATCGACACAATCACCAATTCACACCATTCCGTGGGACTCTGCTCGCTATCCCAAATAACCCGGAGGAGTTTTGTTAACTTCGAAACCGAGGCTTCTCCTCCATCCTTGGAAAAAGATAGAGATAACCTATCCGGTCCAGTGGATTTGTATCTTTTCAAGTAACGTATCTCCCGCATAACCTCCGTTTCTGATGAAGGGGTGATATCCACCTACATCGTTTCGCTGGCAGGTATATTTAGAAGGTCTACTGTAGAAGTAGGCCAACTGAATTGTCCCTTAAAGTGTTCCACCCAACGGCTCATATGACGTCCCTGAGAGTGAATCAGTGAGCCGTCGGATTCCTTGATTAACTCACTTACACCAGGCTTCCGTGGACCGGTACTTCTAATCAGACGGTAAAGTTTGTGAGTATTGCCGATAGACACTACTTTTTTCATTTCCCTACATTTCCCAATCCACCACTTTTTGCGGTCATTTCTCATGCCCCTAGTCAGTTGGCGTTTCAGGGATTTACATAGTTCATTGAACCGTGGTATTCAGGGGGAAGAATCTGCGAGGATCCAACAGAGCAACTGATGTCGAAGATATCCATCGTTTGTAAGGTCTGCTTGAAACAGAGTCTTGTGTGGTATTATAAGCGGCGTGCAAGGTTTCCTTGATCTGTACCCAGCGTTCATCTAGGTCGTGCGCATTCGGGTGCATCGTTATTCGTGTAGACAGCTCCGCCTGGAAAGCAGATCGTCGGTGATCGTCCAGAAGCAACTGCGCGGGACGGGTGGCCTTTACGTTGGTGCGATCACGGACGAGACGTAAACAGAAGCGAGCACGTACCAAGGTGTGATCTGAGTCCACATGCGTACACCAAAAAGAACAATCTTCAGTTGATCCGCACCAGCGATGATCAATGACAAAGTGGTCATTCTGAGTACAGCGGTACGAAGACATAGGAGGACGCCATGTGGGTGCATGCCGCTTCTAATGGCAGAAGCTCGTACTCACCAGAAACAATCTTTGGTCAGAACACAGATGAATGAGACGATCGCCGTTATCAGCACGATCGGCTGGGATAGCGAGTAGGCCTCCGATGTACCTTTGGTAACCACAAACGACTGACTTGGGCGTTGGAATCCCCAGCAATGATCACGACGTCTGTTGAACGCACGCTTCAAAGCATCTGAGACAAATCCTGATAGAATTCGTCCTTGGCATCTGAGGAACTACAGTCAGTGAGCGTGTACACAGACATGATGAACAAGCATCGGCGCTTCAGTTTGTCGTTGTTGACATGCGCAGAACCGTCCACCCAAACTGCACAGAAGTGATTTCTGACTGGAATTAAGTCTATCAATGCACGCTCAGCTTTCATGCTCAAAGCAATCTCAACGCCAGCCTGATCACGAGCACTAGAAACTAGATCACCCGACACACGTAGATTAAAGCGAGAGACAGGTTGTATCTGGAGTGCGAAGAGTGCTCACAGAAGTGGGGTCTTGTTTGCGTGTTTCGGAGGCACAGCATACATCTATTTTGGAAGTGTCAAGAGTTCTAGAGAGGACAGCTTGTTACCCTATCTGAAATCGTGTGCCGACGTTGAAGGCAGTCAAGTAAAGTGAACATTTAGGCTTGAGGAATGCATTCGCTTTATACCCAACTCCTGAACTACCGTTTTCTTCAGAGCCGCAATAACCCGTGGCGTTTTGTATCGATGTTGAATTAAGAGAGGAAAAGTTGGTAGAACCCTTTACAAGAAAGATACTGGAGGTTCCTGGGCACATGATACTTCGCGATTGCCCACACCGCAGAAGGGGTTTTTGTTTGGGAACCCTAACCGGAGCCTTTGACTCAAAGTTCTGGTCTACAACATAGTGGGGCGTTAACTCAACACAGGCACTTGATCGAAGCACCTTTGAAGGAACTTCTTCTAGTCTATCACGTGAGACCAGATTACTGCGTGCGTTTTCTCTTGTCTTCGCTGGTGCTTCGTTATCGATTCACTTTTCGGATTCAGTCCTTAGCCCCATGAACCTAATGGAGCAATCGGAACGTCGACGGGGTAGCATCCTCTGGGCTGAGGGCTGCCCAGCGTAGGCGGGCGATGGCTGCCTAATAAAGTGCGATGACTTCTCCCACCGTCGATAGAAACCCCAGGTACTCCACTCCTACGTCCATCTAGTGGAGATTTTTGGACCCATGAACTGTTTTTGTCCGTGTTTGTTCGCTGGAGTGTCCTCTCTAGGCACACAGTGGTCAGAACCAGATGTTGCCCATCAACTGATTTAGGGACCGAACTTCGTCTGGCCTCTACACATTGACCTGTCAGACGCGATTGCATCTCCGACTTAGAAGAGCCGTCCTGCATATAGCTCTTTGGGTCATGGAGGCACGCAAGCCATCACATGACGTCAGATTACAGTCTTGTCGGGGCGGAATGTATGCCCTGTCGTGAAAATGTAATCACTACACTTCCTGCCGTTTTATTTTCACGAGAACACCTTTCAAGGGAACTGAATATTCGGTGAATAATAATCCTTGCGAGCAGTTCACTTGCGATACCTACCAACCTAATTACTCTGGACCTGTCACCCACCTCTCTTGTAAATCGGTACAATCGCTGATTCACACCATTCCCTGTCGTTCGTAAGCAGTACCAATGTACGAGTTACGTTTTGCTCATATTCTCTGCTCCCATACTTTGAAAACCATTAAGCGGACAACCGCTGAGATGCTGAGAAACTAAACCTAAGTCTGAATATGAGTAAGTAAATAGGGTTCTCCGTCCGAAACGATGTAATAACGAGGGAACCCATCAGCGACCAACGAAAGTTACGGTTAAATCTAGATGAAGACTGACAATAAAGGTAGGGATTCTCTAACGATTCTGTGTGCAATCATAGTGCTGTAGAATGTTTTTTTTCAACGAGAATCGTGCACTAACTGGCGAGCCGTCGTACATTCAGTTACTTATGTCACTTACTAATAGGAGCAGCAAACAAGTGGATTCACTTTGATGTCAAATGGTATACGTTCAACGCAGTTGAGTTGGGATAGATCTTAATTATGGTTTTATAAAGGTGAGTTTATTTCTGCCCTGTCGAGACTCGATTTCAGGCAACGAAATAATGGTATGGAGGAGACGCGGTGGAACTGTAGTTATGAACCACAACTCAGTGTACTCCTTGACTTCTCTATGATATATATATATATATATATATATATATATATATATATATATATATATATATATATATATACGTATAACCAGTCAGTTCAACTCAGCCATTGACCCCACACTTCTGTGCTCTGGGTTCGGTTGCTGACTCGCAGCGTCATCCATTCAAGGGCAAAAAGATTAGAAGCATAACGAGAAAAACAGCCAAAAACAAAGTAATGAACGGAAGTCATGAAGAAAAGAAAGAGTTCGAATGTAGCTACACCACTGTCCCTAAAACCTAGCCATATTACAATGTTTCCCATCACCTGGTAGGCTGGTCGCGTGGACCCCAACCCGGATGTTTAATACGTCCCATTTGGCCAACTCCACTGGGCAAGGTTTTCATACCTTTCTGCCATGTCACGGACTGGCAACATCAACCTACTTTACAATCTCTTCTTTCCTCAGAAAACAGCGTACACAGGAAGTCTATCGGTGGACGTGATAACACATGTTACAGCTACCTTCCCCTGTTTGGATTCAGTACTTGTTCCATTGTCTGACCTCCGGTTCCCAACACCCCAAGCCTAGCCTCAGCATTGTTGACGCGGTGCTCGCACCAGACTTGAGCATTGCTACGGAGACATCGACGTTCAAACGCCGACAGTATTCGCCTATCTTCTACCCTTAACTGTCGTAATTCTGAGCCGCATGAACTAACGAATCTAATTACCACAGTTTGCAGTCAACCAGTGACAGAAAATCAGATGTCACAGATGTCACCTCAGATGGATATATATATATATATATATATATATATATATATATATATATATATATATAATGATAGCATAGGCTTGAGATCAAGCAAGGTGCCAGCGCAATGACAACAATTAAAGATTAGGGAATGGGCGTACATTACAGACCGTGAGTGACAGAAAAAAATGCTGTTTTTTCTTTGAGGGGGGGGGGGGGAAGGTCACCTCACACTTCTTTTGTTTTTTGTCAATTTGTTTGTCAGAATGACATTTTGTAGGTACGGGGCACGAGAGTTCGACAGACAGACCGCACAGCATTTTCGTCAGTGACTTCTCTTCTGAGCCGTGTTCCTCAAGGTCTCTAACCAGCGACAATCCTCATCCCTTGGGCCTAAACCACAGGGGCGGGAAGCTCCAACCAGAGCCAATGCTGATGCTAGATTTTTCAAACCTCTACACCGAGTCATGGCCTGACTGCCGCGTCGCTTCTTCCAGCCTTGCCCAGCACGTGCAAGTAGGGCACGGAACGGTAGACGATAGCCAGGCAGGCGTAAAACGGCCGAGCCTTCGGAGGCGGTATGAAGCTATTACTTTGTTATGAGGGCTACTATCCGTGCTTAACACACGACGGCACACCTCGTCATTACTCACTTGATGTTCCCACCGGACGCGAGGAATGCTTCGGAGACATCGGTTGTCAAACACGGAAAGGCACCGAGCATCCTCAGCGCGAAATGGCCAGGTCTCGCAACCGTAGAGTAAGACACTGCGAACCGCGGCGGCGTAAACCCGTCCCTTAAGAGAGCAGGATGTCACGGCGACGCCACAGGTGTCGCAGTTTTGCGAAAGCTGCTCTAACTCTCGCTATACGTGAATTGATCTACTCCCCAACACCATCTGCAGCTGTTATTAAGCTCCCAAGGTACTTAAAGTTGTCGACTAACTAGTTGATCACCACAAAGGGTGAGGGCAAGCACAGGCTCCTGTCAATCCTGCAAAAGCACTTTCCACTTGGAAAGCGCGAGGTGCATTCCATATCTGGATAACTCAATCGCCAAGCGGTCCAAAGCACGTTGCACTGCCTGTGCATCATCAGTCAGCAAGGTGATATCATTGGCATATTCCAAGTCGAAAACTCTGTTCCCTGGAAGGAGTTCAACTCCACTGTTCAGAAGACCAGGAAGACATTCCGTAGACATCATCTATGACAAAGTTGAAGAGAAATGGGGATATAGGGCAACCTTGTCGAACTTCACTGCAGATGACAAAAGGGGGCAACAGCTGGCGGTAAGCCCTTTTCCAACCTGAGGTGTGACGATACAACTCTTTGAGGACTGATACATACTTATCAGGTACTCCATTTATTGACAAGCAGTTCCACAATGCAGTCCTATCGATTGAGTCGAAGGCCGCGCGAATGTCCAGTTACCTATAACCGTAGATCTTTGGAAAGTGTGACGGTGCTGTCGCATTTGTCGATAAGTGAAGATTTGATACATGCATGTACGACCGGTGCGAATTCCAGCTTGATCCTTGCGAGTCTGCTCTTCACGCGTTTGGTACAACCTGCGAAGTGTGACAGACGCAGTTAGCTTCGACGCTATTAGGATAAGGCTTATATCCCTATAGTTAGCGCAGTCAGTGCGTGAGCCTTTTTTAAAGATGGGAACAACAATCGATTCCCCCCACAAAGACGGAACCTGCTCAGAGTTCCAAATTTTTGAAAATAATCCAAGAAGTTCTCCAACGGGCTGCACCCCACCATCTTTAGATGGGGCTTGAGAAATGCCACCGGAGCCCGGCGATTTGTGAAGTCCTAAGACCTGGATCTCCGCCTCGGTAGGTAAATCTGTCGAAACGCACCACTGAACGTGTGTCGGATGAGCTATAGGAGAAACCGACACCGAGAGCCATCTAAATTGTCTGAAAGTGCTCCGCCCAGCGATCGAGACGCCGCTTCTGACTGCGAATTTGTGAACCGTCAGTCTCACAGATTGTTTCACTCACACCTAATAGCTTCCTCGAATGAGATAGAACAGCTTGCGGGAATTTCCCATGACGACAGCACGTTCCATCTCTGATGCGCGTTGTGATCACCAGGTTTCGCGGTCCCTACGAAGACTCGCGTTAAATGCATGTCTCAATTCGAGACGTGCTGCATGATACTCGATTCCAGCCGGAATCGACTGGCGTGCGTCGAGAAGGTCAGAGATTCAGCAGGAACCCAGAGTCTCGCCGCATGACGAGACAGACCACAACTTACTAGACCAGCAGAATGCAAATTATTCTTGATAAGCGACCAGTGCTGGTTTATGTTATCAGGTGGGGCTACATCTAGCTTTTCAGCTAGCGCATTTTGAAGGACTGATAAGCAGGATGGATCGGAGAGCTTATCGCAATCTAACTGTCGTTGCTGCATACGTTTTAGGCGCCCACGTGGGCACATGAACAGCTTAGTGTAAACTAACGCGTGATCGGAATCAAGAGAAGTGCTCCAGTACGAGCGACAGTCTTGTATGCAGCCCCGCCGTTTGTGGCTCATAGCGATGTGGTCAATCCGGGCCCATTGTTGACTCGAAGAGGGCGGATACCACGGCGTACCGGCGATTAGAACGTCTGAAGTTCGCACTGGCAAAAAACAGGCGATAGTCTGAGCACAGAGCCAGAAACCGTTCCCAGTTTTTTGAGCGACAGGAATCCAACCCAAAAGGGTCTCCTAGACGCGCCTCATTCGATAACAACCTACCCATTCTAGCATTCAGATCTCCTGCAAAAATGACGATATCAGCCCGGTTTGCTTTACGTAAGAGATCTTGTAACTTTTGGTAGAAGTTACCTTTCATTGCATCTGAGCTGCAATCGGTGGGTGCGTACGCAGAAACAACAAACAGATTGTGTCTATCGGAGCGGCAACTGTTCATTTTACACGAATCCCTGAGTCTCACTGCGCATAAACGACTGTTGACTAGGATCCAGTCTAGCAGCGCCGCTTCAGCTCTTTCACTGAGAACAACGCCAACGCCAGCAAGACCAGAAGCCGCATTCTGAGCTTCCCCAGAAAGGCGTAAGTGAAACTTCACAGAACAATTACATGGGGGCGTCCATCGAATTATGAAACAAAAGTCTTGAGTACGAGCCTCTTGAATGCAACATACATCGATGGCAAGGGATTCAAGGGTACGATCTAAACCCGCTCGTTGTCCTGTAAGCATCAGGGTTCGCACGTTGAACGTGGCTAGTATGAATGGGCATCGAGGACGGAGCAGGGCATCAGCTGGTGGTAACAGATTCGGTGAGACTCAGAGGCTAGTCGAAGAAGGACGAGAGAGAACGTAGCCAGGACTTCCATCAGAGGCACTACAGCAGACACGGTCGACCGAAGAACCCTGTGGGATGTGAAAATGGAACAGAAAGTGGGAAGGGAGTGGAAATAGGAAATTTATGTACGGTGTAGGAGAGTGTTCATTTGTGCTCGCGAAAGAGCAGTAATTCACAGTGATAGAGTCTATCATGTTTGTTTGCGTTGCGTGCTATTATACTGCTCGATCGCCCAGTCCAGAGTAGGCATTTTTGTTCGAGGCTGCACTTCTAGCCTTTGCGCAACCAAGCGCGTCCTGCAAGGCAGCAGGGTTGGTTCATATGAGCCGGTGGCCAGTGGTATGGTTCATTCGCCTCTTCTGGAAACCGCTGGGAGCCGGTGACTGAGTGGTCGGTCGCCCTTCGGATGAGGTCTAACATCCTGGGTGCCCAGTGAACCCCTCCGCCACGGATGCCGGTGATTATAGCGTCGTACGACTCATGTCACTCGTGGTTAGTTTGGAATCAGGGTTTGACGATCTCCCCTAGGCTGACTCTCAGTCAACCAATCCAGTGGAAAGCGCCGGGCATTCGCTTTCGCCCTCTCACTTTAGTGGGAACACATCCGCCACGAGAAGGTATTGAGTAGGACTTCCTCGGCCCAGGCTGTGACAGGCGCACGGCCATTCCGGAGCATTTCTAGAGGTGTTTGGGACAAGTAGCCAACTCGGAGCCTGCGACACCTACCCCCAACCATACTGAAGCCTTTAGAGGCACTTACCACAGATAGGTGAAGTTAGCAAATGCCAAACGCGCTTTCTGTATATGCGATGACACTTCATCCGATTTCCGACCACTTGATGAGATGTAACTGCCCTGATAACAAAACTTATCTACTTCAGCTGGGGCATCCCCTACCAATGCAAGATTAGGTGTAGAGCTAACCCAGTTCTTCAACAGTATTTTATACTTTGAAGGTGCAGAACGCATCCCAAACATTGCTACACTGTTTTTTTAGGCTATCTATAGAAAATTGCGACTTACCTGGATCTTCGCTCAGAAGAAAGCTGTCGCCTGCGTATTCCTAGTTGGACAGTTAACTGCCTGAGTACAGATCAATGCCACTATTCTCACACGAGAATAGGGCTATCTTAGGAGTCAAATCAAATACAAGATTGATGAGAAAAGGCAGTTATATTTCATCAAGTGGTCGGATATCGGTAGAAATGTCATCGCATATACAGAAGGCGCGTTTGGTTTTTGCTAACCTCAGGCATCTATGGTGACGATGTGAGAGAGACTGAGGCTGTGCCCTTTAGAAAGCAGAAGACTCAAGAGTGACAGTGAAGATCTGCAAGGCAATGAAGGGCTTTTGATGACACACGGTAGTCTCATCCGAATGCTGAGACTAAAACGCCCCAGGCTTTCATGAGCATGGTCTAAAGTTACCCGAGAGCAGGATAAGGACCCGATTGAAAGCAATCTTTTTCTCGTCCAAGGTAGTCAATGGTTGTAACAAACTGCTCAGCGAAGTCACAGATGCCTCATCGGTGGCGGCGAGAAAAAACAGCCTAGACCGAAAACAGGAAGGTGTGTTTTCAGGAGGGATAGTTCACTTTTGGTAGAATTTTATTGTTTAATAAAACAGCGTAGTCGAAATCGTGGGTGGGTTGTCGACGTTTCGGTCACCACGGGTAACCTTTTTCAAGGCTGGTTTTACAATGAAATTCTACTATAACATTTCACATGGCGCATCGATTTTTCGATACACTCCGAACCGACATCGGTTCTGACGCAATAATAGTTTACTTTTACCTAATTCCCTCTAGTGCTTTCCGACATGGTTGCATTCTGTTTCTCTTTCTTTTTCTCTTTGCCACAGTTCACATCCCACTTCTATATAAACCATCGTCTATTTCACCCATTGTTCTTTCTCGTACTTGGCCTTCGTTTGCTTCCATAGTATTTTAAGCCAGCGGCTACAATGTTGACTGGCTACTAGCTGTTAGCAGTCAGCAACAAGGACCTCGTAAAACTGTAGTCACACAGCGTTCTGTTCTGAAAATCATCTTCATTTCCACCCCGTGTATTAACTTTGTTTTATCACTCCGAACCAAGCTGTTCCTGGTTCAACTGCCAGCATGGCGCATGCTCTTGTGAGTCCTTCCTGATCGTTTCTCCCTCCGTACTCTTTGCTCTGCCGGTTGGCATTAAAATACCTGTGGCTCGATCTTGCTTTTACTGTTAGCAAGGCATCATTCGATTCATGACTAGTTATCGACCGTCTCCGTACGTCACTGGTCGAGTTAGCCCCGTGCGCTCAGTTGGTGAGTCTGACGTGAGCTCAACACGGGGGTACCATTTCTGAATTTCCAGTAAAGGTTTTCACCACTGACACGAGTTCATTCCGTTATCGTATTTTGACCTGCTTTTCATCCGTTTTCTCCGGTAAAAGTATTTCAGAATCTAGTGATTAACCTGAATATTGAAAACACGATATATCGACTTAAGCTTGGTTCATGGCTGAGAACGGCCAATTTACAGGATACATCCGTGTTGGACAATAAATATGTAATAGACACAGGACCCTCCGGGATATACGCTCAATACATGTGAGGATTCCCGAGTTCTTACTCTCGGGCACAAAGTTTTGGCTGGCTCAGGTAGGAGCACAATTTCGAGTTAGCAACGGAACCCAAAGCACGGGGTTTTGTTGAAATGAACCGATATATTCCGTGAGCTAATGTCACTGAACAATTTTCTTCTAAAAACATTACGAGCAAGTTCTGCTAGGCCCATGTATGTACAGTTAATAACCCAAGGAATGCAGCCTCTTCACATATAGTCCTATCTCATGTGATTGAAAATGGCAGCGTGATCTCGTTAAGCCACTCCTTGGTAATCCATTTACCGTTGCGGTCTTCTGAATTCAGAGCACTTTTACCGGCTAGATTTTCATTGTATTTTCAGGAGTGATACTTCTTGTTAGACAAACTTTAAAGATAAAGCTTGATTCCTTATGAAAGAGACCGATCTTACGTTCGTGTTAGAAATAGAGGAACGTGCAGTCTCGCTTCTAGCTCAGCCTTGCCATTTCTCACATTTCCCTTCGTAATTGTTTCCACACAGATTACTACTCTCTGTTCACAATTGCTCTAGGACTGCTTCGTGTAAACACAGACCAAAAGCAGTGCATCGTGATAGATTTTCTACATGCTTGCAAATGAGTGCAGTGGTAGGGGTGCACCCCATAGCCTCAAATGCCCACTGCACTATTAGAGACACCCGGTAACCAAACACTGACTTAGAATGAAGAACCACATGAGGTCCTGATAGATTGCTTCTTTCGTTTGCACCCGCTTATCATTTGACTAACCAAAACGTATTCAGTTCTTTGCTTTCTGCTCAGCAACGTTTGGAAGTCTGATTTTGGGTGTAATTCTTCAACCAGTTGGTTTTTCAAAAAATTTTCTTCTTAGCTTTAGGTTTACAGTACAGCTTATTAGCTTATGAACGACCCTATCATTAATACGTTCGGCGAGGGTTATTAGCATCCTGATAACCGCGGAACGTGTAAAGTCCTCACGTTTGTTCGTAATGAAACCGGCGTGTGGGTTTATATTAGAGGCGGAGACAACTAAAATCAGAGTTGTCAGTTATCCCAAAAACGATGATGAATAGTTTATTTTGCTTTGATTATCATAGGTTTCCTTGATATGTGTTATTACTCGAGGTAAGTAGTCCCTGGGATTGAACTTATGGAATACTAATCAGTGATCTCGTTTAGCTTGCTTTCATTGTCGATATAAGCTAAACCTTTGATACTGTTTTTATCTTAGTTCGCTCATGGTATGTTTGGGCTTAACAATTCAGAGAATCTCTTAGTACTTCTAGGGAATCTGATCAACCATACATCCAGCACATGAAACGCTATCCAACTCAGCGGAGTGGCTTTTTGTTCGCAGCAAAATGAATTGAACTACTGAATACCGTTATTATGAGGCCAGTGTAAAACCACTTGGGAACCGGTTGTAATAAGTAAAGTAAAGGTAGAGGTAAAATACTTATTCAAAACCCCAACCTATGGATTTTTTATAACAGCCGGTTAGTCCCTTAAGTATATATTGATCTAAAAATGGTCGTTTAAAGCCGTTTGCTTTTGTTCCCATTTTTGACTGCTACACCGTACGTGAGATGGGAGATAGTCGTACTATGAGGATTGGAAATTACGCCCGAGGACTAGGACGATCCGCAACAAACTTAGTAAACGCTTTGCCCCGAACTAGACGCACTAAAGGAGTGAGAACAAGGATTGAACTGACGTGTAATTGAAATTGTTACTCTGCATAGTTGTTATGTACAAGCATTTACAGGTGTAATAAAACAACACAGTAATGCAACTAGTAGTCGCCATGCGCGTTCTGCAAATCAACACACACACACACACACACACACACACACACACAAACATAGTCATTGTTCGTTCAACTGGTTGTGGCTGTTGGGCTCTTCTGCTTTTTGGGTTACGGTGCGAGTGAGGCCGTTTCTTTTTACCAGTGTGCACGCATATGACGTGGGTGTGTGTCCCACTTTCCGGAAAGGACATATGGTGTGCGCAAATCCCAGTTTGGTACGCCTGTCTCACCCAGTGAGGACGTTTTTCTGATGTATCAGTGCAAACCGACGTCCCAAACGTAGGGTCGACTAGACGGACTACGGCTTACAATAATCTGTGCCGAGTGTCAAGTACCCAAGGTCACCGCTAACATGCTCATACCCACGGACTGACCTGAACTGGTTGGTAGTAAGCTAGATTGGTCACAGCATGAACATTTTCGTCCATAGGTTTGGCTACAGATGATTGGAAGGATCATAAATATGAACTTGTGATAGTTTAATGCTCCCGTTTAGCTTAGGAAATCGAAGCATGTTTTTGTGACTTTCCCATCGCGCTTCAATTAAGTTCCTTCATTTATTAACTTTGCGCTTGTATTTTGCCTTCAGTTGCTGCCTCGCAGCAATGTCGAGCACAAAACAAAAATGAAGAAGAAAGTTAAATGGTTAAAATGATGTGGACATAGAAAGGATTCTAGCACAATTATTCCAGTGAACGCGGAATCGAGCCGTGCCACCTAATAACTTTAACCATCTCATAGACGAATCTCGTGAACCCAACCCGGAAGCCTAACGCGTTCTACTAGGCAAAGCCAGATGGCTAAGATGCTCACACGTTTTCACCATGTCATCTCATAAAATGACCACTTCGACTCATACTCCAAGCAGCGTCTGGCTCTTAGAGAAATGTACACCGATGAATTCTGTTTGTGGGCATGCATAATACAAATCCCGACAACCTTAATATCGTAAAATTCGGTGTCTTCAGAGACTGATCTCTGATCCCTAACACCACACGCCTAACTTCATCATTGGTAATACGATGTCCCCGCCATATTGGAGTAATCCTGCGAAAGCGTTCATGCTCAGACACAGATAGCCTTCGCGTATCTTCCAACTATAACAGCCATGTTTATGAACCGCATAAAAGGACGGACCAAGCTGCCGTGGTGTACACGTGACCCTTGACAGACAATCGGATGTCATGCGGGCACCACAGCTGGTAGGTTTATTTGGACTTCGGCCATTATTGGAGTCAAATTCAGATCCCATTTGATCGATGATTTCACAATGCTCAATGAATCATCTAATTTTGGTTTGTTTATTGTGACAAAAGATTGGTCATTTATACGGGTGTTTATGAGGCGGTTTCCTACGGTGGGCATCGGTAATTGACCAGCCAAACATGACTCCTGAAACCGTTGACCTTATCTTTGAGATGTGACCAAACTGCAAGACTGGAGCAAGCCGATAAAACTTAATCGAGGAGTCGCAATGACAAGCTGAGTGAAGACGAGATGTTTTCCACTTGCGCACAGATTTCCTCAGCTGTTCGTTGGATGGTGTCGGCATTTTTCGCCATCATCTGAGTTGGTCATTGGTGGTGTGCTGGTGTGGCAAACGTTGTGGCTTACAGAGGTTGGAATATGGTCTTTTGGTTTTGATTCAGAAGAGATTATTTTTCCTGTCTATCTTTATCAGCTGTGTGTTACTTTGTACTCGAAGAATTCGTGACACAGGGGCTTCGTAAAAATTACGGAAATCTTAGTCTCTGATGCTCTGGTTGTCCGTATATGTATTCCAAATTGGTTGCTGAGTAGTCTGATTCGCTGTTCAGAAGATCACAAAGTTGTGAATAATCGGTTTGCTGAAACGCATTCCTCTCATGTAGTATTTAAATGCAGTTCTGACTCGGATTTGATTGATATACATACAGAGTCCTACGGTCATATTTAAACGGAATCAATTCGAGCAACTGTTCTATTGCTCTGATCCTTCTAGCACATACGAAATCCTCTTCCTGAGAATTACGTTCGGCAAGTACACTGATCATGTGACTGATTTTTGACGCTTGTCTTTTCCGTGGGTGTCTGTGAAACTGGGATCCGTCATGCTGTAGACGATCAGAGAGTCGAAGTTTCTGACTTGAGTGATGTTTTCACCGAATAATTCGTCCGCTGTCAATACTCAGCTCACCTCCAGAAATCCACTGTAGCCATACGGCCGTTTCATCTTTGTTTACTATCAACAGTTGCACTTATCCCTTGAGTCTCAAATGACAGAATCACAGTGCAAATTCTTCACAGTTGCTTATTTCTTTCACTGTTCATTTTCGGAGGAAGACATTTTGTCCCATATTTATAAGACAATTTTGACCTCCTAACACCATTGGGAATTTCAAGGGGACAAAATGCAGCCAGGGGACACTCAGCCAGTCGGTCGATCGATTGAAAGAAAAGGGAGAGACTATGCTTCGTGTTTGTGGTTGATGTCATTGAATTTTATCCATGAATTTAAGGAAATCGAATTAAGTCTTGGAAAGAGTGCAATTAACTTTTGGCAAATAATACACCGAACATTACCGTTCGAAATCTAAATCGCGACGAAACGACGCACGAAGCATCAATGTGGGAATTTGTCATGAATCTTTCTGTGTCTGACTGTGTTGTCATTCTTTATTTTTGTACGATCCTTGCGTATCCGTTCACTTTTGCGACCTTAGGATTATAAAGCGGGACTGATAATTGGCAGCCCCGCTATAAACTAGTAGGTTGTCCCGGTTGTTTGCTATCAGGTGGGCGTCACTGAGAATGCTTTATTCTTTATGAAAGAGATCTAGCCGAAATTCTTCCTTGACATAGGTCACCGAGCAGTTTTAATTCAGAAATGGCTCTTCCAGTTTCAAGTTTTCAGTCCATTTGTTGGCACTATACAACCCTGAGGAAAATTCAATAATTTTCGCTGTTTTTATATGGTTGTTTTTCTGTCACCAATTTCTACATTTGATTTCCGTAGGTTTTACCTAATTTTCTACCTCAGTCAGGGCCAGTCACTAAGACTAACCTAGGGGCCTGAAATTGTTGTGCTTTGCCAGTCTACAGGGAAGCTGAGATGACCACGATCAGTGACGATTTGCTAAATGTGAAGAAAGACGGTGAGTAATGCAACAGTTGGCAAGAGCCATGACATTATCCAGTGGACTATGGATGTATATATATATATATATATATATATATATATATATATATATATATATATATAAGTTTCTGTTAAACACCGACCTTAAAGTCACGCACAGTACCAATAATACAAATACAAGAAGTAGCAGCAAGAAGCAGAAAGTGAATCAGAACAGTTTCTTGTCTAGTTTACCACATGCATTTTTGGAATAGTTTTTGAATGTTTCATGCGATATTTATGGTTTTGGAGACTAGCCCATGTACGTCGCATACCATTTGCGCCGCTGGCCTCGGTTCTGAGTCATATCCCTCAACGTCTCTAACCAACGACAGTACTCCTCCCTTGAGCCCCAACGAAGAAAGCGGGAGATATCGGCCGAAGCCAGTGTTGATGCTAGTTTCTTCATACATCTACGCCAAGTCGTGACCTGACCACCAAGTCACTTCTTCCAGCCAAGCACAAATAACCCATGGAATGGTGGACGATGGGTTGACACATGTGAAACGTGTCCAATCCATCGGAACCGGTGCAGTGATTGCTTCCGTCAAGGTCGAGTATAACATTAAGCGTGATCACGTAGGCAGGAAGCGCATTTGGCTTTTGGTAAATCCCACAGAGTCTCAGCAAGTCAAATGTAGTAGTGATGGAGTAGGTGGCAGCCACGTACTGTTAAAATTTTGTTATTGCCCGTGTTCACTTTCCTGACTGATGTCTATTGAGTCCATCGTCCTGGGGGTTTTAATCATTGTGCGATTTGAATAAATGTTGCAACTATGCTTTTTGGCCGAACAGCTTTCTTACGTTTCCTGATTCTGCTGATTCCTTTCTCTATGCGTTGGTTTATGATCTTCAGCTTTACTCGGCACAAAGTATCAATTACTATCAAAACACCTGACTATGGAGTTATTGATTCATACTGATTTTTTGAGATGTTTTGATATGCTCCTAATGACTTAATTCCATTCACTCGTTAACAATTTAGTTTTATTCTTTGTCCGACTCATTCATCGGAAATGGGTTTCGTTTCTATGTCACCTATCCGTCGAAACTGCATGTGCAAATGTTTTCTATTCTTGTGTTTAACCACCATGAAATAATAAGTTAACAGAACTATTTCTAATGAAGGCAATCAGCTGGTGATTGAATTGGTTGACAACTGTGACTTTCCGGAATCAATCATTAAAATACCGTCATCGATTGTTGTCTCAGATATAACAGCGTTTTCATTTTTCGCTTCGAGAAGACTGCCTGACGTCTCTTCGTTTAAACGCAGAATAGAATGAGATGAACGGAAAAAGAAGTGTCACACCCGTTTTGGTTTTATTCGGAAGTTGAGTGATTTTTGTGTGAGCTAATCTCAACAAGGTGAAATCACCAAAGCGGAACGGGTTGAAGAGCAGCAACAAACGACACGGTAGTGAATGTGTGGTGGTAATTCTTCATGCCAAGACTTGTTACATAAAATAAATATTAAGAAGAAAAGAGCAGTTGGTGAAAATTATGATAGTAACAATCAGACGCGCAAAAAAATCCCAATCAGTTGACTAATAAGTGATTTAATGTTTGTGATATTTTTGAGACCGCAAAAATTATGCACGTAGAATGTAATAACACTCGCTCGGTAAGATCTGTATTTCTCTTGTTCCTAATCTAGTGCTTTTGTTGTAATACATTGCATTTTAGACTTCAGTCTTCCATATTTTCGTAGATTTTTCACTCGGAACTTTGTTCGTACATTTTATTTTGCATTCCCTTATACTGAGAAGCGCATTACAATTCTACGGATAGTTTCTCCGAACTGGCATATATATATATATATATATATATATATATATATATATATATATATCATCATCATCATCATCGTACAGCGTTAAACAGTATGGCAAGCCCCACTGACCACTGTCTTTCTCACCATGTTGCACGCTGAATTAGAAAGTATGAATATACAAGATGGACAGAGAGTGGACCTACATGGGTGGGAAAAGAAAAGAATGCCACAGTAGCCAACATACGGAATACACAGTCTAACTGTACAAATGCACATCGATCAGTCATTCTGATTCGACAGAAAGTGACAACACGATCGCCACTGTTCGCGGTTCGCAGCCATATCCTTCACTGTCTCCAGCCAACTGGTTGAGGGATCTTTTGGACCCCAACCACGAAGACGTGAAGCACCTACTTTTCCTAAGTTTGCTGTACATTTTCTCATTCCTCACTGCCACGTCATCTGTTGACCTCCACGTGGTTTCTTCCACTCCCTAGGAGGGGCGGAGCATAGGACACGGTAAGGTAGCCGTGTGTTTGACATAAGTAACACGTGTCCCAACCAACGAAGTCTACTAAATTGGATACACTGTGACAAAACGTTCTCCGAATTAGTACCCAATGCTCGACTTCTGACCTCATTGTTGCTTACTCGGCTAATCCACCCAATCCTAGCGATACTACGTAAACATCGGTGGTCAAAAACCTCAAGACGACGAATATCTTCCACACACAGACTCCAAGTCTCGCAACCATACAACAAAACTGAACGCACTGCGGCACAGTATACACGACCTTTCAAATTCAGTGAAATATCAGATCGATACCACAAGTGCTTCAGTCCAGCGTACGCCGCTCGAGCCTTGGATATCCGCGTACTCACCTCTACTACTGTGCTCCCATCCGTCGTCACGCTGCTGCCGAGGCAGGTGAAGTGGTCGACAACTGCCAGCACCTCCCCATCGAGCATCAAGCTCGGAACGGTTAACGCTCAGTCTTGTAACATCACCTTGCACTTTGAAAGTGCAAAGTGCATGCCGAAGCAAAGCGCGTCAATGCGTAGATTCAAATCACGCCGCGGCCAACAAATTTTGTGATCTAGACCAAATCAGACAAACCACACTGTCATTAGACCGGCGGTGGTCAAACGGTTAAGATCGTGTACCTTGGACAATAACGAACCGGGTTTGATCCCCACCACCACCGGTCACTTCCCCCTTTGGTAGCCTCTCTCCATGACCCCGGCCCCCTTCCTTAGTTGCTGTATTTTGTTGCATATTAACTAAAAAGGAAAAAAACCATTCCGTATCTTGACATATGACGTGTTCATTACTGAGTAAAAGAGTAAACAGAATGAATAAATGCATCGGTTCTACACTTGACAGTGAAAGATGGACATAATTGATCGACTTTTTAGAAAATGAAAATACCACCTCGGTTAACCATCTGTTATTTAAATTTTCCATCGCCTTTAGTTAACTGGTAACATAACCTCTTGAGTTCTAGTCAGAAAGAAGGTAGACACTCTCTTTTCTCTCTGAGCACAGCATAGTCCCCACTGAAAAGCGCCGCTCGATCAACCGAACTGAAGGCGCCTTTCAAGTCTAAGAAAATCATTATTGTCGGTCGGCGGTACGTATGACGCGTTTCAAGTAGTCGGCGAAGAGTAAAAATCTGGTCGATGCATCCCCGACCTAGACGGAATCCAGCCTGCTGTTCGCGGACATTCCTCTCGCGAGCCGGTGTAAGACGGTGCAGTGGAATTGAGGCTAATACTTTGGTGACTATCGGAATTAAGCTAGTCCCACGATGGTTACTACAGTCAACGCGTATTCCCTTCTTGAAGATGGGAACAATCAGTGACTAACTCCATATTAACGGAATACGCTCGGCGTTCCAAATGTCACGGAGCAAAGCGGTAAGTGATTTTATCAAAACATTCCCACCCAGTTTGAAAACAACTGGGGGAAGTTCGTCGTGACCTGCCGCTTTCCCTTGCTTTAGTGATTGAATGCATGATTCTACTTCTACTTCCGATGGGGGCTCAATTGATACCACCCAAGGAGTCGCAGTTGTTGATACAGGAGTAACTACACTAGCGTGCGGACAGCTAAACTGTTCCTTGAAGTATTCGGCCCAACGGTCAAGCCTTTGCTGTTTACTATGGATGGGTTCTCCATTTCTATCCCAAATCGTTTCACTGACCTGGGTTCGCCGTCCACCGGTGTCACGAATAAGTTTGTACAGTCTTTGACTGTTACCTGAAGCAGCTGCCACTTCCATTTCTTCGGCTACATTGACCCACCAATTTTCGCGATCCTTCTTAAGGCTTTTCGTAACTTGTCTTTGCAGCTTTCTCCGCATCTTATTCATCTCCTTACGGTTCGAGAGCTGACGCTTTTTCTCCATTATACTCAGCGACTCTTGCGAGATCCAGTGTCTTTGATGGACAACGGATCTAGGACCACAGGTTAAAGCTGCTGCAAAGTGCATCGCCTGTTTGATTCGAGCCCAGTGCTCATCTACATTACTATTCGTCGTAGATCCTAGCTCATGTGCTAACTTCTGCTCATACCGGGTGCGTACTTCTGGATCACACAAACGTCGCACGGTTAATCGGATTTGCGGTTTGCGACGATGGCCATGAAGCTGGAGAGATAATCGCATTGAAACTAATGCATGGTCCGACTCTGCGTAAGTGAACCAGTAAGATCTACAGTTCTGACCAGAACTGCGCCACCGGTAGCTTACGGCAATATGATCAATTTGACTCAAAGTAACTGTAGAGTTAGAGCGCCATGTCGCTGTGCGACGCGAACTGTGTCGGAAATTTGTGCTAGACAAGAACAATCGATTGTCTGCACAAAATTGGAGAAGCCTATCCCCGTTATCTGTACGCTCAGCAGGTAAAGCACAACGGCCACCTAAAAGGGCTTCTGACACTAAGTTTGCCAACTTGTGCATTGAAGTCACTACAATGTTAGAACCTTCACTGCTGCGAACGAGAGTGGCGAGGGCATCATAGAATTCATCTTTATGCAAGTCAGGGCTGCAGTCCGTTGGGGCGTACGCCGATATCACAAACAAATTGCGCTTAACACAACTATCCTTTCGAACGACGGCTGACCCTTGGAGTCTCACAGCACATAAACGACTGTTAACAGGGATCCAGTCTAAAAGGGCAGTCTCAGCCTTCTCCGTCAAGACTATCCCTACACCACGTTGACCCACAGCTCTAGCTACTTCGTCTTCTGAGGTGCGCAGACTATACCTCGATGAGATACCAGAAGCAGTTAGTTGAATTACACTGCTCGAATCCTGTATACGCGTTTCACTTAAGTAGCAGACATCAATCTTCAGAGAATTTATTGTGAGGGCTAGGCACGCCTGCTGACCGACCTGCATGAGTGTACGCACGTTGAAGGAGCGGAGATTAGGAGGCTGACGAGGTTTGAGAAAATGTAAGTTACCAGACAGAGGATTATTCCCGATACTATTTGGCAGTGAATCGTTGCGAGTATCGACCGTATTATCAGTGGGAGCATTATGGGTGGATAGATGGGGCAAAGAGGAGTGGTTAGGGACAGAAAACAAAGGTTGAATAAAAGAGAGGGAACTCTGAGCAGTGGCCCACTTATGAGTGCCCACCCCGCTCGGTGCAATGGGCAGCGCGGTCCTGTTTATCCTGCGCGACGACCGATGCAGTATGGAATTCTTTGTATTCGTGCAGTTCATGGGAGATGTTGGACGGGTACTTCTAGGGTGTCCAGCCACAAAGCAGGAGAACAATTAGGGTCCTCATCCGAAGCCTTTAGTTCTAACAAGAACCTATCCGCAAGGCAGCGGGATGTCTTGGTGGAAGCCCATTTGCTTGGATCAATTATTCTTCCACTGATTTTGCCGATTGAGTTGCCAGCTCAGATCAAACCCCAACCTGGAGGACCAGGAGACTGGACTTTGTCTGACCTCTACCCATTGACCTGTCAGGTATGATTGCATCTCCGGCTTAAGGAAGCCATCCTGTATAGCTCTTTGGGTCATAGAGGCGCGCAAGCCATCATATATATATATATATATATATATATATATATATATATATATATATATATATGGAGAAAGAGAGAGAGTGCTGAGTTGCCACGTTGTTTAAATCTTCTGAACTGAACTGTATCCACGTTGTCCATTCGTTTAGCAGATACAGCAGATCAGCCGTATAGACGAGCATTCTTTGCGTCCCATTTCCCGATATGAGCATTGCCGAGCATCCGCAAATAAAATCACCTGAGTTCGTTCAACCAATAACAAAAGTAGTTTGTGATTTTGAATTCCAGTCGGTGGGGTGCTATATCAAGATAAAAAATTCCGTTTACCACTGCTTTGCTTACGGATGCTGGCCTTGAAGTCTTACCGCACATAAGCCACTATTTATCGGGATGTAATCTATGAAAACAACTTTAACCTCAACAGAGATCAACAGTCTTAGACCGCACCAATCCTCAGCTCCAGCATCTTCATCGTCGCAGTCAGATCACGAGAATAGACAAAAATATTAGAATATGTGGCAGATACTGACTGTTGGAAATCTCGAGTAACAATAGCTAACCGCCCCTATCATAGAGAGCAGAAAGCTTTCACTCTAGTGCGGTAGCAAATATTGAGATAGACGATAATCTGAGCCGAATAACCTTTTGCCGAAGGCTTCAGCCAAGTCGAATGATCTTATCTACTTTGTTGGTATCAACATTTGCCAATTGATTTGATCGGAAGCTGGTAAACCAGCGGTTTCCCCAATACCATCATCCGTTCTGGATTTTTTTAATTTTTGGATTAACGAATAGTGTAGTCTTTATCTAAGCAGCACAGTGGAGCTATCTGGTCGGATTGCTGTAGCATGCGGCGAGAGCCTAAAGTGCCTTGTGTACATGACAACACTTCATCCGATGTGTCCCCCACGAGAAAAGGTCTAGTTCCCAGGTAGTGACCTATCCGTCAAGCTTTACTCCTCGCTAGAGGGACCCTCATGTGGCATAGACTAATCTAGTTGTTTGGTAGCATTTGGCCAATTTACGGTCAGGCCCGATCGTGTCTCAGTTGCCTATGCCGCTCAGTGGACTGCTTTTGCGACCGGTTTTTGACATGAATCTACTGTCTAGCTTGGGATATCTGGATATACGGGTGCACAATATACTTGATGTTTAATGGCCTGACTACGGACGGTTGATCCAGAATGGAGGTGAACATGTGGGCGCAAAGTTACTCGTTCAGTCTTTATCGGCCACCATTGATGTCACGCCGTTATTAAACGTGCCCGTTTTATTCCTTTGCTATTTATTTTAGTTGGTAAACATTGATTCCCGTGACTATTTTGTAATGCTACCTCTTTCGTTTGTAGTGATTGATAAAATTTCGCGATGGTTTCTCACCATCTTGTTCAGGCCGGATTATTCAAAAAATTAAAAATAAATCTATGCTAAATCTTCATTCTCAAGAAGTCAAACCGTGTAATTGTGTTGTCTGTAGGACACTTTCCCGATGGCGTTGTTGCATCGATCAAATCACCCTCCAGCAACTGCTCAAACATCGTTAGGGCTTTCAGAGACCGAGGATCATTGTGTTTTCAGACATCCGAGGTGTCTTCGACCTTGTCAGTGGGACTGCACTATGAAACACTTTGCTGAAAAATAGTTTACTTGAGAAGTATATGTAGGTCCCAAAAGAGTTGTCTTCATAAGTCAAGTCGAGTTAGAGGCTATGACCAGATCTAACCAACTTTCATCGTCTCCAGCTTAGTTCTACAAGGCTGCCCCATATCTCCATTTCTTTTCAACTTTACAGTTTTGATAGCATCGTCTGACCTATCAAACGGTTGAACAGTGGTTCATTTGTAGTATGCGATGACGTTGCATTGCTGAGTGACGACGCACAGGCAATTTAGCACATTCTGAACCGCTTAGCGGTATGCACTTTGCGACTCCAAGTCGTAAAGTTTTTTTTCCAAAGACCGGCTGGATCCTTTGCCTGCAATCACCCTATGTGATTAGTTTGGTGCACTCGATAGCTTTATGTATCTCAGGCTTGATTACAACTGGAATGAGGTGAATGAGGTCACATCACGAATGATAAAAGCCGGAGCAGCTTTCACCGACAGTATCTGTGGCGCCGCTATGAAACTTTCATCTAAGGGGCGGGTGTACAACGCCCTAGTTCGTAGTGCTTTGTTTTATAGCTGAGAGACCTGGACACTTCGTCCAGTACGCTAGATAACCGTTATCTTTGAAACACTGCTCACACCTGGTGGAAACTTCGGCTAGGTAAAGACGAGGTTATGTACTATAAATATTGGTAGCTTCATCCTCTGGTTGATGCAGATATACGTGGTAGAAATGGATATACACCTTGATAAATCAATGTTTTGTACCGTATTCTTAAATGTGTATCCCTACTGCATATATATGACTATTATGGAGACGACGAAGGTACCAAAAACTAGCTGGTTCGTTTTCGTTTCCTCTATTCTATAGTCGGTATTTATTAGCAGGGTTTATTTTGCCGAACCGATTCAGTTAGCAGGCTTTGAAAACCTCCACGCACACCTACCCGACCACATTACGTCTGATTAGCAGCGAGTTCGCGACTACCTCGTGTCCGCGTGCACGCACAGGTACAGACAGACACGTCTACATTTCCAAACTCGATGATTGCTGCTGCTTCTACGTGTGTTTGTGTCTCTTTGAAGTTCGTAAACGGACAGCCAGCATGTCCGTTCGAACGGGGTATTTGGATCCCAGCCAGTAGCTACCGACATGACCCGAATGAGTGGACGGACAGACAAGTGGAAATGCTGTAAATGTTTGCCCGTGTGGACACTAGTTTGCAACCGTTGAAATTGTATTGCTCTTGGGTGCCAGCAAGGCGCATCTCACCGTTATAACATCCTTGAGATTTACTTTTGTATTTAGTATGTTATAGTACTTCCAAAAGTCAGCTCAAATGTCTTTTGTAATTGCTTTAAACTGTGAGTGTTGTCAGTTTTTTCGCTGTTAGGTATGCCGATGATGCTTATCGGTTTACAATAAGTTTAAAAGAAACATACTGGGTTGTGAATGTTTTCGTTTTTCCCCCTTGTGCTCGTGAAATGTTTCTTGTTGATGGATTTTGTGACGGTATCCAATAAACTTTGTCCTTAGGTCATCCAGTTTCAAAAGGCCACCTTTCATTTACCACATCTGTTAGTCGCAATCAAGCGGATAGCTTAATCAATCCTCGTAATGTATTTTAAAAAGTGTGAGATGTGTACTGTACTGGCCTAAAGAGAAGTACCAAAGAGACAGATCTGTGTTCGCCACGTTGTCTTCTAAATTTATCGGTGCTGACGAGACAATACTTACAACTGGGTTTACACGGGTTATTTTGGCGGTAGACAGTAATCCGCTGTCGTCCGGCTCGCTACCACACCGGACCTTGTGGGATCTTATGTGGTTCTCCACTCCAAGTCTCGGGGTCTGATTACCAGTTGTCCCTAATAATGCAGTAGGCCGTTGTGTCTGTGGTTTATACCCCTTCCACTGTACTCGTGCGAAAGCATGTAATAAAATAAGTGGTAGGCCAGAAACTTTCTCAATTTTTGTTGATAAGGTGTCCTACAGCTTCACGTTCTGTTCCGTACATTATGTGAACTAATACCGACTAGTCTCAGATTATACCACGTTTGGTGATATAAAGCTAGCATGGTACGAGTTCTCATAAGTAGTCGAGGTGGATAGGGAGACAAATGTTCGACAAGGAGATGAAATCACAGCAGTCCAGTTTCTTAAAGAAGCACATTTGTATCAAGGGGATCTATAACAATAGAAAAGTTTTGCGGGTTAATGAAGGGTTTTCGAGTTTATTAGCCATTTCAAACGAATGTTTTGCATAATGAGCTGTCAGAAGTGAATGGATTTGATCTAAAATATACAGCAAACGTCAGGCGATTTTTTGGTAAGATGAATTCTGCGTGCACGAAATTGGTCCTAGTGGGATACCGGCTTTGTTGATTTTCGGTTTTTCCATTCCGCTCGGTTCGAGGTCTTTGCACTGAGTTTCTGCGATGTAACCGTACGGCAACGAAATCTGTAGCTTTTTGGGGTTGAAACTATGGGAAATCGGGGGAGAGCTTCGGAATGCTTCAACAATGAGGAGTGAGGAAGTTGTTTAAACAGAGCTCAGTGATTCTTTATCTTATCTCATGCTTGTGTATGAGTTCAGTGGAGAGGCATACTCCATATCCTCAAAGACAAACTGTGCTAATACTGATAACCAGCAACCTGGCCCTGAGACGGAGTGGAAAGTCACTAAAGATCAAAATAAGTCAGGTGTGGTAACGGCAATGATTCTACACTTGTGGTGTGAAATTTAGCATGAACTTATATCGAATGAGTGCTGTTAGAGTTTCATCTTGGAGTCAGTCGATAAACTAACTCGTGCTCGCATTTCCTGCAGCAGTATGTGATGAAACCCGCTTGATGGTCGATGGATAAAGTGGGGACTATGCTGTGCTCAGAGAGAAAAGAGAGTGTCTACCTTTTTTCTGACTAGAACTCAAGAGGTTATGTTACCAGTTAACTGAAGGCGATGGAAAATTTAAATAACAGATGGTTAACCGAGGTGGTATTTTCATTTTCTAAAAAGTCGATCAATTATGTCCATCTTTCACTGTCAAGTGTAGAACCGATGCATTTATTCATTCTGTTTACTCTTTTACTCAGTAATGAACACGTCATATGTCAAGATACGGAATGGTCTTTTTCCTTTTTAGTTAATATGCAACAAAATACAGCAACTAAGGAAGGGGGCCGGGGTCATGGAGAGAGGCTACCAAAGGGGGAAGTGACCGGTGGTGGTGGGGATCAAACCCGGTTCGTTATTGTCCAAGGTACACGATCTTAACCGTTTGACCACCGCCGGTCTAGTGACAGTATGGTTTGTCTGATTTTGTCTAGATCACAAAATTTGTTGGCCGCGGCGTGATTTGAATCTACGCATTGACGCGCTTTGCTTCGGCATGCACTTTGCACTTTCAAAGTGCAAGGTGATGTTACAAGACTGAGCGTTAACCGTTCCGAGCTTGATGCTCGATGGGGAGGTGCTGGCAGTTGTCGACCACTTCACCTGCCTCGGCAGCAGCGTGACGACGGATGGGAGCACAGTAGTAGAGGTGAGTACGCGGATATCCAAGGCTCGAGCGGCGTACGCTGGACTGAAGCACTTGTGGTATCGATCTGATATTTCATTGAATTTGAAAGGTCGTGTATACTGTGCCGCAGTGCGTTCAGTTTTGTTGTATGGTTGCGAGACTTGGAGTCTGTGTGTGGAAGATATTCGTCGTCTTGAGGTTTTTGACCACCGATGTTTACGTAGTATCGCTAGGATTGGGTGGATTAGCCGAGTAAGCAACAATGAGGTCAGAAGTCGAGCATTGGGTACTAATTCGGAGAACGTTTTGTCACAGTGTATCCAATTTAGTAGACTTCGTTGGTTGGGACACGTGTTACTTATGTCAAACACACGGCTACCTTACCGTGTCCTATGCTCCGCCCCTCCTAGGGAGTGGAAGAAACCACGTGGAGGTCAACAGATGACGTGGCAGTGAGGAATGAGAAAATGTACAGCAAACTTAGGAAAAGTAGGTGCTTCACGTCTTCGTGGTTGGGGTCCAAAAGATCCCTCAACCAGTTGGCTGGAGACAGTGAAGGATATGGCTGCGAACCGCGAACAGTGGCGATCGTGTTGTCACTTTCTGTCGAATCAGAATGACTGATCGATGTGCATTTGTACAGTTAGACTGTGTATTCCGTATGTTGGCTACTGTGGCATTCTTTTCTTTTCCCACCCATGTAGGTCCACTCTCTGTCCATCTTGTATATTCATACTTTCTAATTCAGCGTGCAACATGGTGAGAAAGACAGTGGTCAGTGGGGCTTGCCATACTGTTTAACGCTGTACGATGATGATGATGATGATATATATATATATATATATATATATATATATATATATATATATATATATATATATATGCCAGTTCGGAGAAACTATCCGTAGAATTGTAATGCGCTTCTCAGTATAAGGGAATGCAAAATAAAATGTACGAACAAAGTTCCGAGTGAAAAATCTACGAAAATATGGAAGACTGAAGTCTAAAATGCAATGTATTACAACAAAAGCACTAGATTAGGAACAAGAGAAATACAGATCTTACCGAGCGAGTGTTATTACATTCTACGTGCATAATTTTTGCGGTCTCAAAAATATCACAAACATTAAATCACTTATTAGTCAACTGATTGGGATTTTTTTGCGCGTCTGATTGTTACTATCATAATTTTCACCAACTGCTCTTTTCTTCTTAATATTTATTTTATGTAACAAGTCTTGGCATGAAGAATTACCACCACACATTCACTACCGTGTCGTTTGTTGCTGCTCTTCAACCCGTTCCGCTTTGGTGATTTCACCTTGTTGAGATTAGCTCACACAAAAATCACTCAACTTCCGAATAAAACCAAAACGGGTGTGACACTTCTTTTTCCGTTCATCTCATTCTATTCTGCGTTTAAACGAAGAGACGTCAGGCAGTCTTCTCGAAGCGAAAAATGAAAACGCTGTTATATCTGAGACAACAATCGATGACGGTATTTTAATGATTGATTCCGGAAAGTCACAGTTGTCAACCAATTCAATCACCAGCTGATTGCCTTCATTAGAAATAGTTCTGTTAACTTATTATTTCATGGTGGTTAAACACAAGAATAGAAAACATTTGCACATGCAGTTTCGACGGATAGGTGACATAGAAACGAAACCCATTTCCGATGAATGAGTCGGACAAAGAATAAAACTAAATTGTTAACGAGTGAATGGAATTAAGTCATTAGGAGCATATCAAAACATCTCAAAAAATCAGTATGAATCAATAACTCCATAGTCAGGTGTTTTGATAGTAATTGATACTTTGTGCCGAGTAAAGCTGAAGATCATAAACCAACGCATAGAGAAAGGAATCAGCAGAATCAGGAAACGTAAGAAAGCTGTTCGGCCAAAAAGCATAGTTGCAACATTTATTCAAATCGCACAATGATTAAAACCCCCAGGACGATGGACTCAATAGACATCAGTCAGGAAAGTGAACACGGGCAATAACAAAATTTTAACAGTACGTGGCTGCCACCTACTCCATCACTACTACATTTGACTTGCTGAGACTCTGTGGGATTTACCAAAAGCCAAATGCGCTTCCTGCCTACGTGATCACGCTTAATGTTATACTCGACCTTGACGGAAGCAATCACTGCACCGGTTCCGATGGATTGGACACGTTTCACATGTGTCAACCCATCGTCCACCATTCCATGGGTTATTTGTGCTTGGCTGGAAGAAGTGACTTGGTGGTCAGGTCACGACTTGGCGTAGATGTATGAAGAAACTAGCATCAACACTGGCTTCGGCCGATATCTCCCGCTTTCTTCGTTGGGG
This sequence comes from Fasciola hepatica, assembly GCA_948099385.1. NCBI lineage: Eukaryota > Metazoa > Platyhelminthes > Trematoda > Plagiorchiida > Fasciolidae > Fasciola > Fasciola hepatica. The sequence continues at coordinate 4,115,491 of CANUEZ040000008.1, read as the reverse complement.
CTCAAGGGAGGAGTACTGTCGTTGGTTAGAGACGTTGAGGGATATGACTCAGAGGCGGCCGCGGGACCTTCTTTCTGTCACGGTGCTCATTAAACTCGCGTACGAGAAGAGAACCATGTGCGGGCTGGTTGTCATCCTGGAAGACCGCTTTAGTAATTGAGCTCAACAGTGACAAAATGTGTCAGGTCAGGACTTCTCAGTGAACTTGACCATTGGTGATGCTATCCAGATTTACCAGCTCGCTCCGACCTTCCCACCAGATGGCTCCCCAGACAGGCACTGAACATCGATTGTGCTGCATTGTTACTGCCATCATACCACTTCTATTGGTTTCAGGGATTTTTTTCCAAGCACGCCTTCGACGACCATATTTGAGTAACAAAAATATTGACTCTGCGACCCAAATGATGGATTTCCGCTGGTGAATCGATCGAACCATCTTCTCATTGACGGTCTTAAAAGACCAAAATACTTGGTAATCTTGTGGCGTGAATTCCTTGATTCCTACCTTCTGATTGCATGCCAAATGGCCTTCACTTTGTGAGTATCGCTTGAACCCGAAAAGCAAACAGACTCGTTGGCTGTCAGACTGGAAAGTGCAAATAAGTGTGCGTCTGACCTTCACAACGAATCTCATGCAACGGTAGACTGTATGACGTAAAAAAACAACCTTGTTGGGCTTGTTTGAAATGAACCTAGTTGACGATGGAACCTGAGGACCATAGTTTATTTAGTTTAGTTTAGTTTTTGGCAGACAAGGTGTGTAGTGGTCTGTGATTCAGTGGTTCAGTGACTCGTATAGGACGAAAGCTGAATCACTAGTCAAAGAACGCGGAGTCGGTAATCTGTGTACTAATACTGAGTCAATCAAACATAGGCGTACATGGCTCAAATTACCGGCAATCCAGCCACAACGTGCAGATCACCCAGGAGATTTATCCGTCCAATGACGTATCAAGCGCACGCAGGCTGGATCGAAGCCATAGTCGCATGATAGACAAGGGCCCGATAACAGTGAGTTGGGCTATGAAATGTGATCAATCTCGATCCGTGTTTAACACGGCTGTGCCAGTGTTCCAGTCACGGGATGCTGGGTTGGGGGAACGGGGGGGGGGGGGGGGGGGGAGGGGAGAAAAGGAGAGCAGTAACGGCACAGACAAACGAACAACGCGAAGGGTCATCAGACAAGCGACGTGTATGACTATGAGTGTACAAACAATAACAGCAGTAGAGTGCGCACGGAGATCATTGGGTCAATGGGGGACACAACGGAAATAAATGTTGCGTAAACAAGAGCATCGGTTGGAAAACTAGAGTTCATTAGCGAGCATTGTAATAAAATGAGGCCAACAAATTGGGCCGAACACAGATTCGGGCAAGATAACAGCCTGTAAATATCCAGCACAATAAGAGTAGGCAAGCAGATTGGCACACGGGAGTGGAGAGTGGTCGGATGCGAGTCATGACGAGGTGATGAGATTTTAGGTCGGTGGAGACAACCCGTTGAGTATGGCATCCCATAGTTGGTGGAAAATACATGATGGAGAGCGCAGGCAAGCGAAACCAGTGTGCGAGAATTTCAGCATGTCAGTCGGAAACGAATACAGTCCACGTGCCTCCAGAAGCTTGATACTTTTATATTTTTACAATGCAGACAATAGAGTCGTTGGTAATGTCTCTTGAAATCAATTTTTATTCATTTTGGATAAGAAACATGAAAATTCTCTGTGCAAATTATGTTACTGTTTTGATAATTTTGTATTTGTTTGACTTACGGTGTTATTCAATGTAGGTTATGATATACCTATCACAGCAAATTTGATTTGTTGTATTCACGCGTGTTCATGCATTGCGAGTTTTTCGTACCTTTCGGATGGGTGTTCTAACATGCGCCTGTTTGTAGGCTGCTGATGTTTCACATTCATTCCCGATTTGTTTGTAAGTCTCTAGTCGGGTGTCAAGTTGTCAGTAGGTTTGTTCTGATGCACTGAATAACAGGAACCCAGTGTTTTCAGCTGCTCGGTTGTCAATGATTGTGAATTGGGTGTTGTGTGACGTGGTCCACTCTCTATGCTGAGAATTGGAAAACGTAGTCCGATTGATTTGCAAATCCAAGTTGCTTGCGTCTTTTCATTTACATTAACACGTACTTTGGTGCGCATTTTGCCACAGTGATATTCGCCGTGCGTGTGTGAGTGTGTTTATTCAACCAGGACAACTTCGAAACTGGGCAGTATGTAAATGGTGAAAGTTGCGCCGTAGTTGGTGACGCTATTTGCATGCGCGTTTGACTTTTTCAGCATCGCATGCAAAACATGTTTACATGCGTTCTGTCTAGGATAACAATATGGGTCGTCTATATATGGCTGTCGCATACTGCTTGGCATTGTAATATGATGTAACCGCGACTAAATAATAGTCTGTGCCACATATCTGTGCTTCTGAAAATCTCCGTAGCTCGCTTTAATGTTGTTATCCATGGACATAGTATCAGCTGCACTTAGAAATCGACAGACGATTCACTGTGGTTCAACAATGCTTTTGTAGCGCAAGTCACTGACTCGTTATGTAGGAATTTTAACCCAACTACCTTAAATCAGTTCTAGTGGAAAACTATCTTGCAATCACCTGACGCATTAACACGCTGGGCACATGTGAGACCTCATGATTCCTGATATCACGTATGAGATTTACGATTGCTGGCTATCATCAAAAGTGCAAGGGCTCTTGAATTTGAAATCTACCGGTCTCAGTACGAATTGAGTGTAAAGTTTTCAAGTCCCGGCTCCTATCTCATACATGATTTTCTAAGATACTGGTTATTTGACCACGAATTGTGCTCACATTTTTGCGGGCTTCTCCTACCTGCTTCTGTTTTGATGTACAGCGTTCTCACCTCCTCATACTCTCCATTCGTGTTAAGCAGTATGGAAGGACGTTTTATTAATAATTTACTACGAAACCTTTCCCAGTTTTGTTGCTTAGCGGATTTTTGCTCTATTTAATAGGTAGTCGATGAATAATACGGCGGATGATGACAATCTTCAGTAACGACAGCAACCTGTTAATCACCTTTTAAACTATACTATTCATTAGTGGTACGCAGACAGCAACCCACTGTCGTCCTGCTCGTTAACCCACCTGACCTGTTGGGACTTTATATGGTTTCCCATCGGTCCAAGCCTCAGGGTCTGGTTGCCTGCTATCCCTAACAGTGCAGTAGGCATTTGAGGCTGAGGGAAGACCCTTACCACTGCACTCATGCCCAAGCATATGGTAAAGAAACGCATTCGTATAGGCCTAGGCTATGATCCAATTGAGTTGTAATCAGTTGAGTCACTAACGGCCATGTTTTGTGCTTGTTTATATCTGGTGTGAAGAATATTCTTTCTTCCGGGGATCAATTTTCCTAAATTCACTCGTCGGTTAGGTCCGGACATGACTATAAGGCGTTCTTGAAGGGTGATCTGACTGTTAATGAAAACAGACTTCGTGGGCACATATTTTTCGGTTGTCGGAAGAAATCTTAATCAAGTCCGTTTTATATCTGACCATAACCCGATTGTGTGTTGAGGCAGAAGTTTAAAGTGGTCGTAGCGTTCTTCATGATCTGTTTAATAATCAGGTTAAGTCAGACAAACTGTTAATGATAGAAGAAAAACATGGCGTAGATGAACTGCTTTCTCAATGACACGCATGTCCACGAGATACAGTAAAACACAGTCGTAGTTTTCCCCCCTCCAGATCAACTCAACACTCATGAATTCTCTTTTATTATTTTAGCTTGTTCACAGCCTCTGGTTATTTCATATCTCTAAGCTAGTGGAATGTTTGGATACAGTATTCTTCATTCTATCCGGGAAGTTGCGTCTGGTCACCTGGCTTCATGTCTACCATCACTCAACGATGATTCCATACACGTGGGTTTTGGCTAAGTGGATTCCTGGTGGACAAGCATTCAATCTGGTGCTGACCAATGGCAGTGTTCATGTGGTCATGTACACCTATTATGCCTTGGCTGCTCTCGGACCAGCGTGGCGGAAGTATCTCTGGTGGAAACGATATTTGACCATTCTGCAAATGGTAAGCTGTTTGGTCTTTTATTATTTCAAACAAGCAGTATTTCTTTATTCCAGTGTGTCATAGAGGTGGATTTTACTGAGAAGTTTGCCTGCGCACAAAGTTGTCAATTTACACGTCACTTCAGGTTATGCTTTTTAACGTTTTCAAGTCAAGCCGATTGCAGAACATTATAATTAACAATTTGACTTACTTTTGTTATGAGATCTCCGAAAATCACAGAAAGATCACAATCTTGTGGTTGCGAGTTTTGAAGAATACTGGGATGTTCTGAGTGTGTTCTGAGTGTATCCACTTTTACCAACTTTTTCATTCATGCAACCACTTGCTATCATTTCGGTCTTCCAGGTTATAAATTAAACCAACCGGTCAGCGCTAGTGTTCGAAGATTAAGCAGTACGAAATTCGATCGGCGCTAGTTGAGTTGATGTGTTTTGTGTAGCTCAGCCCGTGCAATCTCTAAGGTCGCAGCCGAGTGCCCTAAATTTGCTTGTGCAATCTGATTTGAAGCTGCTTTTCGGCAAGCGTAAACAATAAAGCATGAAAAGGGTTTCCAGTTTAGGTACGCCACTATCTACGACATTCGGGTACGCTGTCTTGAAAGTGGAACAGCTGTGTCGCACACCCCACCCATAAGGCCTAGCACGCTCTGCTCGGGCTTTTGCATCTCCTTTCCCATGCTATTCAATCTCCAGCTGGCTCCTGGTACGATCTACATCAGGCCAGTTTATCCGGGGCACATGCAGTACATTTGTACTGTTGAAAATCCAGCGATTCCGTTCGATTTGATGCATGACTTGATTATTCATTTGTTAGACGAAAACCAGTATTCATACCGAACCGTGTCCCACCTGTCCCGAATTTTGTTCCATGTTAGTGCACTGAACAAAACTAGGGTAACGCCCAAACAAACGGTTGAGCATTTTGTACATGCTTGATGGCTCTGAGCACTATCGAAAGCACAACTAAAAGTTGGTCCGGGGGCGGATAAAACAGCTGACCTCTTTTGAAACAATGCCCAACTGTGGCTAGTAGCTCTAACTGGGAAACGGACATGGTTGCCCAAAGTTTTGCCGTGTTTTTTTAGGCAGCGCGTCGATACAGAAAGTAAAAAAATATTTCTGTTCCATTTGTAGCCATATGCTATGCTAGGGATTTTCCCTCGGAAACACAGTACTTCTTGTTCTCTCAGTTTCAATGGTAAACCGGTTGGATTCACTCTGGATAAACAGTTCACTCTGCTATGGTTCTCAGTGTGGTGCTTCGACGGTATTGGTTGGGGAAACCACAGAGAGAAGAAGTGACAACACAATCAAGTCGTATGTCTGATAATCTTCATCCAATTATTCGACGATCATTTCGCTGTCCCTGGTATTTTGGAGTGTGTAGATGTCCTTTACCATTTGGCCGTTTAAACGCAATATATACTTGTTTAATGACCGCTCTTATTTGATTTATCCGAATGCGCATTCTAGGTAACATTTTTCTCAGTTTTGGTTGCTGTTCACAGTCAAAACTAATGCCTTATTTGAAAAGTAATTCTAGAGACGTAGTAGTGTACAATTCGTGTACTAGGTAGTTTTTTCGTTTCAAGAATATGATTTCTCCCATAGTTTGCGATCCTTAGGTGTTGTGTAGTTTTTTTTGCATTTCCCCACTGCTAAATACAAAAATAGGATATAATTTTTATTTTTCTGGATCATCACACTATCTTGACGTTGTAATAAATCATGCTGACGGAAAACGAGAGTTGTGATAAATGGTGAAGTTACTGAGTAGTGGCTCAAGTATGTCACATCGAACACTGACTTCAAAATAAGCATTTCGCTCCAATTCAGACAACCATTAACCATGCACTGGATGCGGTGGCGGCAACCTCATAAGAAAATGGTAAAGAAAAAAGACTAAGAATATAAAGGGGGTAATAGGAGGATGGCAGGTGTTAATATCAAGTCGATGAAGGGAGTTTGTGGATACAATGACTGCATTGATCGCGACACCTAGCCATATCCTCCGGTGTATCTAACCATTGAGTTTAAGAGTATGTTAGACGCCGTGCAAGAAACCTTACATGACCTAACATGACGAAGTCCATTTGTCAGGCTTTTTATACCTTTCCTCCACGTCATGGGCTGGCCTCCCTTATTCATCTTCCAAGCATTACCCGCCTCAGCGAACATTGTGCACCGAGGAATCCTGTCAGGGGACATGTGCAACACGCCACCTTACCCTGGCGAGCGTAAAAGTTCCATCTAATGATTTGGTTCGTGAATCTAAGACTCTGGCGGACCTCAGCATTGTCGGTGAGATGTCCCCATCAGATTAAATCAATGCTGCGAAGACATCGGTGTTCAAATGCCGACAATCTTCGTGCATATTCCACCCGCAGAAGCCATGTTTCTGAACCGTACAGAGGAACTGGCTTGATTGTTGCAGAAACAAGCATTTAGATTTAGTCTATAATAAGCTTTCCGTGCGAGGTAGAAACTGAAACCAAGGTACAAGTGCGGGGTTATTGGTTGAGAAGACCGAACCGAACCGAGCTGGACTGATTCATTTATTGGGATACTATTTATTTTCCTAATCTTTACACCGAATAAGTAACGTTCGGATGGTTTTGTTTCCGACTTTCCTGCGATAGGATTAACTTTCATTTATTTGAAACTCCTCTTATCTTTGATCAATTTGTGAAAAGCAGCCAACCAGCTTGTTCTGATGACAAACGTTAATAATTCATTACAAGCATCACCATCCGGACTTCAGCGAAGTGCGGTATCTTTCATCCTTCAAAGAAGAGTTACTAAGAACACTAGAAAAGCGTTGGTGACATTGTGAAGGCACAACCTTCAGTCTTATAAAAGTTGTTCCTCCGAACAAAGGCAAATTCTTGTTGTTAGAATGCGAGCTAGCGGGAAGACGAAGTGAATTCGGGTCTTATTGTGTGGCTGACAAGAAAGTGTAAGTGACTGAATTTCGAAGAAGAACCAGCTTGAGTTTGTTCAATAGCTGATATATCGGCTTCTTTGAAACACAATGAGTACCAGCTCGATCGGATTAAAGAATGATATTTTGTGAGGAAATACCGAACAGCATGTCCGGTTGTTAGCAGTGCTTCACCCGCCCGTCGATGAACAAGAGCGTTGTCGAACAGACATACAATATCAGGGTTTGGTTGTTCAGTTGATAATTTCGATGATCACTTTTCCGGAAGGCTGTCGAGAATCTCAGTGTTAGTTTTTGAGTGGTATTCATAATACAGCATACCCGTCACAGAACAACAAGCAACAACGTTGTGGTTTGCACCTTTGTTTGATGGGTAAGTCCTGATACACGGTTTGCCCCTTATTGTTCATCCACATGTCCGCGAGCAATTCTAATTGGTTTCATCTGTATAAAAACGTAAGACAGAGCTACGGCGCTCCTGTAATCGCATCGCTTATTTGGCATGTCTCTCTTTGACATCAGTCCTGTTTCGCTCGATCGGATGAATGCATGATTTCTTCGTGATGTGAGCATGACCATCGAGAAGACGATCAATGAAAGATAAACTAATCGATAAATTCGGATGTATCGATTCCCTCTCTTTCTTCATCCCATTTAAAATAATTGTAGGATTCTCCTCTACCAGTGAACACAGTTCCATTGCGAATTCATCGAAAAATTTACATTTTGCGAATCCTCTCTTAAAGCTAGATTCTGTGTCCCATTTGGTGATGGGTCTGCAGGTTTTTGTATTAACTCCAAGATGTTCGCATAAGTCGATTATCTCAATTTCCTCCAATCGAAATTCTGCGGATGTTGAAGAACTCCCTCAGTTGGTGATTGAAATCAAGTCTGCATTACGCACGCAGCCGTTCACGTGACTCCCACAAGGCCACCAAGTCCCGTAGCTAGGATCAAAAATCACGTGATATGACCCTGCGCGGTGCTGGTGTGCCGGAAAGGTTTGGGTATTGTTCCCTAGACTGTGGTCGCTAAACAACCACCAGTGGCCGCTGAACGTTCGCCAGATGCTACTAGATGATTGTCGGTGGCTACTGCACAGCCACCAATGGCTGCTAAACGACATGAAAACCTGTAGCTACCATCGACTTATGAGGTCGTTCGAAGATCAACATGAGACAAATCTTTTAATGTTCGAACCACGACAAAGCACGATGTGCTATTCTTCAGCCCAGAAGAGTAAATGGGGGAAACGGTATTAGAATGCATGGTGCCTTACCAGTTTACCACAAGGTTTCCTTATTCCGTAGCCATCGTTCATCTGAGTCACCGGAATCTGGTTGCATCGAAAACTGCGGAAAGTTCTGTCTGAAAGCCGAATCGTCACTCACCGTTCGAAAGCCGTTTTACGGTATGAGAAGCTTCATTTTCAGTGTCACCGTGCGGAAAACGTGAACGGGAGTGGACACGTACCAAAGTGTGCTTAGAGTCACTAGGCGTGGACAACAAGAATAAGCGGAAGCGTCGACTGATTCACGCCATTGGTAGCCAGCAGCTGTGAAAGAGAGGAGAAATACTTGGTGAATGGATATCGCTTATTATATCCGAGGTTGACACTTCCCTCGGGTAGCTTACGATCTGCACGAGATGATCACCGTTAATAGTTCGACTTGCTAAAATAATAAACTAGCCTACCCCGTACCTTCCTATCATTGAAAAATTTAAATTGTGTTTAAATTTCCAGCTATAACCATACTGTCCTTCGGACGTCCGCCGCAAAGCATATAGAGTAAATCCCAGTAAAATTGCTCTTTGATATTTTGGAAGCTACAGTCTGTGAGTGTAAACACAGAAACAGTGATTAGATATGGAAGCTTCAGTGTAGTACTTTTGACTTGCACAGGGCCATCCAGCCGAATTACCTGCAAACGGCTGCTGACTGGGATCCGGTCTAGCTGTGCCCAATGAACTCTCAAACTGATAATGTTCCTGTAACTTGTCTGACCACTAACACTGGACACCGAGTGATACGGTACACAAGGCCGAGAAACAAGTGTAGTTTTCAAATTAAGGGCATGTGTTTGCCTTACAGAGGCAGATTAAATTCATTTTAAAGACAATTAGTTCTAGCTAGGAGACACTTTGTTGTTATATCCGAAAGAACGCGTAAACGCGAACGGACTGACGCATCGTCGACGAAGTCCTACTCTCGTGTGCAGACTGCATATCAACTTCTGTCCAGAATCCAGGCCAAGGCTTGAGCCAATAGAATCGCGAACGGCTGGGCATTAAATCGATGGCACGGATCGATGAGACAAGGAAGGATTCCCGTTAAACGGTGGTTGGCCTTTTGACCAATCAATCAAAAGGGACGTTAGTGGATGCCACTTTGGACCAATGCCCATGATTTCTCCGTTCAAATTTGATAGATATAAATCGCCGGTCCGCACTTCTGGTATGCTCTATTTTATATCGTTTCCGTCCATGTTGTAGTGGAAAATAACGATCGGCTCCAACACAGGGTAAATGTTTGTGTAAACCGAAGAAACGTGAAATCCCCGACGGGAAGGTTTTGCAAAACTTACCTTTCTCTGTTTGGTCATATTTCCATATTTTATTTCCAAATTGTTTTTTTTATGTCTCTCCGCAGTTACACTAGTCTTGTTTCTCGTTTCTTTCAGAAATGGTCTTCTTGGGATCCGAGTGTTTTTTTATTTTTGTTATCGTTCTTGCCATTGGTATTGTTGTTTGTTCCGTCTCGATAAGCCCGAATCCCAATCTTATACGCCTATCATCAATAATGTTTGATTCGGGAAGATAATCAGTCATCAGAGGTGGTGGAAGTAGATTGTTACAAAATCACCACGCTGGTTAATACATTATTTGATCTTCAGGTAGTGGCTATGCTCACACGTCTACTTAACGTGTGACAATAACACACGGTCTAAGTTATCGAAGTCTTCTGTTTGTATCTCTGGTCTCAAAGAAAATTATGTGCAGCATCACCTATTTTCGAGTTCCAAGAACTTCAGCTGCTGTGGTTTGCCTGTGATTTTCCGCTTGTTTGAGAGGGTAAGAGTAGCATAAACTCATTTATATCAGTTCATCTGTATCTTCAGCAATCTTTTACTTCTCCATTGAACAATCAGAGTAGACTGCAAGACTGAATCCATAGTTTGATCCTCAATTCATTTTTATCGCAAGATATGTGTTCTTCTGCCTAAGCATTATTACTGATCAGTTTTAGACCGATAATATACGGGCTAGTTTTTGTTTTTCAGTTAAGGTCAGAGAAAATTACATTTCAGTGTAGGTCATAACAATGCGGCCTAGTTCCGATTTGTGGCATGAGTCATCAATCGTATCTAACCAGATTTCGCTTCACCTGTCGTCTGACACATTAGATTAGCACACCCCAGATGTGTGCTTTTTGCAGTTCTGTGTAACACGCGTGGAAAATATCGATGCAATGCCTATTGACTCGGTACAAAACAAGCTTTCTTTTCATGTGCATCTAAATCAGAGTTTGCAACAGTTACAATTTGGCAGCCAGTCCCATTGTGGAATAAAATTGTCCGCTACGATTGTTTAACTTGACAAAAGAGCTGAGTTACAGTGAAGTAAGTGAGCTGATAAAAGTTATAAGTACCCCAAAGACTGTCTCAGCATTCTCGAAACTTGTTGATGAAATCGGGCTTGGCCGTTCGGTTTTGATTTTCCTTGATTAAAGGGGAAACGATAAATCGAGCTGCATGAGTGGGATAGTAGTGTTAATGTGAAAAATCAGTGTTTTTACCGTCCACGGGACAGTTTTTCGTTTAAATCACATGCCCTAATAAATTTTGATGGCTGTCAGTGTCAGCACAAAAGGTTCTTTTGCAGCTGCATTGTTCTTCCGTCATTGCGCATAGATGCAATGAAAAGGCCTCGCATGTTTAGCTGTCAGGGGCAACTGGCAAGTTGCAGAGGAGAACCCAGCAGGAGAGCGCCAGCAGTGTGTGGTGCGGAGCCGGGCAACAGTTGATTGCTGTCTACCGCTGATGTGATCGGTGATGGCATGGTTCGCAAGCCGTGCTTTAGAGTTGCCAATTGGTTATCAATGAATAGGTCATTTTGGACGATATTTACACGGATCCTCCAGTAGCATCCAAACAATTTTAATGTTGATGTAAATAATAATACATGTACAGAACACATTGGCAAACTAGCTCGTTTTTAGTGACTCATACTCATGCCACTGTAGCACGGTATATTACGACAAGTTAGGTGAATGAACCAGTTAGACAAATAGATGGATGAGATAATTCAGGACCGGATGTGATTGTTTCAAACGTGTTATGTCAGTTTTCATCCGATCTGTGGGCTGTTGTATGGTAGGGGAAGGTGGGGTAATGGAGCTTAAATTCACTAATTGTTTTTGAGCACACAGGGAAATTGTGGAGGCGGATAGCCTCAGCAGTAGCTAGGATGCGACATTTGTTCATTTCCTTAACTTTCTTTATATTATGTCTTTTCTATCGTAATCGTGGAAATAATAGGTATTATATTGTTTTCCGTAGAAAACTCCTTTGTTCGCCAATGATACAGAGGAAGAATGAGTGTCTGGCTTGGAGATGTAATCACTGAAACTCACTCTCTAAGGTAACTGCTTTTTACTGTCTCCGTTAGCTCAAACATTTTATGTGCCTGATCAGGGCGGATCATATCAGGCAAATTTGTGTTTTCTGGACGTGAACGGAAGAAGCGTCACAGATTTTGTGATATCGGCTTTTTGCCTGTTGTCGTTTATCAAAATACGGGACAGCATAGCCTACACGAATTTGTGTGCTACGTCATATGCTCGTAGTAATGGAATGGTCACGTGTTTTTATTCACATATTTTGAGCCTGTTTTATCACCAGCATTCAGCTTTGGTAGATGATAGTCTGGTCTTGTTTTTCAAGCTACCATGTCTATTGGGAATTCATGTAGTTCCGCGCTCAAGGTCAAATTGCAATGGGTTCTTGAGGTTACGAATAATAGTCTTCTCGCTGCAACTAGGACTAAGTGTCAGACAGTCATGAAAACCTCGAAGAAACAAAGCTACTAATCAGTTTTTGACGTACAAAGCCGGTTTGGTCAACCGACCAACCATAAGCCGCCACGTCACAGGAGGTTTAACTTTTCCAGCTGACCGTGCATTTGTATAGCAGTCGACACAATTGGATCAAAAGTCAACCAGTCGGGCTATCTGGTATCTGGGTAGAGTAATCGGCCCGATAAGGCGTTCGCGTGTGATTGAACATCATCATCATCATCATCATCATCATCATCGTACAGCGTTAAACACTATGGCAAGCCCCACTGACCACTGCCTTTCTCACCATGTTGCACGTTGAATTAAAAAGTATGAATATACAAGACGGACAGGGAGTGGACCTATATGGGTGGGAAAAGGAAAGAATGTCCTAGTAGCCAACACACGGAATACACAGTCTAACTGTACAAACGTACACCGATCAAACATTCTGATTCGATAGAAAGTGACAACACGATCTCCACTGTTCGCGGTTCGCAGCCATATCCTTCACTGTCTCCAGCCAACTGGTAGACGGATCTTTCGGACCCCAACCACGAAGACGTGAAGCACCTACTTTTCCTAAGTCTGCTGTACATTTTCTCATTCCTCGCTGCCACGTCATCTGTTGACCTCCACGTGGTCTCTTCCACTCCCTAGGAGGGGCGGAGAATAGGACACGGTACGGTAGCCGTGTGTTTGCCATACGTAACACGTGTCCCAACCAACGAAGTCTACTAAGTTGGATACGCTGTGACAAAACGTTCTCTGAATTAGTACCCAATACTCGCTTTCTTACCTCATCGTTGCTTACTCGGCTATTCCACCCAATCCTAGCGATACTACGTAAACATCGATGGTCGAAAACCTCAAGACGACGAATATCTTCAGCACGCAGACTCCAAGTTTCACAACCATACAACAAAACTGAACGCACAGTGGCACAGTATACACGACCTTTCAACTTCAGTGAAATATCGGATCGGCGCCACAAGTGCTTCAATCCAGCGTACGCCGCTCGAGCTTTGGATATCCGCGTACTCACCTCCACTACTGTGCTCCCATCCGTCGTCACGCAGCTACCGAGGTAGGTGAAGTGATCGACAACTGCCAGCACCTCCCCATCGAGCATCAAGCTCGGAATCGTTGACGTCCAGTCTTGTAACATCACCTTGCACTTTGAAGGTGCAAAACGCATGCCGAATGGAGCTACAGCTCTTGCGAGATTATCTAGTGCACGCTGAGCATGTTCCGTGGATTCGAACAAGCAGACAACGTCGTCTGCGTAATCTAGGTCACATAGCTTTTCACTATCTCCTAGTTCGACGCCTACATCCTGAAGATTTTGCAAAGCACTCTCCATTATTTCGTCCATGACGAAGTTAAAAAGGAATGGAGACAAAGGGCATCCCTGTCGAACACCACTGGTCGTTTCGAACCGACCGGATAGTTCACCGTAAACCCTTACGCGGCCAGAAGTATGAGAATACAATGATCTCATTAGGTTCACGAACTTCTGGGGCATACCTTTTCGATGAAGAGTACTGAAAAGCGATGTTCGATCAACTGAATCGAAGGCGCCTTTCAAGTCTAAGAAAACCATTATTGTTGGTCGGCGGTGCGTGTGACGCGTTTCAAGTAGTCGGCGAAGAGTAAAAATCTGGTCGATGCATCCTCGACCTGGGCGGAATCCAGCCTGCCGTTCGCGGACATTCCTCTCGCGAGCCGGTGTAAGACGGTGCAGCAAAATCGAAGCTAATACCTTGGCGACTATCGGGATTAAGCTAATCCCACGGTGATTACTGCAGTCATTGCGTATTCCCTTCTTGAAGATGGGAACAATCAATGACTCGCTCCATATTAACGGAATACGCTCCTCCTTCCAAATGTCACGGAGCAAGGCGGTTAGTGATTTTATCAATGCCTCACCACCCAGTTTGAAAAGAACTGGAGGAAGTTCGTCGGGACCTGCCGCTTTCCCCCGCCTTAGTAATCGAATACATGACTGTACTTCTACTTCTGATGGGGGCTCAATTGATACCACCCAAGAAGTCACAGTTGTTGACACGGGAGTAACTACACTAGCGTGCGGCCAGCTAAACTGTTCCTTGAAGTATTCGGCCCATCGGTCAAGCCTTTGCTGTTTGTTATGGATGGGTTCTCCATTCCTATTGCAAATCGTTTCACTGACCTGAGTTCGCCGTCCACCGGTGTCACGAATAAGTTTGAACAGTCTTTGACTGTTACCTGAAGCAGCTGCCACTTCCATTTCTTCGGCTTCATTGACCCACCAATTTTCGCGATCCTTCTTAAGGCTTTTCGTAACTTGTCTTTGCAGCTTTCTCCGCATCTTGTTCATCTCCTTACGGTTCGAAAGTTGACGCTTTTGCTCCATTATACTCAGCGACTCTTGCGAGATCCAGTGACTCTGATGGACAACGGATCGAGGACCACAGGCGAAACCTGCTGCAAAGTGCATCGCTTGTTTGATATGAGCCCAATGCTCATCTACATTATTGTTCTCCGTGGATCCTAGCTTATGTGCTAACTTCTGCTCATACCGGGTGCAAACGTCTGGATCACACAAACGTTGCACGGCTAATCCGGTTTGCGGTTTGCGACGATGGCCATGGAGCTGGAGAGATATTCGCAATAAAACTAAGGCATGGTCCGACTCTACGTACGTGGACCAGTAAGATCTACAGTTCTGAACAGAACTGCGCCATCGGTAGCTTACGGCAATATGGTCAATTTGACTCAAAGTACCTGTAGAGTTAGAGCGCCATGTCGCTGTGCGACGCGAGCTGTGTCGGAAATTTGTGCTAGACAAGAACAATCGATTGTCTGCACAAAATTGGAGAAGCCTATCCCCGTTACCTGTGCGCTCAGCGGGTAAAGCACAACGCCCACCTAAACAGGCTTCTGACGCACTAAGTTTGCCAACTTGTGCATTGAAGTCACCAGCTAGCACTACAATGTCGGAACCTTTACCGCTGCGAACGAGAGTGGCGAGGGCATCATAGAACTCATCTTTCTGCAAGTCTGAGCTGCAGTCCGTTGGGGCGTACGCCGAGATCACGAACAAATTGCGTTTAACACAACTGTCCTTTCGAACGCCGACTGACCCTTGGAGTCTCACAGCACATAAACGACTGTTAACAGGGATCCAGTCTAATAGGGCAGCCTCAGTCTTGTCAGTCAAGACAATTCCTACACCACGTTGACCCACAGCTCTAGCTGCTTCGTCTCCTGAGGTGCGCAGACTATACCTCGATGAGATACCAGGAGCAGTTAGCTGAATTACATTGCTCGAATCCTGGATACGCGTTTCTTTTAGGCAGCAGACATCAATCTTCAGAGAGTTCATTGAACATCCCATTCCGAGATTGTTCTCTTTGCTTCAAATATTATGACATCCAACCGCTTTACCATACTTTTGATTTACGTTGGCGGGGCTGGTGTTGCAAGCGAAGATCAATGGACAGGCAATCCACAGAACTCGAAGGACTCAACAGCAGTCATGACGGCAGATAATTGATGTGGAGATTAGGACGAGTGATGCGTACGGTAAACCAGTAAATGAGCTTCATAAGCACCCTGAATGATCGTGGTATTATCCAAGCACGGTGGAGGCGGCGTACTGACAAATTTTATCTGAATAAACCGCACGATCACTGGCCCGGGACCTCAGCATATCAAAAGTCATGATAGTCTTTGGGTAGGCGGAACTGTTCACCACCAAGGTGACTCACTGCAATGGAGCTGGAGATTTTGCACTTACTCCTGTGAATCAGCGATTTTTCTTATTCGACTATCACAGGTCCAATGCACTTGTCGGTACGATTTTGTTGCGCATACGGCTCACCAGAAATCAATAAAACGACGCGAACACCACAGAAGAGACGCGTCGCTAGTTCAACGTAAAAGGAAATCCTCGAGGCAGTTTTCCTAAATTTAACATGTAGCAGATACTGAAATCCTGTTTCCGAAGTTTCCACAGCAAGTTCCGTTTATCTAATGCTGGTATTTCCAAGCTGATATTTGCGTTGATTGTGGTATCGTGCTTTCAGAAAAGACTGTGTTAGGAACTTCAAATGCTATCCGACAATATCTTTGCCTTTATACGATATTATCATGCTTACTCTCGAGATTGCAAGTGAAATTGAATTACTTTATCTATTTATCGTTTCCTGACGCTGTGTCATAGTATGTGTTCACGGTTTTTAGGCAACCGAAAACTAACTGAATGCTGTTCACGCAATTGCTTGCCACCTTCGGCATGCTAGGGTTCTGATCTTGCGATTTGCATCACTTTCTCGCGAGTCCTAATTGCGACTGCCGTAGCTTTTGAATAACAGTCGATGATTATCCGAGTTTATCGTCACATCGAGATTCTCCCGATGAGGAACACAGAAAACGACCCCGATTGATCGCGGTCTGACCACGTAATCCACTGTTAACCGAGATCAGCCCAACTGTTTAATTATGTGATATTCTCGTGCTTGTCTTCGTTCTCCGACTGATCTGCATAGCTTTAACAGTTCGCTTTGGACACGAGATGAAGACGAACGTAGTTCGGTTTAGAACTGCGAAAAGACGAACGAAAGTAAAACATACCTCCGAAGCTCAACTGAATCAGTCATTATTGTGAAAGTCATTATTACGAATGTCATTGAGATGCAGATTAATCACAGCTCGCTTGGCACAGATTGACCTTATTCTACCCACCCGTCTATCCAGACTAATTTTAATTCTGTTTTCTATTCCTTTTGGTTCATCTGTGGTGTGCATTGTACTTTGAAATGTATAGGCGATCCTCTTTGCCATGTTCCCCTGATCATTCCTAGACTGTGCTTTTGGCGTGACCCGAAACGTCATTGCCACTTGATTGGCTCTAGTCAGACACCCATCAACCCCTTCACACGCACCACAGACACACGACGCTCATTGTTCAACGAGAGATAGAACCAAACCTCAGATGTCCCTCCTTTCATGTACGTGTCCTCTCTCTATTGACTGTTCACCCCTGATCAGTGAACTGGGGCCTGATGATAATGGGCGGCCCAACTGCTTTCTACCACTACCCCATTCGATTGTTTAACGTTTGTTGTTTCGTCTCCTAGACGCATCTCTGACCAAGAGTACCTTCACATTTTCCATGAACCCATGCGAACCTTTCATTATTGGTTACCTTTTTGCCTTTCGATCAGTTTTTCGTATCCCCGAAAAATGAAGTGTCGTTTATTAGTGTTCTTGGGTAATTTTTGTTAAATAAACACTCCGAGATTCTCGAATTGCATAGTTCATTGAGGTAATCATCTAATCTTATTCAATAATACCACGAGGTGGTCTCGATTTTCATTGTTTTAGAATCAGGACTTTACCCGTCACTCAGTCGTCTGGCTAAGACCGGGGATTGAATTGGATGGTAAAGATTTCGCGAACAAAATCAATATGATGAGAAGTACCACTGCTTTTTAGCATTACTTCACTGGTTTCCAAGCTTAACAATGCAACTGATGGTTTACTTGATTCGTTTTTGCATATCCGTTGCATGCAGAGAATAATTTGTTTGGTCAAGACAATCAGTCATTTTAGCATTTTGTTAAGTGTACATGGAAGTGGGTATTCTTCGCCAAATATCTATTTCACTTTGGTGTATTCATTCACCAAATTTTCTCACATCTTCTATGTGCACCGTACTTGTGTGTACCACAAGGTTCGGAACAGAATAGTCGTGAAGATGATCCGAGCTGTATGTTTAAATATTACATTTGTTTCTTGGGGCTCAAATCTGATGTTCACTGATCAGAAGCTTAGTCCAGTCGTAGCCGCGATAAAAGTGCAAATCGTTGGATACTGGATGAAACACATTATTTTCTTTAGGTATGTTGTTCATCGACCAGCATGTAATTTTTTTCTGTAATGAACCAAGTGCACGGTTGATTTGATCTGTGGTTGTGCCAAAGAAACGTAACAGTTTTCATTGCCGGGACGACTATCTTTTGCTTGGGAGTTCATATCTTTGAACAAATTATGCACGGCAGTCAGTTGCAGTTAGCTCGGCAAAATGCGATCGTTACTACGGCGTGACCCGTATTCTCAGTGTGTGTATGTATCGATCGATATCTCAAACAAAGTGTATGATGAACTTGTTTCTCCGTGATATGAGGTGATGAAGGAACAACCAGTTGAACAAAAGTAAAAGCTACGAGGAAAACTAGCCAGTAGCCCCTGCCTTCCGACCTGTCAACACTTTCCCGTGCATAGTGACTTTTTCAGACCATGTTGGTGTGATCATTTTAGCAGTGAACCTTAACAAGACAGCAGTACCCGTCCTCAAATACAGTTCTGGCAAGTTTATAAAACGCTAGCGCGGTCATATATTGATGAGAATGTCTATTACTTAGATTGTTGTCGAATGAAAAGCCTTCCACCTAATATAGTCAGCTATTTTTATCTCCTCATCTATTGATGAGGTTGAGTGAACGCTTGTGAAATAGTGATTTGTAATTTCGAAAGTTATGCTTAAGGTGACTTTTCGCTGTCGTTTAGTTTTGCCTACCGGCCGAATGATGCACACGAGAAGGCAGCTACTATTCGTATGTTTCTCATGGCATCATTCGTTACTTCCTTCTTGTGTTTTGTGGCAAAATATTACACAGAAACAATGAGCAGTTCGTGTCATCGCATGTAAGAAAATCAGCACTTGATAAATGATCCGACAAACTCATGTAGTGCAAAATTTCCTCCCCTGCACTGATCCTAACGCAGCAATAAGGTTTGAATCACCACTGCGGTTTTGTCAATTAGGATAGATACGAGTACACATGTTCTTCCGTGCGCCCCTATGTTCTCAGTGTTGTAACTGATTCAACTCAGCTTGACATCTACTCTGTGCCTACTTGTCACATAGTTTATTCCCAAACAGACAGCTCCCATCGTGCTCCGAATGTGTTCACTTAGACTGTTGAGTAGATAACCAGTGAAATGGTAAGTGGCTTATATTAGCATTGTTTTCTCAAACTTCCTATGAGATGCATCAGACCGTGGAAACTTGGCGTACTATCATCCGATTTAGTTCTTTATTTCCCCTCCGAGCCAGTGCATATCAGTGCGCCAAAGTGCGTTGAATTCGACCGATTGGTGTATCTGGGCAAAACCGAGTTAACAATAAATATGACGACGGTAATGATACGACAATGTAAATGTATAGAGTAGCTGACCTAAGGGTGGTGGTGCACTCACCACCGTACGATATGTAATGTGCACGGAAATAAATCGTAGTCGTCAATAGATTTTCTAGCGCTAACGCTATGCTCACCGTTCGTTGTCAGTAATATCCCCTTAGATATAATACCTGGGAGTGTTTCTGGGATGTTTACGCATTTGTTTCTCGTCTCTGCCACATTGAAATCGCAGTAACAGTTCATAATTTCTAGACTACGGTTCCCACTCGTTTTCCGATCAGTTGATGGCTTATCGTCTTTATTCATTGGGCTTCGTTTTCTGTCCCACGGAAATAGAATGTTAGTTGGGACAAGCTGTCAGAAAAAGATCTACCCGATATAGAGTTTTTTTTGCTATATATTTTTATGTTTTGCACTTTAACATCCATCTGTTCTTATTGTTGCTTTCTCATCGATTCAGTAGAAATAATCTACCAAAATGTAGTGAATGATCCCCCGGAATGCAAGTCGTCCATGTCTTCCATTCAGGTATTGTCCCATGCATTCAGTTTGTGTTTACTCTAAACATTTTCTCCCGTAGTTCTGCATGATGAATAGTTCCGTTGTCCAAATTTTGGCATCACACAAAGCCCGTGTAGACAACAGTTGCTACAAACAACCTCTACTTTTCATTTATCAGTTTTTACCTTTCATTAGGCACAAACCCATAAGAACTTTTCGAATAATCACTGAATTCTCATGACATTGGCTCCTGTGTTTGTATTGCAGATGAAGTTTCAAACTTTAGATAAAAATATTTTTGTTTTTGCTATCGATGAGACGGAAAAAACAATAACCCGAAATCTGTTCATCAGTTGTCTTTGAATTTTATCTTTATTACGCGCTTGCGCATGAGCGCAGTGGGAGGAGTACATACCCCATAGCAACAATGGCCCACTGCACTATTAGGGATAACCGACAACCAGAACCTGAGACTTGGAGTGGCGAATCACAAAAGGTCTTAATGGGCCAGGTGTGGTAGCGATTCGGACGACAATGGATTACCGTCTACCACCAAAGTAACCGGTGATGGCGGGAATTCGAACCTACGACCTCCGTAGTAATCAAACTCTCCAAATCACTCGACCACCACCAATCGATCACTGACATAGCCTGTTGTTCCATGTGCTTCTAGCTGTCTGTTTCCTGACAACTCTGATTTCTCCATTAAATACGCATTGTTTTGAGACCTACGTATATCCTGATTGCGAAATGATGAGTGAAAACTAACCATTTCCGGATTTCTCCCTCATTCGAATAGATCCAGTTTGTGTATGGAATCGCGAGCTGTATTGGTTCAGTCTATCTTGATTGTGCATACAACCCTTCTGTGTACTATTTCTCGATCGTCTACATTCTTACCATCCTTGGTTGTTTCTACAACCATTATCACCAAACATATCGGACTGGACGTGAGCAACGCGAACACGAGAAGAGAGTGAGTCTTCCTGTAGTGATTTTATGATTTATTATTCTCTGGTACCTGATCTAGGGCGTACACAAGATGCCGCACCTCACGTTGGCACAAACGAATGCACATGTTATGAAATCTCACTGATTCTCTCTCTCCGTTGCATTTGGGAGCCTGCGTAATCTTTCTGAAGTTATGTTCGATAGTTTAGGGGACCACTTCTGAGCCGTGAAGAAATGAGAAAAAATAAATTCTACGCGCTGAAGTGGGTTACTAGTTCAGATAGAAATCCATCCTTGTTGAAGTACGAGGAAGGAACGTAACTATGGAATTTCTGTACAGATTTATTCTAGACGGAAAAAGTCGATTGGTTGGACGGATCAGGTGGGAGAACGAGGTAACAATTTATTTTGTGTGGAATGTCATCAATGAGCTTTCCTACAAATGCGATGAGGCAGTTATATGGTATGAAGTCTCTTGTGGTTATTCCCGACAGAAATACATTATTAGCAAACCTCTTCGAAGAGTAATATTCCTCTTTTGGGGTAGACCAGGAAAATCACATGAGAATAATGTAGATTATGGGAGGTGCACATTCGTATGCGAAGGAGAAAATGACAGATCGCAAAGTACGGAATTGCCGTTGGTTACGAATGTGGAAAGGTAGTCGACGCAGTACTCCAACAGCAGGTCTAATGTGCAAACTCTGATTCACATTCTATTGTAACTTAACGCAAAGGTGTTTCACATGGTCTACCCGAAGAAAATGAGTCGAGTTGACGGCGGTAGTGTCCCCTGTAAGGTGCGATAATAAGGGGAATAAATGCACTCTTGGCATTTACCATCTAACAAAGGCTAAATTTTGTGTGTCCATTGCTGTTGTTCCATTTATCTGTTTAAAGAATTTAACAAAAAGCCGTGTATCACAGTGACAGTTCGTTGGCTGGTACAACAAAAATTCGAAAATGCAGTTTTGGTTCCTGAATAATTCTTCGTAATGTTTTGCTACTGACAACCTTCGGAGTAAGCACTTTCAAAAAATGGATATCGCGCTTCACCGGTCAGAAATGCATTTAAGTAACATCATTT
The DNA here is from genome assembly GCA_948099385.1 of Fasciola hepatica. NCBI lineage: Eukaryota > Metazoa > Platyhelminthes > Trematoda > Plagiorchiida > Fasciolidae > Fasciola > Fasciola hepatica. Next base: position 4,093,683 of record CANUEZ040000008.1, on the reverse strand, counting down.
TCTTATGGCTTATGGAGCGGACGGCTTATCTTCGGCAGCTTTAAAGCGCGGAGCTGGACCGCTCTCTGAGTTAATGAATGCTGTTATCAATCACTCACTTGAATCGTTCTTCATTCCTGACTGTTGGGGTCCTGTCACAATCATCCCTATACCTAAAGGAACGAGTAACCAAATTTGAACCAAGAAATTCGACCAAATTTCACTTTCCTCACTGACGTTAAAGCTGGTTGAACGTGCTGTACTTCAGAGCCTTCAAAACACTGTCAAAAGTCCCGCTGACAAGTACCACTTGCGCCTAGACCCCGAAAGTTCCACGATTGGTGCAGCAGCGTGCGTTGTCCATTTCGTTGCAAAGTTCCTCAAAACCATTGAGGGATTCGTGCAAATCATTTAGGTGCGCTTTTCTGGATAACATATCAGCGTTTGGCCGTGTACCATGGTCGTTGCTCCTCAGAAATTTGAAATATTTTAGTTACCCCACATACTTACCTGGCTGGAAGACTACTTATTGGGACGAACGCAGTGTACCAAAGTTGGAAGACAAGTTTCAAGATATCTTTCAAATTGTGCTGGGCCTCTTCAAGGAGCCGTTCTTTCTCTGTACTTGCTCACTGCCTACATTAGTGATTCGACATTAACCCGTACAGCCGATGACGTTGTTTTGGTTCGATCTGTCTCCCAGCAGTCTGACTTAGATAGATTTAGCGAAAGTCCGAAACTTTCCCCGAGCAGGTTGGTCTTCTGGTCAAAGATGCCAGATGTCAAGTGCATTTTTACCACCTTTCGATCATGTTTTATGGAAGACAGTAGCACCAATAACTCTAATCCTCTTGCACGTGTAAAACATGAAATATACCGGTGCAACTCTACAAGAGAACCTGTATTGGTCTTTAAATATTGAAATTCTTGCGGGAAAATCGCGTAGATAGTCCTTCCAAGTTTGTAAACTTCAGCAGTCCAGTGCTCCGCAGTCTGCTATTTCCTCATTCGTATATCGATGCATATTTTCCATAATTCCTTACTGTTCTTACGTAGTTTTTCGTACTCTTTTAAAAAGGGACCACATTGCTTTTCACATAGATCTGCGCATCATCATTCTTGTTTCTGGTATAACCTTAAGATACCGCATATCGGACTTATGTGATAATCACATAACAGCACCCGCTCCATTTGCTGGAAAGATCATTACTGACTGTTAATACCCACTCAGTTGTGATCTTTCTCTGAGCCAATCACATCCGTTGACCCTTTCCAAGTTTCGACTACTTCCTTCAAAATTATCGCTGTACAGAACTTCGTAGTTCCGTTCCTCGCTGTTGTATAAACAAACAAAAAGTTTTATCTGAACTGTTAGCCCGTTTTGTCGTGTAAAACAGCTGAAAAATGCCGTATGAACGTGATCAAGTGAGTGCAATAATAATATAAAAGTAATTATTATTATTATTAATCAATTTGTTTTCAAATAGACAGTAATAGAACACCCTTTATTACCTGCTGTCAGCTTTGTTTTACTAGAATGCGTACATAAGTGAGGGTGTGACGCTTTTTCCGTATTTATTCAGACCCTTATGAATGTTTAAGTTCATATTCGCTATTCTGATGGCTATCCGGCTGGTTCTCGTCATAGTTTGCGACTCCATACATTATATGAGGTCATTCGAATGATGGAGGCCGAAAATCTTTTGCTCGATAAAAATGCAATTATTTCAAGTCAGGTCGAGTAATTTTGTTACATATTTCCATGCTGCGCCTCTTGTGATTGCCAGTTATCAATTGTCGCTCAGAGACTTGCTTTGTGAAGGTGAAATTGGCGCGGGTTATGCTTTTCAAATGAAATCTTGTTTGGTTTATAGTTAGTTGGCTTGGGAAACCACGCGAGTCATCACGTCACTCTGTGTGGTTCTATTGTGTTGAACGATGAAGGTGCAGTTACGCGCACGCGGCCGTAGCAAAGCACATATCCTGATTGTATTTAATCCTGTTTCATGTTCCCTTTGTTTTATCTGCTGTCCGCCACAGAATCAACCGTGCTTGGATTCCAGTTTGGACAAAATGATGCCTTGCAAAGGCAAAACCGACTGAGATGAAGTTGGAGCAACGCTTTGCCGGTCACGTGCGATTCGCAGGTCAATCAGTACACGATTAAAAAAAATCAGTTCTATTCGTCTTATTTCCTGAAGTCTACTGTTGGAACATAATCTCTCTCTCTTTCTCTCAGACACTCGGTTCTATAAGTCGTAATTGTTAGACGTATATATTTAAGTTAATTCGTATGTCATTAGATTCGGTCGCACCCTGTTTTGTTGTCTTATTGCTGAAATAAAACTAAATGCTTCTGGATTGAAAACGGCTAGTTTTTCCCGCCTTAAGAAACCAAACGAAAGGTTCGCTATTAAACGTCTGTTCACACACTTTTACTCCAATCTTCTTGCTGTTATATTGAATCAAGCAGACTGGTATCTGAATGTCACAGAAGCAGAACGATGTTTCTTTCCAAGGCGCTCGTGCGCGTTTACGTTTTCAACTTGTCTTCAGAAGACTCCAGCCCGATGGGATTGTTTTTGTTTTTCGAACTGAAAAAAAGATCGTTCCTAATATCAGAAACGTTCACTCGAGAGAAATGTCAGCTGTAAAAACTACCAGTTGTAAGAGAGCATTGGAAAACTGAATACATCTCCACACCGTTTACAGTTAATAAACCACAAGAATATCTAAAACGTGCTGAGTGATTTTCATTTTCTATACTAATCAGGCGATCGGCCTTTGTGCCTCCTGGGTATCCAGTTGATTCTGAAACAAAGACGTCCGTGGTCATTTCTAAGAGTAAATTGCGATCTAAAGAAAAGAGATCTGACGATCGGCGAACTGTTTCCTTCATCACTAGGTTGTTTTCTTGATTTTCTTAAGATCCACGGTGCAGTTTGACAACACGATATTTTGTGTATATCATCTCCATTTGTGTGCATTCTTGTGTCTTTTAGGCTGTTCAAATTAGGCACCCATCTGAGGCTTAGAATTTAAGCACCATGAAAGTGCCAAATATGGCTAGTTATCATCATTGGTGAATAACTGTTGAACATGCTCTAAACCATTCTACGTCGCGGTGTGGTGATCTTAAGTATGTTTCTAAGACAAATGTGGCATTAATCATAACGTCGAATGCCACTGCTCAAAAATTATCTAGCATTCTGTAGTGGAATTGCTAGAGGCAAAAAGGAGTAAATGAGTGTCTTTCCAAAGTATTCACCTTCAGCCGAAATTTATTGTAGTGTAGGCGGTTAAGTTCTCAGGGTTTTCACGACGATAGTGTCTAGAGCTCCTAAAACTAGGAATTTTTCGTTGCGCTAATAACCATGATCCTTTTCAGGTTTCTCATTCCAGGGTAGAGTCCTACGGCAAGGAGTTAAGTTATAATTATTTGTCATGAAATTCATTCCTGTTGTATCTCGTAGTCGGTAAGCAGAATGAGGGCTCGTATTCACGGACAAACATGTATTCCGAACCACACTACGGCAAGCATGAACAATAGGATGAGAATGATTCAAAAGGACGAAAGCTGTCAACCAATACCAATTTTGCCACGAATTAGGCCGCACGCGACTGGTACAATAGGGCAGCGCAGAGGGTGGGACAGACAGGTGGCGGACGCATGCTCGTCAGTCGAGCGGGAGAAGAATGGGTCACGAGCGGATGCCCATGGCTCATGGATAAACCTCATGAAATCACGTGACTGAGTATACCACACACCAGTTTCATCAGAACATCATGTTATCTGAGAAAAGCCAACACACCCAAACGGGATGGTGATAATCCGAGCGGAAATGGAGGACAGTAGGGATTACCATCCGTCCAGTGAAATCATCTTCCGTAATACGCATATTTGCTGTTGATACAAACGGCAAATATTTGGTCTGTGTTGACTTTAGGTTGTTATGGTTCCAGCAATAATCACCCAACATGAACGGGTGCATCGATTTTACAGGCAAATTCAAATAGCGTTGTGAAAACATTTGATAATCACTAATTTGGTTCAGTTCAGTTTTTCAATCGATAGCCTCTCAGTTGTGTTGCGTTTTTGTTTTCCTACCTGTCAGCATTGTCCGGTCAAGAGCTCTTTCTCCGGAGGCTAACCTGTGATTTCCAGCACCCTGAGCCTAATCGCAGTGTTATTGATATGGTGTTCCCACCGGACTCGAGTAATACTGTTAAGAAGTCAGTGCTCGAACATTGCGACGACACTTCATCCAATCACCTGGTGGCATGCAGCTACCTCGGTGGCAAATCTGTCTTATTATTATGTTTCGCACTCCCCTGATTTCAGGTTATGTGCCAAAGAAAACGGTACAAAGAACAGAGAAAAGAGAACATGAATTCACATTCCGTGATTTATTTTTGTTTGTGGGCGCAATTCTGCTAGATTTTCCAGGCCAAAGCAGGTGGCTTTCTTGCGTGTTCACAACCGGAGCTTTTAGCTATCCAAAGATTAACCCACAAGTCAGCGGGACGAAGCGTGAGGTCCGTAACCCACTGGGGGCTGGTGACTGATTACTCAGTTCATAGGTCCTTTGGACGAGGCAACGATCCTGGGTGTCTAGTACACGCCTTCGCCACAGCCTAAGTTTGGTGTAGGGCCAACCCAGTCATGTAGCACCATTTTGCACTTCGAATGTGCAAAACTCATTCCAGAAAAATTGACAGTCTATTTCGGTCTTCACTCAGAAGCACAACATTCGCGCATTCTACGTCAGACGGGCTTTCTTCTGAGCAGATTTCGATGCCGCTAGTCCCACAAGAGGAAAAGATTACCTTCAGAATCATATCAGTCACAAAGTGGAGCGGGAGGGCTCTAGAATACAACCCAGGCGTGCACCACTTCTTGTGTTAAACTTGAGTGAAGGATCGTCGTAAGCACGTTCCGAAGTGTGAACCTGTGAGCCGTCGAATTCTTCGATTGGCTCACACTTGATGTCCTTGTGTCGGTATTTCTAATCAAAAGGTAAAGGTTGCGACTATTTCCAATAGCCGCAGCCTACATTTCGCAGTTCACCACTGTTCGTGGTCAGTCCTCAAATTTTTAGTCAGTCAATACTTTGGAGGTTTGTGCACATTGAACGTGGCATCCGAGAGGACCAACGGTGGTCAAACGGCAATCATAGTGGAATTCAGATCCTTCCGTCCGGGGTTAGAATCATGCCACCGCCGGTCAGTCTCCCTAATTCGCCGTGACCCCCTTCCTGAAATATTGTGCAACTATTATGTCATAAAAATAAAGAAAATAATAAAGGAGAAAGAAAAAAAGGAACGTATCTACGAGTATCCAGCAAATCAACTGGTGCAGAAGACACCTATCAATAACAAATGGTTTGAGATACGGTAACAAAGCCTAACTTACCGCTGGAAACCATGAAAGCACTGTACAGCTGTTTCATCCTTGTTAGGAATCTATCAGCAGTGCACGTCCACCCAGCCCCAACTGGAACTCGAACTCGGGGCGAACGATCGTGAGTCGACACCAGGCTGTCCAGGCTGGCTCTCACTGGGTTTTTTAACTTCACCACTATCGTCCAGTCCAACGTAGCCTGTATGATGAATCATTTGTTAATCAAATCCAGTCTCATGCTACTGAAATCATTATCTATCACTTATGACGGCTCTCTGGAATGGGGTCTTTTGTGCCATTAGAAATGACATTCAATGCTTCCTTGATCTGTTACCAGTGTTTACTTGGATTTTGGGCATTTGATTACATCGACAACCGCTTAGAAGCATCCGCCTCGAAAGCAGATCGTCAGTTATCGTCTAGAAGCAGCCGTGTAGTGGGATACTTGAAGTATTGGTGAGTCCGCAAACAAGGCGTAGTCAAAAGTGTGGAAGTACCAGGACTTGATCTGACTACACTGGCGTGGACCGAAATGAATGACATTTTTCGGTTGATCCATGCTGTCGGTGGGCAGTGACAATGTGGCCCTTCTGAGTCCATCGCTGTGAAGGCGCAAGAGGACACCACGCGAGTCTGCACCGCTTTTTATGGCAGAAGTCCGTGTTCCCGAGAAACAATCGATGGTTAGAACACAAGTGATTAAGACGAACACCGTCATCAGTTCTATCGGATGGCATAGAAAACAGACCTATGTACCTTTCTGTGTCCCCTTAACGGTCAACCAAGGTGTTAAAATCACCAACAATAATCACAGCATCCTTTGAACATTAACTTCAAAGCAGTTAAGGTAGACCCCCATAAAATTCATCTTCGGCCTCAGGAGAATTTTAGTCATTTTGTGCATACGCAGATACGATGAGCAAGCGTTGATACTTCTACGCGTTTTCAAGACATAATATATATCGTTTTTGAAAGTTTTAGATATCTTGTTGCCTCATCTGCTGAAATGTGCGAACGCTGAAGGCGGTCAACTGAAGTGATTATTCAGACTTGAGAAGTACGTTGGGTTTGTCCCAATTCCGAGATATTATTCTCCGACACTTCTCCCGAGCAGCAGTGTCACGTAGAATCTTGCATCGGTCTTGAATTACAGCAGGCGTTATTAGTAAGAAATGTTTTAGGCCTCTCAGTGGATTTTACTTTTCGAGCCATAACTGGGGCTTTTGACTCAATAGGCTGGCCCGAGAGGCAATGGGTTGTCAACAAAGCATCCGTGAGGGGACTTCCAGTGGGTCACGTGAAACTTGGTTATTAATTCTTTCCTACTCCATCTTCGCTGGTAATTTATTATCGATCCGCCCAACGAAGCAAGCGGAACGTAGACAGAACAATATCCTTTAGATTTGTGGGCTGCTCAGATTGAAAGGGTGGTAACTGCCCTGTGAAGTGCCATCAGTTCTCCCACTTTTGAGGGAAACCCCCGGGTTTTCGATTCCTATGCCCATCTGATGGAGGTTTATTTTACTGCTTCTCGACTGGAGTGTCCTCTCCAGGGCCACAGTGACTAATCGCAGTGAACTGGTTGTTGCCTATCAACTTGTTCAGGGAGACGGAACTTCATCTGATCTCTACCCGTTGTCTTTTCCAGCGTGATTGGCTCTGGTAAAAAAACCATCTTGTGAAACTCTTTGGTTTATGGATGCACGCAAGTCATTACACCATGTCATCAGTAACGTATTTTACTGCCGCCATGTTACTCTGTCTCTCTAAAAATACCATCATAGATGCACAAAAACAGGTTTTGATTTGCTCGATTCAGTAACATTATTATATTTTGCATAAGTTATTTTCGGTTTCTTTGCTTCTTACCTTGTCATTTCATCTAAATCATGTGCTGAGTTTATTATCGACCGCGACAGTTAGCTTCCTTGTGTGTGTGTTCACGTGTGCTTTTCTCTCTTGTTTTTAGTAGTATCTAACAACGCAACTGTGTTTAACGAAAGGCTCAAGTCCCTGGTCGGAACAATGGACATATAACCTTTAGAATAGTAAAAATAACAATCTAGCAAGTAGAATTCATGATTGGAATTAATGAAAGCTCACTGAAAAATGTTCGCTAAATCATCTCAGTGATAAAGCGGTAGACAAATATCGTTTTTTCGTTTCTTTTGTTGAAACCTTGATAAATCGTAATGGAAATGTAGCGCCTTAAAAATTGGAAATGTTTTCTCCAGAGTTTTTTCATTTTCCGTTCCCAGATTTTGCATTTTTAGTCACTCAAAACAAACTTTCTAACTGAGCTGGTGGGTTTCTCGTTCAGGGGAAACTGATTTCCACAGGTAAAACTCAGACGCTGTTTGGACGGTCGTAATTGACCACATTGCTTGATCATGAACCTATCTGGTCTATTCCTCCATACCTCTGAATGCCTCAGTACGGTTAGAGTTGGGTGTTTCAGGCTTCCAGATGGTTACTTGTCCTAAACGCCTCTCGAAATGCTCCCAAATGACCGTGTGTCTGCTACAGCCTCTGCTAAGAAAGGTTTCTCACTGCTCTTTCGTGGCGGAGGTGTTTTCACAAAAGCGAGAGGACGAAAGAGAATACCCGGTGCTCTCCAACAGGTTGACTGACTAATAGTCAGTCTAAGGGAGATGGCCTAACCCGGATTCCAAACCAGCCACGGGTAGCGTATGAGTCGTACAACACTGCCCACCGGTATCTGTGGCGGAGGGGCGTACTAGACACGCAGGATTTCTGGCCTTACCCGAAGGGCGATTAAACTGAGTAATCAGTCACTGGTCCTCATTGAGTTACGGACCTCACTCTTCGTCTCGCTGACTTGTGGATGTCGAAGAGCTAACCGATTCTGTCTAAGCACGTTCCCATACGAGGTCTTGGCAATGGAAATCAGAAGTTTACTGGTCAGCTTTTTTGTCGATGTGAACAGGTGTATATGTTCAACTCTTGTGTATAGTATATCGGACAAACTGTAAGGCACCTGTTCTATAGGATTGCATAGACCATTCGGTTTCCGTTAGGTGACAGAACTACAAGCGTGTCGAGCACAATCCTACAGCACCTGTTCGTCAAGTGATATGTAATTTGATTCAGTTCACTTCAGTTCAAACAACCATTAAACATGAACTGGGTGCGGTGGCTTTGGTTACTGTCTCCTAACGGCGATCGACTGAGTCGAAGGCTGCTTTAAGATTAATAAAAACTGAGATGGTGTGCCTGTGCTCGAAAAAATCAAGTGTTTGGGGTTTGCTGAGCTGTAACGTTTATTCGAATGGTTGATTTCATGTGCCGAGTACCCTCCACCGAACATTAGCGTTGCTGAGACTGTGTTTCTACCAACTTTGGTTAGTGCTACGAAGACGCCGGTATCTTTATACCGATAATGTTTGCATAATGTTTTCAAATAGACAAGGGCATCCACAGTGGAGTATGAACGGCGGTAGGCAAACTGGCTTGGATCAGATGAGTTCACTTGTGATGTCATCCTTTGCAATAGAAGTGTATTGAATATTTCTAGAACAACGGATGTGGAAACCATAGGCCGGGACTTGGAGATGCCCCTTTATGGTATAAGTGTAATCGAAGCCACTCTCCAACAGTCGGAGATGTTGTTCTGGCGTAGGCACTGATCAAATAAAAACAGATAGAACCAGTACAATCGGAATTACCCCATCCAGTTCACTATATTTCCTCGAGTTTAATTGGATCAACTCTTTGGTATCGTCCGTGCGGTCTAAATTAGATATGGATCCGTCCCGTGGATGTGTTTCTCGGCTTCTTTGGAAATAGGACAAGTGACTTTATTAAAACTCTGATTGAGTACTTCATGCACTTTTGGCATGCGACCGGTAGATGAACTTCCTCGCAGGTGATTTAACATGTTCCACGTTTCGCAACAGCTTTTGCTGCTTGGTACTGATTGAGCATGTATTGCGTTGAGTCTATTCAATTCCGCCCCAACTTTTATTGAAAGATCTTTCACTGATGCCCAGTCCTTGGACCTATATGCACATGCGGTTGTCTGAGGCTAAGGGGGTGGGGGTGGGGGGTTGGTGGGGACTGATCGCTTTGGATGTAAACAGTCTCCCATGGACAACATTCCTAATAGCACACGTTTAAACAGCTACTCAGCTGATTACAGTATGTTGAAGGATCCGAGTGCGAGAATATATCCAAATCAGACTGTGGTTATTTCTCGGAATCTCTCGAGAGAATCAGAGTCGCATTTCCGTCTCCTATGTTTACGAGCAAGACACTGTGTAAACAGTTTGTGGTAGGTTTTATTATAGACCGTAGGAGTAATTTCAACAATTGCGTAATCAAAAGTCCCAGTACGTTTGCGAAGCTTTACGTGAAACAGATTTTTGTTAGTCACAAAAAGTGGATCTAATTTTGCATCCATTCTGGTAGGAAAGTTCACAATGTTTAATAAACTCAACGCGGTTACAAACGTCGAATCTATTGAATTCTCCTCGCACTGTGCGCAATGAGACAGGTATATTCCATGAGAGTTATGGCGATTGCGTCGGAGAAGTGCTCCAACTCATTAGCGGAGCATAAAAGAGATAGGTAGATGTTTGTAAGGATGACAGAACGGTGGTTGCTCAGAGATTTAATTTTGCATTGGTGCATAGCTGCACACATATGGGAGGTAGAGTGTAAAAATAGTTCGTGCAATGGCTTGTCCCAAACTTCGTTAATCATTGTGATGACACCTCCACTTCGCTTGCCACAGGGGACACGACGATCGACGCGATAACTGGTGAAGTCTTCGAGTGTAGTAATATTGCTGTCAAAATCTTTGTGGAGCCAGGTTTCTTCGAGGAAAAGGCTTCCTAGGTGTGCGTATTTCCAACGGTGCACAAATTCGTCCAACTCTGTTATGTTTCCAATGAGGCAACGAATGTTGCTGCTGATAAGAGTTGATATAGGTTTCAGAAATCTCACTATGCTGTTGTGGAAGTGCAAGTGTGTCTAGTAGTACATCAAGTGGCAGTTCTTCGTAGTCACAGTGAATATTAAGTTTAGATGCCTATCGATGCCGTAGAGAGTTTACATGCCTTGTCCAGGCTCGCCCATTATATTTGACCGCATACGGGGGCATTTCCAACCGGATGCTGAACAACACCAGGAATCCAATTCCTTCGATGTCCACCGAACACGTGCACATGGACCGAGCCGCATGTTTTGGAAAATTATTTCTTTGCCCCGTAGATTCTATTATTACTGAACCTCCATTATGGAATTTCCGGGACCAGCTGAAGTATCTGGAAGTATCGTCTCCAGTGGTGTTATCATACGTCATCAACAAATCGGTTCCGTTGGTGGCTTCGCACTCGGCGCTGACATGTTTTGGTATCGAGCGATAGTTCCGTAAGAAAGTGTTAAAAATAAACGAGACGCTTTTCTCTTTTTTAATTTCTGGAGAGCTCTCTTGAAGGTGTCTACGAATCATTCAGCCTGTCCATTGCATTGAGGCTGATACACGGCACTATACACATGATCTGTACCCATACTGTCGCAAAACTGTTTGAGCTCCACTGAGGCAAACTGCGCACCGTTATCCGTAACAACAGATTTTGGAACGCCAAATGTGGAAGAAAGATGACTGAGTGCGGCTTCTGTAGTGGATGTGGATGCCTACGTCACTAGAAATATTTCGGGCTATTTATAATATGCGCTAACCAAAATTAGAAAGTACTGATTCTTCACAGGTCCGGAGTAGTCTACGTGGATTCGTATCCAAGGCCCAGAAATCACAGGCCACGTGTGAATGATGGACCTTTGGTATAGTACATTGTAGAACTATCACTCGATGGAACAACATCGGGGAATCACTTACTATAGTGAGTGCTTCTTTCTGTCGGTGAACTGCTGAATTTCAGGGTCCGTAATACTGACTGGCCAACCTTCTCGCTAGTAAGACGTGGTACACCGCATAATGGGGTCAATTTGAGTTACACTGCCAATAGAAATGAACGTTATCGGCAGGTTTCGTAACGAATCTCGAAACACGTGACTGACATCTGCGTCCACATTTATCGCTCAAATGATAGCTGATTGACTATATACATTGTGCGCTATCAGACGTGATAAGGCCTCAGCGTGTCCGAAGCTATCTGTTCGTACTTATTGTATGTTAAATTCATAAACTATTAGCAGAGTGGTCCAGCGCTGTAATCTGTTCACCGGATAGACAGGCATGCCTTTCTTGGAGGAAAAAAATGGCGAGTGAAGGCTTGTGGTCTGTACACAATGTAAGATGGTGACTGTGAAACAATTCATGAAACATTTTAACGGCGAATTAAATGCCAACGCTTCATTTTCGATCCGCCTGTACTTTTTTTAGCTGCGGTTAACGCGCGAGATACATGACATTCTGCTTTCTGAATGTTGAGTACTGATGATCGCCCACCAAAGATAACAGCGAGATATTCAGCAGTCCCGTATAGAGTGAGATCTCGCGGATGTTTTGGTATAATTTAGCTGCAATACTTGATGTGTTCTGGTGTGCCCAGTTTCCGAGTCAGAAGGTGAAATTTGGCTGGTTCATCCCGACTGGCAATATCCACGAGAAATATGTATTCATAAATTTTGTACTAGGATGCAAATGTTATTCCGTTGTTCGCATCTGAACGGGCTTCCGGGATTGAGGTGGCTAATGATTCTTCCAATCTTTGTTCTGGTCTGTGAACCGCACAACGACATTGTCATGATTTTCTCAATCACCGACTGGAACAGTTTTGTTTGCCTGATGGTGCCTATTGCCGAAGATGGAGCTGTTCCTGTTGAGGCTGAACTAACCCGGATTAGACTGTTCTGTTCCTCGAATCCCCTCCAGCCAAACTGAGCCGATAATTCGCAAATCAGAACAACAACGGCACCGAACAATTGTTTACCGGAAAACTGGGAAGAACGTGTACACTAAAGCACATGATCTCGGTACAACACGTGAACGAACGTGAGTGACAAACTGAGGACCAATCAAAGCATAACAAAGTGAGCAATATTGACCCATCGACTAAATGTCACGTGAACAGAAGTGTCATAGAAGATCGGGTAATACGAAAGCAATGTCTGTTAACTAATTACGTGAGTGTCTCTGTAATACAGTGCCAGAGTACTATGTGATCGACTGTCTCGAAGGCCGCCTTCAGATCATCAAAAACAAAGATTGTGGTCCTGTGGATGCTGTGCATATGTTCCGAAACGTGACCAGGAGGGGTTTGGTGAATCTAGCGTTCACTAGATCTAAACTCAGCTTGACTCTCACACGAGCACTGTTCGCGGATGTTAAATGACCGGTGGAGAATAATACCAGTGAGTAGTTTAGACGCCATGCTAGCCGGAATTATTCCCCTGTGGTTTCGCTCAGGAAGCTTGTCCAAAGCCAAATGCACCAACTTGATATCAAAGACACCAACATGAAAATTAATAACGATACGCAGAATGTTAAGCCAGAGGCCACACTGTTGCGAACTATTCGTCAGGTCAGAGGTGATTTTAGTCCACAGTGAACACGTGCCATCAACCCTGGCTAAAGTCGGATAATCGTCCGGAAGCGCATGAGCAGCAGCATCATCTGCCTTATCCGCGAAGGTGCAACCTTTCTCCTACAGGTGTTGCAGTCTTCTCTAAGTGGTTTACGCCTAACAACCCTCGAATAAGTCAGACAGGAGCGCAATAGGACCAACGCCTCGTCATCCTGTGTGGATCAAGTTCCACGCTGAAGACGCAGGACACCTATGTGGTCCTCGTTGACCTTAACAGCATGAGCATGCTGACGCTGTTGATCAAGACCAGTCAAAAGTGCGTCCACACTCAGAAATAAAATAAATATCAGCACCGCCAGCGCCAGAGTTCAGACGAGAAGAGCGACCATCAGTCGCCTCTCGTGAAACCGAAGGGTGACTACGGGACACCCAGCCAGAGGGCCGAGGGAGATAGACTGCCTGTGAGTTTCAGTAATCTCCACGAAGACGTCGGAAAGTGCGACTGGCCTATCCAGAGGGTAACCGGACTACTGTTTAAGCGTAGTCCCAGCCAAAACCGAAACTAAACCCGTTCCAGCTGGACCATGAGCAGATTTTTAGATTTACAAATGCAACTCTGAAAGCCATAACTATGTTTCAATTTATTGTCCAATCAGTATTTACAGTGAAGAGGGAACAGGAACCATTCGCAGAGAAGGAAGGTAAAGCATCAAGAAAATCGTTTGTAATGGAACATTCAGCGCTTGGTTGGAGGGAGACACATACGCGTCCATATGCTCTCCAGCATTGGCCCTGCACCGCCTGATCGAATTTAGTACGGTACTTCATTCATGAGGTTGAACTAGAGTTCAACTAGGGAAACTGGCCACACTCGGAGGCCATGTACGGAAATGTCATAAACCTAGGACGATCCAAGGACAGCAAACTGACAAGTCCGAGCCAAGTGGAACCCTCCGAAGTCCAAGTGACGCAAGCCAAAATCAGGTCGTCTGAACAGATGCTGACATTTAGTGATAACGGTCGGGTAGTTCTTGCGCTTCACCAGTGGTTTGCCCAAGATTGGCCGAGTCGCGTACTACACCAGGGATGTTGAGTACATGTCCAGTTTGTTCTTCTAACCACTATCAGCGGCGTGACATTGACCATACAGGCATCTGGTACGAAGATGGAATCCATTTGCACGCAACGTAGTCCGGTTTGCAGAAAGACTAATCCAGAGGAGTGATATGTGCGACCGAAACATTAAATCCTTTTCTCCATAAGCAAGAACTCATCCAGTGCACGATCTTGCTGTACCGTTTGTATCGAACCTCCTGGGTGAAAACTGCATTGAAGGGTGTGGTCATCCGACTTCACTACACTACATAATTCTCGGCACGTCAAATCATCAGTCGAGATCACACGCCCTCGATCCCACCAGACCTCGGTTGAGTGAAGACCATCAAGTATCTAAGTTGCCCCCCGGAAAATCCTTAGTTTGAAAGCATCACCTCAAAACAGCTGGATGACTAGAGCTATCCATCTGAAAACCGCGCAGCCCGCGATCATCGCATGAGCCAGACGATTCACTCACCCAAGCAGCTACTTCACCATTGGTGGTTGCAGTAGTGGAGCCCACTCTTTTCGGGAAGTTGGCCTGTCGCACCAGTAAGGAAAATGAGGCAGAAGCAGCCAAGCATGCCGAGCTTAAGGACAACTGTACCCGGTATTCCAATGGTACCCGGTGATCCTGTGGTATTGGCGTAGGTTAGAAAGCTTCGAACTTCCTGATGTTTTCTCACCGTGAAAGAAACCCAAAACTGTGTCCTTCGGGAGACAAGGCCAAGCGCGTATTCTCTCGTACACCACAAAGCCCGCAGAATTGGGTGTACGCCGATGGACCATACCAAAGACAAGTCCGTGGTAAAGCTTTGGCAGAGCAAACCGAGTCAGGATATCCAAGCGTTAATATGGTTCCAGGGGATCCCGGGTGATATTCATCGGCATCACTTCTAGTTTGCCTGTGAAACGTGGTTAGATTCAGTCTTTCCTATTAAACACCAAGTAAGAAAACATGGTTTGCTCAGCATCAAGTAATCGCACTCGAACGCCCTCGACCATGCTAGCCATGGGCGATAAGATCACGCGTCCGTTCTTCCCGCCCTTCCACAGTGTCAGTCCAGTTGACTTATCCCCATTTAATACGGCAAGTGAAGTGCCGTAGGTTGATGGTCACGAATAATTTGAAATGATAGTTAATTCGGCCTTCGCGAGCAATATTCTTGCTCCCTATTATCTGTAATCTTTCATTGCTTGAACGCAAGATTTATTCTGACGTTCGCTTAGGTTAGGCGTTTGCAGTTTATGCTCGGTTGAGCTTGGTTCCGTTTACCATTCTATTCAGCGTTCCGTCTCTGAGACGGAAAACAGTCAAATATTCATTCGACTTGGTTTTCTCTAGATACCGTGTTGATTTTTGCGTCACAATCGCTAACCGTTTTGGATATGAAGGATAATGTAGACAATATTGTTTCGAGTCTTCATTCGAGAAATGCAGGAATCGAACGTAGTGTGTTGGTCACCAGTTCGGTACCATCGATTGAGGATTCGTTAGAAATCGCGATTCAAGTTAGTACGCGTAAGGGCCAGTAGTTATCAAGAAACCCCAAAGGTATTTGGCTGCCATTTGATATAAGATTTCCCGTTGGAAAATAATCCAGAGCTGCTGAAGTTTTCTCTGTTTGTAGTTACATTTCAGATCTTTTTTCTTCGCCGTATAAACAGACTTCTATTGTGTTGAGCAATTTCGAAGTTTATCTTAGGAACCATCTCAGTGTTTCCTTTTCCGATTGGCGTTGGTTTTTGTATGAACACTTATTCTTGTCGTTCGTGTTGGAGTTGTCACTGAAGAGCACAGATTTGTGAAAATTCGGTCAAGTTGCTCGTCTGACACCCCTCTGGTAAGTCCGTACCTGTTTACTCATATATTACCGAGGATTATAATAAGCTGAGTGAGGTTGACTTGTAGTTACGTTTTACTGAGTTGGAAAGACAAAACCCTAGGGCCTATACTATAGCTTCTAGATTAAAAACAACGGGACTTGTATCCGCTTCTCGGAATCATGTTTTCATTTTGAAGCGGAAAGTTCACTGAGTTGAGTGAGTCGAACTTTATTGATTTGGTCTAAGGTGCTTAAGACAAACCCTGAGTGCTAGACTCCTATAAAATGTTTGCTGCAGTGTTTGGAATTTTGAGCTTCCGAAACACGTTATTCATATTGTAATTTGATTTTCTTACCTCTTGTTTTAATCCAGTCTTCATTTTATATGCGCTTATTTGCATCTGACTGCTTAGAGATTTTGCATCTTGCCACACAGATAGGTTCCTCACAAAGCATGGATATCTCAGAAGTCTACAATGAAATTCAAAGTTTAAGGTTGAAAACTAAACTGAATATAGTTGACAAGTCACGAAATATAGTTTCTATAGCGAGAGAAACAGTATAGTCTGTTCATCCGGCTGTCCTGATTCTGTGCCATAGTGTAAGTCGAAGTGAATGGTAGTCGATTACATTATCAGTTCTTTGAGGAGTGGGGACCCCGGAACTTGATTCTTTGTTGATTTGAAATTGGTATCATTATCTCGAAATTCGCGTGAGGTCTATGTGTGAAATTTATGCTATGATGTACAAACTGTCCAAAAGATTCGTGATCAACTCAATTCGGTCGAACTCCAGACACAAGCTGGAATTCCAGCTTATACTACCAAATCCAAGCAAAAATCTACAGCAGACACTAGTGTTTAGCGATAGAATCCCGTTCGATGCTGTTACTCAGAGGGTCAGCAACAGCACTGTTTGCATCTGTTCAACCGAATCGAGGTGATCCCGGATTTTCCGGACAGACCTTACAACTCACAGTTTACAACAAAACAAATCACATGCTTTCATCCTTGTTTGAGTGTTGACGCGTACATTTTACGATGAGCAAGATTTAGATTTCATTTGTAGAAAACACGTTTACCGAAACGATTTTCACAAAAAGCTCTTTTACTTTGTTGGATGTGCACGTTGGCCAGTTCGCTGCCCAGAAGTTTTCGAAAATAAAACTGAGCGGTGTAGTAGATCAGATAAGTGCGACAACAAAAAACGATAGTTATGGAGCCGATCTTGTCAGTTGGCTAAAGGTCTCGAACAGATGATGAAATATCCGTTTTGGAAGCATCTCGTGACAAGCAAAATAAAAACCTTACCGGCGAAGAAGTGAATCTCAGCAAGACCGTAACTGGGACGGCCCGAATAGGCAGCTACAGATCCAAATGTTAGTCGGGACCATTAGGCCAGCCCTGGGAGAATGACGCACAGAAGGACAAGCTCAGTGACCAGAAGAGAGCCGAAATACACATGTGACCGGAGGATCGATGGTATGAAGCTGTGATCGCCAAGAATGATTATTCAACCGACTGAACATGCTTGCTAGCAGATGTGACACTTTACTATTTATACTACTAAGGAGTAACGTGGTTCATTTTTTAACCTTGGGGCACACTAAGAGCCAAAACATTCTTTTTGTTCGAGCACGTTACCACCCAAGTATTCCTGTCATTCCAAAAGCTCACGATAACTTTTTTGTCTATCCGTTCTACGCCGTTTGTACAAGTACAACACTCGACTTATCTAGGAAGACTTTGGAGTGAACGGAGAAAAGCCCGAAGGACAGTCTTCTAGATGCATAAGTTTCTTTCATTGCAAGAAATTCGCCATGATTCCACTCACGAAATAACTACAACCGCATGTGGTTCCTACGATGGGCGCAGTTTCACTTTCGTACAACCATCCAAAAAACTTTTAGATTTATAGTTTTATTTCTTTTGTAAAAATAAATGGTATACTTTATATCCTCAAGTAGAATTCTCTCAATTGTGACGAATGGTTCTTAAACTATGGCCCAAGGCTTTTAAAATGCAGAATTTGGTCACTCAAATATGAAAAATACTCTAGCGCTTGGATGGAAAAGCCGCAAAAGGCTCCTTGAAGAATGGATATGATATCGATCTGGGCGACAGTTTGGCATTCCCTGCTTGTTCATCCTTCTAGGATAATGACCTGATCATGAGCGAACATTTCAGTGGCCGACAAGAACATGTTTTTGTGTCAGAACCGAGATCGATTCAGAGTTTTTTGTACACCTGCCTCAATTGGAAAGTGCTGTCCACAGAAGGCCCTTCGAAGTTACTTCCTGTTACTTGTATTTCAGTGGCCCCTAAGAAGTCTGGTAAGCTTATGCCACAAAAAATGTCTCCTCAGATTTATTCTCTTGGATCCGAAGAATTTTTACATTACCGATCACTCTAACCCCTTGATGTTCTAGCCTCTTTCATCCACTCGGTTTTATCATCTTTTGGTCGTAAACCCAAGCAGTTAAGGTTTGTTTTTGATTATGGGGTCATATTTAATTCTATCGACAGGAAAAAGTTGCTCCATGTCCCAGCTCTCTTTGGCCTTGTACATACGACAATGGTCTTTTGTTCAATCACTTTTACGATGGACAACAATTCGCACGGTATTAAAACTGGCTTCGGACAGAGAGTCATCACGGGTAGGGGGGGGGGGGCTTGAAACCCTCCCCCCCCCCCGGTTGGAATCCTGTTCCCGCAGCCGGTTAGTCCCTTAGTTGTCCGCCTCTAATTTGCCCGGAATCCCTTCCTGAAACACTATTTCCTTACTAAATGATAAATAAAAAATAGATAAAGTCAACCTCTAAGTTTCCCTTTACACAGATCATGCTCCAGAATGTCATGCTGTCGCACATTTTGTTACCCATATACTTATCCACCATGCCCGTGTTTTATGATTGCCTACTTGACAAATATTCAGATGCCTTATCTTTGGAAAGCCCAACCTCAATAGCTTCACATTCCTTCGTCTACAATACAGAGTAACTGGGTTCGTCAACCGATTTTATTGTTGTAGTCTGGGTAGAAGTCCCTCAAAGTGCCCGGATATTCTGTCTTATATCCATTAAAGCCATCATTACGCTCATTTATCGATATCTATTCTGGGCTTAGTAATCAACGAAAAGCTAACAGAATAAGCATCCTTTAGCAAGTACCTCAATCTTACTTAGACAACTGATGTCGAGGCACTCTGGAAATTCCGGCCACTCAGCTTTTATTTGATACTACTAAAGTCGTTCTTTAACCTGTTTCAACTTATTAAACGCTGTACTTCCATGCGTCTCTCCACGCTGGCTCTACTCTTCCGTCTTCATATTCCTCGTCAAAGACTTTTGAATTATCATGGGGTCTGCTAAATTTTTGTCTAAATATGATGGGATCACTTATGACCTAATCATCCACTTCATCGCCAAGCAAAATCACATAACATTCCAGCAAGATTCAGGCTGACAGCATACACCACCTTAACCAAGACCTTAGCAGATACATGACAGCATTTGATACTCGGTCACATTACGAACATTTGTCCGGTCGTGTTAAATCTTCTAAACACTCTGTAGTTTCCAAGTTCGTTCGACTCTTCAGCAACCCTTGTCACGATCACGGCCGACTTTTTCAACGTATTTCATTGAACAGACACCTTTACCGACTTTTTTGCATTACGGTGGTTACGTGACTGTTAAATTCCCACCTTCGTATGCTTGAAGCACATACTTGAGTTTTCTTTGAAGCGGCTAGTAACATTTCGTTGTGATACATCCGTGGCGAGTCTCGGTGGAAGCACCTCGTGACTTGCAGCACGCATAAGTATTTTGTTCAAATGGATTACTACCCGAAAAAGCATCCGATATTCTCATGACACATCACAGTCGGTATTGTACTATTTGAATTTGTATTTGTATGGTGGACTTAGGTAGGCTGTATGGCGACAGTTCAGCTATTGCATGCAAAAAAAGAACATTACTATCAGTTTTTTAGATTAGGATTTTCGCATTACTTTTTCAATTACGTTCAAGCTGAAGGTCGAAAAATGAATTCGTCGAAAGAACATGAATGGTATCTCTCCCGTAATACATTACCGTGACTAATATACGGTGCCTAATTGATTTCAAGAAATATTCGGTTGCGCGATAATGTTCTTGAATAATAGATAGTTATTCCTTAATAGCCAGCAAAATGTGGGTAAATTTATCGACAGTTGTTCAAGCTAATACGTTGGGGTCCTGACCTTGAAAAAGCTCCCTTTTCGCGGATAGGTAAATCAACTGTGATGAATACGCCAGTTTATGGCAGACACTTAGCGAATTTACCATTGGAATATGTAAAGATAATCGCAACTAAAGTAACGTATTGTAAATCATATGTATCCTTTTGGCTAGTACCTTTGCTTTATAGTCAACGATTTTCGGAACCTGGTGTTTGCAATCTAGTCCGAATCGTACTCCATATTTTTGGAGCTTCTGGGGAGGGAAGAATATGCTGTGTAGTAATGTTTACGCGGAATTAACGTGAAGAAATTTTTTACTTTATAGGTTAAAGGATTAGCAATGGCCAACGTAGTTCGTGTGAAAATTATTTGATATGGCATTGAGTTAAAAATCTGAGTGCACGGACTTGCTGCAGAGATAAGATTGACGTTGTGTGAATTAGGAACTATTTGAACAGATTATCAGCTCTTTTTAAATGAAGTTTGATCAATTTGTTCACTTAGTAGCCTAGTGAGTTTAAAAAAGTACGAGTGAAAAGCAAAAGTTCATTCGTCAAAGTACCTTGAAACTGTCTGTTTGTGAATTTGAAATTATAAACGTATCAGCCCATAGGCTGTGAGTAGAATGCGGAAGGATCGACAGTGATTGGTGATGTGGAATTGAGTAGGATTATACAAAGAGTGCTGAACACTACTGATGAGTCTGAAGGGGACCAATTTCGTGAATGATTAAATACACATTCAAAACATTTGTATGGGCCTGAACACCAAGTCTGAAATTGCTGTGTCAGAGCGCAAACCTCTGGATTATCCCCGGCGAGTGCTTCCTCTATCGTCCAATCCCAAAGGAAAAGTAACCACGAACAAGTGCGGAAACTGTATTCAAGTGCAACAGAAAATCACCACTTTATATAGCCTGAGTAAGAATTACGTGAACACATGTGGCTTTGTTATTGGTTGCCCGGCGTAGTGCGCAGCATGATTGGCTGATGAGTTGGGTAAGCAGTAGATTTTCAGTCAATAGTTGATTTGAACAGTGACGTGTGATGGACCGTTTTGTTCGTGGGCACATGAGTCACGACTGTACTGCTATGTGGAATACACGGACCTGTCAGTGGTTGATGGTAACAAAGCACCTTGTCCGTGGGTTGGAAGAATGAGGTCTGCAGCCTCGCTGACGACGTATTTTCAGGAAGATTTTTGAATCTCTGACAGAAATGGTGTAAACACTGGTTTGTTTGTTAGAGATAATTTCGAAATTCCTGGGGATTAGAAACAACCTGATGTGTGAAGTAATATTCTTGATGTTCATGAAAGGATATTCAGGACTGAGTTAAGTAAGTTGCTGAAGCCAGCAGGAAATTCACGGGACACAGTGCTGCTCTGAAGAATAGAGTTGGTATTTATTAAGAGCTTCAAGAACTTGCTACTCATCTTCAGTTTCTTTCTGCAAGCAAGCAGTGATCCATGCTGTTGACTGTGGAGGAAAACAATTGTTCCAGTTATACAAAGGATGAGTGAACGCAAAATGAACTTGAAGAATTGGGAACGCAGTTATAAAGTATAGAAACAGCATTAAAATTACTTCTGTAAACATTATAAAGACATTGGAAAGGCCAAATGGAAGCTTTTACACGTGACTGTCGAAGAACGAGATGCGCGAATAAGAACAATGTTTAGTGCTGTCACACTCCCACATGAAGAAATTGCGTTTCGAGAGGTTCTTGAAAGCTGTCATTTTGTCTTTGAAAAAGTTAGTTTTACATTTCGGAGCAGATTAAATGATAACATCAAGAACAACGGCAGTGGATTAGCTCGATGGATATACGAGCCCGAAAAACATTCTTTTGAAATGGGATAAGGTTCAAGAAACCACGGCAGTGTGTGGTAGAACAGGTGTAGAAATGCGATGTGCTACCGCCACAAACATCAGCATCATCATTCGTGGAATATTTTGATATTCCCTCTCGAATATACAAGATTTAATTTCAGCTTGATTCACTTTTGATGCTTAGATCATGGCTGCGTATTTGTTCCCTTATCCTACTGGTTCTGGCAGTTCGGGAGCTATTCTTCCGGTTGAGACGTATGACGGCTTCAAGAAAAAATGCACATAAAAAATAACATTTGCTGTGTCGGTAGATTACCCAATTTTGTGATGTAAAAGAAACAGAACTGATGCCATAGCACGGGAAAGTTTGTACTGCTGCTGGATTCTTGGTGAGAATAAGCCGGCTCTCGTGGGTCTTTGGTACAACAGACGTCCCAAGAATCACTATTTTTTTCGAGGGCACACCTCTAGCCTTAACACAACCAGGTTTGGCCTACAAGGCAGCAGCTAGTTGATGCTTGGTTGTCGGTGGTTTCCTAGTGGCTCGTTCACCATTCGGTTGAATTAAATCCGACCCAGAGGTCCATGCAGTCTTTTTAGTTCGACAGATTTCGTTCACAGACCTTGGATCATGCAGTATATCTCATCCATCTATTCAGAGGTAACCGTCTTTGCATGCCGAAAACAGTCTCGTGGAGGTTTTTGGACCTCATTTACCCTTAACTTGGTTCACTTCGCCTATCTAGTGGGTTTCCCGGGGTGTGGTCGCTATTAAATGCTTCGTCCTCGCGGATCCACCGGTGAGAGCTGGACACCTGGTGAAGATCAATCAGGTAGAAGGTACTGTAAAAGCTGAGCAGTCTACCAACTCCGATAAGCTTATCTCGTTAGACAACAAATGGAACTTTTGCTCGACGCCCATTTCATGGTCATCAGCTGGAAAATCTCACTGCTCACAGTGTCACTCGGATGTTGTCTACATTCTTCGTCTGTCAGAACAAAGAATCTCTCGTACCCAGCTGACGATTCGAAATCCTCCATCGATGGTTAGAAACTGTGGCAGAACTTTTAAGCAACAGGACTTAGTGAGATAGCAAGTTCTGATTTCGAAAGAATCCTGCTGATAAATGCGCGAGAAGAACATGGGACCCCTATCAGTTCTCCCGCATATTTCCGCTTCTGTGTTATTTAACGGAATCATACCTGGTCAGAATAACCAAAAGCACAGTACGATAGTGCTTGCCAGGTGGCAAAATGAAACGATATACTATTCTCTAATCAAAGCAAAAAAAGTGAAAAACGAAGGTAACAAAAGTGTAGGACTCGGTTTCCGGTGTGTCTTCGCTTGGAAGACTTCTCAAAACCAGACGACCAATTAATCCTGCTACAAGCTGGTTAATTGTTTCTGCGGGTTTGTCAACGGACAAATCCATGAGAATTGGAATCACGTGAGTCATGTGCACCAGGGTATATGATGCCCCCTAGTCGCCTACCGGTAGTCTTCATTACTTTTGGTTGCACTTATACGCCACGCAGAACCCACGATGAATTTCGTCTGCCCAATGCCACACTGTAAGATGCTAACAAATTATGACAATGGCGAAATATCTGCTTTCTACCAAATAAGACTGTTTACATAAAATCACACCTAATGCGAGAGATCGAGAAAAGTCGTACGACAGTATCCGGGGTGTAAAGATCAAAGTGCACCGAAAAATTCGAATGGATCACCCCAAAATCTAACAAAATCGGACAAAAGCAAATAAACTTGCCTAGCCTCCAACAACTCCTGCTCTGTATCGACGTTGGAAGCCCTGGTCAGAGTCAATGCTTCGAAACGAATCTTACAAACAACGCTCAAAGTTGTGCCGTGAACGTAATACCAAAAATGAAAGATATGTTGTTCTTGCCTCATTGCATTAGGAAAAAACATTCATCATGGACTGAAACACACATAGCATCAACAGGCAAAAGAGAAAATGAACACCTTAGTGACGAAAATAAATTAAATTTAGATGAACCGGAGGCTTGGAGTTAGTACTAGCATCTTATCAGAAAAAAAAAGAATTTTCATTTAAATGAACAAAGATAAGGGCTCCGTTTTGGTTGGTCAAAGCGAACCAGTTACACTTTCAGGCACACTAGATTCAGTTGTGTATACTCGTGCTTTGGAACAGTTTTTGCTGTCGCTACTGACCAGTAAACTACAAAATGATACCATATGGCAACATGACGATGCTTCTGTCCACTGCTCTCACTACAGGCTGTTGACGTGTTCTTTTTGGGAAAGAAATCCCTCTATTCATAAGGAGTCTTATCGGTTTAACTTGAATGTCAACATCGCTATTGATTACGCAACCAGCCCTTCATCCAGAAAAATATAAGAACTACTGCAAAACGTAAAGCTTGTATATGACATGAGCATGGAGACAGAAAAGAACGTTGATATTCCTACATCCGACAAATCTTGGCCAACAACTGCACCTAGTATTTAGTACCACTATAGAAGTTTAAAATATTTTTAGACTCTCCACATCGAGAGGAACTGCTATGTGTGATAATATCGTCCATTTTACGTTGTTCCTGAACATTCTGAAGTTCAGTCGTAGAGAATTCCTTACACTGAGGTGGTGAATGATGCTACCATAGAGGGGCGCTGTGTCATAAGGTTGAAACGAAGTTACATCCTATAAACGTAGGCTTGGTACTGTTCATATTCGAAATCACGCACTCCTTTTCCGGTGACCCGTAAAGTTTTCGAGAACTGCCTCTGCACTAGAAATTGCTTACTTGGACTAAACTTGAATGAAACCATGCCTTATTGAAGTTATGTTTTTAATGGGTTTACTTCCGAGAAGTTTGCGCGGAAAGTAGATGTCATTTCGGAATTGAATCATTTACTGTACCCAATGAAGTCAATAGATAAGAAAAGGTAGCTTAAACAGCAGTTGTGTGGAAAAAGAGAGGAGTTCGTATGCAGTATCTCATCTGAAATTGAGTTACCGTACACGAGTACAGAGACAAACAAGACATCGAACGATAAGACGACTTGCTGGATAGATGAAGGCAGTTGACAGTACGCATCTGAACAACAGTGGATGGTTGATGAAAAGTGCCGAGCTCCTCTTGGAGCCACCTCAGAAAATTGAGTGAAGAGAAATATACAAATGAAGTAAGTCGGCTTTTCGAAAAGAACAAGATTCTAATGACAGGCTCAAGCCGGAGATTTCGAAACGATAAGAGTCGTGTGTAAAACTAACGGACGGCAAAACAATTTATGAAGATCAACTTCGAGGAAAGGGCCTGCTATAACAGCAGCTTGGTTATCACTGATTGGGATGATTTTCACAAAATTCGGAACTGTTAGAGATCTATATGCTCCGTTCAAGTCCTACTTCTTCGACAGAGCAATGAGTTATTGCGTGAATGAAATATTAGTGGATACCGATGAAGAGTTGCCACTACAACAGAAAGCTTCATTAGCTTCTACTGATCTGAGTCACCTGTGGCATCGATGGGAGATTTGCTTCCAGAGTACATAGTAGTAGTTGAATAAGTCTTTTTACATGGGTCAGAAAAGTGGCCGTTATGGCTGGAAAATAGAAAAACTGACATCAGTGACTTCACAGCACTGAAAGAATAATGATAAGTACACCACAGTGTTAAGTTTAGGTGCAGTATCGAAGACCGGAGATCAATATCAGGATCAACTGTTTAGACTAGACAGGAGGTGATGGTTGGAATTTGTAGTACGCATGCTAGCAGATATCGTAGCACCTACACAGAAAAAAAACTGTGCTTCTCACAAGGCCGATGTGGGTTTTATCAAAGTGGAAGATTGATTTGGAACAAATGTGACGCGTTATTCAGATAAATATGAGCAGCGGAAATGACAATGCAAACCTCAACAGTTCTTGAACACGGACGGGATTTCGGGTCAAGAAACAAGCGAAGAATCGTAAATCATACACCCAATCAAAGTTGCAGCCTGACGGCATCAGTCTCCTTTTTTGTTCATGGTAGGCAGCGCCTGGGGGATAGGCCAAGGTAAAACACAGACAGACGGGCTTATCGGTGAAGAACTTGCTGGGCTTGAGAGTTGAGTTCAAGAAGATCCGCACATTTACTTGGTGGAACGACAAAGTGCCACGGGCATTATTGCCACTGCATACTAACTGCTCCCTGATTTAAATAGCGCACCTTAAGACTTACCATGCTACATTTTCCGTTTGTGTCGTCACTCTCGAACTGGTTGTTTTTATCACAATGTGCGTGTATTTGACTGAAAAGTTTGAGCGTAAGAGTTCATACCTGCCATACACAATGTGGATTTCATGTGCTTGCGGCTGATATAAATCAAACGGGGACCAAAACACCTAAATGTACTGGCTGGCAAGCTGTGATTAGCTGTACTGCCCCATCATGGAAGCTTATCTGACAAAGTAGTCGCCAGTGAACCTTCTCTTTTATTGCTTTAATTAAAATCCCCTATCTCCACAACCAGCTATAGCTTGGTTCTTCTGTGAACCAGTTTATTCACACGGCTTGCGTATTTTTCACAAAAATGTATCAGATAAGATTTCTCCTTTGCAACTGTTCACCCGGTAGCTTTTTCCTTTTCAACACAGCCACTGTTGATAGCTATTCTTGGTTCGCCTCCTGTTCACCCTTCTAAGTAGTTGAACTCCTTACAGATATTCTAAGTGCTATATTGAATCTGCATTACCCTACAGAAACTCCACTTTCCGTGGTAGAGTGGGCTGTACATTGCTAATGTTCATCAGAAGGCATACAAGTCTCACCGAGGTACAGAAATCTGACAATACTTGTACCTGATCAAGGCAAATATAAAACTCTCGAATCCGTCGTTTACCGCACAGTTCCTGAGAACTAAGAATTCCACATTTCTTTTGCTCAGAAAACTGAACTCAGCAACAAGGACATTGGTGTAGATCGCCTCAAAGCTACTTTTATACATTCTCCGACTGATTGTTTTTCATATTCTCTGTAAGCTGGAATAGATTTCAAACCGTTCTTTGTGTCTGACGTATATAAAATCCTTAATTTTAAGGCATTTTCTTCTACAGGCTCAGATCGCCTGTCCACAGGGATTCTCAATCATTAGGCTGACCAGTTTACGGAACCAACAGCATCTTTGGTAAATTGTTCTGTTCCTACCTTCTGGCGACCAATCAATATTGTATCAGAACCCAAAAGACTGAACACATCTGGTGCAGAAAAATACCTTCATTCAATAGATCCTATATCAGCTGAGTTAAAATATACGGAGAAGGCAATACTTGCCCTTTTTCAAACTGACCTAAACTTGCCTTTGGTTCGTGGTCAGTTTCCTGTTGGGAGAAGATCCGAGCATGAAGCTGTAGCTACCCTAATACGTTTTAATGATAAATCCTTGCACTCAATCGTGAGACCTTACTGCTGCTTATCTTCCAATTATTCCTCAGCTTCTGGTTCAATATTCCAATATTTTCTTCTTCAAAACCTTGAAACTGGCAACTGTTCTCCACAAATTCTAGGCTGGATTTCTAGTTATTTCCAAAAAAAGAGGGCAGGAAGTCACGGTCGGGCACCAATGATCTAAACCGATTGTCAAAAGTTCTGCCGTACTCCAGGGTGCTGCGTTGTCTCATTCACTCTTTTTCACTCACACCAGGTACTTCCAGTTCAACACTTCACCTTCCCAACAGATTTCACTTGAGAGCGAATTCTGTCATACACTTGAGACTCAAGTTTGATGGTAATCCTTGATGAACATCTCCCGTAAAAACATGGCAATGAAAAACTCAGAAACTAATATTTCCATAAATGGAAACTCAGACAGTTTCCAGCACCATAGTCATTTATTTCTGAATTCATCTCCCGACATCTTCTTTATATTTTGCTTCCTTGCTCACCTGCAATTTTTCAGGATGACTTGAAAAAGGACTTCAAGGCACTACACCGCTGTTTTGGCTGAATGTATTGATCATCATATTCAGCCTTTTTTTACCTCATCCAACAAGATATTCCAGGACTCCCAAATCTGTTACTCAGAAGTTTATTAACCGATTTTGCATTCCGGCATCTTTTCTCTAGAATAAATCTGTACAAAACTCCCTCACACCCTATTTGGCTCCGGTCCCGATCAACGACTTATCTCCTACTTTGATTTGTCCACATTTTTGCCATTGGTGATGGATTGTTTGTCTTTCTTGTTTATTTACTGACGTTCTGATTGCAGTGTGGGAATATTGTTTGCATGAGTCATCCATAAAAATACAAATGGGTACATAATTTTAAACATTGGGTCCTCTTGATCCAGTTCATCAAAACAGATAAAAGACATAAATTGTGAGACTCAAGTATTACTGTCAATCTTCTTAGTCGCGCACGTAAAACATGAGAAAGCCTGTTCGAATAGGGCATAGAGTAGCCAAATGAAATAGACGGTGTCGAACGAAATTAGGAAAAGGTCTGGTAAATTTGATTGGCTACTGCCATAGCAAATTCATTGTGGGTCAAAAGTTTCTGTGCTTACGGTGGAGGTCTGAGTCTACTCATCCGTACAGTCTCACTAAATGCACGAAATCGGAATCTGAAGCTCCTAGTCCTTTGTGAGGCTGTATTGGTACGTGGACTTGGACTTCCACTGTGTGCACAGAAATTTGCCGAACTCTTTCCTAATTTCTTTCCACTCTGTCTATACCGTTGTGCCACTCTGTGCCCCATTCTAACAGGAATCTGTATGTGTTATGTACGCGATGGAGATTAAAAGAAATGCTTGCCCCTCACAGTCTCTCTCTTCTATCTGTTTTGATGAACAGCGAAACTAATTATCAAGTAATTTCAAGTAATTGCTTGGCTTACTGTCTTTTGGAATCTACTTTATACGCATAAACCTCAGATCGTCCGACCATCCTGCACTTGGAAGCACCGGACTCCGGTTTCACTCTTGTTAGAGCTCATCAGTGGTGCATATCCTCCGTCACACCCATGGTTTGAACCCTGGTCCTTTCACCCAGATGCACTGCTCGCAAGTAACTGCGTGATATATATATATATATATATATATATATATATATATATATATATATGGCAAATGCGAAGCAGGTTTAAAATGGGGGTACGTTGGCCCCTTCTTGTGGAGAAGACCTGAATTGGTGGAAGGCTTTCGCTTGCAGTTAACGGGGCAGGTACTATGTCTCCATTCGAAGCTGCCGGGCATTTCTGGCTCTCATAGAGATCGACATCTGAACGAGATTACTTCAATAATTTGGATCATCCCGGACGGGAGCGCGGTGGCGCAGTGGTAACATACTCTTTCGAAGTGGAAGGGCCCGGGTTCAAACCCTGGGTGTGACGGAAGATATGCACCACTGATGAGCTCTAACAAAAACAAAACTGAAATCTGGTGCCTCCGAGTGCAGGATGATCGGATGACCTGTGGTGCCTGAAAAATGGATTCCAAAGGACAGTGAGCCAAACAAAGAATGATCAATACCAGGCTCTTCTAGCAAGTAACTGAATGATATATAAATCAACAAGTGTTATCTTTAGACAGCCCTAATTCGGCATCCAGAAGCAAACAAGTTACCATTCTTCGAGATACCTTATAAACAGTAAGGAGAAATGCGTCGATTTCATGGTCACTCAGTATGCTAAAATTCGCCAGCCGCTTCTACCAGATTAATCTGAACTGATTTCCGTGACTGGGCTGCCTTGTGGACTCGCTTGATTATCACAAGTGCAACCGGAAATATCGGTATCCGGTAACCCTAAGATGATTGAGTGAAACGAAAAGTTTGTCATTCAAATGGAATGCATATGTGGATCAATAATCAATCTGCTCAAAGAAACTCTGTACGAACGAGGCTCCGGTGTTCGTCATAAATAGGTTTCGTTGTTCTAATTTGTCTACTTTCTCACCCGGAATGATAACTATCTAAATACGTAAGTATGAATATCCATCTTTAAAAGACTATTATAAATCGTTATGGAATCGCGAGGTACGACAAATTGAGCTTACCGTTACTGCCCGTACTTAAACCAGGCTCCAAGCTCGACAGGTTGAATTAATTTGCTCTCATTTTTATCTAGTGCTTCTACGAAAAATCATTCACAATATCCAACACAATTTTCATTGTCTAGTCAGGTCTGGTAGAAGGTGGTAATGACGTAATTAACGTCGATAGTGAGAAATCGCTAGATGCCTTGTTTCATTAATGATCAAAGTTGTACATGTTCCTGCTGGCTGTGGTGTTAAATCGGAAAGGCAAATCCTTAGAAGCAAAATTTAAAACTGAACTGCCTTGGCAGGAAATATAATACGAAAGCAACCCGCAGAAGCAGCCAAGCAACGCAGTCCAGCGGACTTTTTGGTGGCTACGGTATCTCAACGAAAAACAAAGCTTTAACTCGTTTATCCGTAAAGTTTTCTTTACATAAAACTTTTCATCGGAGATTATGGAGTCGTCAAGGTGTTACGGACGATTCTGTGACATTATCTGATGAATACCGTTTATTCTTCAATCAATGTGAAACATTCTGTTCACTAGGGATAATACTTAACTATTGGAAACTATTAGAAAAACAAGAACGGCAGCTCAATCAATCCAGCATGTATGAATGTGAATAACAATGTGGGTAGCTGTGGAGTACCGGTTGTATGCTTTTCCCAGCCGCAAGCTGATTTCGGGAAAAGCACGCTTTAGTAGGCACTTATATCTCATTATCCTGACTTAGTATGCGCACTTGGGAATGTAATTTCACGTGTTGTTTTGTTTAATTGTGCGTGTGTGTTTGTGTCTGTAAGCGAGCTCGTGGATAATCCACACAAATTTGTTATTAGAACAAACGAAACGCGTGTGCACGGGAATCTGATTCTTTCCGTGTTCGTACATGAAGCGGATCGTGCTAACGTGAGCTGTTGGTCCGGATTTGAGGTATTTAGTGTTACCAACTGAATTACAGGAGAAAATTCATATATCAATGATAGAGGTCTATCAGACGGGCTCTCCCTATCTCTACCCTAGTGTGATGAGGTGGTCTGTGATTATGTTTCGGGTTCGTATTCACACGACCTGACCAGTGAGTAAAAGAGTAACATTGTCCTACCTATAAGCATGTTGAATGGTGTACGAGGAGAAAAATGATTGGCAAGGAGGGTCCTAAAGTTGGAGAAGGATGTTTTGCTCATTGTCAGGTTAGTAATCTGTTGGGTTGGCAGATGAACAAAGCATTTGCACTTTGTGAATCTTCTTCTTTGCAGTGCCCACTGGTGATTTCAGCCACCTGTGTTATTCATAAATTGAATTCCTCCGAAACTCATCGAAAACCAACTCGGCTGGGCACACGTGGTCAAAACACTGACATAAAACAGATGGTAGGAAATTTTACTCGACTGCCTAACCTTGATGAGACGTACTGTGACTCTTAGAACACAACTCTGAGTTAATAAACATACCTGTTCCAGAAATAGTGGTTTTATTATCTTTTTGAGTACAAAAAAATTGTTCCTGTGCCCTCAAGATTGGGACATAGGATTATTGTTGAAACAAAGTATTTTCTTCAAGTTTGTGTTCATCACCAAGGTAAAAGCTGTCTTAACCAGCATAAATGAACAAGAATCTGTGGAAAAACCACGATGATATCAATTAACAAGTAGGATATGAACGGCGATTTGTAAGTAATTCATAGATTTGCTCGTTTTTTCCAGACTGGAAGTCCACTGTCTTCAGCTACGTTTTCTCGTCGACCGCTTGGTGTGGTCGTTTATTCGTTCTTTAGCTAATTGTTGTGGGAAATAAAGGTGGGATATTCTCTTGTTATAAATATTGCTAAAAGCTGACACCATAAAACCCGCAAGAGCCTAAAAGTTGCATTGCTCCGATGCTGAGACTAAGCAACCAACAGTGATGACCAAGAAGCCTCAAGTTCTGGATTCAGACAAACCGTCGATGATTAGTTTTCTTCTTTGGAAGCTTACATATGACCTCACACATGTTGAACCTTGCACTCGTGAACGACTAGATCTGAGAAGTCAACTATCAACGGTGTATATCCATGGCTTTTATTGGAGTTCAACTTACTGCGTGGTGTTACTTCGATCTTGTTTTCACAACACGATCCTGTACTTTCAAATAGCCTAATGAGTATGAGGTCCGTTTTCAATCGGGGAACATCTTTTCACGTTAACGCGTTGCATTCGTCTATCTCTGTGTTGGCGGCATAGCTCAACGCTACCAACCTAAAACCTAAACCCAATAAGAGCTTAGAAGTACTGTTTTCAGTTGATCGCTAATCCATATCACAATCCCACATCACCCAAAACTCGTGACAGGATGTTCAAACGTGAAGAAGATCTGTCAATAAATAAACATAATACGGTGTATCACGCAGTTTAAACACTTCACTCGCCATTAAGAAAAATGGAAGCAATGTACAGCTATATCATCCTTGTTGGGATTCATCGGCAGCACGAATCCACCGATCCCCGGCCGTGACTATGGCCTGAGGTGAGCGATTTTGAGCCGAACTCTTGACCGCGCAGGTTATCCGGGTGGGCTTCCAATGGTTTCTTGAACAAAAACACTACAAGATATAGCACCCTTCCGTCATTGACTCTGAACGGTAACAATCCGTTTCCCTCACAGTAATCGACTCCTGTTGCCGATAAGAGAGAAATTACCCATCAGAGGAGTGAACCGCTCTGCAGGAAACGGACTGTCACAGCTCATTACCTTATCACTTAGAATTTGTGGCCAACAAATCTTTGACAGCCTATCCGGATAATCGGGTGGTTGAGTGTTTGACTCAAAATCATTAACCCCGGGTTCAAGTCTCCAACAGGGCTGGATGGAAGCGCACCACCGATGATTCCCAAATAGGATGAAAAGGCTGTACAGTGCTCCCACGGTTTTCGATAGTGAGGTAAGCGTTGGAATTGCACGATGAATCATATTATAAAAATATACTGTCCTACTACTCAAGTGTACACAATAAATTTATTTTTGCCTTCTTATCTCACCAGATCTAAGGTGAACCCTTCATGCTCTGGAGACTTTTCCCAGGATTAGAGGGTGGACTTTCCGCCTCCCTCAGTTGAGGTCTTTGCAAACCATCGTCATTTCCAAGTTTATTTATTCTTGCGCGTAAAGTTATCGGTTACGATCCGTTTCGTCCCACTAACTCCAGAGAGAAGACTCCTGGCATCAAGCCATCTCATTTTATCAACCGAAAACAGACAGCTAATACAGAATACGCGATCCACTGTCACAAATCCTCGAATCACGAACTAGTTGGTTCAAGCTGGCATTGGGTAATATCTTTCCTGATAGATTGATTGATTGGTTGGTGGTACTACCAGCCGGGAATCCTTCCTTGCCTTATCGATCAATTCTCCTGCTGTTCACTACTCCGTTGGATCAAACATGGACCTGGATTCGGGTCAGCTGCTGACTTGCGAACTGGTAACGAGACTTAGCTATCCACGGGGAATGAGTCAGCTCCTATCCTAACAGCTTACACTAGAGTTTAGTCATTTTCCCTGGTTGGCTTTTCAAGGATTGTGCTGGCCAAACGCTCTCACATACTCCAAGTGCAGTAACATAGCCCACACCGAATTGTCCAAATTCATGTTAAAGATCCACTTTTCCGCATGCAAGCGGTGACGTGCACACGATAAAACCCTTTTTGCTGCGGTACTTCCCAAGAAGTAAATTTAAATTATTCTTTTCCCGGACCACAACGTTTACGATTCGACTGTTCCGTATGTAGCCAAGCCCTCGGTTTCTAGAGGACACCTTGTCAACAAATGACGAACAATTGTCACTTGACCACGACTGCTCTTGACAGTTCATCATCTCGTTCTGCAACAAAGACTACAGAGTACTAGTTTTGTCATCCACCTTCCTCCTCTACTGTTCTGCCATATTTTTCTAACCATGGCCAAAACCTGTACTGCTGAATTTTCACTGAAAATATGCCCTATTAGGACAAATGGAGTGCATCCCTGACTTTAACCCGATGCTTCTTGAATCATGCTATTGGAAATCAATTTATTGGATGTCCCTCACCCACAGCACAGGCCATTGGTGTTCTTGTGTACGACTGACATACGTAAGTTGGATTACTGCGGGTAGAGCGGCTGTATTTTACCCTTTTGACCATGCGTTTCTTGCCGGTGCATACATGCTGCATGTCGAAAGGGATTCAGTGTGTTTATACCCATTTAATTTTCAGTCTGAATGATCATCTGTCTCATAAAAAAGGGCTTACACAAAGTAAAAGATCAAATCTGCTGATGATATTTCGGCCCTTATCGAATTTATAGCATGCTGGTGGAGCTTGCAGACTACATGCACATGTGGAACAGAGCATTGTTGTGCTTCAGTTTGTGCAAGTGCAACAGCATTCACGCTGCTTTTCAACGAGGAATTTGTTTTTATTAAATAAAGTTTCAATATTGTTGTGTGTTTGTATGAAATGTGACTGAGTGTACGTGATAGTGGAATAGAGTTGTTTTCTGAGCTATAGTGCATCATCATTTTGCTTGAATACAGCAGAAAAACAAAATGATAGAAAAAAGGAAACTTAACTCAGCACAGCAGGCTCGAGACAAGTCTGATTGACAAACAGTGACACTGATGAATAAGTCACAAGCCAGCAGATGTCAGCTAGTGCATGATGTATGCGTATACTTTTGTATGCATGTACATCTGTATGTGTGTATATGTACGGGTGTATGCATGTACGTATGCATGTGTGTAGGCATGTACGTATGTATGTATGTAGGTATGTGCGTATATGTATGTATGAGTGTGGATGTGTCTGTGTATATCCGTAAGTATATACGTGCACATGTACGTAGGCATGTATGCGTGTATGCATGTATGTGTGTGCATATATGTGTGTATATGCACGTGTGTTTGCAAGTATATGTGAATGCATGCATGCTTGAAATTATGTACGCATATATATATATATATATATATATATATATATATATATATATATATGCATATGTATGAACGTGTGTATGTATGTGTGTATTTATGTATGTATGTACTTACGTGTGTGTACGTATGTGCGCATATACAAGTGCGCACGCATGTGCCTAAGTATGCATGTGTGTAAGTATGTGTGTGTGTGTGTGTATGCCTACGTGTTTGTGTGTGTGTGCCCACGTGTCTGTGTGATAAATCAGGTAGCATGTTATTGTCAACACAATTTTCCCCTGTAGTTTTCTGGGCAAAACTCGGATTTCGTCCTGCTTTACCGCGATCAAGTGACAACTGAAACGAAGCAAAATGTCGCGGTTCTTTGACTATTCTTTCTCAAAGTAAATAAGTTGGTCGCTTTTCAGTCGTTGGTTAGGAAATAACATTCCACTGAATGAACTATCCTGCTTGCTGTACTGGACGAAATTCGTGAAAAGCAAACGAAATAAATCCTACCACTTGATGAAGTAATCACGGCACTTCGCCGCTGGTTGCCAGTACGAAATGCGAAACTCTGTACCGACACCAGGACCGATGGGTACAGTGAACTTAAGCCACTTTATGACCCATTATAGAAAAGTCAAGTATCGTTACACTAATGACACCTTTTCATATAGTTTTTGGTACACCTTTTGATGAGGTGAGTGTGAAACAAAATTACTGACATGTATATTTTGTTTGATTACTGGAAACTCTCACGAGTGAAAAGAGTGCCAATCGAAATTTCTTCAGGAATAAATTTGCTCAAATGACGTAAGAAGTTCTGAAACCTAGCTCGTATTGTATTCTTAAAGTTATTTTGTCATGCTCTCTGTGTAACCACCAGTGAAGCTTCCAGTCAGAGTTCATAACCAGGGCAAAAAGCCCACCTCACTATTTGATTTCTAAAACCTACACAACCGTACCTTATCTAGAAGATAGTTCCGTCTTCTCCTCTATGGTATGCTCAAAAAGTATATTCCAATGCGAGTATCCCCATGTTTAGCTTTTACTAAGAATCGAAATCAAACCAATGCAGTCCCACTAATACTCCTGCGTCACGTATACTTTTCCTTTTTTGTTCCATATCTTGTTTACCTTTATCGATTCTGGCTGTCGCCTAATCAGCCGTAAATTTCCGGGGTACCCTAATCTTCTCTTACCATTTATCCAGAACTGGCCATTTTTAGGCTTGCTCAGACTGGTACTCCTAATCCATCGGGCTAATTGGGACCGTATGCTTCAGGTCCTTCCTATTGATGTGTTTTGCATTACCAGTCAAGCTGCGTAGTTGAGCAAAAAGCCACTCTCTGTCCCTAAGGAGATTTCGAAATGCATTTTTATTTAGACTCCACGACTCCAGCATGCCTTCAGATGGTTGCAGAAGTGACAATTTGTTCGTAATCAAAAGTTGCTCTTTTTTATGTTCATCCCAGTCGACAATACTGCATACAAATTAAACTTCTCAGGTTTGCACCAGGTGGGCATTTGATGGCCGTAATAGTCCAGTAATTACCTCGGTCTTTGCATCCAACAAACCCAACCGAGAGAAGCTGTCAAAAAAGTCGGCAGCCCTCGTGCAGGGTAGCATTTTGACAGATGGTATGACCATTGTTGCTAAACATCAGTGATAAAATGGAGAGCATCTAGGAAATCTGTAGCTTCCTTATCGCTCTAGTTTAGTTACGCGTGAACACAGTTAAAAACGAAGACGAACTCGAGGCAGATATGCAGTACTACCGAGGTAAGCATGATATAGATAGATAAAAGTACAAAACTCAACGGTTATTGACCACGGAACCGAAAAATGGGACCAGGCCAGTGGCCCGACTATCTTTCAAATTCCACGGGCGCAGCATAGACAACGAATCATGAAAATCGGAGAAATGACTTCAAGCTGATCCTATTGGACAGATAGTCCCTGCCGCGCTTAGGTTTGCTTAGTATACAGGAGAAAACTGAGTGATGGGTGAAGAAACTGTAGTGATGGGAAGAAAACTAGGATATCAATAACAACGAAGGATGGATCTTCATTCACCATTCTAAAGACATTGCAGACTTATTTTGTGATAAGTTCATTTCTTATGCTGTTGGTTCTGCTCTCTCATCTCCATCTGTTCCTCGTCGGCCTGAAATCCAGAAGATCGGCTGAGTTGTCCGTATGATTATGAGGGTCCACAAAACGATGGGCCTGGTTATAATAAGTTACTTTACAAAATGCGCGTTTTACAGTGTTAGCTATGGCTGCACGAAATAAAACCAGTCAGCTCTGATCTCTTATCAGGAATATTTATTATCCAACGAGTGCCAAGAATCTGGATTGCTAATGATTCTCTTTGCTTGCAGTTTGCATGCCAGTTAAATCCACGCTCACGAGGAACATACTGAAAAGTGTCCCACCATGAGGCACTGGAGTGACATGAGTTCACCTGGAGATTGCAAAGTCTGCTGCTCAAAAGGTGCATTAAGTATGAAATGTGTGGTCGTCATGAACACATCCTAAAAACTGTTGTTTCACCTTACCCAAGTCAACGATGGAATTCAAATAACTTTAAGTTGTTTGGTCTGTGAAGCAAACGATACTTTTCTGCTGGTCCCGGATGCACAAATCAAATCTTTATCTTTCAGTACAAGTTTCGACATCATTATTTCCCATAACACCACTCATCATTGTGCCCTCAGACATATTCTCTAGCATGGAATCCGCCGATAAGACTGTGTAGTAAAACCGTTTTCTTGGTTATTGAATACTTGAGATGTAAGTTTTAAACCCTCCCTTTGTTCCACGTTTATAGCTTCTGTTACATCAGGGTATATGACTAACGCCAACCACAGGTAGCTGTCATCACAATATGGTCACTCTGTTTCCCCGTAGCTTTTTATTGTTTACGTAAACATTTTACGGATGACGCCGTCTATTCTGGGAAAAAAGAAATTTGAACTAATTCCAAAAACAAAATCGTGAATTTTAAGTGCAACGATGACAGCAAGTAGCCGGACAATGATTCCCGACTGAGGCAGCACGCTTCTCATCGTTTGGCGAACGACGTCACAAAGTGCTTTTTTCCACACAAGTATAAAGTATTTCTTATCAAATCAAGGGAAGCCAGTATCTCTAGGTATGATTTGTAATTTCAGTGTTCTGACAGCTAAAGACCAGCAGCTAGTGGTGATCAAAAAGTGTTAACGGCAAAAACAGGAAGTGTTAGATGTTCGTCAAAATAACTTACGGGAATTCCACGATATTCAGTTATTAGTGAAGGGACTGAAGTACATTTTGGAGTTGCACAGTTTTTACTCTATGGTAGCAGTACTTTGTTAGTTGAAAAAAAATTCCAGCGGATTTTCATATTCAGCAAGAGCTCGCATTGCTCACATTATGTTGCAATATCGACTGAACAGCTCAAAGTCCGTCATCGTGATTTTGGTGCAGACAGACGCTCTCCTGAGGAGATACTCACCCTATCTGGATCTTGTCATCTCAAATTTGTTTTATGGTTGCTTGTCCATCTTATGCCTTTTTAGGCTTTGTTTACACTCATTGCACAGGAGTGGGTGAAATATAGCGGGCGGTTAGGCCATGACTGAACAAAAGAGCAGGAAGAACGAATCAAATATACCAATTAAATTTTATGTAGCAGCTACATTTTCATTCAGACTTTTTTCAAGTGAGTCTTAAGTTTGTTCATTATGAACTTTAATATTTTTCCAGGTATCAGTATTATAATTCATCCAGTCATGCCCGTTTTATGACTACCTAAA
Source organism: Fasciola hepatica (assembly GCA_948099385.1). Classification (NCBI taxonomy): domain Eukaryota; kingdom Metazoa; phylum Platyhelminthes; class Trematoda; order Plagiorchiida; family Fasciolidae; genus Fasciola; species Fasciola hepatica. Next base: position 4,055,080 of record CANUEZ040000008.1, on the reverse strand, counting down.
ATCTGATATTCTTCACTGTTACTGATCACCACTTGCCAGAATTTAACACAAGTTTTATTGAAATCAGTTTCATTTCTCACATGGCTGTGGTATTCATCTTATATGGGATCCCACTTCCGCCCATGCTGACAACGTCTGCGCTTGAAAAAACTAGCTATGTCTTCACCGAACCATTTTTATTGTCTAACCATTGAATTCCACACATGGTTATGCACAATTAACGCAGTCCTCTTAAGATAATCTTCAGAAGCATACTAACTATATGAACTCTTTCCTCAAACGACAGCTGTTAGTTTCAACCTCTATACTCAAAGTGCGATTTGAAAACAGCAATCTGGACTAGTTATGGAAGATTAACCTGTGATGGTGTTCTTTAGGAGTGTGCATTTTGAAGCAGGGAACATGAAACAATTGAATGACGAGATGTCTTCCACATTTTCTGTCGTTGTATGCTTAACGGTGTGGTTCTAACAAATTTTTGTAATGATCAAGAAAACCCTGTGTCTGACTGCCAATTTCTTTGTCAGTTTTGCTGATGGTCTGCGTCAAGTATCGACCTTGATGGAACTCTAGAAAGCGGATACGAAAAAAACTAATCGTCTAAATTGTCTTGTCGTTACAAATATATAATATTTTGTCTAGCCAACAGCAACCACTCATCCAATTTGCTTTCTGTTGCACCTTGTGAAACTGACTCGATTTCCCTATAAGTTATCCGATTACTTCTAATCCATTTTTGAGCCTTTTTTCCCCTTTTTCCAGTCACGAAATCTGGAGGTGCTTGAGGTTTAACGAACTCTTTGGAGCTGAATAGTGGCCCCGTCCACAAACAAAAACAAAACATGCATGAAATACAACAGACAAAAGGACCATAAAGCTGGTAGCCGCTCATCTGCGTAGAATTTTATTTGCCTTCATGAGAAATACCATCCATCTACCTGGATAATGGTCTATCTGGGTAATGGTGCAGAAAATCAGTAGCTTTGACGGCTAATTATAGACGAGAAAGCTAGCCGATAAACAAAGTCATCGAGTGGGTTTCAATAATTCTGTGGAACTGAAACTGAACAGTTCGCACCGTGTTAAGTTAAGGGACACGCAGTTTGGGTTACATCCTTCGGCTCCAAGCTGCAGTTTGCCGAACACCCACCGATGGTGCTTCCTCAACGCTTTCAATGTTCATCTGAGAAGTCACGTGAACCGTGACAGTAGAATCCCATATTTCTCTCTACTCAAATAACGGTAGAGCAGACAACCGGTAAGATGACAAGCTGATGAACCAGTCCTCAGAACTAATGTGCAGAGATTATTTCCGTACCTTAAGCAAATAAGCCGTGGCTAAACTTCAAGGGCAAACAAACAGCGAGAGCCGGGAACCAGTAGGAAAACATTGAAGGAAATGTGCAGCAGACGGGATCTGTACGCAGAAGATAAATTACGAGAGTTTCTTATTTCACCAGGAGTGAGCTATCGACACGGCATACGTTTTGATGACGCCAGACACAGTCAAGTTCATCTTACCAAGCCTGAGCAGTCTAAAAGCTCAAAATATCTACTGTGAAATGTTTCAATAGAATAAAATGGGGTACTGCAAACCCCTATAGTTTCACGTTCCCGGTTTTGTACAGAATTTTTCTGTGATATGGTTTTTGAAGAAATTCGCTTCTTATGGCTATTAAAATGACATTCAAGTCATCTTTTTTGAAATGCAGCAGTTCACCGGCTGATACTTTTATTCAGTATCGTGGTAATAACATTACTAAAAGGCATACATTCATGGTAAATTCCATCATCCCAGAATTATAATAACGCAGAAATCACTGACATGCGAAAGCACTTCACCTCTTTTTAAAATTAAGGTTGAGTATTTGGGACTTGCATATCTAACGAATGTGGGCGTTTGCTAAGTTGTCCAGGGCCCTCAATGTGGCTTTCTAGTTAGACACCGGGAACACGAACGGTGGGGCAGTTACGTGTGCTCAAATCTCAAAAACCGAAGAGTTTTAAGCATGTGAATGGCTGCGGCTTTTGGGTTGGTGTCACCAACTTGGCTCCGATTTCAACCAGATCGGTTTTCATGAAAATGCAACTAGAACTATCTGCGACTTTTTTGACAAGACTTGGAAATGCTTCAAAATTGATCTTCTGCCGAGTAACAACAGTTGAGCTAGTTGAGTAGCCGACTTGAGAGGGTTTATGGGTTATCCACCTTTGAGTTTTATAGGCAGATGTGCTTGTTTCCTTTTTGAAATGTCCCTGTGAGCGGATCTGTTAATTCAGTGCGTTTATCCATTTCTGTTCTCGATAAGGTTGCTTCAGTACGCAAACAGACGAACGTCAGTCGTGAACATGTTGGTAAAATGGATTTGTCGGCAATAAAACAACTGATGATTGAAAGAAACAAGGATAGGTTTTCTCATTAGTAAACGATATAATCAAGCTTGCAAATATGAACTTGGATGAAAGGTTCTCCTGGAATACTTTGCCTTTGGTCTTTCCTGTCGACTTCGGCGCAGCAGTTTAATTCTGGACTCTTGTTCTACTTCTGTGGTGTACTCCATCGGGGGACAAATGCACTTCTTCAAGCTGCGTAGGCATTCTAAAGACTTTGCAATCCCTACAAGAAAGAACTTTGTGTCCCGTGGATTTCGTGACCAACACAGCCGGGACCGGTGAGCGCAAGTTGTAAATCTTGTACCAGTGGTTCGGTGTTAAGGTAAGTTTTATGGTTTATTAACACGAAACAATATTTACACAGAGAGTACGGAGATTTGCCCTCTGCATTTAATGAACTTCAACCATCGGTATGTGTTCCATTGGAGTAGCTAGACTTTAAACTTTGTACCCACATCTTTCAGTCGAGAACCTGACGCGTTTTATACGATGCAAGCACATAGTTCAACCGTTAGCAACGTTTATCAGTAGTCTCATGGAGACGTGTCTGGTAATTCATAAAATGTGCACCCACTGATAGATGGTATCATTAGAAAAGAATGCAAAAGGCCTGGAAGGTCAACGTGTTGTTCTTCATATAAGTTTGTATGCATATACGTACAAAAGTATGTATGTTTTCTGTATGTACGTATGCACAGGTTTACTCGAAGCTCATGTAGAAGGGCACTTACGTGCACATTTCGTCCTCGTACTTGGCACCATAAACACAAAACTATATAATAGCTAGCAAATAGGGACGCGGCTCTGGGACAATAATACTTGCAGTCTACTTTGAAGCGACCAGTAAATATGCTCAGAACCAGACAAAACCCTATTTTTTCTATCACCTGTGGGTAGCAGCCAGGACGGAATATGAAATTTTGAGGTAAAATCAAAGAAGAATCATTTACATAGAAGTAACCCAAACAACAATGGAAACACAAAGCCCATATCCAATAATACTCATTGGATCCGTCATCTTTCATCAGGAATTTTCACGATCTCTTTGGCATACAATCCACCATGTTAGTTAGGAAATCAGTTTTTTAATCTTCTGACCCATCCCATTTTCCATTTCTTACTTCATGGGCCATGGCGAACGTAACCCACTGACTTCTTTCTTTAGAGCGGATAAAATGTTCACGATTACTTTACTTAAAACAAGTTACCCGCGATAACCGAGATGTCGGCTAATTAAAATTTCTACCGACAATGCTGTGTTTTTGACCAATAAATATTTCTGAAAACCCCAACACTTGGAGCATCGATTGTTCGATACACTTGGAACCTCGTTCGGTCCTGATCTACTCAATGTTCACGACTACCTTTAAATCTGCACTATCAGGAGGTAACTGTATGAACCAGACCTTGAAGATGGCCATTCTTCGCTTAGTATGAGTGTGAATAATGATCAGACAAGTCAATATACATGAATTTGTTCACAACCTTATATTGTAATATAGCACGGCGCGTTATCCTGAAAAGCTACTGACTACTCAGGTGACGTCGTTTCGTTGAATTCGGAGAACCTATCGGTTACAGCTGTGGAGAATTCCTCGCTATTCAAGGTTCCTCTGACCGAAGTCCACCAGCAGATAACCATGTCTTATTCCGATCCAAATAACCAGTGTTTGTATGTGTGAAATCTCGGCTGGGGTAATCTTTCGGGGGAAATTCCCAAGCGAAGTGACCTTCTTCTAAACTGGTTTTGAGGAGAATTTCTGACCTGTTACTTGTACTGCAAAAAAGAATTCCCACTAAGGGTTCAAAGCGTGGGTGTGTATACGTGTAGGTATGCAGGTGTGTATGTCTGTTGGTGCGTATATGTGTGTGTACGTACGTATATGTGCATGTATGTGTGTATGTATGTATGTATGTATGTATGTATGTATGTATGTATGTATGTATGTATGTATGTATGTATGTATGTATGTATGTATGTGTGTATGTATGTATGTATGTATGTATGTATGTATGTATGTATGTATGTATGGATGGATGGATGTATGGATGTATGTATGTATGTATGTATGTATGTATGTATGTATGTATGTATGTATGTATGTATGGATGGATGGATGGATGTATGCATGTATGTATGTATGTATGTATGTATGTATGTATGTATGTATGTATGTATGGATGGATGGATGGATGGATGTATGGATGTATGTATGTATGTATGTATGTATGTATGTATGTATGTATGTATGTATGTATGTATGTATGGATGGATGGATGGATGGATGTATGGATGTATGGATGTATGTATGCATGTATGTATGTATGTATGTATGTATGGATGGATGTATGCATGTATGTATGTATGTATGTATGTATGTATGTATGTATGTATGTATGTATGGATGGATGGATGGATGTATGTATGTATGTATGTATGTATGTATGTATGTATGTATGTATGTATGTATGTATGTTGTGTGTATGTGTGCATGCACGTAGGTGTGTATGAACGTGAGTATTAATGTTCTCTTTTCTTTTCCCATTTGATTGATCCCAAGTAACTCTGTATCGCGTCGTTTTCGTTTGCTATCTAACCTACGGAATCAGGAGGCAGTGGCCATGGAAAAATTAATGCGTCATTGGACAACGAACAAATACTTGGTGAAATCATGGTTTTAGTACAGAGGCCAAATGGAATTTTCTCCAGACTGACGAAAAATCAACAACAGTCAGCTCCAGCGAGTCAAGCTTGCGAAGTTTTCAATTTGATAATTTTCGCCTAGTCAAACAACCAAATAAAGTGGTAAGCGCGCAACTGGGATGGTATGAACCTCGATCTCAGAGAGTGCGATCGACCTCGTCGAATCATATCGTTTAAAAACAGCCGGGAATATAGTATAAGGAAACTTTGTTCGCGAACAAGTATCCGAAGTGCAAATGGTGCAATACTATTGATTTCCACCCTGCACGCCGAGGTTATTCGATCAGAGCCATTTCTGTCTAGGTTGTACATCCGTTTCCAAGTTTTATAAAAAACATAGTACAGGCTGTGAGTTTCTTGCACATCACGTGCAAATGATTTCACTGATTCTAGGAAGATATACAGTTCTTCATTGTTTCATCCGGCAGTTTCTCTGAAATTTCATTAGTTTATATATTTTGATTGTGTGTCGATACGCTAATGGCAAAGCACGGGACTTGGAAATAAACTATATCGGTTTTATTTCTCTACAAATGCACCAGATGAAACAAATAATGCACCCATGCAGTTCCCTCTAGCCTATTCATTCTATTTAACCCTTTCGAGAAGTTCAATCACAATGTTCTGGTTATTTGGGCGGAATTTGGAAAATGCGGTCAGCGAATCTTTCGTTCACCTGAATCCTGAACGTGATGCTACACTTTCTCCACACCACCCTACAGCGACTGAAGGTCTGGATTATCAGTAAAATATCGAAGTAAGTTTGAGCAGCGTAATCTCGTTTTATTGCACCAGTCATCCAAGCCAATTAATAAACGCCTGCCCAAGCAGTCGAACCGACTTTTAGCTACCACTTTCCCAAAGCAGGATATCTATAAAGATTTCACTGCCATTAACTCAGTATAATATGGGATCAGTCACCTATCACGGGCGGTATATTCACAACCTTAGAAGATCCACATGAGATGAATTTCAAGTTTATGAACACTTGAGGACCATTCTAAAACGTGTGGGCCATATGAAAAAATTGGATTCTTTTGCTGTTATTCTGCCGTTAAATAGGACGAAACGAGACATAATATAGTCTAAGTACTGCACGGATAGATGAACTTGAATGTTCTTCTGTAGCTTGGGTGTACATCAGTTCGATGGGAACTGATAGAAGCTACTATTGTTGGGAATAAATTATGTCAAGTGCAATTCATCACACTTGATGCGATATTGGGAGTTATGGAATGGATCTCAGTGTTTACGACAGATCATTAAAGCGATTGATGATTCTGTTGCCATGCGAACAGGTCTACCCGTAAAATCATCACCATCATGGTTTTTTCTCCTCGTCTACGCGCTCACTGAAAAGGCAACAATAGGCAACGATTTTGTTCTGACAGAGATCAAGTTGTTGCAATTTCATCGACTGCCTTCTTCTTGCAAAGTTATTTTAGGGTAACAACTTAGGAGCTTATATGATAAACCTGAGTCTTCTAAGTCAGTTTTAAGATGCGATATGGTTTTTGCATAGCTCCTGTTTAGGCATCCAAACTTACTTCTGACCATCCAGAAAAACACTTTCTCTGTGAAACTGATTACCTGCATGAACTAAAATCTCCGTAGTAAAATGACGAGGAAAAACTGAAATCAGAGGCCCATAGCCGTCGAGTATAACAGAACCAGACGAGTTTTGGATGGTATCGAGCAATGGATGCGCCATGTTATTTGGTTTGGAAAAAATCCTAATAACCATTCTTGGAAATTTGTACAGGTTGACTGATCTCCTTGCTGATATGCTTTGAGTATCTAAGCAATTGGAATCGGCGTTGCTACCAGCTAATTAGCTGTCCCGTTTGCCGTCTAGTTCATCGATAAGAAGTAAGTTCAAAACTAATCTGTCAGGATGCGAAAAAGGTAAGTGGATTTTCCAGTGTCTAATCTATCAGGGTTCATAGTGCAAAGTCCTTTAGGGTACTGTTAAACAAGATGAATTCGGTGATTCATTTACTTGCTGTTGTAAATGGAATTCAGACTGGAGCTGAGGACACTATCAGAACAAAATCAATGAAAATCTCGGCTGTGGAACACAACCATGTCATTGACATTATGGACCGAAGTCTATTTCGTATTTGAACTTTGGAGTTCTTATCTTAGGTGTTATTCTATCTATCTTTGGTGCCACAGGGTACCCCCCCCCCCAAATACAAATGTAGGCATGTGTATTCCATAAATTAGTACCAGTCAGAACCATCGGATTCAACCTAGACTTTGGATCCAATCACTGATGATTAAGTCAATAGTAAATCACCATATCACCTGTGCTTTTCTTGATCAGTCACTGGAGTCAATTCAACACTGCTCCGGGATAGTTTTGAAATTCCTTTATTTCAGTAATGAACTATTTGTAAGCGCGTCACAAAGCAGCTTCATTGATATGCTTTTTTCTGTGATTTGCCTTTCATGGAAAAACCAAAAACCACCTTTTAGGGTGTTTTTTTAGTTATTGGATGAGAGTGATTGTTTATATAAACAATTGGCACTCAGTGTCCAAATTGTTAAGGCCGTTTTACGGTATTAAAACAGGGAATTCAAAAATGCATTGATAAAAGTGTCAGAAATCATCAATTTTGATGGGACTCGAACCCACCCATGGACGCCATCCACTTGCGCTTTCCCATATGAACTACCAGGGTTCTAAGATTTTATAAACTAATCTTGCTGTTATTCGATTCAAAAGCATTCATATCTTATCATGAAGGACATCGCTCCGAAATCAGGATCTATTTTGTATTTCTCAACATCTCCCTATCCGCTATTCAAGGTAGCTGTGGACTTGGGACGTACTGGGGGGAGTGGGGGGGGGGGGGGTAGGAGAGGGAGGGACAACCGATAACTAACCGTAATAGACTTGAACTGTCGCATATTGCTTGTGTATCGTAAACTTATATGCACTTAGTGGAAATAGCGTAGCACTATAGCACTTTTACTAGTGTAAGGTGAAGATATTTTGTCGTTTCTTGGATGACTCATTAGTGTAAAATATTTGCGTCTGTCTTAACAGATAGTCTGGCACAGTACCTGGGCCCCAAACGACATACAAAAATAGCAAAAATTGTAACAGATTATTTATAAAGTATAGCTGAGTTTAAACAACGCAAGACTGAGATAATTACCAGAAACAGAACAGGGTGGAGTAGATTTCCCCATTTTTTATCCTGGAGGAAATTTGCTCTTGTCCTACGTCAAGGTGAAAAGAATAAGCACAGGTGATCGGATAAATAACTGATAAACGTTTAAAAGTACCGTAATAATTCAGTTGAAATTCGATCGAGTGCCGGACCAAAAGTTTTACATGCCAGTTTCCTGAAGGGTAATTGTTATACACGTGATTTTGTTTGGTGCATGAAAACTTATCGTATAGCGTAGACGGACTACCATCTACACAGCGGAGACCACTGTTGACGGAAGCAGAATTGCGCAATTCTAATAATCCAGGTCGTCCTGGTATTTACTGGTGAGTTTCAAAAGGAAGATTAGGTAATTTTATTTGGTCTGTTTAATTATAAAACACGATTTGTCCAACAACGAGTTAGTTGAAGTAGGTTTTATTAACGTAATTTTCATAGTAAATTATAGGAACGTAGGAAAAAGCAACTCAAACCAGTCTTTGAAATCCGATTTTTGATTCAGTGATTATCTGCTCGGAAGTTACACAATTGCCTTATCAACTTGTTTCTACTGTCATCACTCAGTTTACATAATCTTGTCAATCTTGTTATATAACTATGTTACTTGGTTTTCAGCGTTTCTGTGCAAAATGCGGTGACCAACAAATGTCTAATCGCCACTTTCTTCTCACGTGATAACCAGCTGATCAGGAAGAACATGCATAATGAAATTTTGTATTTCATTCTGGGCAAATACGGCCCAGTTCTATTGTCATGTCTCGACCGAGTATTGCAAAGGGGACACATGAGTGTATGTGAACGTGTGTGATATATAGTTAACTTTTAAGTTAAAGAGAACACGTTGGATAAGACGAGTTCTCTAGATGACTAGAAATTATAAAATTTCATAGGAAAACTACGGACGAGTTAACTGAAGTTTCAGTTGCAATAGGTGAATGCCCTAATATGCCAATCGTAACTATGGTACCCGCTGATCCATTTTAATTTATCATAGTTTCGCAGCGAAATTTTCCAATAGAGCTGTGGTAATAATGCGTCGGGAGGAGATATGATTTTACGAGAGTTTTCGCGAGGACTTCGAGAGCGTGCATGTTGTATTGATCAGCCGATCACCTCGAATTTCTGTCCGTCTGCTTGACTGCACGTCCGTCTGTCTATCTACGGAGAGCACAAACCCGCCGACCCTCTTCGTTAAACAAGTGGACTACGCTCGTCTATACTACGTGAGTTTCACATGAATTGAACCCAGGAGCAAAGTGCTTCAGATAATTCCAGGTTGTTCTAAACACCTGGTCTTTACTCTGAACTTCACATAGCTTACGGCACTTTGTGAACACGGACTGGGTTTTGAGGGTACTTTGTTTTTCTCGATGTCAATTGTTATGTATGAAGCACAGAAAAATGTGGTGCAAGTTCCTGCGTGCCACTTGGCCTTTTGAATCTGCTGACAAAAGTGACTGCGCAGATAACCAGATACTAGATCCGGTCTTTGACTCTTTCTGCTACCTGATAACTCCTGTTTCGTTGTTTTATCAAAGACAATAAATTAACCGTTCACAAAGCTCTCCACTCGGTGTGAAGCTTGAAAACGACCGTAATTCGTGTTTGGGCACTATAGTTAATCACTATGAAGTGTGGGTTAAGTTGCCATGCAGTGGTGAACACAGTCTGGCATGCTTCTTTTTATTTAACTTTACAGTGAAGATCCTCATGCCTGTAACATTGTTTACTCAATAGTGATTACATGTGCTCATTCCCATGCAATTTTCCGTTTCTTCGGAAGCAGGACCGAAATTTGAGGCTAATCACGCCGCTTGCCCATATCAAATTTAAAAGTGGCTTTCTCTGTTTCACACAGTAAGGGATGATGTCACGAAGAAAATTCATGCTGCTATTTCCTCGATTTTAACTGTAGAACTGACTAACCAACGAGAATGGGTAGTGACAAAACCGTGGTCACGTGAATAAGCGAGGTATGGGTAAATGACTTGTAGGATTCTGCAAGAACAACAACAACAACAACGGACATTGTCAACCACAATTACGAGGACAAATAGGGCTGGCCAAGACCTGAGTCCGCTCTAGTCTAATTTTAGTTTACTCAGGGTTGTAGTACGGGGGCACCGGAGTACTCCACAGCAGGTAGATCAAGGGAAAAATATTAAAAGTCGTCTTTGGATATCCTATTCGTATCCTTCGTCCCATGCTCGCTCATGAATGCAGTTGAGGGGGGGGAGGGTATCCCGTGATCCCGAAAGCTCAGTGATCTATCAGATTTGACCGTGACGCCGAGAACTGGATTCAGGAAACCCGTTAGGTCCAAATGGGCCCGAAACTGTGGTAATCAGCTTTTTACTATCCCCAGGCAGTGTGTGACCATTGGTTGCGAGGTTTGAACACCTTAACCTACAGCTGGTAGGCACGTGTACCACTCGATCACCACCGAAGGTAACAGACGTTTCAGTAGGATGTACCTTTCAACTTAGTTAGACTGTTTTTCATTTTTGTGATCAGATTAGTACATTAGTTCTGGGCTTCATCCAGTAGTGAATGCGATTCACCTTTCTTACCACAAATCTATACGCTGTTTGTAGTCATGATCACGCTGGTTTATTGACACCCAAAAGTACCGTTATGTTAATTAGGAATCGTTTTTATCTAAGGCGAAAGTCTTAAACAGTATCCCCCTTTCGAAATGAGTAGTATGGCATTGTATATGAATGACTGGACAAAATTCCCCCAGAAGCACACGACTAGTTTCGAGGTTTTTGCCGCTCATCAGGTAGGTATACACGGTACTCCTCTGTCCAGTCATCCCTATACTTTAGAAGAATCCTCGTTGTGATTCTAAAAGTGGACTCTACGTCCCTGCACGCTTCCTACGACTCAAATGAGTTTATAGCTGTAAATATTCCCCTTTGTTTCACTTTTGGGAAACTCTTACAAAACGGCTGAATACTGAAACATTTTTCACATTGACTAAGCAATTTTCGGCACTTGAAAAATTATGTTTTTGTCACAATCAAATGATCTAATGTAACAGATGAACTCAAATTTCAGAAATACCCATTAGGATATTGTGAAGTCCTTCCACTTAGTTCACAAGGTGGGAATTATTTCCAAAATGGTTGCATATTTGTATCAGAATGAACAGCAAAATTTTCTGGATTATCTCTGAACGAGTGTTTTCAGGAATTTTGAATAAAGTGTTACGATAGGTGTTAGTAAAATATTCTCCTAACGAGAATAAAGAGGGGCTTTTGTTAGTACCAATAGAATCTTATTCACTTTTTGTCACTTTGTATGTGTTATACTAAGACGTATGGAACATCACAAGCTTGTCATAGAATAGTCGACCTAAAATGTTACGCAAAACTAATCATTTTAGCGGTAATAATCACAGAATTTTGTGGTTTTATGCGATCAGTTTCAGTTTTCTTAGATGAAAACGAGCTTCCAGTTACCCGTGATTTTGAATTTTGGTGTTGCTGTTGTGGGTTGGAGATAGCTGAGCTTGACGATGTCACCTTGACTCGAGATGAAAGGTTTGTATCCTAACCACCAAGCTCAGTGATCACTAACCAATACGAACTTTGGATTACTGTTGAGTAAATTGATTTTCGACATTCAAGTGCTACGGAATAAGAACGGAAGCAGCGTTTAAGTGTTTTGTCTGATTTGGTAGTCAACATTTGGTGGCGTTTATGTATCAGGTTGCTACCGAAACTTGAATCCCTTTGAGCAGCATTGTGAATCCGACAGGAATAACTTCAGACCAATATTGGCTTAGAAAGCGACGATTTATCCCTGGTTTTGGGTGTCGATAAAAGGTCACCCACACAATTAGCCACTCGGGTTGTAGTCCTCTGTGCAGTATCAGCCTAAGAAAAACGAACACGTCACAGATGATACAGTGAGCTTGGTCATTTTGTTCTGGAAAGCTACTATGGTCTCACCGAGATCCTTTTAATTACCCATATTTACTGTAACTAGCGTACTAACTACCAGGTATTGTTCTTCACTGATTCCGTTCATCTGATGATCGTACGAAGATAATTCACCCACAGTATTAATCAGATCTTTATGTAGGAGCGTCATCTTCGTACACTATGGGATATTTTTTTAAACACGTAAGTAAAATGTGGCGAATGTCTCAGCGAGTCTAACAACTGGACAGACTTACTTAAATGAACCGGATGACGCAAACATTTCTAACCAGAATTAATTTCCCATGTGAATTTGTTTCGGAAGTGAAGCACAGTTCTAGAGATCGCCAAGGCTTTGAAAAGAAATTAAAGAAAGTTGCAAATTCCGTGGTACTGAGACAAATATTGTGTACCCAAAAGGGTTTTCACCAAGCGATACGAATAACCGTCTTATTCGGAAAACGCTTACCCTGGGAACACTGCGGTAATAATGCCCAGATATTCAGTCCTTAACACTCTAGAAAAATTAAAAAGCAAACCAAAACCTATGGTCTAAATCTGGAATAAACTAAGTTGTATCAATACTGTTGAATCACTTTTGCTGGTACAAAGGAAAGGAAGTACAATCAAGCCATCCAGATGCCAATGGTTTGCCAAAAGCGATAGAAAAGTAAATCATTCTGCTTGATCACATGACTGAAGATCAAACAAAAATAACGAAATGATATAAAACGATCAGACCATTCTCTTCCTCTATCCTTATCCCATTTAACTGTACGCACGCATTTACGAGCAGATCCGAGTTGATCGAATGGCCCTGGCTCCAACCTCTCTGGCCTTTTTCAAAGAATGTCAAACTAAAAGCTCCTTGTTCAGTCGGGTACCTGGGACGTAGCACACTTGTAAGTTAAGGCCAGTGAAAAAATTCATGTGTAAAATTCATTTGCAAAATATTTTCCCTTTCTGAAATTCTATTTCCATGTTCGACTAGCACTTCGGAAGGAATAGCCAGCAAAGTTAAACCAATATTTATTCTTTTCCGTGGGATTACAATTCCCATGAGGATCCGTTTTGTTAAGCTCCATATATATTTAATGAAAAGAAAATTATTAGTAAGGTTAAGACAATGGATTTTTGCGTCTCTCTTTCGGAAAGGACAGCCTGCACCTCGTTCACAATGGAGTTACCAGGTATTGGGCATTGAACTAGTGGAGAAAAAAACAGTTCAGATGAATTCCCTTATGTATGACCTAGTAGGTTTAGGAACTATATATTCATGAGAAGACAGAAATATGCTAATATCAGCCCACTTATTTGGCTTTTAGATAGGTCTCGTTCAACTGTAGACTATATCGGCCAAGACTATTCGAATGATAATTTTACCAGCTGTGATAATGACGGAAAACATTGGCTCGCCCGGCAGAGTGACTGAGTTTTCCAAGCTGTAGACCCAAAAGTTTACTGGACACTGGGGTTCGGGAGCCAAAAATTTCTTTGTTGTTCATAAAAATACCAATTGCCAATCCCAATAAATCTTCCAAACAGACGCGTTTTGGTATTAAGAAAAGGCGCAAACTGATACACCTCTTTAGTTCACTCCAGATTCACTTCTTTTTTGTTCTGTTAAACATTTGCCAATGTCTACTGTTTTCTAACCGGTAAAAGTGAGGCAAAAAACCCCTATGGCTTCCTAAAAAGTGAGGACAGAACTATATTTTAAAAGTACTAACGGTTTGTGTTTTTTCAAAGGTCTTCTTCCTATTTACGAGGTTTCTTGTGAATAATTTCCCCTTTTGGTTCATTTACGGCGAATGACTGCATTTGACTTTGGTGTGCGACTTACGCTTTCGTACTGGAGGATGTGATAACGGCTCTTCCTCCTCTGGACACTGATGACCATGAAAATAGAAGTCGAGTCGCAAATTGCAAATATGATTGCAGTCTTGCTTTTTTGATGAGTCCATTATTCAGCTGATCAACACAATTACAAAACGAACTCGACTAATGCTTAGCCGTTCTTGGTAAGTGTTATCTTTATATATTTTATGTTCTTATTTACTTCCTTTTGCTAAGTAATAATTGTACAGGAAGGGAGTTGCAGCCAAGCAGAGGCTGACAATGAGGAAAGTGACCCGCGGCGAGAGCAAGATTCGAACTTGGGATCGAATGGCGGAAAAACCCACCATGATGACCATTTGACCGCCGCCGTTATCTCATCCACCCTAGTTTGCGAGGAAATTCGGGGCATAAGTGCATGGGCCAAGCTCTTCTTGTGCTCATAACCGATAACCGTCACCCTCAGTCTAGCAAAGCTAAAGCCGGTCACCGAAAACCTCACATGGAAGCATGCGTACTTGACGCAGAGTTCTACTTTTCTGACTTTACTTTTTGGAATCGACATTCAACGTGCAAGGCGGATGAGAGCGTGGAGAGGAAATTCTCATCAGTATGTCTAGTTTTCTTCTTTTCTTTGTTATTTTTGTAGTTCCTGCACTAATCTTTTGTCCTTTTCTCGAGATTTTTATGGAACCACTCGGCATGTGGGGGAAGGAAGAGGCTGTGAAATAATTCTAGTTCAATTGTCAAAGTAAATTGTGCTTTCTGTTGTAATATCATTTGGCACTAAAACAAGCGTCATCCCTGATAAACCTGGTTCTAGAAAACCGTTTATTTTGTTATCAATATTATTTTTCCTTGGTAAAAAGACTTTATCCCCTCGAAAACGGAATTTACAACACAGGTTATGAAATGTGCTAAAAAAATACCGTCTGATATCGATCCATAAAGTCAGATAAATTAAGATTTGTTATTTATCGACTTTCGTAAACACTAAGCTAGATCACTAGTGAAAACCACGTAAGCACTCACTTAAAGCTGGTTTCATTCTTGTTAGGAATCATCGGTAGTACGAATCTATCCGCTCTCAAGTGAAACTCGAACCTGAGATGGAGGATCGCGAGTAACACACCCCTATAAACCTATCCATCTGAACTAACTTTTGACGGTTTGTTTCAAGTCAATAATAACAACCTACGTCTTTCGTGGCAGCTGGAATAGACACTGACTCTCTGAGAAAGTGCAACATCATAAACACTTTACTCTGATTTCGAGAATTCGTCCAGTTTTCGACCGGAAAATACAAATCTCTTTCTGTGCAGCTCTAATAAAGAACAAATATAACCGGCCAAGTAATCTTTATCTTGAAGATTTCCCTTGGGAGAGTCAATAATGATCATTCGCGTCAAGCATACATCGGGGTCAAATGATAATAAAAGAAAAAGGTCAGATATTTCACTGAATCAAAAATCTAAAGGACTTGCTGTTTTCAGTTGTTTTGATGAGAGGTTTTCTGTGAAATTGCAAATGCAGGTGAAATGGACAAATTCGAATACTGGGGTTGATGCAGTCAGATATTTTGCGAAAGTGTTATCACGCTTCACATAATCGGTTTCTGGTCCTGATGAACTTCCTTCGGCCAGTCCCAAGTACGGTGCAGCACAAGTTGCCACATCGACCACTACTTTTAAAGCCACTGAAAAGGCTGTTTTACCCATCTTCATGCTCATCTAAATGTGCCACCTGACACTTTTTAATAATCTTATAAACCCAAATGATCTAACTTTGATGGTGTAGCGTGCTTGGTACTTTCTATCACTAAATCTTTAGGTAACCCTGAGAGATCTGTCTCTCGCGTATTCCTAGACTATCCTTCAGCATTAAATTCAATAACCCCGATCTCGTCTTCTCTAGAAGCTTGAAGCATTTGACTGTCCCGCATAACTTCTTTCCTGGCGATTGAACCATTTTCGTAATCGAGTTCGGCAAACTGATGTCAGCCTAAGCATTTCCAAATCAATTATTGACAAGTCTGGTGTGTGTTCCTGGGTGCAGTGCCATCTCCGCTTCCATTTTCGACCCATACCCCAACAAATTTCTGTATACTGACTTCGTCCTTTGTCAAGCTAACTCAAACTCCCCAGATTTCATGAAATTCGATGAAAATGAATCTCGAAAAGAATGTTTCTTTTCCCTTACGGGTCTAAAACTGATTTGATCTAAACGCCTTAAATCTGTTTTCAGTCTCTCTCGCCCACTTTTACCCACTGATCCTATTACATTGAACTCTATATCCGTCAATTGTCAGAGTGTTAGCCTAGACACTAAAATACGATGTACGTCTCACATTCAGTAGTCTGTCGGTAAACTGCGACTCCTACGTTTTAAATAAAAATAAACTCGGGTACTTTCGATCACAGGTGACGGCTTTTTCTTAAGTAGTTCTCCAATGTGTTCCTCCAATCTTATTGTATTGTTCGCGAGTAGTTTTCCTCGGCCCTTTGAAACAAGACTTCAAAGCTCTTCACCGCGAACAGGTAATCATAAGACGCATCTCACCTTTCTCCCCTGAATTTCTTTCGACCGAAATGGTCAAATAACATTGTATCTTGCATAGCCCTAGCCCACAAGACATTATAGGATCCAATGCATCCACTACGCACCAACTTATCTCTTTGCCCTTCTCAATCACCCACCAGATCCGAATTTCAACACGTTTCTTTCAGAATAAACGTACGTAAAACTCTCCTGTGCCCTGTTTGGCGCGAGATCTGACCAACATGGAAAGGACTAAAGTGGATTTACTTTCTAAGTTTGGTTGATGTTTCCTTCCTTTTTTCACTTTTACATGGCTTCGGCGCTCACTGCTTACTCCTTGTTTCCACCTCAGTTTTTGTGGGCGCTTTTGTAAGCATGTTTCTAGCAGCAATCTATGGTTCAAAAAAAATATCTCCGGGACCATTGTTATTGTAAAACCGAGATCAACGAGAGATCCACATGTAGAACGAAACATTAGTCTACCTAATCTAGAATCAGATTTATCTGCCAGATGGAACAAAAGGCTCTCGGGGTTAAACCGATGATACGCGTTGTCAGCGTAGCGTACGCTGGAAGAAAAGTGGCCATGGTTGGGTACACATTCATTTCTCCAGGTTCTTATTGCAGTTGTTCCGTCTGCACAACCACCAGCTGGTTGGTGTGTTAAACACTTTCAGGTACGGATTTATCAACTTTTCCACCTTGACAGTGGCCTCGGGTGCATTAGCTCCCCAAGAGGACAAATTTCCAACCACGAGGAGCTCTTTTTCTTGTTGATTGCCAAACTATGTGAGTTAACCATTTTCACAGCGGCGCAGTTGCGTTTGCTGCTGACGACCAAAAGGTTCCTTCTTCAAAATCACTCAAACAGACTTGCTGATTCAAATGTTTCACATATTGTCTATCAGTTCACCTGCAGTTGCGGTGATGTATACATTGGCAGGAAGGATCGTTGCTTGACTCGACGAGTGTCAGAACATGTACCCAAATGGTTATCAAACTTGATGACGCAACCTGCTGGGGCAATACACAATGACATGAAACCGCCAGCTTCTCCGATTGCAAACACTTGATCGCATCAGGTCAGAAAATTGACCTGACCCAGCGTTTCATTTGCAGAGACCCTGTGGACAACAATGAGAGTGGAACCTTCCATCCGCGTTTGTTTTCCCGTACACAACGAACACTGACGAAACAATTCTGTCTCCTTCATATCAGAAGAATTAGGAAGGATACTTCGGTAATTGGTAGAAGTGGTCTGTTTGCATAAGATTTGTAACTGGAGTGTTTGACAGTCACGAGTGATGCTTAATTCGTGCAGGAGAATGTACACAAGCAGTCACACTCATCCAGCTGAAAATTTTCATCATTCTTATTTCTTAAGCAAGAGAAGTTCCAGAAGCCAGACCACTGGGTGTGATGGACACTAAGTTTATTGATTACCAAACCAGCCCCATATTTTATTAAAAATCTGTTCGACAGTTAAAATAAAATTCTGATTGACTATGACATTTCTGCTGACTATTTCACTGACTAGAGATAACTATACTAACGGTCAGAAGATGTCAGTAATTCATTTCAACACTAATATTTACAGAGTTAATTTATACTTGGTATGGCTCATCAGTGAGTAACAACTCCGAGTTCCCCGCTGATGACCGTGGAAGAATTCTCCGTAAACCTGTTTTAACTTTGTTATGAATCGTACTGCATGTCTACCAAGCACCGACTCGGGTTCGAGCCCGGAGTGTGTGACTGAGATCCACATTTTTTATAGCTTTACTCTGTGCTAACTTAAAGAATCTACCGAAAATCTACAGACCGAACAGCCCCGGGTTCGAGTCCCGGTCGAGGCTCGGTGGATTTACTCTACTGATGATTTTGAACAAGGGTGAACAGTTGAACACTGATTCTGTGGATTTCCATGATGATTGTGGCTTAGTTACTGCATAATGAGTGAATTCGCTATATTTATTTCTCACGATAAATCCATACTGTAATGATTTGCCTTGGCTAATAGACCACGAAACGACCACTTGGCTGATCACATTGATTCCACGCTGACACATCACAAGCTAAAATAGTGGAAGGATTACTGGGTGGCTTCCGAAACGAATGAATAGCCCAAAAAGATTTATATCTATAGACTTTAAAATCGAGTAAAAGGTTTGTTGGCAAACGGCAATAAACATTTGCTGAAACAGTTATTTTGCAAACAATACTCTTCATACTCCATCAGTCGAAGCAGTTTACATTAGGCATGTGAATGTTATCTGTACAGATATTTACCATTCAACTGTCGTTCAAACTATATATAACGAATCTCTCTACAACACGAATGGAAACGAGGATCGGAGTTATGCCCATGAGAAAGCCTGTGCCGAACCCAGTCTGTCTTACGACTTGGTTCAACTTGTGACGAAACTTACAACTCATCACTAATTAGCACACCGATTATTTCCAATATTTGGTTATAGTCAACAAATATCTGATCAATTGTTGCGTTTGTTATACGAATATGAGGCTATTTATGATGTGCTTCTGAGTTCCGATTCAGTAAAGGTTCCTAAGTCAATCAAAAGGAGTGCTATCATGTGTCTCTTGTTATCAACAAAAATTTCATGATTGTTTACAAATTCCTTTCATGTAATATGGTAATTATAGCAAATTTATCGCACAGCGTACGGATACGCTCCTGCCAGTTATGAATCGCTAATCATGAGCGCATCAAATGTAAACAATATCAGTTCCTCTTGGTTCGTTATTACATCCAATTTAGTGTAACTATTCGGCTAAGCTGGAAAGAAATACTTCTGGCTGAGAAAATGAAAAGTCTGAGAGAGTTTCATTCTAATGCAACGTTCTACCTAAAAACAAGGCATATGAAATAGTGACACATTTTGGCTTTGGGTTGTTGATTTTGGATTGCTTTTAAATAGCTGTTTGTGCAACCTTAGTCCAGATTAACAAAAAATAATGTTTTTTTGCATTCATTCAGAGATCCTGTTCGTGGTTGAGCCAACCCTTAGGGAATCAGATCTGCAACCGTTGACTGGTTTACTCCCGATTGATGACAAGCCGGATTACGTTGCATCCACCGTGCATGAACGTCATATTCCAGTTTTTCCTGTAATTTGAATCGGGTTTTTATGCGCCGAGTTGTCTTATTCCGTTTTGGTCATGGGGCTTTCCTTGCCTGTCTGGAAGTACTATATATCGTCGATTCGCCGGACGCGAAATTCGCTGTACCTCATTGTTAGACAAGTCGAGTGAGATAACTTTGCGGTACGCAGAGCATATTGGGAACGTAGGAGCACAGTTGATGAGCCTTGTTAGACCGATAGAACTTCTCTACTTGTCCTGAAATTTTGTGTACGGCTTCTCCTACTCTTCTATACAACTGAACTAAAAAATCGTGTCTTACTAAACATTATATAGATATTGGTAGACAAGCCTCTGCTGACTAAGGTAATTCTTTGTGTTAATTAGGTTTTGTACGAAACTGGCACTAGCGAAAGCTCATATTCAGTTCATGGATGAATGTCTCAGGGAATCTGTATTTCCCAAACAGTATTTCACTGTGTTGAAACGAAACCGGATATACTTTTCGAGCGTGGCACTTAAGCCTCAATTGCTTACTGAGCGTGATACTGTGAGTAACCATATTGTGGAATTAGAACGAACATTTGTGACATCTTCTCGTGTTCTGGATCACTTGTCTGTGGATGAAAAGCAATCGTTCGAAGATTATGTTAAAACGGTTGTGAATAATCAAGTTGTTCGCAAACGACGAAAGTTGTTCACACGGATCGAGGGATCGAAACCAGTGAGTGAATTTCCGTCAACCTCCGAGAGTTTCGTTCACAATTTATCTGACCTCCAACTAGACAAGACTTTTCTAGAAGTTTTATCATTGGAACCAAAATTCTGCTGTCCAAGCAACCAGAGCAAACAACTAGACCTGGAAATGGAATTTGAAACCATTTATGCTCAACTGTCGGGTCTACTCCCATCGTCACAGCTGGAGCTACAGAACCTTAAATCCACACTAGTGAATACATGTTATCAATACCATACAGCTAAGCCGCCACCAAGAGAATTACTGAGAACAGTTCATATGCAACGATTAGGGGAACTGAAAAAGAATAGCGACGTCATCGTATCGAAGCCGGACAAGGGAACAGGTATAGTGCTTCTCAACAGGTCAGACTATATTGAGAAAATGGATACCATTTTGAATGACAGATTTAAATTCGTGAAAATGGTCACAGAAAAAGATAAGACACAACAAGTGGAGAAGTCTCTATCCAACTTGCTGCGACGTTTGAAGCAAAGAGATATGATAGACTCGGCCACATTTTAACAGATAAGCCCTACGGGAACAGCCATTCCCAGATTGTACGGGTTACCGAAAACACGTAAGAGTGGAGTCCCATTAAGCTCTATCCTCGACATGTGTAATTCACCATACCATGCGGTGGCTAAATGGTTGGCAAGGTTGCTGGAACCGGTAAGACAGGCAATGTCGAAGTACAGCCTCAAAGACATTTGAATTCGTAAACTGCGTGAAAGACCTAAACGTGAAAGGCTGTCGGATGCTTTCATTAGACGCCAGTTCACTTGTTACCCGCGTCCCAATAGATGAACCCATCGATTACCTATTTGACTATATTGAACTGAACACAGTTGAGACAGGCATGTCCCTAGAATAGCTGAAACAGTTGCTGTTTTTCTGCACATACAACATTCAGTTTAAATTTAACAATCAGATCTATCGTCAAAAGGATGGGGTAGCAATGGGCTCCCCACTCGGACCACTACTTGTGGATGTCTTTATGGCAAAGTTAGAAAGTGGCCCATTTGAATCTGCAATCCAAAACTGTGTTGTATACAAACGCTACGTAGATGACATTTTCTGTGTTATCAGTTCATCAGAACACATAAGCCAACTGTTGGACAGCTTTGACTCAGCTCACACAAACTTACATTTCACAATAGAAACAGAATCAGATAATACGATCGCCTTCCTTGACGTTCAGATGAACCGCCTTGAAGACGGCTCAATCAGCCGGTCGGTACATAGAAAGGCAACGTAGAATGGGCAATACATTCACTTTCACAGCTTCGTGCCCCTAAAGATTAAAAAGAACCTAATTCGATGCCTCACAAACAGGGCAAGAAGAATATGTTCGGAGGAAACCGTTGAAGAAGAGCTGCAAACGGTGCGAACAAATTTCATCCAAAACGGCTACCCGGACCGGCTAGTTGAGAAGATAATGCGAGTTAAAGTGGAAACCCACAGGAAGTTTGGGGTGGAAAGAAAGCCGATATACATCTCTTTGTCATTCAAGGGTGATACGTTGGCAGCGATTGTGCAGAGAAGATTGTCAGGGGTAATCAGCAAAACGTTCTACACAGCTAAGCTCCGGGTTTTGTTCGAATCCCGGCCGGTACGTGCTTTTGGGGTTGAAAGACAAAGTGCCTGATTCTGCAGCCTCATTTTGTGTTTATTCATTCACGTATATCGGCCGCACGACCAGGCGTTTGTCTGAACGCATCCGCGAACACCACCCTGCATGGTTGAACACTGGAGCAGTTAAGTCACTCACTAGCGCTATCGTTTCACACCTTGCGCAGACTAATCACGCAGTAAACGTGGCTGAGGCCTTCCGTGCGCTGTATAAGGTTCGGGGTTGGAAATCAAGACCGGCAAAGTGTCGCACACTAGCCACAGCTGAGGCCGTCAGCATCCGCCTCGCCAACCCCCCTCTGTGTGCTAAAAAACAATTTGTATGTGCCCCTAAGCTTCCCTTGCCCTCCATCCACCCTACAACAGGCCATAGACCAGATGAAAACTGGAAACACACGAGAAAAACAATACACATCCGGTTTTGATTTAAGCCCGGATTACAATTGTTTTCTTCCCCTCCCCCACCCCCCTTTCATTATTAATTTTGTCACTTCCCATTTATCTAATTGGTTCAACCCTTTCACTTGTCGTAATATATTGTGATGTAATGGCATGATTATGAATCACTGAAAACGAGCTTGTTCGCCAAACTGTTCTCCAAATGTTAATTAGTTGTCAACACCATTTGACTTGATATGAAGTTATCATATAGCTGTCCAAATATTTACTCCTTTGTGAATTTTTTTGTAAACGCTTGACTCCATCGTTGAATATTTAATCAAAACGACTTTCTGCAACAACGGAAAAAACAACGACTGCATTTTGAAATGATGGATAATAAAGGCTTTTGCAAGGGAAAATATACTCACCAGGAATTTTCGGAATGCATTATATATTGACTTTTCATTCCATGTAAACTGTCAAACTGCAATGTACAAATCGTTCAATGAGTACTTTCCAAACAAATATATTCATTTTACCCTCCCAGAAACTGTCTTATAGTTTACGGCACTCAACCCCAAAAAGGAATGGTTTCGTGTCATTATATTTGCTTCTTGCATTTCATAGAACTTTTGGAAATTACCAAGTTTCCTTTTGCGGTTATGGCATCAATATTCTTGCTTCTGCGTACGTCCTATTTGCACTGAAGTATTAGCAGAGTGGGGGTGAAGCTCTGATTTCTCATATTTTGTGGGTTCAGTGCAAAGAGCTTCCCGAAACATAAATACTCGGAAAACCTCTAAATTCCGACAGAATTAGTGGACTTGTCTCTTCTCGTCTATCATGCTTCAGTTCGAGGCAAAACAGCAGCTTTTGCAACAGCTAGTGAGCTGTTTGTCTAACCTAAACTTCACCGCCTAAAACAAAAGCTCTTAAAAATATTGTAAGAGTGAGATCAATCTAAACTCATTGGAAGTGTCCCATGGAACAGTCCAATTTGCTCTTCGCATTGTTCATTCCCTCTTGCATTCTAGACACAACCCAGACGTGGATGGGCTCCGGTCAAATGTGTACACGCGCCTAATCAGCCTTTGTGGCCTCGTTTCTGGTGTGGGCAGCGAGGGTTCGGCGATTTAATCACAGCGCGAGAGACATGCTGTAGTATGCTCATCTCGTAAAATGGCTCCCGCCCTCCACCTCGGGGAAACTCAAGACAAACTGCTCGGACCATTGACTGTGAGTTGATCACGTGTTACTTCACATTGGGGTAAGCTCTGCTAACAGGGGAGGGGAGATCTGATTCCTCTCTTATCATGGGGATCTAACGTGACCACGATACCCTGTCACTGTTATTGATACTGACTGGGAAAGAAACAAAAGATTTCTCATCCTATGGTAGGTTAGTATTGTTTCACACAATTAACATTACATTGAACGGATTTCGTTCACCCGTTAACCATGACAACGAACGAAATTTTCTAAATGAAAAAATAAGGCTGAATGGATTTTTGGTCCCCATTCGCCTAGTGAATTTTCTGTTTATGGTTTAGAGGAACCAGAAACACTGACCTTTCAGTATTATTATTATTATTATTAATATTATTATTATTATTATTATACGGCAAACTGTAATATTTCTGTAGGGGGTTCTCGGTCAATGCAAGATAGCCAGCCCGAGGAATGGCTGGCCGGGACAGGAATCGAATAGAATCCAAGTAGTATAAGTCCCCGAGGATGACCGAAGTAAACCACCCTCCTTGCCAGTATTTCATCATTGAAACCACTTGTTTCGACAGGATTGATTTCGGGCGAAATGTAAAGATAAGATGTAATTTCATAAACATGAAGAACTAAATTGGGAGACTTTGAAAATTTACTTCTGTCATTCATGACTATGGCTTGATTCATATTCAGTAGTGTTGGTCCGGCACGACTGAATGGTCACTCTGCTTTTTTACCTTATGTTGTTGGATCACTGCTCAAATTGCACAGAAAAGTTTACTTTTTATTTACTTTCATGCTCTAAACTATAATGCTTTATTATTTATTGGTACTGTGACACATAAAACAGATCAATGAATACATCATAAAAACTCTAGTCGTACTATCCAGAGCGAGAAAACAAGAAACAAGCACTTCTTCAAAATCATACTTAGGATATTGCAAGTTAGAATAAAACCTTATGCATCCGTGATGAAACAGAGTAACAAGATTTTGGGGTAGTGTAAATCAGAAATGGGGAAAGTTGCCTTGTTTCGCGATTGGATAGTCATGTTTTGCCCGGTTGAGTCTGAGGGACTGTGGCTGCGAAAGCACCGGATTTGAAGCCTGATTTTGGGTTCAAGGTATGTTTGCCGGAACGACTTGAGAATTAATTTTGATGGAAAAGTCTTGAGATCTATGGTATATTCTGCACTGCACACTATGTGGTTATTTGGCAGTAGCTAGTGTTCTGTGGTCGTCCACTAGTACTAGTGAGAAAACGCTTCTGTTTTCGAGCCATCTCGATTTATAAGAATCAGAACAAAATTTCATATAGTATATGTGGTGGTCATTGCAAAATCTTGGTCTGCACTCTTACTGGTTCATCTGTTAATTACAACCAGCTTTTCTGGGTGGTTAGTCCGGTTAAAACCTGATTGGTTGTTTCGGTCCACACAGCAACTGGAACTCGATTGCTCCCTCGGTCCGCTTCGTTGGCTCCAATATTGCCTTCATTTCGGGACAGGTGAAGACGTGATGTATTCTAAACTAATCAGGCCCCTATGGCCAATACCTCAGCCTATACCCTCACAATTGGCCTCCTGAGATGCTTTTACAGTGCTTCGCATCCTAGAGAAAAGTACAAACATTTGTTATTTCTGGCGCTATACTAGTTCACTTTTATGGTTTTCTTTTGAGACGAGCTTTATTCGTAGCCGTTCTTAAGCATTCGACTTTATGGGTTATCCTATTGGTTGATTTCACGTATCTTGTTGGCTGAAGCGCTTCGACATCCAAACTTAAACGGTGTACATTTATATTCCTCAATTAATTTTTCACCGTTTGACCTAAGTACCAAGTCTGCGCACAAAATGCGGAAGACAGGAATGAATTTCTGTGCGATTCTCAACTGCACACCTAAATAACTCACATTCATTGAGAACTATACGAAATACTAGTTTACAATCCACAAATGTTATTATCAATGCAAAAATAGTTCGTGCAGTAAATTTTCTTTATAGGGTATATGCGAATAAATGAAACTGCGAAAAAACCACAACTTTCTATCGTCGTTATTCGTTTAACATCTGCTAAATGCGACTAAGTTTGATTTCTGAGTGACGGTTAGTAAAGTATATGTCCGATGTATGAAATGGGCTTGAAAAAATCAACAGTACTTACTATGATTCCAATAATATCGATACTGCCAACTGTGCTTTCTCTCCAGAAACAAGAATGACAACAGATAGGGAAGTTATTTTGTTATGCACAACTGACCGGAGTTGTCCCTCGATGGAGTTCATTTGATCATCCAGAAAATTCCACAGCTGCTAGTTCACTGACCAGCAAACTGGAAAATACCGTGTGCTAATGAAACGAGGGTGATTGGTCATTTTGATCGACTTACGTAATAAATGTATCTTCCGGGTAGAGCTCCTTCGATCAGTTTCATAGAGCTCCCACATGATGGTCTAAAGTAATTTGCTCTCGGCTGATCGAAGTAAACTTTCTGTCATAGAAGCAAGTTGAAAATCAGAACTGGGTTTGACGGGATAACGGTGTACACCAGATGACAGGTGGTGAACAGTCGGTTATCGGCTTGGACTTTGGACAAAAAGGTCTGGGTTCGATTCCCGACGCTGATGGTCACTTCCCCATTTGAAAACCTTTTATTCGCCGTGGTCTCCTTCCCGAATTGTTGTACTTTGTTTTGTGGCTATTAAAAAAGGAACTGAAAAGAGTTTATTTAGATAGAAGTTCATTCATGTACCAGTTACTGACAGAAACTAGCAAACTGGACATTCGTATTCTTTCAATTTGTTTGGCTATTTAAGTAAGCCAAATCAGATCGGGTAACTTTTGAGATCAATAGAAATAACTTAATACACACTTTAGTTGTATATTCTATGATAAACCGCAGTTGAGGTCTCGTATGTTTACACGTTTCGAACACCACAGGTCTCGAACATCTGGCAGTTTAGTGTTCAGCATCACCAAGCACCAAACAGAGCACTACAACTGTGTGATTCATATCATTCGCGCACGCTTTGCAATGAACAATAAAAAAACACTTTCTACCACGTGAGAATGGGACGTCGTATTCTAACACTGGATTAGGACGAACCTAATTCCATCTGAGAGTCCAGAGTATTCTCATTCCTGTTTAGTTCAATTTTTGCTCGGTTCAAGTATTTAGGTGATGAATCTTAGTGATCTAGGAAGTGTCATAGCGGGTCACTGAAGAAGTGAACACCCACAGAACAGAGTGCTCGATTTTTTGTAAATGGTGTACCTAATACCTGAGCTCCTGATAATAGGCTTGTTTGTGTCCAGTGTACAGAGAGAAGTCGGTGTTGAATAACTTGTTCGGTGACAGTGCATCCCTATCGAGTATTTGGCGTTCTTTTGCATGTGAATGTACAGAAAATGACGGATTTGCCATTCGTCTAAAAAGCTGGTTCGTTGCGCCTAGCACCACGAAACATACTTCTTCAATGGAGGATCATCGTAATAGTCTTGTCATTATTATCATCATCGCAGGAGTTGGAGTCACATTTTCAAGAGAAGAAAACTATTCGTATTTGACAGTCTTCAGTTTCACTAATTTAGTTAATGATTCGTCCCATACAGGAGTAGTGGTTGAGTATCGGATGAGTTTTCGAGTTTGTAGTGTGATGGAGGAGCACCATAGAACGTGATTTTGACGGTAAGCAGTCTGCGGAGACCGAAGCCGGAAGGGCTGATTCAATGGCCTTCGTCCGACTTGTAAGTCTGAGTTTAGCCTAGGTGAGCATGAACTATTCAAAATTCTTTCACATGTTAGACAACATCTTGGTACTGTGATTGTACGGTCCCAAATAGGATTAGCCTGTTAAAACTGCTTGTTGAATCTTTTACTGAATAAATATTTTTTTAAGCGTAGACAATTTTTTCACTATATTTTGACTTTTGAAGTTTAAGCGGACAGGATTGTGCATACACCCCAAAGTAAAAATGTGTCCCAGCCGATCTAACTCAGTGAGTGATCCACTGTTGCCAGATTCAGTGTTAGCGTGAGTTTTATCAGCTATTTTTTCTTA
This sequence comes from Fasciola hepatica, assembly GCA_948099385.1. Lineage (NCBI taxonomy): Eukaryota > Metazoa > Platyhelminthes > Trematoda > Plagiorchiida > Fasciolidae > Fasciola > Fasciola hepatica. Next base: position 4,027,370 of record CANUEZ040000008.1, on the reverse strand, counting down.
GCGTAAACACTTGAAGATTTGAAGTGTTTATCGATGATTCCTCACGCGGTATCAACGCTCAACCTAGGCAGTGAAATCTCACTAGGTGGTCGGATGTCGGGTGAAGTGTTATCGCATATACAGAATACGCTTTTGGCCTTTGCCAGCTTCAGTCATCTGTGGCCCAGGGGTGACATCTGATTGTCTGTCAAGGGTCGAGTGTACACTGCGGTGGTTAGACCAGTGATTTTATACGACTCAGAGTGTGACTGGTACGAGGAAAAGTGGGACGATTCTATCCTATTCACATGCATTCCGAGAAAACCAATTTGGACCGATCAGTGTTCCGTCGTTCGATACACTTTCCAACCAGCATCCATGCGTTTCTGCACACAAAACAAATGTGCAATGCGCGTATGACTCATCTCAGTCCAACCATGGATGTTGACCATCGCAGTACGCGTGTCTCGCGCACGTGATCTACTTCCATATCACTTGACAGCGTCTGGCAAGTGTGTGCCCGCCAATCACATTACTGATGGATCAGTACTTGTATGCAAATGCCTTCCCTTCCTTAGTTCATGCCTATATAAGTGCACATTTTATGCATTTAGGGACAATACATTTCAGTGCCAGCCGGTGTGACTTCTAACTTCATTTCGGGCAATTCTATCATCACAGAAAAGTACTCAAAAATTGCTGACCTGTGAAAATCAAAGTCTTCGTAGTATTGCTCGAATACGGTGGGAGCACCTGGTCCGCAAAGCTGATGTAGGGCTCTGGGATTTTGGTCACCAATGATCATTTACTGAAACGCGTACAGAATTTAAACAGGTTAAGCTGGCTGGAATACTTGTTACGCATGCACACCGATAGACTTCCTCGGCGTACGCTCTTCTCCGAGGAAGGTAGTGTTTGAAAGGTAGATCGAGGTGGTCAGGCTCCAGAGTGGCAAAGAGGTATGGGAAAGCTGACCAGTGAAATTGGCCGTGTAGAGCATATGAGACTTCCTGGTTGGGGTCCATGATACCTATCTACCAGATGGTTGGGTACACTGGGCTGTATGGCTGAGTGGGGCTAATATTGTCTTAGTTGCATCCGGGCTCTTTCTTCGTTGTTATGGTTTCCGCGTACTACCTTGCATCGGCTCATTTAGTTTATCGCTTGACTGGACGATGCTGGAAGTTAGCAACAGAAATCAGAGCACAGAAGTGCAACGTGGGTGACTGAGTGAACTGAACTGACCGGACATTGGAAACCATCGACTCGCTGTAAAGCTATTTCATCCTGCTTGTTAGTAATTATCGGCGGAGCGCGTCAGTTAGTCCACCTCCCCGAGACTCGAATACGGAATAAGTGTTTGTGAGTCAAATACCCCAATGACAAGCTATCCGGAATGACTCTAAAGAGTTGACATCAATTAATTGCTACAAATTTGTTACTTGCACTTACTACTCCACTTAAAATTAAGATATTCTCGTGCACACAGGTAAATACAAACAAACAAACAAAAACTTTGTGCCTCAAAGTAACTGTCATCGAAACTTTTGGGTAAATCCAATTTGGTTCAACCCACGCACGAAATGGGTGTTGGCTTGTAAGCGGTTCAACTAATTCTCGACCAGAATCACTTCCATCCAAGTATGTCTAACCCAATAGCGGGAACGTAATAGAATCATAAGGACCAAGACTGGCCGTTGCTATATGTCCCGCTAAATGAGTTTTATTTCGCCAGACTCTTTGTTTTTCTTTGCATCAATAAACTCAAAATCCCAACCGGTACAAATTATGCTTAATTATTTTTTACAACATCCTACAATTGTCTTTAACTTTATAAGGCTTGATAGGTCCAAATCACTTGTTAGATTTACGAAAACAATAGGAAACTACCGTTTTATCTCGATTCTGCTTCGTTGACACATGTATGTTCATGGAACAATCTCCAAACGAAAATGAGTATCGTGGCTCTGATGACCCCTTCTGACTAAATTAGTTTTTTTAGTATTGACCATTCTATTTTGATTACACTTTCTTCTCAGGAACTGGGATTCTTTAATAACGTGTCAACAGGTCAGATGGTACTGGTCTCGCTTGACTTTGATTGAAAAGGTAGTTTCGAAAATTTCGAGCCTGATAATTCGGAACGGATAGCACACCAGTCTCTGAGATCGCAGATGTTTCTTAGATACCCATCCATGACTGACATAAGGCGACAGAACAAATGAACGTTTGCCATCTTAATATACCCCAAAAAAGTGATGGATTTTTCTTTCTGACCATATCTCGAATCTATTGTCACGTAGAATTAGACGATTTTGTTTTGGTCACAGCAAGAGGGAGGTAAAACTGATGAATTTTTTCACATTTGAATAACAATAACGTTTTACTACGCTTTATTTGGTATTCGTGAACGGGAAAAAAATTGAAGCAGAGGGCAAGTTCAGCTAGAGGCTGACAAATTGGAAATGACTGCACGGATTCATCTTCACAATCAGCCGTTTGGGTTTCCTTTTAGAAGATCAAAACATAAAAAATATCCATACATGAATGCTTCTTAACTTTTTTTAAAATATAAACGTTTTCAGGAACTATTTCATTTTCGTGGACTTTCAAGTACATTTATATTTAAGGCTCAGTAGAAACAGACCGATTTCTTCATTTAGCTGCAAAATCGAGTTTCAAAGCTTTCTGTCCACGGAGGGGATGACAACAGCAATTAAACGACTGAAATGTTATTACGTAACTCAAATGAGAGACCCCATCGTGGCTAGCAAATGTCGTCCAAAAAAGCCAGTGTATTTTACCTAAATGGTTATTGTCTGAAAGGGATATACGTATTGAATTCAAAGAATGGAGGGCAAGAACAATGCACGAGGAATTGTTCATTACACACAAGTGAACTAGTTGATCAGAAGTCTCTCCATGTCTCTCAGTCTTCGTCTTCTCAAGACACCAGATCAAAGAAAACAAACTTCAATTCAATATATAGGATATCACTGGGCCACCAACGGTCACTAGTGTTCAGATATTCAGAAAACTTTCAGCTGTAAGTAATCATCTGTTCAGCCATACTGTAATGTGCACCACATGAATAGACTTACTTAAGTGGTGGAAGATCCAAAATACAAAACTCTTTCAGTTATCCAGTGCCAACGCTGACATTCATCAATAAGGATCATAGAAGCATTGATATGATGTTCCATCTAAGCAGTGAAGGAATCATGAATAGCACACACCTGGTAAGTAATGATTTTTTAGGGCTGGTTTTCGCTGCCTAGTTTGAATCTTCTGTTTAATAGGGCAAAGGATTAGTACTATCACTTTCAAGCTCCCTGAGGGTGTACGTTAGGGGTTAATCGGAAAACAAACGTTGTGAGTAACATATCGCTTGGTACCGATTTGTTTCGTGATACTGTTTTAAACTCATGCGTTGTACGTGCGTTTCACCGACACATTTTTTAATTAAAACTCAGTCTAATCACATGTACAGCTGAGGGCAAAATATTAATTCAAGTCATCAAGAGGCATAGCCAAACGACTGCTGCTGGCGGTGTTTAAGATGGACGGAGTGTTCGTTTTTAACGAAATAAAACCTCCCTAGTCGGTTGTTAAATTTTTTGGACCTACTGTTGTTATGCGAATTTAACCAGTATTTTTGCACCCCCTCCCCCACCCCGTTTGGAATGTCCGGGTTTTACACTCAGTGGTGAACAAGAGGAGGCGGGTGAGAACAAAAACGTACATTCTTGTTCACTTTCATGTTTTCATCTGCGGAATAACGGCTTTCTGTATGGCTAAATAAAACACACTGGACATTCTCATTCAGGAGCATTATTTTGTGATTTTTTGAACTCTCAGAAGGAGTGGTAAAGAACGGCCAGTGGAGGAGTATCACTGATTCAGTTGACTTGTTAGTGCCGAGCGGTTGGGTCGACACTTTCGGACGATCTGAAAAGGTTGCGACTACATGCTTGCTCACTCTGAGCGCAACGAATTTTCCGACCAAACAGGATTCGGTCAAGATTCCGTTTCTATAGGCACGGCAGAACACCAGGACGGTCACTCGGTTTCCACTCCGTCTATCACAGGATGGAATGTTGGATTAACTCCGAGGACATCTAGTATCTCCACCTTAATACCAAGGTTACCAGAAATTCTGACATACTTAAGAACCGAACAGGGATAGATATACCGTGTAACATTGAAATCCCTCCAAGTTTCTCATTAACTCTGTACGGAGGCCTTTTTGTTCAGAAAATAACTCGGTTTCTCAAGAGTAATGCAAGGCATTATAAGACCGATTTGGGTGGATTTTGGGAAGTTGCTCCGGAGGTGCGATTGTTATTAACATGCGACTGATTTGACCTGTTGTCACCCTTATAGAGATCGATAGATGGGTGTGTTCTAGTACGTTACGACTACCCCGTAATCCATCATAACAAAAATAACATCGGGGATTTCACAATTATATAGTGGAAAATCCACTCGCACTTTTCTGATCAAAAAGTCCATCACTAAGAGTGGCATTTACGTCCTGTACATTACCGGGAGGATGTGATTTGTAATGGAATCTTTTTCAGTTGTCTAGAATCCAGAGCTCAAAGCGATGTATCAGTGACCAACAGGGGTGTATGGTAGGAAGGCCGCACTGCAGCTGATCTGCGGGTTTTAAAAACTGTTCAGATTTTCTGGATGCTAATGCTGTCGTCAGGCATGAGCAGCCAACTGTAATTGAGAATGGGGAACACGTTACATCCGGTGGATATCAACACGGCCACATTCGCCAGACGGTTAGCTCGGATTAGCTCTCAAAATTCATCGATCAATTGCAATGCCAAAAACCACGTGTTGCTTGAAGGCTTCCGTGACTGAATTTACTCAATTTTTTGTTTAAATATGTGTAAGAACGTCGAAACATACAAATGAATGTTTCTCCTAAGTCACAGAAATGCTATCATTCCAGTTGGTTTTAGCTCGTGAGTTGTGGATTGGAACTGAACGCTGAATCACGCTGTAAGCATGCGTATTCAGTTAGTCACATGTAGGATCTGTGCATTCACTTGTCACTAGCAGATGTAGCTCGCGGCAAACTGGTCCGTCATAGTGTGCTGTCGATGATTCCGTGATGCCTGTAAACTTCAAATGAATTAAACTGCAGCTGGAAGTGGTCAAAAGTATGCATCTGTCGGGTTCCACGCAAATCTACAAATTACTTGTTAAGGTTACGCAAACCTTAAATTGCTTCTGTGGTGTCTTATCGCTATCGGATAAATTTGAAAACGAATGAATCTTGTTGCGTACCATCCAGTTTGTTGAAGTGATGAGGATTTGGTGAATAAAACACCTGTTTCACTGTTGTGTTTAGTGCAGGTCACGTGATGTGATAAATAAGACAATCCGCGAACCTGGTTATGCTATGTCACGACAGATGTGATGTACACCGCTATATGTTTCATATGAAACACAAAATTATCGAACGAGGATATTAGCAAAATTAAGAACAAAGATGATTCTAATTTTTATTTAAATTTATTGTACCCGTCCCCGTGAAATAGCGTTGTTGGCAATTATAAATTTCATCATTTAATGTAAGTGAAATCTTCTTCAATACAGTGAAGATTTTCTTGCCTATTTCGGTCAGTTCTTGCCTCGATTGTGTTCGCATACAGTCATTCAAACATCACTGAGATAATTACAATTCTGCCCAACAATAATTTGTTTACCAATAAAATAACTAACCCTCGGTTAACCTTTATTTCAACCTTCACTCGATTTCTCTCATCCGTAATGTGACCGTAAAGGTAGATTATACGGAGGACTATCATCATAGCGTACTCATTATAAACAATCTATATTGTAGGGCTAATGTTTACTTTCAGATAGAATTTGTCATTTCCACTAAATCTAATTATATGTCCACTGTTAGCACTACTATCAGCGCTATATTTAGAAGTGGATTTTTGGTCAAATTGAGCATGTAAGATGACCGAAGTTGACCTAGTGACAAGATTGAAATCCAAAGTCCTCAGAGATTTACAATTCGCTATTTTGATCACTCGATTACTCGACGAGCAACCAGCGGACTGATGAAGCTCACACTTCCAGCGTAATTGAGACGCTTTCCTGGATTAGTGGGATAAGCTCGTATTTGGTAGTCGGCTAAACACGGACCTATTTCTTAGCCTCATAAGACGTTCAACACGATAATTGTTGTTCTCAGATCGTTGATAACGGATGAGTTTTATTCGATTTTTTGGATGATCATAATGCAGAGAAGAATTTTGGAAAATGTATTCACTGTTTCAAGGCTGGACGGACACATAGTTGATCGCAACTCAGTTTTTACCTTGAAGAACTACATCAAGTTAGTACTTTTTATTCCAGGTAACAGAGTTTGCACAAGAATGCCGTTCAAGTTAGATGGCCGACAGACCGTGTGATGTTTTTTTCTGTGGATCAAATAATAATGCGGAGCAAAATAAGCTGTTTGACTTCAACCGACCGATAATTTTCCGTTGCTCTTCGAGATATAGTACTGTACTGCTTACCTGAAGGCACACTGCGATCTCAACAATGAGATGATATGATACTGGGTGCATCGATGTTTGAATGAATGGTTGACTGAAGGACAGTTACTTCCACTCTATCCGTTGTTCGCATCTTGCCATAATCTCAGAGGTTGCGACTCTTCCAAACAGATATAGATTTATTATGAGATGGAAAGATAACTAAAGCATGAAAATTGTGCCCTAGAATGAAAAGATTTCGTCCCGAAATTCCCAAGAAGCATTGGGGAATAAGCTCGCTTTTAGTGATTCTCAATGATGCCATTTCATCCTAATGTACCACGACGGGTTGATGGGATGCGATCAGTTAGTTACGTAGGTGGACGTGGTAGGGATTATTGATCCCAAAAATGTTGATCTAGTCCTAACTCTAAACCAGATGTGGATGTTTTCCCACATATTTTCAGTTTTCTTCTGATTTGCTGCTTCATTTAGTGTTGACTTTAGGCCAGACTGACTGAAGGCTGCACACAACTTGTCTCTGAACAGCCAAGATGGAGGTGATTCCGAATACCGTTGTGTCTAGGTGGCGACATTTTGCCGGTCATGACTGCCAACCCTGGACCTTATACAGGGTACGGAAAGCCTCATCCACGATTACCGTTATTGGTCCAAACATAATATGAAGCCACCGGGCTAGTAAGTGACTTTATTGCCCCAGTTATAAAACATACAGGGTGGTGCTCGTGAATGCTTTTCGACAAGTGCTTGGTCTAGCTAACTACTTAGACGCTTCTAGTGTGATTCAGATAAATCTATTCGGACCTAAGCTACGCCCAATCTTTCTACGGTGTTACGTCATCGCATTCAAGTTGGCCAAAATGTAGTCCAATTCACAATAGATCATAGTGGGTATTGTGTTTTTCAGCTGAAAACCAAATAGCATCGTCTCCACCAGTTCGTCAACTGAAACGTGTTATCAATGATCCAAAAACATCGACGAGGGTCGCTGTTCATTGTATTCGCTAACCTTATTCAGGCATTACAACAGTGTAAAAAATTTTCATCTGTTACAGCCCAACAGTACTTCATTTTGTCACTCATTACACGTGTCATGCTGAACCACAAGCAGACTGGCTAAAATATCGCCAAAGAAAGTGCCAAGTCTGTCTTGCGTCAATTGCGATCGATAATAACTGCTTTGAGTACACTTTGTTCGCCTTGGATTCAGTCTAGTCTATTTGCGTAATAATATCGCACTTGAGAGGAGTTATATGAGTGCACCTAAAAATCCTCTGCTTTTCAGAGAAAAAGCCTTTGATGATATACGAATAACAGTTCTGTAAACAATCGTATTGGTTTCACTGACTGATCTATCTTGCCTGGAACCTTCGACGCGTGTCACGTCTCTCGTATCAGTATTTTGCCCATCACCACAAAGACATGCATGATGATCACGAATGCCAAGTGCACTGCTTTATTGAAAAAGATTTGGGCTTAGAATCATGATTGGTTTAAATCGATGGAAAAATAATGAATTTTAGGAATGGGGAGTGGGTTATTAACTATTTCGGTTATTTCAATCAAGAATGGCAATGTCTTCGTCAAGGCAGATAGAATGAAATGGAAAAATGAAGTAAATGAAACTGATGCCATGATTGTGTCACCCGAAGTGTCTTTCTTAGAATAAGTTTGGTTTTGTCGTTTTTCTCATTTCTTGGTTCCACTTCACTCTGTTTGTTCGGATTGACTCTTTTCCGGTTTTCTTACGCTTGGATAGAAATTGTGCTGGGCCAAAATCATTTGTATCCCTTCGAGACAGTCTTGTACTTCAAATGTGGGCAGAACTAAATCCGTGGCTCCCTGGAAGTCACGGTGACAATAACTGGGACGCTGCTGGATTTTCTCATCCGGTTTGTAGACTCCAGTTTGTACTAGAATAGCTGCAAACAAGTCAGACATCGAGTGAGAAATCATTAGGCGATGGATATGGTCAGATGACCACAAACGAATCTGCTTACTACGTGAATAAAGTGAGGAACAATATGAGAGAAAGAACAAAAAGAATGATGGTGGAACACTCTTTCTCCAACTGTCATTTGATATTTGTCGTGCTGAACTGCAAAGATTGTCATGGGGCCCGTAAAGACTCCAGATACTCCATGAAAATCCGTATACCTTATCATCCGGGGGAAAATAATCGCTTTTCTGTTTGATCTAGGGTAAGTCCCATCATATGACGAAATGGGCACTTTAGAGAATTCAGACAGTATTCGGAATTTAGAATCATTCTTAGCTGAAATTAACAGCGACTAAACGAGGCATTCCCTGGTTATAGATACCGAATTTATTTGTAGGAAGAAAGGAACGACCTCACTAATGATGAAATTAGCCAAGCTAGAAAGACACCAAAAGGTTTAATCCCAGAAAAAGCAAATATTAAGAGAAAAATCGTATACATCAAGTTCTTTTATGCACTAAGTTATTTGCTTACTATGATTCATCGGATACCCATTGAAAGCCACGAAAACTCTGTACAACGGTTTTATTCTCGTTAGGATTTATCAGCCATGCACATCCATTGAGACCCCACTCGAACTCAGACCTAGAGTGAACGACAGTGTATTCAAATACCTAACTGCCAGGCTATACTGGTTCACTCGCAACGGTTTTTTGAGAGTATAGTCTACACGATATGGTATCATTCCGTCACCCGATGGTGAATGGTACCAACCGGTTGCCCGCACATCGAGTTAAGGTTTCTCAAACTAAAATTCCAATCAATAAAATCATAATACAGAAGAAATTAGCACATAGATGCTCTGCAGTTTTTGCGGAATAGCAAAATACAGATTATTTTGAAATTTTCGTCGTGATGAGCATCACTTTAGTAATTATTTCCTATAATACAAACAGTAGTTGAAAGTATAAAATTCTTGATGACTGAATATTGTTTACTTCAGTTACGTAATATTCTATGCAAAGCTGATATAGTGTGACTCAGGTGAACATGAATAATTTGGCTGCTGCTTGACAAATGAAAGTTCATGAACGATTACATATAAACATGTAAACTCATGAAAGTAGAATTCAAAGCATGCGGTTTTCGTCTCGACAGCATGAATACTGATCCTGCAAGGGGTAATTCATTTCTTTGGATTCGTGTCGATTATATTTCTGCCTAACCGAGAGAAGTAAGGGCAATACAGAAACATTTAGAAGAAGCTATATTATCTGGTGATGTTTTACAAATTTTGCAGTTGCTGTTAGGCTACGAAAAAGAAAGCCGTTGGCGTATATGGCACACACGACCCTGAAATCAGAGTCATACGAGCAAGGTCCCTAAACCTCCAGTTTTTTTCGCGATGATGGAGCAATGCACAGTCAGCAGAGGAGCTTCACACCTCGATAACAAGTAGAAGAGTGATAAATTCACGATAATGCATTTTATAATTTTTTCGCGAAACATTTTTTCAGAACCCTCCCATAAAAGAATTAGCATTTTTTCGCATCATTCATGTATAAATGAGATTACAACAAGACACCCTATGCAAACAACAAACACAGTTGACTTGTTTAGCTGTGTTGTCTGGACTTGGATGACGAACGAATGTTCAAAGAGCATTAAATATATTCAAAGGGAGTAGTTCTGTGTTAATGCTCACATGCCATTATAGAGAATGGTGGGGTAAAAGCAGCTGCTTAAACTTTTGGCCCGTCAAAAGCCTGCATCATACTTTCAACAAAGGTGGTCACTTGTTGCAACTGCAAAAATATTGAAATTTCATCGTGTTTTGTTTCGGTTCCCGATTCACTTGACGAGCTCTATAGTGAGACTCGAGAGCTCAAAGAAAGATTATTTTCTGTGTTCATAATCACTGGCAGCAGGACACGTAAATGATTTACTCCGTTTATTTTATAAGAATGTGAACGCAACCCGACCGCAGCCGGCGAGTAAGCTACAAGCAAGCACTTAAGCAAACCAGTGAGTGAACGAGCAAGCAGGTAAAAGATTCTGCATTACATGCGCCATCACGTGCGAACAAGTAAGGTTCATCGATAAACGACAGGATCGGTCAGTCAGTACTGTCCGTACTGAATCATGAGTGAAGATCCATAGCAACAACATGTATGTCCATGCATGAAGGGGATATTTATTTGATGTCCATGTAACACACGTGATTGTAACCAGACACAACGTAATTTATAGTAAGAAATTCGAATGAAGAAACTCGTTTCAGGGGACTCCAATTTGTGAAGCTCTTTATATCGGTTGATATGGGCTGGAACGAATCACGACCATTCAAGTTTTGGGAGTATTATCTAGGACACTATGAATAAAAATGAATTCAACCGGCTGGAGCAATGCATATTTTCGATTCTGTCAGACCGAAAGTTCTTCTAAGAATTCCACTTGTATGCCAGGTAATGCTTTAGGGTAAGTCTCCTATGGAAATGATAATCCTACTGCCGTAAAAATATACACTAATAGTTGAAAGCATTTACAGTGGCGAAACAGCGGAAATTTCAAGGTTCAGTTACAGAACGTACCCAATAAAGGCACAAGGGACTTGGAAAGAGTAGCACCTCTAAGTTGGTAGACTGTCGTGCCCTTTGGGGCATCTTCCATCTCATTGGTCTCCATCGTCTGCCCGAGTCTCACCTGCGGCCTCATGAAGCTGAGGCATGCATCAGCGGGTACAATCCGGCAAACCGCTTAACAGGCTGGTCAAGCCAAGCTGAGGATAAGCTGGACCTATAAACCTTGGTGAGACGGCACCCAGTATGCGAAGATCGATACTCCTGCATAGGCGGAAGAGATCTGTTAGATCCAACGGCTACCAAAAAATCCATCCAATCAACAGGGTTGCATGGGTCCCTGGGTCTAGGTTACTTCTACCGAATGGCGAACGAGCTCCTAGAGAGCCACCGGCAGCCATGCACCAAAATCATTAGGACGCGTTGGGCATCCCGGATTGGTAGACCACCATCCAAAAGGCTTATGAACCGCTCGTTCGGTCACAGGCTCCCAACACAAAAACTTCCTGTTACCCGACAGGTAGCACTTATTTGTGCACGGGCTTGAGTTGCTACCTCGAACAAAAAGCCGAGTGGCGCTGGGGATGCCACTTCGCACTAAATTCCCAAGACTCTTCATGACAAATTCCATCACACATCACTCATGCTACGGCGTCCCCGATAAGCGACGCGCCTCGTGTTCTCCTCGCAACCGGAGTGACAAGTATGCTAGCTAGGGGCTTCAAGACGTGAAATCACATCCAAATCGCCTGCTGGAATGTGAGAACACTCCTGGACATCAGAAGCCAAGCCATCACCGCACGAACGCTACATGACTGCCGCATCGAAATCGCATGTCTCTCCGAAGTTCGGCTGCCAAAATTCTGGCAACCGGTGTATAAAGGTTCCCGTAGTAGACGACAGTTACCACCTCTATCACAGTGGACCCACGGATAGCTTTAAGATCCCACAGTAGCAGCCGAAGACGTGGCAAATAACGAGTGTTATGACACACTACAACAGGTGATAAACAGCGTCCCGAAAAATGACATTCTGCTGGTTGTGGGGGACTGAAACGCCTGCTCTGATGCCTTCTTACAGGCAACTAGAAACATTTTCGGAAAATACGGTCTCGGACAGCAGTGCAGCAGTAGTGAATGTCTCGTCGACTTTGCCGACTTCAACAGCCTAAACGTCACCAACACCCGCTCCCAACATAGCGTAGACGAAGTCGTTGGTAGGTTGTCGACGTTTCGGTCACCACGGGTGACCTTACTCAAGACAAGTTTTTCAGCCGAATGAAAAAGGTTATTCTTGATGACCGGAACGTCGACAACCTACCAACGATTTCGATTACACTGTGTTACTAGACAATGAAATTTTACCACAACATTTCACATGGCGCATCAGTTTTTCGATACACTCCGAACCAATCTCGGTTCTGACACATTAACCTGCTCCCAACATCCAAAGAAACACCTGCTAACGTGATACTCGAATGGTGGTCACAGAGCGTATCAGATCGACTACATCCTCACACGATAACGCTGGTTATCGAAGCGTAGAGACTAGTAAAAAGAATGGCACCGATCACACCTTTGTCCATGCAGGCTTCACGATTCGCCTAGCCATTTGCCGCAAAAATTGTACCCCAAAGCAGATTACCAAATCAGCCGTAGGATTATCGGGAAATCACCGAGCGGCCAGGAGGCTACTGTCTCCCATCTAGCCACCACGTTCATAGGTGGAGAAGTACAGGTGGAAAACCAGTGGACTTCACCTAAGGCATCGATCCAGCAATCCGCCTTAGATGAACTGGGATTTACGCGACGACGACAGAAAAACTGGATCTCAGAGGCGACTCTCCAATTAACCGAAAAGGCCAGAGATGCCCACCTAAATGGTCACCCAGACTTCCGTGATATCCGACGAAAAGCCACCCGCTCGGCCAGAAACGACCGCAACAACTATTGGACCGAAATCACGAAAACCATGGAGACTGCAGCCAACTGCGGGGACTTCTCAAAGCTCTTCCGACTAATTCGCACTGCGTCCGGTGAGCGACAGTCGAAAGAGCCTCTCCTTCGCGATGCTGACGGGCTGCTCATTCCTGAACAGGCCGAAAAGATGCAGAGATGGATCGAACACTTCAATTGTCTATTGAACCGTCCCGTGGCAAGCTCTGCTTACTGAATCCCAGCAATCCAGAGCGAGATCTATGACTTTAGTAACAATCTACAAAATCGAGATATCATCGATGTAATGCAAAAACTGAAGAACCGGAAGTTACCTGAAGAAAACGGCATCGCACCGAGGGTATATAAAGTATGTCTTTTGACACTGTCAGAGCCATTGCACTCTTTGTTTTGTCCAATCTGAGATGAAGAACAATTACCAACTGAGTGGGAAACTTCCAAAGAGAGGCGAAAGGACAGCGTGCACAAACTATCGTGACATCAATTCAGTTGACATGACCGCCAAAATATTCTCCGTGCTTTCGTTGAACCCCTTCTCGGTGGCGCGGGACGCGTGCACACTCCCCAATCAAGGAGGCTTACGCCGCGGCAGAGGGTTCATGGACCGAATATTCACCCTCTGCCGAGTATTGGAACATCGGTACAAGTTTCAGCAACTGTCTACAGCTTGTTTTATTGATTTTCGGGCTGCCTTTGACTCAGTTGACAGAGAATCGTTATGGACTACACTAAAAGTGGATGGAATGCCCCAAAAGCTCCCCAATCTCACGAGGTCTTATTACAGAAATAGCCGCGTGACATTACGCATCTACGGAGAGGAGTCCAGCAGGTTCTCCCTTAACTAAGATTTCAGACAAGGCTTTCCTTTGTTGACTGTTCTGTTCAACTAGTCCAGTCATTGGATAATGTGTCAGGCCCTCTCTGATTACCCTGGTATTCAGCTGAGCACCAAAGATTTCCTAGCCGATCTATAATTCGCAGATGACATCTTCATCCTTAGAGATAGTTCAACTGCGTTACAGCCGGTTCTCAGTCACCTAGAATCCTTTGCAAAATCCACGGGACTAGAGATCAATACCTCAAAGACCAAGATCCTTTCGACACGTACTACACAGTCCATTCTCCTGATATGCTTAAACGGGAAATAATCGAGCACTTCCCGGCATTCAGATATCTGGACTACACGTTTCTTCCAAAAGGCTAAGCCAAAGATGAAGTCAAGCTGCTCATGGACGATGGGTGGATTACGTTTCTCGAGCTACACAATGTACCCTGTGCGTGCAACAAAGCCAGCCTCCCGACCAAGGTCCACGTCTTTCGAGTCTCTATCCGTCCAGTACTGACCTACGGTTACGATACGTGGCCGTTATACGCCGTGGACATGAGAAAGTTGGAAGTGTTTGACCATAGGCCTTTGCTACGCATAGTGAAGGTGGCTTAGCACAAAATTCTTCCAGACAAGACAATAAGCCCACGGAGCTCCGACACCGGGAAGCTGTCCGCGTTCCTCTAACAATGACGATTGCAGTGGTTTGGACATGTCCTACGACTTCCAAATGCAGAGATCTCAAAACAGTGCCTCTCTCCTGTTCCATGTCCGGGATGGTGGTGTCGTCTTAGAGAACAGCTGAAAACATGGGTCAGTTCTGTCAAATTGGACGTTGTGGGATAAGGAATCCAGTCTGTCTAAGGCATTCGTAAACGGACGCAAAACTGGATTCCCCTTAGCTCACGTCTCGCATCCGATTACTGCTCATGGGCCGGTGCCATTTATGACATACATGAACCCGGCTCATACTGTGGCAGGAGTTATCCGCATCAAAGTAAAACTGACGTCCTAAGATAATTCCACAAAGGCGAATATCGTATACAATCTCAAGTCGGCTTTTTATCGGTATTTTACTATCAAAGTGAATTTTTGGTCTTCATATTGGTATTCACAAGGAATCACCAAAAGATGGAAATGAGGCATTCCATGTTCACCCAGTTACCAAGCATATGAGTACTGCAAACTTTGCAACGGAAAAATGTTTTCTGTTCCGGCTCCTTTTATTCTTCATGAAATCACAGTGTAAAATGTTGATATTAGCCGTGTTTGTTTACATCTTCCATTCAGAAAACGTTTGTATTGCATTTCAAAATCAGTAAAATAAACCGAGAAATTTGCTACTTTGGTGGACAGACTTTATACAAAAACAAAAATGTTATTCAGAATATGCACAAAAAATCCCACAGAACACATTGAGAACAAAACAGCGTGGTGAACAAGCTCGTTTTCGGTTATTCGTACTCATATCAATACATAACATTAAATAAGACTCAAACCAACAAAGGGATTGGTCATCCAAATCGGTCTGCGCATGTGTGTGTGTGTGTATGCATGTGAAATTGATCACTGAAGAATGTTCGAGTGGTTGCACACGTGACTGGGAACAAGAAGGGGGCTATGAAAGTTTAAGTGCTTGCACAAATTGTTTCTGAGCACACAGGGGAGGATTGTAGAGTTGAATGCTCACGGCTTCGGCTGTGGCTAAAAAGCGACACTAGACAAGTCTTGATTGCTTGCCCCGGAATTTGTAAATTGTGCGAAAAGCGTTTATCACCTCTACGGAATGGTTTGACGCAACAAGGTGTGAACACATAGCACTCATAATTGTCTTAATTGCTCCAGTGTTCAACCAAGCCGGGTGGTGTTCACGAACACGTTCGGATAAGCGCCTGGTCGTGCGGCTAACGTACCTGGTTCCACAAGAACAGGTGAATGAATACACACAAAAAGATGCTGCAGAATCTGGCGCTTTATCCTTCAGTCGAAAACACACGATCGGTTTGGAGTCGAACATAATTTGTAATAGTGCAGCGTAGAATGTTCTACTGACTGCCCCTGTTAGTCTTCGTTGAATAACTTCAGTTTCCGTATCTCGTTTGAATGGTAAACGGACAAATACGGGCTTCTTTTTGAATACTATCTGTCTTGGCTTATTTTCATGTAGTTGCATCGTCTTGTCAATGAACCGTTCAGGATAGCTGTTTTCTAGGAAAACACTCATCAGAAAACGATTTTCATTTTCTATTGTGTCTTCTGTGCAGATTTTCCTTGCTCTATTAACCAAGCAACGCACTAGATTTCTATTCACTTTGAGTGGTACGAAACTGTGAAAATGAATGTATTGACCGTTCCAAGTTGCTCTTCCGCGCACTGACAACTGAGCGGAACCATCACTTCGACGGCTTACGCAAACATCTAAGTAAGGTAGACTGTTTTCCTTTTCTTGTTCCAAAGTCAATTGAACATTTGGATGGGCCGTGGTAAATCTGTTAAGTGGTACATTTGGATCACTTTGTATAAGGTACATCCTTCGATTGTTGACATGAGCTGGTTATTTTCAAGTTTTGTTATGAAAATATCAGCAAATAAGGGTCCGAAAGGTGACTCCATTGCCACTCCGTCCTTCTGACGATGTATTTCCCGTTAAACTGAAATTGGATATTATGAGTGCAGAAAAATAGTAACTGTTTCAGTTCATCCAGCGAGATGCCCGGATCGATACTGTTCTCGTGCGTGTAATCACATAGATAGTTGATTGTTCCAGCGATCGGGACATTGGTGAACAGTGATGTAACGTCCAGCGAGATCATTTGCTTGCCTTCCAAGTCTAGATTTCCCGCAGTCTCTACAAAATGAAATGTGTCTCGTAGGCTGTGTCTGGAAATCATGACTCTTACTGGTTCTAACATTGTAGCCAACCACTTCGATACTGGACGGTACGACGAGTTGCGTATACCCAAAATTGGTCTCAAGGAGACTCCTTTTTTTACCTTCGGTAGGCCATACACCTAGGAATCGTCGTCCCAGCTGGTCGCATCCGTAGAGGTGATAAACGCTTTTCGCACAATTTACAAAGTCCCGGGCAAACAATCAAGACTTGTCAAGTGTCGCTTTTTAGCCACAGCCGAAGCCGTGAGCATTCAACTCTACAATCCTCCCCTGTGTGCTCAGAAACAATTTGTGCAAGCACTTAAACTTTCATAGCCCCCTTCTTGTTCCCAGTCACGTGTGCAACCACTCGAACATTCTTCAGTGATCAATGTCACATGCATACACACACACACACATGCGCAGACCGATTTGGATGACCAATCCCTTTGTTGGTTTGAGTCTTATTTAATGTTATGTATTGATATGAGTACGAATAACCGAAAACAAGCTTGTTCACCACGCCTTTTTATTCAGAATATCTTACCTGAAAAGGAGTGAGGAACAGGTATTTGAGTTGCATTATTCGGACGCATTTTTAAATGCTCACGCAACTATTTTATGTTTCATTGAAAGTACAGTTTCCCAAAGAAAATCGCGCTGTGAAAGTTTACAAATACAGGGCATCTGTTAGTGCTCTTCCCATTGTGACATACTCTATTTGCACTCGGCCTCAAATTATGAAGGGTATTCACTAGTTCAGTGCAACCAGTAACAATGCATGGAACGTACAGGGCTTTGGTTGCTGTCTCTCTATCTGCGGGAGACTAAATAGGACGAAAACTCAAAAAAAGTACGAAAAGGCGAAGAGAACTTCAAATGGTACTATCTAGACGATAAAGAAAGCGTGTGAACACGGGAGTGCCACTGATCGTGACAACTAACCATATGCTTTAATGTATCTAACCAATGAAGGGAGGAATCCTTTGAACCACACCCACGAAGCCTACATGCCATACATGGAGGGGCTCATTGGTAGTGTAACCAGGACGACAATGCACGGCAGGATACTTGTATTCCCACGATCACACAAGTCAAGTCATGGCACACATACAGTCGCTTATATAGGCTTTTTTCCAGACTGCGCGGCACCAAGATTGCTATTGCCGCTGCTTGAGCGCTTCGGCTGCATTCTGTCCATTTTCCTGTGGCCGATGGCTTGCTTCTCTTGCCCGTCATTTCCCTTCGGTGTGCCCGACTGTCTCAGTTGACGGCTCGATCGGCAGCCCTTCACCTGAGCTATCTTGCTGGTTGCCGGAGATCCCGCTTCTTCCTCTCTGGTCGTCTGTGTGCTTCTTTTTGCCTGCTTCGGGACGCCTCCGACATATTCGCCACCTGTTCTTTTGTCTGTGGCCCTCGTTTGGTTCGTTCGTTCGCCTTGATGTTCACGCCGTTCCCTCGCCCCAGCATTCCCTGTTACAGTAGGACCTTTCACATCCATTATCCACACCATATACTGGCCATCTTTACTGCTCTCGCAATCAATACCCGCCTCAATGGAAAAATTCACCATGGAATCCTAAAAGAGGCTATACACTAGCAAAGCCGCTGTTTGCTCCGTGCTTGCCAGTCTCCTTGCCGACTGATTGTAGCTTTTACTAAGATTTACAATGCTTCCTTTTGATTACGCGAACCTTTGAATCTTCTCCATTAAATTTGCCATTACTACCAGGTGATCAGGGTTCTTCAAACTAGATTGCACCAAGAATGACGCAAAAAGGTTTATCATCTGATAAATTGATAAACAATCTAACAAAATACCGGTTAGCGCATTTGTCTGAATTAGGAGTGTCTGATTTATTTAACGGGTGACGATTCCCATTTATTGTGAAGCGGAGGTTTTTGAACGCGTCATTTAGTATCCGATGTTATGACAGCTTTCTGAGTCAGACTTAAGGTAAAGTGTTTAGGGTAAAAACTTGAAAATAATTAGGTAAAAAAATGTATCCATGAACAACTTTAATGAAATATACAATAAATTGTCAAATATCACTGAGTCTGAAATACCGTCTTGTTTTTATCAGAGAGCAATAACTTCTTTTTGGTTTGAGATATTTTTCGTTTATAATCTGTAACGGCATGCATTGTGTGCACCAGGGCAGTGTGATTCCATTCATCTTCACGGGCATTGTCCAGCTGTCGAAATACCTTTAGCATAAAACTCACAGTCTCTGATATACTTTGTCTTTCGTGTTGCCTAGCTCAACGACGATTCAGCGATGTGAAAGAATGCACACGAGTGAATATTTAAATGCGGCTTTTTCAAATGCCTATTCTGTCTCGTAATTATGCTAAATATTTGTGAACCGCTACAAAAATGAATTTTCTGGTCAGAAGATGAATTGCATGTCTGAAATACCACGGTAATTTTATCCTTTGCCTGGAGCATGAACTGTGAAGCGTGGCTGTTGCGAACTCCAAAATGACGGGTGTAAAAGTGTCTATTCGATTAAAGTCGACATAAAGGCTACATCTATATCTAACGCGGTAAATTGTTAACTTCGTGCTAATGTAGCTCTGCAAATGCTACATCACCAGAGTTTTTACAAAACCATCACACGGTACATTTTCAGAATGAGGTAACAATAATGACCAAAAATGGAGTATATTCACCGTCTTGATTGACTTACCGTCAATAGTACGAGCGGTTTGTGGAAGAAGTTCCGCGGATGACGGGAACATTCTTGAATCCGCAACGGAGACTCGTTGTTCTTGTGCATAGTCACCGCTTCCACCAGACACGTGACGATAGCGACGAATGAAGTTGTTGTACAGATTAGAACCTAGTATATCCACATCCGGATTATCGCTTGTTACGGAAATTATAGGACAGGGTAGGAGGAAGACAAAGAGACATAAGGTCTGCATACGGTTGCTTGGTTATATGAAATGTTAAGAGAAAAATAAGTTCTGTTTGGCGTCGCACGAAAAAGTGGTTCAGAAGTAGGTCCATCATTTTTACCATTTATTTTGATATTCTGCATTTACTACTTGTTGGGACAACAGAAACATTCTATAGGGGAAGAAAATTCACAGAAATTATCGCCCTATTGCCCGTTTTAAGATGCCGGTATGGTTCGGTATTAAAGCCCCACGAAAAAATCACAACGGTCCTGACGAGACTGAATTTTTGTCGATGGTATTCATGCGATCAAGATCACGTAGTACTGTTTGGTTGACGAGAGCCGAAAGATGACGTAACCAAACTCGGTCGGCTGTAAGCCGAATCTACTGAAGCTAAAGGTGGCCATGCACTGACCATAGCTCATTTCCCCGGTTTCATACACATCTTTATGTCACGTGTACAATGAAACAGTACACTTATTTCAGTAGTTTTCATTTTATAAAGGACACCGACTTCAGAATAACTATCAGAGAAACTGAACACAGTGAGCATACAATTACTTATCTAATAACCTCGTAGCTCCCGATGACATTTGGTTTATTTTATAGGACTTTTTTATTTATTTCCACGGTTGTAAGAGTTCCTGTTTCGGTTCATCAATTCACACATCGTCTTAACTAAAAACTACCATTATTGTTGATACTGATGCTTATGGGTTTCCGATGTGCGCATTTTGTACTCATACATGACGGCATTATTACTGCAGAACTACATACTTTTATATGTACCATAACTGGGAAGCAGTTCCGAGGTTTGAGGACAATAACCCTCGTGTTCTGCTTGTATGTGGTGAATAGCTATGCTCAAAATTCAGACGAAATCACATTTAGGCCACGACAAGTGAGCCGCAACTATGGCGGAATGTGAGCCCCGGAGATGAAATGGAACAAAATTCTCTACATTTAATTAACCCAAACAATATCCAGAACACAATGTTCGTATACGATATCGAACATTTCGTCTGCCTTTAATCTCCACATAGAGTCCATCACGTGGGTGATAAAATGATCATTTATCTTTTGCTCCCTCACAATTTGCACTGCTGGCTCTAATGGCCAGTGTGTAGGTAGCCCTTTGACTAATCTCTTCGGAACAGAAAAAGTTTGGCGATTATCTTAAAATCTGCTTTAACAGATGGTAATTGTAAGAACTGGACCTTGAAGATGCGCATACAATTACAAGTCTTAAAGTGAATAGTGAGGAGGCAAATGGTTCTATATGACTCAATATACGAACCTTTCATGAAACAAAAAATGGGGCATTATCTTAAAAACTATTACCCACATAAAGTAACTTTTTTTCGTTAAATTTCAGTACTTTTTCAGTCACAACGGTGAATGTTTCCCCAACATCCAAGATGTCTCCAACTGAAGTGCACCATCAGATTGTTTTACTCCGATCCAAGTCAATAGTGTTGGTAAGTATGATACATCGACATTCGGCAAGATAATCTTTTGGAGGGAAATTCCTACACCAAATGACATTTTTCTGAGCCTTCTACGGCTCATCACATTCGAAACACTCATACCAGAAATAAACCAAGCTCCAAAATGACAGACCCAATGATTTGAATCCCCTGATTAAAACAGTTCGTGCCTTCACTTGATGAGCTTGCACTGTAGCTTTCGTTTCACGTGATACTGGCCGCACTGAAAACTGCGGCTACCTTATACCCAAATGGGGAATAACGAAGCCCGAGAATACTCCCGCGCTGTATGAGGAACAAGGATTTGAAGCACTGTTTTTTTTATCGCACTGTACACAAAGTCATCCTATTCATTCCACCTGGTTATTGTTCTACCTCTGAAATGTGAAATGTCATCCGATAATTGTTACTGTTACTCGCGTTAAAACACCGAGTAAGAAACGGCTGAAAACATTTATAATTACAGGCCTCAGGAATTTCACTTTAATCCCTTTATAGTAGTACCGAGAAACATCAGTTCTAGTGGAACTTTTCATCGCTATCGCGATAACAATGTAAGTGGTTAACGAGGTGCGCAGAAATGACCTTGAATTCAACTCTCACGGTGGTGTGAACTGGAATTTCCTTTTTTCGGTAGGTTTGGCAGTCATCGTCCAAGCGCATTTTTAAACCACCTGTATTGTGAAATCTCCAAATAACGAAAGAGTTTCTCTTAACCTTATGAAGTAGGCACAATCATGAAAAATATATTGGCCCAACGAAAGGCTTTCAACAACATATTCGGGTGGTAAACATGTATAAATATAACTTGATATAATTCATGTGGTCTAGTTGATCGGTTTGATTATATTTCCGTACCTTAATACATTTTAGCCTACTTTGCTCAGAGTCTTTTACCTGGCAACCAGGGTCTCACACACTCAAGAACGATAGCGCGGTAAAGAACCAATTTAAATACGAAGAAACTTTGAATGAATTAAGATCGTTACCCGATGGCTTGATATACGTGAATTAATTCAAGAAAGCTCGAACCATGTACCGAGTTAATATTCGGATGCATCACAATCGACATTACCTGTACTTTAATCCCAAGTGTACTGTGTACGCCGCAATACGATACAAAGATTCCAGTTAGCATGTACACGGATGCAAACAAAAACGTGTCAGCTTAGTGATCTCGACATTTACCCTTTCTGATGCTGTTTAGAGACGAACAGATATGCAAAGTTCTTGGCACTGGTGTGAGATGAACCATTCTAATTATCTATCAACACGGGGTTGAAAAATTACAGGCACACGGAAGTTAGGTCCAAGAAATGTGCTAATCTATTTACTGATCAGTGCCTTGCCCCACTTACGGTACGCGCTTGAAAGCTTGTGTGCCTTCTGTGATTGATATGTTTGTTCACGTGTTGCCGTGCAAGATTGAATGTTCATGCCCATTGAGCGGTGCAGGCGAATGATGTTTGTCTCACTAATTTTGTCAGATAGTGGAGCGCAAAACACGTTTGCTCCTGTTTGATACCACTACCTGTTCATACATGCACTTGGACGCGTTTCCGTGCATTATTGGATGGGAACGATGGAGATACATCTGCCGTGGTAATATTCAGTTTCAGAATTTCTCTACGTAAAAGTCACATCATAATTTGAGAAATTGGTCATCACTGGTTTGGGTTCGTCTTCATTTCCCTTCCATTTTGGCAAGGCTCTGGTGACTCTAACATCTGGTTTTCTGTGGACCACTTTTGGGACTGGTATCCTTGAGAAGAGTGGTCGAAATTTCAAGATTTTCTAACCCCTTGGCAGTATTCAGTTTCACCCTTCCTTTTTTAACGCTATTGCCCGTCATTGTACTTGTAGCTGGTCGTTGAGTGGTCCAGATAGATTGAGGACCAAATTACGGAACAGAGAGCATAAAATTTCATCACAAAGTTCATGAATTGTTCTTGAAATTACTTATTTTTTCTAGGCGTGAACTAAACCAGACCGAAAAGTGACAAGTGAAAACTCGTTGAGCACTCCTGGTGGAAACATTATCGTTTCATCGAGGATCAATGTGTGCGATAGCTACTTTGCCTGGGGTCCACAAAATGCCTAACACAGTCATAATAGGTAGATATTCCCACACGTATTTGTGTGCATGTGTGTGTGTGTATGTGGGGTCAGTACATCTCACTTTACGATACCGGATAAACATGCAAGCATACAAACGCGTAGTAAATTGATCGAGCTATCCGGGCAACATTCAAAAATCCCAAGCTAAAATGGTGAGGTTCTCTTTCCTCTCCATTTGACATGAGGAAGCAAAAATGCTAAGATTTTCCAGTTAGGAAATCAATAGGAAGTTTTCTTGTCATTGTTATTGAATCCTGTTGTTCTGGAAAACATTTCGCACCAACGGCTTTCTCAAACAACGGACAACGAGGTTTCTCTGGTCTATTAACCTCATCGTGTATATGGATGCTCATAAAGACAAGCGAAAGCTTGAAAAGATGTCATATTCCTTAAGTCATTCACGGTGAGACTTACCCGAAGAAATACATTCGATCAATACACCTTGTGTATCCCATACGTCGAGACATCACAGTGAGCATGTGTTCTGCAAACCGGAAAGTAATCTCACTCGGTTTGCCTAGCAGTGACGTATAGCGCAATTTGTGTCCCGTAAATTGCCGATACAGTGCTTGCAAACACGTCAAAAACGCCCCGTGACCAAAACGGGGTAGAACAGCCTGGTCCATATAGACCAGGTCCATATTGCATGCTACGACTGGAATATGCTCCTCCGGCATTACAGCCGGCGTATGATCCGGCTTTCCGTTTGTCATGAGAAGGTCAATCAGCAGTTGCAGATGCGTTTCCCAACGCCTTGGTTCACCCAGCATGATGATCACTAAGAATGCGAACCAAAAGGAGTTAATCAAAAAATTCGGGAAGATTTCAATCAATATGATTTACTCAAACACTTGGGTTATCCGGTATTAAAGTGATCAAAATCACGGGAGGCTAAACCACACTATCGGCTTTTTTCTCGGTGGAATTTCGCTATGATAAGCTACTGAATGGAAGCCCATTTTTATTTTAAAAAGTTTTCGAGTGTGTATATATTGACAAGTTCACTCAAGGTTTTTCCACGAGGAATCCTAGTCGAGATGTATTTACAGTCTTATGATTGCTGTTTACTAATTTGAGGGATGGGGAATAAGATGGGATCAAGAAGACAAAAAAAAAAAGAAAATTGTGTTCCCGTCACTGCGGAAAATGAATACTTAAAGACTATTATCAAAAATGTGACTGAGAATGATTACGGTAGATCGCGTGTTGTAGTTCAAAGCATTTAATGCCTGTGCGTGTGCGCATGACATTTGATATTTCGCTTGATGTGACCAGAGCATCTGTCGTTCTGCTCTCAGTCCAGGAAATTCTTGCGCTGGATGTATGCTTAAGGCCCAGGATTTGTGTGTGAGTGAGTTGTCCTCATGTGACAGTACCCTTTGCCCGTGAAACTGCATAGAGAGAGAATTCATCTGCAAAACCCCTGTGACAAATATGTCTAAGGCATAATGGGGAGGAGAGAACAAAGAAGAACGAGTTGGAAAATACAGTCAGATCGTGCTGACAAATGAGCTGGGTGTGGTTTTTTTGACTAAAGATAGAGTCAAGGTAGACTATGTTGTAAAAAGTATTTTTGTTACTGAATGAAATGGTATATCTAACTAACCAACCAATTAATCAATTACCATCAAATCAGTTTTATTTTTTCATGGCTATTTGAATAATGTCGAGCAAGAATGATCCGGTGCTTTAGAAAACCAAAGTAGATCACCTGCATGATGAAAAATGCAAGGCTCTTTATTCCATTCAAGTTAGATAGTTTGCTGCTAAATCTGGTAAACAATTTGAGTAAAAGAAAAGAAATGTACATAGAAGATTTTCTAGACAAGTCTTATTTTCGCCCGATGGGTGGAGGAGAGATATTTTTAGCTACGCTTTATTCCATACTGGCTAATGTCACTCGAAGAAATTTTCCATACAAAAACAACCTTCAAAGTTCGGATACGTTTACCCGATAAGCCACAATAACCGCTAACTTGGTTGTACGCTTCCGAAAATCTGTGTCCGTTCTTCTACAAATAATACTTTTATCAGAAGATTCGATAATTTCTGTGCACGGGTGATTCATTGTCGACCAAAAGAAAATTCATATAAAGGACAGTAATAATAGTAAGATGTATTAGTTCGTTTCAGCAAAATGGGCATACTGTAGTGAGGAAAGCTTTGGCAACAAAACAAGATGAATATCAAACCGATCGGGTCAATCAATCGATAACCGCAAATCAAAGAAAAAATGCTAAGTATACCGGAAGTATTTCGCAACTGATGAAAGAGGTGCTCAGAGTCACCAGCAGAACTCAGTGGGATTTGTGGCAGTCGGGAACATGGCCCCAGTGAGTGGCCACCAATCAGGCTATCAACCAGATCAATCGAACCAGCCAAAAAGGAATGGTGGTCAAAAGAATCAGCCCAGTAGCCGCAAACACCCGGCCAGAATGGAGCAGAACTATTCAGGCAGCCAGGAGATCGACGTAGCCACATCGAGGTCTGGTACAGTGACTGTATAAACGATTGCACACGTATTACCGACGGAACTTGTTTGGCTCGTCCGTCCTACTTTTTTCATTGCAACATGATAACCGTTCCAAGTTCCGAACATGAACCGCAGGGCTTACGTCAGCACATAACACAAAATCTCACTGGTAATAATTACTTTTCTACCCAAGATACCTTTGGACGATTATACTGATTTATCATGAAATACAGAAAAGCGGTACACACTTTTCCAGAAAGATTTGAGGTATTGAGATAGATAAAACATAAGATAAAATTGAATACTCTAGTGAATCATTGTTCTTTCTTAAATCACCAAAGGTTAAAAATTATTTTCAATCTACTCTGCGTTGCGTCTAAAAGTCATGACGACTGGCACTTTCCATTAAATAACATCAAATTATTTATTTAATTTTTCCCCCACAAAGTTTATAGGTGCTTCCCTTCCTCTCCACCACGGTGAGCTTAAAAGAAAGGATGAGAATAATAAGATAATAAAACTGCAAATATTCACTTTCACAATTCCCAGTCTAGTTTAGAATGAAACCGATGCTTCAAAGTTCGAGGATTTTTTGATAAAACTGGTTCGTTTCGATTCGCCATGGACAAGATTTAGGGTCTCGACTGAATTATCTGGTATGATTTCTAGAATCTGCAGGATTATGCAGTGGGAAATTCGACCTGAAGGTTCATCGCCATCTGCCTGAAAGTGTTGCTTCAAACCCGTTGAACTCATCCAAAAAGACCTTACACGACCAACAGGATCACTCTCATCAGACATACTTTTTCGCTGTTTTCAGCTAACTGAATATCCATTTCTACCTTCGTTATATTAGCCATCCTAGAGAAGGATGGCCTCTAGAACAAGTTTCCATTCGTTTAGCATGTAAATTTACCGGGCAGGGCTCTTTGGTTCCCTGCGACATTAAACTGAAATGTAGCTTACTCAGTATTGCAAATGGGTTTGAGAAGTATTTCGAATGTGTCAATTAAATGAGCTTCGAGCACTTTAGGGTGTTTAGTGTGATCAAAGACGATTGAACTTTGGTGCTAAAACGTAGATAGGGCCTACCCCATGCTACACAAACAAAGTTGAAGATGAAAAATGTTTACTGAATTGTTGCGGAATTGGACGGCGAAAACATTTTCATGCTCTCCTCTGAAAACGTCTTTCTACACCAGTGAATCATCTCACTTTTCATAAAGGTGTTATCCTTCGAGAAATACACCTAGTTTTTCACAAATAAATCGGTTTATTTCATTGTGAAAAATTGAGAACATTTACTGAGCTTTTTTAAATTCGTTCATCTCTGTTATAAGCAACTAGCTTGTCAGTTACCCATTGACAAAGTGATTAAATCAATAAAAGCCCGAGAGAACTTCTTTTTATCCGTACGATTGGTCTCTGTTTGACTGGCTCCGCCTATTTTGTCAATGAACCCTCATACAGATCATCCGATTACTTGGTCCCACAGAGACATGTGAATTATCACGGGAGAACATGATGAGCTCAGTGGTATTAAAGCCATTTAAAATAAAACGAAATGTGATATTTGTGAAATTTGACTCAATTCCAATCAGTGGTACTGTCGTGTAGCGTATTTCCTCTGTTCACACATGAATGAATAACAAAAAGCCAAACGGATGTTACAGCACCAGTGATCTCGTCAAGTCACTCAAATGAAAAGCATAAAATCATCCATGTTTAGAACATACTGTCAATCTGTTCCAGTGGTCGTATTTCGGGTATGTATCTCGCCTGTAACAGAAATGGGAACAGTGACCAAGAGTTCAAATGAGTAAAATCTCTCTTGTTTTCGGGATATCAGTCACCACGTTTTGTCTCAGTCAACCGATTCAGGTACTTATGATTCGTCTTATTACCGAATTATGAGAAAACCTTCTTTCATTCGTGACTTTCTTCTTAAAACCCAGTAGCGTTCTACGCACGCTGCTCGGCCAGGAATTTGGAAACTAGTTTCACACCGACACTTTTTACGTAGATAAACTATGTTCGCAAATAGAATTCCCCATTTCAGGCACCTGCAGCCTACATGTTCTCCCGTTGGAATGCCTCTCAACTAGTCAGTAAATAGGTAATACGTCGTCTGAAGCAAAAATCAATTCCAAACTAACTCTTCGCTAGTTTGTCGGTCAGTGCATTACAAATAGTCAGCTCTGCCTCTGGACATTGCCAACAATAGCAGCAGTAGCAGACAAAGCCACTACCAGAAAGAAACAAGCTGAAGGAGGAATTCCTGTCTGTCTTTCTTTTTCTAGCCTGCCTTTCATTATGAAAAGAATGAATGCTCTAAATCACAAGCAGTTTCATGTGGTAGAATCCTAGCATGCTGACAATATAGCTTTCCGTCTTGAAAGAAGAATTAATCAAAGATCGATACTAGAATCTTTCTGGTGGGACATAAACACTGGTTACTCAGTAGATAATAACATTTCGTTCAGTCTCCTACCGAGACTCTTTCGGACTTTCTAACCAGAGCCGAGGGAATATGTCTTGCCCACCGCGATAACCGTAAACCAGTGCGCCCTATCCACAAACTGACCCTGATATAATGGTTAACAAAGACGTAATCAAGTATCAAAACAGCGAAATATTTTTCCAACAAAAGAGTACTATTAGACAGTCATTCTAACTGGTATTTATCCCACGCTTCTAAGCAGCTTATCCGCTTATCCCAAAATATTTCCAGTGACCTTCAAATAACCGAAAAGGATTATTCGCTTCATCTACCGTCTTATCAATGGATGAGCATTCTTACAGTCAATCAAGGTCAAATACTTACGAGGCTTCGACGATTGTTGTGATCCACCATATCGAGCAACGGATAGGCGGCTTTAACATCCTCAATTGTCACAGCGTTCATGAAACCCAAACTGGAAAGGAGAAGTCACGTGGAAATGTCAGTTCACCGAGGTACAATGCGTTCCTCAATTAGGAGTGTGAGAATTTAAGCACTGGTGATATTCGACATCTTCTATTTTATAAGATGAACTATTTCAAACAGCCCATAGGGCCTACTAGTTGAAAAATATAACTCCGACAGGACGGTGCATATTCACAGAGAAAGCAAAACTGGTCGTCCTCGGAATATGTTCCTATCGCTACGGTACTGAATGCTATCATTAGTTTACTCCAACACAGTACCTTGCCTGCATGTTTAGCAGCAAAAGAACTTGACGAACGAAGAACAAAGGTGATTCCACGCAGTGAAATATATGCAACATATCAATTCTAAACGGTTAAATATTTTAGAGTTTTGGAAGAATTCAATGAATGCACAAGCATTTCAGCAGTATGGATACCCGGCTTGTACTCAGTTGGAAACGTAACTGAATCGGATCAAATCAAGCTCTATCAGTTTGACAAAGTTCGCCTCGACCGATGATACCCTCTCGAGTAGGCGCCTTTTGATGTCACATTCAAAGCGATTTTCAAAGTAAAGCATGCGCTCGTTGTTCGCCTAAGATACTTTACCCGGTTAATTTTAGCCTACTTCACGGTTCACGCCTCTGTGGTCGTTTCACTGACAGTATTTCAGCCTAACATTTGAATTTTCGAATGTCTTATGGGAAAGCTAGCATTTCTGTACCGAACTACACCCAATGTTGTTTCAAGACCGTTATCACGACAACACACTTTGGAATCTAAACTCCGTAATTTCAGTACCTGGTGTTGCTGATAGGCATTCAAGCATCAACACTGAACGGACGGTCAGGTGACACTATGCACATGTACATACATACATACATACACACACACACACACACACACGTCCGCGTACGCCCACTTGAAACAGTGTTTGTGCTGTCCGGTTATTCGCCAAGTCGAAATCGCTCATTTTTGTATCGATTTTCTGTAATCGATTTATTTTTTAGACGTGCCTGAAAGGTGCTTTCGTTTTCATTCACTAAAAGACCTATTCAGCTGTTGGTTATTGTGTGACTCCTAAAGTTTGGGCCGTAACAGGCATCGGCGACGGTAAATGGCGGATCAATCTGAACTCATTTACAATTTGCAGTAACTGCAAAGGGCAGTTTTGGAACCAAAATAGACGAAGATGATGGAAATATTAACAGCCCGTTTGCTTCTGATAATATCACAATGACCAGAGGTCGGTAACGAAACTGAAAAAATCACTGGCCTCCAGCACCCAGGAATTTAATTAGAACCCGGAAAACGATGTTACCTTCGCTCCGTGGTACAGACGACACGAAGATATTCTCCTGGTTGTGTGGAGCATCCTTGGATGAACTATCAAGAGTGCTTTCACTTTTGTAGAAGCTGAGACCTGCAGAGCAAGTTCATTATTGCATTAAAACTCTATCGCAGCATACTCGAGATTTCCTGCTAAATGAAGTAGTCTTTGGTGAACGATCGCCATTGTCCAATGTGCGATACAACTGTCTGGAAACATTAAGCAACTCGGCCGAAGAAATAGTCTCCGACTCCGGTCTAGTCGACAAAGAATGCGAACTTTTCAAACTTAAAGAAATCACAAATGATCGAATACAATCACTGATTTTTGTCGCTGGTTTAAAGTCTCCAGATGATGCTGTAGTTTGCCCGACTGTGCTAAGAACCCTGGACTCTTCAGAGAAGCAACTCCTTCAAGACCTGACTTTTGTATAAATCAAACTAATGAGTTTGAAACAAGATTTCACAATGATCTAGCTCACATCACCTTTTGCTGGCAACGTCTTTGTATAGAAAATAACTCGAAACAAAACCTCACAACCTGGAATGGTGCGTGCAACGACATCATTCCAAAGTCCGCCCTCTGTCATTTGGCATGTGGAAAACGACACTTCGTTCGGTTTTGCCGTTACAAGGCACATTTGTATCAGGAATCTGGACGTATGGAGCATAGAGAAGGATTTAGTGGGCGTTCATAAAACAGAAGATTTGTGAATAATTTAGGTGTATTTCATCAAATCACACAGCTGCTGAACTCCGTATTTATAGCCACGAGCCCTTCACTGAACGAAACGCGGAAATACGTACCACTAATTGTGAATAGTCATCCAGTAACTCGCCGGTTTAACACGACGTCAGGCATAATCATTTCACCCTGAACGTGGATTTCCTTTGGTGAGCCCCCCCACAGAATGCCACAAACCGCGTTTCTGGAAACGCCCCTGGTCAACCAATGCCATTCGTGGTAGAGCCAGAATGTGAGTTCCATTTTCGCGACCATTTTCTCAACGGTTTTAGTTATATCTCTGCCTATGACAATTCAAATCTCCTCGGCACTGATTGGATAAGCAGCAGCGGGATGTAGCTTTCAGTTCGATTTGCGACACAAACATTCCAAACTCACCGTTATGCTCACACTCAACCAGTGCATGTGGTGTTGCAAACATTATTAACACGATTACCTATTACTAACATTATAACCTTTATTGACGATATTCAAAAGAAGCACGCCTAAATATTTCAACCAGGCTTAGGGTTGTACACTAAGGCTAAAGACTTCCCTTACCTAAAACCGGGTTCCAAACCAGTCTTCTGTCCAAAACGGCCTGCTCCGTATGCCGCTTTGAAATAGATAAATAAGGAACTCGAAAGATTACAGACAGCTAGGTTATTTACACAAGTTAACTATTCCGCTTGGACTGAGCCAACTGTGATGGTTAGAAAAGAAGATGGTCCTAATCGATTATGTACAAATTTCTCCACTGGACCTAATGATTGCCTAGAAACTCATCAGCATACCCTACTAAATCCAGGAGGTTTGTTTTTGTAGACTCAAAGGAGGTAAAATATTCTAAAAAATGATTTTTATGATGCCTATTTTTAGGTTGAAGTAGATAAAGCATGCAAACACTGAAGACCATTAATAACTATCATGGTCTGTATCAGTACAACAGACTACCATTCGGAATAAGCTGATGTTCGGCCATTTTTCAGCAGATAGTTGACACAAGCCTGACTAATCTTCTGTTTACACCGGACTACAGGGATGATATTGTTATTTTCTGGATGAGTCTAGGACTGAACATGAGCAAAACTTGAACGAAGTGCTATACAATATACGACTTTTGGATTTGAATTGCCTATCAACTATTTCTCATTTTCTCTATCAAGAATATAGTTTCTTGGTTTCATCTTTGTTGGAGTCACCGACCCCCAGAAACCTTCATGGTGGCCGCTACTACCAGAATGCAAGCACCGAGAAACAAAATGGAACTGTCATCCCCCTTCTATCTGTGAACTGTTACGGTAACTTCATTCCACACAGGCACACCATTAGGGCCCAGTTGAATGCCTAAATGAAAGGGGTTTCCCAATGGCGATGGTCGAAAGGTTGTCACTCATCTTTTGACGACCTAAAGCGAATATTCACGTTCATCCTGATGCTGGCTTACTATGATCCCTGTTCACCTATAATAATCACAGTGGACGGCTCCCAATACGGCATTGGAGCATTACTCCTGCATAAATTAGCATATGACTCATAGAAGAAAATTGTATCCAGATAGAAAAGGAAGGCTTGACTCTGATCTTCTCAGTTCACAAATTCCATTAATTTCCTTATGGTAAGAGTTTACCTTGTGTACCGATCACAGACCTTTACTAGTCACCCTTCATACAAAAAGGCATTCCTCTTCATGCTGCAAACTAACCACAACGATGGGCAACGGTACTACTTGGTTATTACTCTGCGATTAAGAACATCGGTACAGGCAGTTTCGAGCATGCTGATGCCCTATCGTGCCTAATGCAACGGAATTCAGGTTCTCAACCTGGTGAGGACTTGGTAACATTCTCAGACGAAGTAGATTCTGAATGTAAACAGCTGTTTTGTGAGTCCATCTGTAACTCGCCTACCACGTTTGGCATGATACAAAGTTAAAATAAATTAAACTGTGATCTTCAGTGAACAAGTCATTTTCTGCAAACTGGCTGGCCCAAAATATCACCGACTACTGCACCGTGCAAGTTTATCATCGGAGGGATACACTTGCGATAGTAGATGGAAGTCTGAATCCACAGTGATTCCTCAGACATTACAAGCTAGAGTGCTGGAACAGTTACGTAGTGGTCATCTGAGTATCACACGTATGAAAGCACTAATTCGAATTTATGCGTACTAGCCCAACTTTGACAGGCAGACTGCTGAGTAAGTTGGGTGTTACGAAGAGTGTTCAATTGCTGCCAAGGCGCTCATCAAGGTTACGCTTCACTCTTGGAGATTACCCTCTGGTTCATGTACACGGGTCCGAGTTGGCCAGTGAACCAACAGTACGTCTTTGTAATAGTTGATGTCTACTTAGAATGGCCGGAAATACTTTCAATGAAAACTATTTCTTCTTTAGGCACCACTGTCACCTTCAGATGCCTTTTCGCTCAGTTTGAGATCCCGGAAACCCTGGTTACGGATAACGGGACCCACTCCACCTCCTACGGGTTACGTAACTTAGGTCAGTCCACGGAAATTAAGCGTATTCGGAGTCCCCTTTACCACCATCAATCAAAAGGTCAAGCGAAACCTTTTGTGGACACACTGAAACAGGCTCTCAAAACGTTGCAAGGGGAAGGAAGCATACCAAAGATACTCGACAACTTTCTGGTGACGTACAGCCTAAATTTTAACCCATCAGTCTCAAACCATGGCTCGCCAGCAGAAGCCTTCATCGGCAGACCATCCTAATACAGTTAGATGCTATGTTTCGCAACGTCATACCAACCCTTCGAAACGACCAAGTGGAAAGGTGCTTCAGGAGTTGTCAAGCTGCAAGGCCGCATAGTTTCAGTGAAGGGGATCATGTTTATAGTCTCTATTTTCATCACTCCCTAAAGCAATGGACATCAGGATTGATTGCGAGTCAATTGATGAATGTGATATATAATGTTTGATTGGACAATGGTATAAACAAATGACTTTTCAAGCACCTCAGGAAACGTTAGAAAGCGACAACGGTCGACGAGAAGAACGAGGCTGAACTCCCACTACAACTACTTTTGGACATCTTTCCATTCCTAGTGGCAGAAAAGAAAAAGGCGTCACCAAAGCTACCAAGTTTTAGCTGTTTTATCGAGCGGAGACACTGCACTGTCAGCATCTATCAAAAGACTCTTCATCGATCCCTGTAATAATTCATTCGAGTCAGTCTGTATTCACGGGGAGAGGTGAAAATACTGTCAGCTAACAATATGCACACCTACACACACCAAGCCCGCGTACGCACCCATGAATCGGTGTTTGTGCTGTCCGATTATTCGTCAAGCAGCAATCTCTCATTTTTCTATTGATTTCCTTTATCGATCTATTTTGTTAGACGTGCCTTTAAGTTGCATTTAAGTTCAATCACAAAACGACATTTTCAGTGATCGGTTATTCTGAGACTCCTAACGGCTGAGTCATGACAAACCTAATGGGAGCTTATTACGAAAAGATTCTCTATCTTGTTTAAAATAACAATGAAAGTAAATTATTAAAATTTAAAAATCTTTCGGTGGCTGTATGACTTGGGAATTGTGACTGTCGCACAAAGCGTAACATGTGTTTTGGGTGACTTCGTGTTAAGATGTTTTGTACTAACGGCAATCTATTCATGTGCAACTGATTGACATTCCATGTCATCGTTGCCAGAATTTCCCGTAGTTACCGCGGGTAACCCTTCTCAGGACCAGTTTACAATCGACTCACTCCGAATCGGACTTGGTCCCGATAAAGGCACACACACACACACACACACACATCGTCCCTACGTAATGAGACTCTGGTACGTTCCAATTTATGGGTTAGAATATTGCCTGCTTCATTGTGCAACACTGCGTAGTGGGTAGTTCGACCGATGGGTCGCGACATTCGTCTATTTGATTATGATAAGGCCCCTAAGATGAAGGATATTCTATAGAAAGTTTGATTGCTTTTACTAATTTTCGGCCACTCAAGCGAGAAAACCGACATCGTTAATAATTAATAGATTTACATGTTTCGTCCAATCTTCACGTGTTGACTGATCAGCAGACAAATCTTAATGCGGCTTAGGGTATTGTGATGCACATTTTCACGGATGCCATTGTATAATATATCAGTTTATGTGTGGAGTGGTGCATAGAATCATCAGAATAAATCGTTTACCTCATAATGTAGTTTATGCCCTAAGCCGGAAATGTACGACAGCTCAGTTAACTATGGTGCAAACCATGGAAAAGGATACCTTATTCATTCTGACTGGCGCATTATTTTATTACCTCATGTGTTGTCAACCGGTTCACTGCTCATTGCGGTGACAAGTGTCTAGCCAGAGTACAACGATACCTAATTCAAGGTGTGACTGGGCATACCACTAGAAAGCGCTTGCACTCATTGACCACGTTGGAATGTACAAAACAGATTTTGACGGTAAATCAGCTGCCGCGATATGATTAGGTCGTTCGAAGTGCGATTACGCAACTAGAATGCGGATCAGTCAGCCTTTAGCGTAGCTTTGGTGATAAATTCAGGAAACCCTTTTTGAATGCGGAAACACTGATTGTAAAATGTCTGTGCCTTCTTTAACATTATCCATGTAGTTCTACATGAGTTAGTGGTTCATCAGTCACAAACATTTCCACTCTGTTATTTTTATGTCAGTACCATAAATAAACTAGCGTGTTTCGTGTTCATGATCCCCGTTAGTGTACGAAAGGCTTACACTTCATGATCTATTGTTTCTCTCCGATTTTGTAAACCGGATAAAAGGGACTCATTGTGTTAAATTTCACAAACTGCGAAAATACTGCTTTCACACCAACCAAACAGACAACCCACATTCGTTTTAAATTACTGAATCAAAACAATTGATTGTTACTTGTGTTACTAGTAGATACTTCTATAAGACAAACTATGTTCGTATGGACAAACCACTGGTTTGTAGTGTTTTTCCAACAGTTTATCCAGTCTATATAACTATTCCCAAAGTATTGTTATTCACGCAGAAAATTAGGAATACTAAACTGAACTCAACTGTCTTAAATGCACCGTTTCGACTCGAAACTATTCACTGAATTGTCACGTCGCTTCTGTGTTGTTACATTTGACGTGATAAATGTTTTTAATTGTCTGAATTTTACAGTCCACAGATCAAACAATTTAGGCTGACTGAACACTAGTTAGGAACGAAAAGATAGGGAGTAGTCTACTGGTGAAAAAGAATGTTCCTATACCCAGTTTTACGTTACCAATTCGGAATTATCACGGAAGTTCTATCTGTGAGATGAAAAGCTTATCGTCACAACGACCTAATTTGCACGTCAGGAATGTGAGTCGGCGGTTCTACCACAAACGTTCATTGAGGAGTCACAACTATGACTTCTTGATATTTCTTAGTGGGTTAGTTGCCGAGATCCTCAAGAGGGATAGCACTGCGACCTCCATTTAATGAGTGGGAATACCTGCGAAACAGGTCGTGTGCGCCAGAGAAACGTTTTCTTTCCCTTTCTAGATAATACCTATATCAAACAGGTATCATCATTCACGCGTTGTTTGAATACCATTCAAGTGATACAAAAGTACTATGATTTGGTCAGAGTTGAAGTGGCTTTCTTGATTCAAAATGGCTAATATTTACATTGAATTCCGAAATAAATGGGTAATTTCTGACCTGGAATTCTACAGTAGGCCACTTTGTCAGAGAAACTCCAAAAATAACCACTAAACGTCTACATTTCTGACTAATATAGCATTATTTGTTACATGGAATAAAACGAAACCTGATGAAGTAACTCGTATTGGAGCTGTCACCACTGTTTATCTTTTACATCCACTATCGATGTATTCGTCAATATACCGCACATTTCGGTACTCGAATGCACTTAGGGGTACACAGTTGGGGAGGCTTGCTGTTGGCTGCTCAGACAACGAAGATATTTCATTTATCATGAAATCAAAACGAATACGTTGTTGTTTAGTGCGTAAATCTGTCACATCACAGTTGGAGTTCATGGGTTGTATCAAGGTAATCAGTGACAACGATGATTTGCGGGAAATTGGCTAAGGTGATAAACATGACTTACACGTTGCAGCCTGCCATAATAAAACTCGGTGCCTTTGAGAAACAGGTCTATGTTGTTGATACTGGTCCAATTATTTGTTTAAGCGCAATACAAAACGGTCAACTAGCCTACATCACGTGTTAAAGAAGTTGTAATCGACCGTATCCGGTTGGCCATTCAACTGCCTACATTACGTTTCTTTCTCCTGCCGTCACTCTGGAATTTATTGTTACCCCCCCCCTTGGAATAATCCCGCTCACTCTTCGTCCATACTCTCGACTGGAAATGTCACATCTAATAAATCATACTTCGCTTGTACCTTGTGACTTCCGAGTGCATGTTGTTGATGATAGACTTCGAATTTGAACAACATTAAAAAACGAAAACCAGCTGGATAGCAAGCTGTTCTCATCCGACTAAGATAACGTTCACCCCCTCCTCTCGAATGTATCAGATCAGATATACGCTCTAAATACTCCAATTCATGTTCATACATGTGCGGTATGTGTTCGTCAATCCTGGCTGAAGGAGATTGTTAACGAAACTTTAGTACACATAGATAGATTTCAGTCCTACCATCAAGATAGGTTACTAGGCAAGAAGTATGCAAGCGGAGTATTGGTGTACGTCAACTCTACTTGAAGGAGTGATTATACCATTTTATTTAAGTACCATTTAAACCGTATTCACTGACAGACTAAACTAAGTTTTCCGAGATTTTCTCGTTTTCGAGGTTCAGTTATAATCAACATGTATATCGCGCCCTTTTGCTCACAGTCAGACATCAATTCCTTTTACAATGCTCTTATATCGTTTCTAGTTCCTCTTATGATTGGAAATTTACGTTATTTGTGGTGATTTTATTCATATTAGTACGCACAAACTTC
Organism: Fasciola hepatica; assembly: GCA_948099385.1. Taxonomy (NCBI): domain Eukaryota; kingdom Metazoa; phylum Platyhelminthes; class Trematoda; order Plagiorchiida; family Fasciolidae; genus Fasciola; species Fasciola hepatica. The sequence continues at coordinate 3,989,800 of CANUEZ040000008.1, read as the reverse complement.
TTTATTTCGGTTTACCAACTATCAGTAACCCCCTCCACGAGAGCAAACCTTGTATTCAAAAAAATATAATCACCAATCATCATCGGTTATTCTGCCTCAGAATGAAATCTCTTATTTTTACAAGCAATCATTATGTACTTTTTCTGAGATTGAAAACTTATTCGCGCTACTCATGAATCTTCAGGAAAACGAACCGGGTAAAACTTCGCTTTCGAACCGTTTCGCCCAGTAACATCCTCCGCCGAAAGTAGCCATCGGCTCTGCCTTTTTATGGTTTTCCTCCTACACACTCTTCCGAGTTACTGAACTCTTCACTGATGACCTTCGTGCTATCTTCAAACGCTGTTGTCTAATTAAAACTGTGTTTGCCTCTTGCGGTAAGGTGGCCTCTCCACTATTAACTTTCTCAGAGGCCAAAAGGAACGTGCCTGCAAATCTCGCCGAGGTTTGGAAGTCATACCCTACTCTCGATCAATCAAGGCTCAGATAAAACGAATAAATATGTCGTTTGCCGCACACTTCGTGAAAACCGAGAGTCCCAAGTTTCTATGGCACGGCATAAGGCTACTTTGCGGTCAGAAACCTAAACGCAGCAAAGGTGACACTGATGCAGACCATATCAGTACTAATTTTATACATCCTTCCAGTAGCTGTCCTCCTTCTCTTCTCTATTTTCGACATACTTGAAATTATTCTCAAGGCTAATGTTTCTTCTTCTACAGGTCCGGACGGCTTCTCCACTGCAATTTTTCGGGAATGGGGTTACCCAGCTTGCGGGACCCATTGCAATTTGGTTGAATGAATCACCATCCGACGACCCGCTACCGTCATCTCAGTCACCAAGGTCCCCGAAACAAACGGCACAGAAAAGAGTTTTCGTCCGACTGCTCTCACATCAGCAGCACTAGAAATTGCTGAGATGATCACAATGGTAATCTTTAAACCCACCTGAATGCACCTTTAGACCCTTGTCAGCTCTCCTAAAGTCCCAAAAGATCCACTACGTACGCTGTCACTTTCTTAGACCCTTTTATTGCTTAATCCCTGGACAAATCCGCCCAGGTTGTCCGCTGTGTGTTTCTTGAGTACTCCCCGGGCCTTTGATTCAGCGCCTCTTTATCTTCTTCTTCAAAATCCTGGGGCTTTTAGTTTTCTTGCCTGGCTCTCTAACCAACTTCAAAATAGGGTGTAGAAAACGAAGGTAGGGTACAAAGTTCCAATTTCCCCGTCAGCAGTTCCGTAGTACACCAGGGTGTCTTGTTGTATCCCTCCTTATTTTCCACGTATTTCAAAAACCTACGAGTTGTTCCCCGTCCAAGGATAATAAATACGCTGAAGATGTTGTTCTATGCCACCTTATTACCGACCTCTCTGACTTAAAAACCCTCAAAGAAAATCACTTTAAAAATAGAACATTTTTCTACCCGACCTGATTTAAAACTGAACCTTACCATATGCTTCGGATATGTGTTCAGCAGTTCCCGTTCTTCCTTCTCAACCGATTCTGTTTTCCTTAATTCCAAACCCGTATCCAGAGTTAGCTCTGTCACATACATAGGAGTCAAGTTTGTTAACAATTTACAATCAATAGCCCACATTTAAAACTGCACCGGAAAACTTCGGCGTCTCCGTTTTTAAATGTGGCAACTCAGACACTTTCAGATACCACCGTCAGTTATTTTCAACTTCACGTTCGAATATGTTCTTCCTGCCATTTTTCCTGACCTTCTAAGACACCACCTTAAAATGTGTGTCTTGGCTTGGTAGTTATAGGTCGTGTTTCATCTATCCTCACTATTACTTTTTTGGTTTGACTCGGTGTTCACTATACTGAGTCTTGTTTGAACCTAGCTCACAAGATACTTTAGGACCTTGATCATCTGCTACAGGCAGACTTATCCTTTTGCCCCTCCCATTCATTCCCCCTTTCAGCTTTCTGTCACCTTACCCCGGGAATAAACTTGCACAAATACTCCCCCCCCCGTACCCTATACTGGCCGGGTTTTGATGAATGGGCAGAAGATAAAGGCAGGGTTACTTCAAAACCGAAGGCAAGCTTAGTTTTCCTTCACTCTCTCCGTTGGTGAAACACACTTCAGTTGAAAGCTACCTATGGTTATATACCCAAATGTTTTACCTTTTGTAATATCTCGCTTATTTTTTGCGCCCATTAGCTGAACTGTCGGCACTCTGGTTGCATACGTCTACCGTGCAAATACGTCTACTACTGGAAATCAGGTACTCTTATCTCAAATTTCCAACAAGCTTCCACCACCTGAACGTATTTATCTCATTGTGCATCTTGTTGTAACGAGGTCGGTTTCGACCAGAATATGAAAATATAATCTCGAATTGGGCATTTAGAAAGAAGGAGCTTCAAACAAATGAGATTATTGGACCCATTATTGTTAGTAATATCACTTTTAGGAGCGTTCAAATGAAGTCTTACCTGTGAGCAATCTCCAGTGTATTGTCTTGACCGATAAACAACACCCGCTTCTTGTGGAATTCTTTGTAAGCCGTTAAAGGACTCGGGGCTTGAATTACTTGATCCGGATCAATCTGCCATTTGGTTATATTTTTGGACCCCGATAAAGGAGATCAGTTTGTAAAACCGCGCACGGCGAAACCGATGAAAGCGATGGAACAAAATGAAACCGAAAACTTCTGATAGGATTTGGATTAACAGGTCGTTGTTAAACATAAGGCATAATTATTCAGGTTCATGAAGAAACGGACAGGAGTAGGAAGGCTTCTATCCACGTGTGCTGACAGCCATACTATGGATTCAGTTGAACACTTGTTATTGTTGTTGTTGTTGTTCTTGCATATTTTCGCTATTGCGTTCGCTATCGTTCATTTGCTTCAGATCACCATCAGTAGTACCAACAAAATGACCGACTCCTTGGAAAACATTTCAGCCAGTAACTTCAGAACCCAGTTCCCCACATTCGATGACTTTGGCTCTCTCACGGTCATTTAGTGTGTCCTATTGCTTCTCAAAAATGACACAGAAAACACGATACACGTTCTTCTCTCTGAATAAACACCATCCAAGTTCTGTGTGTGTGTGTGTGTGTGTGTGTGTGTGTGTGTGTGTGTGTGTGTGTATGAGTGTGTCTTGGCAAAATGTCCTCCTCACACGTTCCCCTGAAGTCGACAAATTTGTGCAATGGGATCATGGCGACTTTTGGTAAATGATATATTTTTTCCAATATAAACTAACAGCCACGTTTCTCACGACCGACCTGTTGTTCACACCGCAAGTTCATTATGTGGGACTGGGTTGAGAACTACGGTCGAATGCAGATGGCTTATGTGGTAGCTCGCAATTCAATTGCCACCGTCAAGACATCAAAATGTGTTTAGAGCCATTTCTACCCTAATACTATCCAAGAATCATGGAATGACCGGTGCCATGTGTCTGAGGTTGACCGCGGCTAGTGTCCTGCAAAATTAGTGATAATGATAATCATCATCGCCATACGGATCATCGATACTAGAAACGTATTTGGTGAACCATACCTACTCAGGAGGTCTTGAATCTTTGTTATTCAAGTAATTAAACCTGATTTTGTGCTTACTAGATGTCATTTTCAAATTCATCCAATTTTTTCATCCTTATGGAACAGGGAAATTTTTCAAAGTTATCCTGTGGTTTAAATAATGTCTTTGGTGAGCCACATTCATTCATTTAGAAGGATCATTCGCGTTTAAAGAACTAATGTTGAGAAACTGAAATCGATAACATTAGTGGTTGTAGTCTAATTCGGGGTGGAATGAGTATGTGCCGTTTCTCTATCTTCTGGAGGAGGACTCCGTATTGTCAACAAATGCCCATTGAAGTTACTGCGTGATCGCGCTAATCGGCATGTTGTTCTACTGTGATCGTGATAAATCTATTCTGCTGAAAGTTCATCGGCCATATGTGAACGAAATCTCCAGGACACGGGTGCACATGTTCGACACCATCGTTTGTTGTACCGTTCACAGAAACTGAATGAATTCACGAACGCATCAGTCATGATATGATACATGCAGATAACACGATGGATCGATTGAAATAACGTGTTGTACCCATATGCAAGCGCGTATATCAATTATGTGACGCTAAACGCTAGATATAATCCTGAAACTAAGGACATAATCGTGATAACATTGAACGAAAGACAACACATTTGACTAAGCAGATTTACTGGTACCGGGTGGATTCTGTAACAAAATAAAGTGAATTCGAAAAACATAACCCGTGTCACCTGGCATAATTAAAAATGGACGTGTAAGTTCACTAATCGCTTGCTAGCCCACTTGTGCCCGGCACAGCATGGACAGAGTGTTCATAAAAAAGTGAAGCCTGATGATTAACATAATGGGGCCATGAAAATTACAACACAGCTATTCGTATCAAGTCTTCAAGTTATTTTAACTGAGCGTTTACCAACTTGTACATCCAAGATGATTAGAAACCTACTCCACTTAGTTTAATATTAAAAGCTCCGATCGGACCTTTTTCACTGAATGGAATCCAATGAGGTTTTTCAGTGGCACTTTAACAATGGCTTTTCTTTTCACTTTGTGGCAAACTTTTGACCTCTATTTCCTAAGGTTATTTTCACCCCTAATTTCGTTTTAGTATTAGTGATAAAACGTTACCAAGCTGCTTAGGTTGTATATGAAAGTGACGGTAAGCACTCGCTATTTTGGGTGTGGCGCTTTGTAGTATTTTATGATGTAATCACAATGACCATGATCAGCATTAACACGCCAGTATTCCGTGATAATTTTTGTCAACGAATGAGATCTTGGTGATTCTTATCTCCTGATGACAGCTATGTTTTAATCATCTGACCGAATACCGCGATAGAACACTTTCAGTGTATGATTTGCCGATCTCGGTTTGATGACATCATTGAAATCATCATATCGACCGGTGATCAAATATTTACCAGCTAAACTCCCAGCTCAGAGATCAGCGACCCACATAAACTCTAAATCTATTCATGTTCTTTTGGAGATTTGTATGAGAAGTGAAAAGCCCTCATCTCTTATTTCTTTCTCAGCACCTCGATGCATTTAAACTCCCCCAAAAAAGCTGTCCGGTTTCAACGAGCTTGAAAAAATATAGTGATGCAACGAGTTGTTCCTGATCAGTAAAATAAGGACGGAAATCGGAAGAACGTCTATGATAGCAGGCAGTCTGTGTCCTGAGAGTCGGTTACATTCGGCAGTCTCTTACCGTGACTTTGAACCACTTAGAAATCAGTTTTGCTTTCGCTGAGGCATCTCCACAGGCATTGGTTACAAAAGCAACGGGAACACGCAATTCTCTGCAATCCGGGTCGCACAACAAACGAAAAGCTTCTTGCGCCTGCGGAAACGGGGTTGCTCCACGTCCAAGAACTCCGTCAATATCGAACAACAAGCCAAAATTAGGCTGCCAAAGAAATCATGAAGGCATAAGAAGAAGTAAGATTTTTTGAATAACGAGTCCTGTATAAATCATGAACAAATAGCTAAACAATTTTCCTCGGTCACAAGTGTGGCCTAGCTGTGTTTTCAAATCTTTTAGCATTTACAAGTGAACACGCTTCTTCTATCTGTCTCATCACTTCATTGAGGAATTACGCACTATTTTAACGCCGAAAATGTTTCGGATGTCAGTTTTCAGTAGCTTTTGTCAAACTAGTGATGCAATCAAACCAACTCATCGTATCAAATGGAATGTCTGTTTCGAGTGTGACTATAAGGTGACCACAATTTTATTACCATATTTACTCGATCTCATGTAGTAACCTTGTTCCCATCCTAATGAAGTTGATTAAGTTAACCGATTGTTGAAATGTTGCTTCTGTTACTGAGATGGCATCAAACCATAGCAATAGTCTGACAGCAAATCACATTTCCCGTGTACATATTAGTGAACATCAAAACAAGAAAGAGATTAGTGTGATCAAACTGGATTTCCATAATGCATAGGTAAACTCGGATAAGTTCATTTTGTGGTAATGTGAACAAACTCACTTGGTCTCTCACTGTCGGATCGTCGCTTGGTCGAAAGATGGGCTCCCCGTAACTATCGTAGCCCAATATCCCTTGTTGCCGACAAGATTCACAGCTGTTCATAGTTTCTGTTATTCACGGTGATCACGATTATGTCAAGTTTGTTGAAGCTGGTCAAAATTGAGGGAAATTTCCTGTGTAGAGACTTGTACAACTGTTTGCTCACAAGCCCGAGCCACTCGGAAGAACACCGAACTGTGCTAGTTTACAGGCTCGTATGTATATACTGATGAGGACGGTCGACCAGTTCAACGACCATTTGTGCCCTTCAACTGACGACCTGTCGATTGTGTTCTATTCATGTGCGCACGTGCTAATTTTGATCCATTCAAGTACGCAGCATGCGTAGTATACACGAGTGTTTTTGTATTGTCGCGTTGGAGCCACACAATCTGTTTACTAGATTGAACTCCTTCAGGCCGATGGCTCCCACGCACGTTAACACTAAGACGTACACATATACACACACACACACATCCTTAAGATTAACTGTGCTGCTGTCCGTTACTTCGTTCGTCCGTGGAAGATGGAACTGTCTCCCCTCGGGTTCTAGACGATCTCAGAGATGTGTCTATGTACGCTTCAGGTGGACGTTATTATTGTATTCACTAGTTTACTTTCTAGGTGCTCGTGTGGGAAAGCACATATGCAAATGCGTGATCCTTGGTCTATCGCTCAAAATTCTTGTGAGAAGTTCACATTTGTCATTAGAACAACAATCCTGAAGACCAGCGTAGGCCATTCAAATTGATCGCTTGATCATAAATTGGGATAATTACGGAATAACTGATTGGACTGATAGTAACTTTCATGATGGTGGTGGTGTTGGTCATAGCTTTGAACACACAGAATCCACATTCTGCCCGTATGATATGACTATCCGATTATCTCGTGCAGTTTTCAGATTGCAGATCGTTCTGATTGTCTAATTGCCCGTTAGTAAAAGTGTTTAATCGGAGTCACAATGCTAATTGTTTTGGCGTACCTTGATGTAAACAGAAAGCTTTACGGCACACCTGTTTACGATCATCATTATCCTCACTCCACCTACTCTGAAGTTACTATCAACGCCAAACGTAACCAAAATGACACATCTGCGAGCTAACTGTTCCTCAAATTTCAGCGGCATTAGTGTGGGAATGAAGTTATTGTTTAATACATTATCAGTTCAGCAAATTTCCGCAACATCATCGGTAAATCCGTAGCCATTGGCCAAATTCGGCTAACGACTTTTCGTAGTTCCTGGTAGACCGGCGGTGGTCGAGAGGTTTAGAGCACTTGATTGCCGCAGTGGAGATCCGAGGTTCGATCCCCAGGGCATGTCCGGGCACTTTGGTAGTAGACTGTAGTCCATACTCGTCCGGCTTGTTGCTATATCTAACCTGTTGGGACCTTATGTGGTTCTCTGCCACTCCAAGTATCAGGGTCTGGTTGCTGGTTAAACCTAATAGTGCCAACGGCGTTTGAGGCTATGAGTTAATTGCCCCTTATAATGTACTCATGCTCAAACGTGTAAGACAAAAGAAAAAGAAATACTCTCACGATTGGAAACATGTGTTTCCGGGAGAACCACAGTACTGTTATTGGACCAGTATGATGAGACCATTCAAAAATTCCTAATACTCACAACTTGCTTCCCAGTTCGTACTCTACTCATTGCTAATAAATCATCACTCAGGAAACTAAGTACTTGGAATCGTTGTTCAAAGGCAATCAAGGGACTTATCTAAGAAGTGTAAATGATTTATCAAGTCATCTTTGTGATGAGTTAATGCAGTCGCCCTCACCAAACTTTGTGGTATTTACAAAGTGCTTGGTTAACTGAATTTGAAGGTAAACGGGGAAAAGTTAGACGTGTAATCTGGGATTTAGTTCCCATAATTACTGACTGAGTTTTAAACATTTGAGCTCAGGTAATTGAGCTCATAATCCTACTTCCACTCTAACTTAATAAATGAATAATCAGTAATAACTTATCTGCAAAACGTTGTACTGAATAACTACGTCTAGACCTGCTCCTCTTGAGTGTCAGCTGGGATGGTCATTTTCTTATCGGTGTTGAGTCAAGCTGCTCACATGACCTAAACTTGTGCTCTCCTACCCTGTTAAATTTGTTCCCTGCTACATTTAGTGCACGATAATACGCCATATTTTCCGAGGGTTGAAGCAGTCAATCAAGTGCTAACGAATGGGGAAGTGACCGATGAAGCTGGGAACTTGAACCGGGGATGTCACGGGTAAAAATGTCCCCGGGGATGACCGTCTGACCATCACCGGTCAGGCTGTCGGAGGTAATGCACATTTTTGTGACTGGTGAATTGCCAGGCTTATGCGCCAGTGAGAGTCAAACTATGCTATACCTAGTTTGATTAAAAAATATCTCGTACTTTATACATCGGCTTAGTCAGTAGTATTTGTATAAGGACATAAAACATGAATTCCCCAGAATGACATCGGTCTTTGTGCGCTTGAAAAGCGACAGAAGAGTAGACAAATTAAGCGAACGTATCCTGGATGTCCCGAGAAGTCAAACGAGAGTGACAGTTATCCCTTTGGGAATTTTTTCAATATAGTTATTATTATGGCATCTGAAATCCAAAAGATGACGATCACGTGATCTTTGTTCCTTTATGTCTGATAACAGCAGCAAATGTCACGTCAATTCATTGGTTATTCAGCATAGAACTTCTGGGTAATGGTAGCAGTTTTGGAGGCGAAGAATGACCAGTTAGACATCGTATTATCTTGTTCATTTTTCTTCCTCCATCCCAGTAAAATACAGTCTGTTGATTCTTAGGAAAATTGCCATTGACTGCAGTAAAACGACTAAAAGTCGAGTAACCATAGACCCAAGGGATTATCGCCCATTTTACGGTGAATGATTGAACTGGAACAGTATCTTCAAGATGTACAGAGCAGGAGGATCGCATGATCACCAAAGCAAAACTGGAATTAGTTTGCGTAGTTTTGTTTCGGAATGTGCAACAACTTGGCCGGTGGTGGCCGAGTGGTACAGGCCGTTTGATTAGCAAATCGGAAGTAAGAGGCTCGGATTTCCACCTTAATCGATTACTTTGGCGGTCCAACTCATTACCACAGCTAAACTACTGGAACTCTATGTGATTCAGTCCACTCCAAGTCTCAGGGGCTGTTTGCTAGTTATCCGTAATAGTACAGTGGACCTTTGTTGCAGCTCGTCCTCAATCAACGTGATCAGTTCAAATGAGTATGCAGATTCCTGTCACGTGATCCATAGGCAGCTTTCAACGGCATGCGCGTGTGACGGAACACACTACTTAAAACAACGGAGTAGGTCGTGGAGGTCTGCAGTGGGATGCGTATGACGCACTCGATGCTGTCGATTATCCAGGGGTTCGCGACTCATGAGAGTTGAACTGCGGCTGGTCTAAAAAGACTTATCAAATGGCGCAGGACCGTGGCTCAGAATCCCCACGCCGAGATTTTAAGTAAGGTTATTGAAGTAAATTACCTGGATGACCTCATCATTTACATCTGTTACACACTCAACCCTATCCTGAATCCCTTTTCAGCCTGCTTTATATTTTCCAGAACTACCACTCTTCTTCCAATCCACTCATTAAATCATAGCCATTTCTGATTTGTAATCAGTCTGCCATATTCCACGATTCCAGTCCAGGGGCAGGTTTTGAGGTTCACTCAGCTTGAACGTATTATGTAAGAACCTAGCACATATTTTGGTATGGGTTCTACATTCTCCATTTCACACACAATTGTACCATCACTGTCCCTTCTTTCACTTGGTGCTTTTATCGACGGTTTTATCCGCTATTTCCCCGTTTGTGTTCACATATATTTTGTTTCTGAGCCTCGTGAACAAATGGCAGTTTGCGGTAAATGATTGCTCCAACTAAAACTGTATTAAACTTCTTAGTATCGAAAGCTTTGGGCATTTGACACACTGGTAGCGTTGCTGGATCCATACAAGTGTGAACATCGAACTGCACATACCTGGTTCGTCAACCGACCAGAACTGTTGGATGGACCATATTGAGGTTGGTTGGTGTTTTTAGTAATCAATATGTGTCAATCAATGTCAAATATGCAAGACAGGTTACAGAGGATGGAGCAAATGCTGTGCTTACCTACAAACTGATTTGTGCCAAGGCTCAAAATGGATGTAAGATAGAACGATATGGCTAGTTGATATTGTCACGGAAAGGTGTGAAAACTATGACCTGTGCAAATGGTCATGTGATGCGAGTAAAGTTTTCAGGTTAGACCCTATGCGATCCATCTCCCGGTTGGTTTAAAATACCGGGCGATATAGTCACGTGCTGTTGTCAGTGGTGCACCGGCTTTACTCTCTATTTCTTGCCTACATTTCTACTTTTGATCCTCTTGATTGCTTTTCTGATTAAGTATGTCCAAACTGTTGGTATTTCTGAAGGCGTCACTCTGGGTGGCAGTCAAAACAGCGCTGAGATGTTTGACGACTTGATTTCGTACCGAGGATGACGTAATCCTACAAACACAGATACGAAGGCAAATTGGTTACGAGTGGTTCCGTGTGATTCCGTAACCAAGTCAACTTACACGCAACGAACAGCTAAAACGAAAAAAAATTGATCGGGTCAAGTATTATGGCATGCACACCTTGTCTTGGAATCAAGATGGTCATCCTGGCAGGATTCCCTGGCTTTGTCACTCTCTTAAGCATGCATCACTGAAATGCAGTTTTACTGTGAGTAGCTGGAGGTGCCTTTACTGATTATTCGAAGAAAAGAAGCCATTCCCAGCTAGACCAAAATATATGCATTTTTTCCAACTTTACTTAGGGGTTGGATTTTGAGAGAGTTCGTCTTAAAGAACTCGCGGTTAGGTTTGATCCTATTGGAACAAACAGAAGTGCGAAGACTTCCTCTCCACAAGTATGTAGTCAACTGGTGGTCCCATCTGATTATCTTGGTGTGCTTCTTGTGTATGTCTGATTAGTATGCTCATACGTATGATATACCTAATTGCTGCACAATCAACCTGTGTACTAATCCGGGTTATCGAAAAGCATTGCTTGATGGTCATCACCAAACACTATCTGCCCTTTGTAAAATTACCTTAATTACCTGTTTATAGTTTTTTTTGCTATTGCATTCCGGTAAACTATCTGTAGAGTAATGTTTTTAAAATGAAAAAACGGTTACCAGGCTTTTAGTCAGAGGCAGGGGAATAGAATGAAAACAGGTTGTCGACAAAGAAAACGCTAACTACTTGAATGACAATGCCGTGTCGATAATACTCTTCTTCGCACGATATTCGACGAATTCAATTGCGTGACTTCGCTTTAAGCCAACTGTTCATTACTCCTTCCGAAAACCCTGTCTTGGACACGCCACTCACATCCTGAATCTTGTTGGACACACTGGAGCAGATACATTCAAGTGAATCTTTTACCAACTAATAATGAACAAGGCCGAGAGAGAGACAGAGAGAGAGAAAGAGAGAGATAAAGGGAGACCAAAATGTACGGGAATTCGTGCTAACACACCTGCCAGTCACACAATATCAACCGGTCTGCACTGACGTCCGTGAATATTTACGTTGAGAGCTCAGTCACCTTGCACACGCACACGCACATCTTTGTGATGGCCTGGGTGCGCCTTTACAACTGACGCGCTGCAACGGACAACTCTAATGTCAAACGAACTATCAGAAAGTAATACTTGATAAGCTCGCCTTTTTTATTTTCTTCATTCAGTTAATATCCATTAGGAATAAGCAACAATAATGTTTGTGTTTCGGAAGTTGTTATGTTTCAACAAGGTGGTGCAAAAAACTGGCTTCAACTTGTTCTTGTATCGAATAAAACTAAAGGTGCGCATTGCTGGTTTACTACGTCTCTGAATCTTTATTAATCATTACGCAAGCACACGATACCAGTTAAGTAAACCACTGAACATTTTTCAAAACCCGAAATGAATGAATTCACTGATAGTGATGAAGTTTCAATTCGCTGAGGGCAAAATGATACATCACAGAAGGACTATTACACGTTCTACATGACAGTCATAAGCAGGTGACATTTCGCTCCAGGTTATCTTAGATGAGCTAGTTAAAAGGAAGCAAACCACTAGACCATAATTTACCAATTCTGGTACTGTCAAGCTTAATTCATAAAGAGCGTGAATCTGCTGTCAACGCGGGTGAATGAAATTTCCTAGACGGTGTTTTTGTTCTTGTCACTGCTGCCCCAGGTTAGATTGCAAGATACGCAGGCGTCAATCAGTGTGACGACTCGACGTCTGTGTCCGTCTGACGATGAACGCCGGAAGCCTTATCAATTTCGGGCATAAATTGATATTTTTTGGTCCACAGTTTGCTAACACAACAGTAGGTTTATTATTGTTAGGAAGAGCTCAAATGAATGACGCGCTATCAAAACGAGACGTGATCCGGAAAATAACATGCAATTAGCTAGACTATGCTGATCGATGGCACTAGTTGTGCTTCGAATCGGTTTTCGTAAAAGTACTGAAATATGACCGGAAAATTGGATCATCAGTTCGACACGGAAGATTCGTTACCTTTGCGTGCAAATAGATTTCCATTGGGCAATAACTTGAATTGATGGAAATACCTTGCTTGCCGTGAGGCTAAGCTGGACAGCTTTCTTAAGTTGGAGGTAGAAAATGTATTTGATAAGTCAACGGGTGGAGGTTAAAAGAGGTCTACTCTCACCAAACCAGTAGCTGGGTCATGAGTAGTTCTGCTGGATCACCCAGTATACTTCTGGAGAGTAGAGCCCGGCAAATGAAAATAGAGAGCAGCACTTAACCGATCAAAAAGTGCACACCAGATGAACTCAGTAGACAAATTCCAGAAATTTTTCTCGCAATTTTATTGACGGCTGTCATCCGCCTCCTTGTCTCCTCTTCACTGGACTGTAACGACAATTAGTGAGTGAGCGAAATTAAAACAGAACAGAACTCCTAAATCGAAGGATCATGGGTCACACGCACCGAGAGCGATGGTAGACAAATTTTCCGTTACAACCACATTGGTTCAGATCTGGTACCACAGTTTTTTTGCTACTAAACACATTAGAACTAAGCTGTGCCGGAAGAAAAGCTGTATTTAGAATAGATTTTAAAAAATATATTCACCTACGTTGGCCTGCTTCAGTATCGGTTTTCTTCTCTGACGCGACTAGCTATTGAGACGGAGCTTGGGATAGTTTGGGCATATCATCATCAATGTCATAGAAGAGCGTTAAACAAGCCCCAATGAACACTGCCTTTCTCATCATGTTGCACGCCGGTGGTGTTGAAGTGGTTGAGAGCGTTCGATTACCACCTCGGAGGTCGGAGGTTCGAATCCGCGCCGTCGCCGGTTACTTTGGTGGTAGACAGTAATCCGCTGTCGTCCGGCTCATCACCACACCTGACCTATTAGTACATTATATGGTTCACCACTATAAGTCTCAGGGTCTCGTTGCTTGTTATCCCTAATAGTACAGTGGGCCTTTATGGCTACGGCATAAACTCCCTTTCACTGCATCCATGCGAAAGCATGTAATAAAAAAGAAGTAGAAATTAGAAGAATGAACATACGAGGTGAACAAGAAGCGGACCTACAGGGGTGGGGAAAAGAAAGAACGCCCTAGTAGCCAACATACTGAATATACAGTCTAATTGTGCAAGCGCACGTTAAACAACCAATCCGGCCGACGGTTGAAAACCTCAAAGCGACGAAAATCTTCCTTGAACAGACCCCAAGTCTCGCAAACAGCAACAGCAAAACTGAACTCACTTTTCAACTTCAATGAAATATCATGCCGGTGCCACACATGCTTCGCTCCAGCGTACGCCACTCGAGCCTTGGACATAAGCGTGTTCATCTCTACTACCGTTCTCCCAATCGTCGCCGCGCTGCTGCCGAGGTAAGTAAAGCTGTCAGAAACTGCCAGCACCTCGCCATCCAGCATCAAACTGGGAACTGTTGACATCCAGTCTTGCAACATCACTTTACACTTTGAAGGTGCAAAGCGCATGGCGAATGGAGTTACTGGTCTTGCAAGTCTCTCTGGGCAGGCTCTGACACGGTTTTAGAACCAGTGCTAATGGACTAGATAGTGCTGTTTAGGTATTAAGTTGTGCATTTGCAGTACTGGCGATGAACTTCACTTTGCTAACCTCAGAGTACTGTCAGTTATCTGTTTTTTCACTTTTCCTCTTTTTCTTTAAATATGAATGATTACTTAGACACTGCTCTTTTATAATTGGCAATCTATTTCCCAAAACGAACCGATCTTTCTGCTACTGTTTCAGCATCATAAACCAATACTTAGAAGATCTATGGAAATTATCACTTCTGTGAAGAACCTCATACTCACTCTTTTCATAAAACTTTAGAAATGATCTTCAATCTGATAAATATTTAGCCAGCTGCACCGTGACCACCCGTAAGAGCATGATGACGAGTCATTCGAAGTAACCGGATTACTCATCAGGATCAGTGATTCTAGGTCAATCTCACACAAACTCTACGTATGTGGCACCGAATCTGAAACTGTTACGGATTTTGCATACATTTGATTTTTCTAATTGGACATTTCAGCAATTCCATGAGAGTCTTATGTACATATCAGCTTAAGAGATAAATAAATGTCAATGGTATTTATTATGCGGCCCACCGATCAATATCCAATCTATGTAAGTTGTTTCTAATGCATTCGCTCCATTTTGCGTCCTTCCTTGAATTCATCCAATGTAGACATCGTTCGCTTTGCTAGTGACCAGTTGGGACCCTTTGAAGCTAGTGGAAGACAAGCGTCACATCCTTTAGTTTTCACATGAAAAAGGCCGTTGAGAGCCAGCCCGGATGTCACTAGTACCGTGTTTGTGTTTGTGTGTGTGTGTGTGTGTGTGTGTGTGTGTGTGTGTGTGTGTGTGTGTGTGTGACCCATAATGACGTGCTGCGGGTTTCGGTCCCAGTAGATGATTCCTAATTAGTAGAAATGAAACATTTGCATCTATCGCTTTTAGTTGTAAGCTGAATGTTAATATGACCAACTGGAATCTCCTACTGCTTAAACTGATCAACTATACTAGTAGGGGTTTTCATGCAATTTTATCCTAGTAAGGTTTGTTCGTAATTTCTCAGATGGCACTCATCCCCTATCTAACTCGGGCACCGCATCGGATGAAAAATCATTTGACGATGTACAGAATAGGCAAGCATCAGTTCCAGCAATCCTCCATGACTATTTGTTCTTCACCCAGGAAGTCGCCTCATCCTGATTCGTTTCAAAATACCGGTAGGGACATTGTATCGATACAGACATCAAAATCTTCGGTTTTGACAAGAGTCTTCTCTGACGACCACGCCCGTTGTATTTCTGAATAGCAATTGCAAAACGTGTATAAAAAGCTCCTATTTCGATATGGATCAACCCGGTACCCGGATCACCATTATCCTAATTAAAAACGTTGTCTGTTTCGCCCTATTCTCCCTTTATTTTCTGAGGTACATATAAGTAAGTCAGTGAGTGAGGTTTGGCTCGTTGCTTACTTTTTCTATTTCCAAACCATGGATGCATTTGCAATTATTACCAAAAACCCAGATAGACCAAATAATTACAAATATACTACAAAGCTGAGCTGCGAAAGGCACCCAGAATTATCAGGTGAAAAGCGATGGCCTTTGTACCAATCATACGGCATTCTTCGCAGTTTATGCGAAGCTCCAGGGAACTGATGAGTGGCGTCGACCGACGTCAGTGGGGAACAACAGTTTCTTTGACTGAAGACGGTAAGTTATCCGTTCCGCGTAAACTGACAAACTCTGTGTGTGTGTGTGTGTCAACCTCTATTCCGTTTTGTTGAGTGTTGGGGGATTAGTTACAAGAACCAAAAAACGAGAAATCGAATGTTTTCCATGAAAATTATGAGGTCAACCGAACTCATCCGCGGCATTTTGTTCAACCGGAGGCAACATGCATCACAAGAGGAACATCCATTTAGAAAACGAGCACGCGCATGTGTGTTTGTCCGTCCGGTACCGTTGTCTAAGACTGGACTGAAGAAAAGGTACGGCAAAATGAGTCCACTTCCCGATGGTCTATCATCAACGATAGTCGTAAAAATCGAAAACTGATCACATTGTTGTTCTCTCGGACAGGCATACTCTGTTCAGTGGTTCTTTTAATTTCCTGGGTTCCTCGTTGGGTCAGCTTGGCGTTCATGGTCACAAACATTTTATCATCGGCCAAGACGATATCATTGGTTCACAAGTAATGGATCCTTTATTTATAGGAATCCTATCCCTACCTTGGTCCTTGAGCTCTCAGATGACTATGAGCTTAAATGGGGCTACTGCATAGACAAGACATACATTTCCATACCACTTTCTGGCTGGAGTAAATGTTGGAATCCTGTTATTGAATTTGCTGAGCATCGAATTATGGAGACTTACATCTTTCTGTTCCCTTAAAGATTGGACAGGTGCTATCCGTGCCGGAGAATAACAGCCCCGTCATACTACACTATTTATGAAACTTGCTCGTTTGGGTTTTCGCACTGGTCATCTGGGAGGTCAGTGTCTGTCGGTTCAGACGTGTGCAGGATCCATCGACCGCTCACTGATGGTGCCATCTCACTTAGCTATGAGAAGTTTGCAAACTGAACGCGAAGCTCGACTATGGGAGGCCTATTAAACCCATCAACTGAAGCTACGAAGAACACTCAAATATTCAAAACATTCGATAATTTTTTGGTTTAAAAAATGTTCTGTTACTTTGTTTTATGAATTCACAACGACGGATCGATCCAACCTCTGCCAAATCAAAATCTCTTTGAAGACTTGTCTGAAGTCAGATACTAGATTAAGAATTAGAATCATGTGAAATATGATTGGAAGTACATCAGAAGAAACGTCACACAGAGCCTGCGATGAGTCTATTTCCGTCTTGAACGTGCGACTTTGTACGACTCAAACCTCCGGTTGTTCTGATGAAATTTCACACCAGTAAAGAACTTTATTTGGGATTAACCGGCTAGGCTGACTATTTGTTCCAATCAGGGAATGTATTCAATTTCACGTGATTTCGGTTATCAGACGATAGCCTAAATTAGGAAGCTTGCACGGATCGTCGCTGCTGGACAAAACGCCCAACAGCATAAGGAGGTCATCCAGTGGACTATCAGGTGAAGCCTTCAGAAATTTGTATGACTAAAGGAAAATTGCACGAAGATGAAAATAAGGAAAGCAGTGTCAGACGAAATGGTCAAAGGGATGAAAGAGCGATTCCGGAAAATGGTTCTAAAAGCTGTGTCGCAAACAGTTCACGATTGAGAATATCGAAAAGAGCTGAAGTGATATCTCCCATTGGTCTCCTTTAACCGAGGGATGGATAGTGGATTCGGATTTGAGCGAAGCTGAACACAGGAGCTTTCCGGTATCATTTTTTTGTTAGGGGCAAGTCATAGAGGTAACTTAAACACTGAACTCAGAGAACGAGAAAATGTTCAAGTAAGAATTGACCAATTTTAATTTGCGAATCACTTGTCGGATTAGCATATTTGTAAGCCAGGTCGTAAAGATTTGTCTGATAACCAAATTATAATCCGATTCTATTTCGACTTTTGTTGCTTTTTCCGGGTTGCTTACACTGAAGATCGACTTACCTTGGTAACGTTTCACACAGCTTCCAATAGGATCTTAGAGATAATAATGGAAGAACCACGGTCAAGGCGTGAATTTTTCTTTAGCTGTATTATTCCTATTTTTGTGGCCTTATTCACTCTCTTCATCAAATAAAACCCTGTTACTTTGGTTGCTACCAATAATGGGTGTTAATATTGGGTGGCTACTCACCACGATAAAGACGAATGAATATAGGCAATAATTCGCAGCCGAAGAGCTCGGCAGGCCGCTAGTTGTAGTGACATCAGTGTGGACATATGGGACGCGAACTAATCAAGAAAATCCATAACAAAATTTTCACCTTAGTGGGTCATTACTGTTCCACGAAAAGCTTCAATCCGGTGTTTCTGTTTTTGTGACTCGGAGTCAGCAGATGAGTGGTCAGACGGTTGTAAAAACAGGTTGAGTTTTGGGACTGCGAACGTTTCATCACCAGTGCCAGACCATTTAGCTTCGACTGGTGCTGGAACGCCCACAATTCGACCGTGTTCAGCATGTTTTGAGTCCATTACTCATCACAGGGTGGACCGATAGGATAGGCCAGAAGTACTCGGGGAGATATCGGAACGTCGGTAAAAGTGTTACATTGTGTTTCTAATGGACCTGGAATGCGGATAGTTCAAACAGAATTTGGTACATCTTATCCAAAGGAATACGGAACGACAGATTCGTGTTTTCAACATAGCGTTCTATAAAAAAAAAATCAATACGAAGTTTTGGCCAAGTTCTCGAAACACATATTTAGATAAAGTAAAACTGGTTTGTTAGATTACAAACAATGGATTAACTTCAATGTTGTTCATAACGAGCACGTCACTAGTGGCAAGGGCATTATGGCGTGCACGAAAAACTGTTTGGTCTCATTCAGAGGAGAACAATGACAGTCACGTATACGATGAGATTGCATCGGTGGGAATATAAGGTTACAGCGGAATACTGAACAAGTTAATGTGATTTCACCGGATGAATACTGGCGGGGTTTGTGAGAACAGCCTGCATTTTCCCGCTAGATTAGTCCTTGGGTTAGCCAGCTTGACTAATTCCCACACCTGATGCTGTCACTTTTCAGTCTGGGAGAGTTCCTAAGGTGGAAAGTTTCTTTCACAGTGAACATTGTTTAAATTTACTCCGGATAAATTGATATGAATCTCAAAAACGGATCCAACAGAGAATTTAATGACTGACAGTTTTATTAGTGTACCCCTCTGATTGTCATGCGAACCTTGATTTGTTGTTCAGCCGATACATCTGAAAAATCTTATTCTTGGACAATGTAACGCCCTAGATTAACTAGGAGCACTATCACTTGTGACAGAATCGAATTCCTAGTCTGTCAATGATCTGCAACTCAGTTTGCATAACAAGTTAAGGGCGTAAAATCGGTAAAAAAAAGAATACATATGCTTTGTAGTGAGCAGTTTTTCGTAGGGTAGAGTGGAAATTGAGCAATTATGAGAAATATACTGATAGTAAAGGAGCCGGGCTCATGTAGATAATAGAAAATCCATTTGCATTTTTCGCGTCAAATGTGCACATGGCAAGCCGTAATGGGACCGGTGACCCTCTGCTTACCGAGATGTAGCCCTACCAACTGAACTGTTGCCATAATGCCAACCAAACACGAATAACGCAAACCGTTCGCAAAACACCATTCCGGTTCCTCGTAAGGTCAATTAATTCGAGGGACGTGTCGGAAGGATTTTTAACGTCGTTCAGTCGTGTGATTCTCGTCTTATTGGGAGGTGACTGCTGAGACTAATTCAATGACTGAAGCCAGAACAGTTGTTGTGTATGACGGGAATAATAGTTGTGCCTTAATGGATATTCGTTTACGTTATTCGCGTTCGATTGGCCGTGCCACCATAGCTTACCTGTTAGTGGATAAGTTAAACACAGAGCTGACTGATGGACGTCAATAGAGTGGCACGTAAATAAAAATGTGCCACAGCAAATTTAAAAGACATCCATCAAGTAGTAGCTATTTGTCCATAGTCGAACAATGAGATTATGATCTGGAGCCAAAACCTGAAGCTGTAAAAATTGGTAAACACTACAACCTAGATTGCAAATTCAAGTAGGTCTTCTATATTTCGCCTCACATTCTGAAGTGTTGGTCTCTGTGAGCAAATTTGTCGTACAACAGACGTAATAACGGATGCAACAAGTCACTTGCTGAAAATTCACAAATCAAACGATTCCGAAAGGAATCAGTTGATTTGCAATATTCTTGGCTGTCATTTGTTGGTATAGATAATTGGGTTATACCACTAAGCTGGTAATCGACCGACTGGATGGCGTCCCGAAGTGTGAACAGTGTGGCCACATACCAAACGATTAGTGAATCAGGTGAGTTGGAAGCGTGGACTTGAGGTCAGTGACCTCGCAGTTAACTTGTCCTAAGGATTGGATGGTGAAATTAAGGTAGCCAACCGGCAAACGTGACGACCTTGTTCTGGCGTTTGTTCATCCATGTTTCTATGTCAGACTGTTAGAAAAGAATGTGTTCAGACCGGGAAACTCGACAGATGTAACATTTTACACAAAGCCGATATGTTCCGTAAATTTATATGAACCAATCACTAACACATTTTGCTGAGTAATAAGTGTCCAAACGTCTTCAGACCCGGGTACTGAATTTTGTGGACGTGCGAACACGTTCGATAACAAATATTTCTTTCTGAATTCCTACGTGGCTCATTCATTCCCATTAGGTCGCATATCAGTTTCGTATAAAATACTGCTCTCACAACTAATCACGTGATTTCAATGTTTTACTGGAGAACAACACAAGGTAGCATTTCCTGTGGGAGTATATTTTTATGTGATTTATGGGTCGAAAATGTCATTCAAGAGAAAATTTATTCGGTAGCGAAATATTTTGTTTGTGCATAACAGTTACCGCCAACGATCGGACCGTGTGAACGCATTGCGACCAGATAAAATCATCAAAATGGAGTTGCTGAAGACTTTAACTATATTCCGTACAGTTTCAGAAGATCATTGTGTACGGATTATCGGATGTTTTCGGCTTTTCCCGACTGTTCGTTCGTCAAATAAACCGTTCTAGTTAGTGATCTCAAAACACCAGGAACAGAGCCAAAGAATGCGTGAATTTCAAGTGCGTAGCAAATTTTCACGCCATATTTCAATCCGAGGTAGTGAGTATCCTTTAGTTGATTACTCAGTACTCAAAAAGTGACAAGTTCGAGTTGCTGGTATTTCGCTCATTATTCTTAATTTTACATGCAAAACAATACAACACTCGTACTGTTGCGGTGGCTATATGAAATATTCCTTTCAGAAGTAGTAAATTTGATTTTTATGTGAAACACTCAATTCAATATTTTATCCATGGGGGCACACTGTATAGAACTGGCTCACGGTGCGTGTTATGCGTCTTCAGGCAAGGCTTATCTGCTGTGTTCCATTTGGGCGTAAACGCGAAGTGCACGAGTTTGAGTTACCACCGGTCTGGATCTCGACGGTTCCCTTCGCGATACCAGTACATGAAATGAAGCCCATCCGTCACTTGCTTTATGACCGAGAACAACTCGTCACACACACACAAAGTGGTCGCAGTAGGGACAGATATCGATTGGAAGTTACTTACTCTCTTGACTTCACTGCGGTTGGCGCCCTGGAGAGGATAATCCAGTTTCATGATGATATGATTATGAAGTTTCATAGGTGTTTGTTAGGACAGACGTCGCCAGTGTCACTGAACTTCTTTTCGAGGGTACGCCTCCAGCTTATGCACAACCAAGTTTGGTCTACAATGCAGCAGCTTGTTGAGGCATGATCGTGGGTGGCTCCTAAGGAGCCATTCGACTAAACTGAATTCAACCCAAGGATCATGCCGCCTTGCTATTTCGACAAATTTCCATCACAACTACTGGACTGTACAGTAAATCTCGCCCGCCCATTAACCGGGCAACTATCTTCGCTTGCCGAGAACCGTCTCACCGAGGTTTTTGGACCTCCGTTACCCTCAACCTGGTTTAGCCCACCTGTCCAGCTGCTTTCCGATATATGGCCGCTGATGCATGTTTCAGCTTCGTGGTGCCACTGGTAAGAGCCTGGTGCCTCATAGAGACCAAAGAATTGAAAGATACCCTAACGACACAACAGTCTACCAACTCAGAGGTGCTACTCATAACAGATACCTCATTCGTGCATTTTGCTACCGTTGTAATAAGGCTTTAACTTCAGACTCAATACCCAAGTAGCACGTTGCCCAACCCTGTTGGGCACTGCCCAACGGAGCGTTGGGGTGGCGCACGATGACGATACTTTCCAACAGAAATCGCATAGATCGTCCTGAACTGCAGGGCGCCGTTTGTATATATAGATTTCGTACAAATAAGTAACAAACATTTCTATGACATTTGCACACTTTTTGTTTTACTGCGTGCCCCCATGACCGGGTGGCCATCATTAGTTTCGTTCATTGTTCGTCGGCAGGTGAGTGTTTTTATCGGTGCGTAGTTGCGATAGGTGGTCTAATTGTCTAAGTATCATGGATAAGTATCGGTTAGATTGTATAGTTACTGTTACGTCGTCTTATTCTTGTATCGTAGGTATTAATTGCTTGAAACATTTCTTTATTCATATAAAATTAGAAGTTTCTATGAACGTTCTTATAATTGAAGTAACCAGCATTTCCTAGAAAATAAATTTCATAAATAAAATGGTTACCCGTTGAAACCTATCCTTTCATCATTTCTCAATCCCATAGGTAACATTTCGTTATGCCGAAAGAGAGCAAATGGCAAAGGTATAGGAGGAGAAAGAGGGAACTGGGTTCCATGGTGTGTCCCATATGTCACGATGCCAGTTTGTGGGAGCACAGAACTTCGTGTCCCAAAGAAAGAACTTGGAGTATGCTCTTATAATGGATTTATTTATTTGAGTTTTTGAACAGCAGTTACAGCTAGCACTTCCGGTGCATTTGTTGAAGCGGAGCCACGACCTCCGGAGGTGCAAACAGAAGGAGTGCCCGGGGACCTAATCAGTGTAGATACACTTCCCATTGGGTGCACATCCGTGGGGTTTGTTCCATCGGGTAAGATGCTATCGTTTCTATATTGCGTATTTTTTAAAGCGACGAAAGATGTGCAACTTGGAAGGAATATATCCATTACCGTTAACGTGGATGTGCTGCAACAGTCGCTGTCCGATTTGTTCGTCAGCTCAAACTTGAGCATGAAACAGCGGCGAGACGTACTTTCCTGTGTGGGCAAGTTTGTGCCGGGTCTCCCGCGCGATCCACGTACCATTTCTCATACACCACGTTCGTGTGAGAAAATTCAGCTACGCAGTGGAATATATATTCACGTTGGGCTGACAGACGGGATAAATATGTGCCTTAGCAGCATGGATGTTATTCCCAGTTCTATCGATCTACACGTGAATATAGACGGGATGTCGTTGTTTCGGTCATCTTCCGTTCAGATGTGGCCGATTTTGGCAAGAATAGTGCAGCCAATGTGTGCGCAAATCATCACTGTTGGAATTTATTGTGGTGTTCAAAAACCATATCCAGTGCATGATTACTTATGTCACACCGTGAGAGAGCTCGACCAACTTATGCAAAATGGCCTAAGCTATCGTAATTCTTCCATACGATGTTGCTTGAAGGCCGTTATCTGTGATACTCCAGCTAGGGCCTTTGTTCGTCAAGTCAAAAGTCCTGCTGGTTATTTCGGCTGTGATAAATGCAACCAACGCGGCTTGCATATTGATGGGAGGATGACGTTTCCCGTCGTCGAGGCTACCTCAAGAACGGATGAAAAGTTTCGCGCCGGGAAATATCATCGTCATCACATAGGCACCACCCCGTTTCTATCCATACCCATCGACATTGTGACTACATTCCCGTTGGATTATATGCATTTAATATGCCTTGGGGTAACCCAGAAACTACTTTTCACCTGGCTGAAAGGCGGTCATTCATCACCTTGCCGTCTGAGTAGGTCGGGTGCGGAGGAACTTGGTGACCGAATTCTGGAAACCCACGGTGCTCTTACTTGTGACTTCCAGCGCAAATGCCGTCACACGCGTGATATCGAACGCTGGAAGGCGACGGAATTTCGCCAGTTCCTCCTTTACCTTGGTCCTGTTTGTTTGGTTGATTTATTACCCCATGATTTCTATGACCATTTTTTTACTTTTGTTTGTTTCTGTATATATTTTTTCGCATCCCATTTTACATGTCCACTTACTAGATTTCGCTCACGGAATTTTGCGTGTTTTTGTGCAGGAGATGTCGAAGTTGTATGGCCCCAATTCAATTGTGTACAATGTTCATTGTCTGACTCATCTAGCAGAGGATGTGAGAAGACATGGAACTTTGGACCGCTTTTCATGCTTCCCTTATGAATCTCATTTGGGCAAGCTAAAAAGTTTGATAAAAGGGCCGGCTAGACCAGCGGAGCAGTTATACAAGCGGCTGCACGAAGTTAACACTGCCCGCTGTAATCTGCAAAAAGATTTGGTTCTAGATGACACGCTCCTGCCTATACCACGTTTCAGTAAAACTCCGTGTTCGTGTGTTCTTAATGGTATATTTTTCTCTAATGTACATCCAAATAATATCATTGTGATAGACAATAAACCTGCGACTATTGTCAATATTTTGAACGATGAAGTTCACTTCATCTATTTTAATATCCTTGGAGACTTTTTTACGCACGCGTTGCGCTCAACGCGTTTATTTATCTTTTCAGTAAACGGATTGCAGTCAGACATCCATACCGCTGCCATTCACACTGTCTCCTGTAAATGTTTACTTTTATCCATCAATTCTTACAATGTGTGTATTCCCATTTTGCATACCTTTTTATAAAATTTTTGGTTCCACAGCTGTTTTTCCTTTATACATATATATATATATATATATATATATATATATATATATATATATATATTCGTGGCAGTTTCTGTTCGTGGAAAGCACCGACGAAGGTGGCATCTGTTTTCTACATATAATTATTCTTGTTTAGATGTACGTCGTGGTCAAGTTTGTAGACGACAGTTCGTATGCTGTGGTTCACAGCAATTGGATGGTCGATTGCCACCGGGTCCGGTGGCCGCGGTCAAAAAGTAAAGGCGCTTACCGGCAGTTGCTGCTTTCGGGTGCGTCACTGCCTGATTCGGTTCCGGCACACGAATTCGTGGAGATGTTTGCCACAGGTAAATGTTTTTAAATGTAACTCTCCTAGACAATTTCGGGGATGCTTTCGTTTTCGAAAGTAGGCTTCTAAACGAATCTTCAATCTGCAGCACAGATGACACTGTGCCACAGACACTGTTTGGCCAGCGCTATTCAGTTCGCAGGAGGTAGGAAGGATTATGAGTTGACACTGTTTAAAGGGTACCGACACAGTTAACGTCGGATGACAGTTTCGAGGAGGGGCGCACGTTGGTATCTCGTGAACCCCGTGGATCTTTCGACATGCCGCCGTCTCCGCCACCTGTTTTGGAGAGAGCACTTCGCGTTCCTTTGTAAGACAACTATTTTATTCCCGTAAAACTTGTGCATTTAGTTTATCTGACACAATGCCCAATATCACGTCAACCCCAATTGCGGCACGCGAACCTCCGGTTACTGTTATTCACCGGAGTCCATTGAAAGACCATGGGTAACCGTAATTATCAAATGTTATGAACAACTAATCATATAGTAACGTTACCGCTTCCGCAACAAGCGAAGGGCCAATGGACAGATTAAGCAAGGATTTGCATGAAGTTATGCGTGAGTGACTACTACATATAATCATGTATGATTATAGGTACGATGTACGATGTGCGCAACCGTTTGGGCAAGGTCGAACGTGCCCTTGATGGGCTAACCGTCGCGTTGGGTGCCACGCACGCATCAGCTGTGCCGTCCAAGGCGCGAAGAGCCGAGACGTGGGGGGAATTTCAGAAACTCCACGAGACTCTGAGCTCGCCCGAAGTGTATGCGAGCATGGTAAGTATATCCACTTTAACTGAACCTTTTCAGGTGGCAACGCTCAAACGGTTTGCGGATTGCGATTTGGCTGAAACCGTGCGTAGCATGCTTTTCGCATCCATCGGCGACGAAGTTGCCCTTCACTGTTGTTGGCTAGGGAGCCCTCAAAGGAAGGCCGTAAACGACCATAAGTTGATCGCCGCCGTTAAGGGTAGGTTGTTCACATTTATTATCATACAAAACGTCAGATGCTATAAAAGGAATGGAGCGTTTCTCCAACGAGCCAACGTCTGTCATTGACAGACATATAAAGCGCTGGTTCATCAACGCTCGGGATAGAGGCGAAGGAAGACGGCTAAGACGGTACGCTATTCTCCTATATGTGTTGTCGCATAACAATTTTATTTCCTGCAAATTGCTTCGTTAAAATGTTTTGCCATTACGGTTTACATTGCTTTATATGCTTACTTGGACATGGGATTTATTACCGGTTTCTCCGTTGTAACTTAGCAGTTTCCTAGATGGAAATTTTGTCCAGTGTCTAGTAATATAGTTATATATATATATATATATATATATATATATATATATATATATATATATAATCTAGTGCGGAACTAATGTTCTTTGAATGTCTAACGTTTAAATTTCGCGATGCAGCTTTTTTCTTCATTTGCCAATGATGTAAGTAACATCCGCATTTTCCTGAATTGATTTTCCAGATACCGTGAGCATCAAGAAGAAGAGCCAGGAACATCCTCGCGGAGAATGGATTGACGGAAAAGCGGCTTTTTGTCAGATAAATCGAACTTTATTTTCAATAAATTTATCTACTTTTTTAATAAAATGGTCATTTTGCTCATATATATAGGGTTAATTTAGTGGTTAAGCTCGAAAGGAAGGAGAATACTTTAATGATATTAGGCGATTGGGCGAAATTGGAATAATTGGCGAAAAGTGAAAAGCCGTTTTTCGCGATTTTTTCGATGCGTTGGGCATGCCCAACCCTAGCCCAATTGGGCGCTGGTAGCTCTGCCCAACGCATTTCAATGGAGTTGCCCAACGTTGCGATGGGCATGCCCAACGTTTGCCCAACCCTAGCCCAATTGGGCAAACGTTGGGCAGTGCTGCTTGGGTAATCATAGCAACGGAAAACTGAAGCATAGCAAACGCCTTTGACGCCGAACCACAGGAAGTATTCTGTAATAAATCTTTCTGTACTTACAAGTGTATGTTGCAACTGAGCATGAACAATAGTTCTGCAAAAATAAATTAGTAGCAGAATGGTTTACAAATTAGACTCAGTGAACTAATGGACACGGTGAGGAAACAGTCACGTGAATGAGATACAGCTGGTGCCTGCGAGAACCTTTTGCACAATTTTCTCATCGGTATTTAATTTACCATATTTTCCAAAGGTATTATGGAGGCAAACATTATGGTGACAAGTTCACGTCGATTTGTATTGAAATCCTTTTTGTTAGAGGATGCATTTGACTGCAAAACGAGATGTGACAGTTTAAGTAAACAAAAAATTGTTTAGTTTTACAAGGAATGCTAATGGCCGCACCTACAGGATTCATCTTCGCTGGCCAAACAATCCTGATTACTGCCGCTAATTTGCAAGAGGGTGAAAACTGAGAAGTACTAAAGAAGAGCACTGCATACATTTGGCCAATTGAAAGACCAGGTTTAGGTGACCAACTAGGACAGCTTTGTTGCCTGAACACGTTTTAAGATACTGAATGAAAAATAAAGTTTGACATAAAAAGTGACCATTTGCAAATGACGTAAAATAGTTTGATAAACTATATCGAGCGAATTTCTCGGGGCTTGTCCAGGGATTTTCAAGTAAGATGAAAGAGTATAGCAGCTATATCTTAATTATACCTAAAATTTTCAAAAGCAATTCGCTGAACATCATAGGAGCCAGTGATAGCAAATAAAATTTGACAGAAATCAGTAAATTGAGTTTAAGACCAGAAGACATTGTGAGAAAGCTGTACACAAAACACTGGGTAGAAGTTTAGGCAGTTGCAAAGTCGGGCACTGGCCTCAC
Source organism: Fasciola hepatica (assembly GCA_948099385.1). Taxonomy (NCBI): domain Eukaryota; kingdom Metazoa; phylum Platyhelminthes; class Trematoda; order Plagiorchiida; family Fasciolidae; genus Fasciola; species Fasciola hepatica. The sequence goes on along the minus strand of CANUEZ040000008.1, from coordinate 3,962,048 downwards.
GTATTCTAAGAGCAACGGGTCCACAGGGTACTCACGTTGTTTTTGACGAGGTAGGCTCGGTGCTATGAAAGCGCTGGATAAGGCTGAAATTCGAATAGTAGTTCAGTGGTAGTAATTGTTTCATCACAATAGGAAAAACCTATGGCACTGGGTCATGTGGTTGATGACTGAATGTGGAATCAATACTCGCTCTTTGGACCAGCTTTAATTTAGAGTGATTATGATTCATTCGCACACAAAAGGTTTGTGTCAAGCCAAGGACTTATCTGTTTAGCAGAGGCTTTTTCGGGTGAAAGATGAGCGGTGAGTACAGATGGTACCAAGAGGAACATTTGGAGGGAGACTGAAGATATATTCATTATAAAAGCCGAAGGTTGAGCCCGTTCCACTAGACGTATGAATGCGCCGAAAATAATATAATAAAGTAAGTGGAAAATAAAGATGGTAAAAACGCCACTCCTCGAGGTTTCTGGGAGTTATTCAGTAACGGGGCAAATCAAATCATCGTCCATTTTGATAAACTGAATTCCTCAGTGAAGCTACTATCGAGATTATGTTCCAATAACGGTAAGAACTTGCTGGAGGTTGCCAATTCACGCAGGAAGTGCTCGCAAGTCCGCGCTCCTAAAGAAAATAATACGAAATCAGATGAACTCGGAGAACTAAGAAGACGTCTTGGCAAAACGCTATCATTGACGTTCAACTAAAGGTCAGTGGCAAAGAACTATGGATGCGTGTGGTGCCGAGTTCAACCGAATTAATGAAAGACAGTCCATATCGTCGGATTTCATTGTTTGATAGCTTAGATTTGAGTCTACACGGAGGACTATCAACAAGCAACTGAAAGAATAAATTAGACCTTCCAATGAGTTAGAATTGCGTCAGATCGCACGACAAACCAGTGGACTGTCAGTTAGCTGGAAAAGGGCAGAACATCTTTTCACCTGATATACCCATCAACAATCAACGGTCCAAGCACAGTGATTATCTGACCATCTAGTACTTAGAAAGTAGTGAGCGGAACACGGCTGTTTTCCATGTCAGACCATTCAAAATGACATGTGCGACCTTTGAAACAGTTCACTCTGATGCATACACTCAGCCAAGATCAACTCGCCTAGTGTCCCTTCGGCTTCTTTTAGCAAGTGTCCGTGACACTGAGCTCGTTCTTTCACACGGCATTACTACCATATTGATCCGGTTGTCCAAAATTACTTCTTGATCTAACACGCTCAATCTAGACCATTTGAGTGACAGAGTTCTGTTGCAAGCAGCTTCTTCCTTTGTATCATCCAGTCTTTCGAGCGGTATCCCGAAATGATCACGTTCTCTTCGACTTGCAATCAACTGCCTTTTTCAAGTATGAGGTTTACACATGGGCACAAGTCAAATATTCCTATCATAGGGTGTACTCTTTTTATCTTCTTGTAGTGGAAAATATTTGGCTGGGTCCAGGTCTTATCGGTTCCCCAGAGTATTGATATACCAAAAGACCGACGGACGGACCGTAATCTACTAGGTTGTTCCAAAAGAATCCAAAAATGAGTGAGCTTGGAGAGATTCTATGCAATGATTAAGTAGGAACTATCGATCACTAGTGCACCGTTTCGAATTCGATTTATTGTAGTTGAAACAGACTCCAATCAAACAGGAAGAAACCGCCGATAATCCTGTCATTCAGTGCAAAACTCGGACTTAACTTGCACAGATATCTCGATTATCGCGACTATTCTGATCTTCATCAGATCGCCTCGTGGATCAATCTCTTTCTCACGATCTACGCAAGACAAACATCTCTAAGAATTGTGATAAACTTTATTGTCCTATTCTTCTTATCATCCGCTATCTATAATAAACAAAATACAGAAACTGTCGGTATTGAATCATGCTTCGGCATCAATCCGTATGACATTCTCAGATACTGATGAACATGCTGTGGTGAAGTTGAGATAGTTTTACCGTCATATCAATTTTGGGCACCCACGAGATGAGTGCTGATTCAGATGTCCACGTACGCACTGATGTGCTGTTTTGGTGAAGCTAAAATACCGCTGGAACCAGCAAAACACGCTCTGCTCTTTCTATGTCTTACTCAATATTGTGTTCATATACATAAATGTTGTTACTTATTGTCTTTCCAAATTGATTTTTCCAGTGGCCTTTGAACAGTACGCGCTAAATGGTTCTGATTGTGTGCTGCACAGAACCTTTTCTTTTCTGTTGACAGGATGTTTACCGATGTCGTCTGTACTCCCATCATCTCACGAAACCACGCTGCATATCATTGAGTTAAGTTCAGGCATCAACTTGGGTCCTAGCAGAGCATCACAGAGTAGTGAAGCGTGTGGTTGAAGGTCAGACAGAGCCGGTTGAACTCTCAGACTTTAAAACACGACGATGAACACCACAATGGCAGAGTGATGGATAGTACCAGGGGAACCTGAAACAACAGAGTCGTTTCGATCATTTCAATCGGAGCGGGTGATACTGCATAGAAGAGGATTTAGTAACTGGCGAGAGCTTGGCATAAAGCACGAGGACCCTAAGAATACCAGAAAGTAACCCGCCGCCTAAGTTATATCAAAACGTACGAACGTGCTTCGCGAGTAACATAACCGGAGGTGAAACTGTGATCGGCTCACTTTTCTACTTCTCGTCGCACTTTATAAACCGCTGCTGAACTGTAGCCTTGATATAAGCAAGCCAGATAATAGAATGCGAATCAAGAAATGTGGATACAGTAGGAGATAAGAGTTTTACTATAAAATAGGTGACAGGTGACGAGCGAACTACAACTGCGAACCATGGAACGATCAATGCCGAAGAAAAATCGCCAATGTGTGCGCGAAAGCATTTTCAACTGTCTGCCACCAATAGTTTAACCTACTGACCCGGTACAAAGATCAAGGAGCCGAAAATTGAAATAACCCATCTGCCAACAATCTTGAACCAACAGTGAAACGGCAGCGACCATCCGAAGTTGGGATAGGCCTGCAGTGCCACACATCCACACACACAGATCTTAGAGCTTCGGTGTTTCCAAGGTCAAAGAAGTTCGCAACTAATAATCGGCGGCTTGACTACCTTGGTCAGATATTTAGCTACCTACATCTGTACAACGGGGCTGTTTCCAGTGTTGAGCAGAAGCTGAATTTAGAGAAGGCACATGGCTAAAAACCTATCTAGGCGAAAATGGTGGAACCGGAAGTATGTACAAGACGGATTGATGCGATCGAAGCAATCATGGAACATTTAGACCCCCCCCCATTCTATTTTCGATACCTGTCACTAGCACAAGAACTGAACATCAGTGTTGTAATTTTGCCTTCCATCGGAACGCACGTGTAGTAAGCTGAAGGAACATCCAAGAAGTTCAGTTGTCCCCACATAGTAGATTGTCCCATAAGAGTAAGTCCGGAAGAAGGATACAGCGTTTGAAATATCGAAGCTGATAAGACACATCATCACCCGACATATTCGGTAACACAAACAAAACGTGACGAAAGTTGCATTTAAAACAATCCAGCCTGATGTGAACCATTTCTCATTTAGTTGTCGTCTAAACTTACCGACGAAAAACATTGACAACATTTAGCTAGAATTCAAATACTAGCCTCAGATAAACAGAAAACCGATCCAAAGCACTGACTAGACATCGACGATACACCTCAGCGTAACTAAGAGCAAGCGTTTGTATGCCCTCAACAAGACCTAATTGCTATCGACCGTACCGAACTTCAAAAAGCATATTGCGTCATCATAGTGATAAGAAAAAGTCCACCTCAAAAAAGGTATACATACGTACATTCAACTGTTGGTTTGCTCATGTGTCTGCGAGTGTGTATACATGAAAAATATTCACATATAGGCGCCTGAGCCTCCTCCCCCCCAACCTAACGCGTGTAACTCAAAACGATGTGCTTGCAACGGGCGAGCATGCCTCAATCAGAAAAACGAAACAGAATAGCAGAGTACAGAAAGAAAGAAGATATAGACCGCGTATCAGTAATCCAGTGGCTCCGAATAAGGGGGGGGGAGCGGGTAGTTGGACAAGTTCAACGATTAGCCACTTAGACAGATTGGAAAAGGAATGGATCATCGTGATCTGGTTGGGGATACTGTTCAGTCGGGCGAGAGTAGAACAAACTGGGCTCTGACAGAAGTGGAACGAATGAGCCGTCCGAACAGTCTGAGCACGTGCAGACTACGCACACAATGACGAACAGCGGAAAAAAAGAGGCACAGTACGAATGAAAATTTCTGGGATATTTGTACAGTGGGTTAGAAGTCTACAATGAATGTGGTCAAATAATTGGACGGACCAGTTTTGATGGGAATGAGGAAGATAATAATAAAATGGGAAAGAAATCATGATCAAAGGTGATTTGGTGCGGCGAAAAAGACATTATTTTAAAATCGAGACAAGATACGATTAACACAGCCCCGGGGTGGGGGAAGGGATACAAACGCACGCAACACAATGCACACACGCGCACACAAAAACATGTGAACGAGAATAGATCCATGAGGCACGTTGAAGGTAGTGCATGCAACACCCGAATACAGACTATGTCTGAAGCTATCACAAATTGATATGAGGAGGAACAAGAGCGAAAGGTTCTAGTAGGTACAAATAAAAGTGATAACGGACCCCCGGGTTGGCGCAGGGGGTAACAAGTGACTATAGCCGGAGTGCTGATGATAATAATAAGTGCTAAGAGCGCGATCAATAAAACAGCGCAGTAACCGGAACAACTGTGTAAACATCCAGTTCTATAGCGAATCGGGATCAAATTACAAGAAAAACCACGATGATGATAATGATGGGATGAGAGCACATTTGCGGAAAAACTGGTACGGAAATGTTGGTGTTTGAGGAAATATCGGTTACACATGCACAATATACATTCGTAGCGGGATTTTATTTTGTGAGTGACGAACCGCGAGAATTTGATAATGAAATGGTAAAGGTCATCCCTCTCACTTCCTTTCTCGTTGAATGATCTACTCCGACTGCAGGTGGGATGCCGATCACGGCACAAAGCCAGACTGTGTCCTCATAAAAGGAGACTAAGCGTATCGCATGATGAAAATCCAAAAGATAACCGAAACCACAGCACGTCAACTGAGTGTGCAATTTTGGATGAAATAAAAAACAAGGCAAACGGAACATTTTCTTCGAATGAACTACACAGGCGGTTGATAGTTACCACCGATGAACTGGAGCCAAGTTAGCTGTCATACTGCCCATTTTCAAACGGTTCTTTTCCAAACTCTCGGTACCTCGCAGCTCATTCGTAGCAGAAGTTGTCTGGTGTATCATGTTCTCCGAGGCAGACACAGAAGGCCGCGCATGAAAACCATTCAACAGTCTGGTGGCGGCATGAATCACATCTTGATTTGTCTGCTGCAAGGCATCTATTGGCAAGGTATTCGGATGCGGAAACCGTGAGACCAGAGGAAACGGAGTTTGATGAACTTGGTCACAGTGTGCAGTGCCGGGTTCCAGACGAGGTCGTTTTGACTCCAGACCAAATCGACCACCGCTTGCCGGTAGGTGAACGGGCAGACTTGAGTGGGGTCCATGGTGTGGCGGGTTCAACGAATGGGAGAACATCGACGAACTAGACAGAGCGTATCGCGGCCCGTGCTGTGGAATGTGATCGGAGTCGGAGGATGGAGCAGACTGACCCGGAACGGACCGCGTGAGACAGGGGTGTGGCTGACTGGGATGTTGCTTGCCATTCGCGTTCGAATTACCTCTCCTGACGATGTGGTTGTCCGTATTTATATGTGTATTTCCACCGGCATTGTTATCATTTCTCGTCAACCTTTGAAAAACCGAAGTCCAAAATGCATCCATCGCCTCCGAACCAGACGCAGAATGACTTGGGGGCAGATCGGCCGGAGACAAATTGGACATCACACTATTCATTATGTAATTCCAAAACGGATTTTTATCTAATTCCGCGGTAGACGGGTTCACTGTGGTTCCAGAACTAATTATGGGGGCTGGAGGTATGGGATGTTGGGATATGGGCGGTCGAGGATGTGGATGAGAGTACGTCAGACTATCCCACTGACGCGGAGCTGTCAACATTTGCGGACTTTGCAAACGAGATGACAGAGGTCCCATAGTGGGATTTAGAATAGGACGGGAACCGGACGAATGAGGTTGATCGCGACGTGCAACCGGTCGAACAACAGTGTGGGGCAAAGATTGACCGGTGCACGAAGAGTTACGTCTTCGATCGTTTCGTGGAAGTTGTCCCGGTCGGAGGGACTGACACAGATGAATGAAACGAGCGGCTCGCACATGGGCATCCGCCCAGCGTCCATAAGACTATTGCAGGGGTATAGGTGGATTTTAGAAAGGGGAAAAATGAACTTTGAGACTAGATTAAAGACTTACATCATTTCAGAAAATGCTTAAACAAATGTGAAATCTCTAGAGGTCAAAATTTGTGATAAACAAATAAAATAGCATGAGGATTTGACGCCTGAAACACAAGCCCGTGCACTTAGTGGTCTCGACAAATAAGAGTGTCAGGACACTAGAGAAAAACGACGAAAGCAACTAGTGGTGCATTATACTACTGATTATATAGAGTAGGTGCAATGATCGTTACATTATCAGAACCAAGTCGAAGCTCGGTAGCCATACTTTTCCAGATAGTCATGGCCGTGTTAGATAACCCTTCTACACCGGCATTAGAAAGACCACGTAGATTTGGGTAGATTAAACGATCAGTCACATCAAAACACACATCACAACTGCATTGCTAGAAAACAGAGAAACCCCGTACGTAAGCGTATAAAAGACTACGAAACACAACCGGACAGGCATAAAAGGGCAAAATATTAAAATAAAATAACAATATTGACTCACGATAACAAAGTGATTATTCAGTGGACTACGTGACAAATGAATAAAAATCTTGAAATGCAAGCACATTTATTAACCTTATCTGGATGTGCTTTATGGTGGAGTAAGCTGCCTGGATTTGGCGGTAAATGCGCCGGGTGTTTCGTCGCGTTCAGGACACCGGTACCGGTCGCAGGAACGGGACCCACAGAGGGTTGCAAAGTTTGAGGGTTGAACATGGGGTTCAGATTATAAGGTGGAGGCAGAGGAGGCGGTTGAATTGGTGGTCTTCCAAACGAGTTCGACGAAACAGGCGGATATGAAAGTGGTGGTGGTGGTTGTGGTTGTGACGGAGGAATTCGAGATATTCCTGAAACACCAGTCGGCTGGGATAAGTTATCTGAATGTGACTTGACAACGGCCTCAGACCCATGTGGATTCGAACCAGTAAATCCAACCGGACCCGGTGCTCGACCGAACTGCAAATGAAAATAGTGGTATGTTTGCATGATCTGGTCCCACATGTAAAGTTTGGGAGAAAAGTACTACGACTTAATCAATAACGATCAAACTTTCTAGAGGCTATGAACAGGTGGCAATGGAAGTCATTGTCCATCTTGTTTCTCTGAAATAATTACGATAATATAGACAAGTTTAAATGACAAATTGCACCTTGTTGATCACCAAACCCATCAACAGAGAACAAACGTCACGGCAGTACAGTTATTACACCTTAGGTTATGATGATGAGTAGATTCATATTCTTGTATGAGTGCAAAGCGTAGACTATCCTTGGGTCAACTGAGTGAGTATATGACTAAAAGATAGGGGAAAATACGTTGAAAAAAAACAGATGGGAATCAGTTAGTCGAAAAGAGCAATTTCTCGACTCCAAGTTAGTTACCACATCTGACGCATCAGGACTCTATGCGGTTTTCCATTCAGGGTCACGGTTACCAGTTATTGTGAGTAGTGCAGTGGACATCTGAGGACATGGGAATTGCTCCGTCCATTGCAGTCAAGGACGAGCTTCGAATGAAAATTTATACACTAACCATTTGTCGGAAAAACGATTCCCACCGGGATTGTAATACTGAATTGTTGAGAGAAGCATCCGGTAACTGGGTTGAAGTGGACGTTCTTGAGACAGTGTTTGGCATAGAACGAGACACGGGTAGTGCGTTTGCACCGCTCAACATAGGCGGGGGCGGCACTGTCGGATACCGAGAACGGATATGATTGCTTGTAGATGGGTCATTGTCCGTCGAGTGACCCGCGGTGAGAGGTGGAGGTGGGGGTAACACTTTCATTCCAGTTGCATTAGGATTTCCATGATGGAGAGGTAGTGGCGGTGGTGGCTGTGCTGGTTGAGTTTGTGTGGCTGATTCGCTTGAGACTGGAATGCGATTCAGTAACTCACGATCATGGTAGGCCGAATGCAACACATTTGACGGGTTTCTGATGCCCGGTTGATCTAAAACATGAGATACAACGGAACAAATCATGGGATATAAATTCAATTGTCAGCTATTTCGAAAGTAAGTGTATTGAAACCCCGAAAAAAGAAGAAAAAATACAATCGTTAGGAGGGCAATACACCTCAATAACTTTCTGGCTATCCGTCTAATTGCAGAGCCGGGACTCGCAAAGGTCACGAGAATTTCACTATTGTAAACGAGACAATAAAGAGCAGCAGATTTCGGATATGAATCAAAAATCCGCACCCAAGAGTAACTTTAGGTTGACCAAACCATACTACGAAGTCGAAGGCAAACCTGGAAGAACAGAGCTGTATGCTGCCGGCCGCATCCTCAGCTTGCGGATAGGACCACGGTCACTGTGATGATTACCTGTGAATAAGGTGTACTGAAGAAATAGGCGGCCGTGAACGAACGGTGGCAACGCTCAAGGACGTGACGGGCTTATTCGCTTCGCTAGCGCTATCCGCTGTCAAGAGCAAAATCAAAATCTGATGTCACTGTAACCCGGCAAGTGTGGTCCACAAATAAATAAGGCTATAGCCCTTTATCGTATTCCTCCCACCCGACAAGGTTTTCCCAGAAGAAATGAATGAGCTATACCAGATAGTCTGGTACAACGTTACTGTCTTTCGGGAAGCATTTGGCTGAACAAAGGCTACAGATGCAATCGGGAATGGAAAGATCCATCCTTACCAACAACTTGTAAAACGTCCCATAATGTAAACAGTAATGACACTATCATGACTGAGTGCTCCTTCGTCTGCACTGTCTGCTCTCATTCGAGCGCAAGCTATTTTACATCGTACAAGGCAACTCGCCCCCCCCCCTCCTATCCAGCATTGTAACACTTCCAGCTGGAACGTCGGTCGACCGTATTGGTTATAGTATGCACGGTGGAAATCCAATTCATTTACTCTCTTGTTCCTCCTCACTAGTTGCCAAGTGCCACCGAATCCGCTATGATCGGCTGATGCCCTCCTTTGTCCTCGACGCCCACAAGAACTAGATCGTTATGTGCATAGGATAACGGGCAAGCTTAGCTTGTATGCTTGAAATCCTTGCCATCGTTAGATGCTCCCTTCAAGACCCCATCATTCGATTGGTGTCCCCGTCCAACGCTTCCGTGATGTTTAACTTGTCCCGTCGCGGAGACCCTCCATATCGGCAGTTTACGGTATCGCTGGCGTTAGCGTGACTCAAAATGAGAGGGCTGATGCCGCTCCATTGGACTGGATATTTAGAGACGGCTGGTAATGCGCGGTGAGACTTAGGGGTTCATAAATAGTGAGCAACTACCGTCCTGAAAGATGCAACTAGTTTTTCGTTTAAGCGTATGCACTCACAGACTGTAGCCTAGGTGTAATCAAAGACGATTTCTTCGAAAAACTAGAAAACCTCTATTTCAATGAGAATCGGGCTGATATCATGATTTTGGCAGGATATATGAATGCTAGGGTCGATCGGTTGCACTCGAACGCAGCGCATTTGAAGACCATTTTGAGTTAGACTCCTGTCATCTAAAACACGGAATGACTTTTGGCACTGTGCTCAGACCATCGTCAGACGCTTCAAACGCTGGTTCACAAATGGACCCAGATTGACTACATCGCTACAATCCACAAATAATGGGCTGTATACATGGCTGTCGATCGCATTGGAGCACCTCTATTGACGTCGACCGTGCACTAGTTTGCGCTAAGCAGTCTACATGCTCAGATGGGCGTTCCAAATACAAGCTGAAACGATGCTTAGACTGAGATCAACTATCTTAACCAACTTGCCTATCCGTCTTCCAAAAAATGTTAGGTTAAAAGCTAAGGTTGACCTCACCGGATAACAACGATCAGCACCGAGTGCTTATCAAGAAAGGTTTGCATTCCGCTGGTCTAGTGAGTTTTTGTCTGTCACACGGCGTCGTGACACCCTGGATTTCAGCCGAATCCTTCAGCATTCTGGACGCACGCCAGTCAATCCCAGCAGGAAGAGAGTACAACAAAACACAGCTCGTTACGAGACATGCACAGAAAGCGAGTCCGAACAGAGATCGCGGAATCTGGTGGTCGCCAAGTGGACCAAAGATGGAGCGTGCTGCCGCAACGGAAAAATTCCCCCAACTCGTAAGGAACAGGGTGGGTTTCGGATTGATCTTGGATGCATCGATCGAATATTCACCCTCCGACAGCTGCTAGAGCATTGTAACACTTTTCAAGGACCAACGATCGCTGTGTTCCGAGACATTTGCGCAGCCTTTAAATCTGCCGAATGGACTACACTATGGAATTGTTTATTGAGGAATACCCTGAAAGTGTGTCGGTTCTCAAACAGTTACACCACCAATCATCGGGTCCGATTAGAGCCTACGACCAGCTTTCGACAACCGATACCGTCTATGTGGAGTATGACAAGATTGCCTTATGTTTCCATTTCTCCTCAACTTTAACGGAAGCGATGTTTTACGGAATACTTCGTCTATTCTACTAAACGGCAGAACTAAACTCTTCCAAGGGTAGAGGGTTTTCGATTTAGAACACATCGGTGACATCAACCTGCTGAGTAACAATGCGCAGGCAACGCAACTTTCGTGTTTCATTTATTTTTCAATCGCCACCCCCATTTTGCTATATTTTATTCTTTCTGATATTATATATATATATATATATATATATATATATATATATATATATATATATATATATATATATATATATATATATATATATATATATATCAAATAAAAGCGAGTCCACCCTTATGGAAGATTTCAGTAAAGCTCAGTGCGCTCTGTAAGCCAGCCGGAACTCTACATGCTTAAGTCGCGGATCGACTTCAACGATTATAATCCCTCGCGGATCCCATGATTTTGAAGCTATTCAACACAGGAGACAACAGAAATTGGCTTTTCAATCGGCAGGGCACACAAGAGAAAGCTATTCGCCTTTCGGACAATGTGTTCATTGGCACTGCCTCACGTGGAAGCTGTTCTAAGCATTACACTACTGACAAACTAATAAGTAGGCTGTTCAGCACGTTATAACCTGGGTTGAGATACGAGGTGGGTACGCGACAAATAAATGATGATGAATTGAAATCTATGGCGCAGAACGATTAGAAATGAGTAAACGTTTGCCCTAGCACACTTTAAAACGCCGAACGGTTTCAGAAAGAAGTAAAATACATATACGGGAGAGGAAATTCCACACGGAGGCCAATATAGGTAAAGATAGAATTACCCAAAAACTGAAGGGGAGACATTGTTGATCTGTGAATCGAGAGGTTTTAGCCTCAACCGACGTGTTCATTTGAGGACTAACTCTTATTTAGACGGTCCGATTAGGATCGAAGTAAAAAATGATCTGAAATGGGGAAACACTCTCATAGAAGATACGTTGTCGTGAAAGGTGAAAAACTCGGAATAATATATATTAAGACCTTTTAGAAATAAAGTTGATATTCGACATAATAAAAACAGTACAGAAAACACGGTTGCCGATTCTCCCTAATACAACAGTGGGTCTGAGTTTGTGAGGTTTGGTCATTCCACTGAAATAGAAGTTTCACAATGTGTGTGTGTGTGTGTGAGAGAGAGAGAGAGAGAGAGAGAGAGAGAGAGAGAGAGAGAGAGAGAGAGAGAGAGAGAGAGAGAGAGAGAGAGAGATTAACCACAAGTTCATCTCAGATTCGATGATAGCGTGATGGTGGTCATTGTACTGTTCGATTATATGATGAACAGGCCATGCAGAAACTTTTTCGAAGCTGACCGGCAATTCAACGCACATTTAAATCATATGCAGCTCCCAACATATGTTCGGCTGTAAATCCCGTTATTTGTGCTGTGAGAATGTATCTTAAAGCGCTTGATGACGCGGAAAACGTTGCGCTCTCTTTAGCAGAGAAAACACCACGTATCAGAAAGTCATTCAAAAAATATGCGACAAACACGTGTGCGTATACCTGTGCCGGTGTACTACTTGTAGTCGGATGCGTGTGGCACGCTATTATTCTCACCGAGTGTGTACACACATAGTGTGTGATGTGAATGAGGTGCTACCAAAACTGTTCATATAATATAAGTTTACAAGTCGTCGTTATGCCCCTACGAGGACCGCGACCGAGGCCTGCTGAGACGGAATAATCAACTAGAACTAACGTAGTTGTTTATTGCTATTACTGTGATTTTACTTCCATGGGTGAAAATCCTTTTGACTGTTAGAATATAATAGGTGCAAACTGATACAAGTTTGGTTCAAAACAACTGCACATGGTGAAATTAATTACTGAAAAACAAATCACGAGGTAGTCGTAGAGTGAGACCAAGAAAACGTCGCGGACAACTTCATCCGCGTGGATCATTCTTATGGCCAATAAATTCCCATGATAGAACATTAGCATCCCTTTTATTTGCTGGGACTGCCTTCTTCCGGGAGAGTTTGAAGATACCATGTGGGACGTTTCCCAAACGGTGGCATCGCACTATCTTAGAACATATCGGATGTTAAGGTTTGCCCATAGTGAAATGTCTAACGATCACGATTGGAATAGAAAAGAGAAAAACGTCCCCGAAATCAGGTAGCAAACGTGTGTTCGGCTAAATTATATCATGAAGGAAGCGATGGCCAACTGTGGTCGGCGGTGACCAGTTTCGAGCCCGAGACCTAGCGTACTTTAGTCCACGGTCTATATAGTCTCAAAATGCCTCAGTATGGTCGGGAGTGTGTGTCTCAGGCTCCCAGACGGCGACTCGTCCTGAACGCCTCTCAAAATGTTCCCAAATGACCGTGCGTCTGCTACAGCCTCTGTTGAGGAAGTCCTACTGACTGCCTTCTCATGATGGAGGTGTTCCCACTAAAGTGAGAGGACGAAAGCGAATGTCCGGAGCACTCTACCGGGTTGGCTGAGTGACTGAGTCAGTCTAGGGACATGTCTAAACCTTGATTCCAAAACAACCACGGGCGGTGTGTGAGGCGACGATCGAATAAAAACTGTTGAGTGTCAAGGCTTTTTCTAAAACAAATGCGAAACGATGGAGTTGATGGAGCACATTTAGCACACGTTACCGTTGGACAGCTTTTAGCAGTTCGCTTTGCTTCCACCTAAAGCGGGTAATCAGCGGTGTATGAGACTCAAGAATCCATCCTTCATTCTCATCATTCCCGATTTACACAGAAAAGAAGCCGATGTGCTTGTAAATTCGTATGCCGATTCACTGCGGCGATGTTCGAAGGTTTGAGATAACAAAGTAGTACAATTTCATATAAACAATTGCAACTACTCCCCCTCCTTCTCACATGTTCACTTAATGGACATATCACAGAAAGATGCTGCATTTTGAACGTTAGTATCAAAGAAACAAAATCCACCTGTTCTCATCACTGGCATGGGCAACTGCACTTACTTGGTGGAGCACATCGGGGGCCAAGGGGTCCGATTTGGTTTGGTTCCGGCACAGAACGAAGACGTAATAACATATCCATGGATGACGGAGAAACCATATCCGTGGAGGCTAATTTAACCAGGGCGTTCAGTGATGAACTGCGAAAAAGTATTCAAGGGGTTGATGAGATATAAGTATGAGAATGCACCAGTAACTACGAACGGATTGAAAGGTCATTTGTGAGATAGTTTTGAATATCTGCTGTGCTCGTTGTTCATTTTGGCGTTTTTCACATGCCCTTAGTCGCCCAGCTTCGCATTCGAATTGCAAAAATGTGTCATCACCAATCGGAGTGACATCCTCACCTGTGCAGAATGTTCTAAATGAAACAGGCGGTGTGTATTCACACTCTGTTTACCTCTTAGTGATTAACTCACCCTTACTCAATTTCATTTGACAAGTGGGAGATAGTGTTGAACGGTGAAATGAGTTGCTTTGTTTACGAATGCAAAACACATCCGTAGGCGGTGGATTTGTGTATAAAAATGTAGCATATTTTCTCGCACTTATGCCAAATTGAGGGAATACACAAAGGCAACAGAAGATTACAACAGGCCATAAAGCAGTACTTACGCCACACTTGTTGGCACCTCGCTTTCAGTTACACGACTCTCAGCTGGGTTCGGGCGAGTACTCGAGGAACTGCCAATCGACGAGACACCGGTATTCGGTTTCTTCTCGTTTGAGGTCAAGTTAGCCATTGTCAAAGAGTACAAGTCCCTGAACCGTGGATCACTGAGTAACTGAGTGGCCATATTCAAATCGACCCCGAGCATTTGTTGCAGCAGTCGTAGATCAGGAACAGAAACATGAGAAGTACCTGGAACGGTACCTGCATTCAGGTGCGTAGGTCGCTGTTGGGAGAAAGTAGGCGCAGCCGGCACTGGTCTGTGTAACTTAGATGGATCCGACTTGACGGTGGAACCAGGTGAGGGTCTTCTCACAGGCAGACTGGGTAGAGTGGGAGAAAGCTTGGAAGATCCAGAGAATGTCTGGGGTATGTCCACACGATGATGTGTTCCCGTTGCCCGTGAAGTGCCCGAATGACCATCAGAAAGTCGATTGACGTTTGGAGTGCATTGATTGTTGAGATATGAGGACGCGCTGAGCAACTTATCTGGTATGTGTTGTGTTTGACAAATATGCGGTTGTGTATGTGAAAACGGAGAAGTCGAACCACTACGAGGTGCGGTAGGCAAGAAATTTGGAGAAAGGGAGTGCACATACGAGACTTCCTCAGCTGGCGGTACCGGACTGTGTAGTACTGATGTGCGAGCACCGTTTCGTGAGCCATGCTGAGCAGGTCGTCGGTTGACAGAGTTTGCCATGGATTTCACTGGACTGAGACTTGACTCCACCGGACTATGTTGGTTGGGTGAAGAACGGCTTGGTTCGTCGGTCAGAGCTGCCACACTGAATTGATGGCAAGGAGCAGCTTTCGAAGGAAGGGGTAGTCCACTCGCTGGATTTGAACGTTCTTCTGAGGACCGACGGCTTTGTACGACAGTAGAATCAAGGACAGATGCTGCAAAATAGATGAATCAAAAATAATCAATATGGATGGAAAACAACACGGTAATTTGGACGAAACAGTAAACAAAAAGATGCGACGGCTGTGAAACTAACATGGTTTTGTACACGGAATCCGAAGTGATGCATTTTACAAGACCCATTCGTCATCTAGATCGTGCAGCGAATGAGTTTACATCTAGTGGAACTATAGACAGAATAAAATACATAAACGTTTTTATTTACCACGAGAATTTACAACAATTTTGGAAAAGAGTTAAGGTCATTCGAACGGCGCCGAATGATGCCGTTTTGTACCGCATTCCTCTGAACCTTGATAGATTTTCGATCGCAGTGAAATATAACAAAACCAACACACCAACTTGTATGCATGGTCTAAAAGTGTGCATGATGCAACAGACTGATAGCAAAAATCTTCAAAGGTGTTTGGACTTTGGAAACAATTTGATTCACATTTATTTAGAGCGCTGGTGAGAACAAAGTTCATTTCCTAGGATACAACAATGTGGCTAAAGAGTATCGCCTTCCAAGTAAAATGGCTCAACACTAGCAAGTGATTTTTCGAGACTAGTGGGCAGTACAGTTAGGCGATAACCTACGATGAATAGATAACTAGCGTCTCTGTGACCGGATCAGCTGCCAATGTGGTCGGATGGTTCCAGGTTTGCATTTCGAATCACAGTCCCATGATCCCACACATTCTGAGCCAGGTTCTCTAGCGCATGATTACACAAGTCTGGACAATCCCAGCCAGGAGCGCCACCACTCAACGTTTTTAGGCCTCAACCAGTTGTGCTCCCATGACTAACTTACTGTTCTAGGTTCATAGTCAAAGTGGCGTCAGCATTTACGCAAAACGTGCAAATGTTACCCCCTATACTACATTGCTTTGTGGTTAGTTTATTCCACCATACAAGCCATGTAAATACGTGAATGCTACCGGCAACGTACACGCTTCACTGAGTACACTGACTTCCACGTCTTCTTGAATGCACTCCGTCGTTCGAACGTAAAACTGCCCATTATTGCATTTTAGTGACTCGCACCACTGCTAGTTCCAATCCCTAGTACAATAATTCACACTGCATACAATATATACATAAAACGGAGATTACACTCCGGTGTGCTGTGATGGCTTGCGTGAGTCAATGACACAAAGAGCTGAGCAGCACGGCTTCCTAATGCCGGAGATGCAATAAAGTCCGGCAGGTCAGTGGGTAGAGGTCAGACCAAGTCCAGTCTCTGAACCAGTTGATGGCCAACATCTCGGTCTAACCACTATATCCCTGGAGAGGACACTCCAGTGAAAAAAACACGGAGAGAATCAGTTTACCAGTCGAAAAACCTCCACTAGATGGATAATGAAGTGGAGTACCTGCAGTTTCTCTCGACGGCGAAGAAGTTGTCGCACTTCAATGGGCATTAATCGCCCGCCTAAGCTGACCAGCCCCCAGCCCAAAGGATGATGTCCCGCCCACGTTCCGCTTGTTCCACTGGGTGCATGGGATTACGGACTGAATTCGAAAAGCTGACCGTAATAAAACACCGGCGACGACAAGATAAAATGCGCGCAACAATCAGGTCTCACGTGGTAGATAGGAAGAAGCTTCTTTACGGGTTCTTCGGTCGTCCTTCTGTGCTGGATTTACTCTTCACTACCTAGTGCGCCAGACATACGAGAAGAAAGATCAAATTGAAGTTTCCAAAAAGAGCAAGTCGCTAGTGAAAGAGGTATGACGTGTGGTGACTTTTTCGCTTCCACGCCGTAAGACTAGTGCTGTTTTCCTGTCATTTTGACTGTCTGAGTGACGTTTTCTGTGATCATCAGGTACGACAGTTCAGCAGCATTGGCGTCATTGGTATCTACGCTCAGCCATATCCTTCAACGTTTCTAACTAAAAACAATCCTATTCTCTTGGGCCCTAATCAGAAAGGCGAGAAGCACCAACGGATGCCAATGCTGATGCTAGCTTCTCCATACTTGTGAGCCAAGTCATGGCCGTTGCGCCGCTTTATCTAGCCTTGCCCGGCGCGTGCCAATAGAGCGTGTGAATGATGTGCATGCACACGCAAAACACGTCCGAGCCACCGAAGGCGGTGCAAGACGATCAATTCAGTAACAGGGCGACTATTCATACCCAACACACGACGGCGCACCTCGTCATTACTCACTCGATGTTCCCACTAGACGCGAGCAATGCATCGGACACATCGGTTGCTGAACGAGCGAATTGGCCAGGTCTCGCAGCCGTAAGGTAAAACATTACGAAATGCGGCAACGTACATCCGTCCCTTGAGAGAGAGCCGGATATCACGGCGACGCCACCGGCTACAGGTTGGCAAAAGCAAGCCATCACACTACGCCGAGGTGCAATCTCGTCGCAATACAGTGCAATTCAAGTCAATCGAATCACGTGGGAATACAGCATCAGACTAAGTGTGACATAACCTGACGTATATACCAGCATGTGGTTTCTCAAAGGGTACTGACAGATATAAGATTTGCAATTTCAATCATTCAATTCAATGTTCATTGGTAATACTAAATTTTAAATAACAGTTCAAGTTTCTGTACCAGTACTAATGTGGGTTTTGTGCTTAAGTATTTGAAATGTTTCCCCTTTGATTTGCGTTCAACAAAGTTAGTGCATCTGACTGCCAGGGTGGAAGCTGCGCTGCCAGACCGGATCCCAATCGACAGTCGGTTGTAGGAAGCAAGACGTGGAGGGTCATGCAAGGTGAGAAGTCTTACTTACTTATTTCCATGCGGCTATCTCCCGTGAGAGAATAAGTCGACTTCTTGGATGTCTCTGATGGTAGCCGTCCATGCGTTCCGGTCTGTGGCAAGATCCAGTGGTTGTGCCAGTCGTGCACTCCGAAGGCCGACTGGAGGTCTGGGCAATCCATACCTGCCTTAATAGTTCTAACTCATATCTTCATTTGGCCACCAAGGCAACATTTCCACTCTCAGCAGGGTGATGGCAGTGGACTCCTCTTCGTAGGTTCCGTTTCGGGTCAGTGAAGGACATGGCCGAACCACTGTAGGGGACGTCGTTAGAGAAACGATTAGAAGTCGTTCTGTATTCGCAATGCTGACACACAAAGAAGTTCGAGACACGATCAAACCATTTGATTCTGGTCATGTAGCGGGGGCATCAGTAGTCGAAGCTTTAGAGCCTGCTTGCATCGTCTACTCTTAACGGCAAGGTTTCACATGTGTACGTGAGGACTGGGTGGAGAGCAGCTCGGTATATGCGCAGCTTCGTGTGGGGGTTTATTTCACTGTCAGACTATAGTAATTTGCGAACTTGTAGAAACGCTCTCCTTGCGCAGTTTACACGAGGTTTAACTCTGTCCCTCACCTGGCCACTTCGCTGGATAGTAAAACCTGGAAACTCGAAGTGAGGCATCTGTTCCAGAGTTTCACCACTGACGAAAAGTGTTGAGCCTTGAGAATTCATGAAGAATTTCGTTTTTGAAGTATTTATCTCCAGACCAACAGCCGTGGCTTTACATACAAAACGGTCGAGGGCCGGTTGCAGTTTTGTAATCCTCTCTGCGTATACAGAAGGCTCGCTTGGCATTTGCCAACCTGAGTCATCTATGGCGTCGACATGATATCCGTTTACTTATCAATGGACGAGTGTACGCTGCAGCAGTCAGGCCCGTGTTTCTGTATGGTTCGGAGACATGGCCACTGAGGGTGGAGGATATGCGAAGATTGCCGGCATTTGAACACCGATGTCCTCGTAGTACTGCTCGAATCTGATGGGAACACCGTGTGAGCAAAGCTGAGGTTCAGTGGAAAGTCTTAGGTTCAAGGATTAGATGAAACACCTAAGCTCACCAGGCTAAGATGGTTAGGGCATGCGTTACGCATGTCCCCTGACAGGATCCCACGGCGTGCTGTTCGCCCAGGTGGGCACCGTTTGGAAGATGGGTAAGGGTGGTCAGTCCATGACGCTGAAGGAAGGTAGGAAAAGCCTGACCAGTGGAATTGGCAATGTAGGGCGTGTTACACTTCCTGAGTGGGGTCCAAGAGACACTCCCACTCAATGGTTAGATACGTTGGGGGATATGGCTGAATGCCACGATCGGTGGCGCTCTTGCATTCACAAAATTTCTTCATCGACTTACTACCATTATTGTAGTTCTGCTCTTCCTCCTTTCATACTCTTTTCTCCTTCATTATTCCCTTTTGAGGTTGCCGCCAGGAGATAGCAACCAAAACCATCGCACCCAGTGCATGGTTATTGGCTGTCTGAACTGAACTCCTAGAATGACAATTTCGTCGGCGAAATTGAGGTCTGCACCCCAAGAACTGTGGCCAGATTGCATTCCTCGAAAGTTGTTGAGGGCGTGACGCATTATCCAGCCAACAGCGTAATCAAGTAGGATTGGTGAGAGATGGCATCCTTGGCGGACGCCGGAGTCGAACGGGAACTCTGGTGCAGGTGGGGCCCCTATGTTCCCTAGTACTACGACAGCACAAATCTGACATACTTTTCGGGCATTCCGCCGATTCGCAGTACGCTCCAAAATGACCGTCTGCTAATGAAGTCGAATGCTACCCGAAAGTCAATGAAACACGCTGTAGTGGGTTGTTGAAATTTATAGCGATGTTCTAGAATTCAGCGCAACGTGCAGATTTGGTCAACACAGCCTCTTGGTCGATAGAAAGCGCACCGGCTGAATCTTGTTCACACGTCCCGAACAGTAATGAAGCGGTTTAGCAGAATGGTAGCAAAAGGCTTCGTCTCTATTTCGCTGAGGCTGAGCAGTCTCAGTTAGCATAAACGCAATTTTGTTGTTGTGTCAGTTGACGCATTCACTGACAGTAGCCCAGAAGCAAGCGAAGACAATTATTAACAAAACCGCATCACCTCTTGTGTAAAGCAAACCGGGCTGATACCGTGGCTTCAGCAGGGTACAGGGATACCAAAACTGGTCGGCTGTCATCGTATGAGCTGCGCTTGAGAGGCCCTGTCTGGGATGGGTTCCCGTCGTTCTCACAACGGGGAGAAGCTCCTTACCCTGCGCTCTGACCATCGCCTAATCCTTGCCAGTACAAACTTCTGACGCTCCGATGGCCGGCATGCTACCTGGTGTCCTCCTCCCCGTCTCTGCCATTGACCCAAATCGACCGCATTGCAATACGTCACAGATGGTGGGGACAGCGGCATCCAAGACCACCGATCATACTGAACATTCTGCGTTGACATAAATCACGCGCTGGTGTGCACCAAGCCGTTCATGTGCTTCGGTGCTAGGCTATAAGTCAACTCCATGATCGTTGCGTACCAAAGCTGATCATGCGCGGCAGTTGGAAGCGAGTTTGGAGCAGATCGCGATCTACTTTTTATTCCATTGGCGGGCACCACAGGCCGGTCGTAAGCCTGGGCACTTCATATCTCTCTTGATAGTGTTGATCCAAGTTTTGAGCGGGTCACCAAAGTGACAGCGCCGTTCAGCATAGGGTTTAGGACAGAAGTTTTGCATGGTCACTTCCGTCTCGGGTCGCTGTAGAATATGACCCAGCCACCACAGTTCACCAAATTGCAGAAAGTCTGAAAGCTCGTCGATTTCAAAGCATCGCCTCCTAACTCCATCGCTGGATACTTTGTCACGCCAATTTACTTTTAAAATACGTTGCAGGCACCAGTGATCAAACTCCAGTTTTCTAGCATCCTCGGCTCTCAGTGTTCAGATTTCGCAGCTGTGGCTGAGTATAGGGCGCACAGTGCCACGGTAGGTACGCACATTGGACCGAAAGCTGATTTCACTGCGAGTCAAAAAGCCCGTCGTAGCTGGGGAAAATCTTTCCAGGCGTTGTCTATCCACAGCAATACTTCATCCTAATCTTTCTATTACTCATGAAGAAGAACGTGGCAATAGTCTACTTTTTTCGATATTTTAATAACCAGAAGTCCGGATGGAACGTTGCAACGGAGTACTTGTCGTAAAGCAACTTGGAACGCTCGCTATTTACAGTTCCCTAACTTTGTACCAATGGCCTACAGCTGTAGATCAGTTCGAACTATCTTCGACGGAGCACAGAAAATCTGCAAAATGCAGGAGTTCGTAAAGGGGACGTTGCTAGCCAATGGTTACCCCGAAAAGTTCATCGAACATCACCAAAAGCCGAGGAAAACATACGAAGAACCAATAACGGTCGAGAAGAGGGTTCTTGTTATTTTACCATCAAAAGGTGTCCACGTATTTAATCAAAAAGAAAGAAATCTTAATTCAGCCATAAAGGTTCCATACCCAGCGGCGCAATTACGTCTGTTGCAGACCACTAAAAGATTAAGCTTCAAAAATCACAGTCGTGCCTATCTTATTGTCTCACATGTTGCTTATCAGTTTAGTAGCAACTACTACACTGACAGAACAGATCTTTGCTTGGCTCAACGAGTATCGGAGCGCATACCCAAATGGTTGGCAAAATCAATG
Source organism: Fasciola hepatica (assembly GCA_948099385.1). NCBI lineage: Eukaryota > Metazoa > Platyhelminthes > Trematoda > Plagiorchiida > Fasciolidae > Fasciola > Fasciola hepatica. Next base: position 3,940,288 of record CANUEZ040000008.1, on the reverse strand, counting down.
ACGCAACCCAATGTGGCCGCAGGTGTGGATGTCAAATATCCGGCTTCTTCAGCTGCACTGATCACAAGGTTGACCTGACCAAATCCTTCACAGTGAAATTGCGCGATCCCAAATCGAAGCTGTTAGCGTTCAGCGAAGCGATGCTTATCATGATGCACCAACCGGCGTTTTGAGCATAAAAACGGTTGAAACAAAATGTTCCTTTGCTTTAGAACTAACCGAACAGACCTCTCTCTCTCCCCCTACCGAATGCACCGTAATAGCTCCCAATCTAGCCCATTTCACTGTATTATTTTGTTTTAGGTAAGATGGATAAAAGTGACATATTGATTTACAGTTCATCTTCCGCTTGACCGTTCGGAAGCAATGTATAGCCTCGATACATAAATGATGGAACCCATTCGGCCAGTTGCTCATTGATGAACAACGGTTGCGCTGATGTGGACATAACTTTAATTTTCCTGGTGTTTACCCCTAGCCCGATGGACTTTGAGAAGGAATTGTTTCAATCGAGGACTGGTTGAAGCCTGGTTAGTGATTCCGCTAACACAGCAATGTCATCCGCGAACGCCAGGTCTTAGACGTGCATCTCTTAACTCAACTAGATATCAGGATGGTCAATCAGTGCCTTTCTCGTTGTCCAGCCCAGCGCGAAGGTGAGCATTGCGCAAAGGTGACTCATCCTTGCAGCGCCTATTCAACGAGTCGTGAATGAGGTGAAATAACTTGGATCCCTGCTGCAATCTCTAGTTCTCCACTACTCCAATCCAGTACCGCTTACTATCAGCCCTGGGAGAGCGCGAGCCTTCTCGCTGCGGCGTTCGCCACTTCCCGATATCCGGGCTTCGTGTGCTTTGGATGACAGTTGAAGTGTACCTTCATAGATCCGGTCTTAAAACCGTCTTTTGGTTTTTCCCAGTTCATTTAAGGCAGCTTCTCTATCCGTCGATTAGATCATCGTTTACTGTTCTCCCACTGGAGTTCGACCCGGTGGCACGCTATTATTCACTGTGGGTAATCGGGTGGCGATTGCGTGTGACAGCGCTTGGCATTTCTGTGGCATTTCCAGGAGTACAACGTTCATTCGGGTCAGTGGAGAGGTCTTAAGACGCGTGGATAGACGGGTTCCGAAGAGCGCATGAGGAACAACGTGATCCGTATCGTTTGCGTTATCCGTCGCTGCAGCGCGGTGCGCACGCCAGTCTTCCACAGACGAGGCCCAACGAAACCTAGATAGGATATGGTCGATTTGATGCGAATATGGTACCGGGCAGTGTCCCTAGCATCGTTCGGGATTGGCATACTGCTCCGTTACCCAGCCTGGAGTAGGAAGCAGGTTGACGGCACCTCACCCGGCCTTTTTGTTTGAGGATGCACCCTCTTGTCTTTACACATGCTGCCTTCAGGGCAGCAGGGTTGTTTCAGATGAGCGAGTGGCCTGTTACGCAGCTCATTCGCATCTTCTAGAATACTGAGTCGGGTACGTTAGACAGTGTTCCTTTGTAGTCGTCGGATCAGTAGAGCTCGTCCGCCACTCAGGACTACCTGTCTTCGTGTGCGGAACATCGTCTCGCCGAAGATTTTATACTTTGATTACCCTCAACCTGGTTTAACCCGCCTGTCGTGCGATTCGGCGGGGTGTGGTCGCTGATGTATGCTTCGGTTTCGTGAAGCCACAGGTGAGAGGTGCGTGGATGATGGAGACCGAGGAGATGGAGGATGCCCCAAGGGACACGACAGTCGACCAACTCAGAGGCGCTACTTCTCTCAGACATCCTATACTTCGACTCTGTCGAAAGGATTGCATTGCGCGACTGCATGTTGAGAAATGGAGTATCCTAGAAGTATGTCAATCCTCAAAGAGTTGTCCCCTTATCTCTCACGTGGAGTTAAGGCCCACGACCAGCCTTTACCAAACTTTACCGTATCTAGTAAAGTATGACGAAGTTGTCCCACATCCTCATTTCTCTTCAATTTCACCATAGAGGATGTTGTACGTAATGGCTCGTCTTGTCTTCTAGACGGCGAAGTTGTACCTCTCCCAGTGAACTGAGTTTTGATTTAGAATACGCCGAGCATATCGTCTTGCTGAATGGTAATATACAAGTAGTGCGACCGCTTAGCGATTGAAGTGTCTAGATATGGTATGTGCTTTACCCCACCTAAGAGTAAAGTACTGCTACAAAACTGGCAGGAACCTTCGTCTGTCGTCATCTTGTGGTGAGCAGTTAGAAGTAGTCAGATATTTGAGTATCTTGGGTGCTTCATAGCAGCTGGAGATGTTGCTGGGTAGAGGAGCAGAATACGACAAGCAGAGGCCAGAGCGACCTTCGCAAACTTTTGTCCCTTGAGGTGCCACCACGGTATTGAAGGGAGGAGTCTACAATATCACAGTGCGCAGTTTTTGCTCTACGGTTCCGCAGGTGAGGAGATTCGACGACTTCCCGCACTCAACCATCGATGTGCCCGGGGCACTGTTGGCGTTTCGTGAGAACACTGTGCGAGCAACGACGAGGTTTGCCGTCTTGAGTTGGGCACGGGTAGCCACCTCCGGAAAGAACGTCACTTTACACCGCATCAGCAGGCACAGACAAGATTCCCGCATGCTAACCCATCGTGTGGCATTCTATGCACTATTGGCGCTTCTTGGGTATGGCCAAAAGCGCCGTCGGGATCAGATCATGACTTTCCGTAGGGATATGATGAAACTGATTTCAATTGGTGCGTCCCGACTCTCTGGTTGGGGCTCAAGGGATGCGGATTGCTGTTTGTTAGAGACGTTCAGGGAGGGCTAAGAACTGAAATTGGTGGTGTGAATTATGTGCGGTGTTCTTGCGAAATCCTCTGGCACCATAAATATTGAGCAAAACCTCCGACAGGCTGCAAAAATGTATCCGGTGAAACAACCGAAAAAAGCAGTTTGTTTTCACTCAGTATCCCCTTCAAGGTAACCCGTTTCTGCATTTGTAATGCTGGTACCACTCCTGATTCTAGGCTTGGTGTAATAAAGCAATATATAATATCCAAACCATTTGCTGATTCATCCTGCAAAAGACACAACTGAATTATTATATTTCCAGTGTGATGCACCTAGCCAAATTGGTCAAGTTGTTTTATGTGACATATTTGATAGATTCGCCATATTACCCTGATTCGCACATGACCCGGTGTTTGTCTTCATCTATGGGACATCAAAAACACGATCGTATACTTTTTCTCACGCACCAGCAAATGAATCAAAAGGTTACAGTGTGTGATCCGAACCAAACAGTTTGAAGAACCATGGAAGTTCTCTGTTGAAAATTTCGGAGATAAGCATACTGTCAAAATAAATGCACATTTCACGGAGCTCAAGATACCGAACGGGAAGTTGGTTAAGCTATCATTCATACTTACAGTCTCCATTGGAACCAGAACCCGGGACCCAATGTTCGTCGCAACCTTTAGAATACTGAAAAAGGAGAATACATAAGTTAATCAATCATCTCGATTCGAGTTGCTGAAAAACGTACATCTAAGTCATGTTCATGTGAGACTGTACGTATACTCACTGTTTCCGGGGGTTGTTAAGCAAAACAATAGGACGCAAAAACTATTCAATTATTTTGTCCGAACCCACACAAACAAAGATAAATGTAAATCAATTAGAATTCGATTTACGTTTCAATGGCGAAAATTAATAATAAACCTCTAATGGTATCCCAATCGACTCCAGTATGACACTTGTCTGTAATCATCTCATAAATCAATCCGAGCGCATTTCTTGCGAACAGATGGACTGAGAAAAATTCAAATTTGTCTGCTCCCGATCACAAAAGCACAAGACGCATGTTCCAGGCTGCCAGAAGGCTAAATGAAAACAGCGATATGCCGTCAATAGGAATGAAATTGGAAGCTCATTTGAGCGTACATCAATTTGGACAGAAGGCAGTCATATGAAGTTAAAAATTTATCAATTTTTCAAACCTAAGAACTTCATCTACAAGAAGTTTGTCCCGCAACTTGAAGAACCGCAATAAAGAGAAAGCGAAATCCGAAAAATAAGCACCTCAACATCAGCCCCAATGGGTGTAGTTCGTTCCTTATTACCTACATTCTAGACAACGACGATACCCTGGGAGAAACTCAATTCCACCGTTTACCAGAACAAACTGCGAACGCCGCAATACGTCTACGGTCAAGTTAAATAATAACCAAGATGTAACGCCGTGTTTTACTTCGATTGAGACGGTAAGTGGTGGCGAAAGTTGGTCGTGTACAACAATTGAAATTGACAGTTGAAACATACTTCTAAACTACACTATATTTCAACAAACGGTTCCGCAAGGCCATTTTTACACAGCAAAGGATCGTGGGAACACTTAAGAACATGATAATTTTAAGATTTGAAAGGCATAACGCTGCTCGTGATCATTTGACTGGTTCATCCACGAGTTGCGCCGATAAAGGGCTCACTGCTCGATGGTCCGTTATTTACCTGCGTACCACAGTCTACCAAGGATGACAGAAGAAACGAGGCACCACTGGAATAACGCTAATTTCTCATGAGTGAAGCAGCTGTCGCGAAAGGTTCCGTCAGAGAATCACATAACTAAGTATCTTGCAATGAGGTCTGTGAAGCGATCTTTTGAAGACAGAAAAATCGGAGAACAAGCGAGAGTCCATCATCTATAAATAGAACTGGATGAGATGATTGAAGTTTGATATCCAATGACGTTCTACGGTGTGGTCCTTCGCGGATTTTCGCCTCTATTTCATTTTGCCGCAAAATGTATGGATGAATTGGGTGTACCGGAACCTGGTTCAAGAGGCCAATTCAGATGATACCTGAGGTGCTCTGTTCAATGTTCGAGACATCGATGCTGTTGCAGCAACACACTGCTTTCTCCTATCGATGATTCGGATGAGACAGAATAGCTTTTCAGTTGCGAGATGTGATCGAGAACACAATCTTAACCCATGATGAAACAACTGCTGCAGGCAGTCGAGACAAAAAAGGATGACACATACAATGTGATCCAATGAAACGATCGAGGTATTTAACAGTATGGATTTTGAAACAGCAATCAACTTGGACAAACGGGGCGAATCACAGACTGGCCGACAGCACACAAGTGTCTACTCCATATGCAACGTACAAATTGCAATGACCTACTATACAGCTAAAGCCCAATGCCATTGCGACGTTGGCAAAGCTGAGAACCGATGATAGCTCTTCTTCTTTGATCTTTCGAACCCACTGAAACGTCGCAACTGATGACTTGTGTAGAAAACAGATGACTGCAGACGAATAAAACGGATATCTCTGCAACACCAAATTGAAAAGAGCTACCTCTTGGCACAGAACGGAGACGAGGCTGCTTCACATACCGTTAATCCATTGGAATAAACCTTGAGCTGAGAATAAATCAGTGCTACAGCAGCATTTTCAATTTTGAAAGTACAAAGCGCATTCTAAACATTCCTACCTTGTTATTCACGTTTTGGAAAAATAATTTTCACCCCCTCTAAATTTCGGTCGCGGCACCGTGCGAGAATGTGACCACCTATTCACTTATTCATTGAATCAATATGTGAGTATCACTCGAACACATTGTAATATCGTTGCAATAGTCGCTGAATAATCGAAGGTGTTAGGAGATAATGTCAGTACAGTTGGAGGGTGGAAGTCATAACCACACAAGTGTTCACTAAGTACCGGAGGAAAGTCGTCAAGTTTAACCCTGAGGCTTCTAGTGGCATAGTACATAAGATCGTAAGTCAATAAGCAGCAATTGGCAATAACAAAAGTAAAACCGTAACGGTAGAGAGGAGGGAACAACAAACATAAACAGATTGAAATTATCGTAGACCGAATAAACCTAGTGCAAAACTTCACCTAATGCAAACCTATTCCTACTCTCGTCCGAAAAAAGCAATATTTCACTTTGGTATAGTACATTCCGGCCTGCATACAAACCTTCCAACACCGACTAATCTTGGATCGCTGCACTTTTATATGAGAAGGAGTATGGAACAGTTTAATCCCCGAAAACTGTTACCAACTGAAGAAAACAGAACAAAGCACGCGTTGGGTTCACATGCAGGGTTTTTGGGAAGCCAAAAGACAATAGGAAATGAAATCAACAACTACTACCTTGATGAGGAAAGAAAGGCGCAGCAGATAAACAAAAGCATGCGGATACGGCTAGTCCCGGGTGAGAATCAGGAACATATGGTTTTCTGTAAGTGTTGGGGGAAAATTTCAGATAATACAGCAGAATAAGGACACGTGTCAGGGTGCGTGAATGTTTATATGCGTTGGCGTCGAGACGTAGCGATTGAATAGGACAAATAAGCACACGAAACCAAGTGAACATAATTGTCCACTCATTGATCTAATTTAGTGAATAAACAAAGCCTTAGAGAATGGCCACCAGTGATGGTGGGGAAGAACAAGCAAACATACTGCAAGAATCGCATTCCGTGTTTCACATGGAAACATGTTTGTGAGAAAATACGACAAACGCACAAACAACTTTCAACTTTGCTGTTCTCAAGACAGTGCAAGATAACCGTCATATGGGAAGATAAACATTTGCTCAAAAACAGAAAACTCATCTCTGGTTCACGATTGACAAAACGTATTTCTGATATTGTTATTATTATTATTCTTCGACGTTAGTTTTCACATGAGACCAGCGGTTTTGACGCCAAGATGATAGGATGGTATGAAAAACATAGTTTATCATGAATAAAACGTTTACTGTAGTGGATACCATGTGCCATTGCAACTAGGGTGTGTATTCAGGATGATCTATCTGCGAAACGCCCAAAATCCCTTCAACGCGACATTGTAGCTCAGCTGAAAAAGCACATGTGGTGCTAATAAATCGATGGCGTTGGTGCGTGGGTTCGAATCCGTCCAGGTCTGGTGATTTAGCCATTTGGATCCATGTGACACTGGTCTCTGATCAGCCAAACCAAAATTAACATACTGTGTGTTATGGTATCGCAGAATATGTAGAGTGCGTTGATCATAACAGCAACAACAACAACAAAAGCTACAATAATACTGGAACGTAAGACCATTTTATCTTTAATTTTTGGTAAATCCAAATAAAATGAATCATATTATATCAAGACGAAACACTGATGTAATGAAAAATGGAAAGTGCAATTTTTTTCGAGAACTGCAAACAAACAACGGGATACCACAAAAGATGAAGTAGGCGTGACAGTGAAACGCAAAAGTGGTTCTGTCCCTTCAGGTAGACCAGTTGCGATGAGTCTGAAGTCCAGTCACTCACCTAATAAAATCCAGCGGTGTTCAGTGATATTTGAGTTGTCGATCATTACTAAACCCAAGCATGAGGTTCGAACCCTATTGCCGCCAATAACAAAGGCGGTAGACAGCTGATGTGAGTCGGCTTGCCTCAAGGTTCACCTTTCAGAACAAAATGAGGTTCACTAATTTATAAATCAGGTAGGTGGTGGTGACAATCATTGAAAAAACTCCGACGCTGTTATGGGAACCTTGGTCAAAGTGCTATCCAGTCACCCCCTCCCCCAGAAACCGAGATAACCATATGATACGTACCAGAACCGGTGGATTCCACGTAACCGAGAGTGGAGTAAGGTGGCAATTTCGGGCGGTGCTCAAAACTGATCGAGGAGAGGAAAGGTGGGCTGAAGGGGATGTAATTTGTTTTTTTGGAAACCCAGCATCAGAAGCAACGCGGAAATCACCACTGTAATCCAGTTCAGATGCCGACGTAGGAGCGGAATGATGCGCAGTGGTGTGAACCACAGCTTGAGTCGCTTCAGTTTTATTCATACGTGAAAGACGCAACGGACTGATGCGTTCAACCCCGGTACTCTCTGTTCCGTCAACAACTGAGGGGGCGGCGGTATCATCGACATCATGAATTGCTGAGTGAGGGTAAGAAGTATCCGAGATAACTGCATACGGACTGAGACTGTAGGACGTCCGAGATGAACTCTCTCTCCTCTCTGAGTCCCGGGTTGTAATCACGCTGCCGAGTGTTCTGTCGGCAACTGGTAATGCGACGTTCTTGAAAGCAGCATCCCCCTCATGCGTACCGCCTTCGTGATCGGAAATCTCGGATATTGCACGATCAGACTACAGAAAATTATTCGGAACGGGATGACAGAGGATTAAATCCGAAGTGCAACAATAACTAAAATATTGGGTATGAGTTTCATTGAGCAGTAAATTCGAGTATGAAAAAACTATACGATAGAGAAGAGGAGCGATAAGTTGTAATGAAAAGTAGACCACGTGCCCCCCTTTAAGCAATTTGTGTTCAGTAGACAGATGCTGTGCAATCACCTATGTAAGCAATTTGTGAGTTATTTCGGAGAGGTACGGTCAATTAAAAAAAAACAGCTTAGAAAACAGGAAGGATTATCTCCATTTGAACACAGTCACAAGGAAGAACAGGACACAATGCTCTTATCGATGATATGAAACAAGATATAACACAAAACAGAACCTGGCAAACCCATCACTAAAAACGATAGCCCAAACTGCAGATTCAACATCAAACTGAACTCAAGAGAACGTAACCATCCGTATAGAGCCAGATCTTTATTGCGCAGCGTGAGGTTTGTTTACCTCAATGAATAGTTACTATCAACCTGCGATAAGAAGAAACAATGGACGTATCACATGGAAAGAACCGTAGATATGCCATGTTTAGTTAGTACTTTTTCAGATAACTATCTACTCCCAAGAGATACACTGTTATCATTGAAATCCCTGCAACCACGCTAACCATAAACTATCATGGGAATCCAATCCAAGGTGAAAACCACATTCCCCGATAAACATTCCGTTCAAGAGGGCACCAACCACGGATACATAAACAAATCTAAGCTGCAATGCACGGAATATCCGGACCTGAGCGTGTACCATCACGACGAAACTGTGCCCTGACGTGGTGTGACTCTTCGCGTGCCTCCATGACCCAAACAGCTATGCAGGATGGTTTCCTTAAGCCGCATATGCGACTACGCCTGACAGGTCAATAGGCAGAGGTCAGACCAAGTTTAGTCTCTGAACCAATTGATGGCCAATATCTGGTTCTAACCATTATGCTCCGGAAGAGGACACTCAAGTGAATAAACACGGAGAGAAACAGCTTACCAGTCGAAAAATCTCCACTGGATGGATCTGGAAGTGGACTGTCTGCGGTTTCTCTCGACGGTGGGATAAGAAGCCATCGCACTTCATCGGGCAGCTATCGCCCGCCTAAGCTGGTTGGCCCCCGATCCAAAGGATGCTGCCTCTTATACGTTCCGCTTCCTCAAATGGGTGCATGAGGCTGAGGGCTGAACCCGAAACGCAGATCAATAACAAAGCATCAGCGAAGACAAGACGGAATGCTTGCAGAAATCAGGTCTCACATGAAAGACCAGAAGAAGTTCCCTCCCATGTTCTACGGCCATGTCCCTGTGTTGCCCCACAGCCTTGTGCGTTAGACGTTTGAGCCAAAGGCTCCGGTAAGGGTTCCCGAAGAAAAACCCTCCTGTGGTGTGGGCAGCCGCGAAGTATGATATGCCCATCAATCTCCAGCGGTCCATCGGGAAACATTTTTCATCTCTTTGCTCTCCGTTCTTCGCATCCCAATTCTCAATGGCTACGAGACCACAATAAGTGGTGAACGTGAACTTCCAACTCTCGCTAGCACCTTACAGACAGCGGGGGAAAATAATCTACTGTCCGAGCAAAACATTCTCTTCACGGGAGAACGCATTCTGCATGAGTTTGCATACGGCAAGTCCTCAACAAGCGTAGTCTTTTCTCGTTAAGGACCTAACGGTTTAATTCTCCGCAATTCAAACAATGATTTATTTTCCTAAATTCATACGATTTTTATTTTTAGCATTGTTTTTATCAACTTGATAACACACCAGAACTACTGCAGATGTGGAAATATAATGAGCTTGCAATTGGCTAATTGTGTGATTTTGCTACCACCTAAATTTCTTCAGCCGTGTGCGTTCGGTACACAGCTTGACCCGAGTTTTCGTGGATTAGATTTGTCTGAGACTGACCTAATTTGCTCGCATATTCAACTTAACCAGAAAAATTATGCACAGAACCATTATTATAAGTATTGAACTCTTGAAACCTATATTAAGTTTATCAGAAAGTACAAATTAAAAGTTGGTTACCAATATTGATTGGAATCAAAGGGCCAACCGAAAGGTTTTTCATTGCCGATCACTCATTCAAACAATATATATATATATATATATATATATATATATATATATATATATATATATATATATATATATATATATATATATATATATAATACACCGGTTTGAGATCAAGCAAGGTGCTAACACAATAACAATCGCAAAGTAGGAAACGAGGAGTACGATACAGTAAAACAGACAATTAGTGAAAGAGAAAAGAAATGCTCCTTCTTTTATTTTTCACCTCACATATTTTGATGTTTTTGTCATCTTCTTTGTTGGGATGACATTTTTGTGGTTACAAGGCACGAAAGTCCGACAGACAGACAGATCGCACAGCATTCGTATCACTGACTTCTACTGTCAGCCACATCCTTAACCTCTCCAACCAACGACAATCCCCGTCTATTGAGCCCCAACCAGGGAGGCCGGAGGCATTAACCGAAGCCCACACTGATGCAAACTTCATACCGCCACGCCAAGTCATGGTCTGACCGCCGCGTTGCTTCTTCTAGCTCTGTCCAGCACGTGCGAATAGAGAACAGAAAGTTAGATGATGAGCAGGTGTTCGTGAAACAGGACCGAGCAACCAGACACGATGTAAAGCGACCGCTTCATTAGGAAGGCAGCTATCCATGCCCAACACACGACGACGCACCTCATTATTGCTCACTCGATTTTTACGCAAGACGCGAGCAATGTTTCGGAGACATCGGCTGTCGAACACGGAAAGATGCCGAGCACCCTCAACGAAAAGTGGTCAGGTTTTGCAACTATGCAATAAAGCACTATGAACTGCGGCATTATACATCCACCCCTTATAATAGAGACGGATGGCATGGCGACGCCAAAGGTGCCACAGGTTGGCGAAAGCTGCTCTTGCTTTTGAAATTCGTGAACTTATCTCATTTTGAACACCCTCGCCAGCGGTTAGCCAACTCCCGAGATAATTAAAATTGTCAACTGAATGAAGTTGATCACCAAAGACGGTGAGTACAGCTACGGGCTCCCGTCAGTCTTGCAAAAGCATTTTGCCCCTGGGAGGTCCAAAGTGCATACCATATCTAGTTACCTCAATCGAAAAGCGGTCCGAAGCATGTTGTATTGCCTGTGCATTATCACTCAGTAAGGCAGTATCATCGACATATTCCAAATCGAAGACGCTGTTTCCTGGGAGAAGTGCAACTCCACCGGTTAGAAGATCAGGCAAGGCATACCGAAGGACATCTTCTACGGCAAAGTTCGGAAGAAATGGGCACATAAGGCAACCTTTTCGTACTCCACTGGAGACGACAAAAGGAGGAGGAAGTTGGCCGAAGACCGTAACCCGACTTCAGGTGTACGACACAACTCTTTGAGGACTGATATGAACCTCTCTGATACCTAATTTCTCAGCAAACAATTCCACAGTGCTCAGCCTGCTCCTCACGAGTCTGCTCTTGACGCGTTTGATACAACCTGCGAAGTATGACAGACGCTAGTAGCTTCGACGCTATTAGGACAAGGCTTACACCCTTATGGTTAGCGCAATCACTGCGCGAGCCTGTCTTAGAGATGAGGAGAAAAATCGATTCCTCCAGAAGGAGATTACCTAAGAATTCCAAACCTTTGGGAACAGCACTTGAAGTTCGCTAACGAGCTGCACCCCACCATCTTTAAAAAGGGCTGCGGCAAGGTCATCGAAGCCCGGTGCATTGTGACGTTTAAACGCTAGGATCTCTCTGAGGATCTTCGCCTTGAAAGCGGATCTACAGAAACTGACCAATAGACGCATGCCGGAAGAGCTTGACCGGTGGCTTAGGGCCTTTGATTACCACCTCGGAGGTCGGAGGTTCGAATCCGCGCCATCGCCGGTTGCTTTGGTGGAAGTATTTATTCACTGTCGTCCGGCTCGTAACCACACTTGACCTATTAGGACCTTTTGTGGTTCTTCGTTCCAAGTCTCAGGATCTGGTTGCCGTTTATTCCTAATAATGCAGTGGCCCTTAGTGGCAATCGGGTATGCCCATGCATGTAATAAAAAAGGAAGGCTTATCGCAGTCCAACCGTCGTTGCACTATGCCTTTGCAGTGCCCATCTAAGTACATGGAAAGCTTAGTGCAAACTCGTGAGTGGTCAGAAACAACGGGGATGATCCAGTACACACGGTAATCCTGTATTTAACCCCGCCATTTGTGGCTTTTAGCAATGTGGTCGATCTGGGTCCACTGTTAACTCGAAGAGGGTGGACGCCACGTGGCGTGACGGTGACCAGAACTTCTGAAGTTCCTACTGGCAAGGAATATGCAATGGTCTGAATACAGAGCCAGAAACCATTCTCCGTTTTCGGAGCGACAGGAATCTGATCCAAAAGAGCATCCTAACTGCGTCTCATTCGAGGCCATGGAGCTTTTGGTAGAAGTTATCTTTGATTGCATCTGGGCTACAATCGGTGAGAGTATGTGCCAAAACGACAAACAGATTGTGTCTATCGGAGCGGTGACTGATCACTTTACACGAATCCCTGAGTCTCACTGCGCATAAACGACTGTCGGCTGGGATCCAGTCTAGCAGCGCCGCTTCAGCTCTCACTGAGAACAATGCCAACGCCAGCAAGACCAGAAACCGAATCCTGAGCGTCTCCAGAAAGGCGTAAGTGAAACTTCACAGAACAATTACATGGGGGCGTCCATCGAATTATGGAACAAAAGTCTTGAGTGTGAGTCTCTTGAATGCAACATACATCGATGGCAAGGGATTCAAGGGTACGATCTAAACCCGCTCGTTGTCTTGTAAGCATCAGGGTTCGCACGTTGAACGTGGCTAGTATGAATGGGCATTGAGGACGGAGCAAGGCATCAGCTGGTGGTAGCGGGTTCGGTGAGACTCAGAAGCTAGCCGAAGAAGGACGAGAGAACGTAGCCAGGACTTCCACCAGAGGCACTACAGCAGACACGGTCGACCGAAAAAGCCATGAGATGTGAAGAAGGAACAGAAAGTGGGTGGGGAGTGGAATTGGTAGAACAAGTTCAGCACAGTGTAAAAGTGTTTGTTCGTGCGCACAGAAGAGCAGTAATTCACAGTGGTAGGGTCTATCATGGTTGTTTGCGTTGCGTGCTATTAAACTGCTCGGTCGCCCAGTCCAGAGTAGGCATTTTTGTTTGAGGATGCACCCCTAACGTTTGCGCAGTCAAGCGCGTCCTACCATAATGAACCACGGGACGTGTATTGGAAGAGCTATCAGAGAAGCTGGCATCTGAGGGCGGCTCAACTGTGTGGGAGTGCTTCGCCCGGCGTTCAAGACCCCGCTTCTGATTGTGAACTGGCGAACCGTTAACTTCACCCACTGTTTCACTTGCATCTAGTGGCTTCCTAGCGGTGACTCGAGTGAGATCGCGAGAATTTCCCATGGCGGAAGAATGTTCCAACTCTGATGCACGTTACGATCACCCGATTTCTCACTGGGTTCATATCACATTGCACTCTGGGTCAGACTTTTGAGCAAAAAAGGCTCCAGCTGTGGTTTTCAGAGAAAAGCTACTTCTGCTGTGATGACTGTTCGTCGTGCCCGTGCATGCGCTCACTGTGAGGGCATCGGCTGGCACATTGCCAAAAAACAGCCTGGCATGCTTTCTTTTATATTCCGAATGGTCTCAAGTTCTATGCTGTTCTATTCATCGAGGTCAACTCGTGCAAAATGCCGAGGATTTTTCATCCGCATCGGCTTGCCTAGCTAAAAGAATTCAGACATTTTCAACCGGGTTCAAGCCTGAACTGTGAGCGGACCAGCTCATGGTCCCGATGTTCACTAAATTTCTGGCCACTAACAATTCTGGTTTCCGGACCCGCAGTAGTGCGAATAACTTGGGAATCCAACGGGTGACATAGTAGGACGCGCAACGGCGAATTGCCGTCTACCATCAAAACCGGAAGACGGCGGTGGCGTGGTTCAAACTTTCCTACTCAGATCTGTGGTGTCGCTAACTCCTAGGTCATCGTTGGTCCTCGGGGAGAAAACAAACAAATGAAGGCTCAAATCTAGCCATCGGCGGTTACTTTGATGAGTGAGAAGTACCACAGAACATACTGAGGACAAAACAGCATGGCGAACAAGTTCGTTTTCAGTTATTCGTACTATTACCAATAGATAACACAACAAATGACTCAAAATAACAAAGGGGAATGATCGTCCAAATCTGTTTGTGCATGTGCGTGTGTCCATGTGAAACTGAACACAGTGAAGAATGTTCGAGTGGTTGCGCACGTGTTTAGAAATAAGTGGGCCGTGGAGGTCTAATTGCTTGCACAAATTGTTTCTGAGCACACAGGGGAGGGTTGTAGGGTCGAATACTCACGGTTTCGGCTGTGACTAAAACGCAACACTTGCAAGTCTTGATTACTTGCCCTGGACTTTGTAAGTGGTGCGAAAAGCGCTTATCACTTCTACTGCATGGTTTGACTCCACAAGGTGTGAACACAGCACTCGTAACTGTCTCAATTGTTCCTCTGTTCGACCAAGCCGAGTGTTCACGAACTCGTTCGTATAAGCACCTGGTCGTGCGGCCAACGTACCTGGTTCCACAGGAACAGGTGGATGAATACACGCAGAATGATGCTGCAGAATCTTTCAGTCGAAAACATACGATCGGTTTGGACTCGAACATAATTTATAGCAGTGCAGCGTGGCATGTTCCACTGACTGCTCCTGTTAGTCTTCGTTGAATCATTTTAGTTTCAGTGTCTCCTCTGAATGGTAAACGGACATATAGGGGCTTCTTTCCGACTACTGTCTGTTTTGGCCTACCTTTATGTCGCTGTATCGTCTTGTCAATAAACTGTTCAGGATAGTCGTTTTTTCGGAGAACAGTCCGAAGAAAACGAATTTCATCTTTTGTTGTGTCTTCAGTGCAGATTTTCTTTTCCCTATTACCCAAGCAATGTATTAGATTTCTCTCCATTTTGAGCGGTACGGAACCGCGAAAATGAATGTATTACCCGTTCCAAGTTGTTTTCCTATGAACTATTAACTGAACGGCTGCTTTGATGTTAGGCAGTAATCCACTGTCGTCCGGCTCGTTAACATATCTGACCGATTGGGACGTTCTCAACGGCAAATCTTAGGGTCAGACCGCCGGTAAACCCTAAAACAAAGCGCGCTCATGCACAAGCATATGATTAAGAAATCTGACGTTCGCTGGTGCACTACCAAATTTGTTCCCAAAAAAATCAAGCTACAGATGCTCCTCCCTCTTTCGATACCAACACTTGCACCAGGTCAGTTCAAGCATCGATTAACCATGCAGTGGGTGTGGTTAATTTTGTTCTATCTCTAAGCGACCTCAATCGAAAACAATGAAAAAAGCGAGCATAAAAGATAGACTTACAGACAGTAACATGAAGTAGGCAAGTAGGGCCAGTGAATACAAGAACGCGATTGATTGCAACACCGAGTTACATTTAACCGTTGGGTGGGAACTTTTGGGCCTCACCCAAGAGGCTCAACCCACCCTATATGGCCAAGTTCAGCCGTCGGGCATTCCATATCTTTCTTCCATTTGACGGACTGGCTATTTTCACTCATCTTGGTTGGTTTTCTGTTTCGCGTCAGACGCTTCTTCACACCAGCTCATCTTCTTCTGTTACAGAAAGCTCAAATCCGCCTCGCACTTGAATACTGCAGTCACGCGTGGGGTGCAGCTTCGTCTATCTCCCTTTCTCTTCTCGACTGCGTTCAACGTGAGGCCATCCGGCTGATCGAAAACCCTTTTTTAACCTCCAATCTGCAGTCACTTGCCCATTGTCGGGCTTTTGCTTCGTTGTCTCTCTCCTACCGGTACTATTTTCGATTTTGTTCTTCGAAACTTGCTTCGGTAGTTCCTCTTCCCAAAACATGTCGCCGAACATTGCGTACCCAAGCAACTAGTCATCCCTATCAAGTTTTTGTTACTAGATGTCGTACTTCTATCTTCCAATCTTCTTTCTTTCCCCGAACCGTTAAGTTTTGGAACACTCTTCTTCGTTCTGTCCTCCCACCCACTTACAACCTCCTTATCTTAAAAAGCACCATCAATAAATCGGTTCTAACGTGAATGTCCCCCTACAACCCACTTTTACAGTATGTCTAAGGATTATGGGGTTTACCCCTGTAATTCACTTTGTGTAGTAAAACAACTGTTCGAACCTTTGAACCCTTGAAGAGCACTGCGCCCAGAGGAATTTTATATGCGGACTTAAGCAACACGTGCACGAATTTCAGCCCGATGAATATGATTGTTTCATCTAATGATTCGGTTGGTGTACCTATTGCTCTGTTCCTAAACTGCGTGTCACTGATAAGGTGCTTCCATGAAATTCGCATAAAGCTGCAACAGGTGCCCCTATCAACAACAATGCATACGTTCAGCTAGTTCCCAGTTTCAGAACAGACTAAACCCAGATAAGAAAGTACAGACAAGCGACTATATAGCGCAGAGAAACGCATTCATAAAATTAACTCAACACACGGAAGCGGCTATTACCGGGTACGAAACAAAACAAAGCGAATGTGACTCCGATCCATGAGTGCTCACGACGGCTAATTGAATTAACCCACACAAAAAGAAACGACCATACGCACATTATATATGTACAGATGTACATACAAACATCAACATACTCATACAAACATACACGTGCATATATATACAGACACACACATATGCACATATACATATAAAAACATACAAACATACAAACGAACAATCATACAAACGAGCATAGAAACATTCATATATACATACATACAAAAACACAAACATGCAGAATAACATATATACAAACATACGTACAAACATACAAACACACGAACAAAGATACCAGAAATACAAACATACAAACATACATACGTACAGACAAACACACAAACATGAAAACCAACATACACAAACATAAAGACATAAAGAAACACAAATAAACAAACACAACCATACCAACATAGAAACATACAATCATAAACACATATATATATAAACATAAAAAGGTACAAACACACAAGCATACAAACATGCCTATACATAAATATAGAAACATACAAACATGGAAACGTAGGAACATACAAATATACATAAATATATACATACACATATACAAACATACGAACACACAAACATATAGACAAACGTAAACACATACATAGAAAGATAGAAATACACAAATATACAAACATAGAAACATAGAAATATACAATCATACATGCATACATACATACATACACATACATACATAGAAGCATACATACAAACATACAGAAATAAACAGATACATACATACAGACGTAAAAACGTAGAGACATACAAACACACAAGCACACAAATATACAAATATAGAGAAATGCAAATATACAAATATACAACGCAGCACACAAACTTACGAACATACATACAAATACAGAAATGAATATACAAAAATACAACACAAATATACAAACACGAGAACTTAGAGGGATATAAACATAAAAACATACGAAAATACAAACATACGAACACACAAACGTACGAACATCCATGGAAACGTGCAAACATGCTTACAAACATAGAAACATACAAACATACATGAAAACGCATAAAAAATACATAGAAATATACAGACATACAAATATACAAAGACACAAACATTCGAGCAAACAAACAAATATACAAACATACAGGCGTGAAAACATAGAAACGTACAGACAAATATAGACACACACAAACATACAAACGTAATATTCAAACATAACAACATACATACAAAAATACAATCATACAAACAAACGAACAAACAAACAAACGTACAAACACACATACATACAAACATACAAACAGATATACTAACATACATACAAACATGCATACATAAACAAACAGAACGGTACATACAAACATAAATGCAGAGATGGAGACATGAATACAAAAAACAAATGTACAAATATACAGAAAAGAAAACATGGGAGGATACCAACATAAAAACGTAACAACGTACAAGAATACAAACATACAACCGTGCATGAAAACGCAGGAATATACATGGAAAAAACAGACATAAAAACATACGAACGAAAAACATACAAACATACAAACACACATAAAAAGGTAGAAACGTACACACAAACATACAGACGTACAAAGATACACACATACAAACACTCAAACATACGAACATTCAAACACAGACGTACATACATAAAAAAGCATACAAACATAAAAATACACAAATATACAAACATTCGAACATACAAGCATAAAAACACAAAAACATACACACATGAAAAACACAAAAATAACATACAAATATACACACATACAAACAAACATACAAGCATATGTACACACATACATACTAAAATACAAGCGTGCAAACATCGAAAAATACAAACAAACATACAAGCATACAAACATCAAAACATACAAACACAAACATACAAACGTACACACATGCAAATATGCATACATACACGCAAACATACATACACACATATTCACAAACATACAAAAATATATACAAATATATAATCATGTAAACATACAAACATACAAACAAGAATATACAAAAATCCGAACAAACATACGAACATACATACATACACGCATGGAAAATACAAACATACAAAAATACATACAAAGATACAAATATACATACAAACATACAATCATTGGCACAGACTTACATACAACACGCATAAAGAACATAGAAAGATAGAAACATACGTACAAACACTGACACATGCAAACAAACATAGAGACAGAGGTAAAAACACACACACAGAAACACAAAAACATGAAAACATACAAACTAACAAACCTACAAACATAGACACACGCAGTGGTACACACATACATACACAAATAAATAAATAAAAACATACAAACGTACATGGATACATAAAAACAAACATAAAGAACAACCAGACATCCAAACATACAAATATACAACCATACAAACATACATAGAAAGAGAAATACATACGTACATACAAAAACACAGACATACAAAAATAACATACAAGGATACAAATACACATACAAACACACAGGCGTACGAACATACAAATATGCAAATTTACAAATATGGAAACATACAAGCATAGGAAAATACAAGCGTAGAAACATGCATTTATACGGACATACATACACATATACTTAAACACGAACACAGAAAGATAGAAACGTACAAACATGGATACATACTTACATACATACATACATACATGTATAAAAAACCCCTAGCATATATATATATATATATATATATATATATATATATATATATATATATATATATATACAAACGTGCAAACATGAAAACATAGACGCATAGAAATATACAAACATACATACAAACATACAAGCATACAATCATTCATACACACATATATACACACACACAAATGTATAAACACACATACATACACACAAATGAACACAGAAACATGCAAACATATATAAAAACATTAAAAAAACGTAGAAAGATACAAACATACACACAAACGTACAAAACATACGAACTTACAAACATACAGAGAAACATACAAAACATACAAAGATACAAATATGAACATACGAAAATACAAACATGCAGTCATACATATATACAAACAAACAAACATATCAACATACCAAAATACACACCAACATACAAACCTGCAAACATACAAACACACATACATACAAATATACAAACATTCAAACTTGCAACCATAGAAATACACAAACATTTAAACATACAAATATACAAACATACAAACGCAAACATACAAACATAGAAATATGCATACATACATGGTTACACACAAACATACAAATACAGAAACATACAAACATATAAACACACAAACCTACAAACATAGAACGATCCAATCATAGATACATACATACATACAAACACAAAAAAAGACAAACATACATATAAACATATAAACATACAAACACACATACACACAAATATACAAACATACATAGTTACACACAAACATACAAACATACAAACAAACAAACTTACAAACATACAAATATACAGACATTCAAACATACAAACCGTAGGCATTACGAAGAAAAGAACGTGTAACAGCTTAGAAATATCGTCCGATTGATAGTTCGTGAATGTCTGTGTGTGATGTGTGAAGACAACCGCGGATATGGATCATGATCGCAGCAGTGAGTAACATGGTGCTCCGTGAAACATAACTCAGATTCAGAAGCGAAATGGGATGGGTATGCACAACATGCACTTTATCAACTGAAAACCATGGGAATGAATTCATAAAAATGACGTGTATCTAAATTTATAAATCAAGTGAACAAGTGCATTACACCAACAATCTGAAACAGCACACGTCAGTATCATGAAGTCCACGCCCAAAAAGTGCAACAAAAAATGTGAATTTATTTTAGTCACAAAAGAGTTCTCGTCTCGTCAAATAAAACCAGCTGAGGTAAAATGCAAACTAAGAATACGCTGTAGCCGACCGATCGATAAAGAAAAAAACGCCCAGACAGACATTTTTCATTCGCAACAAAATCCGTTGGAGCATTAAGGGCACAAAACTACGGAACTACTGAGTTGAAAACATGCGCGTTTAAATACAAGTGTAAATAACTAGCTGATAGTCAAACAGATAGGGAGATATACATTACTGAAATGAGTGAAATGAAGAGTAAAAGGATAGCATTTTTCATTCTATGAACAGTTCAGCAGACTAAACAACCATTACCATCTCAGCTGACTGATTGAGAGCGATGCAGAAGGGTGACTAACCGGAAGGGCTAGTGAATTAAAAAGAATTAAAATAAACGGCAAACTTAACAAATGTAACTGTAGGATTATAAGATCTGGACACAGATGTACGGCCCACTGCGAGACTCGGTCGTCCTACTTGGATCAGGAGCACTGAGAAGACATTACTGGGATTCATACGCTGCAGAAAAACTTCCCATAAGCCGCCAAGTCTAAAGATCAAGTTATTCTACTCCCGTCTGTCATATTGTAACTTTCAACAATGCCTCGACTGGCACTGCACCACAAGTGAAGTCCAACCTAGAAAATTAAACATGGATGTTCTGTTTATCACATGCAAACATGGTAGGATTTGGTTCATGCTTACATTTACTTTTGCGCAGCTAGCTCCGGCGTGAAAATGAGCCGGCTTCATAGATGTCACGAATGGTACCTGCCCATGAGCGGTATGTGTAGAGGAACCGTTCATGAACAGTCTTTGGAATTAGGTACGAGATGGCGCCCCAGCGTCACTGGGCTTTTTGTTCGAGATACCAACTGTAGCCCGTACAAAATCAGGTGTTACTTCTCTGGCAACAGCATTCCTCACTTTGGACATGCGATGTGGGGTACCACAGATATCCACCAAAAAATTATTATTAGGCAAAATGCATTCATCGCATTCAAGAGCAGGCTCTTTTTCGAAGGAATCGCACGGTCACCAGAGTCGTGCAAGATGTATACGGTACGCAAGTTAATCAGGAGGTTGATGACAGCATGTCAAATATCAACACTAACCGGGGTCAAATAAAAATGTCATCAGTTTGAACTCCGCTTTGGAAATCCTGTCACTAAATGCTGAATACAAAAAAGGGCTTTTATTCTCAGCGCTAAGAGCAGACTTAGTCAGGTTCGCACGATTGCAATAGAAGATCCGGCGTGGAGTGACAGTCACATAATGCATTGAATGAGATCATACAGCCGTCACGGGTTTCACCAGAACATATTAGAAGGTGAGATGCGAAATGTATGACTTAAGTGGCAATACTATATTCGCATGAAGAGACAATGGTGTAAAAGATCTGATCAACACCATGGGGGATAAAATGGAAATCAAATGAAGCTGGAAACGTACGATTGTTGTCACATTGTTCCCCTCTGTGTTTAGAGGCTTCGAAAATCGACCAAAAGCGATACCGCATCAACAGCTCATCTAGAGATTAATGTACCGTTCAACCTGAATGCCAGAGCTTAGGTAGTCTAGATCGCACACTTTTTACTGAGTGAAGCACCGCACCACATCGGATGCTTGTTTGAACCTGTTGCGAACATAGATCTGACAGGTTACCATGAGCCTAACCTTATCTTTATTTGCATTTATCGACCTTGAAGCACCAAGCCTGAATAGTGTTTTGACAAGTTCATCTGTGGACGGCCACTAGTAGTGATCTATTTTTCCGACATTATTTCCAGTGAGTGCCGAGAACACAAAAATAATAACCTTACACACGATAAAACTCAGATCCGGTGTAACACGTGTGGTAAAATCGTTCATAAAGTTTGAGCTGATCAGACAATGAATTTGGATTGAAAAAGAAGCTGGTCTAAGTCGCTCACAACAATGATTAAGATACGCAGAAACGTTTAACCAAACAAATGATGGACTTATAGAACCAATCTGTTGTTATGCACCTGATGATAATTCATGAAGGAACTCAGAACAATACACTTCCAAGTATTTATCGCGGTCATAACCATGCTGAAAAGTCAACGAATGAGAAAACTCGCATGAGGTGTAACACATAAGAGCTCTATCATCACTCAGTTCAGTTTAGACAACAACTAAAAATGCACTGGGTGCTTTGGTTGCTACCACCTGGCGACAACCTCAATCGGAAACGAGAAAGGACGCGAATATTTAGGGAGTAATAAAAGAACTAAAAATACTAATATTGAGTCGATGAAGAAAGTCTGTGGATACAAAAGTGCCACTAATCACGACGCCTAGCTATTTACTCTAACGTATATCACTACGATGTGGGAGAGTCTCTTGGACCCCACTCAGGAAGTCTAACACGCCCTACATGGCCAAGTCCACAGCTCAGACTTTGCATACTTTTCTTCTATGTCATGGCACCGGCCACCCTTACTCATCCTCCAACCGGTACCCACCTCAGCGAACATTGCGCGCCGAGCAATCCTATCAGAGGATATGTGTAACACGTCTCAACCATCTTAGCCTGGTGAATTTTAGTGCTTCATCTAATGATTTAGTTCGTGAGCCCAAGACTCTCAACCGAACCTCAGCATTGCTTACACGGTGTTCCCAACAGATTCGAGCAATGCTAAGAAGACATTAGTGTTCAAATACTGATAATCTTTGTATATCTTTCATCCGCAGTAGCGATGTTCATGAACCATACAGAAACACGGGCCCGACTGCTGTAACGTACACTAAACCCTCGACAGATAAGCGGATATCATGTCGACGCCACAGATGACTCAGGTTGGAAAAGGCTATATGAGCTTTCTGTACATGCAAAGGCATCTCATCCGATATCCGACCTTCGGGTGAAAAGCACCTGCCAAATAACAGAACTTCTCTATTGGGGTCTATAGTTTCCGCAAATACTGAAATGTTCGGTGTTGGACCAACCCAACCCTGCAACAACATCTTGCACTTTGGAGGTGCAAAACGCATACCGAACATTGTTACGCAGTCCGTCAAGCTGTCCAGAAAAGCTTGCAACTTACCTGGATCTTCACTTAGAAGAACAATGTAGACTGCATACTTAAGGTCTAATACTTTTCCGCCCGAGAGAAGTTCAATACCGCTATCCTCACCTGGCCAAAGCACGGTCCCTAGGACCATATTACCTACGAACATAAAATGAAGAGGAGGGAGCAACCCTGACGTACGTCACTTTTCGTGGTGAACTCGGGTGAAAGGGCGTCGTAAGCCCAAACTCCACTTCAGCTGTTCGTGTAAACGGACTTTGTAACGTAGATGAATTTCTCTGGTACACTCTTCAACAAGAGCTACCATCACTTCATTAGGTCTGGTAGACAGCGACAATACCGAAAAAGTAAGCTATGGTGGAACAGTGTACCATAATTTTACCGACTAATATCAATTTAGACAAACTATTGGATAGGAGATGTCTCGATTCAATCCAGGGCGTGATACGAAATTCAAACAAACCACCAGTCGCAGGTAGGTGCAAGGAGTGAGACGTACCTGTGGGCGTCCCGATATTCATTTTAGACAGAGAACAGTGAACCCAGATGATCTTCATTTAAAACCATGGAAGCACCGTAAAACCGTTTCATGCGTCTCATTAGGAATCATCGATAGTGCACATCCACCGAGTCCCCAATAGGGATCGAACTGAGAGGTGAACGACCGTGAGTTGAACACCTAACCACCAGGCTACTCGGGCTAGCTTACTACAATCTGCTTAACATCAACGCTACATGACATGGTGCTCTTCTGTCACTATGCGGTAACAACGCGTCACTCACAATACGATCGATACCTATAACGGATATCTTCCCATATCAAGGGCTCGATGGATGCACACTGCTGATGATTCCAGACAAGACACATGAAACAGCCGTGCAGTGCTTTCAAGGTTTTCGATGGGGAATCGGGTATTGATGCTGCATGGTTAACCGCTTCATATGACAATTAAATCTATTGAAACTGGTCAGATATGCAACAGACCGGCGGTGATCGAGTTGCACAAGACTCAATCAAGTCATCACAAGGTTATCAGACTGTAGCATACGATCAAAACCGACGGACTGACTGCACATTCCAATGGAAAACATCAAAGAAAAACCCGTGAAATTTCGTTTAGAAGCAGTAAACGCAGCGGAGGACATTAAACTCCACTTATTAAGAGACTCATCATATTCTAGACGTTAAATCCCAAAAGAATCAGTAGGAACTGAGGTTTCGCTTTGCATAATGATGACGCAAATAAGGAAATAACTACTGGCAAATGTGGCAATCGAAGGAGAAAATCAATTTATTGAATGGCAACTGGATTTAACGACCAGCACGCGGTCGGACAGAGAAATTAAACATTGAGAATTTTGGTAAGCGTTGCAGCTTTCTCGACGAATACTATGAAGATCAGATTAATTTATTTTCTCTTGAATCTAGTCGTTTGCACACAAACGCTAATGACGAAGGAGGATATCAGCCAGTGGTAGCGGGTTCGATGATACTCGGAAGCTAGCCGAAGGAGAACGAGAGATAACAGCTAGGAGTCTCATCGGTGATACTACAGCAGGCACTATCGATCGAAGAACTCGTTGGGTTTGATAAAAAAGACTGTGTGAGGGGAGTGAAGATGGGGAAGTACGCTCATGTGTACGGTGTGACAGAGCGATTGTACGCAGGCATGAAAAGGTTGTCAATCATTATTTGAGTTGTATCTTCCATGGTTCTTGCGTTGTGGGATGTTGTACTGCTCGGTCGCCCGGTTCAGAGTAGGCCTTTTATTTGACGAGGCACCTCTAGCCTTTCCGCAGCCAAGCGCGTCCAGCAACAAGGCACCGTTGGTCCAGATGAGCTATTGGCTAATTTTATGGTTTACTCGCCTCTTCTGGAAACCTCTGGTAGCTGGTGACTGATTGCTCGGTTCATACGCCCTTCGTATGAAGCCAAACATCCTGGGTGCCCAGTTCACCTCTCTGCCACAGATGCCAGTAAGCATAGTGTTGTATGCCTCATACACCACCCGTGGATAGTTTGAAATCGGGGATTAGCCATCTTACTTAGGCTGTCGGTAGAAAGCATCGGGAATTCGCTGTCGTCCTCTAACTTTAGTGGGAACACCGCCACCGGAAGGCAGTGAGTAGGACTACCTCAGTAGTAGCTTCGTAAGACTCGTGGCCATTTGGGAGCATTCCAAGAGGCGTTCAGGAGCCTCAAACACTCTCTCAAGACTAACAGTGAGAGCTGCTCAGAATTACAAACCTTTGTGAACAACATTTGAGGTTCGTTAACGAGCTGTGTCCCCGTATCTTTAAAAAGGACCAGAAAAATCTATCAGAGCCCGCAGCTTCGTGACGTCCTAAGGCCTGGATTTCCCTGCGGATCTGCAGAAACGAACCGCAGAAAGTGTATCGGAAGAGCTATCAGAGAGGCTGACACCTGGGGGCGGTTCAACTGTGTGCAAGTGCTTCGCCTAGTATTCAAGACCCAGCTTCTGATTGTGAACTGACGAACCTTCAGCTTCTCACGCTGTTTCACTCACACCTAGTGGCTTCCTACCGGTGACTCAAATGAGATCACGAGAATTTCCCATGGCGAATCACTGTTGTTATTCCTCAACGGACTCGTCCGGGAAGAACGTCCACTCACACGTTTGATGCACAGATTATTGTGAAGAGATGTCATGGTGTTTCTAATTGACAGCGATAGTACCTGAAGTAAGCTTTGCAACTTTAAACAACAAAATATTGATGTATGGTCGTGGTGGCAAACAAATTTTGTTGTCTAGATAGTTGTGGTTTATTCGAATGAGGTGCCACGGAAGTCATGTTCAGCTCTCGATGAACTCAATCATCTTAGGTGACAAACTGATATTTGCCTGTCGGATAAAAGTCAAGCAGTAGTCAAGCAAGTAACCACATACAGCGTGGAAACCCGCCCGCTGAGTTGAATATCGACTGATTTCTTCAGAAAGTTACAAGGAAAAATCCGATCAGTAACGCCGAAATTATGCTCAGATTCTCGGGTACTCAAGGCAGGCTACTAGGGCGAAAAATAACTCCGAATGTGACACGTAGTATCACTATCGCATAAACCTGGGAGGTAGTACAGCCCCTAGCTTGACTGGGAGAGCATACCGAATGCTACCGAGTTACCAGATAGCGAAAAAGAGAGTAGCCGCGTCAGTGATTAGCCGCGAATGAGCGAGTAATAGCTCACACCGGTCTCGGATGACCAGCGGCGATTTTAGACGGCGTAGCGGGGTTTTTGTTTCGCAGCGCGCTTCGTACATGAAAGTCACAGAATCCCATACGCCGTAACGCTACGTGCGCGAATGTGGTCCGTCACCAAATGAGACCATTGCTTCTTGCTTCCTACCCAGCTATCCTCAGAAGGACTAGATCCACTAGGACGTGTTAGATATCCACAATCGGCAGGTCTCTATCCCGAGGAGTACGAACGGCTTGATCGGTCACCGGCTCCTAATGCAAAAACTTTATGTTGTTCGACAGGCAGCACTTGGTTGTACACGGGTGTCACGAATGTCACCTCGAACAAAAGGCCGAGTGACGTTAGGGACGTCACTTCGTACTGTATATCCGAGACTCTTCGTGAGTAGGAATTTTACGAGCACCGCTCTTCTTACGGCGTCCCTGGAAAGTCACGCGCCTCGTGTTCTTCCCACGGAAGGAGTGACAAACATGCTAGCTGAGAGTGTCAGCATGCGAAATCTGGAATGTGAGAACACTCCTGGACATCGGAAGTTAAGCCATCACCGCACAAACGCTACGTGACTATCGAACCCAGGTGACATGTCTTTCCGGAGTTCAACTGCAGAATTCTAGCACCAGATGTATAAAGGTTCTCGGGGCGGACTTCTTTTATCACCTTTAGAACAGTGGACCTACGGACATCTCCGGTCTTCCCAGTTATCAGCAACAAGGCCCCACTTACATGGACCCCGAGATCCCGGATCGTTTTGGCTCGTTTTTGCACCTCATCTATGAACATACTGGTTGTGGCGCTTTATGCCCGGACGGTAATAATTGAAGAGGCAATAAAAGAACGGCTTTACGACAGACTGAAAGAGGTGGTCCCAAAACATGACATCCTCCTCGTTGTGGGGAACTGGAACGCCCGAAGTGGGAAAATATGGTAAAGGACAGCAACGCAGCAATGGCGAACGTCCCGTCAGCTTTGTAGACTGCAGCAGGCTAAACATCACCAGCACCCGCTTTCAACATCCCAGGAGGCATCTGTTAGCGTCACACGGCACACGAGATTGAATATATCCTCGTGTCATCATGATGGGCATGTTTGACAGAGGACTGCCGGTCCCACCGAGGTGCAGAGACAGATAAAAAGAATGTCATCTGCTACACCTTCGTCCACGCGCGCTTCAAGATCCACTTAATCAACCACTGTATTGGGAATGGCGTAGAATCCTGGGCAAATGCCACGAAATTAGATATCAACAGGTCGTTTCAACCAACGCTACAGAGTACATACAGGCGATATACGTAAACAGCGAACAAATCGAGCACGTCTCGAAATTCAAATATCTGGGCTACATGATTCTCTCAAACGGTCAAGCTGAAAGTGAGATCGAATTGCGCACTGAAAACATCATAACTGCATTCCTCCAGCTCTGTAATGCACTCTGAGCGCACAACGGACCAAAGTTCACGCATCCCGGGTCGCTATCCAACCAATATTGATCTAAGGCTGCTGAACGCAACCACCCTGCGACGAGGACATCAGGAAGCTGAAAGCGCTCGGTCGTTGGTTTCTACAGAGTCAACAAAACTCCAAGTATTCCAGGATGGTGAGCAAATTAACACGGAATGGTGTGAATCGGTGATTGTGTCGATTCACAAGAAACGTAACAGATCCTCTTGTGAAAAACAGAGAAATTAGCTTGGTAGGTACCATGTCCCAAATGCCCACCAGGCTTATTTTCCACCGAGTATCCCACGCCCGCGAAATGTGTACGCGTGAGAATCAAGCAGGTTTCAGACCCGGTCAGGGTTGTATCGACCACATCTTTACTCTTCGGCAAACCTTAGAGCACAGACACATGTTCCGTAGACACACAATTCCTGTCTTTCTTGATCTGAAAGTGGCGTTCGACTCAGTCGACCGCACAGTTCAATGGCGCTGCCGCTCACAGAAGGGTGTGCCAGAGAAGTTTATATCTCTTTTCCAATGCTTTTAAGCAAACAGCCGAAGTCGAGTTCCTACTTACGGTGGTCTTCCACCCGAGTTCACCGCGGAGAGTGGTGTTCGCCCTTCCAACTCAATTCTGCAACTGAACTGATTCTTGAGGTAGCCCTTTCCTCTTGTCAGAATAGCGGCGTTGATCTCTTCTCAGACAGTAAATTGTCTGACTTGGAATAAGCGGAAGACACTGTTCTTGAGTGGAGATCCAGGTGAGCTGCAAGCTATCTTAGATAGCCTGAACCACAATAAAGCAACGTTTGGAATGCGCATTCCACCCTCAAAGGGGAAGCTATAGCAGAAGTGAGTAGTTACATCTCAACGGATGGACAGTTATCAGATGAAATGTCATCGCGTATACAGAAGGCGCGTTCGGCATTTGTCAACCTCTGTCTTCTGTGGCGTCCGCTTGGCATCGGATTGTCTGGTAAGGGTAGAGTGTACAATGCGGTGGTTAGGTCCGTTATTCTATACGGTTCAGAAACATGGCCATTAGGAGAAGATAGGCGAAAACTGTCGGCGTTCGAGCACTGGTGTCTCCGTAGCATTGCCCTAGTATGATGGGAATACCGTATCGGGAATGCTGAGGTCGGCGTACGGTGTTGGGAACCAGAGGTCAGTCTCTGGACATGTGTTACGCATGCCCACCAACTGGTCATGAAGAGTCTTGGGAATTTAGTGCGAAGTGGCATCCCCAGCGCCACTCGGCTTTTTGTTCGAGGTAGCAACTCAAGCCCGTGCACAAATAAGTGCTACCTGTCGGGTAACAGGAAGTTTTTGTGTTGGGAGCCGGTGACCGAACGAGCGGTTCATAAGCCTTTTGGATGGTGGTCTACCAATCCGAGATGCCCAACGCGTCCTAATGATTTTGGTGCATGGCTGCCGGTGG
This sequence comes from Fasciola hepatica, assembly GCA_948099385.1. NCBI lineage: Eukaryota > Metazoa > Platyhelminthes > Trematoda > Plagiorchiida > Fasciolidae > Fasciola > Fasciola hepatica. The sequence continues at coordinate 3,910,541 of CANUEZ040000008.1, read as the reverse complement.
CTCTCTAGGAGCTCGTTCGCCATTCGGTAGAAGTAACCTAGACCCAGGGACCCATGCAACCCTGTTGATTGGACAGATTTCTTTGGTAGCCGTTGGATCTAACAGATCTCTTCCGCCTATGCAGGAGTATCCATCTTCGCATGCTGGGTGCCGTCTCACCAAGGTTTATAGGCCAAGCTTATCCTCAGCTTGGTTTGACCAGCCTGTTAAGCGGTTTGCCGGATTGTACCCGCTGATGCGTGCCTCAGCTTCGTGAGGCCGCAGGTGAGACTTGAGCAGACGATGGAGACCAATGAGATGGAAGATGTCCCAAAGAGCACGACAGTTTACCAACCTAGAGGTGCTACTCTTTCCAAATTCCTCATACTCTAGGATTACAGTTACTGTCGAAATTCGGATGAAAGTTCAGACGTTGGAAGAAACATGCCCTTGACATAAAACGTTGCAAATGAATACAAAAATACTACATCTGTTTGAAGAAGATGCAACATCTCATTTCGCCAACCTGTATCAAACATCATCATAATCAAACTGGGGCCTTGATAGGGTACGTTTCGCAACTGAACCTTGAAATTTCCGCTGTTTCGCCACTGTAAATGCTCTCAACTATTAGTGTATATTTTTACGGTAGTATGATTATCATTTCCATAGAAGACTTACCCTAAAGCATTACCTGGCATACAAGTGGACTTCTTAGAAGAACTTTCGGTCTGACAGAATCGAAAATATGCATTGCTCCAGCCGGTTAAATTCATTTTTATTCATAGTGTTTTAGATAATACTCCCAAAACTTGAATGGTCGTGATTCGTTCCAGCCCATATCGACCGATATAAAGAGCTTCACAAATTGGAGTCCCCTGAAACGAGTTTCTTCATTCGAATTTCTTACTATAAATTACGTTGTGTCTGGTTACAATCACGTGTGTTACATGGACATCAAATAAATATCCCCTTCATGCATGGACATACATGTTCTTGCTATGGATCTTCACTCATGATTCAGTACGGACAGTACTGACTGACCGATCCTGTCGTTTATCGATGAACCTTACTTGTTCGCACGTGATGGCGCATGTAATGCAGAATCTTTTACCTGCTTGCTCGTTCACTCACTGGTTTGCTTAAGTGCTTGCTTGTAGCTTACTCGCCGGCTGCGGTCGGGTTGCGTTCACATTCTTATAAAATAAACGGAGTAAATCATTTACGTGTCCTGCTGCCAGTGATTATGAACACAGAAAATAATCTTTCTTTGAGCTCTCGAGTCTCACTATAGAGCTCGTCAAGTGAATCGGGAACCGAAACAAAACACGATGAAATTTCAATATTTTTGCAGTTGCAACAAGTGACCACCTTTGTTGAAAGTATGATGCAGGCTTTTGACGGGCCAAAAGTTTAAGCAGCTGCTTTTACCCCACCATTCTCTATAATGGCATGTGAGCATTAACACAGAACTACTCCCTTTGAATATATTTAATGCTCTTTGAACATTCGTTCGTCATCGAAGTCCAGACAACACAGCTAAACAAGTCAACTGTGTTTGTTGTTTGCATAGGGTGTCTTGTTGTAATCTCATTTATACATGAATGATGCGAAAAAATGCTAATTCTTTTATGGGAGGGTTCTGAAAAAATGTTTCGCGAAAAAATTATAAAATGCATTATCGTGAATTTATCACTCTTCTACTTGTTATCGAGGTGTGAAGCTCCTCTGCTGACTGTGCATTGCTCCATCATCGCGAAAAAAACTGGAGGTTTAGGGACCTTGCTCGTATGACTCTGATTTCAGGGTCGTGTGTGCCATATACGCCAACGGCTTTCTTTTTCTTAGCCTAACAGCAACTGCAAAATTGGTAAAACACCACCAGATAATATAGCTTCTTCTAAATGTTTCTGTATTGCCCTTACTTCTCTCTGTTAGGCAGAAATACAATCGACACGAATCCAAAGAAATGAATTACCCCTTGCAGGATCAGTATTCATGCTGTCGAGACGTAAACCGCATGCTTTGAATTCTACTTTCATGAGTTTACATGTTTATATGTAATCGTTCATGAACTTTCATTTGTCAAGCAGCAGCCAAATTATTCATGTTCACCTGAGTCACACTATATCAGCTTTGCATAGAATATTACGTAACTGAAGTAAACAATATTCAGTCATCAAGAATTTTATACTTTCAACTACTGTTTGTATTATAGGAAATAATTACTAAAGTGATGCTCATCACGACGAAAATTTCAAAAGAATCTGTATTTTGCTATTCCGCAAAAACTGCAGAGCATCTGTGTGCTAATTTCTTCTGTATTATGATTTTATTGATTGGAATTTTAGTTTGAGAAACCTTAACTCGATGTGCGGGCAACCGGTTGGTACCATTCACCATCGGGTGACGGAATGATACCATATCGTGTAGACTATACTCTCAAAAAACCGTTGCGAGTGAACCAGTATAGCCTGGCAGTTAGGTATTTGAATACACTGTCGTTCACTCTAGGTCTGAGTTCGAGTGGGGTCTCAATGGATGTGCATGGCTGATAACTCCTAACGAGAATAAAACCGTTGTACGGAGTTTTCGTGGCTTTCAATGGGTATCCGATGAATCATAGTACGCAAATAACTTAGTGCACAGAAGAACTTGATGAATATGACTGTTCTCTAATTATTAGCTTTCTCTACGGTTAGACGTCTTGGTCTTATTTCAGTTTGGCTAATTTCATCATTTGTGTGGTAATTCCATACTGTCTACAAATAAATACATCTATAAACAGGGAATGCCTCGTTCAGTCGCTGTAAGTTTGAGCTGAGAATAGTTCCAAATTCCGAATACTGCCTGAATTCTTTAAAATACCCAATTCGTCAGTATGACGGGAATCATCATAGATCAAACAGAAAAGCGACCATTTTTCCCCGATTACTGACGTGTACTGAACTTCGTGGAGTATCTGGAATCTTCATCGACCCTAAGACTATCGATGCAGTTCAGCACGACAAATATCAAATGATAATTGAAGACAGTGTATTCCACGGCCATTCTTTTTGGTCTTTCTCGCATAAGGCTCCTCACTTCATTTACGTAGTAGGCAGATTCGTTTGGGGTCATCTGACCATATCATTCACCAACATATTTCTCAGTCCACGTCGCCGACCGACAATGATGGTTTTCTTAGACTCGAATGCCGCCTTCAATTTAGTGCTATTCAAGGTTGTTCACCGGAAAGGTATACCTCACAAGTTCGTGAATCTACTGAGGTCATTGTACTCTCGTACTTCTCGCCACGTAAGGGTTTACGGTTAACTATCCAGTCGGTTCGAAACGACCAGTGGTGTTCGACAAGGATGTCCCATGTCTTTATTCCTGGTCAACTTCCTTATCGACGAGATAACGGATAATGCCTTGCGAAATCTTCAGGATGGATGCGTCGAAACAGCAAACAATGGAAAGTTGTGTGACCTAGATTACGCAGACGACCTTGTCTGCTTGTTTGAACGCACGAAACATGCGCAACGTGCACTAGATAGACTTGCGAGATCTGAAGCTCCATTCGGCATGCGCTTTGCCCTTTCAAAGTGTAAGGTGGTGTTACAAGACTGGACATGAAAGATTCCGAGTTTGATGCTCGATGGGGAGGTGCTGGCAACTGTCGACCGGTTCACCTGCCTCGGAAGCAGCGTGATGACGGATGGAAAAACAGCAGTAGAGGTGAGCACGCGTATATCAAAGGCTCTAAAATTGGATGGAGTGAACGAGTGAGCAATGCTGAGGTCAGAAAGCGAGTATTGGGTACAAATTCGGATACAGCTTAGTAGACTTCGTTGACTGGGGCATGCGTTACGCAAGGCAAATACACATCCACTATACCGTGTCCTATTCTGCGTTCCTCCTCGGGAGTGGAAGAAATCACGTGGAGGTCAACAGATGATGTGACAGCGAGGAATGAAAAAATGTACAGCAGACTTAGGAAAAGTAGGTGCTTCACGTCTTCGTGGTTGGGGTCCAAAAGATCCGTCTACCGGTTGGTTGGATCCACTGAAGGATATGGCAGCGAACCGTGAACAGTGACGATCATGTTGTCACTTTCTGTCGAATCAGAATGACTGATCGATGTTTGTTTGTACAGTGAGACTGTGTATTCCGTGTGTTGGCTACTAGGGTATTCTTTCCTTTTCACACCCGTGTAGGTCCACTCCCCCTCCATCCTGTATATTCATACTTTCTAATTCAACGTGCAACATGGTGGGAGAGGCAGTAATTAGTGGGGCTCGCCCTGTTGTTTAACGTTGTACGATGAGGATGATGATGACCGTAACCTTATTTGGTTCAAACATGTTTGTGTTACTTTTGAGAAAACCAGACGCTTGTCTTTATATTTTACGCCCCAAATCGCACTTCGCGCCCACCCATCAAACACTGTCTTTCCATGTGTCCTACCTCACGAGCTATATGCTTCAACTGTCATATTTCATGGTCTATTCTTGAAAGATTTCAAGTTCATTGCTAGATCTCTTAAGACTTTATCATCTGCCAGTGGATTACCCCGGCGGCACTTTGTCATATCCCAACATAGCAAAGCATGTCAAAAGCTGTCTACAAAGATTTTCACTGATTCTGTTCATCCTGTTCAGAAAAGAACACGTGAAATGTATATCCACCTCCTCCACGAATTTTTAACACAAACATTTTTATGCACGCACTAGGGCGTACATCAGCTCCACTATTTCCTACCTGGCAAGGTTTTGTACAATCCGACTTCTGTACCATCAGAACTAACATAACACATGAGATTACACAGACGTATACTACTCATCACTCCAATGTTTCATTTTATTTCGCATTGAGTAATTTCTTTCTTTGAGGACGTGTACCTGACTGTGTGAAGGCTGGATATTTATCCCTCGGGTTGCATAAAGCAACTACTTGGCTTGACCTGACTTGCATACAACAGAGGGAGTCTGATTTGCACGCCCAGCGTCTTCGTCGATGGCAACCTGAGAAGCACGCGCAATAGTATCAACATTGTTGCGTGCAAAAGAGTGAGTGAAAATGAGTGGTGTGGTAACAGCTAGTTGGTTTTGTCTGACCATCATCCGTAAGTAAGATCGGTCGCATGAGCAAGCGATCATGTATGTGGAGAGCATTTCATGTAAGCATGCGAGCTGAATACTACCCTGCTGCTCAGGCCGAAGGTGAGGTGTGACTTGGGGGCCTTACACTGAGCCTTTTAGCAGAACTTCTAACCTACAAGGTAGTAGGATGATATGAAGGTTTTGTAGCCCTCCAGGAGTCGTTGATTGATTACTCAGATCATACACCAATCGGATGAGGCCAAATATCCTGGGTGCCCAGATCACCCCTCCACCCCAGATTCCGGTGAACGTACCGCTGTACGCTTCATACGCCACCCGTAGTTGTTTTGGAATCAGGGTTTAGCCATGTCTCTAGACTGACTCAGTCACTCAGACAACCCGGTAGAGAGCTCCGGACATTCGCTTTCGTCCTCTCACTTTAGTGGGAACGCTTCCACCATAAGAATGCAGTCAGAAGGACTTCCTCAACAGAGGCTGCAGCAGATGCACGGTCATTTGGGAACATTTCGAGAGCGTTCAGGACAGGTGGCCATCTTGGAGCCTGAGACGCGCACCCTCAACTATACTACCACACGAAGTAACGGCAAAAAAAAACAATTCTGTACGATGATTGTCCCCGACGGGCAACTTGTCAGTAACACAATCAGCATTTCCACCGATACCGGAAGTTTCTCTTATACACCGCAGACGAACCCACGCTCCATGAATGATGAAACGAAGCACGATGCCAGTGGTGCACCAACATTACTTTGTCTGTTCCACTTCCCGTCACGGCTTTAGATGGGTTCACGCGACAACAGAGAACTAATCCATAAAACTTCTGTAATAGAGAAGTTCGAGTCAGCTATTTCACTGTGCTACATAATAACGGATTGTTTTTCCTCTTTCATTCTGCTTTCTTGTTTTATTTACGTTACAGATTTTTTTTATAGCCCACGTACACTTTTTGCTAGTTGAATGAATCTTTATATTCTGAGTTGGAACTACGAAGTCCTCCGCACTCGTTACGGACGAAATCACCTAGACACTACAGTTCACTTACACCTGGTTTCCGTGGTTCGTTGTTCCTAATTAGACGAACTATAGTGCGGTCGTTGCCAATCACTACAGTCTTTTCTATCCCGTCAAATCTGACAACCCGCCACTGCTGGCGGTTGCTTCTCAGGCATCGAATCAACTGGGGCCCAGAAGGTTGTATATGCATTATCTGACATCCAGATGGGTCAATAGGCACACACTAACCGTGCATGCGTGTATCAGTTCCGGAAATGACATGTTCTGTACGGCTATGTTGCTGTAATTTTATTCCCTTCCGGTTTTCATACATGCATTGCATGATATCCGTTTAATCATATCACAAATGTCTACCGTGTTATGTCATGCTCTCATCATTACATGCGCATCCCGCTTTCCTAACGGCTTGACTCTTTTCTTTCAGCGTACACATCAGAACTGTTAAGGTGAATAACGATTTAACCTTGGGACTTTCGTCTTTTCATTCAAGCAATTGAACTTGGCTGCCATCTCTCAGCACGGTTAAATACGATTTAATCACCTTAGCAACGGGTCGACTCTATCAACCGGAGTGTTTCGACGCCGATCTTAGCGGTCCTTCGTCAGCCAAAATTTTAAAATCGCTGGTTCCGCACATTCAAATTCCTCCTCATTAGAGGCACTTCTTCAGAAGACGACAAACTAGAAATTCCCGTTGTTTGCGCTGGTCCCAACCCTTTCGAGCACATTGCCGGGTGAAAAACGTTCTAAATTGCTCTGGATACCCTTAAAAAGCTCTACGTGACGCCAGAAGATGAGATATTAGCTCGACACATGCTGTGTCTACATACAAACAAGAAGTGAGGCAGAGTTTTGATCACTTTCTCCAAAAGTTGAATTCGCTCGCAGACTGCAATTTCGGGCCCGTTACAGTCGAGCAGAGTTAGTGATTCTATACAAGATTATCTTTCATCATCGACTTCACATTTGTTATATGATAATTGTACAATATTTCATGAAGGGAATCGCGGCAAATTACACACTGCCATTTGGGCAATGACCAGTAGCAGCTGGGGGGTGTATGTGGCATTTGAGAGGAGTAGCGTCTCTGAGTTGGTAAACTGTTGTGCCCTTTGGGGTATCTTCCATCTCATTGGTCTCCATCACCCGCCCAACTCTCACCTGTGACTCCACGAAGCTAGGGCGTGCGTTAGCGGCCACACCCCGGCAAACCGCTCAACAGGCGGGCTAAACCAGGTTGAGGGTAACCGAGGCCTAAAAATCTCGGTGAGACGGCACCCAGTATGCGAAGATCGATACTCCTGCATAGGCGGAAGAGATCTGTTAGATCCAACGGCTACCAAAAAAATCCGTCCAATCAACAGGGTTGCATGGGTCCCTGGGTCTAGGTTACTTCTACCGAATGGCGAACGAGCTCCTAGAAAGCCACCGGCAGCCATGCACCAAAATCATTAGGACGCGTTGGGCATCCAGGATTGGTAGACCACCATCCAAAAGGCTTATGAACCGCTCGTTCGGTCACAGGCTCCCAACACAAAAACTTCCTGTTACCCGACAAGTAGCACTTATTTGTGCACGGGCTTGAGTTGCTACCTCGAACAAAAAGCCGAGTGGCGCTGGGGATGCCACTTCGCACTAAATTCCCAAGACTCTTCATGACAAATTCCATCACACATCACTCATGCTACGGCGTCCCCGATAAGCGACGCGCCTCGTGTTCTCCTCGCAACCGGAGTGACAAGTATGCTAGCTAGGGGCTTCAAGACGTGAAATCACATCCAAATCGCCTGCTGGAATGTGAGAACACTCCTGGACATCAGAAGCCAAGCCATCACCGCACGAACGCTACATGACTGCCGCATCGAAATCGCATGTCTCTCCGAAGTTCGGCTGCCAAAATTCTGGCAACCGGTGTATAAAGGTTCCCGGAGTAGACGACAGTTACCACCTTTATCATAGTGGACCCACGGACAGCTCTGGTCTCAACGGCGTCGCAATAGCTGTCAGCAACAAGGCCAACAAAACACTGCTTACATGGAACCCCATATCCCCTCGGATCGCCTTAGCTTGTTTTCACGCCTCACCCTTGAACGTATCGGTTGTTGCGGTCTATGCCCCGACAGTTGCAGCCGAAGAAGCGCCAAAAAATGAGTTTTACGACAGACTACAAGAGGTAATAAACAGCGTCCCGAAGTGCGACATTCTCCTGGTTGAGGGGCAATGGAACGCCCCACCCAAGCAACTAGACACATTCTGAGGAAACATGGTCTCCGACAGCAGTGCAGCAATGGTGAACGCCTCGTCAACTTTGCGGACTTTAACAGCCTAACCGTCACTAATACCCGCTTTCACCACTCAAAGAAGCACTTGCTAACGTCGTACTCCAACGACGGCCACACAGCGCATCAGATCGACTACATTCTCATACGATCACGCTGGTCATCTTCGACTGAAGACTTTCGGTCCTACCGAGGGGTGGAGACGGGCAACAAGAATGGTACCGACCACACCCTCGTCCGTGCACGCTTCAAGGTTCACCTAGCCAATCGCCGCAAAAACTGTGCCCCGAAGCGGATTAACACAGCAGCGTTAGGACCACCGAGAAGGCGCCAAGCGGTCTCAGACAATATTGCCTCCCACGTTCATAGATGGAGAAGTACAGGTGGAAAACCAGTGGACTTCACCTAAGGCATCGATCCAGCAATCCGCCTTAGATGAACTGGGATTTACGCGACGACGACAGAAAAACTGGATCTCAGAGGCGACTCTCCAATTAACCGAAAAGGCCAGAGATGCCCACCTAAATGGTCACCCAGACTTCCGTGATATCCGACGAAAGGCCACCCGCTCGGCCAGAAGCGACCGCAACAACTATTGGACCGAAATCACGGAAACCATGGAGACTGCAGTCAACTGCGGGGACTTCTCAAAGTTCTTCCGACTAATCCGCACTGCGTCCGGTGAGCGACAGTCGAAAGAGCCTCTCCTTTGCGATGCTGACGGGCTGCTCATTCCTGAACAGGCCGAAAAGATGCAGAGATGGATCGAACACTTCGATTGTCTTTTGAACACAAATGGAATCAGAACTGGATCACTGTGCGCAGGTCTCGCCTCTGATCGTCGATTATGAGTGGGTACAAATCGCGGCATCCATGAGGACGACTCGTCCTCTTGCAGGAGCTAGTCGCATAAATGTGAAGGTAAAACAAAGGCATCCACGTTGTGCAACGCTTGTTGAGGTGAGTGGTCGCTGAAACACAGGCAAAGGTGGCCAGCCCATTATATGGAAGTTTGGCTTAGTTCATCCAACCATTAAACCTCCGCTTCTGTGCTTTGATTTCGGTAGCTACACCGCGTTACCACTAAATCAGAAGTGAAATAAATCGGAGCATAAAGACTAAAAACTAAAGGAAGAGCAGTTGTGAGCGGAAATAATGTAGGCCAAGAGTTCGAATGCTCAGCCTATACGCTCTAAGTGATCCCGAAGTGGGCCTGGCCACGAGTAGTAGATAACGTACTAACTGACACGCGAACAGTGAATCCAGATTTAAAGTGTTCAGTCGATGTTTGGTTACTTGAGTGGGCAGACTGTGGACGACTGCTTGCAGAGGATACCATAAATATGCACAAGTCACGAGTCACGCAACATATTCAATGCTGGTGAAAATGTTTTTTTGTTTCAAAGCATAACAAAGAGAAGCCTTGTTTAAATGGCTGTTTTGGTATGAGCAAAATACCGGTTGACAGCAGTGTTATGCTGCAGTATATCCGATGAAAAAGTAAAACCTTTAGTCATCCGAAAAAGCACCGATTCGAGAAGATGCACCCGATTAAAGGGACGACATACCTTTGCAAAGCCCAATGAATCCACTTCACTTGCAACAACACGAACTAAAGAGTCCTGGGGTGCTATTCAAACTCAGTGTGAATTAGCTAGAGTAGATGTCGTTACTTTGACTGCATAAAAAAGTTAAGTTAGAAAAGATAAGAATGCCAGATATCAAATAAAGTTTTTGTCCAAGTTTACTGTATAGTATGATTGAAAGAGACAAAATGTGAATTTTTAGAAAAAACCGTCAAAAATGATACTACCTATGTGACTACTTCCTTCTGACCATTTTATCTTCTGGATGCAATACCTACCAAAAAGAAGCAACTTTATCCGCCCCAATTAGTGTTTCTCGTTGCGTGATGGGGCGGTGGACTACTGCAGTTCTCCACTTATCTTTATCACGCTCGTGATTACCTTGGTTTCACAACGAAGTTGCTGCCGAAAGACGACAAACAACATCGCTCCATCCGGTGCATGGTTATGGTTGTTCATACTGATCTGAACTGAACTGCACTGAAATCATAGCACACAGTACAACTGAGCCCCTCCAATGTGTACTACGCGTTTCAGCATGAGGCTTTTGTGCGTAATTAGTCCCTTGTTTTCCTACTGTTTCAAAACGAGGAAATTATGACTGCACCAGTGGCCACCACTTAACTCAAGGCGCGAGCTCTAAGTCAATGTTACCCGAATTCGTGAAGTTCTTCAAAGCAGCTTAGTAGGCTACTGGTAAAACCAAATGAATGTGCGTAGATCAACATAAATCTAATACCTGAGTAAAGACAAATACCAGACTACTCAGAATCACCCTAGGCTAACGCAGGACCAAAACATCTATGATCTGGTAAGAGATGATTGTGCACTGGAGGCTACACATCAATAACAACCTACACTATGAAAGTCAGCACAACACGTATCAAGCTGGAGTCAGAGAAACCCCTTACTGCATGTACAGCGTAGAAGGATACGGCGGTGTATCAATCAAAAGTTCTCCAAATTTAAGCTGGTCTTTCTGTGGTTCACAAAACTGCGATTATGAAACAGAACAATGGGCACCACAATATGATACAGAGTCTAGCAAATAACAGGGCGACATCGATCACGTATTTTTCCTTCATAACTCGTACATGCTACCTACTGATCATTAGCCGTTTATTACAACAGGCATAGGAAACAGAGTTTTGTCGACACCACGAGAAGATAAGAAGTCAGCCGTGGAACACAAACCACAGGACTGTGAATTCCCGCAATTATACACAAACCATTCATTGATATTGGTGATATCAGTCTATCTGCTGGGACTAGATAAACATACATAATAGGCCGCATGAAATGTTTCGATTGCACCGATAACAACAAACCTAAGAGTAGAAATGATGTATAAGTAACACGGACGAAGTGCACTGTGGATTGTTTGACTTTACATAAAAAGCATTATTTACCTTCATATGACTTCAAGTTACCCGAATTAGTACCCAATCAACTCAATCTACTACATGTTTGTAATGAGAACGTTTTTCTTTCTATGTTCAAGAGCGCTTTCGTTGAGTATGAATTTCAGGAACATATTAGACTTGATCGTAGACTTTGACCTTTTTAGGTTCGCCGTTTGTTACGATGAGCTCAAAGTTCAAGTGCGCACATATACGGGTATACCCGACTCACCAAAGTTCGCTTGAACAGAAGCTTTGTTCGCCTTGGTCTTCCAGATGCGCTCCGCCTCGGACGTTTTGACTGTTCTTCTTCGGCACAAGCAGGGGCAATCTTACGTCGCTCTGCCTCACAACGATCGGAATATAGCTGACAAAAAAGAATGTATAGTCTGAATTTCCAAAAAGCAGTCAAGCTACACAAGTCAGTCTTTAGAAGGTTCTAGAAAAAAAAGCGCAGTTACAAGACGCGGTCAAGAGCAAGCACACATAAGCAGCGCATTCAAAAGTTTAGTTTAAATTATATACTGATTATAAAAAACTAGATGCAACAGACAGATGGTTCTCAGAATTAGAAGAGAACGTCTCGGCATAAGTTATCTGATGTAAAAGTATACTCAGACCTATGCGCGTCGGAAACATGGTAAATAGTACTGCGAGAACGGACGACCAGAATTTTTGACGGTTAGCAAAAGCATAATACTTATGTACCAGGTCAATCTTAACTCACGGCAAAACTATATACATGTATATATATATATATATATATATATATATATATATATATATATATATATATATATATATATATATATATATATATATATATATCTAATGTGTATATGTTTAAACCTCAGAGCCGGTATTGACAACCCAATGATAATGTGTGATCCACAATCATGCATTCAAGGTTTGGGTACCAGTTTTACTCAGTCGTTATGCAAATTTTAGGATTAAAACAACTGCACAGCGCATTTGTGACTTTTCATGGGGTTCAGCGTTGATAATGCATGGTCTGTCACCTCATAAACATGGAATCATGTACTGATGAAACTGATTTGTTGTTTAGCGTGGCAAGGTTTCGAAGTACGTTCCACGACATTTACCGAAAGAATAGTTTGAGAACACTGGAGTTGTAGCGACTTCAATACCAGTGGCGCTGTGATCACATCGTTCTTTGTACTATGCATATTCCCTCTCTGAAATCCCAATATTTTTATTGTTCACATCGCGATTTTGAGTACCACCAAAATAGAAACCCGGACCGTCGTATACCGTTTAGTTTAGCTCGTCCTACCACTCCATCACGACCAGACTGTATTGACGGCTTGAGTGCCTGAACGACCCAAAGAGCTACGCAGAACGGTTTCTCTAACCCGGAGATGCAACCATATCTGACAGGTTGATGGGTAGAGGCCAGATGAAGTTCGGTCTCTGAACCAACTTTTGGGCAACATCTGGTTCTAGCCCCTATGACCCTGAAGAGGATACTCCAGTAAATAAAAACGGAGAAGCCGTTAACCAGAAGAAAACTTCCACTAGGTAGAAGTAAGATCGGACGATGACAGAAGTCAGCACACTTCGTTGGGCAGCCATTTGCCGCCTAACCTGGGCAGTCCCCAGACCAAAGAATGCTGTCTTGTACACGTTCCACTTGCTCGACTGGATGCATAGGGCTAAGGAGTGAATCTGGGATCAATAATCAATCACTACTGAAGATGGAGCAGAAGAGAAACAATGGTCAGGTCTCACGTGACAGATCAGATGAAGTTCCCTCACAGGTGTTCAGGTTACATTTCCGTGTTGGGTTAACAGCCCACTCCCTTGTGGGTCAGGCCACTGTGAGTCAAAGGTTCTGGTACAGGTTTTCATAGAAAAAACCCGTTCTGTGGTGTGGACAACCGCGAAGTGTGATCCGCCCAGAAGTCTCTAGCGACCCTTGAAAACATTTATTATCTCTCTGCCCTTTATCCTTCACGTCCCGCTTGTGAATGGATGGGAAAAGCTACAATGAGTCGTGACTGAGAACCTATAATCCAAGATAAGGATAACAAATTAGATAAAGGTGGAAATGGATAGTCGATTATCAGACCTGGGCATTCTCTCTAACTGGTCGCTTTTAGCGTTCACACACTTAGCCAAACGGACCGACAGGCTTACTAACTAGGACTCTTAAAACCTTTGAAATAAATGTGCTGTTTTCGAAAAAGGCATACTAGGCCCAAATGTAATGATAACACGCTGCTTTCCAGAAAGATAACCAGTATCTCGTTTCCCTCCTTGCGCATCAAACAATTCAGTGTCCAGTGCTAGTGGTCAGTCTGGCGTTGGTATAGCCCTAAGCATGAAGGCTGCACGTGCATTGTTCAGTCGGATTTCAGTCAGCATTCGTCTATGTGCAGTTCGGTAATATGGTTTTGTGCACGCCAACAGCAAGACTGAAGCTTCGATGCATGTTTGTCGTTTCTGTGTATGCCCCGGCTGACCGTAGCCTTCCGCAAGCCAAAGAAGACTTCTGCCATGTTTGTCTCAACTTTCATACTTTAACCTTTATGCGGCTAGCTCCAGGGAGATGAGCCGGTTTCGTGGATATCGCGAATCGCACATGCCCATGAACGACGATCGGAGGCAAGATCACAGCACTGAGATCCACTTCTGGTTCCAGCTGCGAACGCCGTAGACAAACTGGGGTCCCAGTCGCACAACGTTTGATTTGACAGTACTGATCCACGTTTTCAGCTTTGCCCCAAGTCGACAGCACCACCCTGGACGAAAGAGCGACATTGTTTTGAGGTCTCCGTATTCTGACATGTCCAAACCGCTGTAATCGTCGGCGTTGAAGGAAAACTGGCATCTCTAAGACTTCGAAGTACCATTGTCTTACCACGTTGTTTGAAAGCATTTTCTGCCAAGTTACTTCGAAAATCCGTCACTGACACCAATGATCAAACACGTCAAGCTTCCTGATGTCCTCGACGCAAGGTGTCTGCGTGCGGCAGCCGCAGGTCAATGCTGGGTAGATAGCGGCCCGGACGACGCGCACCTTGGTTCGGAGACTGATCTTGTTACGTGCCGAGTGCACGGCGAAGCTGAAGAAACGCAATCCTGCTACGCGGTGTGCGATCTGCCGACATATTAGGTGAGCGTGCGTAACACATCGACAACCCATCCTAACCCATTAAGATTCAGTACCTGTTCCAGTGACGGACCTGTAGTGACCAACACCATACGCCTAACCGTAGCATTGCTGATTCGGTGTTCCTACCATATTCGAGCAATACTACGAAGACACCGATGCTCAAACACCGACAGTCTGCACGTCTCTTCTGTCCATTATGATCATTTATAACGGCCCTACAACAGAACGGATCTTGTTTTACATATCTGTACATGAATGCATTGGACAGGGTATACTGCATAGCCTCAAAGGCCCAGTGCACCATCAGAGATAGCCAGTACTCATATCCGGAAATTTGGAGTGGCAGCGAACCACATGAGGTCTGGTAACGAGCCGGAAAATAGAGGATAAATTCCTACCACCGGTGACCGGTGATGGAGGGATTTGAATCTCTGACCTCTGAGGTGGTAAGAGCCAAAAACGTCTTCCGCATATGTGACGACACCTTATCCGTTATCAGACAACAAAACTTATCTATATGAACAGTTAGAGATTAGATTGTTACATATTATGGTTTATCGTGCAGCGTGAACGCTCAACTCGTCATTGAAAACCACAGAAACACTGCAGAACAGCTTCATCCTTGTTAGAAATCCTCAGCAGTGCACATCCACCGAGCCCTCACGGGGACTCAAATTTTTATCTGAAAGCGGCGTTTGATTCAGTCGACCGCAAAGCTCTTACGCGCCGACTCTAGTTGAAACGTGTACCAGAGAAATTCACTTTCACCATTGAATCCTTCTTTCATTACATATTTCCGCATGGGTGCAGTGGAAGGGGGTATATATCCCGCAGCCACAAAAGACCACTGTACTGTAAGGGATAACCGACAACCGGACTCTGAGATTTGGAGTGGAGAACCACGCAAGGTTCCCCTAGATCAGGTGTGGTAACGAGCCGGACGATAGCGGATTACTGTCTACCACCAAAGAGCCTAAGTTAGGCCTAAAGTAATATTTTCCTCGAGTTTACCACGAGAAGTAGCTTAGCCAGAATTTCTCTTTCCTTTTCTTTTTAAACTTGTAGTTGATAAGGTCCAAGAGTACGCCTTATTGTATTGAGGAGAGCGGCATTTAACTTTCCCCCCGTGCAAAAATGTCAGGACCTAAAAATGCAGACAACAGAGTTCTTCTCAGTGAACATCTAGATAAGTTGGAAGCTTTCTTGGACAGCTTGAACAACTGTGTAGCAATGTTCGGTATACATGATTCACCTTCAAAGTGTAAGACGCTACCGCAGAACAGAGGTGATTCAACACTCAGCATTACGGTTCTAGGGGGACATTAGGACAAATACGTAAGTTCTCTTATCTGAGCAACTGCGTTTCACCCGGAGGTCGGATATCGAATGAAGTGTTCTCGCGTATACAGAAGGTTCGGTTGGCTTTTGTCAAGCTGTCATTTATGGCGTCGACATGACACCCGTATATCTTTCAAGGGCTGAGTGTACGCCGCAACAGTCAAGCCAGTTCTTCTTTACGGTTGACAAATTTGGCCACTGTGGGTGGAGGATGTGCGAAGACTGGCATTCGAACCCGGACGTCTTTGCAGCATTCCTGAGGTCAAGCACAGGGTATTAGACAGACGAATTAAATCATTAGACGAAGCACATGCTTATCAGACTAAGGTATTTGGGACGTGTGCTGCGCATGCCTCTCGATAGGATTTATCGGCGTTTTCTGAGAAGGTAACTGTTGGATGGTGAGCAAGAGTGGCCAGCCCAAGACGTAATATAAGGGTGTGAAAAGCCTAACGAGTGGACTTGATCATATAAGGCAAGTTAAGTTTCTTGGGTGAGATCCACGAGATCCCCACTCAGTGGGCAGAAACACAGCAGGATACGGCTAAGTGTTGCGATCAGTGTTTTTTCTGTATTCACGAACATTATTTATCTACTAATCAATACTATCTTTAGTCCTCTTCTCACTCTTTTGATGCTAATTTTTCGTTATTTCCGACTGAGGTTACCGCCGAGAGAAAGTGATCAAAGTGACAGCACCCATCGCATGGTCAACTAAACACCGAACCGTTCGGCGTATAGCCTCTTATGTTCCATTTGTCCGACAACGCTTTCTAGAGAGGGTGAATCCTGGAATAGGTCTGCTTTCATTGACCAAGGCACATTTGATGGGTCCCTCTATTAGACTCCTGTCGTTCAAAAAATGGATGGCACCTGGCTGTTTCCTGACCATCGTTTATTTATTTCCAGCACAAAATTTTAAAGCACTAATCTCCGGTATGCCACCTGGCATTCGACCTCTTTGAGTCAAGAATGGACCCGGATCGACCAAATTCCCATAAGCTATAAATGACGAGACTGCACACCGAGACTGTTCATCCCGTTTGAGCACTCATTTTTGCTCTCACCACGCACTAGTTTGTACTGAGCTGTTCATTTGCTTCGATGGGCTCTTCAAACGCACACCACGGCGCTCGGCAACTCGCCTTTCAAAATGCGCCAGCTGAAGAGCTAGAGGGAACCCCGCGTGATAACATCAACCAGCACTGGTCGTTTATCAGGAGTCTTTTGCATTCTACTCGCCTAGTGAGTTGTGGCCCGTCATGTGGATTTGATAATTTTCCAACTGCCTTTGATCTACGCCACTCGTTACCGGCTTAAACACGGCTTGTGGCCTGGTTTGGCTCAGGCAACCTAACTGTATCGCGCCCACAAACAAATCATGGACTAGGACTATATGCCCCTTCCTCCCCGATTGTACCATGTTTTGTTTGGCACATAGTCTGAAACCAGACAAGCTCTTTTCCCTGCCCTCGTGCGCAACCACGTATTGAAGGACAGAGATAGAGGCTTGTATCGTGGCCCCATGGTCCGTAATTCAGTGGACCCATCAAACTCGATTAACAACCCGACTGTGTCAGAACAATCATGGATTTTTAAGTATTTTGCCGTGGTCAACAACCTGTACTAACTTGTTGACCTTCCCATACGTATCCCCGATCGAGCTGACGATCATACCAACCCTATTGGTCTTATTCTCACTTCTGTTTCTTCTGTTCTCAGGCACTTCTGCTCTTCCTCCACTTGGCTCATCTGACCAGTGTATTATTTCCTGTTAATTTAATCCTAGTCGTTCCGATCCTCCATCCACCCAGACACACATTTTGGAGCTACAAATCAGCGATCTGGGATGGCCTTCGGGATTTCCTAGCTTCCTGTCCTTGGAATGAATGTTACTTTAGCTCAGACGTTCCCGCTTCCGTTCCTAACTTCACTGACACTGTACTTCAGCGTATGCAAATTTTTATTCCTCCCGGCAAACCCGAATTCCCAGTGGTTCAACTACACATTTGATCGTGCTGTACGCCTTAAGCGTGCAACATTTTGCTGTTGGCACCGCTCGCCCACTCCCCACTCTCACCGGTACTTCGTGCAAGCCAACAACAGATGCTCGTCAACCATTCAAAGAGCTAAAGAACGCTTCGTCCACTGGAAAGCCGAACGCTTACTCTCATCTGCCAAAGGCAGTCGAACATTTTGATCCCTTACCAAAGCAGACTCCCGCAACTTTTGTCCTTCCAATTTTCCGACCATTTTTAATTTCTCTGCTGATCTTGTTTGTGAGCCACACGAGAAACCTGAGGTTTTGCTTTCCGGTTTGCCTCCAACTTCTCCTTACCCTCTTATTGTACTCCTTTGGTTCCTCCTCTCCCCTCTGTCTCCCACTTTCTCTGCCACATATTAGCACCAGGAAGATCTGTCAAGTGTTGCGTTCTCTGGACGCACACAAACCACCCGAACCGAACGGCATACCGCCCATCGTCCTTAAAATGTATTTCCCTGAATTAGGCCCTCTCTTACATCGTCTTTTCTGTCTCCCTCTGCAACTTTCTACTTTTCCGATCCCCTGGAAACACGCCGTGATTTTTCCTACTCCTAAACGGGGCGATCTTTTTGATCCGAATAACTACCGTCCTATTTCCCTTACACCTACTATTTCGAAAGTATTCGAAACTATCATCTTCGATCAACTGTGTGCGTTCCACGAACGCGGACTCCTCCGCTCTCGTATCGCGAATATCAAGTTCCCTCAGTAAGAGAACCGTCTCCGTCCTGTGAATGCAGGCATTCCCAAGGTTCATTACTTGCGCCCATCCTATTTCTTTTATTTGTTAATGATCTTCTATCAGTCACTTCCAACCCAATCCATTCCTTTGCCGATAACAACACCATTCATTCATTCTTTTTTAGTCGCACTCCCCACCATTCCAACACCAACATCGACGGTGAAAACAGTGACTCCGACCTCAAGCATATCTCCTCCGGGGGATCCCACAATCATGTTGCATTTATTGCTTCCTCTCTCTCTCTTAACTTCTTCGAAACATCATCCATTCTCCCCAAATTTATCCTTCGACTCAACGGCACTGAATTCCACAGTTTCCATCTCTCTTCCTGGCTTATTTATAACTTCTTCTCTCTGTTGGTCTGCTTTCATACTTCAGCTTGTCTCTCGTGCTGCGCGCAAAGTTGGTTTCCTGTTTCGCGCCAGACGCTTTTTCACACCAGCTATACAAAGCTCAAATCCGCCTCGCACTTGAATACTGCAGTCACGCGTGGGGTGCAGCTTCGTCTATCTCCCTTTCTCTTCTCGACTGCGTTCAACGTAAGGCCATCCGGCTGATCGAAAACATTTCTTTAACCTCCATTCTGCAGTCATTTGTCCATTGTCGGGTTTTTGCTTCGTTGTCTCTCTCCTACCGGTACTATTTTCGATTTTGTTCTTCGAAACTTGCTTCGGTAGTTCCTCTTCCCAAAACTTTTCCCCGAACATCACGTACCCAGGCAACTAGTTATCCCTATCAAGTTTTTGTTACTAGATGTCATACTTCTATCTTCCAATCTTCTTTTCTCCCGGACCGTCAAACTATGGAACTCTCTCCCTCCGTTTGTCCCCCCGCCCACTTACAACCTCTCTCTCTCTTCAAAAGAAAGATCTATAAAGTGGTTTTTTTAAGTGGATGTCCTCCACAACCTAATTTTACAGTGTCTTTTGATTATGGGCTTTACCCCTTATGCCATAATTCACTTTAGGTGTGGAAAAAGAATACTACTCACATCCCGTAGTCTTCTCTAGTGCCTCACCTAAGATGGGAGGGCACCAATCTGATATAGAAAAGGAAGTATGTGCAGTTTTTGAGACTCCTCGTGAGTGGGGTACCTAATTCAAAGTTATAACTGATCGACGGTCCGTGGCTTTACGTACGACAGGAAACAGACCAGAAAAATCAAAAATTAAAAAAAATTCAACGACAGAAATTTGAACCATCCGCTACTGCACTGACACAACTTACAGACCCGGAAAAGACAATCTAATGGTGGATACACTGTCTCGGAACATTTGTGGTATTCTTTTCGATGCCAACAAGTTAACATAACTACATGATTCGCTTTATCACTCCACAGTTTCCTGAATGACCCACTTCGTGCGACCCAAAAACCTGCCCTGCTGCCATATATATATATATATATATATATATATATATATATATATATATATATATATATATATATATATATATATATATATATATATATATATATATATATATATATATATATATATATATATATATATATATATATATATATATATATATATATATATATATATATATATATATATATATATAATACACCGGTTTGAGATCAAGCAAGGTGCTAACACAACAACAATTACAAAGCAGGGAAAGAGGAGTACGACACAGTAAAACAGACAGTTAGTGAGAGAGAAAAAAATGCTCCTTCTTTTACTTTTCCCCTCACATATTTCGATGTTTTTTGCCATCTTCTTTGTTGGAATGACATTTTTATGGTAACAAGGCTGGAAAGTTCGACAGACTGGCAGACACAGATCGCACAGCATTCATGCCACTGACTTCTATTCTCAACCAAATCCTTCAACCCTTTGGTCGAAGACCGTAACCCGACTTCAGGTGTACGACACAACTCTTTGAGGACTGATATGAACCTCTCTGATACCTAATTTCTCAGCAAACAATTCCACAGTGCTCAGCCTGCTCCTCACGAGTCTGCTCTTGACGCGTTTGATACAACCTGCGAAGTATGACAGACGCTAGTAGCTTCGACGCTATTAGGACAAGGCTTACACCCTTATGGTTAGCGCAATCACTGCGCGAGCCTGTCTTAGAGATGAGGAGAAAAATCGATTCCTCCAGAAGGAGATTACCTAAGAATTCCAAACCTTTGTGAACAACACTTGAAGTTCGCTAACGAGCTGTACCCCACCATCCTTAAAAAGGGCTGAGGGAAAGCCATCGCAGGCCGGCGCTTTGTGATGTCCTGAAGCTTGGATCTCCTTTAGGATTTCCGCCTTGATAGGTGGATCTGTCGAAACGCACCACTGGGTGTGTTCCGCAGGAGCTTTAGGTGGGGTTGATATGGAGGGCAGCTAAACTATACCTGAAAGCGCTCCGCTCGACATTCGAGACGCCGCTGTTGATTGTAAATTGGCGAAACGTCAGCTTCAGACTGTTTTAATCACACCCAGTGGCTTCCTATCGGGGATGCGAATGAGGTAGAACAGCTTGCGAGAATTCTTCATGGCGGCAGCAAGTCCCATCTTTGATGTGCGTTGCGACCACCAGATTTCGCGGTCCCTACGATGGCACGCGATAAGTGCATGTCTCATCAACAGTCGTGCTTCGTTATACTCGCTTACAGCTGGAATCGACTGACGTGCGTGGAGACGCGGAGATTCAGCGGAAACCCATCGTCTTGCAGCACGATGAGACAGACCGCAAATTGCTAAGCCAGCAGAATGTAAAGTATTCTTGATAAGCGACCAGCGCTGGTTTGTGTCATCAGGTGGGGCTACATCTAGCTTTTCAACCAGTGCGTTTTGGACAAAGGATAAGCGAGACGGATCGGAAAACATCGCAACCAAACCGTGGTTGCCCTACATTCCTACTTACTTTTACTTTTACACGACTATCTCCTGTCAGAGGATAAGTCGGCTCCATGGATATCGCGGATCATCGCCGACCATGTGTGGCGATTGGCTGCGAGCTCAGCACAAATCGTCACTCAGGTTTCTTCTAGTATCGCAGGCCGTATATAGTATGTTGTCCGAGGCGCTCCATCTCTTTCTCGACGGTGCTCAATCACGTTTTCAGTTGACCACCAACGAGACAGTGCCGTCCCGTACATGGCGCAGGGCAGTGTTTGTCTGGACAGTTCTGTGTCGGGTCGCCGGAGTATGTGACCAAACCACTGCAGGCGGCGGCTTTGAAGATGGACGGAGAATTGGTCAATATCACAGCATCGTCTCTTTATTTACTCGTTCGGTAGAATTTCCTGCTGGTTTGTACAAAGAATTTGGCGCAGACACCCGTGGTGGAACATCTGCAGCCTTCTGGTATCTTAAGCTTGTAGTGGCCAGGATTCACATCCGTATGTGAGCATGGGTCGGACAGCGACACAGAAGATGCGAATCTTCGTTCAGAGGCTAAGTTCACTCCGTGACCATAGCACACGCCGAAGCTGAAAAAACGCATCCTTTGCATTGTCACTCCTAGACAGTACTTCGTCCTTCACCTGATGATTCGGAAGCAGAACTGACCTTAGATATTTGAATGATGGCACGTGCTTGATCGCCTGACTATTGATGGACAACTGCTGAGTTGACGGCCCAGGGCAATGCGACAAAGCCTTTGTTTTCGCTGAATTGACTTCGAGACCAATAGTCTTCAAGAAGTGATCAAGTCGGTCCAGAATTAGCTGAAGTGTGATAGGAAAATCTCCTAGAACGACAATGTCGTCTGAAAACTCCAGGTCCGAGGTGTGCACCGCTGGACTCAGTTGGACACCGGGGTTTTCAGCCAAGGCTTTGTTCATGGTCTGCTGACTGCATAGTTGAACAACACCGAAGATTCTTCCCCATACACTATGACACGTGTCTCAGTGGAGGTATAGTAAGCCCTCAGGACCCTTGAGTTTGCTAAGAATACCATCAGACTCTAATATACCCAAAGGCATTCACTATTAACCGGGTCAAAGGCAGCCCGGGAATCAATGAAACAGGCTAATGTTGTTTGCTGGAACTTGTAGTGGTGTTCCAGTACTTGACGTAGTGTGAAGATTTGGTCCACACAACCTCTGCCATAGCGGAAATCCCTTTGGCTCGGACGAGTGCGGGATTCTCTCGCAACTGAGAACCGATTGAGTAGCAGTACGCAGAAAAACCTTGCAGCGGCGTCAAGTAAACTGATCCCCCGGTATTTCTCGCACACTGTTTTGTCTCCTCTATTGGGGATGAATAACAAAAAGAGGCACCCCAGTCCGTTGGAAATGTCTCCCCTTCTCATATAAACCGGAACAACCGAAGTCACTAGCATCGGAAGTGGCCTCTATCTTCTGTGCCACTTCGATCCAGTACCTCTTACGATCGGCTCTAGCCGAGCGCGAGGCCTCTCGTTGTACTCTTCGGCGTTCAGTACTTCCCACTACTCGGGTTTTCTGGGCCTTGGCTGATAGTCGCAAGGTGGTCGCTGAGATCCAGTTGGCTTTTTGTGCTTTGGTTGACAGGTGTAGCGTGCTTTCGAAGATCCAACCCTTTGTCTGCCTTTTTGTTCTCCTTGATCGTCGTCTTCATTCGAGTTCACTGCTCTTCCACAGAAACTTCGTCTGCTTGTGCATTGGTTGCGTTGGTAAGCTGAGTTGTGATTGCTTGTGACAACGCTTCTCGCTTCTCTGGATTTTCTAGGGCAGCAACGTTTATCCGTGAAGGTGCAGACACTTTGGCACGTGTAAACAGATGAATTTTGAAACACGCGCGTTGGAAGACGTGGTCGGTGCCGTTTGTATTACCCGTTTTTGTACCTCGGTACGCTCGGAAATCCTCCACGAAGGATGTGGTCGAGTTAATGCGCAGTGTGACCGTCATTGGAGTACCATGTGAGTAGATGCTTCTTGGGGTGTTGAAATCGAGTGCTGCAGACAACCATTCTGTTGATGTCGGCTAAACCAATCAGTCGGCCACCGTTATCGCAGCGTTGACCAAGGCCGAATCTCCCGAGAATATGGCTAGTAGATTCGTCGGCCGTACCTGTGCAAGCGTTCCAATCTCCTGCGATGAAAAGTACATCGCGCCTCGAACCCCGGTTGATTACCTCCTGCAAATTCGTCTTTGGTTTCGTCATCAGCTGAATTGGTTGGAGCATAGATCGCGATCACCGTCAAGTCGTGCGGGGAGCCTTTGAAACGTGCCAAGGCGAGTCTGGATGAGACTGGTTCCCAAGAGATCATTGCATCATTAGCTGCTTTGTTCAGAGCAAAAGCGACACCGTAGAGACCGGAGTTGTCTTTCGGGCCACTGTGATAGAGCCAATAGGATGTATCCACACCCGGGACCTTTATTTGTCGGCTACCTGAGTTGGGCAGGCGGACTTCCGAGAGGCAAGCAATATCTACGTCATAGTCGTGTAGAGTTCGCATTGTGATGCACTGACTGCCGACGTCTAGAAACGTCCTGACATTCCAACAGGCTGTGTGTTCTTTTCCTGCAGCGAATAATCCCAGCTTGTTGTCTTATCACCTCGACCGCCGGGACACGAGGCGCGTCGCTTACCGGGGACGCCGTAGCATGATGAGCGCTTGAGGTTTCGTGAATAATCATAGAGAGTCGCGGGAGTAGGGTACGAAGCGGTGTCCCCAGCACCGTTCGGCCTTTTTGTTCGAGGTTGCACCTCTAGCCCTTGCACACCCAAGTGCAGACTGCAAGGAAGCAGGGAGTTTCCAGATGAGCCTGCGGCCTGATGTACGGTTCGTTCGCCCCCTCTGGAATGCCGAATCAGGCAGCTGAATAGTTCTCCTTCGTAGCCGTTGGATCAGTAGATCTCGTCCGCCCATTCAGAAGAATCTGTCTTCACATATCGAACACCGACACGTCGAAGTTTTTTTTTCGGTAATTCTCAACCTGGTTTAGCCCGCCTGTGGAGCGGCTTGCCGGGGTGTGGCCGCTGATGCATGTTTCAGCTTCGTGAGCTACAGGTCAGAGCTGGGTGAATGATGAAGACTTAAGAGGTGGAGGATGCCCCAAAATACACGACAGTCAACCAACTCAGAAGTGCTACTCCTCCCAGACACCCCATACATGCCCTACCACATCCACATCCTCAGGCACTGCTGCTGCTCGTCCGCGGTCGCTTATTCAGTAAGCCTAAGTCCGCTTTACTCACGACTAACCACCGGTTTGGTAGCCGTGCCCCTACCCGCGACCTGCGGACGCGCCTGGTAGCATGCAGCTCTGCTCG
Organism: Fasciola hepatica; assembly: GCA_948099385.1. NCBI lineage: Eukaryota > Metazoa > Platyhelminthes > Trematoda > Plagiorchiida > Fasciolidae > Fasciola > Fasciola hepatica. The sequence goes on along the minus strand of CANUEZ040000008.1, from coordinate 3,885,711 downwards.
AAATCAGTGCAACCTCGACAGGAAAAGATTGAACAAATGGTTTTGCGACGCAACATCTGTGCGGAAATAAAGCTGCGACTTTACAAACCATCGACCGTTTTATCAGAGCAACACAACCGCCAGAAACAATGAGTAGTGCCCTCCGACGACTCAATCGATACATTCCGACTGTCGGTGATGACTAGTCGCGTTTTCCTTCGCGTTTGCTTGTCCGGGCATGCATTCCACTGCTGTCAGTTTTCAGCTACATTCGCCATCGAAGGACGCCAAATCAACCGAGCTGTCTGAGTATCTGCGAAATAAGGGTATAGCCTGCAGTAACACAATTACAAACATTTCCACGGAAACGGGCAGGTCAAATCATTGAACGGCACTCTTTGGGAAACTCTCTCCAGGTCTAAATGACCCAGTCCAGCCTCTAAATGAATCAGTATGGTTGAGGGTGCGCGTCTCAGGCTCCAAGATGACCACCTGTCCTGAACGCGCTCGAAACGTTCCCAAATGACCGTGCGTCTGCTACAGCCTCTGTTGAGGAAGTCCTTCTGACTGCCTTCTCGTGGTGGAAGCGTTCCCACTAAAGTGAGAGGACGAAAGCGAATGTCCGGAGCTCTCTACCGGGTTGTCTGAGTGACTGAGTCAGTCTAGAGACATGGCTAAACCCTGATTCCAAAACAACTACGGGTGGCGTATGAAGCGTACAGCGGTACGTTCGCCGGAATCTGGGGTGGAGGGGTGATCTGGGCACCCAGGATATTTGGCCTCATCCGAAGGGTGTACGAAGTGAGCAGTCAGTCACCGGTTCCCAGTGGGTTACAGACCCCGTGCTTCGTCCCGCTGCCTCGCGGGGTAAGCTTTGGATAGCTGAAGGCTACGGTTGTGGACCCCCAAGAAAACCACTGCTCGTGGCATTCCCCAAGAGACCATACTATCTCCATTTTTATTTCCTGCGCACATTTCTATTTTTGTACATAAGAATACTCTTCTCTCAAATATGCAGATGGGGTCATATTTGGTTTACCGTCTACATACGATTATGCTTTTCTTACCCATTGGAAGCACACCCGATACTCGCAGCAGTTCATTGTCAAATAGTGTCCTAAATGCTCCTCGATCTTCTGACTCACATTTTCTCAAGCCTCGTCAGTCTCTGAATCTTGGCTTCTTTAACGTGCGTACTCTCATGCAGGCCGGTTAGCAGGCGTGCCTGGCACTCACAACAGACTTTGAACATTGATGTCTGCTGCGTAAGTGAAACGCGTATCCAGCACCCGAATAGTGTGATTCACCTAACTGCACTTGGTATCTCATTCAGGTATTTCCTGTGCGCTTTAGGAGACGAACCAGCCTGAGCTGCTCCTCAGCTTCGTGTAGGAGTAGTCCTGACTAACAAAGCTGAGGCTGTCCTGTTAGATTGGATCCCGGTTAATAGTCGTTTATGTGCTGTAAGACTCCAGGGATCACCTGGCGTTCGAAAGGATAGTTGTGTTAGGCGCAGACTACAGCTCCGACACACAAGTATGAGTTTTATGATGGACTCACCACCCTCGTTCGCAGGAGCAAGGGCTCTGACATTGCAGTGCTGATGATTTTAATGCACAAGTTGGCAAACTTAGTGCGTCAGAAACTTTTTTAGGTGGATGTTGTACCTTATCCGCCCAGAGCACAGATGACGGGGATAGGCTACTCCAGTTATGTGCAGATAACAGGTTATTCCCGTCTAGTACGAATTTCCGGCACAGCTCGTGTCGCACAGCGACATGGCGTTCTAACGCCACAGGTACTTTGTGTCAGATTGATCATATCGCAGTAAGCTACCGGTGGCGCAGTTCCTTCCAGGACTGTAGATCTTACTGGTCCACTTAAGTAGAGTCATACCATACATTAGTTCTGATCCGATTATCGCTCCAGCTTCATGGTCATCGTCGCAAACCGCAAACCCGGTTTGCCGTATGTCTGTCTGACCCAGAAGTTCACACAGGTTATGAACAGAAATTATCCCATCAACTAGGATCTACGACGAGTAGTAATGAAAATGAGCACTGGGCCCATATCCTGCAGGCAATACACGTGGCAGCAGGTTTTGCCTATGGTCCTAGATCCGACGTCCATCAAAAACACTGAATTTTTCAAGCGTTCTTCAGTCTAATGGAGCAAAAATGTCAGCTCTCGAACCGTAAGGAAATAAATAAGATACGGAGAAATCCATAAAAGCAAGTTACGAAAAGCCTTAAGAATGATCGCGAAAATTGCTGGGTCAGAGTAGCCGAATATACAGAAGTAGCAGCCGCTTCAGGAGACAGTCGAAGACCCTTCGAACGTTTGCGACACCGATGGAGGACGAGTCCCGATCAGCGAAACGATATGCGATAGAAACTGGGGGCCAATTCAAGGCAAACAGCAAGGGTTACATAGTTGGGCCGAATACTCCAAGGAGCTGTTTAGCTGGCCGCGCGCTAACGTAGTTACTCCGACGTCAACTACTGCGATTGCTTGAGGAGTATTACTTGAACCCCCATCGGAAGTAGGAGTAGAGTCGTGCATTCGATTAGTAAAGCGAGGGAAAGCGGCCGGTCCTGACGAACTCTCTCCAGTTCTTTACAAAATGGGTGGTGGTGCATGGATAAAGTCACTTACCACCTTGCTCCGTGACATGTAAAAGGGGAACGTATTGTTATGGGGCGAGTTACTGACTGTTATCATCATCAAGAAGGGAATACGCAATGACTGTGGTAACTATCGTGGAATTAGCTTAATTCCGACAGTCACCAAGATATTAGCTTCGATTTCGCTGCGTCGTCTCACACCGACTCGCGAGAGGAACGCTCGTGAACAACAGGCCGGATTCCGCCCAGGCGGAGGATGCATCGACCAGATTTTTACTCTTAATCAGTTATTTGAGACGTGTCATACATGTCGTCGACCGATAGTGATGGTTTTCTTAGACTCGAATGCTGCCTTCAATTCAGTGCTATTCAAGGTTGTTCACCGGAAAGCTATACCTCACAAGTTCGTGAATCTACTGAGGTCATTGTACTCTCGTACTTCTCGCCACGTAAGGGTTTACGGTTAACTATCCAGTCGGTTCGAAACGACCAGTGGTGTTCGACAAGGATGTCCCATGTCTTTATTCCTGGTCAACTTCCTTATCGACGAGATAACGGATAATGCCTTGCAAAATCTTCAGGATGGATGCGTCGAAACAGCAAACAATGGAAAGTTGTGTGACCTAGATTACGCAGACGACCTTGTCTGCTTGTTCGAACGCACGAAACATGCGCAACGTGCACTAGATAGACTTGCGAGATCTGAAGCTCCATTCGGCATGCGCTTTGCCCTTTCAAAGTGTAAGGTGGTGTTACAAGACTGGACATGAAAGATTCCGAGTTTGATGCTCGGTGGGGAGGTGCTGGCAACTGTCGACCGGTTCACCTGCCTCGGAAGCAGCGTGATGACAGATGGAAAAACAGCAGTAGAGGTGAGCACGCGTATATCAAAGGCTCGAGGGACGTAGGCTGGACGGAAACACTTGTAGCGCCGACCTGATATTTCGCTGAAGTCTAAAGGTTGTGTGCACTGTGCCGCGGTACACCCAGTTTTGTTGTACTGATGCGAGACCTGGGGTCTGCGTGTGGAAGATGTTCGTCATCTCGAGGTTTTCGACCACCGATGTTTGCGTAATATCGCTAGGATTGGGTGGAATAGCCGAGTAAGCAACGATGGGGTCAGAAAGCGAGTATTGGGTACTAATTCAGAGAACGTTTTGTCACAGCGTATCCAGCTTAGTAGACTTCGTTGGTTGGGACACGTGTTACGTATGGCAAACACACGTCTACCTTACCGCGTCCTATTCTCCGTTCCTCCTCGGGAGTGGAAGAAATCACGTGGAGGTCAACAGATGATGTGACAGCGAGGAATGAGAAAATGTGCAGCAGACTTAGGAAAAGTAGGTGCTTCACGTCTTCGTGGTTGGGGTCCAAAAGATCCGTCTACCGGTTGGTTGGATCCACTGAAGGATATGGCAGCGAACCGTGAACAGTGACGATCATGTTGTCACTTTCTGTCGAATCAGAATGACTGATCGATGTTTGTTTGTACAGTGAGACTGTGTATTCCGTGTGTTGGCTACTAGGGTATTCTTTCCTTTTCACACCCGTGTAGGTCCACTCCCCCTCCATCCTGTATATTCATACTTTCTAATTCAACGTGCAACATGGTGGGAGAGGCAGTAATTAGTGGGGCTCGCCCTGTTGTTTAACGTTGTACGATGAGGATGATGATGACCGTAACCTCATTTGGTTCAAACATGTTTGTGTTACTTTTGAGAAAACCAGACGCTTGTCTTTATATTTTACGCCCCAAATCGCACTTCGCGCCCACCCATCAAACACTGTCTTTCCATGTGTCCTACCTCACGAGCTATATGCTTCAACTGTCATATTTCATGGTCTATTCTTGAAAGATTTCAAGTTCATTGCTAGATCTCTTAAGACTTTATCATCTGCCAGTGGATTACCCCGGCGGCACTTTGTCATATCCCAACATAGCAAAGCATGTCAAAAGCTGTCTACAAAGATTTTCACTGATTCTGTTCATCCTGTTCAGAAAAGAACACGTGAAATGTATATCCACCTCCTCCACGAATTTTTAACACAAACATTTTTATGCACGCACTAGGGCGTACATCAGCTCCACTATTTCCTACCTGGCAAGGTTTTGTACAATCCGACTTCTGTACCATCAGAACTAACATAACACATGAGATTACACAGACGTATACTACTCATCACTCCAATGTTTCATTTTATTTCGCATTGAGTAATTTCTTTCTTTGAGGACGTGTACCTGACTGTGTGAAGGCTGGATATTTATCCCTCGGGTTGCATAAAGCAACTACTTGGCTTGACCTGACTTGCATACAACAGAGGGAGTCTGATTTGCACGCCCGGCGTCTTCGTCGATGGCAACCTGAGAAGCACGCGCAATAGTATCAACATTGTTGCGTGCAAAAGAGTGAGTGAAAATGAGTGGTGTGGTAACAGCTAGTTGGTTTTGTCTGACCATCATCCGTAAGTAAGATCGGTCGCATGAGCAAGCGATCATGTATGTGGAGAGCATTTCATGTAAGCATGCGAGCTGAATACTACCCTGCTGCTCAGGCCGAAGGTGAGGTGTGACTTGGGGGCCTTACACTGAGCCTTTTAGCAGAACTTCTAACCTACAAGGTAGTAGGATGATATGAAGGTTTTGTAGCCCTCCAGGAGTCGTTGATTGATTACTCAGATCATACACCAATCGGATGAGGCCAAATATCCTGGGTGCCCAGATCACCCCTCCACCCCAGATTCCGGTGAACGTACCGCTGTACGCTTCATACGCCACCCGTAGTTGTTTTGGAATCAGGGTTTAGCCATGTCTCTAGACTGACTCAGTCACTCAGACAACCCGGTAGAGAGCTCCGGACATTCGCTTTCGTCCTCTCACTTTAGTGGGAACGCTTCCACCATAAGAATGCAGTCAGAAGGACTTCCTCAACAGAGGCTGCAGCAGATGCACGGTCATTTGGGAACATTTCGAGAGCGTTCAGGACAGGTGGCCATCTTGGAGCCTGAGACGCGCACCCTCAACTATACTACCACACGAAGTAACGGCAAAAAAAAAACAATTCTGTACGATGATTGTCCCCGACGGGCAACTTGTCAGTAACACAATCAGCATTTCCACCGATACCGGAAGTTTCTCTTATACACCGCAGACGAACCCACGCTCCATGAATGATGAAACGAAGCACGATGCCAGTGGTGCACCAACATTACTTTGTCTGTTCCACTTCCCGTCACGGCTTTAGATGGGTTCACGCGACAACAGAGAACTAATCCATAAAACTTCTGTAATAGAGAAGTTCGAGTCAGCTATTTCACTGTGCTACATAATAACGGATTGTTTTTCCTCTTTCATTCTGCTTTCTTGTTTTATTTACGTTACAGATTTTTTTTATAGCCCACGTACACTTTTTGCTAGTTGAATGAATCTTTATATTCTGAGTTGGAACTACGAAGTCCTCCGCACTCGTTACGGACGAAATCACCTAGACACTACAGTTCACTTACACCTGGTTTCCGTGGTTCGTTGTTCCTAATTAGACGAACTATAGTGCGGTCGTTGCCAATCACTACAGTCTTTTCTATCCCGTCAAATCTGACAACCCGCCACTGCTGGCGGTTGCTTCTCAGGCATCGAATCAACTGGGGCCCAGAAGGTTGTATATGCATTATCTGACATCCAGATGGGTCAATAGGCACACACTAACCGTGCATGCGTGTATCAGTTCCGGAAATGACATGTTCTGTACGGCTATGTTGCTGTAATTTTATTCCCTTCCGGTTTTCATACATGCATTGCATGATATCCGTTTAATCATATCACAAATGTCTACCGTGTTATGTCATGCTCTCATCATTACATGCGCATCCCGCTTTCCTAACGGCTTGACTCTTTTCTTTCAGCGTACACATCAGAACTGTTAAGGTGAATAACGATTTAACCTTGGGACTTTCGTCTTTTCATTCAAGCAATTGAACTTGGCTGCCATCTCTCAGCACGGTTAAATACGATTTAATCACCTTAGCAACGGGTCGACTCTATCAACCGGAGTGTTTCGACGCCGATCTTAGCGGTCCTTCGTCAGCCAAAATTTTAAAATCGCTGGTTCCGCACATTCAAATTCCTCCTCATTAGAGGCACTTCTTCAGAAGACGACAAACTAGAAATTCCCGTTGTTTGCGCTGGTCCCAACCCTTTCGAGCACATTGCCGGGTGAAAAACGTTCTAAATTGCTCTGGATACCCTTAAAAAGCTCTACGTGACGCCAGAAGATGAGATATTAACTCGACACATGCTGTGTCTACATACAAACAAGAAGTGAGGCAGAGTTTTGATCACTTTCTCCAAAAGTTGAATTCGCTCGCAGACTGCAATTTCGGGCCCGTTACAGTCGAGCAGAGTTAGTGATTCTATACAAGATTATCTTTCATCATCGACTTCACATTTGTTATATGATAATTGTACAATATTTCATGAAGGGAATCGCGGCAAATTACACACTGCCATTTGGGCAATGACCAGTAGCAGCTGGGGGGTGTATGTGGCATTTGAGAGGAGTCGCGTCTCTGAGTTGGTAAACTGTTGTGCCCTTTGGGGTATCTTCCATCTCATTGGTCTCCATCACCCGCCCAACTCTCACCTGTGACTCCACGAAGCTAGAGCGTGCGTTAGCGGCCACACCCCGGCAAACCGCTCAACAGGCGGGCTAAACCAGGTTGAGGGTAACCGAGGCCTAAAAATCTCGGTGAGACGGCACCCAGTATGCGAAGATCGATACTCCTGCATAGGCGGAAGAGATCTGTTAGATCCAACGGCTACCAAAAAAATCCGTCCAATCAACAGGGTTGCATGGGTCCCTGGGTCTAGGTTACTTCTACCGAATGGCGAACGAGCTCCTAGAAAGCCACCGGCAGCCATGCACCAAAATCATTAGGACGCGTTGGGCATCCAGGATTGGTAGACCACCATCCAAAAGGCTTATGAACCGCTCGTTCGGTCACAGGCTCCCAACACAAAAACTTCCTGTTACCCGACAAGTAGCACTTATTTGTGCACGGGCTTGAGTTGCTACCTCGAACAAAAAGCCGAGTGGCGCTGGGGATGCCACTTCGCACTAAATTCCCAAGACTCTTCATGACAAATTCCATCACACATCACTCATGCTACGGCGTCCCCGATAAGCGACGCGCCTCGTGTTCTCCTCGCAACCGGAGTGACAAGTATGCTAGCTAGGGGCTTCAAGACGTGAAATCACATCCAAATCGCCTGCTGGAATGTGAGAACACTCCTGGACATCAGAAGCCAAGCCATCACCGCACGAACGCTACATGACTGCCGCATCGAAATCGCATGTCTCTCCGAAGTTCGGCTGCCAAAATTCTGGCAACCGGTGTATAAAGGTTCCCGGAGTAGACGACAGTTACCACCTTTATCATAGTGGACCCACGGACAGCTCTGGTCTCAACGGCGTCGCAATAGCTGTCAGCAACAAGGCCAACAAAACACTGCTTACATGGAACCCCATATCCCCTCGGATCGCCTTAGCTTGTTTTCACGCCTCACCCTTGAACGTATCGGTTGTTGCGGTCTATGCCCCGACAGTTGCAGCCGAAGAAGCGCCAAAAAATGAGTTTTACGACAGACTACAAGAGGTAATAAACAGCGTCCCGAAGTGCGACATTCTCCTGGTTGAGGGGCAATGGAACGCCCCACCCAAGCAACTAGACACATTCTGAGGAAACATGGTCTCCGACAGCAGTGCAGCAATGGTGAACGCCTCGTCAACTTTGCGGACTTTAACAGCCTAACCGTCACTAATACCCGCTTTCACCACTCAAAGAAGCACTTGCTAACGTCGTACTCCAACGACGGCCACACAGCGCATCAGATCGACTACATTCTCATACGATCACGCTGGTCATCTTCGACTGAAGACTTTCGGTCCTACCGAGGGGTGGAGACGGGCAACAAGAATGGTACCGACCACACCCTCGTCCGTGCACGCTTCAAGGTTCACCTAGCCAATCGCCGCAAAAACTGTGCCCCGAAGCGGATTAACACAGCAGCGTTAGGACCACCGAGAAGGCGCCAAGCGGTCTCAGACAATATTGCCTCCCACGTTCATAGATGGAGAAGTACAGGTGGAAAACCAGTGGACTTCACCTAAGGCATCGATCCAGCAATCCGCCTTAGATGAACTGGGATTTACGCGACGACGACAGAAAAACTGGATCTCAGAGGCGACTCTCCAATTAACCGAAAAGGCCAGAGATGCCCACCTAAATGGTCACCCAGACTTCCGTGATATCCGACGAAAGGCCACCCGCTCGGCCAGAAGCGACCGCAACAACTATTGGACCGAAATCACGGAAACCATGGAGACTGCAGCCAACTGCGGGGACTTCTCAAAGCTCTTCCGACTAATCCACACTGCGTCCGGTGAGCGACAGTCGAAAGAGCCTCTCCTTCGCGATGCTGACGGGCTGCTTATTCCTGAACAGGCCGAAAAGATGCAGAGATGGATCGAACACTTCGACTGTCTATTGAACCGTCCCGTGGCAATCTCTGCTTACTGAATCCCAGCAATCCAGAGCGAAAGCTACGACGTTAATAAAAACCCACCGAGCCGAGACGAAATCACCAATCATCAATCAAGCTTGAGAACCGGAAATCTCCTGGAGAATATGGCATCATACCGGAGATATATAAATCATATCTTTCGACACTACTCGAGCCACTGCACACCTTGTTTTGTTCAATCTGGGAAAAAGAACAATTCCCAGCGGACCTCAGTTCTACTTTTCCAAAGAAAGGCGACAGGACCGTGCGCGAAAACTACCGTGGCGTCAGTTTAACCAACGTGGCCGCCAAAATATTCACCGTGCTTTTGTTGAACTGCTTTTCGGCGGTGCGGGACGCGCGCACACGCCCCAATCAAGGAGGCTTCCGCCGTGGCAGAGGGCGCATGGACGAAGTATTCACCTTCTGTCAAGTATTGGAACATCGGTACAAGTTTCAGCAATTGTCTACAGCTTGTTTTATTGATTTTCGGGTTGCCTTTGACTTAGTTGACAGAGAATCGTTATGGACTACACTAAAAGCGGATGGAATGCCCCAGAAGCTTCTCCGTCTCATGAGTTCGTACTACACAAAAACTCGCGCGAAAATACGCATCTACGGAGAGGAGTCCAGCAAGTTCTCCCTCAATTCCGGTGTTAGACAAGGCTGTCCCCTGTCACCAGTGCTGTTCACTACACCATCGATTGGATAATGTGTCAGGCACTCACCGATTACCCTGGTATTCAGCTGAGCATCGATGTTTTCCTCGCCGATCTAGAATTCGCAGACGACATTGTCATCCTTGGAGATAGCCCAACTACATTACAGCTGGTACTCAGTGGCATAGAATCCTTCGCGAAATCCGTGGGATTAGAGATCAATACGTTGAAGACCAAGATCCTTTTGACATGCAATGCACAGTCCACTCTCCCGATATACTTAAACGGGGACCTAATCGAGCATGTCGCGGCGTTCAAGTATCTGGGCTCCACGATTCTCCCAAACGGCCAAGCCAAAGACGAAGTCAAGCTGCGCATTGATAAGGCCAAGTCTGCGTTTATTCAGCTTCGCAATGTACTCTAGGCGCGAAACGAAATCAGCCTCCGGACCAAAATCCGCGTCTTTCGGGTCACTATCCGCCCAATACTGATCTACGGCTGCGAGACGTGGCCACTTCGCGTAGAGGACATCAGAAAGCTAGAAGTGTTTGACTATTGGTGTCTGCGACGGATACTGAAAATGATGTGGCACGAAAAGCTTTCAAACGAGACAATAAGACAACGGTGTCTTGACATCGAAAAGCAGTCAGTGTTCCTCTAACGCCGACGATTGCAGTGGTTTGGACATGTCCTACGACGTTCGGACTCGGAGATCTCAAAACAGTGCCTCGCTCCTGTTCCATGTCCAGGATGGCGCTGTAGCCTCGGAAGACAGCTGAAAACATGGGTTAAATCGGACGTTGAGGGATTAGGACTCCAGGCTGTCTACGGCACTCGCAACTGGAAGCAGAACTGGATTTGTCTGTGTTCAGGTCTCGCATCCGATCGCCGCTCATGGGCTGATGCCATTCGAGACATGCATGAGGCCGGCTCATCCTCTAGCCGGAGCTAGCCGCATAAAAGTAAAAAGTAAAGTAGCAGCTGCAGGATTTGAACACGGAATATGAGTCTGAAGTTTACCATGACGGTCCTTTGGCCACCGCCAGTCACTTATAGGCGGGATGTAGCCCAGCGAAATCAGGAAACGCCCGCTGGAAAATAGAACGCCTGGTCTGGAAACAGCTTACGAATAAGAAGGTCTCTAGAAGGAGCAAACCAACAGCCTAGTGCCTTACGTCCTATTGACTCTATTTAGTCTGCTACCATATCTGACGTCGATAGTATAAGAAAAAGGAATAAGGATTCAAACCATCTGCAATAAGCAATACACGTTGTCTGTGGCAAGTAAGAGTGTTTTTAAAGCGTTTGCCGATCTAATCCCAATTCTAGGTCCTTTACAGTTAGCAGCTCCACGATATTCGGGGAAACACTGGACGTCATTTGCTTCAGCTTGAATAGTGCTGGCATAAACGTTTGTGTTAACGGTGTGTTACGTCAGGCTCCCATTGACACGGAAGTTCTGATAGCTACGTTTCCAGCACCGTCCGAGTCCACCACGGAAAGTGGTGTCCGTCCCGAGTGCCCCTCTTAACACTTCCACTTCAATTCTGTAATTGAACGGGTTCCTGAGATAGCCTTATCCTCGTGTGAGAATAATGGCATCGATCTCCTCTCAAGTAGTGAACTGTTTGACTTGGAACACGCGGAAGAGTGAGTGAAGACCCAGGTAAGTTGTTTTTCTAGGTAGCCTAAACAAAAGCGTAGCGACATTTGTGATGTGTTTTTCAACTCCAAAGTGTAAAATGCTGCTACAAGACTGGATTGGCTCAACACCAAAACTTGTCTTGGCAGGGGAAGTTCTAGCTGAAGTAGGTACGTTTTGTTAGCTGGGTTGTTAAAATTCACTAGGTGGACATATATCGGATGAAGTGTCATCGTGTATACCCACCACCACGAGTTTGCACCTTGACGTGGTGTGACATTTCGCCTGCCTCTATGACCCAAAGAGCTATGCAGACCCCACTTCTGTGATCACCCTTCGCACCCCAGACATAATCTCAGTCTCTTGCTTTACTCTTCGTCTTTTGGGTGATCTAGTTTCTAGTGCTCGTGGTCAGGCTGGCGTTGGGATTGCTTTGAGCATGAAACCTGAGCGTGCACTGCTAGACTGGATTCCAGTCAGCAGTCATCTGTGTGCAGTTCGGTTGGACGGTTCTGTTCGTGTCAACAACAAACTGAAGCGTCGGTGCTTGTTCGTCGTGTCTGTGTATACGCCTACTGATTGTAGTTCCTCTGATGCTAAGGACGAATTTCACCAGGATTTGTCTCAGATGCTTTGAAGAGTGCGTTCAATAGACGCCGTGATTATCGCTGGGGATTTCAACGTCCAAGTTAGTCGTTTGTGATTCCGAAAGGCACATCGGGGGTCCACCTGCTATACCAGCCGATTGTGCCGATAACGCCGATTGTCTCATTCAGCTGTGTTCTGACCACAGATTGTTTCTGGTGAGTACGATTTTCTGCCATTAGAAGCGGCATAGACTCATATGGCGTTCTCCTACGTCTTCACAAAGTTGGACTCAGACTGGCCATATTGTCATTGGTCACCGCTAGTGTGGATCGACCGAAGTTTGTCGTTTTTTTTGGTCTACAGCTGTGGACTCAGATCACACCTTGGTACGTACTCTCTTCAGTTTACGTCTCGTCCGTGGTCGCACCAACGTTAAGGCCAGCCGACATGGGTGGATATCACCGCCCCACCAGAAAGGCAGGTTATGCGTGAGATGCGTTACTTGAAAAGATATAAAGACGCTGGACCGGATCGGTTGTCTTCTTTTTTCAAGGATGCAGGGGAACCTTTGCTTTCGGAGTTAACAGAACTCCTCCGGGTTATCTGGGATAGCGAGCAGATTCCCAGGGAATGGTGCGAATCGGTGATTGTGTCGATTCACAAGAAACGTAACAGATCCTCTTGTGAAAAACAGAGAAATTAGCTTGGTAGGTACCATGTCTCAAATACTCACCAGGCTTATTCCCCACCGATTATCCCGCGCCCGTGAGATGTGTACGCGTGAGAATCACGCCAGTTTCAAACCCGGTCGGGGTTGTATCGACCACATCTTTACTCTTCGGCAAACCTCAGGGCACAGACACATCTTCCGAGGGCCCACAATCTGAAAGTGGCCTTCGATTCAGTCGACCGCACACCTCTCTGGCGCCGCCTCTTATTGAAGGGTGTGCCAGAGAAATTCATTTCTCTTTTCCAATGCTTGTATGCAAACAGCCGAAGCCGAGTCCCTGCTTACGGCGATCTTTCACCTGAGTTCACCACATAAAACGGTCATCATCATCCTCATCGTACAACGTTAAACAACAGGGCGAGCCCCACTAATTACTGCCTCTCCCACCATGTTGCACGTTGAATTAGAAAGTATGAATATACAGGATGGAGGGGGAGTGGACCTACACGGGTGTGAAAAGGAAAGAATACCCTAGTAGCCAACACACGGAATACACAGTCTCACTGTACAAACAAACATCGATCAGTCATTCTGATTCGACAGAAAGTGACAACATGATCGTCACTGTTCACGGTTCGCTGCCATATCCTTCAGTGGATCCAACCAACCGGTAGACGGATCTTTTGGACCCCAACCACGAAGACGTGAAGCACCTACTTTTCCTAAGTCTGCTGCACATTTTCTCATTCCTCGCTGTCACATCATCTGTTGACCTCCACGTGATTTCTTCCACTCCCGAGGAGGAACGGAGAATAGGACGCGGTAAGGTAGACGTGTGTTTGCCATACGTAACACGTGTCCCAACCAACGAAGTCTACTAAGCTGGATACGCTGTGACAAAACGTTCTCTGAATTAGTACCCAATACTCGCTTTCTGACCCCATCGTTGCTTACTCGGCTATTCCACCCAATCCTAGCGATATTACGCAAACATCGGTGGTCGAAAACCTCGAGATGACGAACATCTTCCACACGCAGACCCCAGGTCTCGCATCAGTACAACAAAACTGGGTGTACCGCGGCACAGTGCACACAACCTTTAGACTTCAGCGAAATATCAGGTCGGCGCTACAAGTGTTTCCGTCCAGCCTACGTCCCTCGAGCCTTTGATATACGCGTGCTCACCTCTACTGCTGTTTTTCCATCTGTCATCACGCTGCTTCCGAGGCAGGTGAACCGGTCGACAGTTGCCAGCACCTCCCCACCGAGCATCAAACTCGGAATCTTTCATGTCCAGTCTTGTAACACCACCTTACACTTTGAAAGGGCAAAGCGCATGCCGAATGGAGCTTCAGATCTCGCAAGTCTATCTAGTGCACGTTGCGCATGTTTCGTGCGTTCGAACAAGCAGACAAGGTCGTCTGCGTAATCTAGGTCACACAACTTTCCATTGTTTGCTGTTTCGACGCATCCATCCTGAAGATTTCGCAAGGCATTATCCGTTATCTCGTCGATAAGGAAGTTGACCAGGAATAAAGACATGGGACATCCTTGTCGAACACCACTGGTCGTTTCGAACCGACTGGATAGTTAACCGTAAACCCTTACGTGGCGAGAAGTACAAGAGTACAATGACCTCAGTAGATTCACGAACTTGTGAGGTATACCTTTCCGGTGAACAACCTTGAATAGCACTGAATTGAAGGCAGCATTCGAGTCTAAGAAAACCATCACTATCGGTCGACGACATGTATGACACGTCTCAAATAACTGATTAAGAGTAAAAATCTGGTCGATGCATCCTCCGCCTGGGCGGAATCCGGCCTGTTGTTCACGAGCGTTCCTCTCGCGAGTCGGTGTGAGACGACGCAGCGAAATCGAAGCTAATATCTTGGTGACTGTCGGAATTAAGCTAATTCCACGATAGTTACCACAGTCATTGCGTATTCCCTTCTTGATGATGATAACAGTCAGTAACTCGCCCCATAACAATACGTTCCCCTTTTACATGTCACGGAGCAAGGTGGTAAGTGACTTTATCCATGCACCACCACCCATTTTGTAAAGAACTGGAGAGAGTTCGTCAGGACCGGCCGCTTTCCCTCGCTTTACTAATCGAATGCACGACTCTACTCCTACTTCCGATGGGGGTTCAAGTAATACTCCTCAAGCAATCGCAGTAGTTGACGTCGGAGTAACTACGTTAGCGCGCGGCCAGCTAAACAGCTCCTTGGAGTATTCGGCCCAACTATGTAACCCTTGCTGTTTGCCTTGAATTGGCCCCCAGTTTCTATCGCATATCGTTTCGCTGATCGGGACTCGTCCTCCATCGGTGTCGCAAACGTTCGAAGGGTCTTCGACTGTCTCCTGAAGCGGCTGCTACTTCTGTATATTCGGCTACTCTGACCCAGCAATTTTCGCGATCATTCTTAAGGCTTTTCGTAACTTGCTTTTATGGATTTCTCCGTATCTTATTTATTTCCTTACGGTTCGAGAGCTGACATTTTTGCTCCATTAGACTGAAGAACGCTTGAAAAATTCAGTGTTTTTGATGGACGTCGGATCTAGGACCATAGGCAAAACCTGCTGCCACGTGTATTGCCTGCAGGATATGGGCCCAGTGCTCATTTTCATTACTACTCGTCGTAGATCCTAGTTGATGGGATAATTTCTGTTCATAACCTGTGTGAACTTCTGGGTCAGACAGACATACGGCAAACCGGGTTTGCGGTTTGCGACGATGACCATGAAGCTGGAGCGATAATCGGATCAGAACTAATGTATGGTATGACTCTACTTAAGTGGACCAGTAAGATCTACAGTCCTGGAAGGAACTGCGCCACCGGTAGCTTACTGCGATATGATCAATCTGACACAAAGTACCTGTGGCGTTAGAACGCCATGTCGCTGTGCGACACGAGCTGTGCCGGAAATTCGTACTAGACGGGAATAACCTGTTATCTGCACATAACTGGAGTAGCCTATCCCCGTCATCTGTGCTCTGGGCGGATAAGGTACAACATCCACCTAAAAAAGTTTCTGACGCACTAAGTTTGCCAACTTGTGCATTAAAATCATCAGCACTGCAATGTCAGAGCCCTTGCTCCTGCGAACGAGGGTGGTGAGTCCATCATAAAACTCATACTTGTGTGTCGGAGCTGTAGTCTGCGCCTAACACAACTATCCTTTCGAACGCCAGGTGATCCCTGGAGTCTTACAGCACATAAACGACTATTAACTGGGATCCAATCTAAGTCGAGGTGATCAGTCTATAACATGGCAAAAATGTGTGAAAACCTTGGCCCGTGGACGTGGCCAAGTGGGATGTGTTAGACTTCTAGGTTGGTGTCCACGTGATCCGCCTACCAAATGGTTGGGGACACCAAGTGATACGGTTAGGTTTCGCGGTCACTGGCGTAGTTAGATTCGGACTTTTTCTTTCTCTTCTTGATTTTCGCTTGATACTTTGACTTTTTTGAATCTTTATCACTATGCTCCTATTCTTTTCGCCCTTTACTCGATGATGCTGGCAGGTAGCAACCGAAGTGCGAGGTTAGTGGTTGAATAAACTGAACTGAAACTGAGTGCAATGGGTGTTTGAGGCTATGCGGTGTCTCTTCCATTGTACGGGTGCGAAACCATGGAACCAAACCTTCACAGTGATCGTGCCAATACGCTAAGCTGCACCCTGCATACTACCGACACTATCCCGTATGCGTTCTGTACCTACTGTGGTCTATTCGAGTAACGGTCGCCCAGGAATTATGGTGAAAGCACGAGATGCATAAAACACCTGCGAATCACATGGTAACGACCAACATTTTTGGTTTTTTTCTGATGGACATTTCGTTTTCGAACGT
Source organism: Fasciola hepatica (assembly GCA_948099385.1). Classification (NCBI taxonomy): domain Eukaryota; kingdom Metazoa; phylum Platyhelminthes; class Trematoda; order Plagiorchiida; family Fasciolidae; genus Fasciola; species Fasciola hepatica. The sequence goes on along the minus strand of CANUEZ040000008.1, from coordinate 3,869,133 downwards.
TTCATGACAAAAGGCATGAACATTTCTACGTGGAGCGAATACTTGTTAGTCGACAACTGTTAGTCCACTGGGTCGAATTTTTTCAAACTCCTTGTTGCTGCTTGAGAACCGCCGACATACCTCTGCTGATGCAAGATACAACGAAGCACGCCGTGAACTCCGTTCGCGTTTGAAGAACAGTTTGCGTGCTGATTGTGAGACGTGGTGTTCAGAACGTGCCATCGAGATGGAAGAAATTTCTGCCTCTGGCGGCACCAGGAAGCTCTTCCAACTCATTCGCGCCACCGGACCGCGAAAAACAGGTGTCAACGAGACAATCCGTGAAACCGATGGGACACCAATCACCAACCTGTCGCGCAGACTAGACCGCTGGGCAGAACACTTTCGCTCCCAGTTTATCTGGCCACCGGCTGATTCTACTGCACCTATAACTCTTACACTTTCTATGTGGCCTATTCCAGACGGTCCCCCGAAAGAAGCGGAAGTTCGAAAAGAACTATAAACCCTCAAGCGCCACAAGGCACACGGATCAGATCGTATTCCCCCTGCGCTTCTCAAAGATGGCGATATAAGTCTGGTGAGAGAATTGACAACCCTATTCTCAAAGGTTTGGATGGAAGAAAAAGTTCGTACATCCCGGGATGAATCGACGATTGTGCCCATCTTTAAAAAAGGTAGCCGTACACTGTGTTCTTATCATCGGAGAATTAGCCTGATCTTTGTCGATTAAAAACTACTAGTGTCCATTATCCCCGCCAACTTCCTCCCTTGCGCGACCTCTATTATCATGAAGAACAAGTTGGGTTCCTTTCCGGTCGCGGTTGCACGGACCAAATCTTAACTCTTCGCCTCCTGCTTGAACACCGTCATGTGTATCAAAGGCCAACTATCGTTGTGTCTCGGGACATTAGGGCCGCCTTTGACTCTGTCGATAGGACTGCCCTATGGACTTGCCTGTTGAGGAACGGCGTGCCCGAGAAGTACGTTTCCATCCTGAAAGCTTTCTACCGACAGACCTCGGGAACAGTAATGGTCTGTGGACAACTATCCGAGTCCAATGTCGTCTCAAATGGTGTTCGGCAAGGATGCTCTATCTCCCTGTTCCTCTTCAACTTCATAATGCACGATCTGCTCCAAAGAGCCTTTATTAGTGTTGCAAACAGTGGTGCGGAACCTCTGCCGGGCACCCGAGTTGTTGACTTAGATTATGCTGACGACGTCGCCTTGTTGGGAGACGACCCCCAAGTGGTCCAAGATGCCCTAAACCACTTGGCCGTCGAAGTCACCGAGTATGGCAAGCACTTTGTTCCATCCAAATGCAAAATGCTTTTTCAATACTGACAAGAAGATTCTTCTGCACTCACTCTTTGTGGGGAACGTTTGGAAACTGTCGGCAGCTTTGTGTACTTGGGCAGTTGTATTTCCACTGGTGCAGGTATCGGAGACGAGATCTCTGCACATCTCTAAGGCCCGTTCGGCTTTCACCAACCTAAGGCATCTGTGGCGTCGTCACGAGACCAAGCTTTCCCTAAAGGGTAAAGTCTACAACGCCGAAGTTTGCTCGGTGCTACTTTATGAATCCGAAATCTGGCCAGTTCGAGAAGATCTGTGGCAGCTGACTATATTCGACCACCGGTGTCTACGGACAATCACAAGAGTATGGTGGCAGCATCACGTCACTAATGGCGAAGTGCGGAGGAGAGTATTGGGGGTGAACTGCTCATCACTCAGGGTAATTGTTTCTCTTCGTCGGCTACGGTGGTTAGGTCATACCTTGTGGATGTCCATTCAGCGTTTACCTCGCCGCGCTTTGTTCGCGCTCACTGGAAAGGAGTGGAAACGGCGGCGTGGTGGATAACCGATGACCTGAAGGAGAAGTTTAAAAACAGCTGACTTCCCATTTAGCCGCAGTTGGGCCCTGTCGCCTACCAGACTGAAGCAAGAATGACACCGAAAACAGTTAACTTGATACGATGGCGGATATGGCCCGAAACCGGAGTCAGTGGCGTCAATGCTGCATGGAACGCTGTGCTGGCTCCCCATCCTTTCTATTCCATATATGAAAACCACAAATGATACGAACAAGAAAAAAATAATCAAAATACCGTGTGCGGAAAAACTTGCAAGAAAAATCCTTCCAACTTTTCTGTCCTTCTTCTTTTCGCACGTTGTTTTCCCATTATTTCATGGTCTCTTTGGCACGTTGTCTGTACCGTATATATATATATATATATATATATATATATATATATATATATATATATATATATATATATATATATATAGACCACTGGGTTGCAATGTTTATCACGTGCAGTTACTCAAATCACATTTCGATGGAGCACTATATCTGGGAGGCACGGGTTAACGAGTAAAGTACGAATATGAAGCCAATGATTATTATTAACAAGTGAAATTGGCGATAACACTGCACTCCAATGTAACACAGCCCGATAATTACATCGGTTTTAGATTGGTTTTCGGTCGATTTGCTTAGAAGCCGTTTCAAACGACCTCTGCCGAGGAAGTGCTACTCACTGCCTTCTCATAGCGCTGTCCCAATAACGGGAGAGGATGAAAGCGAATGTCCGGAGCTCTCTACTGGGTTGGTTGAATGACTGATAGTCAGTTTAGGGGACATGGCTAAACCCTGATTCCGGGTGGCCTATGAAGCGCACAACGGTACGCTTGCCGGAATCTGTGGCGGTGATCTCGGCACCCAGGATGTTTGGCCTTATCCGAAGGGCGTATAAACTTAGAAATCAGTCACCGGCTCCCAGTGGGTCACAGACCCCATGGTTCGTCCTGCTGCCTCGCGGATTAAGCTTTGTGAAAATAAAGGCTACGGCCGTGGGTCCCTAAGAAAACCACCTGCTTTGGCTTAGGTAAACTGGCCGTATTTATCTGCAAACAAATCATGGAATCGAACTCTATCTACCATCCCCTCCCCGAAACTGTCATGGAGGTATAAAAAGGTCAGGGGAATATGATCAAAATTTGCGTACCAAGATGCAAAACCCATCAGTTTTGCTACTTGGATACATTTTCCGTAATCTCAATTGTCAAGAACCTGGAAGCGTAATTATACAGCGACCGGTAACTAGCAAAATGGGTCAGTGGTAGACTTTATACACTTTAACTAATCTACTAGGCACGAAATAATTGCTCACCATGAGATCCTTTTTGCTTTGGAAAGACAAAATGGAGAAGCCGTCGATGATTACTTCGTCGCATATTAGACTCCCTATGTCTGTACTATCCTCATCGACATGTGCGTTCGATGGGGTGCTCATTTTTTCGACATTTCCTTTTATTATAGAATCCGCAATTCCAGGTACATCCGACTTGTTCGAACATTTTTGGCTAACGTCGAAGCACTTGATACCACAACAGTCTTCCGCAGGAAGCGTGCTGGTAGTGCACACATCAAAACCAGACATGCCATTTTGCAACACTGCATCAAATTCCATCATCATACCGTACACAACTTGTGTTCTATCCAGATTAAGCTCACAGACATGAAGATCTCGTACCAAGGGACCAACTTCTGAAACAATACTAATTAACAGGTTCCGGAGAGACTTCCAATATACATTTGACTTGTCAAATAACTTTTTTTACTATTCAACGTTCACCGACGACACGAAAGACAATGCACAAGGGGAAGATATCAGTCAGCAGTGCGAAAACCACGAAGCGGAATTTTTGGGAGGCGCGCCGCATGTTCGTCCAATTCAGTTCAGTTCAGTTCAGTTCAGTTCAGTTCAGTTCAGTTCAGTTCAGTTCAGTTCAGTTCAGTTCAGTTCAGTTCAGTTCAGTTCAGTTCAGTTTCAGTTCAGTTCAGTTCAGTTTGCACAGGACTTGGTGTGGCTAGAGCCAATCGTGTGTCCAGATAGTTGTGTTGTCGGCGCGTTTCCGTAGCTCCCAACACTGCGTGATTTTCTTTTTCTGAAAGGCAGAAATTTTGTGCAGTATCAGCCCTGGCAGAGTAAGGTGGAAACAATAAGTAAATTGCATCTGACCCTAAAAGCTGCTTAACATAACTCGGGGTATACCGCCACCCAACATAGGTCTACTGCTTTCTTAAAAGCCTTCACGGTTGTGGTATCTATGACCTCGTCCGGGAGCTTATTCCAATAGGGTACCACTCTATTTGAGAAGTACTTCGCCCTAATTTGGAGCCTCGAATGTTTCCTTTGTAATCTAAGGCTATGCCCCCTTGTGCCTCTCTCGGGGATCAGCGAAAAAAGGTCTTCTCGACTTATTCCTGACAGTCCTTTCATTACCTTGAAGGTTTCTATCAAATCCCCGCGAATGCGCCGTCTTTCCATCGAGAATAGGTCTAGGGCACGGAGACGCTCTGTGTAGTTAAACCCCCTTTGCCCAGCCACCATTCTAGTGGCTAGCCCTTGCACTTTCTCCAGACAGTCGATATCTTTCTGGTAGTACGGTGCCCAGGCCTGCACGCAGTACTCCATATGCGGCCTAACTATGGCCTGATATATCGGAACGAATATCTCCGGATCTCTACACGACATAATGGATCTAACTCGAAAGAGTTCTCTCCTGGCCGTATTGGCTGCTGAGGTGCACTGCTTTGACGGCTTAAAGCTGTTGTCCATTATAACGCCCAAGTCTTTGACCTGCGAGACAACTTGCAACGAACCCACACTATTCTCCCTAGCCCCTGTATTTGTGGTCAAGCATTGACACTTGGTGAGGTTTAGTGGAAGGTCCCATTTCCGTGCCCAGTTTTGTACTGCTAACACGTCAAGTTCTATATCTACTCCAGCTATCTTGACGTCATCGGCAAACATAAAGGTGGGGTTTGCAAGCCCACGTGCTAGGTCGTTGATGAAGATGAGGAAGAGCAGAGGGCCGAGCACCGAGCCCTGTGGCACCCCACTTGTTACACCTTCCGGTTTTGAAACATGGTTCCCCACATTAACACTAAAGGTTCGCCTTGCTAAGAAACTAGTTATCCATCGTCTTGCCTTTCCAACAATTCCCATGGACTGCAGTTTGACGTCCAGAAATCTGTAGTTCACGGAATCAAATGCCTTGCTGAAGTCCAAGTAACAGACCGCAATCGATTGCCCTTCGTCCAGACTCTTGGTTACCTCATCGAGGAACAGCAGGAGATTCGTCAGACAGGATCGCCCTGCCACAAACCCATGCTGAGCATTTGATATGAGGTTGTGTTGAACCAAATGCCTAGAGATCTGCTTCCTGACTATTCGCTCCAGGCACTTACACAGTACCGAAGTCAAGCTAAACGGCCGGTAATTTTCCGCCTTTTGCCGGGGTCCACTCTTGTAAATGCCTACCACTGTTGCCCTCCTCCAGTCTCCCGGCACAATTCCCTCTCTAAGTGACGTTTCATACAGCTTCGTCACCGGAGCCTTCAGGACCTCGGCCAGAGGCTGAACGATTGCTGGATGAATCCCGTCTGGACCTGCTGCTTTGTTTCTATTCAAAGTTTGCAACTCCGCGTACACTTCTTCTTCTCCTACAGTAAGTTCGGGTATTGGAGGCGCCTGTGGGCCCTCCATTCTTTCCTCCAAACTATTTTCTGGTCGATATATGCTCTTGAAGAATTCAAAGAGCGTGTCAGCCTTGTCTTCGTCGTTTAGAGCTAGTCGTCCCTGTGCTCATTCCAAAGTTGCTACGCTCTCTCTCATACGTTTGTGAGATTGCACGTAGGCATAGAATCGCTTTGGGTTTGTGCGGACCGACGCCGCTAACCGACGCTCGAAAGCATATTTCTCCACTCTTTGGATCTCTTGAGCCCTGTTCCTAGCCATCTTATAGCTATTCCATGCCCCCTGAGTTCTGTACAGCTTGTACGCCGCCCATCGTTGCCTACGAATAACTATGGCCTTGCGGACCTTTGACTTCCACCATGGGGGTAGACTTCTACTGCTTGCCACCATCAGGGGTGCGAACTCATCTGTAAGTTCGAGTAGCCCCATCTTGATGGTCTCCCAACGTTCCTCTACGGAGGCATTTGTGTGTCTCGGTGTCCACTGAATTTCCTCCGCCGCCCTCTTTAGTTCACCTACGTTGATTCTCCCATAGCGCCGACGTAACACGATTTCCTTCAGCGCCTTGCTTAGTCTTAGTGTGACCCTTAGGACTACATGATCACTTTTTCCAAGTGGCTCTTCCCACTTAATTTCCTTAACGTCCTGATGGTGCCGCGTTATGATTAAGTCAAGGAGAGACGGGTGCTGTCCACCTCTGTGTCTAGTGGCCTGTGTCACATGCTGCGTAAGTGCATGTAACTGGACCCACTGCAGAAATTTGTCGCCCGTTGATCCCCTTGGTGCGATCCCGCTTTCCCAGTTAATTTCGGGTAGATTGAGATCCCCTAATAAGATGAACTCCTTTGTCTGTGCCAGCACCGCATCCAGCATTTGGAAAAGCTCAACATCTTCCTCATCTGTGGCTAGCGGTGCCCTGTAGATACAGATAATGCATACTGTACGCCCCTCGATCCTAATAAAGCAGGATCTGACCTGTACATTACCGGAGACTAAGTTGAACGGAGCCTCCCAATGGCCTATGTCGGTCCGTATTAGAAGTGCCACTCCGCCCCCCTGCCTTCCATCTGTTCTATCCTGTCTGTAGGCAGCGTATCCCTGGAAGCGCATGTCAGTATATGGCTTTATCCAAGTTTCCGTCAACGCAACGACCTCAGACTCTGCGATCCTAGCCGTCAACTCCCCTCTTTTTCCCGGGAGACTGCAGGTGTTGGTGTACCATATTGACGGTTCCCTGGTCCTCGTTACTGACTTCATTGCTAATTCTAGGGCTAGGGTATCCTCGGGCGCAATCTCCGAGGTGACGCCCCGTTTTTTGCCTCTAAAGGTGTCGGCGGTGCAGCATCTTGCATATCGAGTGAGACTCTGAGTGTCGTGGCTTTTTCTTTTCCACCCGTCGCCCCAGTGTCAGGCTCGACATGCACAAAGGACGTTACCCCCTTTTGAGTCGCCGTACCGATGGGCCGGGATGGTCTTGCGACCACCTTAGCCCAACTGGTTTCCTCGGCTTTTCCCTCTGATACCTCCAACTTCGCTGGGTGCACCAGAGAGGACTTCTTGGGGGTATCCTTTAGAATCGGGCTGGCTGGCTGCACGTTCTCAACACCAACCGGACTAAATGCCCTGTGAGTCCCCTTCTTTTTGGTCTTTCGAACTTTCTGATCTTTGGCTATTTGTATACCGGAGCCTGAAGCCACCTTTGGTACCTGGATTACTCCTTGGGCCTTAGGTGTTGACTTCCCAAGAGGAGTCATCTCCAGTTTCGCTATATGAAGCTTCGGCCTCTTAAGATCAGGTGTGCCCGTTCTCAGCTAGACTATGGCATTAGCCGGTTTGACAAATGCTGGGCTGTCAGGTGTAACCCTAACCATTCCCTGCGTGTTGCCCTCAACTGCTCCCGCCCTGGACAGCAGCATATCCCTCCAGTAGACACTGTGGAATACAACTACCAGGGGTCGTGGCGGCGCTGGTTTTGCTCCACGCCATAGTCCTATTCGATGACACTTGACTATTGGTGTCGTGGGAGGTAGGCCAGCCATCCTAAGAACCTCAGTCACATGCCGGCGGTTTTCCTCCTTCCTGCACAGGACTTGGTGTGGTTAGAGCCAATCGTGTGTCCAGATAGTTGTGTTGTCGGCGCGTTTCCGTAGCTCCCAACGCTACGTGATTTTCTTTTTCTGAAAGGCAGAAATTTTGTGCAGTATCAGCCCTGGCAGAGTAAGGTGGAAACAATAAGTAATTTGCATCTGACCCTAAAAGCTGCTTAACATAACTCGGGGTATACCGCCACCCAACATAGGTCTACTGCTTTCTTAAAAGCCTTCACGGTTGTGGTATCTATGACCTCGTCCGGGAGCTTATTCCAATAGGGTACCACTCTATTTGAGAAGTTTGCACAGGACTTGGTGTGGTTAGAGCCAATCGTGTGTCCAGATAGTTGTGTTGTCGGCGCGTTTCCGTAGCTCCCAACGCTACGTGATTTTCTTTTTCTGAAAGGCAGAAATTTTGTGCAGTATCAGCCCTGGCAGAGTAAGGTGGAAACAATAAGTAAATTGCATCTGACCCTAAAAGCTGCTTAACATAACTCGGGGTATACCGCCACCCAACATAGGTCTACTGCTTTCTTAAAAGCCTTCACGGTTGTGGTATCTATGACCTCGTCCGGGAGCTTATTCCAATAGGGTACCACTCTATTTGAGAAGTTTGCACAGGACTTGGTGTGGTTAGAGCCAATCGTGTGTCCAGATAGTTGTGTTGTCGGCGCGTTTCCGTAGCTCCCAACGCTACGTGATTTTCTTTTTCTGAAAGGCAGAAATTTTGTGCAGTATCAGCCCTGGCAGAGTAAGGTGGAAACAATAAGTAATTTGCATCTGACCCTAAAAGCTGCTTAACATAACTCGGGGTATACCGCCACCCAACATAGGTCTACTGCTTTCTTAAAAGCCTTCACGGTTGTGGTATTTATGACCTCTCCCGGGAGCTTATTCCAATAGGGTACCACTCTATTTGAGAAGTTTGCACAGGACTTGGTGTGGTTAGAGCCAATCGTGTGTCCAGATAGTTGTGTTGTCGGCAAGTTTCCATAACTCACAACACTGCGTGATTATCTTTTTCTGAAAGGCAGAAATTTTGTGCAGTACCAGCCCTGGCAGAGAAAGGTGGAAACAATTGGTGAAATATATCTGACACTAAAGACTGCCTAACATAATTCGGGGTGCACTGCCACCCAACACAGGTCTACTACTTTCTCAGAATCCTTCACCTCTGCTGTATTTATGACCTCCCCCGGTGGCTCATTCCAATAGGGTACCACTCTTTTCGAGAAGTAATTCACCCTAATTTGGAGCCTCGAATGCTTTCTTGGTAACCTAAGGCACCCCCCCCCCCTTGTGCATCTCTCTGGGATCGAAGAGGAACGGTCTTCTCGATTTATAACTGGCAGTCTCCTCATTACCTTGCAGGTTCCTATCAAATCCTCTCGAACGCGCGGCCTTTTCATCGAAAACAGATCGACGGCACGGAGACCCTCTGTGTAGCTAAGCCTCCTTGCCCAGCCGTCATTCTAGTGGCTAGCCCCTGCATTTTCTCCAGACAGCCTATATCCTTCTGGTTGTACGGTGCCCAGGCTGGCATGCAGTACTCCATATGCGGCCTAACTATGGCCTGGTATATCTGGACGAAAATCTCCGGCTCTCTACAAGACATAATGGATCTAACTCGTAAGAGTACTCTCCTGGCCATATTGGCTGCTGCGGTGCACTTCTTTGAAGGCTTGAAGCTGCTTTGCATTATAACGCCCAACTATCTGACCTGGGGGGCCATTTGCAACGGACCCACACCATTCTCACCAGCCTCTGTATTAGTGGTCAAGTATCGACCTTTGGTGGGGTTTAGTGGAAAGCCCCATTTGCGTGGCCATTTTTGTACTGTTGACGAGTTAAGTTCTTTACCGACTCCAGCTATCTTGAAGTTCAGTTAGCACAGAACAGGTAATGGCCACAGCCAACCTGGCATCCCCAATTCTTTCGATGGAAAGCACACCAGTTATGCGCCCGCCTCTTCACCGTGTATTTCGTCGAATCCCCGCTTAAGATGAGAGGGAAGTGGAAAACCTCTTCGCTCAACAACTGCGAGAGACATAATGAATCTTGAGCCTTAGCTAAAACAGCGTGCAATGAGCGAAAACGTCGATTAGAGCATATTGCAGATAGATCACAGTGCTACCCGTCATCCTTCTAGTTAACACACTCAACGCTCACTACAAGGAAATATCTTGTACCGCTTGCGATCTAAGACATCGTTGAAAGACCGGACGGTCCGTAGGTCTATCATTCCACCAGGCAGTTCCTTTCAACTTTTCACTACCCTGTTACTGAAGAACTGCGATCTAGTCGTCAACCTAGCTCGAACTTTCGCCAGCTTCTTTTCTCGTCCCCTTGTTCTTGAATCTAAAGCAACTTGGTATAAACAGTCAGGTCTAAAGCCAGAAAAGCCCTTCATTACCTTGAAAGCTTCTATAAGATCCCTCGAACTCTCCTTCTTTCCAACGAGAACAGATTCAGATCACGAGGTCTCCGCTCCTACTTCTTACCCCTCTGTCCTTCACAATCTCGCGTGGCGGGACGTTGAACATTGTCTAAGCAGGTGGCTCCCGGTTTGTATAGGGGCGACCAAGCCAGCACACTACCTTCTAAGTGAGGTCGCACTACAGCCATGTAAATGGGGACAAATATCTCCGGTTGCCGGCTAGAAGATGCTGGTCGCAATCTAAAGAGCTCACCCCGAGCCTTTTGTGCAGCAGCGTTGCACTGGTCTGACCATTTAAGATCACTGCTTACTATGACCCCGAGGTCTTTAGCCCTACTGACAGCTTCTATGGTGAACAGCCCTTAGTCATGAGTTACAGTTGGGCTTTCTGTTGACCTCTGACCATAGATGGCTTTTTCCGGCGTTCACTGGTGAGTGCCATTTGTATGCACAGACCAGGACGGTACCTAAATCCCCACCTGAGTTTACCCTACCCTCAGTTCCAACAGTTTTCATGTCTTCCGCAAAAATAAAACTAGGCTACTGAAGCTTGATTCCATGTCGGTAATAAACAAAAAGAATAGCACCTGGCCAAGGATGGACCCCTGAGGCACACCAAGGTGACATTCACCAAACTGGACCACCAGTTCCCTAATTTAACGTAAAACCTCCCATGAAAGAGGAAGTCCGCCAGCCACCTACATACTGGCCCACCGAGTTTAAACCAAACTCACGGCTAACGGAACTTCGGAACAGCATAATCCCCCATTATTTCCATCCCTCCTACCTCCTCCTCAGTTGAACTATCCGAAAGCATCACATCCTCCCTCCTTCCAACGAGTACCCGATGTCCAGCCAAAGCGCCTTTTTTCCGTGCGAACCGTGGGCACAACATGGCCTCATAACCTATCTGTGCCACATATGAACCGTTCTAATCGGTCGTATAGTAGTGAAATACCTAGTACCCTGTTTTTTGCTATCCCACATGAAGACCCGAATCCTTCCGCAGAATTTGCAAAGGATAACTTAAGAGGGTTTGCACCCTGCACTGATAATTCTTTTCGGGATAAATGACACGGTCAACGGGCCGTAAGTACCTTTATCAATGATGACGTCAGAGGCACTCGAATTTTCACATTGTTATTGGTCAGCGCACGCCCTATTAGGAGCAAAATCCAACGCATGCGATCAGCTGCATTAACAAAAGATTATAACTTTATTTTATTGACGAAATCTTAGTTAACGTACTCCCATCTGGTAGAGGACATTGAGGCTCTCGGCTGCAAATCCTTCAGCAAAGGCAGAACATATCAACGTGCTGGAGGCTGTCTAGTGTATGTAAAGGAAACTCCTAAAGCGACAAGCTTTCAGCATCCTATCCTACACGGCGTTGTCTACTCTGTATGGTTGAATGTTGAAGTCGGGCGTCAAGGACTGCTACTAGGCTGCGTGTACCGTCCGCCTGGACCTACTTCTGACGGCTTCCTGCAAACTATCGAGGCACTCAACCTAGTCAGTGATCTCATAATAGACCAAACATTGACAGTGGGTGACTTTATTGCATCAGGAATTCGCCGGACACCGCTCACAGCACCAAGCTACTTGCCACCTTTTTAGGTGCGATTCACCTTGGAAGCAGCACGTCACGTCCACAACGAGACGTGACCACACTCTTGACTTAGTCTTTCCTCTGGGATTAGCCCGGATTATGACAACAGTTCAGAATAACCTACCTGGGAGTGATCATGCAACTGCCCGCTGCTTCTTCACAGTGTCCGCAAAATATAAACAGGGGACACCCCCACATAAACCATATCATATGGCTTGCTGGAACATACTACCTTCTCTGATTCGCAGCCAAGTTTGGGACACCTTCTTTTTGAGTGCAGATCCCCAGCTGGTGGCAGACCAACTCCAATTCATCTTCAAACAGTGCCTCAATCTAATAACCTCGTCACGAAAATCGTCAACTCACCGTAGGTGCAATAAATTATCTCGTCTTAACTTGAAGTTAAACAGACTTCAACGCATTTGCCTCAAAACAAGGGATTTTGCACTGTCTATTAAATAAAGCTGTACTCCGAGAACGAGGTAACACATTAGGAATATAGGACCTTATGCCATTCCAAGGAAGTCGGGATTCTTGCAAAACTGATGAAATCGAGGAACTCTAGACCAACACCTTTGATCTCTCCTCTCTCTTTTATTAACGCGTACTTCGACGAACCACTGGAAAAAGCAGAAGCGCTCAACACGTTTTTTGCCTCTTTCTTAACTAGTGACAGCACTGTTTTTCTACAACGCACCAGTACCTTCATATGAGCCGCTCTCTTCCGTAACATTCCTACCCTCCGAAATCGAACCTGTAGTTTCAAATAGCAAAATTTCCTCCGCCCCGGATCGGACCTGTTGCCCTCGGCCATCTTTAAATCGGGAGGCCCAGATATCCCAATTGTTTTATCAAACTTATTCAATTTGTCTATGTGGTTTAGTTGGTACCCCACATAGTGGGAAACTTCGGCTAATATTCCAACTTGTGAGAAGGGAACAGGGAAAGACCCGGCCAACTACCGGCATGTGAATCATACCCATTAGTTTCGAGGATTATGGAAGTGTTAATAGAAGCTAAACTAACAGATCACTTCCTGAAATACCATCTTATAAACGACGGCCATTAAGGTGTTCTAAAATATCGAACCTGCGCAACTTGTATGACTGACTTTCTGAACCTTATTACGATAGCCGCCAATGATGGTAAGGCAGTGATCTCAGTCTTTTTAAACATGTCTGAAGCCTCCGATCGGGTGTTTCACGTTCGTTTGTTATCAAAGGTCCAAACGTATGGCATCGCCGCCCCACTATATGCCTGGCTAGAATCGTATTTGTCCTCGCGCAGCCAAGTGGTAGACGTTGATGACGCAATTTCCACACCCAGCCCTGTAACCAGCGGCGTGGTACAAGGTAGCTTGCCGGGCTCGTTGTTATTTCCCATGTATATTAGCGATATATTTACAGTGGTTCGCCATGGGACTCCGCTTTTTACTTGCTGACGATGTAAAGTTGTCGTACAACTTCGACCACAATTCATTGGGTAGTACTATGGCGAAAATATCAGTGGACTTAAGGATGCTCAATTCGTGGTGTAGCGATTGGCTAACGAAGTTCTCGGCGGATAAAAGCTGCATCCTTACATACAAGTCTCATGTCCCTCCTGAAATGTTTAGTATAAGTGGTCATCTGACCCCACCCAAATCATCGGTAGGTGACTTGGGCACATACTACTCCTGCTTGTTTATCTTCTCGGAACAAACAGACACTCAAATTACCAGGTCCCGCAGGTTAATGGGAATGGTTCACAAATCATTCCGTCTGCGTGAAAGTAAAATCAGTGTCCATACAATACGTTAGACCATTGCTAGAGTATAGTTCAATAGTCGGCTCCAGCATGCGCCAGATTGACAGGATCGCCACTGAAAATGTTCAGCGCACCTTTACTAAACAGATATTTGGCTATTCGTCCAGTCTCAGTTATAAGCAGCGCTGTGGCCTGCTACACCTCGAACCTCTTTGGCTCCGACGGATAAAGAACAACTTGTCCTTTTTCCACCCACTATTAAAATATAAATCCCGCAAAACCTTCCCCATGGTATGGGACCCATTAGGCTTAAGGTATTCGTTACGACACAGCGGTCATTCGGTTATTGTGCCGTCCTCGAGAATCAGCCCACGGTCCAACTTCTTTACCGTCAAATATTCACAAATGTAGAACAAGCTCTCACCAAATGTCCGTGCGATAGGCCAATTACCGAGATTTCAAGAGGAACTTAAAATTTCCTTGATGTACCGACATCCGTATCCTTAATGATCCGTACACTTTGGAGGAGCGAGCGTACGAAGTTGGTTTGGATTACTGACACGCGGTTCTGAGTCAAGGACCAGGATACCTACGCGCCACACAAGTTGCCTTATACCACTCAAATTTTACTAATCTTTCGTGTAAAACCTTCTGTCTCACCAAGTCAAATCATCAACCAAAATAACATTCACTGAAAATGACAACTATAGCCCTAGGTCTGCAGCTACTTTCTTGCCCGTCCCATTCACTAGGTTCTCCATCAGAGGCAGTAAAGTCTCGATTCTCTCACTTTAAGTGGCTCACCGAGGTAATTCAGTCGCAAGTTATGACGTCACTTTTACTGTTCCAACAAACTATCCTCCAGCTACTTTTGTTACACGCCTTCAAGCAGACTTCCGTTTTTTATTCTGCAGAGTGGTTAATCCAAATCCTGTCCTATCTCATCTCTGGATTTCTCAGCTCTTACCTCCCCAAAGTCCCAGTGGTTAATTCTTCTGTCTTATGTGCCACAGCCCCAGCACAACCGTAGTTAGCTTATCTATCGACTATTATTTAGGTTCATTTATTCCATCGTCACCTGTAGCAATCTTCCACTTTGATAACAATCACCTATTATGGCAACTAAGCCCCTGGGCATAGAGCTTCTTTCTTGCCATCCCCATGTACTACGTTCTCCGTTGCAGGAGACCCAGCCCCAATTCTTATCCCTTATCCACATCATACCAAACTCAGTTTACTCGGTCCGAACTGGTCTCAATCCCCATATGCTAGTTTACCCTGGCATTTCAACCCAGAATCTCATTCCGGCGACCACCGATCATTACCAACTCGTCTTTATCGTTCTTCATACCGTTCCCCATTTTCCTGCATTCTTTTCCCATCTCAACCGCTTGCCCGCATCCTTTAAAAAGCAGTTCCAATTTCTGGGTACCAGATGTGTCTTTTTACCACTGACTGTTGACCCCCAGCTGGGAGCATCCCAGACTGCGTTCTTCTATTTATATTTTTCCAGAAACCCCTGACGTGTATCTTCCCTCTGATGGCTCGAACTGATCCGCTGACAATACTGACAAAATATCCGGCCCACATTCCTAGCTGAAAATCTTTTACCCGCCCACCATTGAGCCGCCCCCTCAGTGACCTTGTTCTCCGGAATCCCTCGCAACCTTAACTATTCCATCTCTACAGCTATATGACAACACCAATACCACTCGTGCAAGTTCTGCTGGTGCGGAGTACAGCCAGATCCACCGCTTTGGCCGGCGCACATCGGGCGTGCGGGACGTCTAAAACGATAGCGGATCGCCCCTGCTATCACCAAAAATGGCTTCTAGGTTGGGTGTCTAGCGCACGGTCAGCCCAACTCACCAGCACCGGTTGCGGAAAACTACCATTCAGATACCCAAAATGCCGCAAGTATGCCGCTATCTCCTCCAGTTAACACCGATTATTCATCGTATTCGTCTCCATCTTCGCCTCCTTAACTTACCGTTTTCCACGTGTGGCAAGATTTGCTTTCCTTAGCGCATTCCTGTCGCAAATTTAAAGAGCCGTTACCATTTTTGGCTCTCCGTTCATGGCCGTTTTTTCTGATGGTTCGTACCAAACTACCCACTAGTCCCATCCGCAAACTTGACCAACCCCTAAGCTAAGGCTCGACCCGTTTTATCACTTTTACCGACATTTTGGAAACGGTCACATTTAATTTTGCCACACACCTCCATTCCACAATCTCCAAGCAGCATATTTCACTGCAAAATACTTGTCTCCAGAGCACCCCCAAAAGTCAACGATTTTGAGGCAGCTTGCTCTTTCTATCAGTGTAACGGTTATTTCGACTGTGAGCAACGCGTATCCAATTAAAAAGGAATCCTAAAACCAGAACAGGATTGATTCGTATTCTCTGCGGCACTGGATTAACAAGTTATACACATACAAATACGTACAAACCTCAACTGCACTGCCACAACGTCTAACAACGAGGACCAGGGTTCAACAAAGGCCAATGTCAGGTACCACCGTCACGGCAGTCCAGGTTCGAATCAAAATTATGGCACTTCACGTCAGCAAAATATAAGCAAATGTTGAAGTGTAGTGATTTATGCATACTGTACTTGTTCCAGAGTCAATAAAATAAAGAGCATAGTCTCAACAATACAATTATATGACAACTGCTGTGGAGGATTTCCACGCCTGTACTTTACACCGCCCACCAAATCCTCCCATGAAACGGTCAACATCCAGGGAGTAAACAGGGGTACTGATTCGCCGTAACCTACCTAGGCCCCAGGTCATTGCATGCCCAAGTCACTATGGGCTTCGTCTATCGTTGGCCAGTCGCAGACACGCTTGCAGGTTTCTTGAGGTTGTGCTCCATCTCTCGAATTCTTGGAGTTTCTTCTGAGAATGATACCACATTATCCTTATAAAAAAGTGCCTGTTTGTGACCGGGATGCGTAGACAGAGTACGGAACGTAGAGGAAATTGCTGCCCAAACAATGGTGAAGTTCATGGCAAAATGAAGACTGAGAATTCGTGATGAAAGTCAAGCTGGCTACAGGGCACTTGAAAATCAGGGGCTCAACGTGTGGTGTTATCACATTAGAAGTACGTTCGGCTCACAAATTGTATCCCCTTGGACAAAGGTTGAAAAATAATACAAATAGGTCACGGAAAGAGATATTTTTACAAATGGTCAACAAGTGCTTGTTCAAGAGTTTCCGCTACTTCACAAGCAATGTCGTGTAGTGTGATAAACTAAGG
Organism: Fasciola hepatica; assembly: GCA_948099385.1. NCBI lineage: Eukaryota > Metazoa > Platyhelminthes > Trematoda > Plagiorchiida > Fasciolidae > Fasciola > Fasciola hepatica. Next base: position 3,852,444 of record CANUEZ040000008.1, on the reverse strand, counting down.
TTACGACAACTAAGTCCGTTGTAAATCGTGAACACCTTATGAAATTAGACACGAATATGCTTCAAAGACGGTGTGAAGGGTTGGGACCCACGGGAGAATGTATGATGAATGAATAAATAAATTCAGCTTCATTTGGTATCAGCAGACGTGGTTTTAGCTTGGTCTGTAGCGTCGAATTTGCCCTCGCTATTGTCACCTTCAAGCATATATATCTAACGGATATCTCGCAATACGTCTCCTTTGTTCCTTCTGACCAGCACCGTACGCAATTCGCCATCGGTTTCTCTCTGGCAGCCCTTGATCACTTTAACCTGCCAATCGTCTTTATGTAAAAGGCTCTCCACGAGGATGATGACGCCGCCAAGTCTGAACGATCTCTCTTTGGAGGTCCACCTTTGCCGAAGCTGCAGGGTCGGTAAGTACTCCCTCGTTCAACGTTTTCGGAAAGCCTGTGCCAGGTGGTTCACTTGTTTCCATCTTATGATGTACGTTCCACCTAGGGTTTTCGATGTGATTGCTCCTACGCTTGACGGCAATAAAAACAGGTCGTTTGGAGTGAGAGCCGGTTCGCCCTCCGGTTCTGGGACGATCGGCACCAGGGGTCTGTTGTTCAGTATTCGTTCTACTTCTGTTAGTAAGTTAGTTGGTGTCTTGTCATCGAGGTTTTGTCGTGAGGTCAGGGCCGTGAGTATTTTTCTAGTCGATCGTATCGGCATTTCACAAACGCCACCGCGATGACCGGCATGAAGTGGGTTGAAGTGCCATTCTATCCCCTTTGCTACGGTTTGGTTTTGTATTTTGGCGTAGACCAGGAGGCTCCACCTTTTTTCTTACTCCTTATGAGCTCCAAGGAAAATCGAGCCATTGTCTGAGTGTACGTTCTTTGGGACGCCCCGCCTCGCGATGAACCCTTGGAAGGCCATTAGAAATGAATCGGTGGTCATAATATGCACTACTTCCAGCTGGACTGCTCTGGATTGTAAACATGTTATCAAGCAGCCATACCCATTTTGCGTGCTCCTTTGCTGTCGTACAACTAACGGGCCAAAGTAGTCGACGCCAATTTCCACGAACGGGCACCATCCCTGTTGAACCCTCACGGCTGGAAGGGAGGCCATCATTTGTTGACCTGCTACCGCCCTCCAGTGACTACAAGTGATGCAGTTGCCTGTGACTCGCTTGACCTTTGCTAGTCTTTTGGTCAGCAGAGATCGTCGACGCATATTGTTCAATAAGCGGTCCAAACCTGCGTGTCCCCCTTCTCGATGTGTATGGTCTATGAGGCATCTCGCTATGTAGTGGTCAACGGGAACCATTATGGGGCACTGTTTTCGTACTTCAGATTCGAATTCGTCAGCCGCCCTCCAACTCTCAGTAGTCCGTTGGCTCGCATAGGGTTTAGTCTTCGGATGCTGCTGTACAACAGCCCGCTTCCTCTGGTGTTATCATTTATTCTGGCTAGCTCGCGGGTCTCGGACGGGAAGACATATGATTGTAGTAGACGTAGAACGTCGAGTTCGGCTTGGTTCAGCTCGCCCGGTAGTATCGTTCCTACATTTACCGTATTCTGTGGCCGTGTGCCTTTCATAATCCAAAGGAATCCTTTGTATCGAGTCCACCGGACCACGGCTCCTAACATTCTAACCCAGCCGGGTAAGTGTCACAGTTTTTCTATTAGGCTTACGTTTCCGTGGAGCTTGTAGCCAGTATCAGTCTTTTAGTCTCGATATCGCCATCATCAGGTTAAGGTATTAGTAGCGTTGGCTACATTTCTTTGGATGCAGTTAGGAAGTCCGGTCTCATTGTCCACGCCTGCAACCTCTCTAGTGTTTTCAGGCCCCCTGAGCAGATATAGGCTGGGTTACGTAGTGCCATTGCTCGGTTTTAGTCGACTCGTGGGTTACAATGTGTCTGTTGGCCACGAAGGTGTTAAAGCAAGTGGTAATGTTGTTCATGTAATGTAGTACTGTGGCTGATTCCGTCCAAAAGTTTGGTTCCCAGTTTATCCGATCAAAGCATCTCCCGATCAGCGTGGCGGCTTTCACGGCCAGTGCTGCTGCCGTCAGTTCCAGCCTCGGAATGGACGCCGTTTTCAGTGGAGCCACTCTCGCCCTTGCAAATACCATCTGACTGTGCCGCCCACCATTTTCGTCTACCTGGCGGCCACAAGCCACTATCTCGTAGCCTATTTCTGATGCACCCGAAAACGAGTGGAGTTGGGCACCGTTTGTACACTTGATTACCGCAATCATCCTTGTATCAGGATCAGGCCAAGTTGATCTAGGCTGTGCAGCCAGTCGCGCCATCGCTTATCGTCGTCATCCTGGAGAGGTTCGTTCCAACCCGTCAATCTTAGGCATAGCGATTGTGGCAAGCACTTTCCCGGTAACAACCATGGCGAAACGAAACCTAGAGGATCACAGAGGCTTGAGACTTACTATAGGATTCCTCTCCGTGTGACTGGTCATTTGGGTAGGTCTAGAGCGAATATGAATTCGTCACCTCCGGGTTTCCACTGAAGACCAAGCGTGCACTCCGTTTTGAAGAGGATCCCAAAAGCCCACTCGCGCAGTCCGTTTTCTCGGACTTCTGGATAACGTTGAGCACTTCCTGGTTGTTTGAAGTCCATTTGGTGAGGTTGAATCCTCCGATCTTTAGAGTGGCGATCAGTCCGGTCATATATATAATAGCAGTAGTTGGATCATCAACGGAGCACAGAAAATCGTCCACGTAGAAGTGGTCCACCGCCCTCCCTAGCTAATTGCTGGCGTCGCCGAAAAGCTTGAAGGTTTCCCGGGGGGAAAGGTTAGCATAGAAGGGGGATGAAACCGTCTCAAAGAGATGCACGATCAGCCTGTGCCCCTCCGGCTCCCGACTTACGTCGCTTTCGGGCCAGCAGAGAAGACGAAAGGTGTCCATATCTTCAACGGGCATCTTCACTTTTAGAAACATTTCACGTATGTCCGCAGAGACGGCCGAAAACGACATAAATCCTCGGCTAGTGGTGTTGTTCAGTCTGGGCCCTGTAGTATATGGTCCTTGGGTGACACACCCTGACATTTCGCGTCACATTCGAAAACCAGCCTGACCACTCCGGGTTTCCTTGGGTTCACAACCGAGTGATGAGGTAGGTACCACCCCAAATTTGCGCGGATAATCGCTGTATCCACTAGTTCTACAGAACTCAAGTCTAAGCTATGTTGCTTGGCCAGAGTGTATTCTATCCTTAATTGTGGTTCCATAATTAGCCTGGTTTTGAGGAAGCATAATCTTTTGAGAGCCACTTCTCGGCTGTTTGGCACAGGTTTCATGTTGGGCCTCCACGGGACAGGAACCTCGAAACGATCTGTCACATACTTGGAGTTCTCGGCTACCATTTTCAAAGCTGACATATCTTCTCGTGATGGGACATCTCTATCAATGACCGGGTCGGAAATTAGGCGTTACACAGCTGTTGGAATGCCTATTCAATGTTGGCCATTTCCACGGAGGTGCAGTTGATTTGGATTTGTTTGCCGCGTCTCCCATATGAACAAGAGTAAACAAGAGATGTATATTTCTGGACCGTGGTCGAGAGGCACGCATGTAAGCATGATCAGAGTTTACAATATCATTGAATGAAATGGAAAATTCACAAATCTCAAAGAGAGATTCGCACATCACAGCAACAATGGAATAAGGCTGAGGAGAGTTTAAATGAATGAAAATGACCAAAGAATACACGGCGAGTACGAATTGATTTCGAGTGAACTGCGGCATAATTAATGAATCGGCCGGATGTAGGAATGTTCAGACGGACATTGGCTTAGGAAGCAGGAAATACAATATTCACAAGAATGAGGCAAGAAAGTGATCGGTAATGCATATTCATGTTCACTTTAAAAGGTAATTGGCTTTGAGACAAAGGAGGCAGGGAAGAATTTCATGGAGGTTCGCAGAGGAATACTATTTTTCATAGATTTGCGGAAGTGAAAAGGAATAGTACCCCCCGAAAAGGTGAGACGATTTCCCTGAGAAGTAGTGTGTGTCATCTGGTGTCGGCAGTTCGCCGCTGGTGAAAGATAGATGAAGTTAAAGGAAGGAATAATCAGCAATCGGAATGCCGTGTCCACGAGGAACGAAATAAGGCAAGGCAAGGGTGAAAACCTTTGCAATAGACCATGTTATGCTGGCAAATTGGCGAATACATCAGTCTGTTGAGTTTCTTGTGGCTTTTCTGTGTCCTGTGGGCTTTTGGGGCAAGGGATGGCTGCGGTTTTGTTCGCTGTTTCATGGTGGGAATGAGGCGGGCATCGCTGAACCAGAACCGATCACCATTTAATTAGAAGTTCTCGCACGGTGGCTTCGACATCGGGAGGGTCTTGTAAAGAGAATTCCTCAGTGGAGCATATGCAGCAACATCAGGACTTCTTGTGGGCAAAACCCGGTGACTAGATCGTATTTGAGATGACCAGCCTTTGGTGCGGTTGTAGACTGGCAGAGAAAAAGATAAGCTGTCTGCAAGACATATTACAGCCAGGCCGGGTGGTTCTGAAATTGAAAAAAGGAGGAACGCAGTCTGGGAGATGTTCCAGCTGAGGGTTAGCGTGAGCAAAATAACGGATAAGAGTACGGAGGCTGGAAATGAGGCACAATGGTCTTAGTGAAATGAGGAGTCGTTGGTATTGTGATTCGGTGTTCGTGAGGGCTAGCTGCGCTTGCACTGCTAGGCAAAGTTAATGATAACCGATTCGGCCGTTCACCGGGAAGTCTTATCTTTAGGGGTTATTAAAGCCGTGGAGGTGCATTTGAACTAGGGTTTGAGGGCTACGTGAGAAAGCAGCTGGGCAACACGATGAACCTGAATGGCAAGTTTGCATAATAGGTCTACGGGATATATGAAAAATCCCACAGTGTTGACTTACGGGTCACAAGGAAGCAGCTGGAACACACTTAGAACCCAAATGGCAAGGTTATACGACAGATCCAGAGGATGTATGACAAATCCTATCTTGGGGTATCTACAGGTCCAATGCTGCAGGTTGCTGTTAAGTGAGGCTGCAAACGGGACGGTGGGCTGGATTCCAGGGCAAGAGGAACGCCGCCTTCTTACGAAAAGGAGGAAAAACAGATACGCGGGCGACAAATACGTGCGATTTTCTCCACTTTCTTACATGTATGTTCAAATATACAATAATATATACATGGATATAATTAGCGCTTTGATGAGACGTCTCTGTCGTCTGACGTATCGACTTGTTGCCCAGAGCCACGGTGGTTTTATAGCTGACGTCACCAAACATGCCAGGCATGCATGGGAGGGTACCAGGTGATTGAAAATTATAGCCGGGGGGTGGGTAAGCATATGCGGAGAGGCCAGTTCGCCATCACCCCCGAGTCAGTCTCGTGCGTGGGAACCAAAAGCATGTCAAGCGGACAAGGGCGGTTTTGGGTTCTCCCTTTCGCAGGGCCAGGTGTGAGCTGATGGGAGGCACTCATGATTGGAGTTTGCTCATTTCCTTCACAGCCCTGTATTTAAGGTATATATAGATCAAATCGGTCCCGCTAGGTCTTTTTTGTTCTCCACTTTCTTTATAACAGGGGGGTGGTTGAGCCCATATAGTAACTTTCCATAGCCCCTCCGCCCGACCATCTGTACTACCACATAATTTCCACCCGAAAATCGCCAGACTGCAGCCTTCTGCGTTTTGTTTTCAGAACCTGCACCCTGAGGACGATTGTCGCCTCCTTCATCCCAGGAATAACTTAGAACCCCTCTTGCTGGACTGAACAAATGAGATTTACACACGACTTCATTTTCGCCCGTCTCACGATCGCTTTCCCCGAGATTCCCACCATCAGACTTCTTGAACCTGCACTACTCGACCTCACTGCTTTCATACAACTCATTTTAATTCCGTATGCCATTATGCCCGTTCCGTGTTAGATCCCGCTAATACTGTTCAAACACTGGAACCTTTATTGTCACTGTTCGTTGCTTCATCGGTCACCAAAAAAACGTCCGGCGCTGACATATCTTTCAGCAGTCCTCCAGTGGGCAGCGAAGTAATTAGTAATTACCCGCACTCTTCATCGGTCCATCCGATCGCATCCGCAATGCTGTTGCATCGAGCGTTCGGGCTCTGCAGATCACTGCGTTCCCTCCACGATTGAACGTCTTCGATACACCTCCCAAGCTGCGTCGCCGCTCCGTTCCCATCATTTGTTACACCTGTCAAATTGGTCATTAGAAATGTGACATTGACCGTCTACTTACTATACCATCACCTTTATCGACACCTTTGATCTTTCAGATGTTGCATTCGTGTTATATTACCGAAACTGACCCCGTATCCAGCTTCTAAATCACACCACTATCTGCACCGGCTGATACATTTTATTTCTATATTCGTTGATCCAATGCCGCTTTCCGCGATATACCTGGGCAGTTTTATTGATCTGTCATTTTTGCATGGTACACTCCACACAGCTTTCATCTACTGACGTACACTTACCTGTGAATTACTTTACCTTCCCTCCCGCAGAACTGAACACCTGTATAATGGATGTAACCACACGGTCAATATTGATTAGTCTTCCACTTCCGCTTTGACATTTCGTACCAACCCTACATAAAGTTAACAATTTGCCGCACGCTCACTTGTTTTCCTCCAGCCGTTCCCTGCCACCATCACTCTGGCAGTCTCCCTCCCAAGAAATACGCAATTGTTTGCCACATATATGATTCCTCCAGTATACAGTCACCACTTTATATACTACCATATTTGCAGACTGAAATATTTCCATGTTAATACTTATTGACATACCTGTCGTAAAGTGAATAATTCACCGAACGCTTCGACGAGATCTCTATCCATATGCCTCTCATATTCTGTAGCTCACCAAAAACATATCCTTTGAATATGTTCAAATTTCCACTAGTGGTAATTGTTTCATATACCACTTGTGCATGTACTCGAGACTTTTAACTGACATCATTCGACCCTGACCTTCGAGTTTGCCGGGCATTACTACAGTTTTAGTTCACTGTAACACTCTCTTTGATACTCTGCATGCACGTGTTGTACCCTTTTGTGAATTGTCATTCCAGCATCACTATAATCATCTGATCATGCATTCTAGCATGCTTCGGGCGCATCCGAAATATACGATTATTGTTATAATAATGCGTACCGCATGGTGTGCTTTGCGGTTTCCAATTCTTTGATCCAGGACCCAATGCGCTTTCGGCATATCACAGCCGGTCAGCAGATCAATTTCGTTATTTTTCCACTCCTCGATGGTAGCCCCGTCGAGATGCCGCCACTGAGTCAGAATCCATTGCACTGACTGTGGTGCTGCCATCGGTAGATCCTTTATGGTAAATGCTTCCAGAGTTTCTGCTCCGTCGTTGTTGATCAAGGAAACGAGTTGTGGGTGCAGTTTGGTCGACTGGATGACCTAGGCGCCACTCACTGTGCTCACCTGTAATGAAAATCTATTCCCTCTGATCCCATACCTCTCTGCAAACCCCTTCCCTACTAGAGTGACATACGAGCCACTAGCTACGTAGGCCAACGCTCTTATAACCCCAACTGCGGTTTCTACGCCAACAGCCATTACTCTGAGGTGAATGGGCTTGTTAGCGGAGCGGGATACTGAGCGGACCACACACAGCTTCGGGATTTCTTTGGCATTCAAAATCTGGCATTTGTCCAATAGGTAATGGTGCCTCCCATGGCATCCATCTGACTACAACTGGGTTTCGTTTGGCACACCGCCGCTAGACGTAAATCGTTGAGACAGACGAAGCACGCACCCAGTCCCTTAGCCATTTCCCATTGTTCATCGACGCTACCTTGTGGAAACGAGGGCATTCCGCTAGGCAATGGGACTCCCCACAAACTTTACACACCGGCAAGTTTTCACCTTCGCGAGATGACGCGTGTGTGTTTGACCATGGTTGGCTTCTACTTGGTTCCTTGGTCCGGCTTTACGTAGTCTCAGTCCCAGGTAATTTGCTCGTCTCGCGCACAAGTTGACCAAAACGGCTATTTGCTATTCGAGCATGAGCGTCTATAACCTGCGTCAGGTCTTCGAATGTGGTTTCGCCCAAATCTACTGATCCCTTTGGCATCCTCGGCCCACCTACCCCGTAGTTCTTTGGGTAAACTGCCCACTACGGTCTCCAATGTGTGCAGTGCGTTCAGATCCGATCGGTAATCTAGGTGATTCAGTGCGATGCTGCAGTTCTACATTTTTATCGCCAGGCTGGCTAGAAAGCCCGACTGGCCTTTGGAGCGTTTTGCCTCTGATAGTACACCATCGATCAAATTCCGGGCTTGCCTTTGTCCCCTTCTTGGAAGTTCTGATTGATTCCCTCCTAGTGAGTACTAGTTGAGCACTGCAACGGTTATTCCGACTGTGAGCAACGCGTATCCAATTAAAAAGGAATCCTAAAACCAGAACAGGATTGATTCGTATTCTCTGCGGCACTGGATTAACAAGTTATACACATATAAATACGTACAAACCTCAACTGCACTGCCACAACGTCTAACAACGAGGACCAGGGTTCAACAAAGGCCAATGTCAGGTACCACCGTCACGGCAGTCCAGGTTCGAATCAAAATTATGGCACTTCACGTCAGCAAAATATAAGCAAATGTTGAAGTGTAGTGATTTATGCATACTGTACTTGTTCCAGAGTCAATAAAATAAAGAGCATAGTCTCAACAATACAATTATATGACAACTGCTGTGGAGGATTTACACGCCCGTACGTTACAATCAACCCGCCTTCTAGCCCACACACGGCTGTACCATTGCAATATCCTCACCTTGCAAAATGTCAAACCTCCCCCACGTATTTACATCTGAGAGACCCCTGTATCGCAGCATTTTGACTTGTCGCCATCACGCAATCCACCTTTTACAAAGAACATCAATATGCGATATTTCGCCCATCACTTACTTTACCGCCAATCTTCGCAACCGTATTCATCGGTTGTTTGGTGCTTTTTCATATCCAGTGCTCTATCTTGGTAAATGCCCTCAGACAATTTTGACCCTTGCAACTCTCTGGTCATCATGTTAGGCCCTCAGATAACGCTGAACGGTACGCAACTAATTGCTCGGCAATAACCTAACCATCCTCTTTGCAAACCGTGTGCTTGCTACTATCGTGGCCACGCATCACGTACTTATCTATCACCCAGTTCCTATTTCCATGTTGGTGCATCATATTCCACCTTTCTGAAAGTAAACAATCTGCTCAACAGCAAACTGTTTCCACCCGGCCACTTCTTTTATCATCACCTCAGAAATCTCTCTTTACAGGTGGATCCCCCACTGGGTGTCTGACTGACTTAGCATTTATTCGCCCGTCAAAAGTTATAAATGTAATCTTCTACGGACTTTTCTTTATCTGCATCCACAATTTCACTCCTTTGCATTGTCTGATTTCTAATCTTCAGCCGTTCCATAAAACGTGGAGCGCCATGGCTTGTTTATGTCTCCCTTGGAGACTTCTTTTTCCTCAAGATAAAAAATTTCTGTCAGTTCTATTTGACTCCCATTTTGCGCAGTCCCCTTCTTGTAATATTCGAGTGTAATTCTACTACTTCCAACCAGCTCCACCCGGACTCGGCTAGCCCAACCACCCGACCTTGAGTTCAAATTTGTCGGGCGCTGCCATAAAGAGTAGCTCAAATAATTTCTCCCATACTATAAGCAGAGCATATACTTGTATCACCCTCTTGGAATTCGGATTCCGCTCCCAATCGAACCGTTTATCTTGGTTTGCAGTTTGCCTCGGTGTTATCCAAAATAAACCATTAGTATTATTATATTTCTACCGAAACTCTTCATCTTGCATAGCAATAGACGATGATTAACTGAGTCGAAAGCCTTGCTAAAGTCGAGGTAGCATACATCAACTTGCTTACCTTCACCCAGTCGTCCAATTATTCCATCTAAGAAGCACGATAATTTGGTCAGTCAAGATCACGTTTCAGGAATCCGTGCTGAGCCTGACTTAGCATAGAGTGCTGAGAGATGTAGGCACAGATGATCTTCTCTAAGACTTCACATGGGATGCCAGTTATGCTTGCTGGCCCGTAGCTATGCATAGCCGACTTAGATACATTCTTGTGCTTTTCCACGGAGGCTGCGGCCTTCCATTCCTGAGGCAGCTTACACTGGTCCAACTTGGACTTCTACAGCCTGAATACGGATGGAGCTGTGATATCCGCAACCGACTTGACGGTAGCTGGGCGGGTGCATCTTGACCCGCCGACATGTGATCGCTTAATTCCTGTTGGTACATACGCACGCTTCCAACTAAGAGATTTAACTCGTTTAACTGTGAAAGGGGATGCACCAGAGCCAGATCGCTTTGTACCCCCACTAACTATCCTACGTCAGCCACCATAATATCCACCCAGAGCATCTACTTTGCCGTGGTCATCAGTGACAATACCGTGGCCCCTAGTCGATAGCGGACCTTTGTTGAGCCTTTTGACTGCACATAGCTATAGAACGTTTTCGGCTGCCGTCTCACAAACTTGGCCAATCTGAGCCGAAATTCTGGCTAAGAAGTTCGCAGAAGGCTCGCAGCCTCGTTTCTTTGCTTTGTTTACCGGTTTCAGGCTAGCCAAATGCCGAAAGCTTTTGTACTGGTTCCAGCTGCAGTTTCCACGTTTGATGGTCTTGGCTGTTGCAGCCTTCCGTCGCATGGGTTTCCTCCCACCCTTCGTTTTAGGCGTGAAAACTCTTCCTAAATAACTATTAGGGTTCTCTTTATTACCTGCCAGCGCTCCTCGAGAGCAGCTCCTTCTATCTTGTCCCAGGTCAAGCCCATTGCCCCATTTCGAAGCCTACCCATGTTCATTCTGCTGAAATGTCTAACCAGCCTTAAGGATACCTTGGGTTGCCGCCTGCATGGAGTGATTCTGAGAAACACGTGGTCACTGTTACCCAGCGGAGCAAAAGAATACAGTCCAGACACATCGTTGGGGAGATTTGTTTTGCTGGATCCAGCGAGAATGGAAGGCATCCAGTCCTATATCTGGTTTTCCCTAATACTCTGGTGCAAAGCATTATCATGCAGCCATTTTAGGTAGATTTCTCTTCCGATCCCGGAACGCAGACCTCAACGGCTCAGCCAGTGTGCGGAGGATTGAAGTCACCCTCTATGAGGATCTTTTTTGTGCATCCCCGACTGGAACATTCAGGGTCCGCAGTAAACAAACTTCCTGGTCGCATTTGTACTTGGTTCCCTGCAGACGCAGACAAAGTCGACCCTTCTGCCTGGAAGGATGATGTTAACTGCTCACATCTGCATACTGCGGTTGCACATCTTGGTCTGAGACTCGAGATGGTTTGCTCCTGACCTAATAAGGATGGCTAGCCTTCTTCCAGGGCTATCGTGTTCTCTATCCCGCCTATTGTTTGCAAAACCGTTACGTGTTAGTCTTTGCACATGGCCCTCCTTAGAAAGCAATATTTCCGTAACAGCAACCATTGACGCTTTGTGACCCCGAGTAGCTCTGGCGAGTTCCATCCATTTGTTTCTAATAATACACGCGTCAGTATATAACAAAGCCGCGTTGGCCCCTCCACTCAACTGTCTCTTATTATCCACTTCTGTTAGGCCCTCAGGCGTAACACCTGAGACGATGGCAAGGTTTCGCGTCGGTCATCCCCACTAGTGTGCATGACGCCGGGTGATGGTCTAGAACTTCATACGACTCCTGATTCATCCCTATAGAAGTTGCCATAACATCCAGACTGGCAAGACTCACTCTGTCTTCCATCTTTGGACAGTTCTTCCTATTTTCGTTTTTGAGCAAGTCTCTAATTACAACTTCTTCCGACCCCGCACGCAGTTTCTTCACTGCTGTCAGGGCCAGGGCCCGAGAGCCGAGTACGGCACTCTGCTTCACTTGTTGGCCTCTCACCAGTGCCCTGGCTGATCTGGCCAGGTTTCCACTAGGTGCTGGACAACCAGGCAGTACTCGTTACGCGTCTGGAACAATTTGGTACCTACGCTCGGTGGTGTGAGCCACTTCTGCTGTCCTCGCCAGCAGTCAGCGAACTCTACTAGAATTAGTCTCGCATGTCTTTTGTTTTTGTTCCCAAGTGATGACTTCTGTGTCTCACCCTGTGCCCCCTCTTAGAATAGCAGGGTAATGAACACCTGCAATTAGCAGCACGCCAAATACCCTCCACCTATCTATATTCCACCTGGCTTCCGATCCACCTATAATGGTTCTTCCTGATCCAGGACCAAGAACCTGCGGCTTGAGACCCTGCCCATCGGCAAGATCTGCCTTCACACATCCATCACTTTGCTTCCCAACACCAGGAGTGCAGGATCTTTGACCGTAGCCGGCCCTTCCTTCGCTACAACACGCCCACCCTTCTTTTTGGGCTTCCCAGCTCTTTTGGGCCTCTACCCAGATCACTGGCCCTCGTCGATCTGCTTCAAGGGAGTTGGGGCAACGGCCGCGTGGCAAGCTCTTGGAACTGGCCCAGCCGCTCTTATGACTGTCCTCTAAGGTGCACCCACAACCACAGCGAATGACCTCCTGCTACCTGATTGCGGTGTTTTGGGCTCGTGCTTATGGTATTACCTGGTGGGCGTCGGTCCTTCCGTTGGGCCTGCGGTATGAGGGCCAGACTGGCCGCCTCCTTGCAGGGAGCACAGACTCACTAAGCCCATCAGTTTTGTTTATAAAGGATAAAGATGTCCTTTGCAATTCCTGAACACTTTGACTGAGCTCATCTCTTGCGCACCTCGCACACTATACTGTTTACCACATGCTTTTTGCACTTAGATGCGAGACACGGGTCAGAAACACGTGGCACTCCGAACATCAAAAAACGAAAGGAAAACAGCTCAAATTCTGCTCACCCAAACTCTAAAAAGGGAAACTTCGACGTTTGCAAGTACAACCCTATACCAGATAAACACAAATAACTCCAATTGAGAAAAGATCGCCTCACGGAAAAACCGAATACTGCTCGGAAGTACTACAAGGAAAATAAATATTTCTCCGAATAAAAAGCACCTTATATGCAACGCTGATAAGCTCAGTAGTGTGAATTAAACGGGGTTAATTCACAAAACCATTCAAAAAGCCGATTTAAAGTGGAGACCGCTATGAATTCAAACCTCACGACACCCACCAGTAGTCCAATTCAGGACAGGACAGGACAGTCTCGGAGTCTTGAAGTAGCCCACGAGTGCGAGGCTCGAGCCCAAATAGTCCCGGCTCTTGCATGTATCTTTTTTTTCGCTGCCCCCGAGCTGGAATGGCAAAACCCAACTACAAGGGGGCAACTACTTTCGCAGAAGCGACATTAGAATGAAAATAAACGTTTCTCATTTAGGTCAGGTCAGGTCACGGGACTTGCGGCTTGTGCCAGCAAATGTCCAGTATCTTGCATTGCAAGCCCAAGGAGTTCCCGCCGTTCAGCGACTTCCAGGCACCCAACACAACTTGTTTTTTGTAGTAGCTGAGGGGAAAAAAGAAACAGGCTTCCCTTTGGGAGACTCAGGCTTACAATATTACAGGTTCGGCGCCACAACTCACTGCTGTTTTTATGTGAGACACTCCAGGTCCTCGAATAATATAGATGTTCATATGGAATCACAATGAGTAGTGAAGAGGAGTTTAGGATACCCCGTTCCGTGCATTATCACCTATGTTACAAACGACATTTTTCATTCGTATGAACTATCCTGCCGGAATTCGGATTGTTTGTTTTGTTGCTCTAAATCCTTGTTTCAAACCGGACTCTCACCGTTGCCTCGGGCGTGAGTCGCTCAGCTTGAACTTCGTTGGGGCTGTATTCGGTAATCTCATCCTTTGTATCTAACCTTTTGCTGTAATTCGGCTACAGTTGTTGATTTGTTGTTCAATTTAGAGCTTAAGATTATAGAAGGAACACTGCTGAGGCCTTGTTATTGTAAAATCATTTAGTTCGTTGTATATAGTACCGCAGCTATTTGGAATCGACTTTGTTTGGAATTGTGTCGAAATTGGTTGCTACGTGTCGCTCGAACGTTCCGGTGGCTGGAATTTACATAGGGTGAAATGAAGTCTGTGATGGAGATAAGTGCAGTAGGAAAACACCAATGATGACATGCAGTACTTGATAGTTAGTCGGGGTGGGGAAGGTACAGATAATAAGAATAAGAGAGAAGGCTTCCTATGGTGCCTAGTAACAGTCTGGAAATACGTCTACCCAACAGGCATCCAGACTGCGCTTAATGACAGGGACGGACTTTACCCTCACTTAGAGTGGAGGCAACTTGTTCCACTTGTTAATGACAAGGTGGGCGAAGAAACGTGCCCTTATGCTCTTGCTTGCTCTCGGTTTGTTCAATTTAACTCGTGTTCCCTGGGTGCAACATTGTGACAACGAGTCAGTCGTGATCTGTCGGCCGTAGTGATTGGCCTGTATAACTTATATCACTCTTCCAGGTCCGCTCTTAGCCTTTGATGATACAGGGAAGTTGATTTGAGGCTTTCAGCCTTTCCCTGTACGGCTTCCCTTGCATCCCATTTAGCGTCCGAATGAAAATCCCCTGAACCTCCTCCAACACCCTTTCGTCTTTCATCAGGCTCAGAGCGATGCTTGAACAAAAGTCTCCAAGTGATACCGTACGGCCACCTTTTAGGTAGGTAGAATCACTCCGGCCTCTCTATACACCAAACTTCATCTAGAATGAATGAATGGGGCCCTGACCGCCGCTGATATGCACTGCTCGGTAGATCTGGGGCTTCCGCACACAATCACACATAGGTCTGTTACCACAGTACCGGGCTCAGCCCTGACTGGGACGGACAGCCCCAAGTACCTGTCTTCGCCGTTTCCCTTGCCTGCCAGCAAGCGCTTGCACTTGGCTGCATTCGGTGGCAACTCCCACTTTTTAGCCCACGCACTCATTCGCGTTCAAGTCGGTTTGCATTTGCTTTGAGGTTTTTTCACCTACTGTTTTGATATCATCTGCGAACAGGAAATCCGGGCAGTCTAGTGTGGTTGCCAGATCAGTCACGTATGCCAGGAACTGCAGTGGTCCATGCACGGAACGTTACGGCACATCACTGCATGGCTGGGCTAGACCTGGTGTCCTTGTCATGTACGAAGGAGACCCTGTTACTTAGACCACCCTCGATCCACCTCACCGTCTGCGGGGCCACCGCAAGTGTCTTCGGTTGGCCCGGCAAGAAAAGATGGTTTACCTAACCGGAGGCTTTTTGAGAGTATAAGTAACATACATCTACTCGTTCCGCTTGGTCTAATTTGCGAGTTTCCCTGTCGAAAAATGATAGCAAGTTAGTGAAGCTGGACCGTTCTTTAACAAATCTGTGTTGCCGATTAGCAGTCCGTAGATGTTCCGTTAGTCGCTTTCTGACCCACCCCTCTACCTCTTAGAGGGCAATCGGTAGTAAGCTCACTGGACGGTAGTTCGAGGCCACTCCCGTTTGCCCCCTTTGTGAAAAGGGGCTACTTGCACCAGTCCCCAGTCTTCCGGCAGTTCTTCGGTGTCCAGAGATACACTGAACAGCTGTGTTAGTGTTTCAGCCAGTACTCTTGATAGGGCTTTTAGAATGGCGGGAAGAACACCATCGGGCCCCGCAATGGTATTGCCACTCAGATTGCTCAGCGCCAGTTCAACCTCACTGTTTCTAATGACGGCTTCATCCATAATGATCGTCCGCCGGGTTACGGCTCTCTCATGCTGTCTCTCGGTGTCCCTTCCATGCGCATGTTCGTAGAATCTTCTCAGGGTGTGCGCTTTCTCGTAAGCTGTCGTCGACTGGACTCCGTTTTCTTTGACTTTGCACCCTGGGCGACTCTTGCAGTAGCCTTGGACTGGCGGCAGTTATAGTGAGCCTCAGGACATGCCTTAGATCTACGCGCTAGGGCCGCTCCATATCTTGCCTGACTTCCTTGCTGCTCTCTAATGGGAAGCTCACGGGGGTTCACATATGTTGCACCCAACTCTAGTGTCCAGCTGCTGACTGATAAAGAAGCCGTTCTTCGCTCTTCGCCGGCAGAATCTTGGCGGACCGACTCGTCCACCACCGTGGTTTGCTCAGTCTTTCAACTCGTCCCAGTAGGGATAACTTGTCGGTTAACCTGAGAAAGCGGTCCTCAGTGACGGTCCTCCCCTATTCTACTGCCTGAAGACGAGAGCCCCAGTCAAATCTACCTGCTACTTCACTGATCGGGATGACCTTCACACTGCTAAAGTTCCTGAGCAACTTATTTGGCACCCCTGGGGGAGCCCCTCGGATCAGGAATCTGATGACCACTTGGTCGCTCTTCCCAAGTAGGGCGATGACCTATAGTCTATTTACTTCCCCCGGGGTTTCTACTGAACATCAGATCAAACGCATTCGGAGGTCGCCCTTCCCCCAACCTGGTCAGCTGGTTGGCGAGCTGAAAGAGTGATATACAGTCCACCAGCTCTAAAAGCCTCCTACTACAGTGGGTGTCAGTCAGAGAAGACAGGCTCTCCCAGTATGTTTAGGGGCAGTCGAAACCCCTGTTATCGAGAGTTCGACAATGCTAATGCGAATGCATCAATACGTCACCAGTTTTGTTGTCTTAAAATCCACACAATGAAGAAATTTACTCGCACGATTCCAAGAGGGAGGAGAATGGACCTGTTCATCACTGCTTGCGTGTACAAGTATATAGAACTGAAGACGAGACGGGAAAATATGGGGGAGAATAATCTACGCGAGGACTATCGGGAGATTGGCCGGACTTGGCTTTGGTCCCAAACAGCTTTCTAGTCTGGCCTAAAACGCCTAATTTGAGGAGACGTTTACTACCTCCTGTGAAAGGTCATTCCATGAGATATTATCCGGAACGAGGAGAAGTGTTGTCTAAAGAAGGTACTTGGACGGGATTTGAAGAGTTTCCTCGTGTGTCCTTGCATGGTCTTCAAGTTCGGATGAGTACAAAACCGATCCTCCAGACCCTTTAGGAATGGATCATGCATCGAGAATAGGTCCCCTTTATAAAGCATCCCAAGAGGACAGAGATGAAGTGATATAAGACGAACCGAGTAGGGGGTAAAACTTAAGCAGTGTTCCATTTTGGCAGCTTTCCTTTGAATCCGCTCCAAGATGTCCGGATCTCTGACGAGGCCAGTGTGTACTATCTGGCTGCCTTATCCTAAACGTGGTTGAATATAGGTTCCATATGAAAGATGGAACTCACCTTCGGAGATCATCGGAAAGGTTCGTCTAATAGGGTTTAGAATCCGGATGTCAGTTTTACTGGCTTTCTCCCGGTGAGAGGAGAACGACGGATTACTGCGCATCCAGAAACCGAGGATCTCGTGTTGATCCAATATTTGGATTTGTGTGTTCCCACTCATGTTGAGGAACTGAGCCGGAGCATTGCTAACTGACATGGTGGCACGGTTTTTATCATTTTTGGGAGGGCCCTGTCAGCTGACCAACTTTCGATTGAGTCAGTGGATGTCCCCACAGCTTTTGCTTCTGTGTCACAGGCTGTGACGTCATCTGCGTACGTCGCTATGCTAACCGCAACCGTATCGGGAAGGTCGTTGATGCAAGCTAGGAATAGAGGAGGACCGAAAAAAGAGCCCTGGGGGTCTCTTATATCGGTGGGTGCAGGTAGAGATGGAGGTGTACACACAGGAACCGGGAAGGTTCGATGTTTTAGAAAAGCTGTCGGTCGGGGACAGTTGGCGACCGGAGATGATGTACATTCTAAGTTTGTACAGAAGCTCGGCATGCGGGACACTATTGGAGGCTCTGGCAAAATAAATGAATGCGGCGTTGGATATCTTAGCGCCATCGTGGGCAAATTCGGTTCTAGGATGTGATGATGGGATACATGAATGTCCAGATTCTTACACTGGTGAGTCTCTCCGATACCCCGGTGCTTGAACAATTGGAAGAGACGACTCTCCAATGATTGGCTTTAATCAGTGAGGGTTCGAGTGGGATCTCTGGCACCCCTTCCATTCAGCATCTCGGATCACAGCCGTTGGTCACACACACAGCACCGTCAATCTCCCCGCCAATGAGGATACTAATGAGGGGGGCTTCAGGTACCAGATGAGGGTTTCATGAGTGCTGAAGTGAAGGGAACCATTCAGTTCTTTACAGAAAATCACAGTATACTCCCCCTCATATTTCCACAGACACGGTCATCCACACGCTATATAACCTCCTTGTGGACTCAGACTGTGCTAGAGCTTATCACATCCCCTCACGGTTTATTCCATTGGTTAGCGGCCCAAACTGCAAAGGATGAACTTCTGATTCGAATCGAAGTTCTCTCTTTCTTCGTTGTCTGTGTATACCCTCGTAGGCATTCATTCGCTCGCAGCTCAAATAAGACCCCTATGTAACTTCGTGCCTCTGTGAATCCTTTCATTATTTCAAAGGCCAAAAAGAAGTTATAGTGACTTCGATCGTTCCGAGAAAGTGTCCCTTACCTGAACACCATCTTGGACCTATTTTCCCCAAGATCCTTTCTGACGTTTGACATCGACTTCAGTGTCTTGTTCGGTTGCGTACTCTTTACCGAACTGACAATTCCGAAGTTTCTGTCGGACCTGCTTTCAATCGCTTTCACTTCCGGTCCTTCACCGATTGTACAGGCTCGTAGTTTGTTTTCTGCTGAGCCGATGAACTCATCTTCGCTCGGTGTGTTTCTTCTATCGGTACTGCTTTGATGTCAGCATATAAATAATGTATCTCCGCACCTCTCAATCGACTTACCTTCTTTTTGTTAGCTAAGTATAGGAGATTGCGTTGATATTTAGCTGTGAGACGGAATAGAAGTCATCTTCATCAGCCTCGCTCGAAATTACTTCATAAGGTCACCTCATCTTGTTTTCCTTCTGGAGAAAATAACCCCAGATGGTTCAACCTCTGTTTGTAGCACAATTGTCTGTGTTCTGCAAATGGTCGCTTAAATCGCCTGTGGCTGCTCGAGAGCCTTGATTTCCCCCTCTAAATATGGCTTCCTTGCTTGGACGTAGCTTTCTGGATGGGATCCCGTAAAGCCTCGTACAATGGCAATAAGACCCTCGGTTTCTTGAAGCTGACCGCCCCACTTAACCGGCACAGGGCTCTACATGCTTCCTGCTTTACTTTCTGCCAGTGGCGACCCGACTTAAGGTCAGCTATTAACATCACTCACAGGTCTCGGGCTCCAGTTGTCTAGACTAGTCCCTCCCGATTGTCTGAAGGCTCCTTATATCGTGTGGGCCATGTACCTAATTCCTTGAAGTGATTTTTGAGTTTGCTTAGATTGGGGAAGGTCTCACGCCACTAACCACTGGTATAGCTTGTATAAATCACACTGAGCCGCTGCACCATCTGGAGCCCCTACCTCCTCGAAGTCTTCCTCAGAAGAGAAGGACCGTTCCTCCAACCCGCCTGCAGATCGTTATTGTACATCGGGGACAAGAGGGGTCCCAGAGCCGAGCCTTGCGGGCAGCCACTTTCAGCCCCCCATTGTCCGACAAGCAGCCCTCCACTCTCACTGTGAAAACTCTCTCCTTTACACTCTGCACTATCCGCTTCTGTACTTCCGCTGTAAGATAAAATGATCCCACCTTTGCTTCGAGCGGTCTGTGGTTAAACCATTCAACTGACCGTTAAAGATCCAGAAAGCAGACTTTCGCCCGCTTTCCTCGATCCACTCGACTGGTTACCTGCTTCCGGTTATCCATAACGGTCAGCATGTTGATGATGCTTGACCTGCCATGGAGGAAGCCATGCTACTCTGGAGACAGTAAACTATTGTCGCGCAAGTGTGTCAACATTTCGCGTTTTATGATGTACCCGAGGATTTTCCTAGGGACAAAGATGGAGCTGATTGGCCTATAACTTCCAGGAAGACGTCGGTATTATTCTTATAAACTGGGACAGTTACGGCATGCTTCCATGTGTTTGGAAATCTTCCGATGTCTACGCATGGTTGAAGGAGCATAGAGTGTGATGCTGCAAGAATGGAAGCGGATACTCTAGGAATGCGAAGATGAAGCTCGTCCGGTCCCACCTAGCTGAACAAGTCACGTTTGTAAAACCACTCATCCACTTCTGCGTGACACATCGCGAAGTGTTTCAACGGGTAGGCTGGCCTTTTTGGCTGAGGCTATGGGTGTCCGCACGCAGGCGCTACTGTTGTGTTGAAGACCCGTATGAAGCGAGAGTTGAAAGCTCCTGCTACCTCGGAAGAGGAGGTGGCGGGAGAGCCATTGGAGAGCGACCGCGTGAGCGCTGAGGACCCTGATTCGTGACTGCGGCGCAGGTGCTCATAGTGAAAAGAATGGTTCGTACGCTCCCTGTCCAATATTTCTTTCCGTAGTTTCTTGAAATGTTCCCCAATCTTGGGTTACCAAAGGTTCTGGACGCATCTGAAGGCTTCTGCACTCACGGAAAGGGGTTTGGATTGGCACCTGGAGGACAGCTGATGGCACTTATGGAGGATGCGTCGAATTGAAGGGGCAGATGTGCTTTACCCCTTGGAGTCTGCCGGATTCTAGGCCCATATAGGATATCTGCCTTCAAAACACATTGTCCTAGTAGCCCGTCGCTTTCCTCTGTCTGCTTTGATCCTTTATGTTGCTAAGGACAGGACAGAGTTCTAGGGCGAGAGTAGACGCGAGCCTAAAGTGGGCCCAGGTACTTGCACCGGTACGGTATGGGAAACTCCCACGGAGCTGCAACTTGGAGTTCACTGTAGTCTGATTCCAGCTTGCGCTGCTGAAATATTTTATAGTGCCTTCAACAGAAAAAAAGAGTAAATAGGTAACAAATAACCATAAGCTTCACTATACTTATGTAAAAACAATGAATGGTTGTCTACGGATTTAGTGCTAGTATGCTGTGGCGACAGATATCGGAGCAGCTGGTTTTTTGAGCTTCTACTTTTCGCCACTTTTTACTTGGTCCGTTTAAATGCTGCCGTTACGGTGCTGGCGTGAAAGTTTTTCGGGATTTTCTAGTTCCCCAGTACATTTACTAAGAGGATCGCTGGGTCGAGGAATCGAGAAAGAAGGCAAGAGTATAAACGTAGGAAGGAAGGAGAAGAAAGATTCAAAAAATCAATCGGTAGTTGAGTGGAAGGTAAAATGGTAGTGGAAACTACCTTGAAGCTGGCCTGCTTGGTTGAGATGGGAAAGTTAGTTGGAGGGACTTTTCACCGTTCTATGGCACCACCTGCGTCACAAGGCAAAAACCAACGGTTGGTACATATTCAGGGCGAATCCAACCAGGATGAGAACCGATGGTGCTTTGGCGCTTGTGGATTTTATGTAGTGATGACGTGCCGCATGATGACCGAGGGGCAAGTCCCGTGAACTCTTTTGGCCAGGATCTGAATTTACTTTTCTCTTTTCTTTTCCTCTTTTCTGCCTTTGTGGTTCAGGCTTTTGGTTCCTCCGGGACTCTTTTACCAGCTTACCTTTTGGGAAGTCTATATAGTACCTCACTTTTTTCATCTTCCGCGGGCAGGGCTCAGGGGAAACATTACTTTGTGAAGCACTTTTAACCCATAATATGAGGGTCAGACGGAGCGTAATGTGCATTTCCCTACCTTTCTGTTTTTAAGAACCTCGTGCTAGGCCAATGGTGATAAATCCAGTTTTGGTTCTTGGCAGCAAGAAAGTGGAAATGGAAGTATGTCACTGGTTAATTCCAATAGGGCCAAGCCTCACGAGCTGCAAAAACGCCTGGTTCTGTGTGTAGCCTCAGGCCGTATGATACCACAGCCGTATCGTCAAAACTGTTGTAATGAAGGTTCGAAGGCACAGAAATCAAAGGGTATGAGAAGAGCCTGACAAGGGGGGAATTTTAGAATATCTTTGCCCGGGGGCAACAGAAGCTAGAAACTCAGTATTCCCCGCACTTAACCGTCACTGAAAAGCATGTTTTATACATAATTTTGGAGCAGCTCTGGCCAAGCCTGGCCCCGCTTACCCTTGAAAAGAGGAATAGTACTACTTGAGATAACTGTCGGAGACAGTTTATACCGAAAGTTTACTACCCGATTTGTGAGGAAGCTTTATCTTACATTTACTCTGAACCTCACTTTCTTTGGCCTAAGTTCATGACCTCTTACACCGTCCATGGACAAAGGGTAGAAAACTGTGCGAGGATTGACGGCGTTGATACCCTTCTTTAGCTTGAAAGTTCCAATGGAATCACTTCTCAGCTCCTTCCTTTTCATGAAGAATCGATTGAGATGGGCCGGTCTTTCTTCATATGACTTGGGCATTTATCCCTTTATCATTTTGGTAGCAAGAAGCTGCCATCGTTCCACACAGTCTACTTTCCTCTGCATGTATGGCGAACAATCTTGGGCACACCGCTCCATGTGTGGTCGAAACACTGCTTGGTACAGTGGCAAAAAATGTGGGGTTTGGTAGATGTCAGAGCTTGTCTGAGTTGGAAGGGTCTTTTGTGCCCGGCTCCAGTTGCCTCCAGTCACTGGCCAGACGGTGTAAAATTATGAGTTGTATTCATTTCCAAATCTCGCGCAATCTCCTTCGGCCTAATCTCTAGTGAACCTTGGGGGGTGTCAATTGAAAGTGGGATCGAGTAGGCTGTCAGCAGTTGGCCTTCTGAGACTTTTAGTGGGAGTGGTGCAGTTTATTGCTACTTGGATATTCGCTGCTATGTCGTTTCCGCTTCCTTCTACTCTCACTTTATGTCGTCCGCGAATACGTAACACGGATTCCTTCGGTGGTTTGTGAGATCGCTAATAAAAAGCGGAAACGTAATTGGGGCTAGAACGGATCCCTGTTGAACTCCGCTGACCACCTCTGCCGGGCTGGATAGGTCGTCACCAACCTTAAATCGGAAGGTTCTGCCTCCAATGAAGTAAAAGATCCAGCTTTTACACGGGCCACCGAGAACAAAGTCTGACAGTTTTGCTACTGACGATCTACAGTTTATAGCATCGAAAGCTGTGCTGAAGTAGCAGACCTCGATCTCCAGCCTTCCGTCAAGATGGCGAGTGACATCACCTAGAAAGCATATCAAGTTCGTGAGGCAGGAGCAGCCTTTTACAGAACCACGTTGAGCATCATTTGGCTTGCCGTTTTCGGTGACATGTGCTCCAAAGCGATCCTTTATAGATTTTTTCATGCATTGGCATGTTACGTCGATCAGGCTGATTGATCTGTAGTGTTTGCGTCGGTTTGTGGGCCATTTCCATGGAGAGCCACAACTAAGGCTTTTTTACAGCTTGTGGGAACTTTGGCTTCCGGAACGGAGGCGATGAACATCGCTTGGATTGATTGGCAGATTACTCTCGCTAGGAATTTCATCATCGCTGGGGGAATTTTATCTGACTCTGCTGCCTCATGTGGGTCTGTTCCCTTCGGTAACTTCGAGACTGCCTGGGGGTGAATTCCACGTCCTCTAGTTTAGGCACATGCCGAGAGGGAAGCGCAATTCCTGTGTCGTCGTGGATCTGTTATATGTTATGGAAAATCCAACTGAACGTTTGTTTTTTCACCGTTGCTCGTAGCCCTTCTGCCATCCTCAGTGGGTGGTTCTTCAATCTTTTCTCGACTGCAGCCTTCGAGCGTATACAGCTGTAGAATCTCTTCCGGTTCGGCTTTACTTACGAGCTAGTTTTAGATCAAATTTGCATCTCGCTGGGGGTTGGATCTGGGTGGCGTTGTTCCGTTTTTGTTTGTATTTCTCCCGTGGTTGGTGGACGTAAGACTGTAGGTTTCTCTGCCGGCACCCTTTATGTTGTTGGAAACCCCGTTTGTTTGCAGGTGTTCATCAGGAGGGCTTATTATGCTTCTTGCATTTCTGCCAGGGGTGATTACTTACGTAAGTGCTAACGAACCGCCTTTGATGAGTTTTCGTCTCCAACCTAGTGTGGGGTTTCCGCTCTGTGGCGGCCAGTTTATCCCTGGGGCGCTCGGCAAAAAGGCTGCTCTATTTCTTGGTTTGAAGTTTCTGACCAGTTTCGTGTGTTTAGGCCAGGTCGAGTCAGGTCCTGGGACTTGAGGCTCAAGGCCGACAGATTAGTCCATATTCTTGAACCTGCCGGCGTCAGCTGATTCCCACGGGGCTGCAAATTCTGCTTTTCCCTTTTGCTGCATTTTCGTTTCCTTTCAACCTCAGATGTGTGTAAAAAAGGTTAGGACTCCGTTTGCTGTCAGCAGTACAGCAACCTCACGGTTACAAACCGACTCCTTGCCCAGATCTGCCCCTCAAAAGGAAGGTCGTCCATAGGGCAGCATTTGGTACGAGAGCTGTTGTGGAAGGGTTATATGTGACGGGGGGAATACCGGAGGCTTTAAAGGGGAGTCGGGTGTAAATACGGGGGCGGGAGTGGAGAGTGAAAGGCCTTACGCAATGGAAAGGCGGGAAAGGCGCTGCATCAAAATTCACCCTACTTATGTTAGATTAGTTGACTTCAGGGGATATGGTGGACCAGCAACGGTCCAAGCGGGCCTTAAACTGAACCTCCGAGTCCACAGCCACCATCTCGACCGGTGAAGCTTTCCAGGAATTGATGGCCAGGAACACAAAAATTGGTGCTGTAACTGTCCTCAGCTCTCTTGGTTTTATTGCTTTGTGCTCATGGCCCCTAGGTTGGGGTTCCGCTGCTATTACTACCATCGTCTTTGTTGGGAAGGACGGACCCCTGGTCTCTTTGTAGGCTTCTATGAGTTCACCCTAAAGTCTCCTACCCTTCGAGAAGAACGGGTTCGGTGCCGTGAGTCTCTCTGTATATGGCTTGTTTTCCAACCCATCTACCTTTCTTGTGAACTGGCGCTGAACTGTTTCCGGAACTGCAGCCTCTCCCACCAGAGCAGGAGCCTACACTTGGACACAATATTCGAGGTGTGGTCTGACTGCTGTTTTGTAATGTGGTAGAAGTACGTGAGCCTTTTGTGATACAACTGTGCGCAGGAGTTAGTAGAGTGCTTGTTCTGCCTTGGCCATAACGATTAGACACTGTTCAGATGGCTAGAAGCAGTGAGTTATCGGGGATCCTAGGTCCGTGCTATCCATGGCCCGCGGTAAACTTTGTGGACCATTTGGGTCTATATTTTTGAATCCCCATCAGCGTCCTGGGTCAGGTGTCTACTTTTACCAACATAAATTGGCCTTCGCTACTGAAAGGTCCAAGAGAGAACTCTATTTCAGTCCTCTTGGAGGCATGGGGTGACCGTTCCACCTATCAGCTACAAATCGTCCGCAAGGAGGTAACCTGGGTTTCGCACAACATCTGTTACCTCGTTCACATAAATAACTAATAGAAGTGGACCCAGCTCTGAACCTTGTGAGACCGTATTGATAGACCGCACCCCCGTGGATCTACTGTCCCCTCCCTTTATGAAGAAAGCCCTGCAGTGAAGGTATGCCAGGGCCCACTCCAGGAACCGAGGTAAGATCCTGAGGGCCTCCATTTTGCAAAACAGCGGTCGGTGGTTCACGGAGTAGAAGGCCCTTTGGAAGTCCAGGCGATAGATCTCCCTCTCTTTTCTCTAGCTGC
Source organism: Fasciola hepatica (assembly GCA_948099385.1). Taxonomy (NCBI): domain Eukaryota; kingdom Metazoa; phylum Platyhelminthes; class Trematoda; order Plagiorchiida; family Fasciolidae; genus Fasciola; species Fasciola hepatica. The sequence continues at coordinate 3,826,923 of CANUEZ040000008.1, read as the reverse complement.
CACTTCGTCAAAAAATGAAAGGTTAGATAGACAGGATCTGCTTTTGACAAGTCTGTGTTGTCTTTTGGAGATAACCCCATGTGCGGCCAAGTGGCTGGTCACTCGGCCCCTGGTCGACACCCCAAGCTTATTTAAGAGCACTGGTAGTAAGCTGACCGGCCGGTAATTTCGCACCTCTTACTTCACACCACGTTTGCGTATAGGAAAGACTTCCGCTGTCAGCCAGTCTCCAGTTAGCTGGGAATTGGGCAGCTACCTGGTGTACTGATTGGCCGCGGGTGCTTCCAAGATGCGGGCTAGGGGGCGAGGAATATCTGCATGGGTGCCTTCTGGCCCGGCTGCCTTGTGCAGGGTCAGACCCCTTAAGGCTTCCTAGACATTAACAGGGGAGAATAGAAATGGCTGCATCGGCCGCGGTTGGACCAGAGCTTCGAAAGCAGGGTCAAGTCCGCTGTCAAGCAGATGCCCCAGCTCGAAGCCCTCTTTCAGAGTTTCAGCCTTTGCCCTATTTTCCAAGGAATGGCTACCGTCTGCTTCCTTGAAGCAACCTACAGCTAAACTCAGGGCTGTTTTTGACCGAAAGTAGTTGTAGTTAGCCTATGGGCACCTTTTGACCGGCTTAGTCAGTGCGACCTAGTGCGATGATCTACACCACTTTTGGACCCTAATGGATGATTCTCGTGCCCTTTTGTATCAGAGGTGCTGACGGTAGCCACGTGCCTGCTGGTAACTAGCCCAAGCACTGTGCTTTCAGCTTTGCGATCTGGTGGCTCTTCGGGTAGACCACCTTGCCTTCCCCTGTTTGTTTATTCGACCTTCAGGAGCAAAGTGCTCAGTGAGCAACATCGGGTTGTTCCGGAGAGCTGTCCATTCTTCCTCTACATTTTCATGCTGGGCTTTCATATAAGTGTTTAGGCTGCGACAGCAAGGCCTTGTTCGCCAAGGTTCTTAAAAAACCTTCGCTTTTTGTGAGGTACTATAGCCCTAACAGCCAAGTGCTTGAAACGGATCACCACGTAATCAGTTCTGTCTAGTGGCTGGAGTGCTTCATTATAACCAGGTCCAACAGCCCCAGGGTCTGTCCCTCCCCCCCGTCAAGTTGGTTGAAGTACGTGTTGGGTGAGGTTTTATTCCAAAACTAAGTCAAATGACAGTACTTGGAACCCATACCCAGAAGCCCACAGATTTGCCCAATTCACATCAGGGGAAATGAAATCTCCTAGGCTTACTACTTCATTTGCTGCAGCCACGGAACCTTGAACGTAGGCCACCAACAGGCCACCAGTGTGGCCCAGATGTCTGATGGGCATAGTTTTGAGTCACAATAGGAGCCTGTACTTCTGGTGTTGACCCTCACCCCTCAGCTGTGTGCTTGATTTCGTCTGAGGTTATGAGAACCACGCCACCAACATCACCGCCATCCACTTTATCAGCCCGAAGCAAGCAGTCACCAGCAGGAGAAAGTACACCATATTCCTGTCTTCCTATTGGTAATTTTTAATAAAACAATAAGGTCCGATTTGGCGGTCAATGCTGCAAATCCATAATAATGATAACAATAGTTTATTTCGGATAACACCGAGGCAAACTGCAAACCAAGATAAACGGTTCGATTGGGAGTGGAATCCGAATTCCAAGAGGGTGATACAGGTAAATGCTCTGCTTATAGTATAGGAGAAATTATTTGAGCTACTCTTTATGGCAGCGCCCGACAAATTTGAACTCAAGGTCGGGTGGTTGGGCTAGCCGAGTCCGGGTGGAGCTGGTTGGAAGTAGTAGAATTACACTCGAATATTACAAGAAGGGGACTGCGCAAAATGGGAGTCAAATAGAACTGACAGAAATGTTTTATCTTGAGGAAAAAGAAGTCTCCAAGGGAGACATAAACAAGCCATGGCGCTCCACGTTTTATGGAACGGCTGAAGATTAGAAATCAGACAATGCAAAGGAGTGAAATTGTGGATGCAGATAAAGAAAAGTCCGTAGAAGATTACATTTATAACTTTTGACGGGCGAATAAATGCTAAGTCAGTCAGACACCCAGTGGGGGATCCACCTGTAAAGAGAGATTTCTGAGGTGATGATAAAAGAAGTGGCCGGGTGGAAACAGTTTGCTGTTGAGCAGATTGTTTACTTTCAGAAAGGTGGAATATGATGCACCAACATGGAAATAGGAACTGGGTGATAGATAAGTACGTGATGCGTGGCCACGATAGTAGCAAGCACACGGTTTGCAAAGAGGATGGTTAGGTTATTGCCGAGCAATTAGTTGCGTACCGTTCAGCGTTATCTGAGGGCCTAACATGATGACCAGAGAGTTGCAAGGGTCAAAATTGTCTGAGGGCATTTACCAAGATAGAGCACTGGATATGAAAAAGCACCAAACAACCGATGAATACGGTTGCGAAGATTGGCGGTAAAGTAAGTGATGGGCGAAATATCGCATATTGATGTTCTTTGTAAAAGGTGGATTGCGTGATGGCGACAAGTCAAAATGCTGCGATACAGGGGTCTCTCAGATGTAAATACGTGGGGGAGGTTTGACATTTTGCAAGGTGAGGATATTGCAATGGTACAGCCGTGTGTGGGCTAGATGGCGGGTTGATTGTAACGTACGGGCGTGTAAATCCTCCACAGCACGTGTCATATTATTGTATTGTTGAGACTATGCTCTTTATTTTATTGACTCTGGAACAAGTACAGTATGCATAAATCACTACACTTCAACATTTGCTTATATTTTGCTGACGTGAAGTGCCATAATTTTGATTCGAACCTGGACTGCCGTGACGGTGGTACCTGACATTGGCCTTTGTTGAACCCTGGTCCTCGTTGTTAGACGTTGTGGCAGTGCAGTTGAGGTTTGTACGTATTTATATGTGTATAACTTGTTAATCCAGTGCCGCAGAGAATACGAATCAATCCTGTTCTGGTTTTAGGATTCGTTTTTAATTGGATACGCGTTGCTCACAGTCGAAATAACCGTTACACTGATAGAAAGAGCAAGCTGCCTCAAAATCGTTGACTTTTGGGGGTGCTCTGGAGACAAGTATTTTGCAGTGAAATATGCTGCTTGGAGATTGTGGAATGGAGGTGTGTGGCAAAATTAAATGTGACCGTTTCCAAAATGTCGGTAAAAGTGATAAAACGGGTCGAGCCTTAGCTTAGGGGTTGGTCAAGTTTGCGGATGGGACTAGTGGGTAGTTTGGTACGAACCATCAGAAAAAACGGCCATGAACGGAGAGCCAAAAATGGTAACGGCTCTTTAAATTTGCGACAGGAATGCGCTAAGGAAAGCAAATCTTGCCACACGTGGAAAACGGTAAGTTAAGGAGGCGAAGATGGAGACGAATACGATGAATAATCGGTGTTAACTGGAGGAGATAGCGGCATACTTGCGGCATTTTGGGTATCTGAATGGTAGTTTTCCGCAACCGGTGCTGGTGAGTTGGGCTGACCGTGCGCTAGACACCCAACCTAGAAGCCATTTTTGGTGATAGCAGGGGCGATCCGCTATCGTTTTAGACGTCCCGCACGCCCGATGTGCGCCGGCCAAAGCGGTGGATCTGGCTGTACTCCGCACCAGCAGAACTTGCACGAGTGGTATTGGTGTTGTCATATAGCTGTAGAGATGGAATAGTTAAGGTTGCGAGGGATTCCGGAGAACAAGGTCACTGAGGGGGCGGCTCAATGGTGGGCGGGTAAAAGATTTTCAGCTAGGAATGTGGGCCGGATATTTTGTCAGTATTGTCAGCGGATCAGTTCGAGCCATCAGAGGGAAGATACACGTCAGGGGTTTCTGGAAAAATATAAATAGAAGAACGCAGTCTGGGATGCTCCCAGCTGGGGGTCAACAGTCAGTGGTAAAAAGACACATCTGGTACCCAGAAATTGGAACTGCTTTTTAAAGGATGCGGGCAAGCGGTTGAGATGGGAAAAGAATGCAGGAAAATGGGGAACGGTATGAAGAACGATAAAGACGAGTTGGTAATGATCGGTGGTCGCCGGAATGAGATTCTGGGTTGAAATGCCAGGGTAAACTAGCATATGGGGATTGAGACCAGTTCGGACCGAGTAAACTGAGTTTGGTATGATGTGGATAAGGGATAAGAATTGGGGCTGGGTCTCCTGCAACGGAGAACGTAGTACATGGGGATGGCAAGAAAGAAGCTCTATGCTCAGGGGCTTAGTTGCCATAATAGGTGATTGTTATCAAAGTGGAAGATTGCTACAGGTGACGATGGAATAAATGAACCTAAATAATAGTCGATAGATAAGCTAACTACGGTTGTGCTGGGGCTGTGGCACATAAGACAGAAGAATTAACCACTGGGACTTTGGGGAGGTAAGAGCTGAGAAATCCAGAGATGAGATAGGACAGGATTTGGATTAACCACTCTGCAGAATAAAAAACGGAAGTCTGCTTGAAGGCGTGTAACAAAAGTAGCTGGAGGATAGTTTGTTGGAACAGTAAAAGTGACGTCATAACTTGCGACTGAATTACCTCGGTGAGCCACTTAAAGTGAGAGAATCGAGACTTTACTGCCTCTGATGGAGAACCTAGTGAATGGGACGGGCAAGAAAGTAGCTGCAGACCTAGGGCTATAGTTGTCATTTTCAGTGAATGTTATTTTGGTTGATGATTTGACTTGGTGAGACAGAAGGTTTTACACGAAAGATTAGTAAAATTTGAGTGGTATAAGGCAACTTGTGTGGCGCGTAGGTATCCTGGTCCTTGACTCAGAACCGCGTGTCAGTAATCCAAACCAACTTCGTACGCTCGCTCCTCCAAAGTGTACGGATCATTAAGGATACGGATGTCGGTACATCAAGGAAATTTTAAGTTCCTCTTGAAATCTCGGTAATTGGCCTATCGCACGGACATTTGGTGAGAGCTTGTTCTACATTTGTGAATATTTGACGGTAAAGAAGTTGGACCGTGGGCTGATTCTCGAGGACGGCACAATAACCGAATGACCGCTGTGTCGTAACGAATACCTTAAGCCTAATGGGTCCCATACCATGGGGAAGGTTTTGCGGGATTTATATTTTAATAGTGGGTGGAAAAAGGACAAGTTGTTCTTTATCCGTCGGAGCCAAAGAGGTTCGAGGTGTAGCAGGCCACAGCGCTGCTTATAACTGAGACTGGACGAATAACCAAATATCTGTTTAGTAAAGGTGCGCTGAACATTTTCAGTGGCGATCCTGTCAATCTGGCGCATGCTGGAGCCGACTATTGAACTATACTCTAGCAATGGTCTAACGTATTGTATGGACACTGATTTTACTTTCACGCAGACGGAATGATTTGTGAACCATTCCCATTAACCTGCGGGACCTGGTAATTTGAGTGTCTGTTTGTTCCGAGAAGATAAACAAGCAGGAGTAGTATGTGCCCAAGTCACCTACCGATGATTTGGGTGGGGTCAGATGACCACTTATACTAAACATTTCAGGAGGGACATGAGACTTGTATGTAAGGATGCAGCTTTTGTCCGCCGAGAACTTCGTTAGCCAATCGCTACACCACGAATTGAGCATCCTTAAGTCCACTGATATTTTCGCCATAGTACTACCCAATGAATTGTGGTCGAAGTTGTACGACAACTTTACACCGTCAGCAAGTAAAAAGCGGAGTCCCATGGCGAACCACTGTAAATATATCGCTAATATACATGGGAAATAACAACGAGCCCGGCAAGCTACCTTGTACCACGCCGCTGGTTACAGGGCTGGGTGTGGAAATTGCGTCATCAACGTCTACCACTTGGCTGCGCGAGGACAAATACGATTCTAGCCAGGCATATAGTGGGGCGGCGATGCCATACGTTTGGACCTTTGATAACAAACGAACGTGAAACACCCGATCGAAGGCTTCAGACATGTTTAAAAAGACTGAGATCACTGCCTTACCATCATTGGCGGCTATCGTAATAAGGTTCAGAAAGTCAGTCATACAAGTTGCGCAGGTTCGATATTTTAGAACACCTTAATGGCCGTCGTTTATAAGATGGTATTTCAGGAAGTGATCTGTTAGTTTAGCTTCTATTAACACTTCCATAATCCTCGAAACTAATGGGTATGATTCACATGCCGGTAGTTGGCCGGGTCTTTCCCTGTTCCCTTCTAACAAGTTGGAATATTAACCGAAGTTTCCCACTATGTGGGGTACCAACTAAACCACATAGACAAATTGAATAAGTTTGATAAAACAATTGGGATATCTGGGCCTCCCGATTTAAAGATGGCCGAGGGCAACAAGTCCGATCCGGGGCGGAGGAAATTTTGCTATTTGAAACTACAGGTTCGATTTCGGAGGGTAGGAATGTTACGGAAGAGAGCGGCTCATATGAAGGTACTGGTGCGTTGTAGGAAAACAGTGCTGTCACTAGTTAAGAAAGAGGCAAAAAACGTGTTGAGCGCTTCTGCTTTTTCCAGTGGTTCGTCGAAGTACGCGTTAATAAAAGAGAGAGGAGAGATCAAAGGTGTTGGTCTAGAGTTCCTCGATTTCATCAGTTTTGCAAGAATCCCGACTTCCTTGGAATGGCATAAGGTCCTATATTCCTAATGTGTTACCTCGTTCTCGGAGTACAGCTTTATTTAATAGACAGTGCAAAATCCCTTGTTTTGAGGCAAATGCGTTGAAGTCTGTTTAACTTCAAGTTAAGACGAGATAATTTATTGCACCTACGGTGAGTTGACGATTTTCGTGACGAGGTTATTAGATTGAGGCACTGTTTGAAGATGAATTGGAGTTGGTCTGCCACCAGCTGGGGATCTGCACTCAAAAAGAAGGTGTCCCAAACTTGGCTGCGAATCAGAGAAGGTAGTATGTTCCAGCAAGCCATATGATATGGTTTATGTGGGGGTGTCCCCTGTTTATATTTTGCGGACACTGTGAAGAAGCAGCGGGCAGTTGCATGATCACTCCCAGGTAGGTTATTCTGAACTGTTGTCATAATCCGGGCTAATCCCAGAGGAAAGACTAAGTCAAGAGTGTGGTCACGTCTCGTTGTGGACGTGACGTGCTGCTTCCAAGGTGAATCGCACCTAAAAAGGTGGCAAGTAGCTTGGTGCTGTGAGCGGTGTCCGGCGAATTCCTGATGCAATAAAGTCACCCACTGCCAATGTTTGGTCTATTATGAGATCACTGACTAGGTTGAGTGCCTCGATAGTTTGCAGGAAGCCGTCAGAAGTAGGTCCAGGCGGACGGTACACGCAGCCTAGTAGCAGTCCTTGACGCCCGACTTCAACATTCAACCATACAGAGTAGACAACGCCGTGTAGGATAGGATGCTGAAAGCTTGTCGCTTTAGGAGTTTCCTTTACATACACTAGACAGCCTCCAGCACGTTGATATGTTCTGCCTTTGCCGAAGGATTTGCAGCCGAGAGCCTCAATGTCCTCTACCAGATGGGAGTACGTTAACTAAGATTTCGTCAATAAAATAAAGTTATAATCTTTTGTTAATGCAGCTGATCGCATGCGTTGGATTTTGCTCCTAATAGGGCGTGCGCTGACCAATAACAATGTGAAAATTCGAGTGCCTCTGACGTCATCATTGATAAAGGTACTTACGGCCCGTTGACCGTGTCATTTATCCCGAAAAGAATTATCAGTGCAGGGTGCAAACCCTCTTAAGTTATCCTTTGCAAATTCTGCGGAAGGATTCGGGTCTTCATGTGGGATAGCAAAAAACAGGGTACTAGGTATTTCACTACTATACGACCGATTAGAACGGTTCATATGTGGCACAGATAGGTTATGAGGCCATGTTGTGCCCACGGTTCGCACGGAAAAAAGGCGCTTTGGCTGGACATCGGGTACTCGTTGGAAGGAGGGAGGATGTGATGCTTTCGGATAGTTCAACTGAGGAGGAGGTAGGAGGGATGGAAATAATGGGGGGTTATACAGATGTCAAGGTTCCGCTATTTCGTGGGCCGGGTATTAACGTGGTTTGCCCATCATACAATCCACTTTTAATACGGGTCGAGTCCTAGTGTTGTTGTATCTTCGTCCTGTAAGTGCCTTTTTGTTTCCTGTTCTGAGCGATACGAGAAGGTACGTGACTGGAGAAGTTGATGTGCAGCGAATTTTGCCTGGGGTAGAAACTATCACTGCCATTGGTCCTGCATCCCCGCATCATTTTCCTGCACGAAGACCTAGCTTTGGCAGCTGATCTCTTTTTGGCCCCCTCTTCTGGGCGTCTGTTTATCGCCTACGACTTATGTGACATACATGTGTCACATCTGAGTATTTCACTAGGTTCTGAAAGGGGCCAATGGGGGCGAATATTAATTCCGCAGTTATAGTTCATTGAAGAACTAGGTATCCCGGGTAAAGGTCGTCCGGAGCCAGAAGCATAACGTAGAGACCCTCCTGGAGTAGGCCTTCAGGTGTTGTTGAAGTATGCTGCCGTTTTGGCGGGGGTAGCTGTGGGGAGGTGGGCAGAGATTTGTCCGGGTCGACCAACCCTGTGGGCCCTCTAGTAACTGAGGAAGGAGTGGTTTTGCCAATCCTTGGTAAGGTGCTTTTGGTGGGGTGACTTCTGAATCTTAAAGCCAGCTTGAGTGAAATTTTTAGCTTCAGATCTTATCACTTCTCTTTGCAGAGGCTTTCTTTCGGCTGGTATCTTGATTGATTTAAACCATGAAGCACTTGCGACTGTGCGCGGTTTAGTGGTTAATTCTCTAGTAATCTTTTCATTAGGAAATTTTAATAGAAGTGAACAAGCGAGCTTTTGTGACCCCTCTCTTGGTCTTTTGCGGTGATATGGAAAGTGAGGCATGCCCGCGGCTTGGAGGATAGTGGATTTACCCTTTGTGACGTCTAGAAGATCAGAGAGGCACACTGCATGTTTTGCATTCTGAAGCCGTCGCAGGATTTCCGGCTCCACTGAGTCAAGAAACTGACTAGCCGCTGTTAGGTGATGGAGACCAGGGAGTGCTGTGGGCTCAGAAATGTAGGTTCATGGTGTTAGTTTTGCTAAAAGTCTATCAACAGACGCGATCTGGGTAGACAAGCTTGCTGAATTACTTTATATGGTGCTGGCTATTTTACTGGCTTCCTCAAATGTTTCTGCCATGTTGGGTTATCTTTGTATTCCGGTCGTTTGGATGTCTGGGTTACGGCATAGACTCTTTGCTGGTTGATCTAGCCACTTCTTTTACCATATTATTTTTGGTAGGCTATATTACTCATGGTAATGGCCGCCGAATAGACAACCGAAGGGCTGGTAAATACCACTACTGCAGTCTGTTTCTGTGGCCAATTCAGGGTAGCTCACACGAATAAAGGGGGGCTAGTAATTTGGACAAAGGAAGGATTTCCTATACATGACTATGTTGAAAACTTCTAAATAGGTTTTACGTGGAATACTCCCAGAAAAACTGAAGTTAAATGTTAGCAAAATGAACGGAAAGGTCGCTTTGGCGAAGCTCAATGTCGAAACATGCTAATTGTTTCCAATGCTGCTCTATTGGCAAAGTCTATGGCGAAGCTTCCCGTCCTTTGTAGTGCTTTACTTTTCGGTCTGTAGATATGGCACTGAAAAACTAGTTCGGAGTGCCTTCCAATTCTGTCGCGGCCAGTTGGGTGGCTGGTTGGAGTCCTTCTTCCGGCTACTTACTGGTGCTACCCTCTGATGGCAGCGATATAATGTTTAGGTAGGGTAGGCCTGCTTTTCAAAGCTGACACCCGGGTGGCGATGTTTCATAACCTCGGCAGTTTCTCTAGTGCCTCCAGTACGTCACCGGGCCGAAGTATCCGGCTCTGCCACGAAGCTTTCCTCGGTTTCAGTCTGCACTAGCTCAGCCGAGGCTAAGGAGGTGTCCCCCTCTCTGGGGTCAGCGTACCCCACGAGCACTGTCCCGAGAGGTCGCTATTTACCCTGTATAAGCATCCTCCGCCCTTATCCGAATACCCTCTTGAGTAGGGTTTATCTCAGAAGCGCCTCAGTCCACAAGAGGGTTACCGTGTGATGTCATATATCTTTTCCCGCCGTTTGGCTGCTTGGCAGATGGGTTCAGATTTCCCTTTCAACACCTGGTGGCAGTTTCAGCCCAGAGCTAAATCTGCCTTTTATTAAATTCTGCTTGGAATGACATTTACTACATCCAGCCTATTTCTAACGGCTCTTAAGTCCACTTCTCGGTCCACAAACGTTTGGTGCGTCTGCTTCAGCTTGTTCCACTTTCTTACGAGCAAATCTGTTGTGGTTTTCTAGAGCCTGACCACTCATTGGGGTTCTCTGAGTTGCGGTATCCATCCCTGGGGATTCAGAGTAGTTACTCGTTCCCCTTCATATGAATTCTAACATGCCGGATGCTTAGATTTGAACTCAAAAATGCTCTTGCGGCACACTCATTTCAGACACATGTAGTCACCGTGAAGACCAAAGACGTTTGTAGGCAGTTGGCTGCACCGCCGATGGCACCAGTTGGGGAAGATATCGCATTGAATAACTCCACTATTTGGGAGCCTTTCAGGTTCCCTCACTGAGATTTGCCACCCACGTTCTTGTTGGCACTGTTTTCAGGGCATTTAGTCGTTGGCTCATTTTAGCAGCTAGTGGTGAGGCTTGACCAAAAGTGACAAATTCGGAGATTGAGACTGAAGTGTGACCAAGAAAAGCACTGATGATATGGGAACCCCAACTGAAGGAATATCAGCAAACGATGTGAGAGGGTCACCAGCTGCTTGTTCGTCACCGACTGCAGCCCATACTTTCAGGAAAACTTTATATTTATCTTGTTCAAGAGTTCAAACCTGAGTATCCCCATATTAACCGATCTATCTGAGCAAAATCTTCCGTAGATGGATTTAAATTGTGACTTTTCAATCTCCCCCATTCCATCCGTGGCACTACCGTCCAAAAGTATCCCTAATGACTTCCGGAGCAGCATCATTGCGAATTATGCAGGTTCAGATTCGTTTTGACCCCAGGACTGCACGGCAGATAGCCAATGCATCCAGGTTCTTTCACAGGCGGGCCCCACAGATGCCCGGTGCTTCAACAGCAGGGGCGACAGGTTCCCCGAACCTTTGTTCCCGCATCCACTCACGAAAAGTTCACAATTGGTATCAATAGACCACCACATTGGAAGATCATTCCTGTTAGGTTTGGGAAGGGGGAAGCTGAAATAGTAGACCAGGCTTTAAAGGAAAAAGGAAAAAAACCTCAGGTAGTGATGGAAAGGTGGTGCATGGAGGCTTGAAGCGTGAAGGAAAAACCACGTTCACGGAGGAGACTGGCTACAGATTGGGAAGAACGGATAGAAAAAGGGAGAGAAGGCAGACCGCAACATAAGAACCGAGGTATTTATAATAGGAGGCCTAAAAGATGGATAGAGAGGAAACCTGGTGAGCCCAAGTTCGAACCAATCATCACCAACCCACGCAGTGCGATGTTGTCGGTAATTGTAACCCATCATGGAACACCCCGGCACGCTCTGTCCAATCGGTGCTTGAACCCAGCCACTATGGTTGCCAAGACCATTTCCTCTGGCGGTTTGTTCCGGCAGTCACCCGGACTGCTTGAAGAACTAGGTCCGAGATCTTTTCTGAGACCTGTTAGTATCCCGCCTCGAGACAAGACTTCTCAGGTGACGGTTCCAACCCAGCAGCAAGTGACATTACATGCGAGTTTCCAAGGTGATCCTGTCTGCGGGGATCCTGTTCAATCCCACAAGTTCCTTCTGTTTGTTTCTCCTTTCAGTGGAGACCAAGCTGGGGTACTACAGGCGTTCCTCGTTGGTTTTTTATCCTACCACGGGAATAAATCTGGTAAACAGTCTCTGGATTTTCGCTAGTATTTGCCTACCCAGAACCAGATATGGACTCCAGGCCTGGACACACTTCCTAAAGCGAGGCCTCACAAGAGTCTTATACAGTGGAAGAGGTGCAGATGGCTCCCTAGAGCTTATTGTTTGACGGGGTTGGTAGGGCTCCCTGGAAGCGGTTCTTTTTGCTTTTTTACGCTGTGTTTTGTGTTGGAAATCAGCCCTAACCATGACACCCAAGTCCCGTACCACACCTTTTACCAGCACTATCACGGTCACACTCTCTTTTTCCAGTACATTTAGTCTGTGAGGTAACCCCTAGTCAACCAGATGCACACAATTTCAAGTGTTCAGTGTCGTGTCCCACTTTGCAACCCATTCTTATACTCCGCCCAAGTCCCTCTGGGCTGGTCCGTGGTCGACTACGCCTACTATTTTCACATCTTCGGCATATTTAAAACATGAGTTTTCTAGGCCACTTTCCAATTCATTTACGTACAGAAGGAATAGGAGGGGTCCAGGGACCGACCCTTGTAACGCTTTAATCCGGGTGTGTCCAACCTGAGACGGGCTCTCTCCTGTTCGTACTTGGAAGGTCCTGCCAAACAGACTTCCCCTAATCCATGTCATCAGCTGGTCCGACAGTCTTAACTCTCGTAGTTTCCCCACAAGCAGATGGTGGTTCTCCGAGTCGAAAGCCTTCTGGAATACCAGTTAAAAGACATCAGCCAGCTCCCTATTGTCTATTTTCTTGGTCACTTCCTCCAAGCAGCTGAAGAGTTCTGACAGACACGGGAGTTTCTGCAAGAATCCGTACTGGGATTTCTGGACAGGGCAGTGTTGCTTCAGGGGCAATGTGATGCGATCCGAATGATCCCCTCCGCGACCTTCAGCACAGTGCAGGCTGGGTTCACTTCAAACACCCTTTTTGTATGGGAGTGATTGTCGAAGTTAACCACTTCTCAGGCAGGACCTCGGTTTCAAGACAGGTATTGAATAGTTCTGTCAATGGTCATACTACGGCCGGTGCTAGCTTTTTCAGGATCGCCGATTAGAAACCTTTCGGGCGTGCTGCTTCCGGTCTTCGCCGGCTGCCTGATGCTGCATTTGACCTATTCTTGCCCTGTCCTGTAGTCTTCCACCGCAGCCATCGCCGGAGAACATGCCTCTGGACGTATTAACCCCTGTACAACGCTGTATATCCCCTGGAAGGGTCCACGCAGGTACCCCATTTTCTTCTTGATCTTTGGTCGTAGGGCTTTTCTGTTCATCCGTGACTCCCACTACTATACTCCAAGGGCCGCATTTCGACTGCACATATCCATAGTATGCCTTGGGGTTTGTTTTCGCTCGTCCGTCCATAGTCTCCCCATAGTCCCTTTTACACTCATTTTGAACACTGGTGGATCGCTGTCTTGCAGTCGGACACCGATGGAGTCTGCAGTGCCCTTCCCTTACATTGTGCTTTTTACAGGCCGCTCGCCTTCCGCAGTCTGCCCTTCGCCCCCGACTGCGCCACCACTTTTGTGCTGCAGCCGTGCGGACTCCTTAAATAGGGGTGACCTCATCCGTTAACCTCCGGAGGTTGCCCGCTACTTTCTTCCCCTGTGCTTGGACTTTGCATTCTCCCGATCCCACTTCTCAGTTTAGCAGTAGAGCTTCCGTTATTAGATAATCTTCATTTATCTTGGCACACATCATTTTTACCGGGACCGGTAAACCAACAAGAACGTACTTGGTGCAAATAACCGCAAGGTCGCCCATGCCTGGTAGAGCCTGGATTTTCTTTTTCGCAATACCTCTGGGGTCCGTAGTCATTATAAAATACAGCGTTGATGCTGCCCGCCCAGACCTCCACCTGGTCTCTTGGTCGACATGTTGGACGGGAGCTTCGTCGTGAAATAGGGCTGCTAGATTTTCTAAGAACGACCCTACTGGGGCCGTCCCCGTTGAGCGACTGACCGCTGAACCATTGGCTTCTCCCACGATGAGAAGCTTACTCCGACCCGCTATGGTGGCTCTGAGAAACCGAGATACGTCCTTGCCTTCATCACCTTCCATCAGTGGTCCCTGCAGGCACAAACCGCGGATACTCATACCCCCTTAATTGCTTTATAACCTCGACTGTCTACACTTTTGGTGTTGTCAGCCCACCTCCGTCCGTGCAGTTGTATTGGCCCCTTCAGTAGTAGCAATGCACTTCCCTAGGCTCCTTTTTCCTCCCTCTCCATCCTGACCACGGTAAAGTTCTCTGGGACGGGGTGGTTTACCTACTCGTTCGGTCACAGCCATTTTTCGTGAAAGCGATGACGTCCATCATGTACGCGCGCGCTCTTAACTCACCTTTTTTACTTTCTATGCTCTCTGCATTCGTGTTAGCAGCTTTCGTGGCAGCGTTTCTCTTATTGATGCCGATATCGGTGGAGGCAGTATATTGGTCGGCTTCCAGCCTTGATCTCCTTCCCGTCTCTGAAGTGAAAGCTACTATGTTCTCCCGATAGGGGCTCGATGGGATTCTGCTCCGCAATAACCCCTGGCTATAAACTCTAGGGAGACTGCTTCCCCCTCTGGTGTGTTGCCGACCTTCAGCCCTCACTTTGCCCGCCCGCTTCAGAGTTATGCGTGTTGACGTAGTTGAGATAACGACACTTCCTGCCGAACTCACTATGGATGGTTAGGACGATCTTATGGCTCCAACGTCGTCATGCCCTGAGACACTTCCTTCATCCTGCCCGCTCCTGCGAGGAACCTTCGGCGGTGTCTTGGGTTTGCTAACTCCACCAGCAGTATTCAGCATGTCCCGTATCCCTCTTGCCACCTTTCTTACAGAAAGGCTAGTTTGATGGCCACGTATTTCAGGAAAACCACCATCCTTAACAAGTATTTTGTGTGATGGATTACTGCACTTTCCACTTGTCCACCCTCTTTGGTTGCTGGCTCCGGCACCCTCTGTTAGCCACATTCCTATTTTGCCCCAGAGTAATGTCGGCATGCTTTATCAGTTGGTGTGGCTTAGTCGTGAGTTATTGATTTAGACCTTCCACTGCTTCCATATCGGCTTCCAGCAGTGCAATCTTATTGTTAGACCCCTCGTCGATTTTCCAAAGTAGACCCCATATTATCAGGTGTCCGTGAGATGAATTCATTGTCAATAACCTTTGTGGGTTCCACGTGAATTACTGTTAGAGATCCACCCTCTCAGTTGAATACAGTGTCCCTCTCGTTCTGTTCTCTCCGCCTTTCTTACTTGAATCCCGATTTAGGCCCATTTACGTAAGACTGACTACCGTGCCCTTGGCAGTGCCTTTTCTTACTCGGCTGTGGGCATCACCTGATTAACATTAGCCCCGATCCTGATCTTGCGTCTAGGGCAACAATGTGTCAGATTCTGGTGTTCACAGTACACTGCGCATATTACCGCCGTGGGCTCCCTGGGCATAAGACGATACCACGTTGCACAGAGGTCGCACTGTATGCCCTCATGTCCACCACATCTTCACACCTGTTCCTACAGCATCCGGACTTGTCCACTAGTGGAGCCATCGCCGTGGCCGCCAATGACCCAGAAACATTGTGCTCTGAGTGGTTGGGTGAGATTACCTGCCATAGATGGGTTTAAGCGTCACATACCGAACGGGTCCATCCACAAGCGGCAACTGCATGGCAACTCACCCTTAAGGAGTTTGTCCCGGAAGTCCGTTCAGCTCAGATCCTTTCAGTTATTCCAGGACGAAATAGGCTAGGACCAGTAGAGCGTCTAGATCGTCGTGTTGTCGGCAAATTTCCATAGCTCGCAACAATGCTTGTCGAATGGACAGGCAAGGGTCACGGTCGATCGACCCCCCGGAATTCCCTCGTTGGTGGGCCCACAAGTTGTGTACCAACCGTTTGTCAGTGTATTTAATTTCATTCTCGCTGAAAATGAGAGAAAAAAGCAAAGCTCCTTTGCGTATTAACTACAAAAAACATATACATCGTAAGCTTTCACCGATTTGGGTCAGATCTAGTTTCAAATTTCGAGTTCTAACTAGATGCAGCGGGACACCTCCCGTACGAGCCTGTTCGACATCCGCTGTTGGCTGTGGCCTCAGGATAACAGTTCATGCCGAAGCTCCGTAAGATATGGGTCAATTTCCTCTTTGGAAAGTTTGTGGCTTTCTTGTTCTGGGAGCTTCTACTTGCAGTGAGTTACACCGTCTGGTTGCCCCCTTCGGGAAAGGCACTAGACCAACGGCAGTCCAGTAGATTGCAGCTTCATGAGCGTATTCGAGTGCCTCATTGTGCGCCAATGACCTCGCAGAAGAAATTCCGCCAGCATTTTGACACCCACTTTGTCCCGAGGTTTTCTTCGGATGCACACCAGCTCACCTCGCAATTTCCAATAGGCTTCCGGAAATAGACCGGTTAGCCTCAAAGGCCTGTCTTAAGTGCTCCAACGTAGTCCCACAAAAAGCCAAGTGTGGACTGGCCGCCCCTATCCCAGCCTCGCAAATTTAGAAGCCGTGCGGAAAAAGGTAGCTGATCAACGGTATTCCAGTCGGTGATGGACGCGTGAGGTACGCAGGACTTTGAAAGCATCACAGGGTGGCTTTCCAAACATCCGGCGGATGGCACTGTAGACGCTTCGCGCCGAAGCGTATTTCTTATCAAGGTGATTACAGGTTTTGAGCTTGAACGACACTGTAATTCCCAAGTCTGTCCCACCGAAGGAAGCTTGAAGTGTAGCTCCTTGAAAAGAGAAGGTGTCATTGGGCCTCGGTCTTCCCAGCCGCCGCTGGGCACACAGTTGTACTTTGATTGGGAGAGCCCACACTTGGGACCTCTGCGCTAGATTATCCTAGTCCGCCTGCAGTGCATCATGATCCACCGTAGTCTTGATCACAAGCCAGATTTTAGGACCTTCGGCATAGACCAGACACGGGGACACTAGCTGTTGTGGCGACCCGTTGACGAAAGCCACGAGTAGCAATTGGCTTCAGGCCGAGCCCGGAGGTATACAACTGGAAGCCTCGTGCCACCCAAGATACGATGGAGTTAACCTTAGGGAGAACCTCCTCTTCGGGAACTCTTCGATGCACTTGAGCATTTCTTCCGCCATCCCTAAAGCTCTGAGCCTACTGACCGAGCGGTTGTGAGGCGCTGTCTAGAGCTTTGTCTAAGGCAACGAAGATAACGCTGCTTTGGTCTAGTCTGTGCCCGATTTTCACGAGCTAGCAGGTTCTAGAGACTTGGTCGGCCTCTGAGGGATATGCCACCGAGGACTGAGGGGCCCATGACTGTTAAGGTTTTTTGCATTTGCTTTGGGAACGGGCATTCTATAGGCCCCCACCGCACCAGTCAGACCAACTGAAGGGTAATTCACAGATTTCTTCTTTCTGCCGCCCTTGAATATCGGGATGACAAAGGTCCTTCTCCATTAGAGTGGTGGTTTGACTTGGCCCCATCGATTTGTTGGGCATTCTCGCGAGTGGGGCGCAATAATTTCAGCCAGTTCCCGAAGGACTGACGGACCGATCCCATGCAAATGATATTGGTATATTTCTCGGCCATGGTCGAGACGCACGCGCTAGCGCATGATCATGGTGTGACACGTTACTCATAAAGGTGGAATATTCACAATTTCAAAGTATGAAAGTCGAGAGTATCAGCGATAAATAGACATAGCCAACAACAATTTGAATGGATCTCTTTACTAATGGTTTGCGCGGCAATTTCAAACCGGTTTCGAATCCGGGCTGGGCGGTGGAGATATCGAAAAACCGTTGGCGCAGTGTCAAGGACGCATTATGAACGAGAATGATGCAAGCCGGGAAACGGAGGCCTGCTAAGGTTCTACAGATGGAGTAAATTTTGAACAAGAAGAAAAGGGAGAAAAAAAATTGTAAAGAAGTGTTCTCGGGAAAATCGGTGCATGCGGAGAGGATAGCGATCCAGGAAGACGATGCACACCCTGAATGTTGGATTTACCGGAGTTCAATAAATGGAATGAGTTTCGAAACGGTGCCGAGACCAATTTCGTGAAAGTGAACACTGGTGGATGTGGGAGAAACAGCAGTCCATAAAAAGGGTGAGTTTAGATTCAGGATCAGCAACATGTACCATTCAGAAATGAGAAAACGCAACTGAAAGGTCCTCAAGGTGTGGAGAGTCAATTTCCAACCGGCTACGGTTCGGAGGAAAGGTGGACTGTGGTAACGAATAATAAAGTGTGAAATCTCCGCATGTACTTGAGAGTTAATATGCTGTTTCACTAACAAATATATATATATACATATGTTGACGCATTTGCCTTCGGTGGTATTCAGCGTCGTTTCTGGTAACGTACTACATCATATGGGTATGTTTCGTCTAGCAGGGCAAAGTATGTGTCGGGCAATCGGCTGAGTGTGGTGGTATATTAGCAAGACGCGCATGAACTGGAATGTGTGTTGGTTGCTTTAGAAAAAGCTGAATGATCTGGTAAGCAACTGGGAGTATTTCCTGTCGGGTGGCTTGATTTCGGCCCCAGTTGCTACTTGAGTCTCTGTCCGTACGAGTCAAAGTGGCGTCCTTGGTTATGCAATTTGGTGACTGCGATAGTGGGAGACAGCAGACCTGAAACAAAGGGGGGTTGCAGTCTGGAAGTGGTTCCAGCTGTGGGTTATGATGATATATGAAGACAATAGATAATGGACTGGTTACGTCTGTGTGAGTGAAGCATGGATGAAGTTTCATTTGAGCAGTCAATGGCACCTACCCCACATTCTAAGTAAAAATAGGCTCGCGGTGGATTTGTGCTATACTGCTGCAGGCTAACAGAGTTGCGTACAATAGTTTGGTAACCGTGTATGCATCCCAAAGGATTTATGATTTTTCACGTTGGTATGGCATCGCTCGGATGCTAATGAAAGACCTAGGGTCTCACGGTTTAGAGCAGTTCGAAATGATAACCCTCAGTACCGTTTGCTTACGCAGAAAGCAGTTTGGCAACAATGCGATAAGATAGGTTTGGAATAACAGACTGTGAGCGAATGTGACTGGCACACTGGTTGGGTTTATATGAACAGTCAGTGGCACATTTCATATTTTGGTCTGGGTTCAAATTCGAGAGTTTAAATAGCGTAGGGTTGATAAGTACTACTTCGGGCTCGCAATATAGCGTAAACCGGGTGGGCTGCTGCGTCTGCATTTCAAAGGATAAATTGCTTGCACGCAATTATAAGTTCTGAAGAGCAATTAAGGAAGAATGCAGAAAGAATCGCTAGGGCATCAGTGGTGATGCGCTAGAGAAAATTGTTATCATGCACAGGAGCGTGGACGTATGTTGCACTGGCGTTTGTCATCGGGCGAGAAATGAAAGTTCTGGTGCAATAATCCTAGTAATCAAACCCGTCTTCGTAGGCCACCTCTTCGGTGACGGTCTGGCCGGTAAGAAGGATCACATTGGGAACAGTCAAGAAGTGATTCAGCGAGCCTCTGAACTGGGAAATTGAGAGACTCTCGCGGATGTTTAGCGGGAGTTTATTCCATAACCTTGAGTATTTTATAAGGAAGAAGTTAGATCTTGACGCTAATTTTGATCTAGGAATAGAGAACTGCAATGACCGATGGCGTAGAACATAATTCGTGGAGGGAGTGAGGCGAATAGGTTCAGTACACGAAAAGGCCGTACGGTGGCACAGCTTAAACAGGAAGCATAAATTGAGCTTCATGCAACGCAGCCATAGAGGGTCAAGACTGAGTAGGACGCATCGATCCTTGTAACACAAACCGGAGGAAAATCCCACTAATTGTTTGGTGAACTGACGTTGCACGGACTCCAGAGAAATGCGGTCGGATTTCGTCATGTTGGTGAAAATAATAGGACAGTATTCAAGGAGAGGCTTGGCGTGAGACTTGTAAGTGAGCAGTTTGCAATCATTTGGCCGAAAGGCTCTGGTTCTTCTCGTATTCGCAATCTGGAGTGGAACAAACTCAGAAAACCTATAACTGCAAGAATAATGAAGACCAAGGTCTCCAACTAAAGGGCTGTACGAGATGGGTAGGTCGTGGATAAGCAGGGTTCCGGAGGCCACTTGACATCTGAATGTTGTGTAGCAGCTCTTCGAGGCCGAAAAGTCCATACTCCATGAATTGCACCAATCCCCGAGTCGCTTTAGGTCGCTAGAAATTTCATCTAGCATAATGTTGAGGTTCTCACGAGGAAACTCATAGACAATCTTAACGTCATCAGCGAAGAGGAGTGGGGTGCCATGGTGCAAGATTGGAAATATATCATTTATGTAGATGGGAAAAAGTAAAGGACCGAGTACACTGCCTTGTATAACTCCAATAGTGACTGGAGCAGGCTGTGAGAAACACCCATCAATGGAAACCACTTGTGAGCGATTCCATAAGTATGATGTTAACCACGTTAAAAGCGAACCGGAAAAGCCGTGAGCTTTGAGTTTGGTTAGTAATAAAGCGTGAGGGACGCGGTCGAACGCTTTTGTCATATCAAGGTATATAATGATGATGGATTGACTGTTGTCGGCGGCCGCCGTTATGAGGTTAAAAAAGTCGTATTGGCGAGTGATGCATGAACGTGGCTTTAAGAAGCCATACTGCCTACTATGGATGATGTTATGGGACAATAGGAAGTCGGACATCCGCTGTTTGATGAGGCGTTCCATCAACCTAGAAGCAATTGGAGTGTGGTTGATAGGGCGGTAATTGGAGGGGTCATGTATTGGTCCTTTCTTATGGATTGATATGATGACCGCAGTCTTCCATTGTGAAGGAAATATGCCATACTTGATGGATAGACTGCAGACGTTCAATAGTAGGGCTGCGATATCAGTTCCTCCAAGGCGTAGAAGTGTCGGTGGAACACCATCATGGCCAAGGTGTGAGGACTTCCGGACACGAATAAGCTGGTTGGTCACCTCTTTTCGAGTAAATTCTAAATCAGACAGTAATTGCTCGGTGACAGGGTCTATGCATGGGGGTAAAGTAAGGGGGTCTGTAGTCATGGATGCAGCAAAGTAGGAATTAAGAGCCTGGGCTATCGCCACAGGTGAGGTAATGTGATCGTTATTTTCCAAAATGAGAGAGGGGATACCTGCCGGTTTGCTCTGATTTCTGTTCTTCATTAGGCGTGCCAACTTTGGGGAAGTATCATGGCATTGCAAGGCCGATACTTCTTGTTTTTTTAGCATATCGTCAGACATAATTCTGGTTGCTAACGAGAGACGTTGGAGCTGCAAGAATGACGATAAGTCACTACTGTTGTGATACACCTTCTGGAGCTTCAGATATTTGTTTTGCATTCGGCTCAGGACTGAACTACGGACTCGGTTTGATATGATACGAGTTGTAGTGATTTTGGACAGCAAGTATGATAGGTTAGAATATAGTAAATCAGCAGACAGCTGGGGCCCGCTTTGCAGGAAGAAGCCGTCCCAGTCTAACGATCGAAGCCTGCAGATAAGATTGTCCCAGTCGACTGTTGAAGAGAAATGTTTGGGTGCGTGGGACTTATCAAAATCATGCGGAACCACGAGGATGCAGGACACCATTCTGCTGTCAATTACTGGGCAGAGGTCTAGCGTACTGGCTGAAACATAGGATAAACCAAGAATGATGATAATGATAATGGTTTATTTCGGATAACCTTGAGGCATGCTGTAGCGCAAGATCAGGTGGTACATTTGGGCGTAGAGTCCAAATTCCAAGAGGATGATTCAGGCAAGTACACTCGATATTGTACAGGAGAAAGTATTTAAGTTAATCTTTAAGGCAGCGCACAGCAAATTTGAACTCAAGGTCGGGTGGTCAACCCGGCCAAGTCAGAGTGGAGCTGGTCGGAGGTAGTAGACTCTTGCTGAAGTACTACAAAAAGAAGGACTATGCAACGACAGAATCAAACAAAATTGACGAAAGTTTTGCTCACTTTGAGGGAAAAGGAGTTTTCAAGGGAGACATGAACTAGTTATAGCGGTCCGCGGAGTATGGCACAGCTTTGGATTGAAAATCGGACGATGGAAGGAATGAATTTGCGGGCAAAGAACATGAAGAATCTTTCGAAGATCACCCTTGTAACTTTCAGGGACCAAGTGTCGGCTGAGTCAGTTAAATACCCAGTGAAGGACTCACTTGTAGAAAGAGATTGCCTAGGCGATGGTGAAGGAAGTGGCCAGATGTAAATATGCAATCGTTGCGCACATTGTTTACTTTCAAAAAGGTGGAATGTGATACACCAAAATGGAAGCGGAACTGGGCGACAAATCAATTTTTGATGCGTAGCCATGATAGTCGCAGATATGCGGTTTGCAAAAGAGGTGAGTATTTAACTTACTAGTAAGTATTTACGTTCGATAATCGTTATCTAAGGGCTGAAAATGATGACCAGAGAGATGCAAGAATCGAAGTTGTCTAAGAGGACCAACCAAGATAGAATACCGGATACGAAAGAGCACCAAACAACCGATGAATACTATTGCGAATTTGGGCGGTGAAGTAGTTGACAGGTAAAATACTATCTGTTGGTATTCTTTGTAAAAGATGGATCATGTGATGGCGAAAGATGAAAACGCTGCGATACAGATGTCTCTCAGATGTGAATATATGGGGAGGGCATGAATCATTGCAAGGTGAGGATATTGCAATGCTACAGCCGTGTGAGCGAACAGAAGGACTGATAGAGAGAGCGAACTATCACAATATCGCCGACTGTTGGGATGCTCTGAAGACAATTATTCCTCAGTAAAATATGCTGTTTGGACCTTGTGGACCTGTGGCAACATCAAATGTGACTTTTTGAAATTATATCGGTAACTGTGACAAAAAGAGCGAGTTTTGTCTCGAGGATTGGTTAAGTTTGCGAATGGGAAAAGCGGGTAGTTTTCATGAATCATCGGGAGAAGGGATCATGGAAGATAAGCGGAGTACGGAAACAGTCTTTTAACCCCGCGATAATTATGTTCTAGGGAACGAAGATTTTGCCGGGTGTAAGAAGCGGTTAGTTAAGATGGCAAAGATGGAGACGAGTGCGATGAAAATAGGCGACAACTGGTGAGATAGTTCCATATTTGCAGCACTTCGGGTGCGTGTTTTTTTTGCCGCAAACGGTGCTGGTGAGTTGGGCTGGCCGTGCCCTAGACACCAAACCTGGAAACCATTTTTGGTGACAAGAAGTGCAATCTGCCACCGTATTTGCTCCCGAACATTGTTTTAGACGTTCCCCACGCCCGAGATGCGCCCGCCAAAGCTGTGGATCTGGCCGCGCCCCGCACCGACGGGCTCCGCTTGAGTGATATTGGCGTTGTCACGTAGCTGTAGCCATCTAATAGACCAGAAGCTTTCGACCAGGTTGCAAGGGTCCTGGAGAGCAGAGTCAATGTGGTAGCGACGAAGTGACGGGCAGGTATCGAATTTTCAACGGGAAAAGTGGGCCAGGTATTATGCCGAGCCATTGAAGGAAAGGCATGCAGCAGTGGTAGTCTGGAAAGACAAAATAGAAAAACGCAGTCCGGGATGCTCCCAGCTGGGGATCACCGGTCAGTGGTAAAGAGAAACCTCTGGTATCTAGAAATTGGAAATACTTGGTAGATGGTTTGACAAGTGTATTTTCCTCACTTACAAATGCCAGGTTCCTCCTGGTTCTTTATGCGTTGGCGGTTCACCCATCGACAGCCAGCCTTTAGTAAGAGACCTTGGCCTAAGTTATTCTTGCTCTTTCAACTTCTCGGAACATGCTGTCCTCCAAACGGCGAAGGCTAAAAAGTGTCTTGGTCTTCTGTTCAGATCCTTTCAGCTTAGGCCGAGCATTCTTTACATGTAAAAAGTACATGCCAGGCCCCTTCTCGAATATTGTCCCCTAATCTTCGCAAGCATGGAAAAATCCGACAGGATTATTGTCGAATGTATTCAAAGAAGATTCACAAAACAGCTTATCGGTTGGTCGTCCAACTTAAACTACAGGGAACGGTGTTTATCTCTCAAAATCGAACCACTATGGCTTCGTCGCATCAAGCTAAATTTGATATTTCTGTATAAGCTATTGACTAAGCAGTCCTATTCCTCCAACCAGTTGTGCTTCTCCCCGGATACTGGATATTCACTCCAGAATAGACAGCATATTATTACCGCACCCTCCGCGAGGACTGTTCTACGCTCTAAGTTCTTTCTATTCGCGTACTCCAGAATCTGGAATATACTTCCCTTGCACATCAGATCTTCTCGGTCAAAGTATGCATTCGTGCATGCTATTGATAAATTCCTTTCTGTCCCAACTGTTTTGCGCTTATTCAACGTAACCGAACGTCAAGCTTACGAGATAGGCCTTGACTTTTAAGCCATTGCTCTGTTTTCTCTCTTTACCTTACCTTCCAAAATAACCTCACCACTTTAAAAATTCTGATTGCTTTGTTTGACCGCTTCTCCCAGCCTTCGCCATCGACATATGTAAGCATGTCTGCGTCCACTAACTGTTTTTCCATACCAACTTATAGGATCCTGCTAATTCAACTTTGAAATAAATCCTTTCAGATGCGCTCGCATTTATAGAGACCGCCGTATTACTCCCCACAGGTTATCAATATCTCTCACTCGCTCCACGATTTATTAACTTTATTTAGTTATATTGCGTATGCGGCCCTGAAACCAACCTCAACATTGCCACAAAAACTGCTTCAGTATCCAAACCCTGGTTGGATTTATATATATATATATATATATATATATATATATATATATATACATATATATATATATGAGCCCGTGCTTAACTTTTGTTCTTCTTTCCGTTAACCGTTGATCCTCAGCTGCGTCACTCTATCTCACTTTCCTTGCCGTAGTCTTTTGCGTCCGACCGCTTTCGCATGACCCGTCCGATGATCGCACCCACGTATACATCTATATATATATATATATATATATATATACCTTGGGTATGCTCCACTCACTTGTTCCCCTTCCTAACTAGATTGTGCCATTTTACTACACACGATTTGCGTATATATAAATAAAACCGTTCCGTCCCTTAGCGATGGGTGCTCGCTCTCAGGTAATTCCTGGTTCAGGCTAGAACTCAGCCGTCCCATCCTGCTTTTTTGTGCCTTTCTCGTACAGTGAAGCCTTGCCACACGGATTACCATTCCTTAGTAACTAGGCTTCACTTCTCTACGCACATGCTCATGGTAAGTTAAGACCCCATTCCAACCGGAATCCGTATGCCCCTGCCGAATACCAGCACGTTTGCCCCCACATGAAAAATCCTCATTTTAACACTCAGTGTTTTCCCCCCTTTTTACTGTTTGCCGTCTTTTACCACAGCTGGTGAACTGACCAGACTGTTATCTTCCTATTTTCTCATTCTTCTTCCAGACCATACCATCTACTATTGTCTTATTCCTGGTTCCCAAACGGACACGCTCTCCTCATCCACCGCCTACCTGATATCGCCCCAAATCTCTACTATCACCCAACTACCCTAGAAAGCTACCAGTCTCCGTCTAGGGATCCCTAATAGACCTGTCCACTAGCCAAACGATAACTAACTGTTCGGATAACAAAATGTTCATTTTCTTGCCTCCATATAAACGATAATCATAACCCACAGCTGGAACACTCTCCAGACTGCCGCACTTCTGATCTCTTCCAAATTGCATTGGTTACTTAGGTAGCAATCGGACAAATCGACGTTTATCCCGGATAATCATAAGGACTGGACGATTTGATCAATGGTTTAAACCTATACTCTCGCCTGCTGACGTTACATGGGGCACCGTACGTGGATTAACAAAACCTCATGAAAGTCTCACCGGATCGCAGAGGTGATTCCTGAAAGCAACCATCAACACATCCGCTCAACGTCTATTCCCAAATAATGCCACTCAACAGTTCAATTCTTCCCGCGTTGCGGTACGAAACGAATGGCCGGAACCCAGCCTTTGCAGCTGTTAACTTCGTCAAACCAGCCCTTTTTTACCTGCTTCCCACAACATTCTACCTGCAACCAAGGTCTTTACGGAACAGAATACCAGCCATCTGCAGCCAACCATAATTTGATTACCAATTTTCTATCAAATACAAAAAAAACGGTTTACACTCTTCCAACTCCTGCCTAGCCGAACCATTGACGTTTGTCTCCACTAATCCGTTTCATTGACGGCTTTTCTTTTCTTTAATAGTCCATTATATGTCCATACACCATTCATGCTCTTCAAAAGTTCACTGAAGTCCCTGCGAAGCTTTTTGCCTTCATTTGAATTTCCATATGACACTGTAATCACCTGCACAAAAGGTCCGTTTTATTGTCACCTTTGAATCACTTGCCTTTATTTCACATGCTTCCCCCACAATTAGTTACCCAATGCTGGATCAGTGTCCAATATTCCGCTGGTATCTCTGACTGCACTTTGAAAACCCCACGCTTGCTTTACTTCTAACAATGTTCTTTGGCATCTCTTCCGCCCGGTTACTTGTTAGTGACCGTCCATTTGTCGCTTACATCAGAAATTCCACGACTGTCCAGCTATCCACACCGCCCCCAGCGACTTCGAAACCGATTTGGAATTCCCGCCTCAACCATTACCACTTTTGTTTACTCAAACACTGCATGACTTTGCTGGTGTATTTCGGTTGCTGTGATTTTTAAATTTAGAATTTGTGAATACCTCACATTGACATGTACTGCTGTATACTCTGATCTTGCCTTGTGCATGTGTATTGACCACGGTCAAGAAATATACTGTACTATACTATACTTTGCAAAACAAGGTTGTACGAGCAAGAGTAATAAAGCGCGAGTGATATATACGGCATCTTGTGTGGTACTTAGGTCTCATGGCCCCTGAATCAGACCCGCGTGTCAGTAATCCAAACCAACTTCGTACGTTCGCTCCTCCAAAGTGTATAGATCATTGTTTGATACGAGTGTCAGAACATCAAGCCGTTTGTTTAATTCCTCTTAAAATCTAGCCAAGTGGCCTACTGCTGGGAAATTTGGTGGAGTTTATTCCACAAATGTATATATTTACCAATAGAAGAAATTGGACCGTAGGCTGGTTCTCGAGGACGGCACAATAACCGAATGACCGCTGTGTCGTAACGAATACCTTAAGCCTAATGGGTCCCATACCATGGGGAAGGTTTTGCGGGATTTATATTTTAATAGTGGGTGGAAAAAGGACAAGTTGTTCTTTATCCGTCGGAGCCAAAGAGGTTCGAGGTGTAGCAGGCCACAGCGCTGCTTATAACTGAGACTGGACGAATAGCCAAATATCTGTTTAGTAAAGGTGCGCTGAACATTTTCAGTGGCGATCCTGTCAATCTGGCGCATGCTGGAGCCAACTATTGAACTATACTCTAGCAATGGTCTAACGTATTGTATGGACACTGATTTTACTTTCACGCAGACGGAATGATTTGTGAACCATTCCCATTAACCTGCGGGACCTGGTAATTTGAGTGTCTGTTTGTTCCAAGAAGATAAACAAGCAGGAGTAGTATGTGCCCAAGTCACCTACCGATGATTTGGGTGGGGTCAGATGACCACTTATACTAAACATTTCAGGAGGGACATGAGACTTGTATGTAAGGATGCAGCTTTTATCCGCCGAGAACTTCGTTAGCCAATCGCTACACCACGAATTGAGCATCCTTAAGTCCACCGATATTTTCGCCATAGTATTACCCAATGAATTGTGGTCGAAGTTGTACGACAACTTTACACCGTCAGCAAGTAAAAAGCGGAGTCCCATGGCGAACCACTGTAAATATATCGCTAATATACATGGGAAATAACAACGAGCCCGGCAAGCTACCTTGTACCACGCCGCTGGTTACAGGGCTGGGTGTGGAAATTGCGTCATCAACGTCTACCACTTGGCTGCGCGAGGACAAGTACGATTCTAGCCAGGCATATAGTGGGGCGGCGATGCCATACGTTTGGACCTTTGATAACAAACGAACGTGAAACACCCGATCGAAGGCTTCAGACATGTTTAAAAAGACTGAGATCACTGCCTTACCATCATTGGCGGCTATCGTAATAAGGTTCAGAATGTCAGTCATGCAATTTACGCAGGATCGGTATTTTAGAACACCTTGCTGATCGTCATTTACAAGGTGATTTTTTAAGAGATGACCTGTAAATTTAACTTTTAATAACTTTTCGTTGCAGATCAAGGTTGTTGTTACCTCTGGTTGGGACTGTTACTTGTTGGATCCAGCGCCCTAGGCTAATGTATGACATGAAATCCAATAAGTTGTCTGGGGCAGGTAAGGTGTTCCAACCAGTGGTCGGTGCACTGAAGTCCCCGCGATGAGTTTGGAGGAACAGGACAACAATGAAAGATAGTTTAATACCCCAGTATTCTCGGTAAGATCCATAGCGTTGGAATCAGGTGGACGATAAACGCAATCAGTATGAAGTTAGGAGTTAGATAAGGGAATCGTTGGCCACAGAGAGGCCTGAATGACGTCCAGAGTTCTGTGTCAGATTGGAATGGCCGGCAGAGTGTTTTTGACATAAATTAAACAGCCTCCTCCACAACCAGGCCTGTACCTTCGAAACATCTGGTTACCAACCAGAAGGGCTAGATCTGGCGGGACGGAATCCGTTAGCCAATTTTCAGTTACCACGATAATATCAAAGTCGGAAGTCTGGGCGATGCTGCGGACGGCTTTAGTTTTGCTCAGTAATGAACGGGCATTTACGAGTTTGGCTGAAAGAGATGATTCACGCCTCGGTAGTGGTGGATATGGTGGATATGATGGGGGGTTTGGCATTGGTGATGGAAATGGTAATTCCAGCGAATAAAATAGGGCAAGTATGGAGGAGGACTTCAGTTGTTCCGCGGATTTTATGAGTTGAAGCCTGGAGGGCGTAGTGTAAGGAATGAGGGATGAAGAGGTGCTGGTTGAAAGAGTAGTTAAAATGCGAAGAATATGCTCTAAGGGGGCCGGCAGGCAAAAGCGACCACGGATGGATGGCAGTAATAGACCAGGAGACGTAGATGAGTCTTGTGGGAGTGGGAAGTTAAGTGAGGCAGGGGATGAATCTCGGGGAGTGACTGGGCAATGTTTAAGTTATTGTGTGGTTAGTGTGGCGGATAGAAAAGTAGTGGAGCGGTGATTGGGGGTAGGGGATGAGGTGCATCAAAGTAGGGTGGAAATAAAAAGGCAGTTAGCCGAGATGGAAAAGTGGGATTCACAGCCACACAAGAGGCCGGTGAAGTTTCGCTCGACTGAGCCATTTCCCTATAGATTGCATGTGCATTATGTTGATGGGTCTTGTTCTTTTGGCAATGAAGTGTTGACTTCTGAGGGTCAATCCGCACTGGCGGGCTAAACAGCCGTGGTCGCCTAGGCGGTAACCAGATACATTCTGGTGGCGAATGGGTGAGTGCAGCGGGTGGGTTCAGGGGCATGGTTGCGTTACCAAAAGTGCCAGAGGTATCCGGATACATGGGTGTAGACGGAGGTGGGTTGATGGTGCGGTGATTTTAAGGTACGGTTGCATAACCCGACATAGAGCTAGTAGAAGGAATGGGGTCGTCTAGACTTGTGGAGAACATGAGCTCGCGGGTGGATGAGTCGGAAGAACCTTCATCAGTTTTGTGAATGCCGGGGCGCTTGTTCCAGTCTTTAGATTTGCTTGGGTTATTCTGAATATTGGGGCATTTGCAAGGTAGCTCACTGGCGGGGAAATCGGCGTATTGTCTAAGTCTACGGTTGCATTGTTACCTGCAATAGATGGCAACATCGGGTGGTGGCCAGTGATAGGTGCACCGGAGTTTGAGGTGGATTGCTGGTTGCATTTACACCAGGGTTATTGTTCTGGGCGTGACTCTTACGCACCTCTGCAGTGAGGTCTTGTCGGGAAATATCTTGGCGCACTTGAAGCCGGTTTTGGCTACGACTAAAGATTGCCGGATTATGAAAATCTTGGCGGCTTCTTCATTTGTAAACTGGAACAGCAGTGGACAGGTGGTGCTCAGGGAATGTTTGCGGAGTCTAACACCGTGGCACGGTTGTGAGCCAAGGTTGCAAGTGCTTAAGATTACATTTTTAGCAGCCGAGAGAGGTATTCGGTCTGAAATTTTGAATATGATCATATTGTTTGCCTTTTTCAGCCGTCTGAAGATGTCAGAGGCAATTGTGTCCACAAAGCTCGTGGCCACTGTTAGGTTGGTTGGGGTACATTGTGCGGCTGGATCAGTTGACCGATGATCAGGTCAACGGAGTCAATTAAGAAGGAAAGACTGCTTAGATTTTGCTCATTTCCGTATTTTGTCTGTTGGCATGTCCAAGTATATCTACCAGAGAAACTGAGCTGTTGTCCGGTGAGTTTTGAAGTTTAGCGGTCTTGCGACGGCGGTTGCTGACAGTCATTTTGGGTCGGCTGGGAGGAGATGTAGGCATATCTATGGTAGTAAAGTACTGAGGTCCAAATGGATAAGATGTGGCAACATGCGGGGGTAGGAGAGCTGTACGAAAGCAGGGGATTTAGTGCACATTGAGACCAATATGTGTAAGCCTTAGGGTGAGAGTGCTCGTCACGGGAGGTCAGTATCGGCGGAACTAATTATGTACCGGTTGTTAAACTGAAAGCTGCAGGCGGTTTCTGAGGATGGTGCCGTTGGAAAATTTCTGGATGTATTACGCAAGCCGTGAAGACGGCTGGATGGACGGGATAAGCGTTAGCGTAGACGGCTATTATGTAACGAACGATACGGAAACGATTTCCAACGCATTATCTTGAAGGCATCGTCTCAGTGATGTGTTCAGACAAAAATGCCTCCTAATGTTTCTGGTAGAGGAGGGTCCTGTAGAAGCTCCAACTCTCAGGATTCCCCTAGATAGCTTAACACAGGCATTCTCGGAAGTATTTTGCAGGTAAGGAAGAAGGTTGAACAGCTGGAATGTACTTTACCGTAGACGGCTTAAGTCACTTCACGAAGATGATGCCCAGAGCGGTATCTTGGACTCTGCTAGTGTTATTTGACTGCGACTGATGTTTTGCTTGTCTCCTACCATAAGAGAAGTTCAAAGATCACTTCTGAATGTATCTTTTATCACCGGGTGGTCCCAGAGAATAGTGTTCAAAAAAATTGCTGGAATTTTCTTTCTGGGTCGGACAGCAGCCTTTAGAACTATAGTTTTAGGGATTATCCTAGATGGCCTAATAAAATCTATACCGATAATAGCCTCGACCTCTCACCTGGATCCCATCTTTCTGTTGATGTATTATACTCCACCCGCCTGAAAATAGATAATTCGTCCGAAGCTTACCTGTTTCTGTCCAGCCACTTCTTCCACCATCGCCCTGGCCATATCCCCCTAGGTGTGTCGTTCCTTTTGCATACAAATGACTCAGCCAGTATCCGTCCACTGGAAGTTACAATTATAATCCCTGACTGATACGTCTTTTTATATCTGCTGCTATATTCCTGTTCATCATCTGCTTTCCGGTTCAAACCTCTCTCACGCGTCACACATCATCATTGTTTGTACATCTTTGAAAATATCCCTTTTTAAGGTAAGCAAAATATCCGACAATCCTGTTTGATCCTCCAGTGCAGCGGTCTTCACTTCGCAATTTTTGTGTATACCCTTACCATTCGTAGCCAGGTCTATGCGGATTTGACTGACTCCACCACGTGGCCACGAGTTTGAACTGGTAGGGAGCCACCGTAATGAGTAACCTAGAATCTTCCTCCTTCATCTTTGTCGCGTTCTTTTATTTGCATTTTTCTCTCGAACTTCGGATTCCGCTTTCTCCTATGCTGTTTTATCCTGCGCCACGGCATGCTTTGGAATTATCAGAATTAAACCGTTATTATTAATATTATTATTATAACCTGAGTAGAAAACTAAGCGGTCAGCCAAGACCAATGCTTTGATGAAGCTGAGATAACAAACATCTACTTCTTTACCTGCATACACTCTGTGAGTGATTCCATCGAGGAAGCATAACAGATCAGTTAGGCCAGAACCTTTAGAAATCCATGGGGGGCCGGAAAACGCCTGGAATGTCCTTGTTGACGCTGGCCCACGTGCACCCGAATAATCCCCGCTGTCGCTTTGCATATTGCGCCCATAATGTCAACCGTTCCATAACTTGCCACTCCGGAGCTGGGCCCCGTTTGTGCACAGCCACCACTCATGGGTTCTTCCAGCCTTGCAGCGGTTTGCCCTGATCCGGAATAGCTTAATGTACCTCGTGAACCTGCGAATACAAGCTTTCCGCCAGCGGCCTGATGATAGCGGGGTGGGTATTTTCCGGCCAAGTAGACTTATGGATATTTTGCCCTTCCAAATGTACGGACTCGATTCACTGAATTAGGGAGAGCGCATTTGCGCATTTCAGTATTTGACTACAACTATCTTTTCTGTGTTGGCTGCCGAAATAACCACAAAGGGAATCTGCGTTGATTTGTTTATTCGTTACAACTTCGCGGCAATCAGTTGTCAGTGGCCAGCTTCATATCGCTAATGCGCTCGGTGAAGCCTAAATAATCGTTTACCCCATTTCCTTTTCATGTGAAGGCATCTTGAAGCCTGGTGGCTCCCTGAGGCCTTGGATAAAGAAGAACTACGACCTCTACACTTGATGGTGTAAGCAGGTGTGGCCCTGTACACAGTGCCGGTTTGCCCTCATGCCTCCGCCTTTACAGACTGGCGAACTCATGTTGGAGGATAATTGGGGACTTCTATATAACCTGCCAGGGTTCGTCTACACTAGTTCCCTTTGCTATTTGCCTTAGTTGATCCTTTACTTTGGAGTGTGACCTAACCATTATCATCCTCACGAAGCTTCCGATTAGCCACAAGGCTACTTTAGGCTGGCTCATGCTAAGAGCGATTTGGGCACTCACATGGTCGCTCTTACCGAACGAAGAGCAAACCTGCAGTTCCGCTACTCCGTTCCAGCTGTTGATCATCCCTACGTCCGACAGGGACAGAGTAGCGGTTGCCATCTTCATTCGTACTTTTACCACGTTCATTGTCTAACTGAACGCTGACTGCCAGGCGCGGTTGCCATTTGACCGTTGCTCTTGCGCACGCTCTCACGCACACTCCTAAAATATACGCTAACCACTATCTCTCCCAATCGCCTTCTCGTTCTCACGGGTCGTGGAGAAAACTGTTCTGGTTAACATATTCGTACAGTGCCGAGCATTGGAGTAACGTGCAGGTGGTCCATGCAGTACAAAGCACTGAAGCACCCGTTTACTAAGGAAACCACGAAGTAAGGTCTTACCAACCTTACAATTGGTGAGCCCGACGTGATCCCCAGGTCAATTAAGTTTCCTTGTTTTCCACCTTTCAAGGTCCCGCCCGCGTATGTTTTTGAGTGTTTTATTGCTTCCCTATCTGTTGATTATTTTTTGGTTGGTTTACGAAATAATTGTTTTTTGTCCATACATATTTGGTGTGTCCATTTTGTCGTGAATAGTTTTTTTTCGATGATTATATTGCTCCATTGGTCGTTGATTTCTTTTCCCGTATGAATTCTTTAAAGTAATCGCTATGTCTGTCGAACGGGAACCCTGATTAGAATCCACTGTTGGGGCGATCACGCTGCACATACCTGTATTCACGCCTGCTGATCCAGAACTCTGGTTCACGCTGGTCGAGTTAGAATTCGAAAACTGCCGTATAACCATTGACGCCAGCCGTTTCAGGTGGGTAGCAGGCCGCCTCCCGCCGGAGGTCACAATGCAAGTAAGGGACGTAATAATCTCTTCCCGAAGCTATGAGGCCTTAAAGGAGGCCGTCATTGCCCGCACGACCCCAACACAGGACCAACGGATGCAACAACTTCAAAACGTTGAGCTTGGAAGTAGGAAGCCCTCCGAACTGCTGCGTGAGATGCAGCGCTTGAGAGGACCGACGGTAGGCGAGGACCCGCTCTTAAGGGAAATTTGGCTGCAGCTTTTGCCGCACAACATCCAAGTTTTACTAATTGCCACGCGCAAGTGTTCACTGGAGGAAACTGCAGCAATAGCTGATGATATCATTTCACGATACAACCCTGCTGCAGCTGGAGTAACCAGGTCCTCCGTCACAACGGTGCCTGCCCTGCCAACATCTAACGACCTCGCGTCAGTTTTGACTAGAATTGACGCGAGCCTGCAACGCCCAGCAGTAAGAGTAAGTGAGTCACAGGAGCGACACCGTGCACGCTCACCTGGGCTCCACGGTTCGTCACCGTGACGACGTTTTGGCTCTTCAAAAGAAGGGTATTGTAAATACCACAGTCGTTCTGGCGAGGGAGGAAAACGATGCGAACGAGGGTGTACGTTTCCCGGTGCTCATCAGGGAAACTAAACCCCTGGCCCATGGTGGCGACCCACGAAGCCGGGTATCAGACCAACAGTCGCCTTTCGAACGTAAGGGACATCATTTCAAATAACCTATTCCTTGTAGATACCGGTGCCGAAGTGAGCGTCCTCCCTCGAGCAAAAGGCAGGCCCGCAGGCCCAAACACTACGCGCTTCCAATGGCACGGCCACCCCAACGTTTGGCCAGCGGTCGCTCACCTTAAACTTAGGTTTAAAGCGTAATTTCCGTTGGGTATCCATCATCGCCGACGTCCCGTAGCCAATTCTAGGCATTGACTTCCTGCAACACTTTAATATTGGTATATTTCTCGGCCATGGTCGAGAGGCACGCGCTAACGCATGATCATGGTGTAACATGTTACTCAATATGGTGAAATATTCACAAAATTCTAAGTATGAGAGTCGAGAGTATCAGAGATGGAAAAACATAGACAGCAACATTTTGAATGGATCATTCTGATAATGGTTTGCGCGGCAGTTTTGAACCAGTTTCGAATCCGGGCTAGGCAGTGGTGCGCGGTGGAGATGTCGAAGAAATCGTTAACGCAGTGCTAAGGAGGCATTATGAACAAGAATGATGCAAGCCAAGGAAACCGGAGGCCAACTAAGGTTCTGCAGATGGAGCAAATTTTTAACAAGAAGAGGAGGGGGGGACATCGACGCATGCGAAGAGGATAGCGATCCATGAAGACAATGCAGACCCTGAATGACGGATTTGCCGGAGTTTGAGAAACGGAATGAGCTTTGAATCAAGGGGACATGAGGCCAATTTCGTGAAAGTGAACATCGGTGGTTGTGGGAGAAACAGCAGTCCATAAAAAGGTAAGTTTAGATTCAAGGCCAATAACATGTATTATTCAGAAATAAGAAGGCGCAACTGGAAGGTTCTCGAGAAGTGGAGAGTCAATTTCCAGCCCGCTACGGTTCGGAGGAAAGATAACCTGTGGTAACAGATAATAAAGTGGGAAAATCTTCGCATGGACTTCAGCGTTAATATGCTGTTTCACTGACAAATATATGTATGCGTTGATGCATTTGCCTTCAGTGTTATTTAGCGTCATTTCTGGCAGTGTACGGCTTTGAATGCGTAAGTCTCTTTTGGCAGGGCACGGTATGTGTCGGTCGATCAGCCGAGTGTGGCTGTATATTATCGGCATGCGCGTGAACTGGAATTCGTGTTCGTTGCGTTAGAAAACGCTGAACGATCTGATAAGCAATTAGGGGTATCTCCTGTTGTGTGGCTTGATTTCAGTCTCAGTTACTATGGTAGGTTCCACTTGAGTCTCTATCCGTGCGAGTCAAAGCGGCATCCTTGGTTAGCCAATTTGGCGACGGAGATGGTGAGAGACAACGAACCTGAAATAAAGGGAGATTTCAGTCTGGACGTGGTTCCAGCTGTGGGTTATGATAATTTATGAAGACAATAAACAATGGATTGGTTAGGTCTATGTGAGTGGGGCATGGGTAAAATAGACTCGCAGTGGATTTAAGCTTTACTGCTGCAGGCCGACGAAGTTGCGTACACCGGCTTGGTAACTGTATGCGTTTAAAAGGATTTGTGATTTGCCCGTGAGCATGGCATCGCTGGGATACTAATAAAATACCTAGGGCTTCACGGTTAAGGGTGGTTAGTAATGATAACCCTCGATACCGTTTGCTTACGCAGAACGTGGTTAGGCAACGAGGCGACAGGATAGGTCTGAAGTGATAGACTGAGCGAGTAGGACTAACATACTGTTTGCGTGGCGCTACGCTGTTACTGTCTCTTTCTACATAGTGGTTATTCTATACTGAGGAGTCAAAGTAGAAGGAACTATTGGGGTGACAGTAGTGATACATTAGAGGTAATTGGTCACTTGTCTTGGAACATTGACGCGAGTTCATCTATGCTCTTCCTCGATAGTGCAATCGTACTGAGATTAAGCTCCAATGTGAGCAAGGAAATCTGATGCGGATATGATTGCATGGTTACTGTGGTATCTTTTTCGCCGTTATCGTGCTGCAAAGCAGGACTACACCGATGTGAGGACTGGTTTGGGGAACCGTGAGAGGTGGGTCCGAATTTTCGTCAGGCGGCACAAGGGCCAGCTTCAGGTAGGGAGGTAGCACGATACACAACTACTGGCATCCAGCACGTGGCTCTCCAAGAATGATCCACACTTTTTAGACGTTCTTATTAATCTTTTTTAAGGGTTTTTATCACAGTCAGGTATCTGGCTGTCAGAGAATGCGGAGCTGCTTTTGGTGGGCGACCACAGCTCCCACGCCCCGGCCGAAACATGGACCGCATGTAAAAAGCCGCGTTGGGAATAGGTCAACCACACCAGTCAATCCGTAGCGACACTACAACCCAGAGACATGGGTCACATGTGACAAGGCTGGTGTGCCTGGAAGACAAAACAATGGGGTATATTTTTTTCTCTCACTTTTTTGTGCCAATCTCTTACTTTTGGTGTTTATGTCTTATTGGTGGTCAACTCTGTGCAGGGAGACCATCACGGCCAGGAATGTTTGCAGAAGTGCCGCGCTAACACTCGCCTTATCCGTGAAGTCAGAACACCCAGGCCGTTTACATGGGACAAAAATTGCAGGGGGAGGTAGGGTCAACCACAGCCTGCTATTACTTGATGGGGTTTATGTTCAACAAAACGCCAGTCTGCACAAAGATGGGGTACAGCTTGCAGCACTAACAACGTGATTCGTCGGTACGATCCACAGATGGTTAGTAGTTTTGCTGGCTAAGTATCAAGTGTTGTATGGGCCTATCGTGGAGGATGCTAGAGTTCTTTGATAGGGACAGAATTTGAGCTGTGAATGTCTTATGGTGACTACTGGATGGAGGTTGAGGAGTGTGACAGGTGCTGCGTCTTGGGTTAGAGACAGAGGCAAAAACCTAATAATAATCAGCACAGGAAATGCTCAAAGACTATCTTTCTTACTTCCAGTGGTATTTCATAAATTCAAATACGACTTCTGAAGCACTGGCCTCAGTCGTGAGAGTTATTATGTTTAGGCATTGTAAACTGGTAGGTTTACGTTTAGGTGATGGCAATTACGTCGTATGGTGTGGCACATCCTAGATTATCAAGGGTTCGGGTTAGTATCCAACGCTTTCCTCATAAGCTCTGTCAAAAGACATATAAGGATTCGTAAGAGCTATCAGTTTTTGGATGTCCAGAGCTACGTGTAGTCTAGACTTAAACATATTTAGGGAATCTACGGAACGTACATCAGCTGGGAGTTTATTCCACAGAGTTGCATATTTCAGGAGGAAGAAGTTTTGCCTTAAGGATTTCCGAGAAGTAGGGATCGTTATACGGTGTTCCCTATTACGCAGCTGATGTGTCGAGTTTATACTGAACTGAACTTGGCTGGAGGATACAGCTTGTTTGTGGAGCAAAGTAAACAAAAATGCGAGGTTGAGTTTTATTCTCCTAAGCCATAGGGGATCAAGCCGCAGGAGTGTACACCGCTGTCTGTAGGTCAGGGTCGTAGAAGGCCCAAACAGTTTTTTGGTAAATCGACGCTGTACATTCTCAATGTCGATAATGTCACGTTTATGCATATTTGAGAACACAAGTGTACAGTACTCTAGGGTTGGGCCAATATGAGTTTTGTATATCTCTAACTTACTGTTCGTGAGAAGAAAATTTCTCTGCAACAAGCCAAGGGACTTATTTGCCCGTGCAGTTATGTAGGAAGTGTGTTCAGAGAAACTGAAAGTGTAAGAATATTGCAGTCCAAGGTTTCTAATTGTTGGGGAATAGGGGAGTGAGACACCGCCAATCTTAAGCGTATCATAAGGGATATTGCAGTTTAGCGGGAGATAACTGCTTTTGTTCACTGAAAATTCCATTTTCCAGCGATCACACCAGCAGGATAGGGACTGTACGTCGACCATGATGTTATTCAGTGCTGCAGGTAGGTCTCCTCGTTTGAATTCATAGACTATCTTCATATCATCGGCGAACAAGAAAATTTCGCCATAAGTGATGACATTGCAAATATCGTTTATATATAGTAAGAACAGCAGTGATCCTAGAAAACTACCTTGGATAACCCCGCTGTTTACTGGGTGAGGGTCTGATATCTGACCGTTGATGCAGGTAACTTGGTGACGGTCTTGTAGATAGGATGTAAACCAATTGACTTGCTAGTTGATGCACGGCGCCGCAGAGTGGTGGATCGTCAGACCACTCTCGCTGTTGCGGGTTGTAATTCGCGAGTGAATCACATCACGCCTTTTTACGTCCAACCACCGGCACACCAACCCTATAGCGAACACATCGCCACCTATCCAGCCGTGTTTCGGCAGGTCGGGCCTCTCCCAGCAGTGACCACCATTGTCACTCACCATATCGATACTAACGGACCCCCAGTGTTCAGTAGGCCGCGTCGGTTAGCACCAGACAAGCTTCGTGTTGCACAGGCTGAACTCGAACATATGCTAGAACTGGGTATAATACGCCATTCTAGTAGCCCTTGTGCTTCCCCTCTTCATATGGTCCCTAATTCTAACCGCGATTGGCGACTCTGTGGTGATTACAGTGCAGTCAACGAGGTCAGGCCCTGACCCATACTAGATCCCCATATACGGAGCCTTACTTCGTATTTCTCAGGTTGCTCCGTCTTCAGCCCTATCAATTTATTTCGTGCGTACAACCAGATCCCGGTAGCAAAGGCGGATATCCCTAAAACTGCCGTCACTATGCCTTTTGGGCTGTTCGAGTTTCTGAGAATGCCGTTTGGATTCAGCAATGCAGCCCAGACCTTTCAACGGTTCATGCACGAGGCAACTCGTGGTTTGGAAAATGTCCACGTATACCTGGATGATATTTTGGTGGCGAGTTCTTCAGAGCAAGAGCAAGCTACACACGTATGAGCACTATTTGAACGCCTTAGCCAGCACGGCGTTACGATCAATATCGCGAAATGCGAATTAAGCCGGTCTGATATCACCTTCATAGGACTTTCTTTTTCATCCTCGGGTAGCCGCCCACTGTCAGATAAAGTTTCCGCTATTCGCGACTACCCCGAACCCCAATCTTTTCGCCAGTTGGGTCGGTTTGCTGGTCTGGTGAATTTCTACCGCCGATTTATTCTTCAATGTGCGGAAATGATGCAACCCCTCACCCACCTCTTGCGCGGAGGTAAGCGGAAGTTCGAGTTTCCCGCCACGGCACAAGCCGCATTTGCCTTGGTCAAAGATGCTGTCGCCAACACAGCACTCCTTACACACCCCGACCCTTTGGCTCCTATTTCAGTAGTGACGGATGCCTCGGACACAGCGGTTGGGGCAGTACTGCAACAGTTCGTAGATGACTCTTGGCAACCTTTAGCATTCTTCTCCAAGCGCCTACAACCCGCTAAATCAAGGTACAGCACATTCGGTAGAGAGTTATTAGCCATCTACTTGGGAATCCGTCATTTTCGACATGCACCAAAGGCCGTTCGTTCACGGTGTTTGTAGACCACAAGCCTTTGGTTTACGCACTAAAGTCAGCTTCGGATCGATACTCACCACGCGAGATTCGCCACTTAGACTTTGTCTCACAGTTTGCTCTGGACATACGACACGTCTCTGGGGTACTTAACCCCGTCACCGACGCCTCATCACGCGCACATCAAATAAGTCTGTCACCGACGCCTAACATCAACTTGGGCGCAATGGCACAGGCTCAAACTATGGACCCTAACATCGAACAACTTCGACAAAACGGTTCTTTGAGTTTAACCACAGTACCTATTCCAGCTTCTTGGAATACCATCGTGTGCGATGTGTCGCAAGGTCGCCTTAGGCCAGTGGTTCCTGCTGCCCACCGTTATCCTACGTTCCTGACGCTCCATAATCTGGCTCATCCGGGTGTGACTGCCTCGGTGAAACTGATAACTGAGAGTTTTGTTTGGCACAATGTCAAACGAGATGTCCGTCAATGGGCTCGTTCTTGTCTGCAGTGTCAACGTGTTAAGACCCATAGGCACACTAAGGCGGCGTTAGCCAGGTTTCCAGAACCTGAAACACGTTTTCGTCATGTGCACGTCGACCTCGTAGGACCACTCCCACCTTCGCTTGGGTACGTTTACATACTCACATGCGTGGATCGTTTTACTCGCTGGCCGCAGGCCATCCCTATCCCTCGTCCCACGTCGGAAGAGGCCGCGAAAGCTTTTCTGACCGGTTGGGTTAGTCACTTCGGTTGCCCGGTAATAATGACCACCAATCGTGGTCCAGGCTTTGACGGCGCTTTCGGCAGCCTACTCACTACGCTCGGTTGCCAACACGTTAAGACGACAGCTTACCACCCTCAGGCTAATGGTATGGTTGAGCTTTTCCACCGGCAATTAAAAGTCTCCCTTCGAGCAAACGGTAACCCCCTTTGGAGTGAAACACTACCATTAGCACTCCTAAGCCTGCGTAGTACCGGTAAGGAGGAGTTACGCACAATACCGGCCGTACTAGTATATGGCTGTACACTTCGTCTACCTGGAGAGTTGGTAGCCCCCTCATCAACAGTGACTTTCGACTACGGTGACTATGCTAAGCGCCTTACGCAGCACATGCGAGTGCTCAAGGCCAGTCCGCCGCGTGAACAACAGTCTACAAGTTATGTCCCAACTGCGTTAGGAACCGCTACTCACGTATTCCTTCGCGTCGATGGCGTTCGATCACCACCACAAGCGCCATACACTGGCCCGTTTCGGGTGATAAAACGTAGGACAAAAACATTTGTCATACATATCAGCGGACGACACGACACCGTATCTATCGACAGTCTGAAGCCTGCCGTCATAGAGTGCAAGCCGCTCGGCCAACTTACACCTACTCAAGCCGCTCAGTCACTCGCATCGAGCGAGTTACCACTCGAACCACCCTCAATTACGCCTAGTAAGGACTCGGCAGCTAGTCCATCAGGTTCTCCAACCGTACTTGCAACGCGAAGTAGCCGTCGCGGTCGCCAACTACGAAATCCCGTCCGCTTCGCCGATTTCGTGACGATTTTTACAACCGGCTGTTGGCAATAAGTTGGGATGTTCGCCATGGATTTACCAACCAACAGACCCGTGAAATTACGGTCGGTAGTTATGATTTCATTTATCTCTGGTCTCCTAGCGACTACAATAACACCGAACATTGTTTGTGTGTTGTTATTACGGTCCAACATCCGCCGGCGCCCTCAGGCGCTATTTTGTTCCAGTTCACCTTGCCCTCTCTCAGATGGATCTACACAGTCACATTGGCTTCATTCGTAGCTTCGCTGACTCCCGTGCACATTCAAGGAGCCAACCGCTCACTGGACAACGGGACGATTCGTCAGCCTGGTACTGGAGACGTCAACTGGACGCCCTTTTGGATAGACCTGACGGCTTGCAGGAGTATGAGACCCGTGGGCGCTAAAACACAGTTGGACCTACGCACATCGGACCTCGAGAGTGCAGGCACCGGTAAACTCATCAGCAGTCGTTCGACGTCACCAACAATATAATGGGCAAGCTACGAGGAGTTCCTGGACAACCAATGCCTCCGGCCAACCATCACAATCGAAGCCCAACTCCGTCGGACTTCTAGGAGAAGGACCCTGTAGCGGTTGCCATCTGCATTCGTACTTTTACCACGTTCATTGTCTAACTGAACGCTGACTGCCAGGCGCGGTTGCCATTTGACCGTTGCTCTTGCGCACGCTCTCACGCACACTCCTAAAATATACGCTAACCACTATCTCTCCCAATCGCCTTCTCGTTCTCACGGGTCGTGGAGAATACTGTTCTGGTTAACATATTCGTACAGTGCCGAGCATTAGAGTAACGTGCAGGTGGTCCATGCAGTACAAAGCACTGAAGCACCCGTTTACTAAGGAAACCACGAAGTAAGGTCTTACCAACCTCACAACAGCTTACAGCTGGACCTGTATTCGGTACTCACCTTTGTGTTGGAAAGGGACACTCAAAATTGACAGCTGCAGATGCCACCTCTCTTGGATTCCCGGGGTACGTCCAAGCCACTTGATCTATGTGGTAGATTGAAATACCAAACAGCCTTGGTTTGGTTGGCCTCCTTAGCTGGCGGGGTAAATATCTGCTGAACGCGAAAGTCCTCGTCGTGTTTTGTAGACGGGACCCTGTACACAAAGACAAGGTCTGCCCCACTGTTAGGAAGAACTGGCCGAAACACGCACAGCTAGAGATTTATGATTCTGGGCTTGACGGAGAGATGCCTGAATGTCCACAATTTGCGGTAATCAGCTCCTTGGGTTCACCGGTGGCGCAAAAACCAGAAGAACCAAGTCTCTCCTAGCGCCAGGGTACTATCACTGAAAGCTGGGGTTAAACTTCCAAACGAGTCTTCTTCAAGAGCATTTTGGACCACAACTGTCACTCACGTTCCTCGTGGCTATTCCACTTCAATAAAAGGATAACAAGAAGTGATGGTTGACAATGAAAGAGTGCTATGCGGTACGGAACTAAATAGTAGGAGCCATTTGCCGAAATAAAATCGGTGTTGCCGGCTGCTGGTCCTCTTTCTCCGAAGACGGTTCTCTACATCTTTTCTTGGCTTTTAAACCAGTGTGGTCGCGACTGTCACATGTAGGCTTGTTACAGTTGCTCACGGCTCAGCTGAAAAAGAATGGATTCCGATTCTAGTTTGAGTTCAGTGTTTCCCAATTGTCAGTATATGCCCCCTCCACGCAGCCACTCCCATGGAGCTCAAGGAGGATCTCTATATAAAAATGTGCCTTTGTGGGTTTTTGTAGCATTCTGAAAGTCATTTTAAGTTCATCTTACCTTCTTCTCTCCAAGGAAAAAACAAACATGGTTGATCTGGCCTATATTGCGCGAACGATTCCCTACATTCTTTGAGCCATCGCGTGAGTCACGGTGGTAGCTGCTAGGCGGCCTTGATATCCCCCATCAAATAAGACCTCTGCTTTCGGACATGGTTTTTTAGATAGGGTCCACAAATACCTTGCACAGTAGCAACCAGACCGGCCGATCCTCCGAGATGTCTGCTGTGCAGAACTGATGCAGGGCTTTAAACTCTTCTTGAATTTCTGATACCATTGACTTGGCTTAAGTCCAGTGCTTAACATCGCCTTAAGGTAGCAGATTTTCATAGTCTGAGTTGAATCTTCCTAATTTTCCGGAGGACCAGAATTAGATGGGCCGTGTTCCTTCCCGTTAGTTGAGCGGATGAGTTTGTCGAATTTGTTTGTGGCTGACGACCGGGCGATCAGTGAATTCAGTGTCAAAAACTTCGCTTTGTCATTTTCACCAACGATCTTGCTGACCAACTTGACGATTGTTTTACTGTCTCAATCTGTTTGTCGTCTTCTGAATTCGGCAGCCGAAGTTTGAATGCTGTTCATTGACGCTGTCTTATTTTCCGCATTATTTCTTAGATTGTTTCACTGACGGGATCACTATTGAGGTTGGTTTACATAAAGTTTTGAACTGTAAATTATGCAGTGCCGTCAAAGAGTATTTGGTAATTCTCAACTCTGTGACGGTCTTTCGAAATTCGGCTAAGCGCTCTGGTAGGACGAATTCTTGATTGCAACTTTTGTATTGTCATGCTAACCAGCAAGATGGATCAGGTGAAGACAACCTTTTAGACTGGGCCACATATGACTCAAGCCTGGTTCTACAACCCGAAATCGACAGATATTTCCGCAGCTTGACGGAGAGATACCACATCAGTGACCAATGGAACCTCTCGTCTGGTTCTCTCTGGACAGCAGCATCATCCGGTGCTCCTACCTGCTTGACCTTGTCCATGAACTTGAAGCGCGAGCTTTCCAGCCACCTCCAAGGCCGATAAGGTACATCTTGAGCAGCGGGGGTTCCAAGACTGACTTCTGCGTAACACCACTTTGGAGTTTTCCACTGCCCTGCAAGCGGCCCTCCAATTTCACCCGGAAAACCCCCGTTCCGTATAATTTTTATAATCCACTTTTACATTTTAACGCTGAGGTGAAACAATTTCGTCCATGTTTCGGGCTTTCTGTGCTTAACCGGATGAAAGGCTTTCTAGAAACCTAGATAGCAGAACTTCACCCTTCCCCCTCAGTCCACTCATCAGATTCCTTCATATAAGAAGCTTAGTAAGTTGTATGGGCCAGAAATTCCCCGGCGGAACCAGTACTGGTCGATAGCCACTAGGCTTTTCCTCTCTGAAGAACTTGATACTATATCTCGTATTATTCCCTTGAGAGTTTTAAGCACCAATAATTTCCAGGTTATCGGTCTGCAGCTAGCATATGTGCCTTTAAAACTGTCCTACCCACCTCGCGGGACAGTCACTACAAGCCGGTGTTTACTCCTTGTGTAGAGACTTGTTAAGCAACTAGGCCCATAGTTTCGCCCAAATGAACACTGGTGGATTCGATGTTGATGGGTGAAGGTCGTCCGGCTCTACCGCCTCGGATGAGTCTAGTTGTTTCAGGCCGTCCAGCATATCTCTTGCATACATTTCTTTTTCCTTTATTTCTGAGGCTTGACTGTACGCGGTCATAGGTACCCACGAGCACCCCGGTTCTGTCTATTTACTTACTCAAAGAATGCCAACAAATGCTTTACTTTTCTTGACTGCTTTTTGCCTGCACTCCTTGTGAGCCATTGACACCACCCTGAGCTTTTCTCACCTCTGCCTGGACTGAACCTGGTCGTACAATGATTTTTGGTTGTTATTGGAACCTATTGCAATACACGCCTAGTGGCTGTTCCTGCTCTCTTTCTGTATATGGAATAGTCTAACTCTCACTGACCTAAATCTCAGGAGGCCCCGGTAGCCACCGATCCACCCACACGTTTGGATGCTCTTTGTTTCTACTTCAGGGACTTTCTCGCTCGGCTCGTCAATTAAGGTGAAATTTCATGTAGTTTGGTCCAT
Source organism: Fasciola hepatica (assembly GCA_948099385.1). NCBI lineage: Eukaryota > Metazoa > Platyhelminthes > Trematoda > Plagiorchiida > Fasciolidae > Fasciola > Fasciola hepatica. The sequence continues at coordinate 3,781,945 of CANUEZ040000008.1, read as the reverse complement.
GTGAACAGTGCGGCTGCCTCTGATATTTCTAGTAGCATGAGCTTGATTCTATTTACTTACTGCTGTCTGTAGTGGCTACCGCTCGCCACCTTTTAAATTATCTTTGGGTTTAGCTCTGTCAAGCTATGCCCATTTGTCTTTGGTAAGGTCTCTGAACTTATCAGGATCAGTTATCCCATAAAGATTTGTCCAAAAGTGGGTCACGCCACGGTTGCTGCTGGTCCTCCTTGTTCTACTGCAACTGGAGCTTCTGATAACAGCAGATCAGTGATCGGCCGCAGCAGATGGAATATCCATCTTGCTACCTGATTTTATTGCTTCACCAGAGCCGTCCCGAACTTTCTTTTGAAGCCTTTTGTGGAGTCCAGTCTTTCTAGAATGCTTTGAGCTCACCCACCATGAGTAACTTCCGCCCAGGCTGGACCTCCATTCTGATAACTTAAGCCGCTGACCATCCTCATGTACTTCCGCCCCCGGGAGGTGATACTCACAACCAACTGACCTTTTCCGTCCATCGAAAGCCTCTACAACCTCTGCTTCCTGTATACAAGGTGAGAGGTGTACACTGCTGCGGAACCCGTCGAACCGCTTTGCTGCGGAAACCATTGTAACACTCTGGGTCGACCTTTCTATCTGCCCGTGCTGAAGAATGAGTAGGAATTTGGGATCAGCTAAGCCCGCTTTCCCCTGGCTCTAGGCACTTTCCGGTGGATGCCATCATATCTAACTCCGTTGTCCTAGCCTTGAACTCCGGCCATATTTTACCACAATTTCAGCATTGGCGAAGACAACGAGTATCCCGACCTCAAACTGTATTTAACCTTATTTCCCTAAGAAGCACACAAGTTCTTAGAACCGGCGTAACTAAACCGTTTTTCGTCGCTGCCGCATTCCTAGCACATTTATCGAATGAAATCATTTCCAATTTTTGAATTGCTTTCCTCTTCACCGTTTCAAAGGCCTCTTTGGGGGGCTTCTAAATATCCCACTCGTATACACCAAAACCAAGCACTTCAAAATTAAACTTGGAAGCACTTCATCTACCTATGCCAATGGCTGCCTTCTTTCTATTTGCTTTCTCCAGGAGATCTTAGGGGTGCTGTTTTGAAATGGAGCCCTGGTTTGCTTCACAGCTGACTTTCTGACTGTTGCTGCCCAGTCACCAGGCTCCACTTTTACTTCGGCTTTCGAACTTTGTCGGCTAAGCCTGGTCTCCGCTAATACTGCGCTTCTGTGGCGAGGGCTAGCAAATACCACAAGCGCACGTGTTGGTTGGCTCCCTGTAGGCTCGGCCCCCGTCCCGCCACCCCTAATCTCATAACACTTGATGGCTACATTTCGAGGTATTTTTACTGCCGGGTATAAGCAAACCGGGTGGCTTTTCGTCGCCCTGTTCTTCTGTTTGTCCGTCTTCTCGATGGGTTCAGGAAGGCCGTGGACTACAACATACCGACTTTGTCCCATCGACGGTCTCCCACAATTTTCAGCAAGTACACCAGCCTTGTCCTGGGTTGCAGTAGTTAGGTAGTACGCTGAGATCATGCCCGAGATAGTTAGATACAAAGAAAGGTTCAGAGGGCGTTCACCAGAGCTCTATGGGGTAGGCCCCACCTACGTCATCCCGTAAGCCTTTCAATCCCCCTCAGTCTCTTGCCCCTTGAATTAAGACACGCGAGGGGCAATCCATCTATGATGTTTTATCTTTCTGGTTCAAGTCGAAACAATTGCTTCTTATCTGTCTTTTGGGCCTCCTTCTTCTACTGTCAGGGGGGAAGTGTTTTTAAACAGAGACCGCGTTGCTCTGTAAGAATTACCTTTTTAAGCTACAGGGCTACTGAATTTTCAGTAACTCTGCCGGAGGATATATTTCCTCCGCCAAACAAAACTACCTTTGGAAAAACTCCGCTTTCCACCTTAGTCCCCCCAAAATATTCCTTGTCCGAAGACAAAAATAAAAATTAGGATGAATGTCCTTTGTTGCATAACTCTTCTGCTGTCATTCGATAAACATTGCATCCTCACTCATGTAAAGGCAACGCCCACGGCAAGGTACTGCTTGGTGTGAAGTATGATTTGTTTTGGCCGCCGCCTCCGCGTCACCATCTACCTCTACTCTCGTTTTAGCTGGTGAACCAGAAGGACGATCAAAGATTCCATCAAGAATCGGGGTAAGTGGGCTCGAAAACTCGAACCCACGTAGTACCTTGAGACTTTAAGACTAATACCCACCATAATTTTCTAGCTTCACAGGCATATGCCGCTAAAATGTTGTGTTCTAAGTACATCTGGTGGTAATTCGTGCTATGTCCCGCGCCTCTTTTTTGGAATCATCAGTAGAAGGAAAACGATTTGTTGGAGATCCAGGATGACCTGTCACCCGGGTAGAATCATCCGGGGTCGAAGTAATTTCAGAAGAAGGTCAGATTCTCGGTGGATAAGATGTGCCATTTTCTAGTTATAAAACAATCACGTCACTCATGCATGGCGTCAAAAGCGAGCAAAACCTGATTTCGAGGTGAATAACCAACAGTCTCAAACAACAAATACTTTTTCCCGGTGGTCCGAGATTGAAAAGGGGTAAATTCAAGTTGGCCGATCAGCCGCAGCAAGAATCAAGGAACCTGCTAGGAAGGTCAAAGAAAGCGGACATATACGAAGAACATTTCACACCAAGTTTCAAAAGCATCACGCTGAACTCCCACGTTTCCTGAGGACACCGCACCATCAGAGAGTTAAAGCCCCTCCCGCAGTTCTTCCACCTGGACTGCTCTATCTGAAATTCTGCAGGCTACGAGTTTTATTCGCTATCTCAGTCTTTTATCGGTCCTACCGAATCGAGACAACTTTGTGGTTGAGACATTACGAGTAGTCAGAATTTCCCAAACGACATCTGTCACTGCAAACCATATAGTGGGACAAAATAATTCCAAGAGTAATGACGAAAACAAATGGCCAATTAGCGCCTAAATACCAGCAGACTTGCTCCGTAATGGTTTGTCGATGAACAAAATTCCTCACGGTTGCACTTTTATTCCTCTACCTAGAGTTATCTTTTCGTTTCAAAATTTTTCTAGCTTTTCTTCGAACTCAAATTATCTTGAGCATTCACCAGGGCAATATCCAACAAATATGAATGTCAATAAAAAACCTCAAATGGACAGTAACGATATCTTCTGTCCGCCAAGTGAACATGCTCAAAACATTCTATCGGATGCTTTCTCGCCCTACTTGCCGCCTAGATCCTCTCAAAAGACTGGATGGCCAAATATTCAATCATTCTGCCGAGTAAAAGCTTCCGATCGAACACTGCTCTGTTGCTTAATTGAAATCGGGTTTTGAAACTGGCTAGATCTTTCGTCAGCTTCCTCTCGTAGCCCCGGTTTAGGGGTCTGAGGCCATCTGAAAAAACTAACCATCCGAAGACCAGAAAAACCAGTAGTTACCTGAAGCACATCCATAAGACATCCTTAGGATCTTTGTTTTTATAAAGAAAAAGTCCGAAACCGCGGAGTCTGTTTTCACGTTTGCTGTCTCGTGCCTCTAAAACATTAGCGTGGCAAGAAGATGAGCCTTCCGCAAGCGGGTGGCATCATTTTGCAGACTTAATTCCAAGCCTGAATCCTGAATTTTGAGTAGGCTCTTCAAGATAACAGTGTGAACTGGCATAAGCCTCTCAGGTTTCCCGTAGGACAGTGCTGACCTCAAACTAAAGAGCCCGCCACGAATTCTTTTGCAGCAGCATTAGAATAGTCCAACCACTTGAAACCACAGCTCACCACGATCCCAACTTCAGTACTCAAACTAACAGCTCTATGTTGAACTATTCCTGGTCACGAACGGCAGACTAGCTCTCCGTTAACCTTGACAGCAAAAGATTTTCAAGAAGAAGTCCCATTTTTTTGCCTAACACAGGAGAATTCTCATGTCCCCTCCAAGGTCGCCCCAACCTTAGTTCCTGTGACCATGCAATTGAAAGGCGGATGCCAGGATGCTTATTACCAAAAGAAACTGTATCATACCTAGGAAGGACCTGTGAGGCACGCATATATTGACACGCACCAAAGTATAGCACCTTGGCCTACTTTGTTGTACAAGGTTCGGCAGCAAAACAAATCCATAACCCACCTGTACTCTAGCCCATTTTTACAGAATCATCCAGTTTCTCTCACAAACAGGCTATCAGTAACGAAGTAGAAGTCTCTGTTAAAGTCAAGGCAACAGCTCATCTTATTTGCCTCCGCCGGCTCTCAGGCCATCTCCTTCGAGGAACATGAGAGTATTCTCTCTTTTTAAGAATGGGTCCTGGACTTGGCTTGGCGCGGAGCACCCTAACAAACACTGGCGGAAGTAAACTCGGTTGATCCTCCCAAGAAACCCGAATAGGATTACGGTTTAGACCACCAGAGTACAGTAACCCGTAGCAGACTTGAGTCCACTCGTTATCACTCCAAAGGCTGCTGCTTTTTTCAGTCTCGAGGCGGCTCTCCCTGGCTCGAAGTGAACCTGTGTAGCGTATACGCCAGCAAAGCCAAGGTGCCCGCCGGAGGCTTGATGATTCCTTGGTGGATTCAACCGAGGCCCGCTGACTCATGGACGTCTAAGTCCTGCGGATACTCACTCGTGAACCCCTCTAAAAGATCTTGTTTTTAGAAGAGTACATATCCGCACAAATTGACTATCACCCCGCTATCCACTCCGTGTGGGCCGCCAAACTTTCCTTCCAAGGGGTCTGCCTTGCCCTGGTGCCAAGCGGCAAGTGGACATATCCCATCATTCGTTGGGTTTCAAGATTATACCTCACGACGGCATTCCTTCGTCTGGCTCTCAGAGAATTCGGTCAGCTTGGCTGATACTCTCCTTCAGCAGTTTGCAGTCAATCTAAGCTTGGCGTGACAAACCTAAGAACGCTGATTCTGAAGAATACCTGATAAAAATTCCCCCGGGTATTTTACGTGCTTCGCGAATATGAATTCATTTGACAAGAACTGACGGGGCTGTCATACATCGATACATTTAAAAGTTCTTTTGTTTGTGTGAGACTTTTTAATTCGGCTTTGAAAGGCTTCTAACTGTTGTGGTTGGGGAAGGTGGCTCGAATCTCTGGGTTTCACTGCCAAATCCATCTGGCCCCATATAATCTTACTTTTTGTAGTGTTCAACTCGGTACGGTAGAAACTTAAAATCGATCCCCCTCTGGTTTTGAGGATCCTGTAAATGGGCTATTTGTTGCTCATACTAGGATTCTGCTGGAAGCCTTGAAACGATTCCGGCTACGGTTTCTACACTTGCTGGCCTCTTTTATTACCTTCCGGCCATCCACCAAGGTGACCTCCCCACAGGTTTTCGAGTCAAATCTGCCAATCCAGCACAAATCTCGTCTGTGCTTACAACACCTAAATTTCGATTGATGAGAAGTGGAAGACTTCTATCCTCTCATTTCTTTGCAAATCCAAGCCTAGAGCTTTGACCTACCATTTTCACTGAAACTCTTCAGGTCGACGAAACAACATCGGACAACGTATAACATCCTTTCGCCCAAAATCTGCTTGGTCATTCTGCCGCACTAAGCTATAAATGGCAGTGCTGCCTTTGACAGTGAACCCTTATGGCCTTATAATGCCTAACGTTCACCTCCCTTACATGCTCAGTTGTCGCATTAAATTTTCTTCCACCGACACCACTCGCCCACTGGACTACTTCCCACCACTTTCGGCATAGAAACATGTCTTATTCCGAAATGTAGACTGAAACTGAGACATAATCACTTTTTCCCTGAATAACCCAGACTACGGAATAAACTTTCACTGACGTTCGCCAGTGTCTGGTTCCCATCTGGTTGAAACCTCAACACCGTATAATCTTGCCGCAGTTAATGTCTCGACGGTAACTGCTGCTGTTATGTCCGAGGTCAAAGCTTTTGAAGTAAGGTTTCACTTTTGCTAATCTCTCCAAGACGTTCCTTTGTGTTTGCGTTTTCTTTTGGGAAAGTTTTGACACCCCTACTCCTAGCATTGTAACCTATCTAGAACTTCAGGATTTTCTTCCCTGACAAGTTTCTTCCGTAGCTTAGTTTATTTGTATTAGCCGTCTTCAGTCTTTGTAATTATTTGCACTATCTTCAGGTCATGACAGCCTTTAGCCATTGAACTCCGTTTCTTTGTATCGCCAATAGATTTGCGCATTATTATTTGCATCTACTCTGTTTATTCCTTTCATCTCACCTCATAATTAATTCGCAGAAATCATGGGGATATTCATCACCACCCAGTTCCATAACCATTTCTGTTTTTCGTTTAGTTCTGACATAAAATCCCTAACATTACAACATCATAGTTACGTAATTGTCGATTTTACGAGTGCCTGGAGAAGTTGCTTGAGTCTGTCGTTTTATGTCCCCCTCCGAAGCCTCAGCCGATGGAACCGCCAGACTGCATCCTCCTTGCCATTTTCATTCCAGAACTTCTCAGGAATGCTTCGCATCTACCTTATCCCATCTTTGATGATCTTTTAGGTTTTGCTGACGCGGCGCAACAGCAGGATTATTGGAAGATTATCCACTTCCAGTTCCCCGGAGATGATACTGGCTGCTGTCTGGCCAATAAATCCAGCAGACGGTTTTGTATTCTCCCCCACTCCAATGGTTTCCCACTGGCCTCTATCTCCGGGACCGGGAGCATTCCATCACTATATCCTGACCTACTTGGGGCCATTTCACAAACGCAATTCGTTCTAATCTGAGCGGTGCTGGGCGCGGCTAGATCCTTCAACTTTGCCGGCGCATATGGGTAGACAGAAAATCCGCTGCGAAGAGCGGGGGTAATCTGACTGTCATACTACACCTTCTATTACCTGCAAGCTTTTAGGTTGGCTGTCTTGTGCACGATGGGTACTGGCCGCTCAAACCATTTGCAGAATAAAAAGTGCCGTTTTATTGAACGCACTGCTGGAGCCACTGCGATATTCCAATCATCCCTGGTTTTACAACAAGCATGCTGAAAAAATCCCTTTTACCGCTTACTTTATTAACAATCGGCAGAATTCAGTGCTGCTTCTGTGTACTAAACAGTCAGTGCATAGCTCCTGCTCCTAACTATCAGCCCTTTTCCTTGGAGCAAGAAGGCCTCTTATATGAAAACGTTTTGCACATTTTGGCACTTTCTTCAATGCTCAACTTACGCTCAACTTATTCATGTCTCGCGAGTGACCATTATACAGCTCAATCACTAAACTCATCTGTCCCCCGTGTTAGAACTCGCTGCTACTATCCTATTATCTGCACATTTGTTGTCGCTGTTTATTCCTTCATTACTATCACCAAACAAGGCCGCTCGCAGAAATATTTTTCAGTCTTTTTTCAGCTTTTGTTGGTGAAGTTAGTGGTGATCCGCTCCTTCCACCAGCCAAATGGATCATCTAAGCGGAGCCACTCTATCGCTTCATTATTATCACCTTATGCACTATATCTTCTCTGCTTTTTACTTTTCAGCCACACTTATTCCGTGGCCTCGCCTCTTTGCCGTTGTCACATGATACACCTGTTAAAATGGTCATGGAAAAAGTATATCTCATCTCTATATACCTTGTTATCACTTTCACACATCGTTTGCATCTGTGGTCTCCGCAAAACGCCTTCCAGACCAATTACGCATCGAAGTACCATTTTCGTATTGATATATCTCAAGTAGTTCATTATATGGTTAACAGTTCCCCAAATGCCCGCCCTCCTTTCTTCGACGGTTTCTTCTATTGTAGTTTTAGTATTTGTGTTTTCCTTCCGCTGCATAACTGATTCCGCCAATAACCAGCAGTCCTTTTATAACGCTAGTTGCACTGACTGGTTGATTCTCTTGTATATCGGACATTTCATTCCCATTTTCTGTCTCACACTATACGGCCCTACAACTGATGCTCTACCGTGATGATGTAACCCACCTATCGAGGTTGTTTCCAATACACTTATCTTTCATCTGCTCTGTCATCACATTGTTACATTATATGCCCCAGAAATGGCCGCACGGCTCACCCCACATTGACTTATCACCATATCCACACTTGCATTTTGGGACTTTACAAAACACCTACCAACAATTAAACAGATAGCCAACTGCTTACATATTTTCCTGCGGCAGTTTGCTCCATCAGCTTTCAGGCACTCTGTCTCCCGCTCTCCATAGAATTTGCCTTTCTCCTTTTCGGCTGATTACGTCGGCTTCCCTTTATCCAATGCTTTCATCGTGTTGGCTAGTCGATCCATGTATATCAGTCGGCCTTCAGATGTATCTACCCGGACCAGTCATACTCCTCATCTGACCTTGACTTTCAAATCCACCGGGCGCCCATTCAAATCCGCTCTTGAGCTCACTGAAGCTATCCACAATCTCTATCGTGTGCATACACTTATTCTATTTTCATCCTACTTTATTCCCCTTTCTGAGCCCTTTTATTGTACCTTTTCCATGCAAATTTCCACACCTTCATGAATTATATATGTCCATTCCATCACCTGTATCAACAAGATCATGCACATGGCATGCTTCGGGCGTTTTCGAAAAAAACCAGTATTATAATTATAATTATTACTATGGGACTGTTCATCGAAGAACAGTAAAAACAAACCCCAAATTAAGAGCTAAACAACCTTGGAATCAGTGCAGTCAAAACGCCCAAGAAAAGACGGAAAAGAAACGCACGAAACAGTTATACAAAGGCAAGTCAGGTGGTCTGCGGAATAAGTCAGTATTTGTAGGACTCATCTGACAAATTATCGGTCGGAAGAGAAGTACCGGCCTGCTAGAACACACAAGCTTAGTGAGAGACCAAAGTAATAGAACTAATTTAAGGAAATAATACGATCCAAACAAGAAAACTAAAGTTTAGCCATTTTCACATGCAAACCAGAGGCAGATAATTACTCCCAAGTGGTTAGGCCTACTGAACCTACCAAGGCAATAATGAAACTGCGGCAGAGTGGGAACCAAAATTTGGAGAAGACCGTGCAAAATCGACAAGACTGGTGGAGTCGTCTTGCAAGACGACGAATTGGTGCATGTGTAGACACCACGAAGAAAAAAGGAAATGCAAGCTGTAAAATTTGTCAAGTGGGTGGACCTAGGAGAGGCGAACAAGGAACATAGATAACTTCACTTAACAATCTTCGTAGAAACAGGGCCCAGATTGTTTGACGAAATGTGAGTGGACAAAAAATGGCAATATTTGAAGTGATGACTGCTTGTATCGTTTCTCAGGGCCACTGGGCCGCTGGCTCAAGTATGGAAGACGTAAGGTACAGTATGCGGCTCGGGCTTTCTTTAAGATGGGCATCTTGTGGATCCCTCAGCAGTGAGGATCAGGAATTGCACGCCGCGAAGCTTTCGAACTGAATCGATATCAGTCAGTAACCTCAGCTCGGAGGCACTGATGTTCATGAGCGTCAAGTTGTAACTGATGTCCTCAAGGATAAATCCCGAGGAGCCCTGTTTGCATCGAGGCTCTTTCAGATAATCCATGAGGCGGGAGCGACTGAAGCGGGATATGCACTCTTTGTAGGCTCCCGTTAGATCAGTTATCAAGTAATGAAGACATGATTTTGAAAGACTTGCCTTACCAGAAGGATAGCACCACAATCCATCCCTTGAAAAGAGCGAAGTGAAGCTATGTTCCTGACAGTGACCTGGATTATGCGGCGGAAGACAGTCACGGCCCAAGGAAAACGGATAACATGTACCATCTCCGTACAACCAACCGATGAATCCAAGAGGGTTGAGCCAACTGTGAGAGGCTCTTCAGTGTGCTGCTAAATGCCAAAAACTATTGTTGGGGGGGGGTATCCTACAAGGTGGAGGGGCACGAAAAGTTTCTTGGCTGTTTGAAGCAGTCCGAAAAAAACCGGGTCACCATCTCTCATGGTAAACGGGGCTTCTGATTTTATTATTAAAAATGGTAGTATCACGCCTGAGTGGGAGAGCCACGAGGTGGCATCAAAAGCGAATATTCCAACAGACATATCAATCTTCGAAACTATATATATGTATTTCTACTTGCTTGGGCGGAGCCTGGAACTGGCCTGATTTTCCGTTTTAAAAACCAGCAGATATTTCTGAACTTCCTTATATATTTAGTGTTCCCTGGGTCTTAAACCCTGATCTCTCTCCATAATAATAATACAAATGATAGTAGTTCTTTCTGGGGAAGCTTGAGGAATGCCGGTACATGATTAGATTATAAATGTGCGTAGTGGATGGAGTTTAAATGGATCGAATGGATGCCGGTTAATTTCGAAAGTGAGGTCAGATGGTAGAGTCTGCCTAAAACAAGTGAATGTAACCAAGACCTGGGAGTTATACTTGAGAGAGTCCGAAAATATGCTGAACATAGAAGATAACAGGAGGTGAAAGTGAAAAAATTGTTTTATATAGAGAAAGGAGATAACAACGAAAATGATGCGAAGCCGTTTTGCACTGCAGGGCACTACTGACGTCAGGGTGCGGAACTCGACATGAAGCAAGAATGAAAAATGAGATATGGCGAAAAGTAGATCAGTTACTGAGAGTGTCTAGAGGGTTTGGTATATGATGGCTGTGATATACAAAAATTTTGGAAAAGACGCGTTTCAGAGGAGATACATCAAGATGATAGCAAAGGAAAGGGCTAGCAAAAATTTATGAGATACACGGCAAATATGTGTCTCATATAGACGGTGTGAAGTGAAACATTAGCTGAAATTAGGGGCTGAAGCTTGAAATTGACCAATGTGATAGAACACAGGGATAACAATGAAGAGTAACTTCAGAAAAATAAAAGGAAAGTAGAAGCCGGGGAACCACAGTGAGCTGTATCTAATGATCCAGAATTACTTAGGAAAGCCATGATATCCTTTTCTTAATTAAATGTGAAACAAAGTGAATCGGCTCAGAAAAATAGGACGGAAACTACCTCGGAAGCTTAGAAACTTGGATGGCTCTGACAGATAGTATATGAAGGAAGGAAGATGAAAGAATCTATCGAAGATGGAGGATAAGGATAGCTTAAGTGACTTGTTCACACGCTTTTCCACCATGTAGAGACGGCTTAAGACGAGGTAAGCACGAAGAAATGGATGTACATCGTAGGAGAGGCAGCGAAATGCTAACAAAAACGGCTGAGTAATATGGGGCGAATATGGTTTCAAAATAGTTGATGGGGTGTGCGCTATTGGCGGAGAAAATAAAAAGCAGTGACAAATAATGGGAGAAGGAGAGAAATGGTCAGAGGAATTAGGCACGAATAGGCCGGAAGGTTTCGAATCACGAAGGAAAATCAACAATGACAGTTTTTTCCATGGCCGACAGAAAGTGATGAATTGCCAGAACAGAAAACAACCTAGGGATAATGGAAAAAAATGGGGACGGTGTTGAAAGACATACAGGAGAGAAGACGAAAGAAGTGACCGAATAGAAAAAGAGAAGCCAGTCTGGGCTGGATCACTAGATAACTTCGGTGCAGATGCACTTTGCAATGACTGAAGAGATGAAGTGGAAGCATCATGACAGGTAAACATGTGGTGGAACTGCAATCGGGAGAACTACAACCGTGGCACATTTGGGGAGAGGGAATGAAGGAGCTCTGCCCCTGCAGGGGACTGGTTAAAAGGAGTGCGACGAAAGGTCCCACACAAAAAGCTGGAGGACAGAATGCTTTAGGAAGGTAGGCAGAACCCAGCAATGAACAAATGGTGAGGAGGCTTACTGATAATAAGTATGACTGTGAAAGAGAGAGAAATGGAAACTGTTGGTTCCGATATGAGTTCTGGTGTGATACTATTAGGACTGGTGGTTGCTGGTGAGAGGCTTCAGAAAAGAGGACAGGGAGAGATATATCAACTGAAAATACAGTAGGAATAAAGGAAAGCCATCTTTGAGTCGTTTGAAGAAGGCTCTAAAAAGGCAGGATGGAGATACGGAGTGAGTAAGACGGACTTCAATAGTAACGAAGAATGAGTATTTTCGGGCATGGGCGGAGTAAGTAAATAGGGTGACACTGACACCAGATAAACAGGGGTATTAAGGGGAAAGGCGACAGGGGTATGGACCAAGTGGGTATTTGTGCATACTGTGGCAGAACCATAACTGTGGGAATAGAGGAAAGGTGGGCAAGTGAACAAAAATGGCAGACCGATTAGAATAGGAAGTGATGAGAGCAAAGATGAAATCGTTAGATGAGTTTGTAGAAGCAAAATAGAGATGGGTGAGCCATGTGAGCAGTTACCAGTTCTGGTGAGTGGAGCCAACTGTAAGCTAAGGACTCTTCGTTAAATGAACACAGGTGAGAATCATCAGTCCCTTTGAATCCGTACATCGTTTCAGACGACCCCCGCGTTTGTTTTGTGCCGGCCAAAGTGGTGGGCAGGATAGCACCCCTCAACGTCGCCAATGAAACCGTCGTACATTTTCGGCGCCTGAGGAAAACCAGCCGGAAAAACCCAACTTTGTGTGCTGCGATCAGTTTTGGAGGTTGGACCCCTGAGGTGTATAGATCAATCCTAGCTCCTCTGGGAACACCTCATTTGGTTATTCGTTACTGAAAATCACACTGAGGGTCAACTTGGTTCAGGCAAGCAAGGATAAAAGAAGAGATGAGCCAATTCCCAGTTAGCCTCCCTTCCCTTGGCTACGTACCGTACAACCGTGTCCATGCCCCTGTCTGAACAGCCTATCGGTCCCATTAGCGTTTTGGTGACAGGTTAGCAAATGTGAAGGTGCACGTAGTGGGACGCCCTGAACGTGCGTGGAAGCAAGATCATGCGCGTAAACGTTCATTATGTATATGGCCCACTTCGATATTCAAAGAAATCAATGTCAAGAAGTGAAAGTGGGAGTGGGTGAACAACGATTTTGAATAAGGGCAAAATGCAGAGTATTTTGGGCACAAAGTTTAGAGGACTAAAGCCAGACAACATGGTACGAAAAAACAAAAGCCCAAGTAATATAGTTCGTACCAGAAGTGTGGATTCGAAGTCATTCAAGGTGGGTCGTACCTCAATATAGTAAAGAGATGAAACGTGGCTCTTTGGAATGAAACTTTGAAAAGCTGGAGGCAGTGAATCCAGCGGCTTCCGGCCTCAGGTGGCGTATTCTAGCAAAACTATCAAGCAATGGTCAGGCCATATAACAGACAGGAAAAAAGCTGTATCACTTATGATGGAATTTTACTAGCGGTGGGTTATGACGCCTGGATAGTGCATGGGAGTTAAATCTCTGGGTCTAATGCGGTAAGCAGTAAAGGCGGTGCGGGAGAACTACACAAGAAAGGGGTGTGAAATCACTGGTATCCAGAATTTACGGCACAAAAGGCGAATTAAAACCATATTGTAGATACTAGCATTGCAATTGCATTCCGATGCAAGTTGATGGAAAACGTGAAGTGCATCTGTAGAGGCCTGCCAGAATAACGTTCCATAAGGGCACCACGGGAGACACGTAGCGGTAAAATTCGATAAGCAGAAGAAGAGTGGCATCTGGTAAAGCGGTACAAAACCTGGTTTATGTGCAGACAACGACCAACTGAAAGTCGACGCTTAGATCAGTATGAGGGACCAAGATCACTTAAAAGCTCATCGGAAGAGGAATTAAAACAAGTGGTTAGATAGAACAAACAAGGGCAATTCACTAGGCAACCTTCAGTTTCAAATTCGAAACTGAAGAGAATGAGGGAAACCAGAGCGCAGAAATTCAATGCTTACTAATGGAATGTGAATGGAATTAGGATAAAATATCTGAGTAGGTTCACTGTGATCTTGCAAAAAATCAGGTAAAGCACGGCAAGGAGCAAATAATGAATAAAATTAAGGGAGCCCAGTAATCATGAGAAATGAACTTTGACAGACAAAAACAAGCGAAAGGGTACAAGCCTAACTGGGGTGATCTGGATATGAAACTCAAATGAGAATACGATGGGATAACCAGAAAATGACGGAAGAAATAATAAGGAGAGCCAGGTCGATAAAAGCCTTAGAAGTTTAGCAAATAGGTCTTCAACGAAGGGAAAACTGACAAAGAATTCGGGCAGGAATGAATAGAATTAAGTGAAACAAAAATAGGGTACATGGGCTAGACAACATCCAACATACAGAGAATGAGGAATATAGTTGGGCGAGATGCCGAACCCGTAAGGGCTCAGAAAATCTGACTACCGAATGACATATATAGAAACACAGCGAAGCTAGAGTAATTTGTTGGAAAGGCCCTAGCACGACCAAAAGTAACTGGGTACAATATAAGTAGAATATCTCGGTGAGACTATGGTGAGGCTAGTAGATTCGCAATCTGTAAAATCCAAGAGCTGTAAGCGAATGGCAGCAATTATCCCAAGTCTGGATGAACAGCGGAACACAGCAGTTTGGAGCACGAATCATAGTGAAGTATTTCAATAGTTTTAGATATTTATGTTGGTTGTAGCTAAGGTTGTTGGTTGTAATTATGTTCTGATCTCTGAGCTTGGCGTTTAGATCGCATACTTTTCATCACCATTCGAGGTGACATTATCAGTGCATGTGAGCTGTTGGTAGTGACCTCTTATATTTATAGGTTTCTCATTAGTCCTGACCTTGAGCTTCGTAGATAGCGTTGTGCCCACGGCTGGACTTTTGCTTGCACAACATCGTCCACGAAGCTCAAGGTCAGGACTAATGAGAAACCTATAAATATAAGAGGCCACTAACAACAGCTCACATGCACTGATGATGTCACCTCGAATGGTGATGAAAAGTATGCGATCTAAACGCCGAGCTCGGAGATCAGAACATAATGACAGAGAATTATTCACCCAATCTAAGGTCGCATGAGTGTGTGTTATGTGGCAAAAGCACGATAATAAATAATTGCAATATGGACAACCATCACACCCACCATAGCTCGAATGAAGCTAGGGATTTTTGTAGTCCTTAGGTCCTTGTGTGGCCAGGAGTTCAGAGCATCTCAAAACGGATTCATTGAGTATTCCCAAACCAGAATCAACGTGTGAGATATTCAAGACTTTATAGGTGTCAGCAAGAACTTCAGGAACTCAGTATTGAATTTGACCAGCATGTCTCCTCTGCACTGACCCATCATCCTTATCCATTGTTCGTACCATGCTATTACCAGGTTGTCCCAACACATTTGCAGACTCTGGTCGCAAATCATTTCCTCTTCGGCAGGATGCATCGGTAGATTCAATGCACCTTGAATTACAAAGGAGGTCTCGACTCGACTCGAATAATGGTACTTGACTAGAACAAGTGGCTCCATGAGCGGCATTTCTATACTGAAGCAGTAGGCGGTCTACGCATCGCTCAAGCTCTCGGATGTTTAATGGGTTGATTGCGTTTACAGCACTCGTCACCGTACGAACGAAGTTTTCCGTCATTCCGTTTGCCCGTGAATATCTGGGCACGATAAGCAGGCGACAAAGCCTTAGTCCCCTAAGCTGGACGGTAATCTTTCCAGCAGCGAATTGGCTTCAGTTATCAATATTCAAAGCATAGGGCACCCTACGGCTGGAGGTCTTTCTCATGGCAGGTAGTGTGAAGTCCACATCAGCAAGGTGAAGTGTACTTCCAGCCAGCCAAATTAAGAATCGATAACAATAAAAGCCCAATGTCTATTAAAGAAAGGACCACAGTGGTTGACGTGAAATCTTTCCCAAGCATCGCAAGAGAGCGGCCGTGGAGTCCATTTAGAAGACAGAGAAAAGGTTTCGTGTACACAACGGTCACAAAGTTTGGTGAACTGCGCAATATCACAATCGATTCTGAACCACCAGCAAGTCAGGCTAGCCAAATCCTTCAATTGCTCAATTCCTGAATGAACAGAGTGCAAATCAGATGATATTGTTCACCGGAGTGATGGAGGAACTACAAGGCCAATTTTTTAAACATAGAATCCTATCTGGTGTCATGGCTTACTTCTCTCTCCTTGAAAAGAAATCAGGAAGTCGAAGCTTTGTATTAGCCTTACATTGTCGTTTAGTTGCAGAGAAAGTAGATCAAAAGTATTTATGAGAATCGCGAACTGGATCTTGTCGGCTCACAGGAAAGGGTTGCGCTATCAAAGAATGGGAATCACATGGAGCAATTGACTGAGGTTGTCTGGATAAGTAATCCCCATGTGGAATTTAATTACCAGTAAGATGATGAAAGGCGTATGCATACGCGGAAAGCGCTATACACCGTTGCTGGACCTTTGCAGCAGTGAAATGCTGTAATGATTTGGAATGGTCACAAATCTGACTCGTGCCTTACGATTAAAAATGAGGGTGAATTCGGATCCAACCAGATATTTATGAAGCCGTTTGACAGACCAGTGGAGAGGCAAAGCTTTACGGTGTCTCTGCGAATAGCCCTTTCTTGTGTTAGTAAGTTTACTTGAAAAGAACGACAGGAAATCCATCCTGTGCTAAAGCGGCCCCAATTCCGGTGGGAGGAGCACCAGTGATGAGGGTGAAATGTAGCATGAGTGTAAAGGAACGAGGAAAAGCCCTGGTCTTAGGGTACAACAGAAGAGAACAAAATGATGGTTCTTGTCTGGCCGACCACGGGAAATTACTGGATGACAATACTGTGAAAAAAAGATTCCAGAGTGAAAGAAAAAGTTGAAACAAAATTCGAATTAAATTGGGGAGGACTAAACAAAGAATGCAGTTAAGTAATGTTTTAAGGGGTACACACGTCGAGCAAAGGTGCGAAGCGCTAACTATCAGGTTTATTACTAGCCTTAGTTATGTGTTATCCCTAAAAACCAAAGGGAGTTGACTTAAACACAGATTTAGATGAGTTGATGTCAATGATAGCCTCACGAAAAGTTGCACTAACTCCCAAAGTCTATGATCGTGAGCTGCATGTGTGGGTGCATGGATAACCGCATGATTTTGATAACTTTTGATGCTCGGCAGTCCCTCAGTCATAGCGTTCATAACAGGCTGAAAGATGGCTGGAGAAACGCTCAGCCCAAGAGGCAGAAACTCGTACGTTTACAAGCCCTATGGGGTATTGGTATTATTATCCCCTCACTCGGGGGATGTACGTGTGAAGGAATTTGCAAGTATGCAATCTTCGAGTCAGTACGTGAGAAGTGATTGGAGTCATGGAAGTGAGACTGTATACTCTCTGGTTCTTCAGTACTGCATGTAAGCTGAAGAAGCCTGGTATTCAAAGTGGTCCAATAACACCCACATATTCTTGGGGTATTTCCGTCGGATTTCAACGAAGTAACAGTGGATTTTGCCTGCCTAGATGATGAAATGGGTTCTGGAATCCCTTTGGCAACTTAATTATCGAATACTTTCTCCATGGGTTCTTAAGGTCAGTAGGCCAATACTGGGAGATTCACAAACACGGGAATCCCATATACATCCAACTTTGATGAGTTACCTTCATGCCACCTGAGGTCTTGGGGTGCTATAAATTCCATTCAGGCAGCGAAGATTGTCTCCGTGCCAGAAGTTTTATAGAATTGCCAACGTGTTTAGTGGCCTCAAACCAAAGTACAGACCGATCAGTCTCGGTGACGAGGAAGGTACATTTAAATGAATTTCCAGTTGTGTCCGTGAGAGAAGTATTACATGAGCCCAAAGTAGGAAGTGTATGTTCAGTGGTGCCACTATCATCGAAGTGAGTCTGATGCAGGTGAATGGCAGGAATGGCACGACGTATTTGAAACACGTAGAACGATGAAAACGACGGGGTGGTAGAATCTAATTCCCCACGTGAATCATTTGGACCATTTGTAGTACTTGCTGAAAGTGCATCATTGGGAGTCCTTGGGGATTGGGATGGACAGGTACTCCTGCGTTTGAATCGGAGTGCGTCGCTGAATTGCCCGTAACCTGCACAAGGCTGCGGTTACAAAACAAGGCGTGAGATGTGGACTCTATAATATTATTCTCGTCTTGGCACTGCTCATATACTTCACGGACGTGCTAGAGCGTGAGATTAGGAATTTAAAGTAGCTTTTGAAGCATGCGTTGATCGTTAGTGCCGGCCATCACATGGTCATGAAGTTGCCTTTCTGGCTGATCTCCAAAAGTAAAACGAACGGCTTGCGTCCAAAGCTGAGGAACAAAATCCTGAATATGCTGCGAATCTTTGTTTGAAGCTTGCGAAATTTCACACCTTCGGCAGTTTTGAGGTTAATTGGCTGGGCATGACAGCGTACAAGATTCCTAATGTCTTCATATTTCAGGGGAACGGGTTCCTCAGGAAAGGACGTGTTTTTGATAATGGAATACCATGGCTGTCTAAAAATACTCAAGAAAACAGAGTCTGTGCTTTCTTCGGGACATTTTCTCACATGCAAAGCACCTCATGTTCAATCTTCAGAAATAGTCCCCAATCTCACACACACGAGCATTTAAATGCAAAAATTTCATACTACAGTGCTGCAATACTGTGGACGTCTGCTGCAACGCCAGGTTTGATGTCGGAGCACAGTGAATAACTTGTAATATTTGTCCCAGTTTTGGAAGAACAGCCGAACACAACAGTTTGAAGTACGAATCATAGTGAATTATTTGCCCAATCTAAGGTCGAACAAATATGTTTAACGAAACAAAAGCATGCTAATCACTAATCGCCTCGTGGACAATCATCACAACATTGTCCGTAGATCCTACGGGTATTATTCTCTACCTCGTGCAGCCTGAAAATAGTGAGGGCCAGTTAGGAACCAAGAAAATGGACTGAATGATTCATAAAGTGAGAGGCAGCAGCAAATACCGAAATATGAAACCTTGAGGCAGCTGTTTTCACTGGAGTTATGGGACAATTGGGGCTGATACACAACGTAAATATCGACAAAACTTCAGGCAAAAAGTGTAATTCGAGGTGATAAAACTGCAGTCTTGTCGAAAGCCATATCACAGGATCTTTTATTAAGGAAAAAACTCTGAGTATACATGGCCATTTAAACAATGGGCATGGCTGGCAGATTGTAGCAGGTATCTTACAGATCTGTCGAGTTTACAAAACTAACTGCACACTTTGGACTACGCAGATGCCATAACTGGGTGAAGGACAAATATTACCGAGATACACGCTTGCTTTTGAGTAACGCTAGACGCTAGGCTCATAGCCTGGTGTGGTCTGACTGATAGAGAGGTGGTATGTCATGCTAGGGCGACTAGAGTTATCATTTCGGAATATAGATGGACAGCTACTGCTGGCGGTTAGTCATATTCAGTTGTGTGAGTTCAAAGCGTTTATTCTACGGTTGGGTCACGAAGCACTATAACGACGGTGACGAAGACAGAAAAGCGGTCAAAATCTTAATATGATCAAAAACAGGCTTTTCGATGTGCAGGACGAGCTGGAGCTAAAGCATACAAAGCTTGTTGGCGGGAAAACATTCAACAATATAAATTCGGTAAAAGTATGGCAGGGAACTTGGCGATCGGCTGAGTGATAGTTTCGTGCAAACTTTTAAGTTTCGGTTTGATGCCTCATTTGTTGAAGAGGTCTCTATATCTAATGGGAAGTTTTTCTTTGTGGGAATTACCCTTAATGAAATGCTGCCGAAAGTATGTCCTTGGGCAAATTCAACTATTTTCTTAGAACGCCTTCTAAGGATAACTTATTGCAGTCTCGCGGAGGCACACTCAACCGGAAGGCAGAAAGAAAGAAAAATAACTTGGAGAAAATCTTCTTCCGATAGGTCTAACATCTAAGTGAGGGAGATTAGGGGCAGTCGGCTCTGAGGAGTGCGTTGGTTGGTCGGCCAGTGCAAATCTTCCGTAATATTTTCCAAACTAGTTCGGTTGGTTGTGGCGCCAGACTAGATCCACGTATGCAACGTGATTGCCGTTTTCGGAGATCGTCAGAAGCAGGTTCCGTGAGGATTTCGGGGTCTCCTCCGGAGCTTTGTTTCAGGCCATGTGTAATCGCCTTTCGCTTGTGACTCATCCGTTTCTGGTTTGCTTTGCGCCCGTGTGCGTAAGGTCTGCCTGTAACGGGCTCTGCCTTGTCCTTTTCTACCAGTCACACCCAACTAGCCCGCACAAGACCGACTCTGAATAACAGCCTTAGCCCATTTCACATGTTCAGGTCAGAGATAAATGGACTTCGGCCCTGCATAAAAGTTCTGCCGTAAATGTATAGTTCGATTCGGTTCCCTGAAGTTTAGAGGCAACAGCTGATATGTGGACAGTGCTTTCTCACAATTTTTCAGCCTTCCGACGCTAACCTAGCAGGCCTGCAGGTGGGGCCTCAAGAAGGACAGATGGCTGATACTCACGAACCTGATATTCAGTGTTCATCTACCATTTGGGTTAGCCTTGTCCTATCGGTTCAAAAGGTTTGATCCGGGAACAACCAAAGACATATTAGTGCATTTTTCGCCGCCGGTTGGTGGGCTTCTGTCCACCGGCCAGCGCTAGTTTTCATCTATCTCTGATGGCAGCGACTTACCTAGGGTGCCTCGAATGGCCAATTTCTCCGCGCACGAGGCGATCAGTAACTTCAAAATTACTAGAAAACCTCTGATATAGGTAAGGAATAGTAAGAGAAGCAGAACGGAACGCTGATAGACTGCTGCAGTCACTGGAGAATGGAGAAGTACGACGCTCATGCATACACCTTGACCGTAAGCTCAACAGAAGGGACCCAAACGCTATTATCAGTTTGTTACTTATACCATGTCTTTTCTGCATGAAGAGCAAAAAGGTATGTGGCACGTTGCTGAAGGTCCACGTGAAGCTAAAGATGACAGACTAGGGGGTTTTGTTCAGGTCGTACGCTTGCCTCAAGCCCTCTATGACCGCTGGCACTTCCGTGACCCATGAACTGTCTGGCACAAGTCCTTGGAGAAAAAGGGAAATCAAGGTAATTGTAAACGGCTAAACACGACACGTTTGACTGTACTTTCAAAACCCGTATATGAAGCCGGTTAGACTAAGGACTAAGGTTCACACGGCCAAAAAATGGATCAAGAGTTATTGGCAAAACTCTCAATCACTTGCTCAGTTGAATTAGCCAGGTGCCTCCGAGAAGGTGGAGAGCCAGTGTAGGGGATCTAGTACTTCACATATTGTAGATGTACATAAAAGAATGGGTATTTTGCGGCTGACCTTGGAGGGGCAGTTTATTTGCGAATCTTAAGGGATTCCACGAGTTTCTCAACGATCTCGATTTTGAATTCATTTGGATTTGTTCGCATCTGGTGCTAGCAAATCACACTAGCGTGGCACATGGACTTTTACGATCCTCTAGAAGGCTGAGGATGGGACTTGGTACCACGCCCTCAGTACTGTTTCTCGTCATTGTCCTAGGCACTGAAACGAGTATATGCGATGAAGAATCCCAGTTCAGTAGCTGGTGGAACAAACTTACTTCGGAATCCCAGGAGCTCTACCTAGGACCTAAGATATTCTTCAGGATGAAAGAAGTTTGACCTCTTAAAAGATCTCACTGACCTAAGTGACATACCGCACGACGACCATTTTATGACAAAGTCAAATCTGAGAGCCCCACGTGATCACTACTTTACCCAGAAAAGGTAGAACCGGTCGTCGGAATCAAAAAGCAAAGGCGTTCACTCACAGAACAACCCAAGTTGTATGCGAAATATGTTGCTTCGTGGGCTTTTAAAGTGTAATATCTGGAAACAGATCACCGAGTATATTGCGTGTGCAGTGGCAACTGGGCCACTGGCGGAGCGTGTCAGCCTCTTAATATCAATGGATGGGTGTATTTGTGGGTATAAATGAAAAAACGTCCAAAAAATGTATTTTTGGAACCTCAGGGTTTGAGCAGTGGCAAATTCAATTGTGTATGAGTGAGTTATCACAGTGGAAGATAAGGTATAACCCATGAAAATGAATGCGAAGCAACAGAAGCAAAGGACAAAGAGCACTTCCACTGGTGTGGATCAGAAGGATGAATAAACTGTGCTAATAACTAGGAGATTCGGAAACAGTCTGTGCCATTCAAAGAAAACAATGATTGCAGACTTATCCCAAGGATCATAGTGATATGTTACTATGAAATACTACTGACCCAGTGGACAGATTATTTCTTCTCGTTCACTTCTCTCTAGGATTCTGACAGTCCGACTTCCTAGGCTTACTACTACACACGGACAAGACTTGAACCGTCTTCGCACTCTAATCACACAGATGAAAGCCTTCGTAAACCATCCTGGACCTCGCCAGGTTTATCGAAAAATACCGTCGGCACAATTTATGCATGCCTCGAAGTAATAAGTCACTCTACAATGATACAAAACATCACAAATTACCATTCATCAGGCTATATGTACTGGTAACACGGCAGGTCAACCCCCTGCTTTACACAGAATATCCCCTGACCTTTTCAGCCTTTCATTTATCAGCACTTCCTCAGAATTCATCAAATACGTACTTCTTACCTTTCATTCAGGTCACCACCATTTCCTTACTTTTTTTACAACTCGTTGTCAACTAGCTTTCCCTTCGTATCAGTTTGAGGGCGGGTTCCTCCTTTTTTGTTGTCACACAAATGCTAACTTCCACATCTCCACCGCTGAAGTTCTCCTCCAGCGGGCGCTTGTACCAAAATCAGAAGGACCTTTTCATCTGATTTGCCTCAGAAATCACTTACTGATAGTCCAAGATATTTGTCTTCATTAGGTACGAATTTCCTCTGCTGCCTTGGCTCACGTTCATCCAAAAAAGCTAGCTCTGCCTTTTCCGGAAATCGATTTTCGCCGGTGTATATGCGTTCCGTGTTCATCATCACAGTAAAGTGGGGTTATTAGCTCATGCATAATTTTTCTTGGACAAAATATTCCTTCCCGGCAAAACTTTTTGACTTCATTTGATTTTCCGGTAGGTTCATTATTTTGTTTAATGTTTATGTTTATTCCAGTTAATCAGCCAATTCGAATGAGATATTGAAAATTTGACTGCCCAACCCTAAAGCTTTCAGCCGGTCCATCATCTGTTCATCCTTTCATAACGGCAGTGGTATTTAGTATGTATTGGTCTCGCCAAATTGACTTCACTTGTGGTACCTGATCAAGCATCAAGCACTGGCCGGGCTTCTGTGTAATAAATTGTGATCTTTATCATTATAATTCAGCCAAATCGAAAACACCCATCCTACGGCGGGTCCATTGCGTGTATTGCTTTAAGTCTGGTGACTGGTATGGTTTCATTCGATAGGAGTTTCCATGCTGTGAAATAGAAAAAGATCAACACTGCACAAGCGGAGTTTTTCCATACGTCGGTCTTGGCATGATTCCGTTGAAAACAGCCGAACGTCGTAGGCCCCTGTGCGTATAAACAGTTTTATGAGCCGGCACAATGACTGGTTGGTCCGTCTACGAATTCACTCGGGACCAATGGCGATTCAAAGAATTTGTCAGGGGTGGTTGTTGTGCACTAACCTGGGCAAAATTGCATAAATTACCTCAACATATAGCAGCATTCCGACATGATTTTACCTTTATTCAAACAGTCCCAGAGGGAGGCCCCAGGTCCTCTCCAATCTAGGCCCAAGGATTGATAAGTTTAATATCTTGGTCATAAGTTGTGTGGTTGGATCTTTCCGGCTGATTCAGTTTGGATAATTCGGTCACGGTTTCACTACCCATCAAGTTCTCTAAAGACTATTCTTCATGTGGTGAAATAATGAGATCTCCCATCTTGTTAGAGCTTTCCTTGCCAGCAGGCAGCAAACCACTAAGAAATAATGATAACGCTTCATTCAGAATTAAATAAACCACTAGTGCAGTGGCTCTTCTCAGCCGCCTCAGAATAGCTAAGTTGGAAAGCGATAGAAATTGGCAAATGACGACACTTCGATTCACCGAAAGCAACTCGGTTTTCTGGTTTTTTAGCCTCGGTCAACCCATGCTTGCATTAAGTTGTTAAACCCGAGCGCACAGTTACTGTTGCGAAACTTTCACATGGAGTTATCGTGCTCTCACAGGCTGGGTGGTTCCAAAATGTCAGTGGTTCTACATCAACAAGTTGAACTGGCGTCATAACCAGTTGCATGAAGTAGGTTCCGTTTACCTCTAACTTGCGCAAGCATGCAAGCTAAAGGTTTATAAATACCCTACATTATGGCCTAAAGGTGCTGTGGTCTGGTTGCACGTCACCTATGTTCACTTTTATAATGGGTGAGCTGAAATCGGCCGCCATGACGGATACTCGGTCTCTCTTTTGCTTCTCTAGGGCGCAACATTGTACTGGGCTGATCGCGCAAATGGGAGGAAAACCAAGGCCAGAAGGAGGTGGTCGGCATTGTAAAGAGATTACTTGGGAGCACCGCAATAACTCCCCTCTTTGACTGACGCTGAGTGAACTTAGACTGATGGTTGAGAAAAGCAAAATGTGCGGGTTTGCGGATGACTCATCGTTTTGGAAGTTACGGACGCGGATGGAAGGGGGAAGTGACGGCTCCGGTGAAGGAGATTGAGTTGGTAGTGACGTGCTCTAGCGGCGATTTTGTTAAAATTCACAATGCCTGCCTGATCAGTAGGTTGCTTATTCGAGATCACTCTTTCATAAGTCCTCAAAACTAGTCAATGGAAAAAATGCGTATTTGTATTCCAGTGAGCCAATCCAGTTGGATGCTATTGTCCTCTAGCTGCAGGATGGAATTATGTGGCTTGAATGCCTCCGTTTACCTTATCGCATTAGTTCCTGTGAGAGCTGCTTTTGTTGGTAATCCACTACTGTCCGTGGTTTCTTTCTGAGCAATCGATAAATTACTCATCCGGTAAGTAGTGTGTAAACTCCACCACAATTATAGAACTTAATCACTCCTGGATGAGAAAGGCGGCATAACCATGACACCTTTGTTTAATTAAGATCGTAGCCATCACAAGGCAACGAACTGGTGAATATCATAGCAAATACAACTTAGTTTACCTACTTTGGCCGGAATTTCCGTGTTTCGAAAGACTGCCTGAGGAGGTTACGGCTAGTTTGACCGTTTAACGGTAGCCCCAAGTCTGTGAATAGTTGCTGACGAACTAACCAGCTTTCTGAATGGGGATCGTTACTCTTGACGAGGTGGGACTGCTACCAAGCTTTTGACAGTATTCTGTTCACTGATCTGACTTCACCCCTTTCAGTCACTCTGCCTCTTCAGCAGTTTTTCTGTGGCTAATTTTTTGGCCTAGGGGTGTGAATACTAATGTTTTTCGAGCATATATTGAAATAAGCCGTGGCTTGTTCGGCAAGGTCTGTTAGCCTCCGGTCTTTGTTACTGTCAAGTGTATTGCACCCATTCCCGTATACCGCGCTGTTACCATTATGGTATAGAACTCAGGCAAGATGACATCAAAATAAGTCAAGGCAAAATCCTAGCTAACTAGGACTGGTTGCTTTTAAAACAAAAAAGTACAACTTCCGGTTTTGTCAAGTCAAATTGTGATGCTGCTGCAGAGTTCCTTGCGCTAAGAAAATGGCTGCTGTGAAAGAAAAACGAATAATTCTCGACGCAGGATGCCATTGGATCGTGACGCGACTTCGTTGTGCTGCAAAGTGCCAAAATCCTCCAAACTGAGACCAGCGGGGATGGTCAGGAAACCACAAAGTCTAATTGAATTTGTGGACAATGCCACGATTCTCCAGCTTATCTAATCTCACTGGTTCCCTTCTTCTTTATGTATTTCGAACCGTCATCATCCCGCTTAGCGCTTCGTCCAACGGGCTTTATTGCAGATAAAATTCTTCATACACCGCTGATGTCGCTGATTGGTAACCTGACGTTGACTTTATTCTTCACCTTGACTGGACATCCTTTGGTAACTCTCTCGCTCCGGCTTTTGATACAGGTCCTTTAGACACCCATTAGGTGCATCCCTGTGTTTCTTCTTATCCTTTCCGAATTTTCTTTAAGCCACAGTTGGACAGCCTTTTAAACCGTTTTTGTTTGTACTACGTCCTCTTAATTCTTCAATGATTCTTCAATCAGCAGCTTCGTATGGGGCAAATTCTCCATAAACTCCTGCTTCTGGAATCAAAACTTATTCGAATTTTACACCATAACCGTTCCCATTTTAGCTAAGTAAAAGATTTCCTGGTTCTATCGTACCGTTATTGGAATGTGCAAACCCTTCTTTTGGAACTTGTGAACACAACATACGGCAGTGAAAATTTGTACTCTGTAATCATGCCCTGAGTATGTGTCATGATCCCGGTCGAGAAATATACCATTATTTTTTTAATATCATGGTAAGTTGGTGTTCAAAAACTATAATAGAAATAGTTCTTCCCGGAACCACGGGGAAACAACTTTCAACAAATGACTAAGCGTTTGTATGGACGGCTCGTTTCGTGAGGCCGGAAGGAGGTGCATCAAAAACCGATCAGACCACATTCGATTGAAAATATCTTTTCAAAATCGCCAAATACATTGGGAAAAATAGGGAAGAAATATAGGACTCCACTTCCGATCTATTATACCATTGCCTAGAATGAGTTTCTTTGGCTCTTTTCGTAAATAGTTCTATCCTCAAAGGTTCGTACAAATGGCTTTGTTTGAATCTGAGTTGGTAAAATCGGGTGAATTAAAAGCACTTGAGATTTGATTATCAGCTTGCTTGAAGATGGGTCAAATAAAAAACGGTCGCTGTTGTCCAAGTTAACAAATCGTTTGCGTCCCAGACCGTTGGTTTGGCCCTCCAAGAGTGTAGCCAGCATAAAAACATGTGCAAATGTTCGGTTGAACTGGCGAAGCCTTCAGCAGAGATAGTCGCGAACATTTAGAAAATTGCCCTGAGAACCAAAAACATGTTCCATCTTTACCAAGAGCTAACTTCCTCTTTGACTTCCTCGGAACTCTAGTGCTAACGAAATGGTGACACGAATTTTGTTGAAGTTCACGATATACGTCAAGCAGACCATGCACTCTGTCGCTGCGCCTACCGCATTTTTCACCGAAACCAACTAGGGTGATCATCATTTACCCTCATTTGACAGCTTGAATAAAATGAATCAGTGAGCTCATTGTTGAACATGTCACGGTGGAACACAATATTCGCGACGTGATGGAAAAATATTTTAGGCTTCATAGAAGTTACTACGTCTCATTGGCTGTGCAAATAATAACACTCATGATAGCCCATGTAGATGCTTCACCGATTCACAATCGACACAATGAGTATTGTTCTCTCCCTGCATGTCCACATGCTTGCAAGTGGTACAGCTTGTGGCGTTAATGCCCATTGTCCATGCTTCTCAGTTAGATCGCATCAGGTTTTACCTTGAATTTCGTTGTCTGTCATTCGTCTGCAATCAAGTTTGGGAAGTAGGCCCAAAATGATGGCTAGAGCATACACTGCAGCAGTCTTACTTTGCTGCCTGGTTGTATGTTTTACTACGTATTCAACTCTTTGGCGTCGGTCGACTACCGAGCCATTGCAACGGATTTGAACACATCCTCCCATGCCCTTCTAGAGCGGTCTAGCCCCACTTATTGCAGAAAGCAAAGGGGTTCACTGGAAACCTACTTTCGGTTATTCGGCTTTACGGCCATTGGCGGTGACTTACACTGAAAGCGAATAACTAAAATAACCGCTTCTCCTGCTAAGCTTCTGTCCAAAGCCCTGGATATCTCAAGCAATTTGAGGGGACAGCACACGAAAGCCTTTTAGCCCGTTTTAAATTTTTCATTTAGGACCAGAACTTGGGGAAAACCTCAAACACATCATCCATTGCCCTGTCCAGAATTGACTTCCTTACGAGCACGCTACTGTGCGAAATAAAATAGCCAGAGGTGTCAGAAGTCCAGAGCGGCTGATTTTCGGGTGGACGATTCTCGAGATATGCTTTCTTTGTTTACGAAGGAACCTGCCAAAGTTTACCTGGGACGACGTCGAGCAGAATAATACTATTGACAATTTATTTTGGATAACCCGATTCACACAGCAAAGCAATACGTATTAACTTGGGTGACAGCGGAATCAGATTCCTCAGCAGTATTGCACAGATTTATCCATGCTATGAATTGTGGGAGAAAGCCTCCAAGCTGAAATCTTACGGTAGCGCCCGACAAATTCGGGCCCAACGTCATGTTGTCCAGCTGGATGAGCCCAGATGGGGCCAGCCGGAAGAGGTGGAAGGATGTACTCAAATCTTATGGGGAACACACGGCATTGTCTGGGGAACCAAAAGGATTGGAGGATATTCTGCCAATCTCAAATATAAATTTTCTCAGGGAAAATCAAACGAGTAGTGCAGATCTGCAATTTATGGGGGACTTGAATCAAAATTTAGGCCCTCAGAAAGAAAATTTTAATGGAAGTAGAACAAGGCCAATCAGTCGATGAACACAGTTGTAGAATTCTGCTGCTGGCTGTTTGAAGATCCAGTTATATACCAAATGAAAAGCATATCTACAGAAAAGTTTCCAGATTGAAGGAGAGAAAAATGGCTGAACAGAAGCAGATAAAGGTTTACCACGTCACTTACCTTCTCGCAGGTGGAATATAACTGAATAACAGGAAGTTAGGGGTCGGGTAACAGACCACCTTGCATTGCATATCTAAGGCAGCAAAAGAGGAAAAATGCTTACAAAAAGGAGAATAAATCAAATGAAATCCAGAAAATTACCCTTTATTGTCCTGCCAAAAGGTGGATCACTTGACGGAGCCGAAGTGAATCTTTGAGTTACATTTGCCTCTGACTGGCACAAATATGCAGAGAACATGGCCTTCTTCAAAATTGGGATGTTGACATACACCAGCCCCAAGTGAGTAAATCGTTGTATGGACATAGAGCGCCGACTATCACCAAATCACCGGCTGTCGGGCATTCTGGAGAAAAATATTTCCCTTAGATGGAGTTTGAGTGTTATAGCATGGGAATGGATGGTCATTTACTCACTTCACCTATTCAACTTCGCTTTTCAATGAAATTCTTTGACGTTCTATCCTCTACTCCTGTGAGAACTAAGCGGTTAAATCACCCTAAAACCAAATCTGACGCTGTTGAACTCGACTGCCCCAGTAGTCTTTCCAGCTGCCTGGCTCCAAGACTCCTCAAGTTACCCTCACTTTCCCCCTTCATTCTCACACACCTCGGATGAAGTGCAACTTTCTAGCCGCCAATACTGTCTGCAGAAGTTATTCCACACCTTCCACCTGACCATAGTCCCCAAGTAGCTGCACTGCTATGCCCCAGTGGCTTTTCGCAGCCCTTTTTACTTCTAATCCCACCTGCTACTGAGTTTCCATGCGATAATATTATCAAACATTTTAGGCTCCGGCCAGTATTCCGCCTTCGCATCTCAAGTGCATCTCGTTCTCACATTAAGGCAATCGTTCCGCACGTGAGCTTCCAGCCCTTTTCGCAACCATCCGTCATCGCACTTGCCCTCAAATTAACACACAAGCTTCCTACTACCATACTCCTCGTACCATTCTATAATGATCCTGTCTAAAGCAGTGCACCCGAAGCACTCCCAATTGTACGCCCGATGGGCTAACGTTGCACTACCTTGGGGTTCACACGGGGCAAATGTCAAGCAGAGCTCCCTGCGCCCAATGTGTAGTGCTTTTGGCTACGCACAAACTCAGACAAGGTTTCCGGAAATAAGAACCTTTCTTTTTCTTATCCATAATAACTGTCCGTTTCTTAATCCATCCACCCACTGTCCATCCGTCCGGTCGAAATCACCAGTTATTCACTGAATGGAAAAACGCTGTCAGTGAAGATCACCATTTTTTTAAAAGAAACGTATTGAAAGGCCCACAAGCTTGCATTTCGAGGACTGATTCATTCAGAATTTTCGGGAAACGTTCATCGTTCTTATGTCGCTTGATCACCGGATCAGAAATATTAAAATGTAGAAAGGTGAGATAGTTGCACTTGGGGAGGTTTTGGACAACAAAATGTTTTCGCGTGCAGGTTTCAAGAATGGTTTGGTTAAAAATGTTTCCAACAAACTGTTTACCGTCTGATAATTTATGAATCAAGGCAGTCATATTCAGAGTAGTTGTAAAGTTGTGAATAAACTGCGAAATATACCAGAGGAACATATGGAGTTGTGATTTATTATGAACCATTTCTAATCTTCAGAATGCTTGAGGAGTTGTTGATAACACCAAATGGATGAAACTACTTCAGAAAAAAACTTTAGATTTGTTTGGAGGGAAATGATAATCTACGTGCCCGTCTCGCATTGCCCCAACTTCTAGCTTTGATAACGCAGCGCTATGTATCCTTCGTCGACAGATACCGGTTATTCTGCGGGCCTTGGGATAAAAAGGACAGCGTCTGGAGTTTAGTTGGAGACAACGAATTTCATGACTTACAGTTGACGGGAAAAACGAACTTGTTTTCGAACGGCTTATTGTTAAGCATTCCCAAGCCAGTGGCTGATGGAGGCCACTCCGGGCCCAAAGGACGTCGTCTGTAATCAACTTCGAGGACAAACAAGTAATCTGGTTAAGTGTGAACTTAGGCAGAACTGGAACAATGGTGCAGTGTGATTTATTGGAAGGCCGTAAAAACTCAAAAGTGATTGCCTCAGTTGGTGCATTAAGCAACTTCAAATATACTTCACCTACGAACAAACCACTCATTGAAAAACCGTGTGAGAATAATGCTCAAAAGTTAAAATATTGAAAAAGTAAACTGTTGTCCAACTTATGAGTATTTCGGAGCCTTTGTTGGGATGTTATTTCAATTTAATCACACAGTGGAGTAAAAAACATGCACAACACATGATGAACTTGTACTTCACGAACAAGTAGGAATATGTCATCCGGAGAAACATTATCTCCCATTCGGAAAGCAAGTTGCTGACCTTGTGAATTCTTTGGCGTAATTGTGCTAGCCTGGCGGGTCTCTTGATGAGCAACTCCAGTTTTCTCATATACGGTTTCCAAGGGAAACCAATAGCTGCATCTCACAACCACGGAGTGCGTTGTACTGTCTTTGGAGATCACGAAATGCCTGGCAAACGATAGCTCAGAGCGTTCGATACATCACAAAATTTCCTCGCGTCTAACTTGATGGTTATAAAATCATCGAACGGAGTCTGTAAAGAGCAGCCGAGTTGACTCCGGCGCACACAGTTCTTCCGCACTGCATTTCTCGACCAGCTGGCAAAGTGTCTAAAAATAGGAATATACTAACCTGCATGAATAACCGATCCCGATGCGCTGATTGTCATATTTTATTCAGCCGATCACACCCCATCTATCATTTGTTTGACCCTACCTTTCGCACAGGCCGGGAGACCAGCATATTCCTTGTCCCCCTCCATGGATTACTCCATGAAGCAGCTTCCACAGGACTGAGCTTCAGCAAAAGTACTTGGTGTGGATCCCGTTGTGCGAATGAAACGCAGAAGGGATATCCCATAGCCGGCACACAAATAGCCCACCAATTTGAACCTCAGACAAGATACCGCCATCACGGAGTTGCAGAGAGCCATCTTACTGTCTTCCCTTTGTCGCGAGCGGCATTGTCGACCAATTCGAGCACCTCGGAAGCCAGGTATTTGAGCACAGTTGCAAGTTAAACTGGGGCAAAGGTACTAAAAAGCTCCGCCTAGTTACACTTGCTAAGCAAACTACGGACGCGGCCTACTAGGCACTGAAAACCGGCACGGGCAGACTTGATCTTGCACTTAACGCCAGTCTTGCCCCCTCGCTGCGACGGCCCATGATGGAAATAGGCAAGGGGGAGTATATGGTAAGACCGTGGAGTGTCAACCTCGTGTATTCTCGCATGGTCCCAGTACAGAGACCGCAGGCTGGCTTGTGCCAAGGAGGTGTGCCGGAAGAGGCGCTTGCGGATGCCGCGTGCGCGAAGCGTACATTTGCACTAGCGATAGACAAGGTGTGACCGGCTAACCATCATAGTCAGTAGACCGTTGCTTAAAATATCCCCCAATTCCAAATCTGCTGCCGGCCAAACTCTTGTGGCTATGCCTCAGCATCATAGACACCGGGAGCAACTGCACCTATTAAGAACTGAGATTCAAGAACTATTTGACATCCGTTGATTTTTCTGACCACGCCTATAAACATGGATTCGGTCCACGGACGCCAGTGCTTCCAAGAATCTGGCCGAAAATAGGGCATTTTTAACTGGGGACATTCTCGCGCCTCCAACGGCTTTCACGCTTCGTTGCCTAACTCGCGCTGATATATTTGGTTCCTAGAACTCGAATGTAAATTATCAACGTCACATCAGCTATTACTGTAAATTGCACGAATTTCACAAGAACGACACAAAATGTGCATATCAGCGTCCAAAGAAACATACACATGTATAGGTGTGCATGCATATTCTAATGAAGACTTCCTAAATTAGACCGTCGTCTATTTCTAATTTAGATGCCATATCAGTAGGCTAAGAATACCAGCCTATCGATGGAGTAAGGACCGCACCGCTACCCAGGGAGCAGAGACCTTGAACTTGTACATATACACCCCCCATTGTGCCTACCGACAAATACAGTCGGCTGCGCTTTCGATTCCTGTTCTGTGTTCGCGCTATGCTGCACCTAACAAAAGTTCCATTCGACTGGCTATTTTGGTTTCAGATCTCGAACCACCGAGGCCCTATTCGATTTAAATGAGAGTAATTTCCTATCAGAAAATATGACATTATACCTGAGTTAAAATGAGTTCTAAAATAAGTAAAATTATCTCTGCATGTTGAACTATATTTCTGCCTAGAAAAACGAACAGAACATCCAGTGAACAGGGAATAAAGAAATGCAGAACGGCACTTCCTGGTCATACAGGCATTTATTAGGACAAATTGCGCCGTTTTCTCAACTGAGCTAGATATAATATTTATCATTGTGACACTATTATTTCATTCCTTGTAAGAATTCACGAGCTTCTGTGCAGGCTTTCGAGGCACAGGTCAGAGGTCATTTCAGCCCAAAGTTACCCCAAGGTTCGCCTGACCGCTTTGGGTACAGCACCGCTTGAACCGCTTAGTTTCTCGTCCATTTCACTCCGCAATCCGGTTTGTTTGCTGCAAGCTTCGCGTACATGGAATGGTGAAATACCCTGCTGACGAAAATGGTTCAGCCAAGGTACGATAAACGTTTATCACGCAAATCAAATCCCAATGCACAGAACAACAAACTTCACCCGTTCTGGATAATAATGTCGAAACCCTCAAGCTATGAGTGGAGAAAAGCAGCATCGAATTTGCAGAAATATTCCATCTTAGAAAATTTTAAATTTTTATCTACCAATGTATATAAAGATGAACACAATCGTACTTCGGACATGGTCTCCTGGCCACTAAGTAAAAAATGAGTAAACAGCTAGGGATGAAAACCTAAGTAAGAAAAAATAGTGACTGGTAATGATAAATCAGACGAACGCGCCCTCAGTAAATATAGGAACAAGAAGGTACGCACTCTTCACAAGACCGTGCCAATAAGTTTCTGTTTGTGACGGCCATAAGTCAAAATAAGTGGAACCGAACATCTGTCATCAGCCCACAAGAGTGGCCGAGGGTAACCGAACCGTCACAAAAAATGCTTTGAGACAGTGTAACTGGCTAAAGCACAACTTCTCCCCGGAGTTCTACTAGTAGAGAAGTGAAAGTGAAAGCTTCTGATAGAAGACTATGTCTGAACAATGACCGGCTTCGGCTAATTTTCGAGGAAACTAACAGTCTTATGGCGGTTGGAGCCAGGTAAATTTAAATACCTGTTTAATTTTCAGTCCTCCTTGCTTTCAATCCCGATCTGACCGACCAGATAATTCAATAACTTACGCGGTCCGTAGAGAAATGTAGAATGCACTTTTTTCATCCCCACGAGTTCACCAATAATACGTTTTTCCAAGGTTCTACAGGTTACAATATGCAGGCTATTGTGAGTGAAAGGCCTGACTTGGCTGTTAATTGCACAATTTATTAAGTGTTTCCTTGGCACTCCGGTTGACGCCTATGGGATTCGGTGCATTTTCCCCTCGTTTCTCAGGTTGCTGGGAGATCAATTTACGCGAGGTATGTAAAGCAAAACCAGCACGGGAAACTAGGGCTGCCGCTTCTTTTTACCCGGAAAGCGATAACCAGGCAAGCACCGTGCTAACGCAGACAAAATGCAAGGTCTTCAAACCTAACTTTGCGGTTTCCTTATTGGACGTGTCCCTTGGTCTTTCGTACAGCCCGGACCACCTGCAGGGTACTGAAATGCTTGGCACTGGAGGAATACGTTAGCCAGAACGGCACTCTTCACGAACCCTGAGAATGAGAAGGCGATTGGGAGAGCAAGTGGTCAGCTTGTATTTGAGAACTTGTGTAAGAGCAACCGTCAAATCGCGATCGCACTTGGTATTCAGAGTCCAGTTAAACAATAAACGTTTTTAAAGAGTGAACAAAGATTATTGTGGCTACAGGGGCCACCTCTGAAAAGTCCGACGGATTGGAGCTTCGATATTAGCCTTAGAGGGAGGTAAGGGCAAACCAGGGACCCCTCAGATTTTGCTGGTTATGTTGCCTGTGGCTTCAAACGACTGCTGATGACTTAGACGGCTCTGCACTTTTCAAGTCCGATGTGCTCCAGTCCATCTTCGTTCCGGCTTCCACGGGTCTCGTACGCTAGCAAGCCTAAAGATGCCGCGTCAGGTCCATTCAAAAGGAGCACAGTTTTCTTCTACAGTGCTACTCTGACCAGTCGCCCCTCTGTCCAGTGAGCGGTTGGCCCCTTGAACGTACCCGGATGTCAGTGAGGCTGCGTATAAGGCCAGTGAGAAGGTGGTTTTCCGCAGGAGAGAAGGCAAGGAAAACTGGAAGGAAATAGTGACCAAGTTCGCTGACGGACTTAGACTGTAATACAAGCACACGAACTAAGTCCGATGTTGTAACGCTCCTCAGAAGAGCAGAAGGAGACGTAAATATAACTTTTGGTTGTAATTACCCGCTCTTGTTGACTGGAGGATAGATGTTCAGCTTCCCAACTTGGTGCTAACGATCGACCCTTTAGTTCTTTATGTTGTCGGCAAAACGGATGGGAGTTCTTAGTTGGCGACGGCTGAGGCTACTTTGCTTTGCGGCTACTGCAGAAGGTTCCAAAGTACTTATTTCCGGGGTCTCTCCGGGCATAATCACGTGCGTTGCGAGTGACAACTCGCTCGGTGCCAGTGCCTAGGCTTCTTGATCAGGCGTGAAATGGCCAGGCGGCTGGTACTGTACGACGGCAGTCTTGAGCAGGTTAGCAGGTACTGTGTTGTGTCGTCCGCTGAGGTCTGTGACGTACTCTTTTGCCCTGCATCTTATCACCGGAAAAGTGGTTGTAAAGATGATCGAGCGCCATCGATGCAGGGGAACACGTGGCAGTGATTTCTGACTCCACTGGATCATAGCTTGTAGACTGTTGTACGCGCGGCTACTGGCCTTGAGTACTCGCTTGTGCTGCTTAAGGGGCTGAGCGTAGTCGACTTAGTCGGAAGTCAAGGCTGGTGAGCTGGTAACCAACTCTCCGGGAAGACAAATTGTGCACCCATTTGCTAGCATGGCCGATGATGTGCGCAATTTTCACCCAAATGGCACCACCCAGGCTCGAGTCGGCTAATGGCAGTGTTTCACTTCAAATCTGGCTAACGTTTGCCCGAAGGGTGGCTTTAAACTGCTGATCAAAAAGCTGAACCGTACCATCGGTCTGATGGTGGAGGGATGTCGCCCTTGTGTATCAGCTATCGAGTGTAACTACTGGTCTGTCAAAAGCGCCGCCAAAGTGTCAACCACGATCAGTAGTCCTTATCGCCGGGTAGCCAAAAGAACTAACCCACCCAGCAAGCAAGTCATGGGCGGCTTCTTCTGACTTGGGGCGAGGGACAGGAACGGCCTCCGGGAAGCGAGTGAAACGATCCACACGTGTGAGTAAAAAGGCGTACCCAAATGAAAGTAGCAGTGGTCTTGCGAGGCCAAAGTGCACATTGTTAAAAAGTGTTCCAAATTCCGGGAACCTAACTAACGCCGTCTTAGTGTGCCTATGGGCCTAAACGCGTTGATATTGCAGACTAGCTCGGACCTACTGATGGACACCTCTTCTAGCACTGTGCCAAAAAAGCTTGGCTATAAAATTCATCGAAGTAGTTACACCCGGATAAGCCAGATTATGCTTCGTCAGGAAAGTAGGACCACGGTGCGCAGCAGAAACCACCGGCGTAGGGCGATCCTCTGACACAGCACGCGATGGTTCTCTGGAAAGTTGGGGTAGGTGCTGTCGTCAAGCCTGGAGAACCTATTTATTTAAGTTTTTCTATGCCAGGTTCCGTAGTATGGGCATGTGCCTTTGCGCCCATGTCGATGACAGGCCTCGGCGCCAGACTCAACTGACTTGAGAATGATAAGGCGTCGGCGGGGGGAATGAGTATCCCAGAGACTCGTCCTATATCCACAGTAAACTATAGAACAAAGTCAAAATGACGAATCTTGCTTGGAGAGTATGAAATGGAAGCCGACTTTAGTTCATGAATGGCAAGCCAGTGATCCATTAACATCATGGATGAAAGGCTTCGAGTGATCCTCGAAGAAGAGGGGTTTTCCAGTCGATGGTTAATAACTCCGCACCAACTGTGTTATACCTATATTCGTCTGATTGACTTGGCTCACTTCATCTGATATGAAATATAAACAATTCCGTAGCTAACCAGCATCCGTACTCTACCATAATCTCCGACGTTTGATTCGTTTCATGCTGTAGCCGTTGTTACGCCCTGAACTTCTCAGGTAGGTGTCGAGCAGCCTAAGTCACCCGTCATAATGACATGGGACACTCATAGCAAAAATCAACAAAAGGCGTGTACTACCGTTCATCCTTTCCAACATCTCCCCGGTAAACCATACATGTATGTAACAGCCGTGCCCCTCCGCGCCCCATATTGATTTATCTTACTTTTTCACGTCGACGTCCCTCGACCAACAGAACACGAGCAAACAAATCGCGTCCCACCACCTGTACTCCTCCGGCCTCCCTTTCAACATCACTTCGGTTTTCCACCTACCCCCCCCCGGAGCTATCGCCTGTTCGCTACACAACTGATTCCATCACTACTAAACCTCCAGTTCTTGCTACCACACCAGCAGACATTTTCTTTTCTATTTCGAATCCTTCCTTCCAAACCCTTTTTCCGTGTCCAACCCACTGGTCCCGTGGCTGACCTCACTTTCATCGTATGATCCACTGTTCAGAACGGCCTCCCGGACACCCATCTCTACACTCCATTACCGCATCTGCACGTTGTACACCCCCACAATGGCACCTCTCAACCACCCAAAACCGCTATTCCATTTTCTTGCTGATACACTGTGACATACCTGCCGTAATGTAAGTCATCCTCCCAATGTCCACTTGCTCTCCTCTGGTTTTTTATTCTATTTCCGCTCCTGAAATCGCACCCTCTCTCATTCGAGTCTGGTGCATACTGTTCTTGTAAATGCATCCGTTCGCACCTCGTCATCATGTTCCAACATCATATGGCCTATTGAATCATTGTAAAATTGTATCTGAAGATC
Organism: Fasciola hepatica; assembly: GCA_948099385.1. NCBI lineage: Eukaryota > Metazoa > Platyhelminthes > Trematoda > Plagiorchiida > Fasciolidae > Fasciola > Fasciola hepatica. Next base: position 3,744,502 of record CANUEZ040000008.1, on the reverse strand, counting down.
CATTCTCGGACATGTTTCAGTTATTTATCCACAAACTACTTTTGCAAAGCTGCTTGCAAATGACCCCCCCCCCAAACCTCTTTTTACAAAGGTTTTTTTGGAAAAGCCCAGCTAAGATCCCTCAGTTTCTCTCGAATTCCCAGTTGTCATGTCCACACCTCCGGTGTTGTTCATGTAGATAATCCTTGCTGTCAACCCATTTTAAAAATCATCAGCCGAACTGAACTTTTGACCTTGGCTTTTAAATTTGCTGGGCATTTTCCTTGTTTTGGCCTAAGTGAACAACCCCCCCCAACCAGCTGTGTACCAGTGTTCTATTACCTGGAAAACTCTTCTGACGCCACCAGAATCATCTGATCACGCTTTTGAACATGCTTTGGACTCATCCAAAACACACCATTAGTATTATTTCTATTATTTGGCGGGTTTTAGGCTCTACAAATAGGATGCCAGGTGTTTACAACGTTGGTCTACTACCTGCTGCAGCACTGCGCTAACAGATGTGTCCGGGGCATCCGTCCCTAAAGAAGTAGAAGCTAAAAGGTCGGAGCAAGTAAAGGCTGATATGTTGGTGATAACTCCCTGACCGAGGCAAGCGCAGCTTGAGCCGTGTCGGGAAACACGAATTTTCGGTCGCCTCCGCGCAACAGGTGGGTGAGGGGTTGCACCACTTCCACAGGAATGAACCTGCTGTAGATAGTCACCATGCCGGAAATAGCTGCAACTGTGGAAAATATTGGCCTTCATGGCAGTTGAGAATAGCTGCAGCTTTATCTGGCAGAGGTCCGATACTCGAGGATGAAATGGAGTCCTTCAAAGGTGATATCCTGCTGGCCTAGTTCACCGTGCACGATAATAATCGTAGCACCGAACTGGCTGATGCATTCGAAAGGTGCACTTGAGTGTGCAGCGTGAACTAGCTTCGAAGGTCTAGCCACGAAAGTATGATCCAGGTATACGTAGGCTTTTTCTGAACCACGGATGGTTTCCTGTTTGAACAGCTGAAAGGTCTGGGCTGCACTGCTGTGTCCAGATGGCATGCGCAGAGACTCGAACAGCCCATAAGGTGTAGTGACGGCAGTTTTAGGTGTCTCGACCTCTGCCTCCGGGATGTGGTTTTAAGCACGAACTAAATCAATGTGGCTGAAGACGGAACAATCTGCTTAAGACGGAGAAAGGTCCTGTGTACGGGGAATCAGGCGTCTGTCAGGGACGGTGACTTTGGTAAGTGCTATGTATTCACCGCACATTGCCTATCACGGCTGAATTTAGGGGCATTAATAATAGGCAAGCCCAACTGCTACTAGAAGGGGTATCATACTAAGTTTTATCACGTGTTCGAATTGGTCCTGTGCAATAACGGCCTTGTCTGATGCTAGCCGACGTGGCCTACTGAACACTGGAGACCCCCCAGCGTCGATGGGGTGAGAGACGTTGGTGGTCACTGCCGGGAGGACCCCTCCCGGCTAAAACACGCCCGGGTAGACGGAGCCAGTACTCCATGAGTTTGATTTGCCTGTGGCTGAATGAATGCAATTGTGCTATGATTCACCCGCGAATGGCGACCAGCAACAGCAGGAGCGGCCTGGCTATCCACCACCCGGCTGCGCCGTGTATCAACCAACAAGTCAAAGTGTCAAAATAAGTCACTAACCAGGGTGCGGTGTTTGACGTCAGCGACGACGAATTCCCAAAGAAAGTTTCATTTTGAACCCAACTTTTAGCTGAGCGGCGGCTGGCCAAACTTTGGTCGTGCCGTGACATTGGCAGCGACCAACTTTCGAGCCTGACATGTGTCAATGTCGCCCTGCTGTCGGGGAATGACACGCATTCCGGCACCGGTATCTACAAGGAATAGCTCATTTGAAGTGACGTCCTCAACGTTTGAAAGACAACCGCTGCTCTGATACCCGGGTTCGTGGGTCGCCACCACGGGCAGAGGTTTTAGATCCCCGTGTGAGCTCCGGGAATATTACACCCTGGTTCGCATAGTTTGGCCCTCCACAGGAGCTATTGTGGTGTTTACAATACCCTTGTTCTGAAAGGCGGAAAAGCAGTCGTGGTGGAGGGCCAGAGTGCATAGGTGAGCTTGCTCCGTACCTTGTCTGTGGCCCACTCCTACTTACTGCTAGGCGCCGCCGACTCGAATCACATCTAGACAATGCTGAAGCGAGATCATTAGATGTTGTGACGAAGTACTTGGTTACTTCAGCGACAGAGGGGTTGTTTCGTGATTGAAAGTTGTGAGCTATAACAACCCTCTCCTCTAGCGAGCACTTACTCGAGGCACCTGGTAAAACTGGATTGCCGTGCGGCAAAAGCTGCAGCCAAAGCTCAATTAAGAGCAGGTTTTTGCCTACCCTCAGTGTTCTCAGGCATTGCGTCTCACACAGCAGTTCACAGGGCTTTCAGCTTTCAAGCTCAATGCTTTGAAGTGGTTCCAAGAAAATCACGGCCGCAAACCCAAAGTTCGGCAAACCGCCCTCCATCCCTACTAAAGATCCCAAAGTCTAGTCCACCAGGCAGCAACTACCTTATATCGCCAAGCCACACTCCGATGGTTAGGCGAAATTAAGAAGAGAACATGCACCCTAGCAGGATGCTACCAATGCAGCGGCCTACAATTTCTGTTCCCAAAACAGATTGTTTCCCGAACCGTAATTTCTTCCCGTAAAACACCAGCTCCGCGCAATTTTATACGGACTATACCCGCAACCAACCTCACGGTTATTATTCAAAGCTGCACCTGCCTAACTCATAACTTGCCACTCCATTGTCAGTCCAGTTACAGTCCTTGTACCCTCAGGATATATCCATAAACTCCCTCGACGAGAACTCCCATCTTCCTTGGCATAGAATCCAAAATATCTTCTTCCTTCTAGCCTAGTGAACCACTTCCCAAAACCAGGCCCTTGCCAGTTGTATACACCTTTGGTATCACACCGAACTCCCCGCTCCAACTAAGCATCATAGCGTATTCCTTCCACCTCCTTCCAAAATAACCTTAATATACCCCCTCTAACTACCTCCAAAACCCATCTCTGCCCACCCGAGCAAGGCATCGATAAGCTGCGAAACCACTCCACACTCTCTTGGTTCCTACCTACCGAGGCCTGCTCCTACCACACAACACCAACCACTACCAAGGTTGCCACGCCGGAGAGCCAATACCTTTCATAACCCTGTGTTCTGCAGCTACTCTCGAGCATCGAGCGATCCCAGCAAATCCGCTCAAGTTCCAAGGCCACTTATTCAAAAGTCTTCTCGTTCATCCCACAATATTCTGTATTAACTATTCCCGGGTCGTCTACGGCTGAATCCTTTGAAGCCATCGTCAAGGTGTCCAGAGCTCACTTTTTAGTCTTCTCTGTGATAGCTTCAACTCATGCCCCTCCACGTACGCTTTTCCCGTCCAACGACTCTAATATGGCACTTAGCCAAGACACTCACGTTCACATGAATGGGTTATCCTTGATCTTATTTAGCTCCCAATCCATCCCAGATAAGCATCATCACCTAAAACAATATGTCACAACATCAAGTTCTGACATCATCCTTATCACTGAAACCTGACCCAAGGAACACAATACCGCAACCGAAATTCTACTTGGGGTACGAGGTTTTTAGAGTAAATAGGACTGACAGACGCAAAGGTGGGTTCCTAGTGTACTTACAGCACGTCCCCTGAGTAGCCTTCATTAGACATGTCACACTCGACTCAGTTCCGGATTCTCTGTGGCTCACAATTCGGTTCAAAACTGTAGTCATGCACGCTGGTTGTGTCTATCGTCCGCCCTCCTCTTCCACTACAAACTAATCTCCTTTGATCGATGCCCTTGATTACTCTCCACTGCTGCCTTTGGCAGCGTAAATCAAAGCCGGTAATTTTACTTGGCCTAAAATATCTTGGACGAACCCCACGGCATCCCTCAACCTAATAGACTTTGCATCCCCTACTCACATTGGGATTGAGTGCAACAAGCTGAAAACCTAGTAAAAATAGCCTACAATTTAGATCTTATATTCAATCACAGGGCTCTCAACTTTCCGGATCTCGTTCCGCGTAAGTTTCCGGGTATCGACCATAAGATAGTGACAGGTAATCTTTCATTCCTACCATATCCTTCAAGCTATCTCATCCCAGTCAAACATTCTCTGGTCTCGAAATTGTAACCCGCTGACGACTTTCATCGGTAACCGAGATTGAAGCAGATTTTATAAGGATGACCTCTGAGTGGTTGCCGATCCTTTTTACCTTAACATGGGAAACTGCCTCTTGAAGTTCCTTCTAATTGTCCAAACCACTTTCCTTAAGAAGTCCAAACTTGCCACGCCAAGAAAAGTGCCTTAAGATGCAAAGACTTTACCTCCGAAACCACGAATTCTCCCTTCTCATGAGGCAAACACGTCTTACTGATGTTATCCAGGACTTGAAGAGGGACAAGCTTATTGAGGAAGAATCCAAAGCTCTGAGGCATCTCAATAAAGCACTGAAACTCTCGCCCCTACGCTAACCTGAGAATTTGACCATAGATACCACTATCCAATATGTTGTGTAACCGAATAAAGCTTCGGCCAACTCCCCTTCCGATATAGTTGAGGCCTTTGGCCTTGACTTCTCCAATTTCAAGGTGCATGTCTCAGGCATAGCCCCCCTAATCCTCTTACTATCACCAGCTTTTCTCTATTTACCCTGATATTTAAATTAAACGTTACTTCCAGGACCATTTCACTCTACAAAGCATCTGCGCATCCACGAACAGATTGGTCAGCCCTAGCTGCACTCATTACCGGTGGATCGAACCTTCCGCTTTTATTACCAAATCCATTTACTTCTTCCTCAAATCCAGTTTCGTATAGTCGAACTGGAAGCATTCAGTCATCATTCCACGACAGAAAATAGGACCTATCTACGAACTCGCTAATTTCCGTCCCACCAACCATACTCCTATCATTTCCAGAATAATCGAAACGACCGTCAAAGAAGATATTACTACCCATCTTTTCGCTTCAAACCTTCTTAGCAATAAGCAGCACGGGTTTCTCAAATCGCGATCATGCACAGCATGTCAGTTTGACTTCCTCAACCGAGTCACTAAAGCTGTTGATAGCCGGCAGGCATTAGTCACTGTCTACCTAGAACTGTCGAAGGCTTTTGACCATGTTCAACACCTCTTACTCACCGTTAAATTGCATTCATTTGGAATTGCCGACGCATTACTTTCTTGACTGCAATCTAAACCTGACTCGTCGTTCTCAAATGGTCATTACGAATGATCATGCTTCGAACCCAAGACCTGGTACAAGTGGCTTTGTACCGGGCAGTGTATTGGGCCATCTCCTACACCTAATATATATCATTGACGCACTGGATCTAGTACATCATGGCACGCCATTCTTGTTTGCAGACGATATAAAATAGTCCACTCTTTCAATTCTAATGAAGTTACTCTTAATCTTTGCAACATTTTCGCGAACATCTAAGCACTTGACCGCTGGTGGCACTACTGGTTGATGGATATTTCCGCTGATTTGTGCGAGGGACAAATCAGCGAAATCAAATTATCATTCAGATTCTTAACTATTGACGGGCCCTCAATAGCCAGCCGATCTACCATCCGCGATTTTAGCCTCAAATGTTCCAGCTTTTTAACTCATCTGAGCGCACCGCCATCCAAGCGGCCAAGGCTAGAAGATGTGTAGCCCTTCTCTTCTGCTCTTTTAGTCTCCGGGGCAGTATCATCAGCATCCACAAACACCACATGAGGCCTTTGCTTGGATGCTGCCCAGTTATATTCTCTAACATGACATAATTTGACAGGGCTGGGCAGGAGACATACAAATGGGCTTTACCAAACAACTACTCGGTTGGTCCACTTCTTCGAACTATAGAGAACGGTGCCGAAATATGAGTCTTGACCAACCTGGCTCCAAAGCTTAAGGCTAAGCCTAGTCTTCTTTGATAACACGATACATCACCGGTCTTCTTCATTTAACCCAGTAAGCTTCTCTTAAGAACCCCCTCACTTGCTTCGGCGTAGGCCTTTTACTGTCCCTTCCAAGGCCAACTCCGTCGTAGACCCTACTCCCTCCATTTGAGAACACAATCAGCAATAGACAGTTCCATCTATCTGACTGAATTTACAAAGCCTGGCCAGCTGTGGCCATTCCCGTGCTGAGTAGGTGGAATTGAAACTCTATTATCTTCGTATGCCTTGCTTTCCTCCTCTCCAGTTGTCTCTGTCACCCTTATGCTCCATCCTTTATTGGTTTCTACTTGCCTCCAACAACCATTATTGTATAGTGGAGGCATACTCTGACTATCTCCTTTTATCTGTTTCTCTTCACCAGTTCTCTCCTTGTGTGCATTTCACCTCAAATTTGGTAAGTGCTACTGGATAACGCTGCTGCATCGTCGTTTACCAACCGTTAGCTCAGAACTCTGAGACCCCTTGCAACCTGACCATCTTATCGCGGATCTTATGCTTTTATAGTTAAATGCGCCCCACGTGCATAATCATCAATAAATACTAATGCCACTCCAGGTGACGAAGGCTGCGGTCAGATCCACCGCTTTGGCCGGCGCACATCCGGCTTGCGGGCCGTCTGCAGCGATGTGCGAGCGTAGTCAGGCTGGCGGACCACGCCTGTGTTCACTCAGAATTGTTTTCAGTTTGGGTGTCCAGCTCACGGCCAGTCCCACCCACTAGCACCGGGTGCGGATTGCACGCTCTAAGAGTGCCCGCCCCTATGCGTCCAATGCTGCCAGCTGCAGATCGCATGCTTCAGCCATCCTTGTCCCACTACGGCACGCCCACCTATCATTCTTGTCACCACTCTCAATACTTCCGTTTTTGTCGTTCTTCCACGGTATGCACACCGTCTCATTCTGTCCTTGCGCCCACGGACTCTCACCGCGTCACATTTCATTGCATTTCATTATCAACCTATCTATTGTACTCTGTCGACGACCGCCAACATTTCCTTTCCATCCATGTCGTCGTTGCCAACTCGTAGTCTGCATCCACCCCGTATCGTCCTTTGCTCATAAAGCACACTGATAGCATTCTTCTGCCTCACCATCTACTTTTTGCCAACCCCCTTGTTGTCCCCTCTCGTTCCCGATGCAACCACGCACTAGTCCCACCCGCATCCGTGACCGATTCCTTTACTAGAGCTCGCCGTTCCAAACTTCGCATCTCTCACAGCCACATTCATTGTCTGATCACCACCACGTATTCCTCTTTCCTGCTTCCGCGATTCCTTTGTAGATCCTTCCATCACGCAGTGCTCCGATTAGCATCCTCCTGCTGAATACACTTTGGCATTTGCCTGCAGCCACGCAGCTCTTCAATTCCACTGCCCCAACTCCGACGCGCATTCATTTCTCGTGCGTTGTGCTCATCCACCGGTTTATCTGTCCTGGTGCTTTTCCCTCTCAGCCCCTTTTGTGTTTCACACGTAATAAGACCTTCTCACTGGTCATGTCTCACCTGTCTTTTCGGTCCGTGCTCCAATCTCCTGCATCGTACATTGCTCGTCAGAGGCATTTTCTTTGTTCCTTTCAGACTCTTCTGCTTTTCCGCGCTTCACATACTGTACATCCATCGTTACTTCGCGGTTTTCACCCACAGTTTCAGTCCGTTTGATCTGTCATTACCCGATTCCTTTGGTACTTCTTTTTCTTACGTCCCCTACACACTGTTTGTCGTCAAAGCTGCTGCACCTTTGTGCTGAAGAAAGTCTCACCTCCCAGATACCTTTCTTTACTTTGTATCTTTATTTGCTCTGAGTTGCCCAGCCATTTCCATCGTCATCTTCTTTTCTGCGAATAAATTAAATCCACTTGCGAACACTTCTCCCATCATTGTCTGCCACCAAAAGTCCCACCTAAAATAACCGAATTACTGGAATAATTTTACCCTGTTCTCTTTGATAATTTCCTTCGTCTTCCCTCTTCCACAAACTGCTCCTCACAGTGGTCATCTCTTTATTGCTCCCAACCTCTTTTCTCTCTCTGTTGACCCACCATGTTCACCTGTCATGATGAAAATTCACCAAAATATTCCGAAGGTAATTTTGTAACATTCGATTTAACCTTACTTGCCTCTTCCAATCACTGATATATTTTCCTAGGATCCAATTGCTACTACACTTGCTTCCTACATATACGCGCAAATATATATATATATATATATATATATATATATATTTCAATGTGCATTCGCTCTGCATTCTGCAGTTCCTCGCCGGCCATTTCCCTCGCTATTATCCCGTTGCTCGTCATGATATGCTTCCATTCCTTCTGTATCTGCTTCACTTCTACCGTATCCAATCCTTCCAGAACAATTTTGTCCTATGATTTACCCTTCAAGCCTTGCATTGCTAGCCCCCTGTTTTACAAGGCATTATGTGCCATGTCAGCTGGCCTTCTACCGCACAGAACCAATGCTTCATTGCTAACCAATTCATCTCAATGCGCCTCAAATTTTCTCCACCGTCTCCTGCTACCACAGATTTCCGTGCCGATTTCTGGCCACCTCATAAGTACCTGTCGGTCTTCAGATATCTCCACCCAGACCTGTCAGATGCTCTATTTGATCTTTTCTTTTATACTCACCGGGCATCCAACTGGGTCCTCTATCCTCCTCTGACCTCCCTTCTGAGCCTACCTTTACTTATTTTTCACATAGACTTCTAAACCTTAACGAATTTTGACTGCCCATTGTATTGCTTGTTAAAGTTTGATCTCGCACCTGGCATAGCGTATTAGTTTATTTTGAATAATCCCGAAGGAGGATTGCTAAGTTATTCGCAGCAAATGGAATGTAAGAGAAAGCATCCAAGTTATTGCTTGTGGTAGAACCAAGCAAATCTAAACTGAAGATCAGGTGGTCCAGCAGGCCAGATCCATTCATAGCTGATTTTGAGCAGTAAAGATACACATAAATGCTATGGAAGGAAGACTGGCCCGCGGGAGGACCAGACTTTATTAGCAAATACAAGGTTACCGTGGAGAAGAAAAATTCCCGAAAGAGAGGTAATCAAGCAACAGCGCCTTGCAAAGTATGAGAGAGCTTAAGATGTAAAATAAGACAATGGTAAAAGGTGATATTACGCATAGAGAACAAGAAGATTCAGTCAGGGATTACTGTGGTAACTTTCAGCGACCGTGCATCGGATGAACCAGTTATATAACAAAAGGAATACACGCTGGACTGTGGTTGCCAAAGTGATGGCGAAGGAAGTGGGCTGAAAGGACCACGTAGGCTTTGAGCGGATTGTTGGCTTCAGAGGAAAGGAATACAATTCGTTACCATGAAAATGGGAACTGGCTTTGAATCAACTTGTGGAGCCCAACTATAAGGGATTCAGAGACACAGCGGGCAAAAATGATAAAGTGACCGATAGGAGGCAACCAGTTTGTGCTCTATATAGAAGGTGGACCTCTTGATGGCGGCGGAACAGAACTCTGCGGTACAAAAGCTTATCAGGTGTGCTAATATGGGACATGGTACTTTGCTAGATGAGTATATTGCAAAGCAGTAGCCCTAATTGGGCGAATAGGTGAACTGACAGAAAAGGCAAAAATCACAGAGTCATGAATCATTGGGAATCCTAAGAGATGTATTTCGCAGCTACATTTACTGTTCGAAGATTGTGGGTTGGAACTGGATGGTAACAAAAAATACGTCAGTATACGAATATTCTAGTAAAAGTGGCAAAAAGGATGAGTTTCTTCTTGATGAATAATTTAGCTTACGGATGGGGCGGATGAATAGTTAAATATGGAACCGAGGCGAAGTGGACATGAACAACGAGCCATCAATGTTGATGGGTTTTTAAGTATGCAATAATTACGCATCAAAGGAAGTGTATTTCGCCGGGCGTAGAGAGATGTGAGCCTTGATAGCGGATTTGGAAGCGAGCGCAATGGAAAGTCGATGCCAACTGGAGGAGACAGCAACACATTTGGAGCACTTCGAGTATGTGAATGGTGTTTTTGGTCGCTTATCTGTTTTTAGTAATCCGCAAAAAGTACTAGTGCTTGGGGCTGACCGTGCTCTGGGTACCCAACCTGAAAGCCACTTCTGGAGGCAGAAGATGCAGTAGACCAACCTAGTTGCAGACGTCCTGCGGGCCCGATGAGCACCAACCAAAGCCGTCGATCTGACCGTCCCCAGCACCGGCGGGAATCACACAGGTGATGTTTGTCAAGACAGCATAGCCGTATAGATGGCGCAGTCTGGGAGATTGTGGCGAGATTGCGAGGGATCCTGGAGAACAGGGTCAGTGAGGGAGCAATGAAATTTTGGTCGGGTATCAAATTTCCTTCCGATAGTGCGGGCCAGATAGCTAGCCGGCACTATCTCGGGATCATTCCAAGACATTGAAAGGGAGATGCGCGCCGGCTGGTGTCTTGTAATATAAGAATAGAGATCAGCCGTCTGGAATGCTACCAGCTGAAGACCAACGGTCAATGGTGAAAAAAATCAAATAATTTAAACACGGGCTACTTCGGGAGAAATGAGAGCTATGAGCTTTTGGGAGTGGATGGGAACACAAAAATAATGACCAAAACTGGGAATAGGGATGATGATTCAGAAGCAAACAGTGGTACCCGAAACTGGATTCAAGGTTGAAATTTCAGGTCACAATAATGCTTCGGGCCCCTCCGAAGTAAACCATTATTAATAATAATAACAACTAGTCTTGCGATGGGATCATACTGGCCTTGACGACCTCTTTCAAAGCCTTGTTGCTTCTGGAGGAGATTACGACCCCTCATTTGCATTGTGACTTCAGGCCGGAGGCCGCCTGTTACCCACCTCAAACTGACGGAGGCACTGTTTATAAGCCCGGTTTTGGACTTTAATTCGACCAGCATGCACCAGAGTTCTGGATCAGCCGGCTCGAATGCCGGTATGCGCATCTTGTTCCACCTAATGTTGAGGTCTGTGCAAAATTCCAATCAGCAGATATAGCAGTTATTTCGCTGAATAAAGACGGGAAAAACTACCGACCGGCGCGGCAAAGCAATCCTAAAACGTAGGCACGGTGAACTAGGTACCAAAATAACCCATGGCGGAGGAAAAAATTATCTGGTAAACCGACAGAAAATATCAGCAGAAAATGGATGGTGGAGCACTCAAAGAAGTACGCAGGTGGGGTCTTGAACAGTAAAAACAGAGAACCTCACGTGACTTGGAGGTTGCGTCAGGATCTCTAAATGGTGAGGTTTCTAGATTCTACTTCGCGGTTTCCTTATTGAGAGTGTTCCCTGGCTTATTAGAAATCCATTGCTACCAATTACACAGCGTACCTGCGCACTTGTCGAGCCAAGAGCTGACAGAGAGGGACAAGAAAAGAGGGCTCACAGGAACAGTTTGGATCGGATTGACGGAGGTCGTTTCATACATGGTAAGCCAGAAGTGGATCTGGTGTTGCCAAGTTGGTTTCTGAGTGTGTATCGTGGTACTCTCCTTCATAGCGGGCGGAGCTATATTTGAAGGCAACCCCAATTCGTGACATTTGTGCTGGTGCATTCATTACCATAGGTAAAGCCCTCATTGCTTCTGGAAGTGTCTCACTTGAAGCTTTAGGCAAAAGCATCAGATAGTAAAGAAGTCTGAGCCCAAAGTGGATATCCGCTGCATCGAAGTAGTCGGAAGTAGTCAACAATTTAAAGCAACATCCGGCAGCTCCTGTATGGCACTGTGCAGTGAACCTGAAGACAGTACCCAAACCACTCAACAACTACTGCCACTGAGCGCTTCTTTCCTCTTCACAGTTTTCGATGTCATGTGAGGCAACAACTCAAGCCCGAATAAAGAAGGGGGACCAAGCTTTCCTTGCCGCAACTTTGAATATGGGAATAAAACACAAGTTGCAAAGGGCACCTTGGATCGCTTCGAATTACTTTTACAAAGTGCCTAAAGGCATCAAAATGAATATATATTCGCTTCAAAAGAAGTATATAAAACGTCAACAAACAAAAAAAATCACGCACCGAACATACGTGCCTATCGGATAAACGCAACACAGTTATCACATTTCATTTTCACGGCAAAGGGAACTTGGTCACATGCTCGCGTAGCCCGCAAAGTACTGGCAGGTGTGGGTAAATGGACCCGGCCTACGACTACTTTATCAGTCTGGTACTCGTAGTTGGTTGGACCGATTTGAAAGCTTGAATATATGATTGAACTTTCCTCGGCGAATGACGCAGTCTTGGTGATATTGCTAACGGCTGTCCCCCAAAGTTACAACCTAATGTGTTCTGCCGTTCTACGACGTAAATGCCTACCTTTCTGCTCATACAGTTGACTGAGAATTCACATTTAAACTGAAACACGGAGTGCTGTTTGACGTGTGTGTGCAAAGGTTCTTTTAGTGATGGCTTGAATAACCGGCTGGTCATAAATACAATTAAGTGACTTGTTGCAAAGTGGATGTGGCTGAGGCCTCGATGCAGACTATTCTGTCCAACTCAATTACTTTAATATTGTATATTGAAATTGTTTTAGATTCAACTACTTCCGGGACTCTGTGATGGGAATATCCTTTATTGGCTTCAGTCGACTTAATTTGTGAGAGATGACTTAAGATATCCTATGGCCTTTGAAGATTCAGTTGCACGATTTACTTCCTTATCAAGATTATCCGTCGAGCAAGTATTTTGTGTTATAGCACCCAGTGTTTGCGTTGTGTTTATCTTGCACTTTATCGGAACAATGTTGCCGGGGTAAAGATATTGTCCCGGAAAGCTGTCTCCAATAAACATATCTAACGGGACCTGCTTCTTGACAGGCAATCTCACTGCCTGCGGAGACGGTGACATCACCATCCTCAAAAGTTATCGCTCATCTTGTATTCAGAGGCAATTCATTGAAGATGGCAGTTAGTCCTTCACGTTGTTTGTCCTTTGTGTTAATAAAAATGCCATGTGTGTGACTGCAATAGAGTATCATATAGGGTATTTTGTTCCACATGTCACCTTCCTGGTGAGCTGCAAAATATCCATGAGAATTATGCCCAGTAAACTGCCATCTACACTCCACCGATTGGTCTGCGCCTTCTTTAGAAAGCAGAGCTATACAATGGATGTATACAATAAAAACGGATGTGTCAACCCAGTGCTTGGTAATCCGGTACTACCACAGTGATTACCGATCATACGGCACATACTGTCGACATTTTCTTGCACTTGAAGTCTTGAAGATTGCAAAATTATGTCCATATTAAGCAAATGTTTTGGATATTTCAGCCTACTAATAGTTTGAAAATTTAGAGACCATCTTATAATGAATCATCCGCCACGGCATCTCCGGTTTGCTTCATAAGTGGTAGCTACTTCATTAGTTTGCGCGTGGAAAAATTGACCGCTGATAAGATTCGTCGCAATGGTATATCTGTCTCGTAAATTGAGATAGACCACGCAGTTGTGGTGTTTGGCTCCCCTGAATCTCCATAACTTGGCCTTTGTCTGGAAAAAGGGGTCCTCTTGAACTGGAGTTCGCAGATCAGCGCTAGCTTTTTCTTTCTATCTCGTTTCAATTATGGAACACCGTGTACTTCTTGAGTTTTACTTTGTACTTTGGAGCGGTGTGCACTCCTTGCGCAAATCGCAATTTGTCCATGATCACTACTAGATCTCATTTCTGAAAGCACAAATTTCGTGTGAAGGCTCCTCCAATTGTCGAGAATCTCGGTGATTCTGCTCGTTGGCGACAACTGTTCCTGATTTTGCAGTTATATGGTGGCATTCAGAATCAACTGATATTACCCAAAAACCCCGTCAGATCATCCGCCTTTTGCAGTCATATAACACAAAAGTATTCTAAGAAAACTTCGAAGCCTATCTTTAAAGAAAATGTGGCTAGTTTTCTCTGGTGGAGCGCAATATTTTAAACACCATGAGGGCGTTTGCTGTCTTAAGAGGTCTAGTCAATATAAGAATAAATTTTGAACCAACTCCAAAGGATTATCCGGAAGTGACGGTTAAGATGTCTCATGACTGAAGAATTTTTTGAACGTCTTATCTCAAGCAAATGTCCCCGATGCACAGTTTCAGTACCCCAGCTGATAGACTTTATTTTGCATAAAACGTTCAATTCATCCATGGTGGATGATCCTTTAAATCGTAGTCAGCAAGCAGAACAACTTCCTGGGACAACCGCGGTGTGGTTTTCCGTCAAACGCTTAAAATCCTCCTTAGTTCGCTTTCAGTTCAGCCGCACTTTAGCTTTTGCAATATGATATACGATACTGGTCAGTCGAAGGGCCGTCACGCGAAGGACACCCCTAGATCTTAGATTTTGCAATGGGGCACCTCGATTTGAGAATTCTGTTTAGTCGCGTTACACTGATGAGGATTTATGACGTCCGAGAAACTGGACCCGAATGCTCTGGAATGTCTTCACCTCGCTCGGATGAAGAAGAAACAATGGGAGAACACATAAAGACAAAGTTTCTTCCGGGCCACACTTTACATAACCGATGGTTCCAAAGGCATCTACCGCCCAGTCGTACTATTAGCAGCTGTGAAGCAATTAAGCAAAAGGAGAGTGTGAATCGAAACGAGAAAGAAGCTTCTTTACCTGGAAAGGGCACGAACTTTATTCCGGAACTGCAGGTAAGTGCTGGCTAGATGGTCTTAGAAGTTTCCTGCAAAAATGCCATGTGATGCTATACTTATGTCCCTTGGTCAATTCCCAATATTAATTCCAAATCTACGGGCTCGGGTAACAGTCCGGAAGTAGCCTGAAATCCTTTTGAATTCTGAGAACATGATTCAGTCCCCAGGGGCACAGGTTGAGAGGAACTAAGTGGAACAGCCAGCTGACGGACCCGAATGGGCTAGGCAGATTTATCCGGAGCTAGCATTCCCAGAGCAGAACCACAACCAGCAGTCCTTTATACCTCCCTGACTCACGTTTCTAGTAAGTATGCTCTAGGATACAAGGCTACTAGCCACCTAAGTATCTCAAGCAAGGTGGTACAGACTGCAAAAGTAGTGGCGGACAGAAACAAATACTTAGAAAGTATAACGGATATTTGGTTCATCCGATGAAAGGCAGCAAGAAAACAGGAATAAACGGATAAACCTTCACGCAAAAAGGCCGAGACCAAGAAACAGTCAGTAGTGTCATACCCGACCCAGAGGAAATTAGTCTGGACACTCGCACTTTCAAGGTTGCTCTTGTAGAAGACTTTCGAGGGGGGCTAATAAACGTGTCATCTATTCGGCTTGACAGCAAAATATCAACGTAATCCCCTCGTTCGGTCGAATAGGGATGAACCTAAGTCGGCTGACAGATGCAAAGGTGTATTCTTCATATCGTGGCACCGAAACAGTACCAAAAGAAGAACCACGCCGAGTGAATTTGAATTCCGCGGCTAGGCAGAAAGCTAACCGCGAGCGAGTACAATCGGCGAGGGACCAAAAGTGCAAGTGATTCAAAACGAGGGCGGTAGATACCTCGGACTAGTCAGTGCAGTAACGTATGCAACCGAACAAAACAGTGAGGTTGATGACAGAGGTCAGAAAAGATCTTGAAGCAAGTGAATCCAAAATGTTGTCCACGAAATCGTCATTTTCTGCAAACGATCGAAGACACCACACTCCCTCCAGCTGGCGACCACTTGTTGGAAGTTGCGCAAGATGGTGAAGTAAAATTGGCGGTAGATTTGTATTACTGACTTCGCAGGCGCCTACAATGCATACCAAGCGCTCGTTGAACTAATAGCACATTCGGCTGCCACCTAACTTATCTATTCCACCTGGGTTTTCTCCCTAACTCTGCTGGTGCCATTCGCGTTATTCGACGTGCAACCGAAATAGGCTTTCACAGCAGTTTAAATATTCCTACGGTTGCGAATCCACTGGCTTCTGTTGCCTCGGTTTTTATCGACTCAGGCCATTCCGTCACACCAAAATGGGTAGCATCCTTGTCTCATACTCTCGTTCCCGATTTTGGTCGAGACACACGCGTAGGCTCGTGGTCAGAGTTTACAACATTACTAAAAGTGATAAAATATTCTCAAGTTTATGTGTGTTGGTATTTTACGGCAAGATTAGTCTGAAGGGAGCTTTATGGAGTGATGTGAAAAACGTTTAAAGCGTAAATGAAGAGCGGTTTTGAATTAAAATAAAACAAATCGCAAAGAGACAGCCAGAAATAAAAAGAATGGAAAAACGCAATACAGGGATGCAGATGTCAAAAACTGGAATTCAGTGAACACAGCTACCCGCCTGGTCTGAGAGGATAGTGGACCACACTAGGGGCTAATGTCGCTGCGAATGGAGAAAAGCCGAAGCACACTAACGCAGACTATTGAGAAACGAACTTGCAACTTTCCGGACAAGTTTAACATTGCGAAATAGCGCTGTTACAGGTGAACAGTATCAACAGTAATGGCACATTTTCGGAGTGGACTTGAGACGACTGAGTAGATCACTATCTGTGCTTGGAGTGCAAATGAGAAACCTTGGCTATTTTAAAAAAAGAAGGAAACAAGAGTGCTTTGGGAGGGTAATGATAGCTCAGCTTGAAGCCAGTCTTCATTGCACATGTCCAGATAAAGATTCTTGAAAATTGGCGGAAGGTGTGAGGGGAAGCCAGCGGAGTAATGCTTACAGGGCTAACGAGTCCAGTGGTATATGGGCGCGGCTGATAACTAAATTCACGAGCCAAAAGACCCTTTGCTATCAGCACGAAAACCAAAGTCGTGCCTCGGAGATTTTAGTGCGAACCTACAGGTCAAAGAGTACAGGGAGAAAACGGCCAGGTACTACTCGCAACAGGGTGTGTGCTACTGGTGGCCGAACCAGGAACAGCTTAGTTCGGAGTTATAAAACGTTTAAATATGGGGTGACGACAAATATGACGATCGCTAGAGATGGATTCAGTGTAATTACTGGGGCAAAAACGGCCAATATTCCTTCATCGGGGAAGGAATATAAAAAATAAATGATTGCAACGCAATCATATGTTAACAGCCAGGGTGCACCTTCTCCTTGTTTTCTTTGGAGTGCAGTAACTTTGTGCAGCAGTATTGCGTCAGATGGCTACATAACTAGATTAGGTTTCTTGATGTGCTTCTCATCCTAATATTTTTTATTAATTCTCTCGCCTTTATCTTACCCCTCACTTTCTCATATCAATTACCCTAAATCTCGCGTGCATTTGCGTATTCATCACTCTGTTGTTTTCTTTATAATTGTTTCCGAAGATTACCTTGGCGTTATTCTAGTTGACACTGTAATTTGTGTTAACACAGTTGGCTTGTTCAGTAATGCTTTCCCTCTTGATCACCGGGCGGGTTATTCCCATACGGGTTCTTCCACTTTGTTGGATAGGGAAATGGGTTGCTTCGTTCCAGCTTCACTTGGCGCGGCTCAGTTTCGGTCGGTCGACTTTACAGTGGCTAAATGCATCTTTGTTTGCTCTCGGGTCGTTATCCACACTTGATCGGAGCAGAGGACTACATCCATTGCAAATGATAATCCGGTTTCTCGCACCTGTGAGCTCTCAAGGTTTTACCCTGCGCGGACTTCCTGGAATTCTTTGCCATTCAGTAACTAGTAGGTCTGAAGTATATAGAAATTGTGGTCCAAGGGAGAAGTAAAAATCAACATTTCAGTGATGTATGGCTTCAGCAGCTAGCAGATTCCCTCTCACAAATGTCAAGACTTCCATCTATGAGATTTGGTGAAGTTGTAGGAAATCTGGGGAGGATTGTGATTATTGAAGAAACAGTTTTGTAGACTGAGAAACTCCGAAGGAAAAGAAAGGTAGGAAAAAAGAGTGAGGACAATACAGAAGCAAGCTAAAGAGCTAAAACCTAACCCATTGGGCAAGCTTGCCGAAAGTCCGGGAAGGCAAGGTTTCAAGCTGCTTCCAGTTTACTCGTGAACACTAGTAGCGTTTACCTCCACCACTTTTTCGGGAAGTTTGGTCCAGTTGGTAAATGCCCTTCAACCGAACGAATGGTTTCTGGTAGTCTTGGTTGACATCGGCTCGTTTAGTTTCGTCTCGTTTCAGCAGCAGACGGAAGCTCCGTGGCGGAGAAATGCAACCTCTTTTTCCTGGCTGACCCATATATTTGTTTCATCGTTTCCATCAGCTCCCTGAAGCCCTTCTGCGCCTAAGCGAGAATTACCCTCGCGAGGCTGGTCTAACCTGGTGCAGCAGCATTAGCAGTTCTAGTGCGGCTTACGTGAACAGTGTCTGAACATTCTGCAGGGGGAGGGTTTCCCTCACCGAACTCGGAGATCGGGCCTGGACTACTTATCCGGTGAATTCGGACCGGGGTCGAAAGCATAGGTTTTATCACTTCAGGGCCTGTAGACGTGAGCTTACACTGCAGCTGATAAATGGTCCGATTTACCCCATTTAGAACCTATATACATCGTATGTTTGAACAGTTGTCGTCTTGCAATGGTATGTCTCCTTGTCGCCCTTACCAACCCTAACCGTCCAATCTGTTGCTACCACCTTCGGCTCACACAGCTCACATATAGCCCCTCATGCCACTCCTGTCTGCGCTCTTGTCGTAATCCCCTCTATCCTGCCCCCCCTCCCCCGAGGATCAAGCCAATACCCACTAGCCCACTGATTTTCACGCCCAATCTCCCTGCTAGAACTTGTCTTCCCCGCCTATTGTCTCTCTCAGCCACAATAATTATTGATACGCATTTCCAACAACCCTCTGGATGTTCCTCTCTACCAGTCTTATGGTTGACGCCTTTTGGTTCACCCCATTTTCCCGACTTCTCGCATGCACGCAGCTGTCCAGCGTCGTCATCGCAGCCCTGCTACGCATCTGTTTCTTGTGCGTACTGCTTCATCCTATGCCTACCTGTCCTGGGGCTTCTCATTTTTTGGCCGTTATCAGGAAAGTGAGCCAATTGGCCAACTGCCACCTATTTTGATGATTTCCCTCACCTTCTCGGGTTAACGTGCAGTCCATCATAGCCATCATAGTTTCCATTCTTTCCGGTATTTCCTTGACTCATCTCTTCCTTCACTGATTCACCGTGTTCCACGTGTCACAAATCGGTACATTATGATACTTCTGTGGCATTCTCAACCAAACGATCAAGGCTAACTCAACCTCTCTAATCGACCAGACACCCCTACCTTTCTCACATTTTTGCCAATGCTTATGCTGCATTTTCGCTCTCTGGACCGTTTCGTCCACGTTTCTCTTTTTCTACTGATAGTACAAACTCCATCAACTATTTTAAAACTGAATCCCCTCTGGAATTCCTATCACTTCGCTGCCTCTCCTATAATCGGCCTCCGGTTTTCAAGGCTGCGCCCTTTTTTTGCCTCCTTCAAAGGACGTATTTGCTCTCAGATAATTTATTAGGGTGAATCCCGCCAGTTTATTTGACCGCTACCCTCGTCCACCCTTTCCTACATATTGCCCGTCACAGTCGTCAACGGCTTCGCGCTTTCGATTGTGATCTTTTTCTTGCACTGTTTTATTTTCTACATTGTTCCTCTATGTTCGACCTGTCATGAAAAGGTGTATCGTGACTCCTTATTGGTAACTTCAAGCCATCCCATCTAACATCACCTCCCCGCCCAATATTTTACCAGCCAATTCCCCCTTGCTATCGAACTGCTTCTCTCGTGATATGAGTCGTTCCCCAAAATGTCTGTATCTCACGGCCAACATAAACTGAACTCTCCTTTCTCCTTTCCAACTGGCCCGCCTCCCACCATTTGCCACACTCTCTGTTCCACAAGGACTTCTGAACCCCAATACCGGTCTTTTATCGCGAAAAGCAGATGCTTTATGCCATATTTGTAGTTATCGATTAATTCCCCTTGGAAATCAGTTTATTTTTCACCTTATATGACCCCCGGTGGGTTTTACTTTCATACGTGCCTCCCAATTTTCAGCTAACTTTCTGTGGTTCCACCGGATTCCGCCATCTGATCGTGGGTCTCGAATTTGCCGGGACTCCGCTTGATTCCATTAGAGCATTTGTTTGAACTTCCACAATTCCTTGGTGTATATACACTTGTCTCTCTTAGATCTAGGTGTTTTCGGTTTTTCGTGCATTTGTCTACATTGTCACGAAAAATCTCACCACGAAATCTTTTGTAAAGCTCTATCAAGTACACATAATTTTTCGGGCCTCCCCGAGATAAATTATATTGTTACTAGGCCCCATGGACCACTGATGGACTGCATCCAGGTTCAACCTAATCTGAATAAGTTCTGTACACCCGGCTACCTCCACATTCCTCAAGCATAGAGTGGGGCGATGTTCTTCAAGTGGTTCACGGAAATCAAGAACAGTGCAAGACTTAGTACCGATACCTGAGGGACTTCTGTGGTAGCTGTCGCCGTCGTTGACTTGTTGTCTTCAAATGTGAGATAGAATCGGCGGTCAGCAACGTAAGCTTTGAGCCATCCCATAAGCTCTGCAGTATACCCATCCCCGTAAGGTATGTGGGGGCAACCAGCGGTTTACTCTGGTAAATGCTTCGGGAAATTCCAGCCACAAAACATCTACCTTCTCTCCCCGGTTCAGCCTCCTGGATGCCTCTTCAAAATGTCCTAGTGGGCTGCTGAGTCAGGATCTGTCCTTTCCAGGTTTCTTTTCATAGGCAATTTGATTTTCGTCCACCAGGAGTCTTATCAAAGAGTTTCACATCTCTTCGGCCACGTTCAGTATTGCTGATGGTGAGCTAGCAATCCAGTAGTTCGTGGCTGTCCACCCCAATCAGTCCTGTGGGCATTGTTGAAGAGCTTCCAGAGGACTTCTGCCTTCCTTTCGGGGTTTTCAGCTCCACCGCTCTCCCCACCCTCGCTCCTCTCAGAATCGCCCAGCACGCTTCCCTCAGCCCGGGAGTAATTGAAGAGCACATTTGGGTGTCCCCTGAACGTTGTGTCAATCCCGATTTTATATTTCAGATCACCTCTCCCCTGTCTTTCGCATACCATCATGTTTCCTCTGCGACACTCGGACAACGGTCCATGCCCCCCGGGTTCGTCGTGTCTTCTCCATGTCTGATGATTTCATCTCACTTCCTTCTACAAAATGACACTTTTGGTCTACGAACTCCGCGCATCGGGGCAATTCCTACCGTCAGCCAAAATGGATTGCTTTCAATGCCCGACCACATTTTGTTCGCCACACCTTTGCGGTTCCAAATCGATGATGCTGAAGTTGATAGCAACTTTTCCTCGCTCATTTTCTCGGAAACTCTTCGCTATTCATCTGGTGGTTTGCCTTCACGCTCAGCAACCACAAAGTGACGGTCTCGTTGTTGCTTGCCAACAAGCAGAGCACTAAATTTCTCCCCGCCTAATTTCGAGGCAAATTTGTTGATAACTAAAACCAGTTTCTCTGAAATTTGACCTTCTCTTTACCTAGAACACCGCCAAATGTGCTGCTCTAGGGTCCTATCCCAAACTGTTTTCAGCTGGCGTTGTCCAAATGGCCCTTTCGGTGTCCTTGTCAAGAGCCAGTCCCTTTCGGGTACACCGATGTTTTCGAGTATCAAGCACCTCTGTATTCCACGCTGACTTCAACGGATAATCCTTGAGACCCTAACCCTCCTCAAGGTGCAATGAGGGGCTACTGCGGACGAGCCCAAATTCCATCTACTCCGCCCAAACTTTCACCTTACTTAAGACTGCTTATACCCTGAAAGTGGAATACCGGATACCCTCTCTTTGAATTACTTGCTTCACTACCGGCACTAGCGCCCACTTTACTATTCTTTTACCTCATCTGCCGCTTTGGGTAGGCTGGTCCTTCTGGGTGAGCCGCACGTATTCCCTCCCGTACCTTCAGCAACTACTCTTAGTCCATGTCCCTAGAATCCGCACCCAGCTCCCCCATTAGTTCTCTAGTACGCGTAAATTTCACTACATCACATACTTCCCAGCTGGATAACAACTTACCGGTTTGTGATGCTTCAATTTCGTAAGCACCCCTCAAGCCTTGATGAACTTCCTGCTTTGCTGCACTCTGTGTGCCGCTGTGATACACATCTGGTGCTCCTTGCTGGGGCTTTCCAGCGAGCTCTTGGCATCACCTGGATACTGTGGTCCCGCTGGTGTTTCGTGCGCAGATTTGGAGTCGGATGCTAAAGTGGGGAGGTTCGGTCTCTCGGCTACACCCGACTACCTTGAGTTTTCGGGGCTCGGTGCACGCCCTAAGGGGTCGGGTGCAACATCGGCTGCGTTGGACCTGAAGGGTGCTCCGCTTTTGCCAATTGGGAAGGTGTGGGCATTTCAGCGCCTCGTCAAGCCGAGTGGGCACTCCATGATGCCAAGCTGTCCGATCCTGCTGTGCTGCTCCCTTAGAAGTTCCTGTAAAGCGACCCGCGGCTGCGGGAACTACAACCTGATTCCGTGGTTGTGAAACATCATTAAGGTCGGTTTTTTGTGCACTAGCCATTCAATACTGGTTTTCCACCTATCCAGTCTTCTTAACCTCTTGACAGGTGCATACTTTAGCTGTATCAAAACTAAGGGATACCCGGAACTCTTTGCCTTGAATTCTGATTCCGGTATTTCGTCTGTTTAAAAACGGCCTAGCCAAATTCTTTATAACTGTGTTCCTGTCCTGTAGCCGGGGCCATCTTGGTGCTGGTATGGGTTTCTTCGAAGACATTTACCAAAGACTCCGCTTGTACTTTCATTTGTTCCCTTTACGTGAACAGGTCCCGGAGAAGGTCTGCCAGCAGACTTATCATCATTTCCAGTTTAAATCCGTAGTACTCTCAAATCGATGCTTGTTTCACTTTTAGCCCTTCCCTTGTACGATCGATGGAGGATTCTACAGTTCCCAGTGCCAGGAAAGAACACACACCCCATGCTGTAGCCGATCTGAATTAGTGCGTCATCACACTTCCCGGTCCCTGCAACCATTCAGCTGAAGCTTTTTTCTGTTGTATAAAAGCTGCCTTCTTTGCTGTTATTCAGCATGCAGAGTGAAACTTATTTCTGCACGTGTTATAACACATGCCATCTAGGAGATCCACGGAACAGTGCCTGTTTTCGCAAGGAAACCCCTCCTCAATCCGGAGCCTAAAAGAGCCCTCGGTGTTGACTGGGTATAGGAGGCTACAACGGCCTGTAATCATGATTTTGCCGGTCAGCCCATGTTTAAAACCAATAAAGGTGTTGCACTCACTGGTTAAATTTGTTCGAAACTTGGGAGAAGAACGATTGTTAATCTCAGTACTCAAATCTACTGCAAATAAAGAACAACAGGGGCTGTGGTGTAACACGCTGTTAACTTAAAATCTGGAACAAACTTCCTTCGAATCCCTCGTCCTTTCAGACCCAAACTCAGTTCAAATCAGAAACATCTAAAGATCAGCCATCAGTCGGACCTTTCAGTTGACGAATTTTAGCATCCGTGACGATCGAGCTTTTGAAAAGGCCCTCCACATTTACCCAGTATGGTGTGAGATTCTGTAGGGCACTATCAGCCCACAACTTCTTCCGTACTAAACTTCCCTGATGGCTGGTCATGTTTTTTGGCACTTTTGTCTTTCCCATTTGCGGCCAGCCAATTCCGTCCCCTGCTTTGCTAGTGCTCCGTTCTTTGGCTCGTTTAGCTGGTACTGCGCTGGAACAGTCATATTTATCTAAGCCATTCTTTACTAATTCTATCTTGGTCGTACTGAAATTTGTAAGTTATTTGTTTCCCTATCATGTAAATCATTCTGGGAGTTTTCGTTGTTTTTCCTCATCTTACTTGATTGCTATCTATCATGGAAGCAAGTGGATATTGAATTCATTTTGTTCTTACTTAACTGGTACCCTTTCCGTCAGTTCTGTGCTGCCAGCCTCCAGAAATTAGGGATAAACACTCTTTACTTCAGGCATGCCAGGGTATTTTGACTGTCAACCCGCTTTCGTTGAGGTTTCTGCATTTCTGTCGTTTGTCTGGTTCTCTGGGCTTTTGCCAAGCTGACCCATTATCCAGTAATTCTTCTCGTTTTCACAAGCCTTCTGGCAACCTTGCTTAAATATTCTACTTTATTTCATCCTGAAACTCTTTTCTATGTTACCGTTACTTTCTGTCTTTTTCCATTCACTGATATCTCAGTTCTTTGTTTATTTCCACGAGACTCTCCCTAACCGCCGACTGATCCTGTTTCTTTTATCATTTCGTACTAACCCCACCACTGTCTCACCTACCTTTTTTATTTTGGTCCCATTGGGATAACGTTCTTCGTTCTGGGGGCTTCACTCTTTATTCAATCGACATTATTTTCTTTGCTTCCTGCAAACCTCACCACAGTCTCACTCAGATATGCTGTTCTTATCATGTATGGTTTCTTTCTGTATGACCAGGATTATTCACAACGATTTCTCTCGCTGTCCTAAGCTTCCGTTTTTCACTGAGGAATATTTGCTGAATTCTTTTGATCCTTACGGATGAGCAACCATAGATTTTCGTCTCATTCAAAAGCTTTGCCATAATCTTGGTCTCATGTACAAATTCATTCATTCAGGTTCACACTGCCCCCTCGACATGACACCCCTCGCTGGTGCACCGGTCAGGTCGCCTTTTGGTAACTTTGTTCCCAATTACCACGCTTCCATGCTGACAGAAAGGTATCACAACAAGCCCGTAGTGGTGCTTTAATATACACTGGATCTGACTGGACACTACTGATGCATTTCACCTCCTCCACCAATCTGTGTCGAGATCCAATGGTTTTGTTTGCAGCTGTACTGATGAGAGACTTAAACTTGGCTTGGATGCCCGTTGCTCCTGCAACCTATGCCAACACACACATATCCAGGATGGTCAATCAGCGCAACTCTTCTGCTTCATCAAAAGATCCAGTACATTTATATCAATTCTCCACCCCCTTTTTGGTTCGAAACTTTGAAGATGCCTCTCCTTGGCAGTCAGTCTCATCAGACCGAAAAGCAATCGGAATCCGAGTCATTTACGTACTTGACCTTCACTCAGACCCTTCAGTTGAAGAGTTTTAGCATCACTGGAAATTTAAATTCGGGAGTGTTCTCGACCCCCTAGATAAAGCAACATATGATTTAGTCAGACACTATCAGCTTATTACTTTGTCCCAGTTGGACTTTCTCAAAAGCCGATCAGATTTACCTTGCGCATGATTCACCGGAGCGCAGTTTCCTGGTGCAACTCCCTGTACTGTCCTAGCTCTGGTTTTTAATTCCATTATCTCCTATCTCCGTGGAACCTAATCATACATCTCTCACTATTTTCTAATTTTTTCCCCTATTATTTCAACCGCTCCCTGACTACTTTCTATCTAGATCTTTCCAGTGATCGCCCTGCTTTGCTGTGTTTTGTCAGTTTATATATCTGCTGTTTATTTGAAACTCGGTTGATTTTTGAAGCTATTTATTTTTTACTAAGTCACAAATTTTCCTACTTTTTCTTCACTACTACTTCCCTTACCGCAGTTTTGCACAAGCCTCTTACTTCGGTCACGCCAGCTTGGTTTTCCCAAAGTACGCTCTGTATTTCACTCGTCAGTCTGTATTGCTCATCGAGTTAAGTTCTATTTCTATTGAACGTAGCTTTTTGACGATCCCAAGTCAGAAAACAAATGTGCTTTCCAGTGTGCTTTTGCTTCACGGTAATTTGATGTCGCATAGCTTGACCACGTGTGCCTGTGTTTAAATTTTTGTGTTTATCATTTTCATTCAAAATTTGGATGCATAAAATGAATGCCATAAGGGAAGACTCTGAAGGAACATGGGTGCATGCAGTGTACCGCTAACGTTTACTTGTACTTTGTTTGGCTTCTGTCAGCTAGCTGTCTAATCTTCTGGATTCAACCACTACGGTACCTTGACTCATTACGCCCCTCAACGTCTACAGCCTCAGCCGAAGTCCTACAGAATCTTTCTACATTTGTTCCATTCGGATCCTCCTGTTATTCTGTGGCTTTTTTTTCTGTGGCCTGCTGTCGCATCCTCTGGACCATGCTCGTCAGTAGCCTCGTTGTTTGTTGATTTTTAGTTCCTACTGGTTGGTTACCAACCTACTCTTTCTTCATTTTCCATGAATCTTAAGGTAGTTTTTATCACACTGTTTTACCTTGACCCTTCGTTAGACCCATGAGCCCATTTGTAAGAGTTTCTCTGATTTCGTCTATTTACCGTTTGTGGATAACTACCCTGGTTGTTGAACCTTCAGGCTGTTCCTTCACCCTTTAATCCGTGTTACACCTTTCTTCTACTAGGAATAAAACCACAATTCTTCTCAGGCATTTTGTCCTAATATTAACAAGTGCGAACCGGTAATGCCTGAATTTCTCCTCACAGGTATCTCTTGCTCGGCTTAGCTTCGGCTAGCCCCTAGAATTCGGTTTCCGGATTTCATTTGTATCCTTCTGGCTAGCAAATTTTCCTGTTCCTTCTTTATATGCAGTATTACGCGTAATACTATGCTCATTTACTGGTTGAAACGCTGACTTCTATCTTGTTCGCACCAGCATATCATCCTCAGAAGATAAAAAGTCCAGGCTGCGTTTTGGTGACATATTTCCACATACCACAATCTCCTCGCAAACCGAACTCTATCGCAAAGCACCATAATGGTGCCTCATTTTCAGACGCATCAGAGGGGTCTGCCTCGTCATTCGGCGTCCACATCCAGCAATCGTACCATCATCTATTCTACCGAATGATTTTATTCCACTTTCATGTGTTGACGCTAAATTGAATGGGGCCGGAGAATGACAACACAGAGCTCCACGGATATGTCGCCTCTTGGCAACATAAGGAAGACGGAAGACAAGAGAATAGGATTGATTCACTGGTATGGACCAAGGCAAGCCTAGTTGAGGCAACATTCAAAGTGGGCCTATCTGAGGTAAAAGTTGAATCTTGCATGGCCAAGATCTCCTTCGAGACGGCTCGCAAAATCTACATCTACGGGGCCCCCAGAGAGGGAGGACTTCGCCCTTGGCGTGATTTGGTCCTAGGATGGTATCAACGATACTTTGGGGAGAGTAACGTAGAAAGTCCTATGGGAAAAAATGACCATGAGGTCCTTGAGGTTACACTAAACCTCCGCAATATGCCAACCGAAAAGTCTGTGCTTTGGTGCTGTAGATATCGACAAACTTATGGAGAAGCCGAGGAAACACAGTGGACACCGAGCTTCGCAAACTCTTTGGAAGAAGAAGGCCGGAATGTATTTAGGGAGAGAACATCCCAACCTACAGATAGACTTGGACCAAAGAGGTCTGGTAAATTGGGAGATCGATCTTCCTGGTGAAAGGTTAAAGTTCCTCTAGCAGAGGTCACTTTTAGAAAAAGATGGGTGGTGTACAAACTTCGATAAATGATCGAGCGTAGACTTAATATAAGATAACCAGGAGCGGAGCTCAAGCGGTTGCAAGTGGGAAAACACACTCTTTCAAGCTAAGGTGGTCGCCCCGGTTTCCTTCAGCCCCGAGATGCTCCATGCAATAGTATCCCCAGGGACTTATGAGAGAAGGCGTGGTTACCTTAGAAGGGCCGGGGTACATCTAGCAACCATGGTATTCAAGCATTATTCAAAGGCAGATATTGATCGGCGGATAACGTAAAAGAAGGGACGGAGGAGTCACAACGAACTCAGAGCTAGAAATTAGGACGGACGAGAGCGAGGTTTGCACCGAGCTGCGACCTCTGGGAAAAAACGGGGCCGCAGGGTTCCATGCGGTTCACCCGGTCACCCTTCGCCCTATGTCTGTAAAAGTGAGACCTCAAGCTTGGCAGCTATACAGAGCCTCAATCAGATGAGCAAACTGCCAGAAGGTTGGGAAAATGCAAGTGCGGTAGTAACACGTGGGATGGAATCACGGAAGAAGTCCAAAAATAGCAGCCGGTTTAACTTCAGTATTGTGCCAAAGCCTGAGTTGGATACGTAAAGCACAGATTCTCAGGCTTCTGGTCCAGAATAGCCTCATATGGCTTGGGCAGAGCTGGTTTGTGGCAAGAGGTTCATGTCTAACCAATCTACTGCTATTTCTAGAAGGGGCAAGCAAGCGGCTAGATGAAAGACAATTAGCACGGATTGTGGATTTCATGCTCTGACTGTCGCTGACCTAATGAATTCAATATAACCGTTTGCGGATCGCACGCTACCATCGGATCCTTTCTACCACGATGGGCTTACCTGTCGTTTTTTATTATTGTAACCACTTCCTGTTTTCACGTTTCGCATGCACACTTAGGCACTTTGTCTCTATTGTCACTGTCATCGTTCCAACACCGTTTGCACACTTATCCGTTTTGTCAGTTCTTCTATCTTTTCTCATCCCCAGACCCGTCCGGACCCATGCCTAATCCCCACGTTAGAACTTGCCGTGAACCTTTTCAGTTCTTACGGCCGCCTTTTTCTATCGATTCATTGCCACCATAAATTCAGTGCTCGATTCTACGAATCCTTCCCGATCTCTACTTCGGTAAGCTCTTCGGTTGGCGTTTTCTGCTCCTTCCATTTACGCAACTGCCTACTGGCATGCAGCTTTCCGCCTCCATCGTCTCAACTCCTCTATGGATAGATTTTTCTTGATTCTGCCCAGTCTCAGTTTCCCTTGTCCTAGGACCTCCTTTTTCCTCAGCGCACATCGTGCTTCACCTGTGGTAAAACGATCTAATTACTCACTACTCGCCTGCTTCTTTCCGGCTAGCTCTCACTTTTCCCGTGATACATTTTGTTAGCTATAATGGTCTTTCCTGCACATTTCAGGTTGTTTTGTTTCTTCACTTTGCACCTGTCGTAAAAGATCGTTGCCTCATGAATTTTTTTAAAGGTTTTAAACTATGTAACCTGTCTGTATTTTCCCCCTCTTATCTTCTAACTATTTCACTCCAGCTTTGCTCGCCGTTAAGACTACTGTACCCATATGCCCAGGTCGGATTAGCCGCCAAGTTCTCTTTCTCCACTGATAAAGCTCACAACTATGACAAACCAAAATCTATATTTTCTCCATGCCCCTAGCCAACTCCATCGTCGTCATCTCGTAGCTTCATATTGTACGTCCACTACCTACCGCATCTTTCACTTTTGGCCACCATCTCGTGATGCACTTAATCTGAACAAGTTAATCGAAATACTCCTACCTGTTTCCTTCCACCACTTTGTTCATCTTTCATCCTTCACAAAAGGTTCTCCACGGCCGACGTCATTTCCATGCTGCCAAGGCTGATTTTTCTCTCTGCAGATCCACCAATTTCCATTTGTCACAAAGGAACCAATGCCGATTTTTCGCTGATATTCCATACCTCATCAATGATATCTAGCTTGTTTTTGCTCCACGTCCTCCAATTTTCGATTGCATCTCTCTTGCTTCGTCCCCCTGCCCCTCTTGACATGCTGCCTCTGTGAAAATATCTGTATCTGCCAGCCACCGAACACAAATCCCTGCAAAACATTCTTTGTGTTTGGCCCACATTTTAGGGTCTGTTTCGCTTGCTCTAGGTTCCACAAGGGGTTCTGAAACCTGTTGCTGAATATTTAAAGCACCATAATGATGCGTCATTTCTATCCTCCATTTTGCTTTCATGTAACTTGATTCTTCATTGTCTTTTGTTAACACAACTTTTCAACCGCATTGTGTTCTTTCTCATGCAAAACGCCTAGTTTTCATCTCTCTCCATTTGGACCAGTCAAGCCCCGGCACTTGACCTTGACTTTTGGATTCACCAACGAGCCTACTTAAGCTTCTCCGCTACTCCCGGGTGTGCACACATTTATCTTACATTATATTCATTTATCTTTATTGAGCTCTTCCATCCCACGTTTGCACACACTCTTCTACCTAATGACGAAATATTTGTCCACGCAATCGCCTTTGGCCTTCTGACCTTGTACCTGGCATGCATCGGACCTCTCCGAAATAAGCCACTTTTATTATTGTTATTATTTTTATCATTTGAGATCTGTCACTTTGAATTTGACCCCGCATTTGACGACATAGCTCACGGATTCCTGGACGTCAAACGTGAGTCTATGGGTGCGGCTGGGTGTGGCAGACAGCGAGTGAACAGCCTTCTAACAGAGTGCACCTTTAGTGATGAACTGTTAGACACGTCTTCTTGTAGGAAGAGATAACTGTTGGGCTAAAATGAGACCGGCACTCGGCTCTCCCTCTTTCCTCCTCTGCATAAATGACTTGTCACTCGAAGTCACCAACCTTGGTTTTTCGCGATGACATCAATTTTGCCGGAACAGATACGGCCGTCTAGGTGTCCGCCGTATACCATTAGTCACGCACTTCGGACCTTTTGCTAGGCCTCGCCGAATGCCAGTGGTCGACCACAAATGCCGTACTCGGTGAAGGTGGTTTCGGGTTGTTTACAAGAGCACCTAGACCAAGGGTCTGGGGTAGCCTCAGACGATGTTTTCAGGCCGTCATGGAGGTTCTCCGCTGCAGCAAGTACGGTCAACAGGAAACCCTTTTGCTTCAGATCTACAGCTTCGTGCAGGAGACCAGACATTCTCGTTTCTATTTAAAAAATCAAGGTTAGGTCACATTTGGAGTATTCCTGATATCTTGAAGAAATATGTGTGCTCGGGGCTTGGGCTTAAATTCTCCTGGATATTATGTTTACCTCTTTATCTGAATACTTCTAGCCACCCGAGAGATAATTCGCCGGAGGCCAAGATGAGACAACTGTAAGGCTTTCATGATACTGGAGGTTCCCTGATTCTGGTATAATAACTACAATATTACTAAAAATAAAGGTGTGATTCTCGACCATGGCCAACACATGCAAGGGAGCATGATTAAGGTGTAGTTTTCACTCAGTGGAGCAGGTAGTTACAATTTTTAAAGGGGCGGTTAGCCACTTTAGCAAGCAGAGGAAAAGAACTGAGCCCGGTTAAAATTATCTACGTAGACAACAATTCACACGCTAAATAAGGGTCAATTTTGATTTCGCCATCGGCAACAGTATAGAGCCGGAAGGAACTGAAATTTTCAGAGCGAACATAACTCATGACGCAAAAGATGCGGGATAAGCGGTGCGATACAAAAATGGCGAGGGACACCTTTACAAGTTCACCGGATGAAGTGAACAGGTAAAACTGCAAAATAATGCCTAAACGAAATTTGTAAATATGAAAAGGGTCAGGATATTGTGAACAGAATGAGATAACCATCAGGAATAATGGGTATCATCCAGTGACGACAATTCGCAGCCGACGGAAAAGTATGGAGTCCCAAGATATCAAGAATAGACTGCGGAGCAGAATGCGGTCAAGGAGGAACAAATTACTAAAGCTGAGACGGCGGTGAAGTTGTTAGCCTGGGGTAGGCTTGACTACTCTTGAAATGATGCATTCATTATTTTATCGGGTCTCCTGGGGCTTTTCAGCATCCACATTGGGCATTAAAGGTGAGAATGGCCTACAGTACACTGGGATCTCCTTTTATTGGGGTGGGCTCCGTTGAATGACTGGTGGTCACTCAAAGTTGTCAAGGCTAATTATCAGCCCGGTATCGGCGGGAGAATGACATCGGTAGAGCATATTATCTTGTGAGTATAGTCCTCTTTCCATGTAGACAATGTATTGTCAAGGCAGAGGGATTATCAATCGTTGGGCAAAGTGAACCGCGGAACCTGGCGGGCCACGTCGGTTGAAAAAGACGGACACTGGTAGCTAGAGCAGCAATTGATGATGTAAAGCCTAGAGTTGCATACGCTCAGATTGAGATTTTGCGCAAAGCCAACATTCGCGGGCGGTCTAAAATACTCGCTGTTTTGAAGCCTCGTGGATTTCTTCCGTGAGAATCGTTCGCGTCACTGAAGCTATAAGGAATGCCCTCTTCCGCCGTCCAGTGAGCTATCTTCTAGCTCACAGGCCACATTAGATGTCTAGATAACCACAAGATCCGGGACAACTAAGGCTTCGACCTCGTATCCGTGTACTACTTGAAGGCTTCAAGACTTCAAGACATCAGTGGGGAGAGGACTACCGGGGACTCCATTCGGTCCAATATGAAACCATCTGGAGAGATTATGTGCCTTCCGGTTAGATTGGGATCAATTCAGTCAGCAGATGAAGGGCCCCGGTAAAGACTCTACCAAAACTAGTCGGACTGTACCCCTGGGCCATTCATTACGAAGAATGTCATGGTAGAATCTGGCAGTGCACGAAGCTATGCCGTCACTCGTGGTTTATATCCGGTCTCTGTGCTAGATAGAACAGTATCCAGCGGGACCTGAAAAAGACGGAGAGACCCCCGCGTCCCGGAAGACGTTCCCGCCTGGAATTATGATAGGCACTCTAAAAGTGGATTAGCGAAGTTGGGATATGATAAAAAGGCGGACAGGGCTTGACTGGCATGAGTATGTGAAAAAATAGCGGGTCATCACCCCACTTGGGCGCAAGCAGAGAAACCAGTGGTATGTGTGGCGAACAGAAGGCGCAGCTCTGGGGTACTTGCTGGTCGAACGCTACTGGCTAGTGTCCTGTCTTTGTCCGTAGAAGGCAGCTGATAAGCTGAGCTGTTTTTTCAAGAGTGTGTTCAGTGATAGGATGCCTTAAATGTCGCCTTTTTACAAAAATGAAAAAGGTAGTTAGGTGAGAGTGAAAATATGAATGGTTTTCCCTGTGTTTGTGGTTTATGGACTTTATTTGGGCATGGGTTTGTCATCTGTTTTCTTGGCATGTCATCCAGGTCAGCGGGATAACAGCCGGGGCTACCTGAGTGATTGTGCCTGATAGGAGGCAACCGAGATGTACGCAAAACCCTAAGAAAGGCTCGTATAACTGACCTCAGGGACGTACGACACGCGCAGTCGTGGGCTTTTAAAGGTCTGCTGGCTGGATCCAGATATGGGTGGCTGTGAGGCACGTTTGTAAAGGTACTCGTTGCATGGAAGCTGGCACATGGAGAATTCCGCAGTTTACCATAGGTGATGGAAGAGAGAAAAGTATGAAAATTAAAGACGAACGGTATTCCCTACATTCTTTACCATTTCCTGAGGCTCGTTGAGGCATGTTTTTTTCGTCAGGTGTGTTGAAATGCTGTCCGGATAAGTGGGTTGAGAGCTGAAGCTACGGTTGCTATTGTATTCGACACCAACACTCGGTCTACTTACATACGGGGGGTATGGAGTGGTTTGAACTTAGAGCGGGAGAAGTATACGCATATTTGGAGACTCCAGTGCGCTGCCAGCCCAGTCATCCATTTACGCGAAACCCAAAGTCTTGTAGAGCGAACAGGAGCTGTCCGGGTTTTCTTCTTTTGCAGGATCAGGTGAGAGCTGACGAAAGAAATCCCCGTAAACGAAGGCTACCTATTTCCTGCCCAGCCTGATATCGGTTGCACTTGAAGATCAGACGGGCGAGTTCCTATATGTTGGTTGGTCACGCGTGCGGATGTGTCTGATGCGTAATGGTGGGAGGTATAAGATAGACAAAAAAGGATGTGGCAAAATGGTAGCTGGTGAGGTACAGAATCGATGAGATTTATAGGTACATGGAGGTACAAAGTGAATAGAGATTAGCAGCGGACAAGGGCCAAATGGGTGGAAAGAGAAATATTTA
The DNA here is from genome assembly GCA_948099385.1 of Fasciola hepatica. Classification (NCBI taxonomy): domain Eukaryota; kingdom Metazoa; phylum Platyhelminthes; class Trematoda; order Plagiorchiida; family Fasciolidae; genus Fasciola; species Fasciola hepatica. The sequence continues at coordinate 3,710,964 of CANUEZ040000008.1, read as the reverse complement.
GGGCTTCGGCAGGGTAAAATGGACAGGTGGTGGACAAATCATGCAGTGAGGGCTGTCATGGTGAAAAACGATGGGAACAACGACAGCGTAGAAAGGTGTGCATACGAAGGTAGAACGACACGGAGGGGACGTGATAAGAATGTTGAAAAGAGGGATAGCTGATCGAACCGTGGCGGGAGGTGAATGGTAGTGATGGATGCAGTAGGGTGAGGAGAGCCAGAGGGTGCAATCCGCAACCCTTGTTATTGGGTGGGGCTGTAGCCGTGGCCATCTTTTTCATACATTTACCACTTTTATTGTTTAACTGAACGCTGAATGCCAAGCGCGGTTTCCATTCGACTGTTGCCCTTGCGCACGCTCCCAAATACACGTTAACCACTATCTCTACCAATCGCTTTCTCGTACTTGAGGGTCGTGGAAATACCGTTCCGGTTAACATATTTGTATATTGCCGAGCGTTGAAGTAACGTGGAAGTGGTCCCCGCAGTACAAAGGACCGAAGCACGCGTTTACTAAGGAAACCGCGAAGTAAGGTCTACTCAACCTGACAATTGGTGAGCCCGACGTGATCCCCATGCGAGTTTACTCGTTTTCTACCGTTCCAGGTCCCATCTGCGTGCGTTTTTATGTGTATTATCATTTACCTATCCGTTGATTTTTGACCGGTTTACCAAATAATTCTTTTGTCCATACATATTCTCCGAGTCTAGTTCGCCGTGATTTTTTTCTCTCTGGGATTATATTTTCTCATCGGTCGTTGATTTCTTTTCCCGCCTGTATTCAATAAAGTAATCGCTATGTCTGCTGAACGGAAACCCTGCTCAGAATCCACCGTTTGGGACGATCACGCTGCACACGCCAGTATTCACGCCTGCTGATCCAGAACTCTGGTTCACGCTGGTCGCGTTAAAATTCGAAAACTGCCGTATAAACAGTAACGCCAGCCGTTTCAGGTGGGTAGCAGGCCGCCTCCCGTCGGAGATCACAACGCAAGTAGGGGACGAAATGATCTCTTCCCGAAGCTACAAGGCTTTGAAGAAGACCGTCATTGCCCGCACGACCCCAACGCAGGACCTAGGTATGCAACAACTTCAAAACGTTAATTTTTGAAGCAGGAAACCCTCCGAACTGCTACGTGAGATGCAGCACTTGAGAGGACCGACGGTAGGCGAGGACCCGCACTTAAGGGATTTTTGGCTGCAGCGTTTGCCGCACAACATTCCAGTTTTACTAAGTGCCACGCGCAAGTGTTTGCTAAAGGAGACTGCAGCGATAGCTGATGACATTATGTCACGATTCAACCCTGCTGCAGCTGCAGTAACCAGGTCCTCCGTCACAAGGTGCCTGCCCTGCCAACATCCAACGACCTCGCGTCAGTTTTGTCTAGAATTGACGCGAGCCTGCAATGCCCAGCAGTAAGAGGAAGTGGGTCACAGGAGCGACACCGCGCAAGCTCACCTAGGCTCTATAATCCGTCACTGCGACGACGTTTCGGCCCTTCAAAAGAGGGGTACTGTAAATATCACAGTCGCTTCGGTGAGGGAGCCAAACGATGCTAACCAGGGTGTACATTCCCCGGTGCTCATCAGGGTAACTAACCCTCCGGCCCGTGGTGGCGACCCACGAAGCCGGGTATCAGACCAGCACTCGCCTTTTGAACGTAAGGGACATCATTTCAAATAACCTATTCCTTGTAGGTACCGGTGCCGAAGTGGGCGTCCTCCCCCGGGCGAAAGGCGACAATAGCACACCGCAGGCCCAAGTACTACGCGCCGCCAATGGCGCTGCCATCTCAACGTTTGGTCAGCGGTTGCTCACGTTAAACTTAGATTTGAAGCGTAACTTTCACTCGGTATTCATCATCGCCGACATCCTGTACCCAATTCTAGGCATTGACTTCCTGCATTTCTTTGACTTGTTAGTTGATGCACGGCGCCACAGAGTGGTGGATCGTCAGACCACTCTCGTTGTTGCGGGTTGTAATTCGCAAGTGGATCACGTCACGCCTTTTAATTTCAGCCACCGGCACACCAACGTTATAACGAACTCATCGCCGCCTACCCGGCCATGTTTCAACAGGCCGGGCCTCCCAGCAGTGACCACCAACGTCACTCACCATATCGATACTAAGGGACCCCAGTGTTTAGTAGGCCGCGTCGGTTAGCACCAGACAAGCTTCGTGTTGCACAGGCTGAGTTGGAACACATGCTAGAACTGGGTATAATACGCCATTCTAGTAGCCCTTGGCTTCCCTTCTTCATATGGCCCATAAGTCTAGCGGCGACTGGCGACCCTGTGGTGATTACAGAGCACTTAACAAAATCACCGTTCCTGACTGATACCCAATTCCCCATGTACAGGAGCATACTTCGTCTTTGTCAGGCTGCTCCGTCTTCAGCCGTATTGATTTAGTTCATGCGTACAACCAGGTCCCGGTAGCAGAGGCCGATAGCCCTAAAACTGCCGTCACAACGCCTTTCGGGCAGTTTGAGTTTCTGCGAATGCCGTTTGGACTCAGCAATGCAGCCCCGACCTTCCAACGGTTCATGCACGAGGCAACTCGTGGTTTAGAAGATGTCTATGTGTACCTGGATGATATTTTGGTGGCTAATTCTTCAGCGCAATAGCAACGGTCATATGGCAACCGTGGTTGGCAGTCAGCGTTCAGTTAAGCAATAAACGTGGTAAAATTATGAACGAAGATGGTTATCGCTGCACTCTAACCACTTCACTTTTTCACTTAATGGTTATACTGTACCCACTAATTTGAAGCTCTCGGCAACAGATTCCAATCATGGAAAGAGCCTCCACATGAGGTATCCAATTTTCGCCTAGTAAACTGTACCCCCGTTTTATCCAGCGTAATGGGAAAAATAGTTAAAGATCACATTGTTAACTACTGATTAGGCCTCAACCTTACTAATGACAACCAACATGGATTCCTCCGCTCGCTCTTCTTCATGACTTGTCAGTAGGATTATCTGAATCTCGTCACTGACTCTGCTGAAAGTGGGAAATCTTTTGTTGTTCTGTTTCTTGAATTATCCAAGGCATTTGATTGTGTACCTCACCTCCACCTTTTAACAAAGCTACTTTCATTTGGCATTACCGATCCGCTACTTTCTTGGCTCCCACCTTAGCTGTATCATCGTTCACAGGTTGTTTTGAATAACGGGCACACCTATAACCCTAGGCCTGTTATTAGCCATCTTATTCAGGGCAGTGTTTTAGGCCCCCTGCTTTTCCTCCTATATATAAGTGATATGTTTCTGACAGTACCTGATGGCAAGCCGTTCTTGTTCGCGGATGACGTAAGGATAGTCTACACTTTTTCGCCTGGCAACCTCAGTACTACTATCCCTAAAAACTCCGCTGACTAAGCCGCTTTTGATGAATGGTGCTCAAACTGGGCGATGAAATTCTCCTCCGAAAGGTATATTTTTTCCACTTACAAATACCAGGTTCCTCCCGGTTCCTTGGGCGTCGGTGGTTCACCCACTGGCAGCCAGTCCTTAGTAAGAGACCCTGGTTTAAGCTATTCTTGCCCATTGAAATTCTCCGAAAAAACTGTCTTCAGAAAAGCGAAGGCTAAAAAGTGTCTTGTTCTTCTGTCCAGATCCTTCCAGGTTAGGGAGAGCATTCTTTACGTGTACAAAGTGCGTGTCAGGCCCCTTATCGAATATCGTCCCTTGATCTTCTCTGGCATGAGAAAATCCAACAGGATTATTATCGAATGTACGCAAAGAGGATTCACAAAGCAGCTTACTGGTTGGTCGTCAAACTTACACAACATGGAACGATGCTTATCCCTCAAAATCGAACCATTGTGGCTTCGTCGCATCAAGCTAAAACTGGTATTTCTGTATAAGCTATTGACTAAGCTATCTTATTCCTCCAACCAGTTGTGCTTCTCCCCGGATACTGAACATTCACTCCGTAATAGACAGTACAATATTACCACACCCTCCGCGAGAATTGTTCCACGCTCTGAGTTCTTTCTCTTTACGTACTTCAGAATGTGGAATAAACTTTCCTTGCACATCAGACCTTCTCAGTCTAAGTATGCATTCGTGCATGCTATTGATGATTGCCTTTCTGTCCCAACTTTTTGCGGTAATTCAACCTTCAGATAACCAAAAATCAAGCTTACAAGAAAAGCCTCGACTTTTGAGCCGTTGCTCCGCTTTCTCGAATTTACTTAACTTTCAAGATAACTTGACATTTTTCTTTCTCAAAGCTGACCGTTTTTGAATTATAAATGCTCCGTTTGACCATTTTTGCTTAGACTTTGTCATTGACCTATATAAAACTTATCTGCCCTCACTAATTATTTTTCCATACGGACTTATCGAATCCTACAGATTTCAATTTGAAACATGTCCTTCCAGATGCTTTCGCATTTTCAGAAAGGCAACCAACATACTCCTCACAGGCTGTCAATGTGCCTCATCTGCTTCACGATTTATTACGGTTATTTAGTCATATCTATTTTGCAGCCCTGAAACCAACCTCAGCGAAGCTATAGGAACTGCATCGGTAACTACGCCTTGGTCCACTATACGTGCGTATATATCTAAGTATATACATGTATGTATGTACGTGTGTTATCGTCCTGTAATTACTAGTAATAATAATAATAATAATAATAATAATAATAATAATAATAATAATAATAATAATGGTATATTTCTCGGCTATGGTCGAGACACACACCCGCAGACGCATGATCATGGTGTACAGCGTTACTCAGTAAAATGAAATATTCACAAACTTGGGGCATAAAAGTCAAAAGTATCAGCTCTGGAAAAACATATCCAGCGAAAGTTTATATGGATCACTCTAATAATGGTTTCCGCGCCAACTTCGAACCGGTTTCGATTTTGCGCTGGGCGGCGGCACACCGCATGGATATCGAATAGGTCGTTCATTCGTACTGCTTGAGGTGCATTATAAACGAGAATGATGCAAGCCATGAAAAACGGCGGTTTACCGGGTATCTGCGAACGGCGAAGTTTTGAATAGGAGGAAGAAGAGATTGTATGGGAGTACACTCGAGGAAATTGATGCATGCGAGGAGAATAGCAAACCATGAAGCTGATGCAAACCCTGAATGTCGGTTCTACCGGGGTTCAAAAAAAAGAATGGGTTATGAGTGAAGAAGACAAGAAACCAATTTTATGAATGCACATTTTTGTACTTTGGTGAATGTGGAATTAACAAATGTCCATACAGGAGTGAGTAAAATTTCACGATCAGTAACCTGTACCATTCAGAAAAGCGAAAGTACAGCTGGTGGGTCCCGGAAAAGTGGAGGACCAATTTCCAGCCGGACATGAATCGAGGGAAAAGCGGACCGTTGCAGCAGATACTAAAGTGGAAAACCTCTGCATTGACTTGGGCAATATTATGCTGTTTCACTGACAAATATATATATACATATATACATATTTACATTGACGCATTGAGCCTCAGTGCTATTCGGAGTCATTACTGGTAATGTACTACATTCTATGGGTATAGTTCGTCTGGCGAGGTGAAGAATATGTGTCGGTCAACCAGTCCAGTGTGGCGAGATATGACGGATGTAAATGACGGCTGGTATATTAGGAGGTTGCGACTGAACTGTTACCTGTGTTGGCTATAATGTTGATATCCGCCGGAGAGGTTTTGTGTTAGAAAACCCTAATTAACACGAAAGGCAGTTGGGGGTATTTTCTGCCGCGTGGCTGGCTTGCAGTCCCAGATGCTATGAAAGGTCCCACTTGGGTTCCCATCGGTACGAGTCAAAGTGGCATCTTTGGTTATCCAGTTTGGCGACTGAGACAGTGGGTGGCGATGAACCTGAAATAAATAGGGATTGCAATCTGGACGTGGTTCCAGCTGTGGGTTAGGGTTTATGTGAATGGGGCAAAGATAAAGTTCATTTAAGCGGTCAGTGGCACCTACTCCACGTTCTGGGTGGAGTAGGCTCGCCGGGGACTGAGCTAAAATTCTGCGGCCTAGCAGAGTTGCGCCCAGCAGTGGGGCCATTTTGTATGCATTCTAGAGGATTATTGGTTCGCCAGTTGTTGTGGCAGTGTTGGGATACTAAGAAAAACCTAAAGCTTTGAGGTTAAAAGGATCTAGAAATGGCAACCCTTGATCTAGTTTGCTTACGCAGTCTGCAGTTCAGCACCGAGGCGGTAAGGTGGGTTTGAAGAAACAATGATAGTTAATGTGACTGGTACCCTGCTAGCATAGCACTATATTTGTTACGGTCTCTTCCAGTATAGTGTTGACTCTATATTGAATGGTTCCTGAGGGGCCCTAAAGTGGAAGAAACTATGATGGTGTCGGTGATGACGCACTAAAGGAAATTGGTCTCGTGACGAGAAACATAGCCGTAAGTTCGTCTATGCACATACTCGATGGTGCTGATGTGCTGAGATTATACTTGATTAGGGGCAAGGATATCCGATATAGTGGTGTTTGCATGATTACCGTGGTATCTTTCTCGTAGTTGGCACATTGCAAAACAGGAAAGCACCAATGTGAGAACTGGTTTGGAGAGCCGTGAGAGGTGGGAACTGGATGAAGCCAAACTTTCGTCAAGGAAGCGAACTCTAAAGGTCTACATTCAGTGTCCGCGATAGGCGGCACTAGAGCCTGCTTCAGTTAGGGAGGCAGCACGATACACATCCATCAGCATCCAGCTCGTGCCGCTCCAAGAGTGAACCACACTTCTTAAGACGTTATTAATATTATTTTTAGTTTTATCACAGTCAGGTATCTGGCTGTCAGAGAAGGCGGAGCTGGTTTTGGTGGGTGACGACGGCTCACACTCCCCGGCGGAAAGATGGACCACATGTAAAAAGCCGCGTCGAGGATAGTTCAGCCACACCAGTCAATCTGTAGCAACATGGCAGCCTGGGGACATGGCTCACATGTGACAAGGCTGGTATACCTGGAAGACAAGGCAGTGGGGCATTTTGTTTTCTCCTTTTTATGCCATTCTCTTACTTTTTGAGGTTTACGTCGTCTCATCGGTGGTCAGCTTTGTGCAGGGAGATGATCACAGCCAGGAATGCTCACAGATGTGCCGCGGTAACAGCCAACAAGTGGCTATAAGAGGGTGAGTATATAGGATAAGAGATTCTGGTGGGAGAGAGTAGATGTAAAACAACAGGGGGTTCATATAATAATAATATAAGCGGTACATTTCTCGACCACGGATGAGAAGCACCGGTAAGAGCACTATCGTGGTAAGCAATGCTATTCGGCGCGATGAAATTGTGCACGAAAATCAAAATTGGGAGTCGAAGAAATTCAGCAACAGAACCACAAATCTACCAAGATTTGAAATATATCGAAAAAATAATCGTTCTCTTCGTAAATGCAAGATGACCTTGAATTAGTGTCCAGAAGTGGCTGCCTATGGGGAAGTTGAGAAGAACGGTAACACTGGGAGCTGAATACGGATTGTATAAAAAATGATGCAACCTGTGAATGACGGGGGGTTTGCAGAGCTCAAGGAACTGAGTAAACTTTGAAGCAGGCGAACAATAAAAAATTTATATAAGTGCACTACGGAACATCAACGGGGGATTGAGAAAAACAGCGGTTGAAAAATGGTGAATGAATTACCGTGATCATGAGCAGCACTACGTGGAATGCAAGAGTGCACAAATAGAGGAAGATGGATTTAAACCGGATCATGGTAAAATAACTTCCCATGCAAGACCCATTTTAAAGGAAGTAATAAATCCCGCAGTAGATGCTAGGGTGAAACATTTTCACACATGCTCAGGCCTCACTATGCTGTTGAGCTGACAAATGTATTGTCTCCTTGAGTCTCCTTGTTTTTCTGAGTCAGCTTTGGAAGACCAGGATGAGAGGGATGTTAAACAACACCGAGCTTGTAGGAAGCATCGGCACATACATATATATAGAGTGAGTATACTGGGGCATCCCTCCCGGGTTGCGTAGGGGGAGCTATTCTGTCTTGAAGAATCTACCGGAAGTAGAGTCATTAGTGTAAGCTGTTAGCTAGCCTGGGAGCCTTTGAACCGTGAGAATGTGGGCTGTTGAGGAGCCGTGCAAAAGCTGGTTACGGGGATGATATCTGACCAAGGGAGGAATGCCTGGGCTGAGAGCATTTGAACGTTGATCTGTTTTTCACGTGTATGCGACACGTGCAAGTTGACTCAATTGGAACCTTCAAAGTTGTAAGAGGAATGTTGGTTTTACACGTAAAACAGCTTTTCTTTTCATTCTCAAGGAGCGGAACAAAAGAGCTTATCCTGAGATTGCAGAGCATTTAAAGCCTAAGTCCAAGGCAAGGTATCCCATAAACAAAGTGATATCGCTTGGGAGTAACCCCCCAGAGAAAGTCATAGATACCACGACACATGAGGCCTTTAAAAAAAGAGCACCAGACGAGTGCTGAGACAGTGCTGAAGGGAAACCTCCGACTGTAATATCTTAATGACCATATTCTGCAGATGGCCACTCTTCAGCGGTTACTAGACCCACACTTACCTCGATGAACGGGCGGAGATCATTGATGATCAGAAAAAGCCTCTTAAACCGGGTCGAATGTATTAGCCAACGAATAACTTTGTCCAAAAGGAAAATCTAGTCAACTGTGTCAGAAGGGTAGTCGGTTCGGCCGTGGCTACCTTCGTTGAAGTGCCTTCATTTCCACTTCCGATGCAGGGACTATTCCTAAGTAGTAGACAGACCGGTCCCTTTCGGGCATGTACAAAAGTTTGTGCCCGCCCGTCCATGTGTCTAGTAACGGGAAATTCCTAGCACCTCTGTAATATACGTCTGCTTGATTGTCGGCTGACCTGAGATGGTGCCATTCACTTGCATTTGTTTCATCGTGTACGACCGTAAGCCTTTCATCTATGATTGAGCTGAAGTGCCTGTTACCGTTGGTGATTTAGTACGGCACAATATGCTGCGCCGTCAAAAGCCCGGCTGATCAGAAACTGGGATTGAAGTACCCCTTTGTTGCTTGTACTGCCTGAAGGCCTGACAGCAGCACTAGTTTTGAGACTCTGGATGGGGATCAGTTTACCGGATTCACGCGAGCTTTCGTGAAGAGGATCCATAGAGAGTCGCATCCATCCCCCTATACCACCTTCCTGTAGCCAACCTCAAAAGCACCAGAAGAGGCGAGCTTCTCCGACACTCGATTTGTACGACTGGAAAGTAGACATCGGGGGACCCGAATATACCTCATTTTCGGCGGTGACCATGAATTTTTCCGGTCCGGCCTGTATTCTATGTCAAGTTGCTGGTCTCAATCAGCCCTCTTAAGGCTGAGCCACTGCAGCAGTACTATCCGGGCAACTTTCCGGGGGAAAAAACTGAGTGGATCAAGCAGAATACAGGTAGTCAACATTTTGCGGCCGCGAGTAAATGGCTGATCAGGAATGTTTGTTTCTAAGACAAATCCATCCATTTCAGCTTTCAACTGTATGACCAGAGTGCGTTTCTTTTGGAGCGGTGGTCTATTCAGCTTTCGAACCATTTATCCCTTCCCATTGTGCAGAATGACTTTGGGAATCCTCGATGTACACATCGCGAGGTGAAATCCGATCCTTTCTTGCAGTCCTGTCAGGAGCCGAAATTGCATTGTAGTTGTTTCGGCGTCACCAAAGAGTCCAAGGTTATCGTCGACATGAAAATCCCCGCTGAAACTATCCACTTTTGACCGATGAACCAAAGCTCTGTACTTAATTGCACCTTCTCTTATGTCAAGATTCGAACTAATGGGTGGTGGTACCGCTCCGAAGGAATGGACCCTGATTACGTAATTTATCACCCACTTGACCAGGTTGTTCTCTTACCACCTTAAAACGGCAACGCCTTCCCCTCTTCTGCCGGCACTTTCATTTGAAAAAACACCATTCTGATGCCGGCTGACATAGCCAGCCTGCCTGACCTGGATCGGCACAGCACCGAAGCCAGCCTTATAGTCCAACGTGGCCCTTGTATTAGACTATCATTTGATGGCCTTCCTTGAATTTTGATGAGCGATCGAAAACCATCCGAAGATTTTCAGGTATCTTAGGATGGAAAACCGGGGATGGGGCAGAGATCACACCCCTCCTGTGGCGTCGGCAGTTGCAGTCACCCTTCTTTCGTAACCGATCACTTACTTTTGCTTCATTTCCCCCGGGTACCGGTTCCAGAAAACTTCATCCCGACTGGAATTTTCCTTCGAGCGCAACCACCTGTGAAGAGAGTAAGTCTTATTGTCTACCAGGTGGTGGGCTTGGAACCTTACGAGAGGGGAGCCCGAAATTTATTTTTCAGGCTTCTGGTCCCTTGCTCCACCACCCGCAGCGCAAAATGCTCCTCTAGCGATAAGAACAGCGGATAATCCCTAAGGTTATGAAACCCCCGCTTGTACAGACGTTGCAGCTCCTGCGTCTTTGCTCCGTTTCTGCCGATACATAATTCACAGAGTAACTTCCCCCACCCGGCCAGTAAACTATCCATTGCAAAGTCGCACGTACAGCTTAGGTCGCTTGGCCGTTGCCTACCCCCTGGTCCAGCACCCAATGTGCCTCCGGCAAGTTCCAGCCAATAAGCTCTGCCCACACTTCCTTCCAGACTACGGTAATTGCTTTCCGCAGCTGAGACCATCTAGATAAAACTGCGTTTACCGACTTTCATGCCCGCTTCAGGAAGTCAGACAGAGTGGGAGCATCTGTTGACCAAATACGTGAACTGGTGTCAGGAAGGAGGCGTGGCAATCGCATCCGATTTGCAGCTAACGCCTTACACCCGCCCAACCTACTCGCGGCCAATGGCATGGGGCTTTTCTTAGGTTAGAGTCTGTCCGCAAACCTTGCCTCCACCAAAGTATTATCGGATCCGCTGTCAAAAAGGGCCAAAACTTCGGTCACCACTCCCGCAGGGACAGCTTCCAGAAGTATTGGCTTATGAATGGATCTTGATACTGAATCAATCTCAATCGATTCTGTGTTCTCGTCCGGCTAAGCATCTTTCACCTTGTGTGCTAGCCGACTGCGTCTGCCTAGGCAACCTTCGTGATGGCCCCTAGCTCTCATTCGACGAGCTGCTGCCCGGCGTGTGCAGTAAAAGAGTATAAAACACACACCTGTCATCTTTGCCGTTTCCCAAATTTGATCTATTGTAGCTTCGGTGAACCTCGGAGAGCCTGCAGATCCAAAATGGGAGTCGCGAGCCCGGCAGTCTAGGGAACCTACACCCTAGAGCCAAATGGCATGCGAGCCTTTTCAAGGCTGCTGCATCGAGTGCACCTTTGCAGTATTCACAGCGTGAATGGTACTTAGTCTGCTCGCGCAGTTGTCATCGCGAGTGGGTTGACCAAATCTGCTGTCGACTATTCTCGGCCGTCCTCTCAAGTAATCAGTCGGGCCTTCGAAATTGGCCTCGGCTTCACCCCGACATATGCTTTCCGCTTCTTCGGCCAAGCGACCTTGTAGCTCGGAGGAGAGGCAACGAACGATCCCCTCTCAAGTGCACACCGCGTAGGGGTCAGATCTGTAACTTAGGTTACCATGGGCCGTAGGAAAATTCTGCATTTAAAGAACAATTTCAGGCATAGGGTAGATGTCGCCCTTAGTGTGTTTGTCTTCTGATATCACTCCATCTTTCAGTGTGCGGAAAACCTCAAATGGCCAACTAAATAAGTCATTTAAAGCTTCCCTCTGACTTGTGCTATCTTAAATTGGGTCGAGTTTGGTACAACCGCCATCAAAGTCACTGGTATCTGGGACGTCACTCCCGAAAACTCACTTCCTGCTACTAGCTGAGCCATTTTATCCTAATCCTCAAGAACCTGAACGGATGAAGTTCATTGAGGAGCGTAGCAGAAGGGCAGCAGTTGACTTTCATTGACTGATTTTCTCTCCTCTCCATATTTCACCACCGGTACCAATCTCTGAGACGCCTCCGACAACTGGATTTCCTTCCTCTTGTACGATTTTCCCATCCAAACCCATACAATTCTTCCTACCACCAGTCCCACACTCTGGTCATCTCAACAACCCGAGTAAGCTCCCATTTGTCCAGGATACCCGGTGGTTCTCTGCCCATATTAGCTGCTTGATTACCGTCCATCTCCCTTCGACCCATGTATCAGCAATGACCACGTTCTAGCTCATGCCTCTACTTTAAGCCCACTATTCCCTCCTCCTATCAATTCCTCCCACCAGGCCCCAGCCTACCACTAGGGCAGCCGAGGTCCCTTGATCACCCAGAATTTTCCCACAGCCTTTCACACCGAGTAAACACCAACAAAACACCAGGCATTCTAACTATCTCCCACACCTTAAATAATGCGCCTACTCCGCACTTCAGCACGGCCCAGCTCGACTGCTGCGCCGGCCTCTCTGTTTTCCATAGCGCACCCTACAGCCGTACAGCTTAACGGTCGCCCCCTCGAATTCTTAATGCTAATTCAACACCCTTGCACTGATCTTCACATCAGACTGAGAATACGAACCGCTCCACAAACTGCATTCCAGCGGGCCGGCCAAAGTCTTCAACACTAAATGATAATGACAGAATCCCGCTGAGTCTTTTTGAAAACCAATCTATCATAAACAAAATTCGGCACTGAGGATATATGGCTACAAACTCTATGATATCATCGTGGTTACTGAAGCGTGTTGAACCCATAACACTCCAAATGACCAGGTTTGTTTTGTAAGACGCAGTCTTCAGTGAAAATAGGAAAACTTGGCTTGGCGAGGTATGTTTGGCGTTTTTCAAGCAGACCTCTACTGCAGCAACACTTCAGCACCTTTTTCTTGACTCCATTCTAAGTTCGCTCTGGGTTACTGTCCACATTCCCGGCTCCCGACTTCATGTTGGTTGTGTTTACCGTCCACCGAGAGAAAATGTCTCCGAGCTCCCCACCTGGTTGATGCATTTCGACCTCTCTCACTACTTCCCCTAAGTGGAATGGTTACCGACAGTGACTTAAACCTACCAATGGTAGCTTAACCGTTTTTATTCGCACCTGCTAGCCCTTTTATCTTTCGTAGCAAGCTTTACCGAAGGAGGGTGGGTACAGCATGTTTGCTCACCTACGAGGAGAAACAACACTTCAGTTCTGGTTTTTACCCATGGCGTCCCTCGCAAAATTTTCTCAATCTCCCAAAACTTCCCCGGTGGCGATCACAATATGGCTAGCTGCTACATTGCCATTCACGTGTGGCCTACTCTGAATTCGCAATACATCGAAGCCACCCCTCTTCCTAGCTGGAAGCTTCTCACCACGACCATTAAGCAAGCTGATCCAAGTGAGCTTTTCTTCTCTGGTGGTGCACCACACTCTACCGATATTTTCTATGCACAATTCTCCAGAGGCCTTGAGAAGATCCCCTGCCTACCCCGACATCAAAGCTACAGGAAGTTCCATATAACTCCTCTGAAGCCTAAGCACTCCAAACTTTAGAGCATTCATGAAAGTACGCGCGATTTGGCAATTTTCATTCAACTCTTTCGCGTCACTCCTACTATTCAAAGCCGTGAAGAAACTAAGCCACGTAACTAGGGACCAAAGTCTCTGTGACACTCAAATAGGTCTCTTCAACTTTCTTTACTCCACCAGAACAGAACCTTTAAACTCATAGAAGTATAATGCACTGAGTAACAAAGTAAAACGTATCCGTCTCTACTCTTCGGTCCATTGCCGAGGTCTTTAACTAATTATTTATCTCAACTACGGCCCCTTATAACAGAGCTGAACCTTCTTCTTTCCTGGTGACCTCTTTAGCTCTGTCCACAGTGAAATTTGGTGTTTTAGCTTTTTTTCAGTTGCTGACCACTTCCATACCATCATCTAGCCAAGGATCTGACTGTTCACCGCCCAGAAATGGCTAAATCCGGACCTAATTTACTATAGTTACCACTCAGTTTTTTACCCCATCAATGAACTTCAGTCTGGTGCAGACAAAGTGGATATGTTCAGTCCTAATCCTGCTTCACAAGAAAGGCACAGTGCATCTGTTTGCAAGCTACTGTCCCATTCCTATACAACTAATTCCTCTCGGTTGATGGAAAACATTGCCAAAGAACACATTACGGTGTACCTCTTTTAGTTTTACGCCATCAGTGAAGAAAGCGAGAGTTCCTTCGGTCAGGGGCTCTCGCAACACCCTTACTTGATCTTTCGAATCACATCAGTGGGATAACTGACAAAACAGCGGCTCTTGTAGTACTTTGATATGTTAAAGGCTTTTGGCCACTTGCCACACACTTATCTTTTGACCAAAATCCCATCCGTTGGCAGCACTGACCCCTGTCCACCTTGAATCACTTCTTACCTACCTAACGGCATACAGTTTGCCTTGGTATATGGACACCTTTCTAAGCCTAATCCAGCCACAAGCTGTGTTACGCAGGGTGGCGTCTCTGGCCCTCTGCCGTGACTCATGTACATAAACGGCTTATTCAAATCGGTGAGTCATGACATCCCACTTCGTGCAGCTGACAACACCAAAATTGTCTACTCATTCTAGCTTGGCTGTCCTGCTTGCCCCAGCCTAAACATCTCCGACGAAATATCTACGCTCGGTAGACGGTGCTCAACTTGGGAGATGAATTGTTTTGGTTGACCAATGTGGGAGACCTACAAATGAATGCAACCAAACCTCTGAGTCTTCGGCCATTTGAAATACATGCACTGATAACAAACAAACCGTTAGAGTTCTTGGCTTAAGCTATTTCTCGGCAGTTAATTTCGGCAAACATTTGGCTCTCCAGGTTGCAAAGGCCCAGAGGTGCCCAGGCCTAAGACTTCGCTCCTTTCGAATTAGGGGCGGCATTCTTCCCTTCCATAAATCTCCTGCCAGATCTCTTAGAATACTGCCAGTTGGTCCCTTTCAGTATGCGCATGTTAAAGAGAATCAATATCACGTCTGTTCAGCAAAGATTAACCAGGCGGCTGCTTGGATGGAGCTCGACCCTCATATATAGAGTACGGTGCCTGTTATTTTAAACTAGACCATTTGGCTTCGCCGTATGCAATTGAACCTCACCTCTATATAATAAATCTTCCACAACCTGTCATATACTTGTTATCATTTAAACTTCACCCTTGTTTTAACCTATTCATTACGCTATAGGGTTCCTACCCTATCGACCCATATTGTCGACATTATCTTACTTTCAACATTCTTTGCCCGTATGTCCTAACATTTGGAATGAGCTACCATTAGACGTACGAAGTTTCGCTTCCATCTATCGGTTTGGAACTACTCTTTGTAGGTTCCCTATGGTTGCCCAAACCATGATGCTCTCCAAAGCAAACATATCCCATGGCCAAGCCCAAGAGAAGAGTGTAGACTTTCACCTCTTGTAAACACCGGCAGTCCATGTCAGATGCAACAGAGCAAAAGCTCCTAGTCCATGTCTGTCTTCTACAATCGAAAAGCTAGTCCCAGAAACTCGTCTTTCACAAAAGTTTCTTTTTACGTCAATTGCCGTTGATTCTCAGCCAGGAGCATCCCAAACTGCATTACTCCACCATTTTTATTTGCAGACTTTCAGATGAACGCATTTTTCTCTGGATGGCTTTTATTACCCTGGAGATTATACTGGATTATGCGTCCACTTATCGAGGGCTGTTCCCGCTTTACCCATCTGATTCTCATTCGGTCGCATTGCGTTACCTACTGAAACCCCTTGTCCAAATGCAGTCCGCCTGATATTTACAGCCATTTGGTCTCACCAAGAAAACTGGTCCCAACTGTGCTGGGCGCGGTCAGACCTACTCCTATGGCCTGCGCAAATCGGGCGTGCACAGCTTTTGCAGCTGTGTGCTGCCACCACTAGGCTGTAGAATTGCTTCTCTTGTCACCAGGAGTAGTTTCCAGTCGGATACCCTGAGCAGGACCAGTTTCATCCACTCACTCCAGTCGCGGACTGAAAACCACCATCCCTCACCTTGTGTTGCTACCTCCGGTTTTCTCCTTCAACGTTCCCGAACAAGGCACTTCATGCACATGCTCAAGTTTCAAGTATATATATGCACATTCTTCCGCCTTCTTCAGCAAGTTCAGCCATGCAGTGGCCCACACGTACTGACAGTGTCACGAGTGAATTAATCTCACATAATTCTATCGGGTCACCACATATTTGCCCTCCACGTCTACTTCTCTACCGGCTTGCAAAGCCCCATGATATCTAACAACAAACTCAGAAGAGTCCATAACCGGACCATGTTTTGCTCACCTATCAGCTTCTGTCGCTGGTTTACCGAATTATCACGATTGAGCATCTGATCCACAATCAACTGAGCGCTGTCAGTCACAAATTGAGCTGCAAGGTAGTTATCAGTAATCCAGGTTAGTGGCTACGTGATAGCTCCCCAATATCTCAGGTTGGACCTCCCTCAAGATGCCCTGTCACTCAAACATCTACAAGCCCTGACAGTTTTGGTAACTCTATGCTTCTAGTTGATTCTATCGGACACCCGCTACACACCACTTATATGACCACCTCTTTGTGACTCTGTGTTCCTCGTACGTCACTCTCGGAGTCACTTTGAAAAAGGTAATTGTCGAACACCATTTCACTCATCTTGCACCTGTTGTCACTTTTTCCAACACTTCTCCACGAGTGAGCATCTAAGGCAAACGGCACTTTGGAGGCAACTTCTCTATCCCTACGCTGGGAATGAGCTATTCATAATCCAGGTCATTGATTGTCCTATTGTTTCTCTTGTGTCACACACCAGAGTTTCTCCAGCGTACCCCGTCACACGATCATCTGCAAGCTTTTTCATCTTCTTTTATGAGCCATTTTTACATGACTGCGTCGTATCACAGCGGTTCACCTCCAAAATCCACTTCGTATTTGACTTGTGCTCTTCTCCCGTCAGTCACTGAATAACCTAAGTAATACCCTTCACCTGGATTTTCTTCGGCTGGCCTGTAGCTGAGCTCCACCGAACTTCCTCTATCGGGCATCTGCCCCACACTCCACTATTATAGTTTTCTCGGCAACCGCTCATTGAATAAAAATTGTCGACGCCGTGGTTAATATGAAATTCTTTTTCTTCCCCGCCCTTTCCCTCCAAACAAAACACCAAGTAACTCCCGCAAAATGCCGTTTCTACTCTGCCCGGTTCATCGAAGCTACCGGTTTAGGTGCATATTTGTCGCTACCAATAATTTTCTCCAAGTTTTTGTCAGTGACTGTTTCGAAAACTTTTCTGCCAACTTACTCTCTCTTATGGCTTTATACCGATAATATCCGAATTCCTGAGAGCATTTCTTGCATTTCTGCTTTACTTGCTCAGGCGACCCGACCGCAAAGCAGTTTCCGACCCATATTACGTTATGTGACCTTGAGACTATCAAACTCAATATGCCGGGCATCCATTCATGCGACCCATGGAACCTCTTCACTTTTGCTTGCTGCGTACGTCTAGTTGAGTATCCAGGAATCCTTTTAGTGACTTCACTTGTGCCACATGCTCAAGCTTCATTCCTTGACCAAAACATCAGCCATTATTACATCTCATCTTCATAATTTACGCATTGATCGGAGCCCGAATGAGTCGACGCTAGCATCAGAGGTACCAAAAGTGCAGTGAGGTGAAGCCACTAGCCTAAACTCTTTGAATTGTCGACATTTGAGACATCCTTCTGCACACTGGCCAGTATTTTGTTCGTGAGTGGCCAGACATATCGTGGAGCAACCAGTGGGAGACCGGAAGTGGAAGTGCGTTGAAGGTAAACAGGGAAATTCGACCCGCCAATAAACTGGTCCACTTCAGGCCTCATTGTTTCCACCATAATCTGTCTCGTATCCGCCAAACCACTCCTTCGGATCTGGTGCACCTCCATCGCCAAATTCTACACACACCATCGCTCCTGTGCCTCCTCACCCTCCTGATAATTTGTTTGTTCAGTTCCATTGCGTCAATCAGTTTTAAGTCCTTTTCCATGATAGGTGTTGATTGACTTCAAAAGTCACAAGTCCAATTGTTTGTCTCGCCTGTTCGATTTTATCGCTTACTTTGCCTTTCTTACAGGTCTCCGTGATCCGTTTTACTTTTATGCCATAATTACCTGGGTCGTATGACGAGATCAAAAAAATTGGACGTGATTATCATCCTCCCTTTATCTGCTTTATCAGTGTGAATGACTGAACCTGGCCATGTCTCTGTGCTCTGGCTTTTTCTGATAATCATGATATTCCTCTGTTTCTTGAACTACCCTTGCGCGGGTTTGTTCCCTCGGACCGATAAGTCCCTTTTGCTCGTTGATTTCCCAAAATACCCCCATAAACAAAGACTTCCTTTTAAACTATTCGGCTTGTTCCTTCGGTGCTGTCCAGATCGTTCTCGGCCTACTGTTGCCTGGGAGCTTTGGAAAGCATTTTGGTTGTATTGATTCTGTGGTCGGTTTGCATAAGATCTGAGATGTTATCGTTATTGGTTCATCGTCTCCCCCGTGGTAGAAAGGGTAAAACTACCTTGTGCCCTGCCTTGTGACTCTAGTTTCATTTATCTGGGGGTCACTCGGTTACGAGACCACAATCCTATACACTGACCGCCATGGCTGGACGTGAAATTCCGTGTAAGGTCTCGGATGAGTGACACCGATACGAAGAGGGTACTACCGGTCAAGGTACTCCAGGTGACAAACAGTGAGACGGTGGGGGCACTGGCAACGAGAGTTACAGAGAGACAGCCAAATAGGCATACCCTGCTCCGCTTGAATCTCAGAAGCTCACTTCTTTTGACAGTATAGCTGAAGTTGGCGGGGCCGGGACCGGCAGTTTCTACCTTACCTGCCTGCCGTCCAGTGGGGAAAGAGATGGCTTTACTTCGCTGTTCGTCCTTGGTGGTTCCCCGTTCCCATACTGAGAGCTTTCGACCTGCTTTCCTCCTGACCGGACGGGAAAAGGTTTGATTTTTAGGACTACCCTGGCAAGTTCGAATACTTTCCATATCGTGCTTGTCTGTGTAGGCAAATCCAAAGCAGCCCTCTCGGAAATGAACTCTAAAATTAATTCCAGTGATTTTTCTCGGAATTTAAAAGAAGCCAAGATGCTTTGGCGGGAACAGGAATTTCGGTGGTTGGGCTTCTAATCAGAGATTAAGCCTGCTCCGCTGGGCTTGGAGCTTTTGAAGAATGGCCCCAAATTATGGCCACTTTTGCCACTTTGGGCTCCTCGCTGATCCAGAGAGCTGTATCCAGAACTATCATCCGGGATACTTTGGCGGCCCGAATTGCTGCAGGAGCCGCAATACAGTTTGCCCAGGATAGGTAATGGCAGCCGCCAATCAAGCATCCGATAAGCCTTCGGCGGTATGCCACGGGTGAGGCATCCACCACCGCGCAGAGTATTTCGTCGGCTATTATAGAAGTGGGCTCAGCTTACACCCCCAAAGTCCGCTCTTTTCACCAGTTTTTCGGGCCACCGTCACCATTCAACCACTGCCCATTGTCATAACCCTGGAAAACAAGGATAAAATTGCCGTGGTAGTTCACAGTAGATGCGGGAGCCACAGCGAGCTGAGGCGAGGGGGAGCATGTCAGATGTTCAACGAACTGGTAGCAGACGCTGCTGGTCATCTTCTTGCTAGCACAGTCCTCCAAGCCTTACTCAAGCTCCTGTAGTAAAAGCGATCGTACTGGGAGAATGCCCCTCTTGTAGATATCGCTTTGGATGTTTTTTTCGCCAGGGTTCTCGACACTTGGTTTTGGCCGCTTTTTTCTGGGAAGCAAGCCTAGCTGAACTAACCTTCCAGCAAATGCCATCTGCTTCGCCTCTGAATCAGTTTATAATGATAGTAATATTAGTTTATTCCGGAGGCGCCCAATATGTGCCTTAAGCATGATCAAACTTTTGTATGTGACAGAACTAAAAGAGGAGATTCATGAAAAATTGAAAAAGGGCAAGTCAAGCGATCGGTTGGAAGAAATTGAAGGAAGATGAGAGAGCGAGATAAATGTATGCACACCAGGGAGTAATGGAGTGAGTCTAAGTAAACCCGGAGATGGATTCAACTTTCGGCCCTGCAAGTTTGACGGTAAAGGTCAGGTGGAGCATTTGGTTGAGCCAAGAGGAGGAGAACGGAACCTGGGAGTTTTATATGAAGAAGACTGACAATCGGAGTGAGAAACTATTGTTACGAGAGATGATGGAGAAAAGAGGAAAAAAGAGAAGAAAGAAAGTACAAGAAAATGAGTTTTATGGCTGGGGACAAGGTAGCCATGGGCTATGCGTAATTGCAGCAAACGGACGGCGGCGATTTGAAAACAGGGAGCTAGCAATGCAGGACGTAAAGAGTGAGTCATATGGCATCAATGCTGCGGAAGTATCGAGATACGGTAAATTTGAGGCACAGCTATGGACAAAATGGACGCATATCATAAGAGGCTTTGGCATGTTGGCAAGACAACCGGCCGGAAAAGAACTGGAGAAGGTAGAGAAAGTATGTGGATACAAATATATATATATATATAGTATATATATCAGAGCAGGAGCAAATAGCTATGAAGAGACGGGATACGGAAGCAGCAGTGGTTGGAAGAGACAGGTAGGGTTGGGTCAAATGTTGCGGGATCAACTTGGATAAACCCCGATGAATTTGTTTTATAAAAGGTGAATATTGGGGATCAACGACAAAAGAGAACCGACTTTGGAGGCACGGAAGCGATGGCTGTCAGCAGAAGTTGGTAAACGAAGAATATGAAGGAAAGGATCGACGAAGACAGGTAAGAGTGAATATAAAGGTCTCATTATTGCATATGTGACGTGTGGTGACGGTCGAACACAGGTAAAGCGGTTATAAATGTACATACATTGTGCAGCAAGAAAGTGGCCGTGGAAATCGCTGGAGAGCGCAGAGCGAATGGAAAGACGAGGCGGTTGGAGTGGTGTAAAAGATCACTGGGAGGGGTAAATTGGAGGTTAGAGGAAATGCGGCGAGAAGATGCATCAGATTTAACAGCAAATAACGTGAGAGAGAAATAAGTGAGTGGAGGATCAGGGTCATTAGGTAGTGGCAAATCACATGGTTTGAATTTGTAGGTGAGAGTAATGAAAAAACGAGCGCTTGCAATTGAGCATCACAACAAAGGACCAACGTCTGTGCTCCAATTCAGACAAAATGCATTGGGAAGTTTTCACGTTTTGGCTTTTTTGGTGTACAGCCCAGCAAGACAATCCCGGTGAGGGAAACTCGAGGACTAGCGGACGTAGTTTGAAAGGATGAAAATAATTAAAATATACTCCAAAACTTAGGAACTTGCCCAAAATCTTTCCAGAAATTTCACACGCGAGCGTCGATAGTACTCTGCGGTATTATGCTCTAGAGCTGGGCTATTCTAAGGGTAATAAATTCCTTACGTAAGCTTGCACATGCTAGAGGCTCCAATATGTTCTTAGCCTGCCCTCGAAAAATGTCTAGGCTCGAATGCTTGGAAAGCTGATCCGCAAGTCCTGCAGAGGGAACATTGTAACTAGGGAAAAGATTTCCTCTAAGTCTGCTGGTTCCTAAAGGGCACAATTCTAGGCTGGCCGGCCTTTGAAGTTAAGAGATGTGCAAAACCTGCGAGCTATTTCGGTGGCATTTCTTTGTGCACGTTCCAATGTCTCGGTCATTGATCTGGCCCGAATATGCGGTCCGACTAATGTATTCTGGGAGAGGTTGAATGTAAGTTCCGTAAAAATCCGACAGTTGTCTTCCACCATCGTGGGAGAGTTTCTTTTCACCCTGTTGAGAATGTGAAATATGAACCTGTCGGCTAGTTGACGTCGGCAAGAGAAAGAAACCAACTAGTTGAAAAAAATCCCCCAGGCCTTATGCTGTTCCATGTCCCTAATTGGTGTGCAGTACCCGTCAAGAAAGATGAGCCGGGAAGTAACCAGTTGACATTCTCGCACACTTGTCGTCACTAAATGGTAGGCTCAAGCCGGCAGGCCATTGCTTGGAGTGATGCATCGCCGACTGCAGACCGGTAGCGTTGTTGCCCCAGATAGTAAAATCGACAGAGTACACTGCACTGTTTGCTAATACTTTGTTCTGCCGGTCATTATTATGAGTGAGAGCCAAAAAAGGCTAGGGCCGACCATATGGGGACTCCAGAATGGATTTAGGATAGTTGCTAGATGCAAGAATCCGCTCTGACCCTAGATGGGCGAACTGCAAAGAAGCTGAAAAGAAGCGGGAGCAATCTTCCGGGAATTTTATGGGATTATGGCTTGTGTATAACAGGAACGTGAGGAACCCTGTAGAGGGCTTCTGTGAACTCGATAAAGATTGCTCGCGGAAGCAAGCTTGCATCATAAGCCCGAGTAAGACTATCCGTGGCGCAAAGCATATTGCTAAAGCACGATCTTCCCAGTAGGAAGCTGTGTTGAGGAGGGAAGAATGTTCCATTCTAACGCAGGTGTGCTAGCACCACAAGTTTTGGCATGCACTCGAAGGAATTCCCGGGATATCCTTTGGCCAGTCGCTGGCAGCCCTGGTAGCTGAACCCCCGAGTTCTTACCACTTCGGCAAACCAACTAGACACAGTACAGATCAAGCTACCTCTATGCTTGACCTGGTGACCTCCAACGAGAACCACTAACATGCGGTCACCGTTTTTCCTTCTTTAGGCTATTGTTAGCAAGGGGTCCCTCAAATGATTTACATAATCCGTTGGCCGGCTGAGGGCTCCCAACGCAAGCTCACGCAAGCCTTCTGGGGGACCATCCTTGATGATCCGGGTTCCTTTCTGGTATAGTAAGTCGACACTTTTAACCAATTAGCATTCGCTGAAACTCTCAACAACTTCCTTGAAAGCTTTGGCCGTCAGGCTGATAGCCTTTATGACCCTAGTAACCGGGTGGCGGCCAAAGGTAAATCTTCACTGCCGCGACCCATTAGACTCCTTTTCGATGAACGCTGCAGAAGGTATACCAGGCTTAAATCAGCGGAACTAGAAACGAACGCAGTAGAATTTGAAAGCATCGGTTACTTTTGCAGGTTTCAAATAAGGGAATTTTCATTCAACAGCTAAGGGCTATCCCTGCGCTAGTGAACTCAAGTGGGTCCCTTTCTTTCGGGCCTATGCACAGAATTCGGCAGCCAGGTGCCGCCTCACTTGCGCTTTCCCTTGAGGTTGGCACTCAAGCCACACTTTCCCGAATGGCATAAATTTCTACTTCACTTTTCTATATCTTTTATAATTCTCTACCTGCCCCATCCAACTTCGACCCCCAGGACTTCCAAATGAAAAATATTCACGCGCTCAACTCTCTTCAAGACAGGAGGTAGGAGGCCACATCCACCACTTTAGCTCATTCAGCTCGACGGGTCCGGATGAGATCCATCCTTCAATTCTCGGAGAAACCCCCGTAATATTGGCGGAAGCATACACGGGACTCTTCTAGCGATGCTCAGACTCTGGTACGTTATTAATTTCCTGAAAAGGGGCTATAATCAGCCCTATCTTCAAATACGGCGGTCGCTATCCTCCAGAAAACCGCAGACACATTAGCCTAAATAGGAATCCCAGGAATTCCTTCGAGTGCATGCCAAAACTTGTGGTGCTAGCACACCTGCGTTAGAATGGAACATTCTTCCCTCCTCAACACAGCTTCCTACTGGGAAGATCGTGCTTTAGCAATATGCTTTGCGCCACGGATAGTCTTACTCGGGCTTATGATGCAAGCTTGCTTCCGCGAGCAATCTTTATCGAGTTCACAGAAGCCCTCTACAGGGTTCCTCACGTTCCTGCTATACACAAGCCATAATCCCATAAAATTCCCGGAAGATTGCTCCCGCTTCTTTTCAGCTTCTTTGCAGTTCGCCCATCTAGGGTCAGAGCGGATTCTTGCATCTAGCAACTAATACTGTTCACACACTGGCACCTTTATTTTCACTGTTCATTGCTTCATCGGTCACCAAAAAAAAAAAAACGTCCGGCGCTGACATATCTTTCAGTAGTCCTCCAGTGGGCAGCGAAGTAATTAGTAACTACCTGCACTCTTCATCGGTCCATCCGATCGCATCCGCAATGCTGTTGCATCGAGTGTTCGGGCTCTGTAGATCACTGCGTTCCCTCCACGATTGAACGTCTTCGATACACTTCCCATGCTGCATCGCCGCTCCGTTCCCATTGGTTACACCTGTCAAATTGGTCATTAGAAATGTGACACTCACCGTCTACTTGCTATACCATCACCGTTATCGAGACCTTTGATTTTCCAGATGTTGCATTCGTGTTATATTACCGAAACTGACCCCGTATGCAGCCTCTAAATCACACCACTATCTGCACCGGCCGATACATTTTATTTCTATATTCGTTGATCCACGGCCGCTTCCCGCGATATACCTGTGCAGTTTTATTGATCTGTCATTTTTGCATGGTACATACCACACAGCATTCATCTATTGACGTACACTTATCTGTGGATTACTTTACCTTTCCTCTCGCAGAACTGAACACCTGTATAATGGATGTAACCACACGGTCAATATTGATTAGTCTTCCACTTCCGCTTTGACATTTCATACCAACCCTACATAAAGTTTATAACTTGCCGCACGCTCACCTGTTTTACTCCGGCCGTTCCCTGCCACCAACACTCTGGTAGTATCCCTCCCAAGAAATACGCAATTGTTTGCAACATATATGATTCCTCCAGTATACAGCCACCACTTTATATACTACCATCTTTTCAGACTGAAATATTTCCATGTTAATACTTCTTGACATGCCTGTAGTAAAGTGAATAATTCACCGAACGCTTCGACGAGATTTTTATCCATATGCCTCTCATATTCTGTAGTGCACCAAAAACATTTCCTTTCAATATGTTCGAATTTCCACTAGTGTAAATATTTCATATACCACGTATGCATGTACTCCAGACAAACTGACATCATTCGACCTTGACCTTCAAATTTGCCGGGCATTACTACAGTTTTAGTTCACTGTAACACTCTCTCTGATACTCTGCATGCACTTGTTGTACCCTTTTGTGAATTGTCAATCCGGCATCACTATAATCATCTGATCATGCATTCTAGCATGCTTCGGGCGCATCCGAAATATACAATTATTATTATTATTATTATCCTAAATCCATTCTGGAGTCCCCATATGGTCGGCCCTAGCCTTTTTTGGCTCTCACTCATAATAATGACCGGCAGAACAAAGTATTAGCAAACAGTGCAGTGTACTCTGTCGATTTTACTATCTGGGGCAACAACGCTACCGGTCTGCAGTCGGCGATGCATCACTCCAAGCAATGGCCTGCCGGCTTGAGCCTACCATTTAGTGACGACAAGTGTGCGAGAATGTCAACTGGTTACTTCCCGGCTCATCTTTCTTGACGGGTACTGCACACCAATTAGGGACATGGAACAGCATAAGGCCTGGGGGATTTTTTTCAACTAGTTGGTTTCTTTCTCTTGCCGACGTCAACTAGCCGACAGGTTCATATTTCACATTCTCAACAGGGTGAAAAGAAACTCTCCCACGATGGTGGAAGACAACTGTCGGATTTTTACGGAACTTACATTCAACCTCTCCCAGAATACATTAGTCGGACCGCATATTCGGGCCAGATCAATGACCGAGACATTGGAACGTGCACAAAGAAATGCCACCGAAATAGCTCGCAGGTTTTGCACATCTCTTAACTTCAAAGGCCGGCCAGCCTAGAATTGTGCCCTTTAGGAACCAGCAGACTTAGAGGAAATCTTTTCCCTAGTTACAATGTTCCCTCTGCAGGACTTGCGGATCAGCTTTCCAAGCATTCGAGCCTAGACATTTTTCGAGGGCAGGCTAAGAACATATTGGAGCCTCTAGCATGTGCAAGCTTACGTAAGGAATTTATTACCCTTAGAATAGCCCAGCTCTAGAGCATAATACCGCAGAGTACTATCGACGCTCGCGTGTGAAATTTCTGGAAAGATTTTGGGCAAGTTCCTAAGTTTTGGAGTATATTTTAATTATTTTCATCCTTTCAAACTACGTCCGCTAGTCCTCGAGTTTCCCTCACCGGGATTGTCTTGCTGGGCTGTACACCAAAAAAGCCAAAACGTGAAAACTTCCCAATGCATTTTGTCTGAATTGGAGCACAGACGTTGGTCCTTTGTTGTGATGCTCAATTGCAAGCGCTCGTGCTCCCTTCCGTGCTTGTTTCCGGGATTCCTCTAAGTAAACCTGTAACCTGGTTACGTATATAGGCCATCGCCCTTGGTCCTCGGCTCGTTACACAATAACGAATAAATCTTGCAGCACGCAAGGGAACAGAACCCGAAACTCTGTGGCAGGATAACCTGTTTTTGGAGGAACGCAATATCCTGCTGACGACTTACACAAGTGGAGCAATTGGCGCCAATTTATTCCATAACTTTTTCAAAAGAATACATTTGTTAGTCTTCTCAGTTGATTATCACATCGGCAGTTATACGTGGGCCTCCCTGTGGAGGTCAACGCAGATGGGCTCGGATCCCCGATTGTTTAGTCGGCCCTGGTGTTGAGAGGTGGTTTCCACACCCTTCTCCGCGATCGAGCACCACGACGAATCAGCACAGGCTGTTCTCCATGATCCGCACTGTTTGCATCGCGTCGATGTCAAGACCGACTGAGGGGCCCATACCTGCGCAATGAAGGCCGTCGCTATTCCTGCCGTGGCAAACTACGTGGTCCCGCGGTCATACATTATTCAGCTATGTACAAGTGGAATATGGAGAGTGAAATTAACTTTACTGCACTTTTTCAAATTCTGAAAACCCCGTTGACTGTCCAGGCTCGCGGACTCTTCGATTTCTTTTGTTGACGGAGGCTGCTGTATCTTCCGTGGGATCTCATTTCGCAACCAGTAGTGGTGAGTCATTGGTGGGAGTGATTGGTTTTTTTCTCGGACTGGAAGCAGGCTGTGAGCAGGTGGGAGCATTGAGCAGGGTGTTCAGAATAGGGTATACCTAGACCAAGGCTGGTCCAAAGCGGGGTAGCTGACGACCTCTTTTCTGCCTTCAGTGTCTCTGAGGTATTCCTTTTCCCTTTGCTGGACGAAGCGGAATGGGTTAGAATGAGCCGGTTGCACAGTTGATCATACCACCTTCAGTCCAATAAACACACGACTGGCGGCCGCTAGAGTGGTGGCTTTGTGACTGCTGAGGGTTTGTTCCCATAACAGGGTGGGCTTAAGCATTCGCATTCGCAGTGACAAGCATTTTGCGTAAACCTCATAATTAAAGTTCACAGGTGGTTTTGGAGAAAGCAACTCACCTGGAGGTTTTACTGCGCACCTATAGACCAATTCAGTTGGCGTTACACGCGTGTTCGCATTAATGGTGTGGCTCAGCCGTAAGAGAACAATCGGCAAGACTTCTATGCCTAAATTGTCATCCTGGGCATGGGTGGCGTCTTTAAGATGGTTTTTAATCGCTCCTCCATGTCAATGGCCTGAAGGCAAAAGGCCGCTGTCTTGTTGTAACTGCAACCGAATATGTTCAGCAGCTCGTGGAAGACATCTTCAAAAAGAAAACTGCCGTCGTTTTTCATGATGATAGTGCAGCCGAACCGACATAACTAACCATTTAAAAGTGCTTCCACAACTTCTCCTATAGTGGGACCGGAAATGGAAGAAGCCTTTGGCCATCAAATGAAAAGATCTACAAAAGTAACGATGTGGGTGTGGTTGTCGGATGGTGGGGGGGGGTCCCACGAGATCCACATGCTCTTGATGGAAACATGGGTCAGGCTAATAGAATGTGCCCAGATCGGATCTAGTTTGACGGCGTATTTTGAGGCGCCGGTATCAAAGACAAGTACCGACCTGAGGACGTGCGCCGCTTTGGTGCAATGCCAAATGAATGGCCGTGTGATCAGTTTCACCGAGGTGGCTACACAGGGGTGTGATAAGTTGTGGAGGGTGATAAAACATGTCGGCGAAATCTGGCAGGAACTAGTGGTCGGGATTAACTGTAAGATGTCTCAAATAATAGCTACACCCAAAGTTGGAAGAGCCGCTGGAATCGGAACCAGGGAACTGTTTCTTCTGAGCCGCTCAACCCACGGATCTGTGGTTTGGGTTGCGGTGATTGATTCTGGGCCCGTTTCTATCGGTAGTAAGCCATCGATATCGTGGGAGCGTGGAAATGCGTCTGAAAAACATATCCATTGGGAAAATCCAGCACAGTGAGTATCGATCAGAAACTGACCACATGGCGCGCATCGGTAGTTCATGACATGTGAGCACAGCGAATGTTTGGTCCTTTCATGCTTGCCGGAAATTTCGGACACCCAGAAAAATTGCTAGTATTCTTCTGATGAAAGTGCTTTATATGGATTTAGCAGGATGGAGTCGATTAGAAAAGAAAGTCCTTGTTGCCATGAACCATCGCCGAAATGTTGCAAAGCTGCACAAGCAACCGTGCCTGAAGCGTCTGTCCCTAATGCCAGATGACCGAAGGACTCGGGTTATGCAAGAAGTTTGATACTGGTCAAATCTTCCCAGACCGAAGTAAGTGCCACTTGTGAGGTGTCAGGAGACACGGTTTTCCGCAAACCTCCACGTCGAAGGTACGCGATAGGCTACCTTATTCCGGCGCGGCGAAGGGTTAGACCCGCTAATAAAGTTAACCAAACAAAAAAATTGGCGAGACCGCCGGTGAGATTGAGGTTAAGGACAGCCGCGAAAATCCGGCGTCCCGCCTAGCAGGGGCTTAACGACCGAGGCTTAGATTTTGTGACCTGAGAATGAGATGGAGAACCTACCTATTTCGCATTTGGCAGGGTTCATGGACGAACTGTGTTGACTTGTTCACCCGAAAAGGGAGTGAGTGTGCCGTATGCTATAGTCCTGGAGAATCTGCAAACAGGATGTCATCCAAGTACGCGTGGACGTTTCCCAGACGAAGGGTTGCCTCATGAATTGACCTTTAAAAGGTTTGGGGTGCTTCTCGGAGCTCAATCGTCATGAGAAAAAGCTGGAGTTGTGACAGAGGTTTTAGGAACTTCAGCTTCAGCTACCGGGACTTAGTGATGGGCTCTAACGACGTCCATAAGGCCGAACACAGAACAACCGGGTAGAGAAGAAGTTAGGTCTTGAAATTATGGAATGAGGGTTTCTATTGGGGACGGTAGTTTGGATGATGGCCCTGTAGGTGCAGCAGAGAAGCCTGTCTCATTTAGTTGAGGAACAATATGAAGAGGCGAGGCCCAAAGGCTACAGGAGGGGCTTATCACGCCTAATCTATGCATATGTCTGAACTCATCCCGTGTTACTAGGACTTTGTTGGATGCCAAGCGACAAAGCTGGTTAAACCCGGGGGGCCCTTTAAGGAGGATAAGGTGAGTGGCTATAGTGTTCACCTCAGGAAAGAGTCCAGCCTGCCTGGCTTAGGCGGGCAGGATGAAAGGAGATCTGCTTGGGAGTGCTCGATCTTGGGTTCGGCGCGTGGAAGTGTGGTGTGGTTCGTGGAGAAACACGAACTGTTTACAGAAAGAGAAGTCTTTTGGTCGACAAATCTGCGGCATAATGCTCCAACCAGTGGGTCCAAATATTCAGGGAAATCGATATCTAGTAAGTTGTATTGGACACTCGCTTCTATAGACACCCAGCGTCCATTTACTGGTGCACACTTACCTGTCAACTACTCTTCCATCTCTTGCAAAACTAAACACCTGTATAATCGCTGTAGCCACGCAGTCCACATTGATTTATCTTCCATTATGGCTTCGACATTTCTTGCCCAACCCTATATAAAGGTAATAATTCGCTGTAAGCTTACCTGTTTCCCTCCGGCCACTTCCTCCTATCACGACTCTGTTAGTCCCCCTTCCTTTAGATGAGTCAGTTGTTTGCCGTCTGATTTCGCCAGCATCCAGCCACCATGCTACACCACCATCGCTGCAGACTGACTCATTCCCATGTTGATACCTCTTGGCATGCTTGTTAGAGAGCAAATAGCTCGCCAAACTCTTTTCTCTAGTAAATCGACGAGTTTTCTATTCGTATGTTTTTCTTATTCTGCAACCTGCCAGTGACCCTTGGTACTCTGCTGGATAAATTCTTCCATTTATAAAGATGAACAATCCCGCTTGAATACGTTCGAACTTCTTCTAGTAATTGTTTCCAGTACCATTCTCGCATATACTCAAGACCTTCGGCCGACCTCACTCAAAAATAGCTAAACGGAATACCTGACCATGATTCTTCTATTTGCGGGGAGTAAATATAATTTTAGTCTATTCAATGTTCTCATATAATCCTCCGTGGGCACTTATTTTATCCTTTTGCAAATTTCATTCAGACATCATTTGTATCACTCTTACATGCATTGCAACTTGTGTATGGCCTATCCGAAACTCATTAAGAATATTATTACCGTCAACCTGAACAACCCATTTAATAATAATAATAATAATATTGGTATATTTCTCGGCCATGGTCGAGAGGCACGCGCTAACGCATGATCATGGTGTAACATGTTACTCAATATGGTGAAATATTCACAAAATTCTAAGTATGAAAGTCGAGAGTATCAGAAATGGAAAAACAGACAGCAACAGTTTGAATGGATCATTTTGATAATGGTTTGCGCGGCAGTTTTGAACCAGTTTCGAATCCGGGCTAGGCAGTGGTGCGCGGTGGAGATGTCGAAGAAATCGTTAACGCAGTGCTAAGGAGGCATTATGAACAAGAATGATGCAAGCCAAGGAAACCGGAGGCCAACTAAGGTTCTGCAGATGGAGTAAATTTTTAACAAGAAGAAGAGGGGGGAAAATCGATGCATGCGAAGAGGATAGCGATCCATGAAGACCCTGAATGACGGATTTACTGGAGTTTGAGAAACGGAATGAGCTTTGAATCAAGAGGACATGAGGCCAATTTCGTGAAAGTGAACTGGTGGGTGTGGGAGAAACAGTAGTCCATAAAAAGGTAAGTTTAGATTCATGGCCAATAACATGTACTATTCAGAAATAAGAAGGCGCAACTGGAAGGTTCTCGAGAAGTGGAGAGTCAATTTCCAGCCGGCTACGGTTCGGAGGAAGGATAACCTGTGGTAACGGATAATAAAGTGGGAAAATCTTCGCATGGACTTCAGCGTTATTATGCTGTTTCACTGACAAATATATGTATGTGTTGATGCATTTGCCTTCAGTGTTATTTAGCGTCATTTCTGGCAATGTACGGCTTTGAATGCGTAAGTTTCTTCTGGCAGGGCACGGTATGTGTCGGTCGATCAGCCGAGTGTGGCTGTATATTATCGGCATGCGCGTGAACTGGAATTCGTGTTCGTTGCGTTAGAAAACGCTGAACGATCTGATAAGCAATTAGGGGTATCTCCTGTTGTGTGGTTTGATTTCAGTCTCAGTTGCTATGGTAGGTTTCACTTGAGTCTCTATCCGTGCGAGTCAAAGCGGCATCCTTGGTTAGCCAATTTGGCGACGGAGATGGTGAGAGACAACGAACCTGAAATAAAGGGAGATTTCAGTCTGGACGTGGTTCCAGCTGTGGGTTATGATAATATATGAAGGCAATAAACAATGGATTGGTTAGGTCTATGTGAGTTGGGCATGGGTAAAATAGACTCGCAGTGGATTTGAGCTATACTGCTGCAGGCCGACGAAGTTGCGTACACCGGCTTGGTAACTGTATGCGTTTAAAAGGATTTGTGATTTGCCCGTGAGCATGGCATCGCTGGGATACTAATAAAATACCTAGGGCTTCACGGTTATGATTGGTTAGTAATGATAACCCTCGATACCGTTTGCTTACGCAGAACGTGGTTAGGCAACGAGGCGACAGGATAGGTTTGAAGTGACAGACTGAGCGAGTAGGACTAACGTACTGTTTGCGTGGCTCTATGCTGTTACTGTCTCTTTCTGTATAGTGGTTATTCTATACTGAGGAGTCAAAGTAGAAGGAACTATTGGGGTGACAGTAGTGATACATTAGAGGTAATTGGTCACTTGTCTTGGAACATTGACGCGAGTTCATCTATGCTCTTCCTCGATAGTGCAATCGTACTGAG
This sequence comes from Fasciola hepatica, assembly GCA_948099385.1. Lineage (NCBI taxonomy): Eukaryota > Metazoa > Platyhelminthes > Trematoda > Plagiorchiida > Fasciolidae > Fasciola > Fasciola hepatica. The sequence continues at coordinate 3,678,962 of CANUEZ040000008.1, read as the reverse complement.
ATTAAGCTCCAATGTGAGCAAGGAAATCTGATGCGGATATGATTGCATGGTTACTGTGGTATCTTTTTCGCTGTTATCGTGCTGCAAAGCAGGACTACACCAATGTGAGGACTGGTTTGGGGAACCGTGAGAGGTGGGTCCGAATTTTCGTCAGGGAAGCAAGCTCTAACGGTCTACATTTGGTGCTCATGATAGGCGGCACAAGGGCCAGCTTCAGGTAGAGAGGTAGCACGATACACAACTACTGGCATCCAGCACGTGGCTCTCCAAGAATGATCCACACTTTTTAGACGTTCTTATTATTCTTTTTTTAATGGTTTTATCACAGTCAGGTATCTGGCTGTCAGAGAAGGCGGAGCTGCTTTTGGTGGGCGACCACAGCTCCCACGCCCCGGCCGAAACATGGACCGCATGTAACAAGCCGCGTTGGGAATAGGTCAACCACACCAGTCAATCCGTAGCGACACTACAACCCAGAGACATGGGTCACATGTGACAGGGCTGGTGTGCCTGGAAGACAAAACAGGGGTATATTTTTTTCTCACTTTTTTGTGCCAATCTCTTACTTTTTGGTGTTTATGTCTTATTGGTGGTCAACTCTGGTCAACTCTTGAATCCCGTTCAACCCATCTGTCGAATTTCATCACTCTACGTCACCAAATTTCCCTGACTGGGGGCCCTCTTCACACACACTGTGAGTGTTGTCTCCGCAAACTCTGGCTAAAACTCAAGCACTCAGATTGTGGCGAATCGGACTACAGTTTCATCTGCGCCCTTCCTCTCCCGGGAGAACACCTTGCGAATCCTACGGAATCACTTTTCTGCTTTTTTACAGTTCATTATATCTACTGATTCAAGTGTGCATCCATCATCACCAGTAGTTTTGCCAATTTTTCAAAATTTCAAACGTTTATATCAACCCACTCTCCCATGCGGCTTTATGTCAATCATGTCCAAACTTCTGAGCACTTCTCTTCCCTTCCTGCTGTATTTCACTACGCATCTCGACTAAGAAGCCTATTTTGCTCGTGGCCGAGTGATGCGATTATCTGGTTTTCAAGTTCAATTTTGCCGGGCATTTGTTCACGCGACCACTAAGACCACCTAACTCCTTTGTACTACGAATATTCAGTTGACTATCTAAAGATCCCCCTTGGGAACTCATTTGTATTAGGTGACCATTTAGCCCAGCATGCTCCGGATGTCTCCAAAGTAGATAACTAATAAAGCATTATAATTATTACGAAAGTGCTACACAGACCAAAGTTGGACCTTGGGGACTTACTGCTCTAGGTAGCAATAGGATTGCCGGGGTGACAGTTAATTGTTGGGTTGATGGAAAGGGTGCATTGCCTGCTTCTTTTGGGATGACAGCAACTGCTAAGCCGATGTCATTCAGGAACGGTTTGTAAGAGGTTGAACCTTGAACACGCCAGCGAAGCCTGATATTGCGGAAGCCGATAGTGTTGGTCGGAAAGCTTCGGTGTATTAGTTTATTTGTTTACACCTGAGAAGGTGCAACCGGCCTTGGAGTGCCGGGCCTTCTTTTCGAACAGTTCGTGATACCAACAATAACCTAATCGATATGGAAAAAGGAAGCTGTCAGGCGAAAAGCTTCCGGGGCATTCATGTCGGTCATAGTTATGGTAGGGTTTCTGGTCTTTAGAGTGAGGGCAGCCAGGTGTGCGAATAGTTTGAATGCCTGCCCAAAGGCATCTTCCAGTGTGTCCTCGAAGTGAGTTCCTAAGCCGGAAGAGGAAGTATTGCGGCTGGTGAAGTCTGATAAGGCCATAAGTTTTGGGTGGCACCTTCCACAATATCGTCTGCCACCGATGTAGCTCCTATGAGAATAAGATGATTGGAAACCCAGAGTAGTCCTTGAATAATTCATGATATTCTCCTTGAGTATCAGTTCCGTGCAAGACCCTATCTCGAATACTGTCATTATTCTCCGGAATGTCCTAATTGGATAGGATATGCCTTGAAGATATCCAGCACACGTAGCTGAGAAGCCAGTAGGATACTCTTCCCCGATGAGCCATAAAGAGCACTACACTCTACTAAACTTGAACCCCTTATGGTTCAGATACGTAAGGCCTAACTTTCGCTTTATTTCTAGACTAACTCCTCGTTCCGCTTTCAATTCTACTAAACGTTTTAGCTTTCCCTGCCCTCATCTTACCCTCTAAGTCACGTTGAACTTCAGAGCGCTAGCTACAGTCAAAGCTTGCAGAAAGATCTAATTTATCTCCTACGAAATACTCAAAGCTTTGAAATAAGATGCTCCTGAATATTCGTAAATGTGCCTCACAGCCGAGTCTATCCGTGAGGCAAAATATCAACTTATAGTCAGTAACCTTTTATCTTCCACCAACACACGCATATCTGCGGGTCGAGCCTACGAAGAAAGCGTCAAATTTTGGAACCCCAGCTTTCGTTCCCCCTCCTGTTCTCTCCTATCCCCCAGTTCAGAGGCCATCTGGAAGACTTCGTGCCCGCTCCTAAGGTGATCCTTTCTACCGGCCTTAGTATCGTCGAGGAACTGCTCCAGCTGGCCTTCGAAAACGGGTTTTCTTAACAAGATAATAGCATCATATTTTGAAATCGCTACTTTCAGCCTAATGAAAAAGGCTGGGCTGACTACTTCCCCTCACATACACCGCATGTAACCTAAATGGCAGTGGAATGAATTATGTTGCTCTTTTTACCTATAGCTGGACTATTGCTTGCCGATTCTCGCTATTCTAAGCTATGCCAACATTCACCCACAACCGGCTAGTCCCCACATAACCCCCCCTCCCTTATCCGTATTACCAGCCGGTCTTCATAACTATGACTAGACACTTGCTGTCTTCATCCCTATAAAGCAGTAGGGCAGCAATAAAAACAATGTTTCTTGGGCTTAGGGATTTTAGCCCCTGATGCTTCCACCCAGCATCAAACTGATAAATTATATGGGATTCTGGGGCATTAGGCTCCAATGTCCACTACTTAACTTCTTCACATTTCGCCTCCTTTCTCGTCCATTCCGATTTCCTTTCCTCTCAACTCTCCTGCCTAGAATTATTTCACCTCTTTTACCTATCCGCTCCAAAATCTTCTCCACAAGTCCACCTTTTAATGGCTACTTTTTGGCCCCATTCGCTTCGTCGCACATTTTTCCACGGGACTACCAATTTTGGTCACCTTGACTTTTGAATCTATCACCCTACTTCAGCCACTATCCTCTCCCCGCATGTACCATACCATCTCCCATCAGGAAAGCCTACTCCACTAATATTGGTCGCACCAAAATTGACTCTGGTAGTCTCAGGCACTGTCAGGCGCTGTACGAGACTGATACATATATGTAGGCGTGTGCATTACCACAATAGTTTTCCTACCCCGAGTGTATGCTTCGCCCCACCCAGTATTTATTCAGCCAGTGCTAGCAAAACCCCAGACTTCATGTGCACCTACACCATGGCTATATCTGGACAGAGAGAAAAAAATCCATCCCCACTGGTTGCGAAAAAGACAGATAAGCTTTAAGTTACTGTAGAGTGGAGGGGCTGTGAAAAATCCTACATGGGTTCAACCAGGCCTCTGTTGGAGAAAAAGAAAGTGGGAATGAAGCGAGAAAGGCCCACTTGGGTCTGTTTGATATCCATATACCACTAATATTAGGCTGTGAGGGAAATGAGCGGCTTTCAGTTATAGGTAAGTCATCGGATCAGACCTGACCGTGCGTGAGGGGGAACCCCGAACAGCTCTCTCCTGCTCTATTTGCTTTCGGTTCCTGCGCATGAGAGTGCTTTGGATGGTAGCGCACCAGGCCCTCCAGTTTTGCTTATCACTCTCCCGCTCGAAGTTTCAACCACTGAATACCGTCTCTATGCAAGCCTGATATGTGTTCGCGTCGGCTACAAAAGCCGCCATGGCCTTTGCTCTAATTTCATTGTTCTGGACGCGGTTCGATAAGCCCGACGATAAACACTCGTCTAATTTTATCCCAAAAAATGCATAAAAGTTGAGGAAAGTCTTCCGTATTTTCAATTCCTACATGCTTGTTTTTCCATTTCTTCATTGAAAATCTGTTTTTCTTATGCCATAGTATACAGCTTACTCTTCAGTTTACAGCCCAACCTCACAACAACCTTCCTCATATCAAGACCCGAGGCCAACCAGCAGCATTAGGCTCGTAATGCCCGACGGTAGGATTTCAGGTATGCTATCGACCTATTACATGAGCTTGCCAATTTGGTCCTTGATGTTTCTCAGTTGTTTCCTCATGTAGCCCTCAAACCCAATATTCCCAGTGTACCCCGCGAACTCAGTGACCCCGAACGATGAGCACTTCCTAATAAAAGGCTCTTTGGATGTCGAAGCCACTTAAACCACCTTGCAAAAGCATCTATTTAAATGCTAAACGGTTCAAATTCAGTGATGTCCCCATGCCTCCCAAGGTGACAATACTGAAACTAGCTGCCGAAAGCCCTCGTCTGAAAACCCCAAAGTAGACGTGAAAAACGGCAGAAACCTTGACAAAATATTGTTCGTCTTTTCGTCAACTTAACTTGGCCTCTTGCAAAGGTCCTCACCCTTCTTGCATGCAATCATATGTTCCTCACGTTTACTGTATTCAGCTCGTTAATTATTCCTTCATGTCTCGGACCTCTATCACTTCTCCTCCGACCGCGACTTCCTGGTATAAGATGGTACCTGATGCATCCCACGGGAAGTTTTTCACTATTTAGGGGGTACTGTTCCTCCAGTATTCACAAAGGTATGGAAAATGTTGTTTGTGCCACATTCTTATGAAATTCCTGAGCTTCTCTTTGCTTCGTCACCATTTGTCTTCCTAGGTGGGTTTGAGTATGCATCCTCGACTACTTTTGCATTATTCTTGTAACATCGCTTTTTCTCCGTCCTAAAGAATGTTCATCTCAATGATTTCATGTTTAGCCGATTCCATATTATTGTCCTACTGACTCGAAATTTAATAATATATAATCTGTACTCCGCTGTCACTTAATTTCATTCAAACTCTCCCCAGCGTTTCTCCTCTGTTGACAGACTTGCTACTCTCCAAAATGTTTGAGTTTTTCATCTTTTGAGTTATATAGTGAACTCTGAGCGTGCTTTCTTGCATGCTTCTCGACCAAAAACCGGCAAACCACGGGGAATGATGTTTATTTCTTAAAATCGAACCATTATGGCTTCGTCGCATCAAGCTGAACCTCGTATGTCTGTATAAACTGCTGACTGAGCAATCTGGTTCATCTGAGCAGTTATGCTTCTCTCCGGATACTCAATATTTACTCCGTAATCGACGGTATACTATTAACACAAGCTCTGCAAGGACTGTTCTACGCTTTAAGTTCTTCCTCTTCACGTACTCCAGAATCTGGAACGAACTCCCTTGGTGCATCGGATCTTCTTAGTCAAAGTATTCATTCTTGCATGCTTCAGATAAATTCCTTTCTGTCCCAGCTATTTTTCGTTTATTTGACGTTTACGTAACCGAAATTATGCTTTGTCCAATTTACTTACCCTTCAGGATAACTTGGCCTTCTCTATTCTCAAAGCTGACCGTTTTTAAATTAAAGAAGTCTCTGTTTGACTGTTTTTCCTTGAGCTTCGCCATCGACTTGTCTAAGACATGTCTACCTACACTAATTGTTTTTCCATACCGACTTAACGAAACCTGCAGATTGCAATTTGAAATAAGTCCTCCCAGGTGTGTTCACATTTTTATGTAGGCCACCGTATTAGTCCGGGCACACTGTCAATATGCCCTGTCTTCACCAAGATTTATTACGGTTGTTTAGTTATATCACTTCTGCTGCTCAGCAGCCAACCTCAGCGAGGCCATCGGAACAGCCCTAGTAATTACAAGCTTATCCACCATATATACACATATACGTGCATGTATTTATACCTGCTTATATTCAAATTACTGTCCCTTATTTATTAGCTCAAGCATGGTAAGTAAACCGAAGCTCCTAGAAAGGCTTTTGTTTACTTTGCCTCTTTTCCTCATCAAATCCCACCACAAGTACTTCCATCACTATCTCAGCAGTTTCGGACCGGAAAATCCAGTCTCGTTCCTCTCATTACCTATACTCAACATCCAGTTTGACGTCTATCTTTCTGCCCCCACAGTATACCCAAGCTACGTTTCTTCCATAGTTTCGTTCACAATTTTCCCCTCTGCTGACTAATTACTCTGGATCAAATCCTAACCTCGTTACAGAATCTTACATATCTTAGTTGTCCGAAATTCCCGTTTTTCTTCTTAGTCTTACGTTCCATGGCTTCCTTTTTTTCTTAGCGATCTGCTGTATTGATGAGCCTCGCTTCGCTTTGTTCTTCTTTTCTTCAACCGTCGGTCCTCAGCTGGAGCTTACCCAGACTGCTTTCCGCCATCTCATTCCCCTCTCCAGTTATCCCCACTGCAGGTCAAACACATCGGGCATTATAACGATTGTTGCCCTTGTTGGAGCACCTGGATAATACTGCTGCATGGCTGTCTGTTGATCGATTTTTCCGTTGGCTTTATTGTCCAGGTTCTTCCTACCTGAATAACTGGTCCTAAATCATATACCCTTATTGTGATTCCTCTGCTCCCTGTACAATGATCAGTGATCACTCACGCCAGTCACAGCGGTGTGGGGCGCGGCCAGATGCCCAGTTTTGGCCAGCGCATACTGGGCGTGCAGGCCATCTGCAGCGACATGCAAGCGCAATTAGGCCGGTAGATCACATTTCCGGTGTGCGGTTCATGAAGCGTTTTTAGGTTAACTGTTTAGGGCATGGTCAGCCCCACCCACTGGCACAGGTTGCAGGTGGCAAGCTCCAACTCTGCCAGCCCCACGGTATCTATTCCTGTCGGTTAAAGATCGCACTCTCCAGTCATTCTTCTTCCGCCATTTTACTCATCTATCTCTCTTTTCAGCACCCCTAGCACTTTCATTTCTTGTCGTTCTACCCCCATAAGCACACCTACCTGTTGTGACCTTGTTCCCATCGTCTTTCATCACGAGACCTTCACTGCTTTATATCGCTCTCGCCCTATCACTTTTACTCTGCCCAAGCCCGAAATATTCCCTTCTCCAATCATGTCACCCTTGCCCGTTCCTTGTCTCTATTCACTTGGTACTTCCATATAATTATAAAGCTCACTGGTGGTATGCCTAACTAGCTACCACTTTCTCATATACGTTTTTCGTCCTTCAATCTTATACCTACGAACATTACGCACCAGACACATCCCCTCCCATGGCCAGGAGTCATATAAGAAATCTCTGTTCCAACCGTTGCATCTTTTGCAACCAAACGTGTTATCTTTTCACCAACACCATATTTTTTCTGCTTAAATCCGCAGGCCTTCCGTGGATCTTTCTCTCGGTCAGTGCCCCGATAAACAACTTCTGGCTTGATCAAGTAGTGAGATCGCCAGCAGGCAGGCAGCATTCCGGTTCCTTTCTCCAGACTCCAAAGCACACATATTTCTTGCAACTTTTGGTTCGTCACAGGTTAACCTGTGCGGGTATTCCTTCCCGTCTTCTTTTCTCCTCCGTCGTCATCCTGTTCAATCTGCAGTGGAGAAGGTATTATTGGTCATCTCTTAACTGGCTTTCCTTGGTCAATACTCTCATCTGCTTCGTATACTGCTTCACAAAAGCATCCTCAGTGTGCCTTTCCAGGTTGCGTTGCCTTTCGGCAATCAACCTAAAGTAAAGTCATCGTTAAGTCTCCCTTTTCGAGTACAGTTTCAACCCATATGACCTGCGATTGCTCGATCTTTCTCATACTCCACTTCATAAATTCTCTCCTACCTTAATTGCTGTTACTGTAAAACACACGTGTGGAAATCCCCCCAGCCGTTGCCACGAACTTGTGTTGTTGAGATGATACTCCTCATCTTATTGACTCTCGAACAAGTACAGCACGCATCAACCACTGCACTTGAACATTTGCTTATATTGTGCTCATTTGCCGTGGTATATTTTTGACTCGAACTCAAACTGCCGTGACGGTGGTACCCGACAGTGACCTTTGCTGATCTCTGTGTTCGTTGCTAATTGTTGTGGCCGTACAGATGAGGTTTGTAAATAATTAATATGCGTACAATTTGGTACCTCAGTGCCGTGGGATCAGAAAATCAACCTCATTCTGGATTTAGAATTCGTTAATTGGGCTAAGCGTTACTCAAGGTCGAAATAACAGTTGCAGTTACAACTGCTGCATCTTCTCATGTAACAGGCAGGGGCAATGCTCTTCCGACGAGGGTAGCACGTGTGATCTGCAAAAGCACAAAAGGGACAAACTTCATGAGCCGAGGCCCAGTAAGTGTATCAACGGCACCAACACTTACATTAAACGAACAACAAGATGGCGGCCTCCAATCTGGCCGTTACACTGCTCCCCCCACAAAAGAACACTGCCCCCAGTGTTCCGTATTCCAACACACTACAGGAGCCTTAGCTCTCCGGGAACCACACCTTGGGTAGGCCATACCACAAGACCTCTCCTGGGCCACACCAAATCTACGCCTCAGATCACTTCACAATTATCTCCTCGGCCCATATCAGGTCTATCTTCTAGGCCTCCCACTCCCCTCAATGCGGTCCCGCCGTGGGTGCCAAAAATGTAACAGGCAGGGGCAATGCTCTTCCGACGAGGGTAGCACGTGTGATCTGCAAAAGCACAAAAGGGACAAACTTCATGAGCCGAGGCCCAGTAAGTGTATCAACGGCACCAACACTTACATTAAACGAACAACAAGATGGCGGCCTCCAATCTGGCCGTTACACTCACTACAGTTCATTTAACCGCCAAGTGACCGTTCCTCACTGATATTTTGCACCGCTCTAATCACTCCTTTTTTCCTTCGCTCTGCTTTCTCCAGCTATTTTCACAGCCATTTCTCTGCTGCATAATATACTTCCCTCTATTACCATCCCGAACATTTCCGACTGTCGCCACACTTCACACTTGCATCAAGCATATCGTTAGATTCACTCTTACCCACCTTCTTCAATCTTTTCCTCCATACTCCCTTGTTTATAAAGTTCTGCTCGCAGCCGTAACTTCTGTGCCTCCATAGACCCTTCTCTTTTTCCGTAGGTCCCCAACTTCCTTTTGTCGTAAACAAATTGATCGGGATTTATCCAGGTTTAGTCTGCGCTACTTGAACTAACCCTACCTGTCTTTTCCAAGCACTGCTATTCTAGTATTCTATCATTTCCCTGTTCTACACTGTTTCTCCGCTCATAGATATACAAATGTACATGTATATGTTATTCACTGATCTGCTATCACTTCTACCAACTCTATGCAGTTTTCGCTACTCTCATCCTACCCTCTGCTCCACAGAGACTGCAGTCTGACCATCTTACAATCAAGACTGGTAATAAGATCCAACTTCATTTTTATTAAATACTCAAAGCTTTGGCGCAAGCTACCCCGATTACTCGCAAATGCGCATCAATAACCAGAGCAGAGTTCGAGAAAAATCTGAGAATTGGGACATGCCACCGAACATGTACATGTGTGTGCATCTGATTGATAAATGTTTGCTCCACTGTCTAAGATCACTGGGAAAGGAGTGTGCGGCAGTATAATCATCGGCAAAATGTTTGGTTTGGGACATGAGGGTCATGGACAAGGCTGATTTCCAACCCGAATCCCAGAGGGAAAATTCGGTGAAAACGGCCCCCAGGAGGCTCCATCAGCTCCAGGTGACCGTCGATTATTTTTTGTGCTGTACGGTTCTGTCATATGACGTCACTTGGCAAACTGCATCCAGGCCTTAAGTCCATGTATAGTTTGAAATGTGCATGTACTATGGAAGATCCAGGGAAGATTTCCCGGATTTTTCTTATGTTAGGCGGAAAACTTGTAAGGAATGTTAAGAGCTCCGCAACTTACTCTCCCTGGAGAAAAGGCGGAAGCTAGGGGACCCCGTAGTGGTGTGGAAGATCCCAAAAGGCTGGACCGTCTTGAGCAATTAGATATATGCCCCTGCAGCTGGGAGAAAACCACAACCTGGGAAGCCTTGCACTTAGACTGAAGAAGAACTGGCCAGAGAGAACATCTCGGAAGCAGTTCTTCGAGCAAAGTGTGGTTAACGACTGGAGCAAACTGCCATAGGCAGCGACAGAATGAAATACAGCGGCTGAGTTCACACCTCTACAGGCCATAGTATAGACCCAGGTGTTCAACGATGTGCTACAATGACCGCTACATATCCCTGCTTGAATTAGCGTAGTGTGCTAGGCCTTGTGTATGCTGGTTTTCCATTTTCCACATTTCAGGCCTCTCCGTATCGTTACCGTTTGTCCCTAAGGTGCCGCTCATTTTTCTTTCCATTTTTTGTGTAATTCCCCATTGCTAGCCAGTTTACTTCGCGTACGCGGTTTACCTCCACCCCACACGTCTCCATTCACTAACTCTTCACCGGTAATTCTGGACCTACCTCATTCCGTCGGTTCCCTGATCTGCCACCTTTTACTCTTTTCCCTCAAACCTAACTGAAGAGGTTGAACACTTCACTGTCCACTGTTACCAAAAGTGAACGGAGTGACTTGAGGAGGCACAGGTTTAGTACTGCGGACACACATTAATAATTAGATCCAAAGAAAGGCCCAAGAAACGGGCAACAAGACCTAAGTCTCTATGGCTGCTAGAAGACGGTGAAAGTCACTGGGATAGGTAAAGGACGGTTAGCACGGAAACAATGTTGGTTTTGCTACGGTTTTAGAGCGACACCGGACGCGATACCGACTGAGGGGGTTAACTGGCGGAAACTGATTGTCCTTGCAGCCGGCAAACGAAATTGAACAGACCTGTTGTAGCAAGCAACATAAAGACAGCTTAGAGGTGTGTGCTCATTGGTTGTCTGCTTACAGCAATTTCTTGTCATGAATTTAGGCGTTCTAAGTCGGTCGCCTCCAAGTCGTTACATGAGAAATGAAGTTTAGGATAATTCTTGATTCTATCATCTCAACACCCTAGGAATCGGCGGACCCCATCTGTGTAAGGTGTACTTTTTGGCTATCTGTCCTGCAGTCAATGAAACGGCCTTAATCTGAACCTGAAGCAATGGATTATTTGAGCACCTCCCTCGGACTCCCGTACTACTTCAAGACCTACAGACTAATAGACGGTGATAACAATGGCACCAGAAATCAAGCATATGACACCACTTCCGTGGGCTCTTGTCCGGCACCGAGCGGTGAACGTGACGGAAACGCCCAGGACATTTTAAAACCCCGGTTACCGGGGTCCTTAATTCTTGTGTAATAACCAGATTTTGCTTCGTCATATGTTTGATCAAATAACGTGAGTTTTGTTGCCTTTTCATACTTTTGCCGAGCTTGGGCTCAAAGAGTTTTCCTTTCCTTGATGTTCTACAGATAGAGCAGTTTCAAAGCCCCTGGCAGAAGATCATTGCTCCCTGGGGGTGCTACAAATTCGGTGAATCAACTCGAGGCAGAATTTTGTAGGAGCCCTTGGTGATCGACCTGAAGATGGCCGTACAGTTGTCCGTGTTCTTTGAATTTTAATAATGTTTTTGTGGTGCCCAGTGGAGGCCCCGCAAATCGGTCTGCATGAGAGAATAAAATGGGAGGCTCAGTTGTTTCTGTAGTCTTTGGGCAGTGCAAGGTTGAAGTTGGCCCTTTAAAATGGCCTGCCCGGGGAGTGGTCCCGGTGAATTGAGTATTTCCATGAGGTGCGGTGGAGTACATAATCCTGTGAACACTGTTCTTTTGTTGAGGAGGCATTGTAAACTGCAGGCTGTGGGTCGCCACGTTTGTGCTCGAATAATGAGAATGGCGGCGCCTTTTGATAAGCAGGTGGAGCCCAGGCAGATTTCCACTGCCATCCTTGTCGGTGTAAATGTGGACGCTAGCTTATGCACCTACTAAGTTCCTGCTGGCTCAGTTTTCTTTCTGCCTCGGCCGGTCTTAATAATAATAATGATAATAATAATAATGGTTTATTCCGGATAACCCCGAGGCATGCTATACCGCAAGACCAAACGGTACAATTGGACGTAGAGTCTGAATTCCAAGAGGATGATTCGGGCATGTGCACTCGATAATGTACAGGAGAAAGTATTCAAGTTAATCTTTAAGGTGGCTTCCTGCAAATTTGAACTCAAGGTCGGGTAGCCAACCCGGCCAAGTCAGGGTCCAGCTGGTCAGAGGTAGTAGACTCTTGCGGAAGTATTACAAAAAAAAACTATGCAACGACAGAATCAAACAAAATTGACGAAAGTTTTGCTCAATTGGAGGGAAAAGGAGTTTTCAAGGGAGACATGAACCAGTTATAGCGGCCCGCGGAGTATGGCATGGCTTTGGATAGGAAATCAGACGATAAAAGGAATGAATTTGCAGGTAAAGAACATGAAGAATCTTTCGAAGATCACCCTGGTAAAGTTCAGCGACAAAGTGTCGGCTGAGTCAGTTAAATACCCAGTGAAGGACTCACTTGTAGGGAGAGATTGCCTGAATAATGTTGAAAAAAGTGGCCAGAAGTAAGCATGTAATGGTTGCGCACATTGTTTACTTTCAGAAAGGTGGAATGTGATGCACCAAAACGGAAATGGAAACTGGGCGACAAGTCAATTTGTGATGCGTAGCCATGATAGTCGCAGACGCAGGGTTTGCAAAGATTGTAACACTTGTTTGAGCAATGCGTAGCCAAATCGCAACGGATCTCAAAATCAAAAGGCTATTATCCGTGATATTCTACGATACTAGGTTACTGAATGAGCAATGACACCAAAAAGATACAAACCTCAATAATGAGATAAAAAGGACTCAACAACGAGAAACCGAATTGCAGCGTGTGAGCAAGGAGCACGTGCGTTACACAGGTCCAGAACAAGGAAATGACAAAGTAGCGCTCTGGGCGCGAACAAACAACAATTGGTCCATAAAAACAAACACTTCGTAAAGACACGTCAATAGTGTAAGCAAGTGAGTGATGTTAGGAAAAACACTGGATCACGAGGGTTTTACGGGGGATTTTCCACTACCGGTAGTTACACTGCTCACCAAAATCCTCCCGAATACTTAGCAGAGTCAAAGTTTTGGTATAAAGGTACTGATTCTTCCTATTTACCTAAGCCCTGCTGTCAGTGTGCGCCTGATGCTCGTCGTCAAGGTTCTACTCATGGTCGCACCTAATCTGTTGGCTACATAGACGCGAGACTGGTCTGCATTTTCCACGAGAACAACTGACCGACGGCGGGCTTGAAGGGGGCATATAGATGCTGTCCTTGGAAAGGCCGTCCTGCCCTGGCTGTATGTGCTTGCACGAGTAAGTGTGCGTGTGTATGACGTAATTGCCGCTACCTGTACATGTGCAAAAGACATTTCAGCAAAGTCAACAAAAGCAAATTGCAAACACCGTCACATGTTTAATAGGGGTTGTGGGACATATCTTGCATCGGGTAAGTGTGTGTGCTTCTGGGTGTATAATGGAATCACAAGTATCACCACACATCAAAGGAGGACTTTCTGCAAAGTCAACGAAAGACTGTGAGCACTGTAACGTATTTGGCGGGGACTGCGAGGCATAAATGAGTAAAATGTAGGTGAGTGTGCGTGACCTAAGCTCCGCTACTTCTACATGCAAGGCCGTGACGTGTGACAAACTAATGTTTGGAAAACTAACTCCATAGTAAATCGAGAACACAGTATGGAATCAAACACAAATATACTTCAAAGACGGTGTGAAGGGTAGGGTCCTACAGGAAATCGCTTGAGGAATAAATAAATGAATTCAGCTTCATCTGGTATCAGCAGACTTGGATATAGCTTGGTCTGTAGCGTCGATCTCGCCTCGATATTGTCGCCTACAAGCAGACATATCCTATGGATATCTCGCAATACGTCTCCTTTGTTCGTTCTCGCCAACACCGTGCCCACGAGGCCAACCACCTATGTACGACAGTCCTTGATCACTCCAATCGGCCAATCGTCTTTATGTAAGTGGCTCTCCACGAAGATGATGACGCCGCCAAGTCTGAACGATCTCTCTTTGGAGGTCCACCTTTGCCGAAGCTGCAGGGTCGGTAAGTACTCCCTCGTTCAACGTTTTCGGAAAGCCTGTGCCAGGTGGTTCACTTGTTTCCGTCTTATGATGTACGTTCCACCTAGGGTTTTCGATGTGATTGCTCCTACGCTTGACGGCAATAATAAGAGGTCGTTGGGAGTGAGAGCCGGTTCGCCTTCCGGTTTTGTGACGATCGGCGCCAGGGGCCTGTTGTTCAATATTCGTTCTTATTCTGTTAGTAAGTTGGTTGGCGTCTCGTCATCGAGGTTTTTGTTGTGAGGTCAGGGCCGTGAGCATTTTCCTAGTCGATCGTATCAGCCTTTCCCAAACGCCACCGCGATGACCGGCACGAAGTGGGTTGAAGTGTCATTCTATCCCCTTCGCTTCGTTCTTGTTTTGTATTTTGACGTAGACCAGGAGGCTCCACCATTTTTCTTACTCTTTATGAGCTCCAAGGAAAATCGAGCCATTGTCTCAGTATACGTTCTTTGGAACGCCCCGCCTCGCGATGAACCCTTGGAAGGCCATTAGAAATGAATCGGTGGTCATAATATGCACTACTTGCAGCTGGACTGCTCTGGATTGTAAACATGTTATCAGGCAGCCATACCTCTTTTGCTTGCTCCTTTGCTGTCGTACAAGTAACGGGCCAAAGTGGTCGACGCCAATTTCCACGAACGGGCACCATCCCTGTTGAACTCTCACGGCTGGAAGGGAGGCCATCATTTGTTGGCCTGCTACCGCCCTCCGGCGACTACAAGTGATGCAGTTGCCTGTTACTCGCTCGACCTTCACTGGTCTTTTGGTCAGCAGAGATCGTCGACGCATATTGTTCAATAAGTGGTTCAAACCTGCGTGCCCCCTTCTCAATGTGCATCTCGCTATGTAGTGGTCAACAGGAACTATTATGAGGCACTTTTTTCGTACTTCAGATTCGAATTCGTCAGCCACCCTCCAACTCTCAGTAGTCCGTTGGCTCGCATATGGTTTAATCTTCGGATGCTGCTGTACAGCAGCCCGCTTCATCTGGTGTTATCATTTATTCTGGCTAGCTCGCGGGTCTCGGACGGGAAGACATATGATTGTAGTAGACGTAGAACGTCGAGTTCGGCTTGGTTCAGCTCGCCCGGTAGTATCGTTCCTACATTTACCGTATTCTGTGGCCGTGTGCCTTTCATAATCCAAAGGAATACTTTTATCGAGTCCACCGGACCACGGCTCCTAACATTCTAACTCAGCCGGGGAAGTGTCAGTTTTTCTATGAGGCTTACACTTCCCGTGGAGCTCGTAGCCAGTATCAGCCTTTTAGTCTCAATATCGCTATCAACAGGTTTAGGTATTAGTAGCGTTGGCTACATTTCTTTAGATGCAGTTAGGAAGTCCGGTCTCACTGTCCACAAACGCAGCCCTTCTGGCGATTTTAGGCCCCTTGAGCAGAATTCGGTCGGGTTCCTAGCGTACTGTACGTAGTGCCATTGATCGGTTTTAGTCGGCTCGTGGATTATAGTGAGTCAGTTGGCCACGAAGGTGTTAAAGCGAGTGGTATTGTTGTTATTATAGTGCAGTGCCGTGGCTGCGTCCGTCAAAATGTTTGGTTCCAAGTTCATCCGATCGAAGCACCTTCTAACCGGCTTTGAGACCTTCACGGCCAGTACTGCTGCAGTCAGTTCGAGCCTCGAAATGGACACCGTCTTCATTGAAGCCACCATCGCCCTTGCAAATACCATCTGACTGTGCCGCCCGCCACTTTCATCTACCTGGTGGCCACAGGCCACTATCCCGGGGCCTATTCTTGATGCACCAGAAAACAAGTGGAGTTGGGCACCGTTTGTACACTTGGCTCCCGTCAGTCATCCTCGTACCTTGATCTCGCTAAGTTGAACTAGGCTGTGCAACTAGACGCGCCGTCTCTTGTCATCGTCATCTTAGAGAGGTTCGTCCCAACCCGTCCCTCTCTGGTACAGTGATGGCTGCAAGCACCTTTCCGGCAACAACCGTGCCGTTCTTCGCAGCCGGAAAAATGTCTTCGATATAGGATGAGAAAAATAACGGACCAGGTACACTTCCTCGCATAACTCCATTGGTGGCAGGCACCGGTTGCGATAAGTGACCATTAGCATGTACAAAGTGGGTTTGGCCTAAAAGATAAAAACCGGGCTACGTATACAGTGGCCTCGGTGCTATGTTAACAACCGGTTTTGAGGAACACAGTCGATGTAACTTACATGGGTGGAGATGCTCCCCAACCTTTGTTACATACTTGCATTGTTGAAACTGTGCTCCTTACCTTATTGACGCTCGAACATTTACAGCCTGCATCAATCACTACACTTCAACATTTGTATATATTTTGCTCATGTGAAGTGGCATAATTTTTGATTCGAACTTGGACCACCGTGATCGTGGTACCCGACGTTGACCTTTTGTTGAACTCTGGTCCTCATTGCTAGACATTGTGGCCTTACAGTTGAGGTTTGTACAAATGTATATGCGCATAATTTGCCAATCCAGTACCTAAAAATCAGCTAATCAATCTCGGTCTGGTTTTGGGATTCGTTTGAATTGGCCATGCGGGACTCACAGTAGAAATAACCGTTATAGTTCTCATCTTGGAATCTACACTAGGAAGTCAATCGAAAGAGCCGAGAAGAGGACAGTGGCAAACCGAATCTGGACAGGAAGTAACCCGGCGAGCGCCGAAGGTACTTTTGGTTGATACTGATTCCCTAGATATTGCTAGGTCTGCTAGTCTTGTCAGTGCAATTTCATGTATGCAGCCGATGATATAGAATTTGAAGGTGACGATACCTATAGAATAAAAATGATGGAATTAGAAACCTAGTTTAGGCAGGCTAGGGCAGGAACTGATTCAGCCAGGAATGAGCAAATCCGAAGGCGGGAGCGAGGGGTGATCTTGGAGACCACGGAGCATGCGGCCATCCAGCCTAGCAATTCCGTGTAGCGATTGAAGCCGACTTGTGACAGTGTAACACACACTATTGACTTACCCAAGGTGGAATTGTTCCCCTTCGACGGGAGCGCACAGTAGTACTGCAAGTTCATTAAAAATATGAGAACTTTGTAGAAAGGAGAGTATCCGATGCGGGACAGAGATTCTTGTATCCAAATTACTATCGTAAAAGAGCCAGGGAAGCAATCTACAGTCGCTCGATGCTTGCTCCTGAAGAGAATTACACTCAGGCACGTAAAATTCTGAAAGATCTGTTTAGGCAACTAATTTAGGTCACTCGAAATTTGATCGATGGTGTACTATCAGAGGCAAGACTTTCCAGATGCCAGTCGGGCCCTCTAGTCAGTCTAGTGAAAAAACGCAGAACAGAGGCATCGCATTGAATCACCTAGATTACCGGTCAGACCTGAAAGCACTGCACACATTGGGGATGATGGTGCGCAATTCACTCACAGAACTACAGAATAGATGGGCTGATGAAGTCGAGGGGATCAGTAGATTTGTGCAAGAAACTACGTTTGATGACCTGAGGCAGCTTATGGACCGTCATGCCCGAATAGAAAACAGTCGTTTCGGTCAACCTCTGCTCGAGACGAGCAAGTTACCTAGGATTGCGACGATTCTAAGCTGGACCGAGGAACCAGGTAGAAGCCAACCATGGGCAAACACACAATCGCTATCCCGCGAAGGTGAAAATTTGCCGGAGTGTAATGTTGTGGGGCGCCTCATCGCCTGGTGGAATACCCTAGCTGCCGCAACTTAGACATCGAAGAACGATGGAAAATGGCTAAGAGACTGGGCACAAGCTTTTTCTGTCTCAGTGATTCTCATCTAGCGACGATGTGTCTAACGAAACCCCGCTGTATTAAGATCGATGCCATGGAAAACCCCATTACCTACTGCAAAAACCCAAGAAATTGAAAGCCGGAGAAATCCCAAGCCCAAGTGTAGTCTGCTCGGTGTCTCACCCCACTAACAAGCTCATTTGCTTGGGAGTAATGGCAGTCGGCGTAGGAACCTCATTTGGAGTGATCAAAGCATTAGCTTTCGTAGATAGTGGCTTGGATACCACTCCGGTGAAGAGGGAGTTTGCAGAGAGGTATGTTATAAGAGAGAATCAATCTTCATTAGCGGCGAGCACAGTGATTGGCACCCAGATCATCCGACCGACCAAACTGCACCTTCAACTCGTCTCCTTGGTCAACAACAAGAGAACAAAAACCTGGAAGCATTCACCATAAAGGACCTGCTGATGAGAGCACTTCAGTCAGTAGAGTAGGTTCTGAGACAGTGGCGGCATCTCGACGGGGTTGCGATCGAAGAGTAGAACAGTAAAGCTACAGACCTGCTGATCGGTTGTGATGTACATGAAGCATGTTGGGTCCTGGATCAAAGAATAGGAAGCCGGAAGGCACCCTATGCAGTAAGCACTACATTCGGTTGGACCTTATATGGTAGTGAAAATGGGCAAAGGCAAATAAATCCAAACTAATTGCAATTCGGTGGAAGCGGGGAACACTGGACAGGCATTCCAGCAGCTTTATACCACCTAATTTTCCAACTTGGTCATTGAAAGGGTATTCCACCACGAGAAGAAAGGTTGGCTCTGAAAATGGTAGTCGATGGCGCTCCAAGGTTCCTGTCTCGCGGAGACCCAATATGAAACCTAAGTCAAACAGCCGGGAAATGGCTCTCAAAAGATCATGCTTCCTCAAAAACTGGCCTATCCGAGAACTACAATTAAGGACAAAATGCACGCCAGCCATGCAACATAACATCGACTTTGGTTATATAGAAAGAGTGGATACAGCGATTATCAGCGCAAATTTGAGGTGGTACCTACCTCATCAGCCGGTCGCGAACCCAAATAAACCGGGGAAGGTCAGGGTGGTTTTCGACTGTGCCGCGAAATGTCAGGGTGTGTCGCTTTACGACCATATACTACAGGGCCCAGGCTGGACAACACCACCAGTCGAGGATTTATGTCGTTTTCGGCTAGGTTAATTAGCCGTTTCTGCGAACATACGTGAAATGTTTCTACAAGTAAAGCTGCCGGTTGAATATAGGGACACCTTTCGTCTTCTCTGGTGGCCTGAAAACGACGCAAGTCGGACACCGGACGAGCACAGGCTGATCGTACATCCCTTTGGGACGTTATCATCCCCTTTCTGTGCTAACTTTGCCCTCCGAGAAACCCTCAAGCGTTTAGGCGGCACCAGCAACCTGTTGGGAACGGCAGTGGACTATTTGTACGTGGACGATTTTCTGTGTTCCTTTGATGACCTAAATACCTCTATTCTGTAAATGACCGGACTGACCGCCACTCTTAAGGTCGGAGGATTCAACCTCACTAAATAGACTTCAAACAGCCCGGAGGTGCTCTTTGTTGTTCAGAAGTCCGAGAAAACGGAGTGCGCGAGAGAGCTTGTGGGATATTCTTCACAAATGGGGTGCACGCTTGGAGTTCAATGGGAGCACAAAGGTGACGAATTCGTTTTCCCTCTGGACCTACCCAAATGAACAACCACACGGAGAGGAATCCTATCACCAGTCTCAAGACTCTATTATCCTCCAGGTTTTGTTTCGCCATGGATGTTGCCGGGAAAGTGCTTGCAGCCATCACTGTACCAGAGAGGGACGGGTTGGGACGAACCTCTCTAAGATGACGATGACAAGAGACGGCGCGTCTAGTTGCACAGCCTAGTTCAACTTAGCGAGATCAAGGTACGAGGATGACTGACGGGAGCCAAGTGTACAAACGGTGCCCAACTCCACTTGTTTTCTGGTGCATCAAGAATAGGCCCCGGGATAGTGGCCTGTGGCCACCAGGTAGATGAAAGTGGCGGGCGGCACAGTCAGATGGTATTTGCAAGGGCGATGGTGGCTTCAATGAAGACGGTGTCCATTTCGAGGCTCGAACTGACTGCAGCAGTACTGGCCGTGAAGGTCTCAAAGCCGGTTAGAAGGTGCTTCGATCGGATGAACTTGGAACCAAACATTTTGACGGACGCAGCCACGGCACTGCACTATAATAACAACAATACCACTCGCTTTAACACCTTCGTGGCCAACTGACTCACTATAATCCACGAGCCGACTAAAACCGATCAATGGCACTACGTACAGTACGCTAGGAACCCGACCGAATTCTGCTCAAGGGGCCTAAAATCGCCAGAAGGGCTGCGTTTGTGGACAGTGAGACCGGACTTCCTAACTGCATCTAAAGAAATGTAGCCAACGCTACTAATACCTAAACCTGTTGATAGCGATATTGAGACTAAAAGACTGATACTGGCTACGAGCTCCACGGGAAGTGTAAGCCTCATAGAAAAACTGACACTTCCCCGGCTGAGTTAGAATGTTAGGAGCCGTGGTCCGGTGGACTCGATAAAAGTATTCCCTTGGATTATGAAAGGCACACGGCCACAGAATACGGTAAATGTAGGAACGATACTACCGGGCGAGCTGAACCAAGCCGAACTCGACGTTCTACGTCTACTACAATCATATGTCTTCCCGTCCGAGACCCGCGAGCTAGCCAGAATAAATGATAACACCAGATGAAGCGGGCTGCTGTACAGCAGCATCCGAAGATTAAACCATATGCGAGCCAACGGACTACTGAGAGTTGGAGGGTGGCTGACGAATTCGAATCTGAAGTACGAAAAAAGTGCCTCATAATAGTTCCTGTTGACCACTACATAGCGAGATGCACATTGAGAAGGGGGCACGCAGGTTTGAACCACTTATTGAACAATATGCGTCGACGATCTCCGCTGACCAAAAGACCAGTGAAGGTCGAGCGAGTAACAGGCAACTGCATCACTTGTAGTCGCCGGAGGGCGGTAGCAGGCCAACAAATGATGGCCTCCCTTCCAGCCGTGAGAGTTCAACAGGGATGGTGCCCGTTCGTGGAAATTGGCGTCGACCACTTTGGCCCGTTACTTGTACGACAGCAAAGGAGCAAGCAAAAGAGGTATGGCTGCCTGATAACATGTTTACAATCCAGAGCAGTCCAGCTGCAAGTAGTGCATATTATGACCACCGATTCATTTCTAATGGCCTTCCAAGGGTTCATCGCGAGGCGGGGCGTTCCAAAGAACGTATACTGAGACAATGGCTCGATTTTCCTTGGAGCTCATAAAGAGTAAGAAAAATGGTGGAGCCTCCTGGTCTACGTCAAAATACAAAACAAGAACGAAGCGAAGGGGATAGAATGACACTTCAACCCACTTCGTGCCGGTCATCGCGGTGGCGTTTGGGAAAGGCTGATACGATCGACTAGGAAAATGCTCACGGCCCTGACCTCACAACAAAAACCTCGATGACGAGACGCCAACCAACTTACTAACAGAATAAGAACGAATATTGAACAACAGGCCCCTGGCGCCGATCGTCACAAAACCGGAAGGCGAACCGGCTCTCACTCCCAACGACCTCTTATTATTGCCGTCAAGCGTAGGAGCAATCACATCGAAAACCCTAGGTGGAACGTACATCATAAGACGGAAACAAGTGAACCACCTGGCACAGGCTTTCCGAAAACGTTGAACGAGGGAGTACTTACCGACCCTGCAGCTTCGGCAAAGGTGGACCTCCAAAGAGAGATCGTTCAGACTTGGCGGCGTCATCATCTTCGTGGAGAGCCACTTACATAAAGACGATTGGCCGATTGGAGTGATCAAGGACTGTCGTACATAGGTGGTTGGCCTCGTGGGCACGGTGTTGGCGAGAACGAACAAAGGAGACGTATTGCGAGATATCCGCACGACATGTTTGCTCAAAAGTGGCATTAGCGGGTGGAGTCGATGCTACAGACCAAGCTATATCCAAGTCTTCTGACCCCAGCTGAAGCTGAACTTATTCATTTATCCATCACACATTCTCCCGTAGGTCCCAACACTTCACGCATTTTTTCATGTATGCTTGTGTCTAATTTCATACGGTGGTCACGATTTACAATGGAGTTAGTTTTCGAAACCCTAACTTGTCATATGACGCGACATTGTTAGTGATAAAGCGGAAACCCTTGAACAAGCACTTTTGACAGATTGTAGAAACACGTCTATTTCCGAGACCTCATATTTTTAATATTGTCCAAGATTTGAACACAACGCTGTTTACATAGATAATGGTCTCAAGAAACTTGATCGACGGCGCACTTCATGGCAGGTATGATTCTGGGCTTCTAAGAGCTGCTGTAATATCCATAATGGTATATTTTCTTGCTGTGGTCAAGAGACTCGCATGTAAGCATGATCAGAGTTCACAATGTCACTGAATGAGATGGAAATTTTACAAATTCCAAAGAGAGATTCGCACATCACAGCAACAATGGAATAAGACTGAGGAGAGTTTAAATAAATCAAAGCGACCAAATAATGCACGGCGATTACGAATTGATATCGAGTGAACTGCGGCATAATTAATGAATCGGCCGGATGTAGGAATGTTCAGACGGACATTGTCTTAGGACGCAGGAAATACAATATTCACAAGAATGATGCAAGGAAATGGTCGGTAATACTCATTCACGTTCACTTAAAAAGGTAATTGGCATTGAGACAAAAGAGGCAGGGAAGAATTTCATGAGGGTTCGCAGAGGAATACTATTTTTCATGGATTTGCAGAAGTGAAAAAGAATAGTACCCCCTGAAAAGGTGAGACGATTTCCCTGAGAAGTAGTGTGTGTCATCTGGTGTCGGCAGTTCGCCGCTGGTGGAAGATGGATGAAGTTACAGGAAAGAATAATCAGCAATCGGAATGCCGTGTCCACGAGTAACAAAACAAGGCAAGACCAGGATGAAAACCTTTGCAACAGGTCAGGTTATGCCGGTAAATTGGCGAATCCATCATTCTGTTGAGCTTCCCGTGGCTTTACTGTGCCCGCGTCGGGCTTTTTGGGCAGGGGTTGGATGCGGTCTTTGTTTGCTGTTTTCTTCGTAGGAAGGAGGTCGGCATCGCCGAATCTGGACCGATCACTATTTAATTAGGAGTCCTCGCACGGTGGCTTCAACATCGGGAGAGTTTTGTAGTGAGAATTCCTCAGAAAGCCTCAGAGATGCATGTGCAGCAAGAACAGGACTTCTTGTGGGTGAAACCCGGTGGCTGGATCGTATTTGAGATGACCAGCCTTTGATGCGGTTGTAGACTGGCAGAGAAAAAGATAAGCTGTCTGCACGATATATTACGGCCAGGCAACGTGATGGCCGGGTGGTTCTGCAATTGAAAAAAAGAGGATAGCAGTCTGGGTGATGTTCCAGCTGAGGGTTAGCGTGAGCAAAATAACAGATAAGAGTACGGAGGTTGTAAATCTGGCACAATGGTCTTAGTGAAATGAGGAGTCGTTGGTATTGTGATTCGGTGTTCGTGAGGGCTAACTGCGCTTGCACTGCTGGGCAAAGTTAATGATAACCGATTCGGCCGTTCACCGGGAAGTCTTATCTTTAGGGGTTATTAAAGCCGTGGAGGTGCATTTGAACTAGGGTTTGAGGGCTACGTGAGAAAGCAGCTGGGCAACACGATGAACCTGAATGGCAAGTTTGCATAATAGGTCTACGGGATATATGAAAAATCCCACAGTGTTGACTTACGGGTCACAAGGAAGCAGCTGGAACACACTAAGAACCCAAATGGCAAGGTTAGATGACAGATCCAGAGGATGTATGACAAATTTTATCGTGGGGTATCTGCAGGTATAATGCTGCAGGTTGCTGTTAGGTAAGGCTGTAAACTGAAGAGTGGGCCGGATTCTAGGACAAGAAGAACGCCGCTTTCTTACGAAAAGGAGGAAGAATAGATGTGGGCGAAAAATACGGACGAATTTCTCCATTTTCTTACATGTATTTTCATATATACAGTAATATCTAAATGTATATTAGTAGCGCTTTGACGAGACGTACCTGCCGTTTGATGTATCGACTTGTTGTCCAGAGCCACGGTGGTTTTGTAGCTGACGTCATCAGACATGCCAGGAGTGCATGGGGGTTACGAGGTGATTGAAATTTAGAGCTGGAAGTGGGTGAGTCTATTTGGAGAGACCCGTTCGCTATCACCTCAGTCAGTCTCGTGCGTAGGAATCGAAAGCATGTTAGGCTGCCCGGGGCGGTGTGGGTTTTCGCTTTCGCGGGGTCATGTATTTGCTGATGGGAGACACCATGATTGGAGGTCGCGCATTTCCTCCACAGCCCTATGGTAACGGTATTTATAGATCAAATCGATCCCCTTATCTCTTCGCCATTCTGCACTTTTTTGCCTTTTTTCTAACAGATTGGTGGTTGGGCCCAAATAAGGACTTCCTATAGCCCCTCCGCCCAACTGTAATTTTCCGCGTATGTCATTTTTTGTAGCTGCTGTGGATGCTCTGTTTCCCCCACATCCGGACTCAGCTATGGTGAAGATGCCGTTGACATCAAGGGTTTCACTTGCATTGGCTGAAAAAAACACAGGGTAGAGCAAAGCAAACACGCAAGGTAGGACAAGGAGTGTTGTAACGTACGCGCCTGCATATATGTGTTAGTCTAGTACAGCAATAGACCGTGCCTAAAACTGCCAGAGGCCGTTCTGGTGTCTTTGATTTAGGCTGGGCCAGTAGATGTTATTGCACATATGGGGAGAGGATAGCAGTCTAAGTTAGGTGATGGGTTCGTAAATCTTGGCGACACAGACTAGAGTTCATATCGGAAAATATAAAAGGAGGAAATTGAGTCCAACAGGTAGCCATTGGAAGGTGGACTTGTGAGATGAAAGATTTACAACGGGGAGGATTAAGGAAAGCAAATTATGGCTGGGCAAGGATGCTGACAGGAGCCTAAGCTAGAATAGATAACAGAAGAGTCGAAGGATCAAGGAGTGAAGTGGTGGGTGGTGGGACTTAATGTCCTAGGATCCAGCACCTCTGAAACATTTGGTGCTGCGGGAAAACTTCAATGGCTAAAAACCTTCAGCTAGAGGAAAGTTGTTTTACACGGCTGCCCTAGTACTATATAGTGAGGGAGGCAGTAATTGTTTAGACATAGTTGTGAAGGCCGATTAGTGAATTAGATAGGGCAGGTCTGTATAGGGTTTGGGTGATAATAGGTGAACGTGGGTGAGTAGCAAGAACCGGCATGCATCTAGTCAGTTATAGTTGTAAACGACAAAAGCTGTATCCTTCTGCAATGTGGGTTATGTGCGGTATACGTAAAAAAGTGATCATGAATGGTAAGCCTAGCGTCCGTTATTAGGCAGGAAAAGGTAGGTTCTGGATGTGGTGCCTCGATCCTAGCAGTGGAACCCGATTTCGAAGGCCAGCTCGATGGAGAGCAGAGAGCGGGAGGGGAGATGGAAGCTGGGGTTTGATGCTTTCTTCATAGGCTTGATCCTCAGATTTTCTGGCGTTAGTCAAACATAACATATGGCCAGCGGTAAGTTGTGATTTTAGGGACTGGCTAAACTGGGTTATTGGAGCACATTTGCGAATAGCCAGGGGTAGTTAGTCCAAAGCTTTGAATATTTACTGAGAAAGAAGTTGGATCTTATTGCCAGTCTGGACTGTGGGATGATCGGACTGAAGTCTCTGTGGCGCAGAAGGTAAGATGAGGGTAGCGAAAACTGTATAGAGTTGGTAGAAGTGAAAGCAGAACGACTAACAATTCTATACAGAAAACCCAGGTTAAGCCTGACATGTCTAAGCCATACGGGGTCAAGTTTTAGTAGAGTGCATCACTCTTTGCAGCTCAGCGGAGAAGAATATCCTATTAGCTTCTTGTTGAAGGTTCGCTGGACTTTCTCAAGGCGTATTTTGTCCGATTTAGACATTCCAGGGAAGAGTATAGGGCAATATTCGAGGTGGGGTCTCGCATGGGATTGGTATGTAAAGAGAATGCTATGTTCCATTCTAAATGATCTGAGAACTAGGCTTATTATCTGCCTGGCCCTGGCCGTCCCAAATGAGACATGTTCAGAGAATTGTGGATTGTCAGTGTATCGAAGCCCAAGATCCTTCACTGATGAGCTTGGGGCGATGGGTACTTGGTTCAGTGACAGAGTGCCGAGAGGGACTTGACATCTGTAGGTTGTGTAAAAGCTTTTGGATGTCGAGAAGCACATCTGCCATGAAGTGCACCATTGATCAAGTTTCTCAAGATCGCTATCTATTTCAGACAGCGCTGTGCTCAAATATTTATGGCGGAACTCATAAACGATTTTGATGTCGTCGGCAAAGAGGAAAGGTGTGCCGTGTTGCACAATCGAAAAAATGTCGTCAGTATAGAGTAAGAAAAAATAGCGGACCAAGTACACTTCCTTGTATGACTCCACTTCTGACAGGCACCGGTTGCGATAGACGGCCGTTAGCATATAAAACGTGGTTTCAGTCCGACAGGTAGGAAGTGATCCATGATAAAAGCGGGTCATGAAAATCGTAGGCCCTGAGTTTTGTTAACAACTGGGAGTGGGGAACTCGGCCAAATGCCTTCGTCATATCGAGGTTGATGATAATCATAGATTTTCCGTCGTCAGCTGCCGTGGTCAGTAGGTTGAAGAAATCAAACTGGTTTGTGGTACAAGAACGTGAATTTACGAAGCAATGTAGACCGCTGTGAATGAGGTTATGGGGTTTTAGGTAATCGGACGTCTGCTGTTTAACCAAATGCTCCATTATTCTGGCAGCTAAAGGGGTATGGTTGATAGGACGATAATTTTAAAGTTCATGCACTCAACCTTTTATGTGGATGGGAATAACGGTTGAAGTTTTCCACTGGGATGGAAAAATGCCATGTTTAAGGGATAAGTTATAGAGATTCATAAAGATAGCAGCTACGTCAGTTTCATCAAGAACAAAGAGTGCTGGAGGGATACCGTCATAGCCAGGGCGGGGGGAGGGTCTAACATGCAGCAGTAGGTGGGCCCCATCGTTCAAACGGAATTCAATGTCAAAGAGAACTTGTTCGGTGATGAGGGGTACGGGTGGCGGATTTGAAGTAGCGTCAGTGGTCATGGATTTTGAAAAGAAGGTATTGAGTGCCTCGGAGATTTCGGCCGCAGATTTAGTCTGCGTGTTGTTTTCCAAAATTAAATGGGGTATCCCTGAAGACTCTTTCTGATTTCTGCACTTTAGCGGTCGGGACAACCGGTGCGATCTGTCAAAGGAATTCAAGGCCGAAAGCTCTCGATTTCTCAGCATTTCATTAGTCCGAAGACTGGTAATTACAGAGAGAGATTGAAGTTGCAATAATATGGAGAAGTCTTTGGTTTTATTGTAGATCTGCAGTTTTGCATGTTTATTTTGCAGCCTTGTTTGGTAAGAGCTGCAGGCTTGAGAGCGGTTGGTCCCGATGGTGGTGGTTGCTGACAAGCAGCTATGTAGCTTACAGTAGAGTACGTCACTGGCGAGCTGAGTGTCGTGCTGTAGGAGGTAGTCATCCCAGTTGAGGGATCAAAGCATGGGCTTGAGGTTCATCCAGTTGATCGTGTGCAGGGGCTGTTGAGATGAGCTACATATGGGGTCTATGGGTCCGGCTGTGAACCTGCAAGACGCCATTCTATGGTCACTGCCTGGGAAAAGATTGAGGGCGGTAGTTATCACATCCGATAGGCCAATGCTAAATATCAGGTCAAGTATGTTGTTTCCTCTGGTTGATGTCATTACGTGCTGGACCCAGCGCCCTGCGCTTATCGTCGAAACGAAGCTCGTGAAGTATTGGGGTGATGGCATGGTGTCCCGGCAGATATTAGGTGCATTGAAATCGCCAGCGACGAGTTTTGACGAAGAGGGTAACAGTGCAAAGTGGCCAAAGGAGTTGACTATATGGACGAGGTCCGTGATGTTTGAATTGGGTGGTCGATAAACGCAGCCAATATGGGGTGGAGAGCTGGCCAGGAGAACCGCCACCCATATTGAGTACCGAATTGCGTCCAGTGTTGGATCAGAGAAGAGAATGGTAGGCAAGCTGTTTTTAACGTGGATTAGACAGCCTCCTCCACGACGAAAACGATTTTTCATGGTTTGATAACCAGCAATAGAAGTTCGGTTCAATGGGACAGAATCATTTGGCCAGGTCTCGGCTATGACAATGATGTCGAAGTCGGAAGATAGTACCATATTATGGAGAGTGTGGGTTTTATTCAGTAATAAGCCAGCGTTAATGAGGAGCAAGCTAAGTGCAACTGTGTCGTCATGGCTTGGAGTAAGAACAATCATCCGCGAGTGTTGGTGGCTAACACTACCGAGGTGACAAACATAATTAAGTGGACTCATAACGTCAGGATTTCCATGTATGGAAGCGATGGAGTCTAAACAAGGTTTGAAAGTGGGGAGCCGGCTATGTGAAGGAAGGGTTAGGCTGGGTTGGGGGTGCTGTCAAGAAAAAATTGGTCATTTGCGGAGGTGGGACTTCCGGGGTGGTAGTAGCCAGGTGGGTGGTTGAACTCTGAGGTAATAGGTAACGGCAAGTGAGATGGTAGAAAGTAGTGGTGACTGGGTTCAACGGGATACCCAGGGGGCGGGTAGTTATTGCTCGACCAGGACCGACGAAATACCTGTAGTTGGTTGAGCTGGCCCACTATGTGTCCAGGAAAGAGCGTGGAGCTCGAAAATCGAGGACTTTGGTTATACTTCAACTGGGGGTTAATTATTTGTATCATTGGAGGAGAGAGAAATTGGTTACAGAGGTTCGGCGGGAGGTGCTGGCGCTCAGCCAGATGAATGGAAAATTGTTTCTGGATACTTGGAGAACATGGTATGTTTGATCTCGATGCATGATGATGCCCTACTCGGTGGCCGTTTTCGCCTGTATGGTAAAGTGGAGTTGGGAGGACCTTGTCGATTAGCCGAGGTACCACTCTAATACAGCGAGGCGGGGTTGGCTGCTTTAGGGTGACGCAGGGTTGCGTCCTGCTGGCCAACAAGCATGGATTATTTGGGGTGTACTTGGAGTGCTTGGTTGGGGTTCTAGATGGGGCTTTGAGAAGACTTACGGGGGGGATGACGGGAGTAGCCGGAGTAGCCGAAAGCTGTGGGGGGGCACAGAATTATGTCGGCTGACGGGGAAGGATTGGCCACATAGTGGATCATGGCTTCTACGAACGATCTGTGTCCGCAAGACGGTAAGACATGAGTTAGGGCGGAACGGGCTGTTGGCAACAGACTTCCCCGGAGTCTTTTCCGGTGGTGAGACGGTGGGCGGTAGGTTGACATTAGCAGCGACAGGCTTGGATGCACGGGACTTTGGTGGCCCTGGGCTAATTTTAGGTTTGGCATGGATATCGATGCTGTTTGTGGGAGCGGAGGTTGACGGTAGAAGGCAGGGCCGTTTGCTAGGGGGTGTGCTGGAGATGGGGTGGTGGTCGGGCCTAGGTCAACTAGAGTAGTGCAGGCAACTGAGGGCGTTTGTGTTACGGGGTGGCTCGACAGGCAGCGAGAGGACACGGCGACTGGCATTTCAGCCACAGGTTGCTTTGGAGGATCTAAGGTACTTTTTAGTGATCGAAAAGCCTCTCTTTGGAGGGGCTTTTTGTCCGGTAATATTCTGATTCTTTTGAATGAGATGGCTTTAACAATGATTTGCCAGCTGTTTATGAATTCTCTAGCTGTTACTTCGTCAGCGAATTGGAACTTCTTAGAACAGTCGTTGCGTTGTGAATTTTGCGCAGCCGAGTGCAATAGCACCTGTGGTGTGCCACTTTGCAAGAATTCAGTATGGGGAGTTTGGTTGACGGCAGGGGCAGTCGGTCAGGAATGTTGAAAATTATCGCGTTTTTGGAGTTGGCTATAAGCTTATGAACTTCGGTCAGAAATGAGTCAAAGAAATGGCCCCCCATGGCTAGGTTTTGACGATTAGCTGTAGGGGCGGGTTCCATTATGGGGATATCTTCAATAGAATATCATCGATGGACTGGATCTGGTTATGCAGGTCCGCCTTTTTTTGATCTACTTCGCTAATCTTCTTGTTGACTAAGTCATAAACATCAACGAGAGCTACTGAGCATGGACCGAGTGCAGACTGAGGCTGAGTGTTCCTGGTTTTTCTATGCCTCACGGTACGAATTGCTTGGTTTGCACCCGGGACCTTGGCATGTTTTCGGAGGACCTTTGGAGCTTCCAAAAGTGGTCCAGGAGATAATGTGAAGAATGCGGAAAGAATATGGGTCAGTAAGTTGAACTTTTCTAGAGTGTAAAGCTACGTAGAAAATTTTGGGTAATTTTTTTTTTAGCCTTTTTAGCTAAATGACAGACGGCTATAAGCTGCATAAACACAAAAAGCAAACGAGATCTAGGAAAAACAGAAGCCCGGTGTAGCGCAGGCTCTACGCGTATTTTGAACATTGTTTCCTCTGGTTGGTGTCATTACGTGCTGGAACCGGCCTCCCGCGCGTACGGTCGATTCGAAGCTCGTGAAATATTGGAGTGGGGACGTGGTGTTCCAGCAGGTTTTAGGCCCATTGAAATCGCCAACAATGTGTTCCGACCAAGGAGGTGGTAGTGCGAATTGGCCAAAGGCGTTGACTGCGTGGGCGAGGTCCATGACGTTTGAATTAATAGGTCAATGAACGCAGCCTACATGGAGTGGGGAGTTGGCCAGAAGAACCTTTACCTACATTGAGTCCTGGGTTGTGTCCAGTGTTGGATCAGAAAGAGGAATGGTAGACAAGCTGTGTTTAATATGGATTGGGTAACCTCCTCAATGATGACAACGATTCTTTATGAAGGTTGGGTAACCAGCGAAAGAAATTTAGTCTGATTTGACAGAGTCATTTAGCCAGGTTTTGGTTATGACAATGATGTCAAATTCAGATGATAATACTGTATTACGGAGGATATGGATTTCATTCAACAGTGAGCAAGTGTTAATTGGGGGCAAGTGCAAGTGCAGCTGCGTCGTCGTGGCGTGGGTTTGGAGCTACCATCGGCGAGCTTTCGTAGCTAACATTAACAAGATGGTAAGTATCATTAAGTGAGCACATGATGCCCGGGTTCTCATGCACAGGAGAGATGGAGCCTAAATCAGAGCTAGAAGTGGAGAGCCGCCAGTGTGGACTAAGCGTTCTTGGTAAGCAGGTGAGGCTGGGTTGGGGTAGGGGTGTTATCAAGAAAAAAGTGGTCATTTGTGGAGGTGGGATTTCCGGGTTGGCTGGAGTAACCAGGTGTGGGATTAGATGTTGAGGTAATGGGTAGTGGCAGGTGAGGAGGTAGAGTGTATTGGCGACTGGGCTCAATGGGATATACATCGGGCGGGTAGTTATCGCTCGACCGGGACCGACGAAGTACCTGTGGTTGGTTAGGCTGGCTTATCCTAAGTTTGGGAAAAACTTGGAGTTCTACAATCGGGGCCACTGATTACCATTCAACTGGGGATTATTTAAATGAATCGTTGGAAGGACGTGCTATCACTCGACCGGCCAGCTGGAAAACTGCTTCAGCATACTCAAAGTATGTGTGACCTTTGTTCCCGATTCATGATTATGCATTGACTGGCGGCCGTTTTTGCCTTTATTGATAAGTGGATTTGGAAGAACCTTGCCGATTAGTCGAGGTGCCACTCTAATACAGCGAGGCGAAGTGGACTGCTTTAGGATGATGCAGGGTTTTGTGCTGTCCACCGGTGGTCATGGATTATTTGGAGCATACTTAGAGTGCTTGGTAGAGGTTCTGAATGAGGCACCGAGAAAACATATAGGGAGTTACGGTAGCAGCCAAAGTGGCTAAAAGCCAGTGAAGGACACAGAATTCGGCTGGTCGATGGACCGCCTTGGTATCTAGTAGATCATGGCTCTTTCGAACGTTTTTTCCTCAAGAAGGTGGGAAACTAGTTGAAACTTGACGAACTGTTGGCAACAGACTTCGCCGGAGTCTTCTTCGCTGCTTAGACAGTGGACACTAGGCCGACATAAGCAGAAGCAGGCCTGAATGCGCAGGCTTCTGGTGACCCTGGGCCGAAGGTGGGTGGGAGAAAGCTATCTTTGCCATTTGTGGGAGAGGAGATTGACGGTGGAAATCAGGGCCGTCTACTACGGGGATGCACTGAAGAACGGGTGTTGGTCAGGTCCAGGTCAAAAGAGTAGTGCAAGCAACTGGGGACGTTTGAGTAAGGGGTTGCTCAGCAGATATCAAGGCTGCGGAGCGACTGGTGTTTCAACAATGGGTTGCCTTGGTGAAACTGAGGTACTTTTTAATGAGCAAAACACCTCTCTTTAATGGGACCTCTTATCCCTTGATATTCTGATTCTTTTGAATGGGATGGCTTTAGCAGTGATTTGCCAAATGCTTATGAATTCTCTAGCTGTTGTTTCGTCATGAATTGGAAATTCAAAAGATAATCATTGAGTTCTGACCTTTTGCTCATCCGCTTGCAATAGCACATGTGGCGTGCCACATTGCAAGCATTCAGTATGGAGAATTTGGTTGACGGAAGCGGCAATCGTTCAGGAATGTTGATAGCTATAGCGCTTTTGGCTTTGACTAAGATCTTATGAACTTCGGTCGCAACTGAGTCCAAAAAATGGCAAGCCATGGCTAGGCCTTTGCGGTTAGCTATGGGAGCGGGTTCTATTATGCTGGATATCGGGGATATCTTTATCAGAATTCCACTGATTTACCGAATTTGATTGTTTAGGTTAGCCGCTCGTCGATCCAGTTCGATGATCTCCCTGTTGACCGCGTCATAAACTTCAACGGGAGCTACGGAGCATGGATTAACAACAGGCTGAGATTGAGAGTCTCTAGCTTTTCTAGGACTGACAGTACCAGTGGCCCAATTCGCACCCAAAACCTCAGCTTGTTCGTGAGGCGTCTTTGGAGCTTCCACAGTTAGTTCAGGAGATAATGTGAAGAAGGTGGAAAGATTATCGGTCATCTAATTGAACTTCCTGAGAGTTTGAAACCACGTAGAAAATTTTGGCTATTCTTTCAAGTCTTTTTAGCTAGACCACTCACGGTTTTAGGGCTTATAAGCCGGAAGATCAAATAAGACCTAGGGAGAATAGAGGCACGTTGTGGCCCAGGGGTTCTTTAGATGGCAGTGGGAAAATACTTTCCCCGGGGGAGAAACTTTCAAGAATCACAACAAATTTAAATTTTCGGGGGAATTCGTGCGCAAAAAAGAGGAAGGACTGAATGTCTGAAAGTCAGCCGGGCCGGATGATACCACCTTGCCAGTTCTACAGTTGCCAAGCTTCTTCTCGGTGGATGATCTAAGATCATTGAGAGATCAGGGGAGAGGGGAACTGATCAACGACTTAATTGCCATTCTTAACTGGATGCGTCGGTAAGATTTACCTCTCAAAGCTGTTAAAGGTCACTTGTTGTCACGGACAGCGAGAAGCCTGACAGCTGTACGAGATCAAGACCCGGTAAAAAGAGTTAAAGACTTTGGAACTTGGGTGACTTCTGATCTTAAGTGGCCAATCGGTGTGCAGCCATTGTGAACTTTAACCCGAAAAGGTGCTTGTGAAGCTGTCTTACCACCCAGAACACAGCCATTACTTCTTTCCTTATCCGCAAGCATCCTCTCTCAGCAGCATCCGGAAGTCCAGAGAAACAGACGCTCGAGAATCTATCCTGTTCAGGCACTGCACCAATCCGAGCCTCATGTGCGTTCGTGGTTAACACTGCATGTTTGGATGATATGAATAGGGATATTGTTGGACGTTGAACCATGCAGTTGAGTAGATCTCGTGGGACGGTTTTGCATTAGTCCTTCCACTGCCAAGCACTGGATGACTGGATGAGGAACAAAAGCTGCGCTTTCGTTGCGAGATTTGGTATGAACCCGGAATAGTGTTCCAGACAACCCAGGATCGAACTTAAATCTGCTTGGTCCTTTGGTGGCTCCATTTCGGCGGTAGGTTTCAAACAATCAGAATCCTGGGAGAAATTATCTTCAAAACATCAGGGATGATGAATTCACAACTTCCGGCATCCATAGTGAACTCAAGTTTAAATCCGCATTCAAGTGGTACGGTTTGTACAGGAATTGGTCGTGCTGACCGGTGGGCTTCAATGTATATGTGGCTTCGGTGTCTTCGGTTTTATTCGGTCCGGTCACCCTCGTTTTACAGCACTTGGATCTTGGGCATACTTTTTGTATGCGATCAGTTTTGCCGCTTGCTTGACACAAGGCTTGGTGAAATCGACACTGAATGTAAATTGAGATATATTAGCTTGACATGGATCTGGATAGGGGCTTGTAAGGCACGACAGCATCAGAACGGACTGGCTGGTTGATGTGGGCTTGGTGGTTATGGTGCTAGTGAACTGACAGAGACGACTGCTGTTGAAACAAAGTTGTGGTCTCGATAGTGGTGGAGTATTGTTCGTCGTCAAATTGATCACAAATTCCACGAGCCTGTGTGAAGTTCAAGCTCTTCTATTCCAGCAAGCTCGGCTGTATGTTGATATTGCAGGTTCCGACAATTAGCCGATCACTAAGCTTTTCCTCCAACCTATCCCCATAGTTGCAGTTGGCAGCCCACTGGTTCACTTGTAGAGTAAGTTGGCTACAAAAGGTTTTTTGTCCATGCAGTGGCAAATTGAATTTTTCTCGTTCAGTTGCTTGAGAATTGTCTGCCATAATGTGGTTTAGTTGGACGTCTTTCAGTTTCTAAAACGGTAGTTTTACGGGCGCATCAGGGTATGCCACGTTCTTCAGCGAAGAATACAAATCGTGGCCACGGGCAACGAGGAACAAATCCGACTGGTCCCGCTTAGCTCCTTTACCAATACAGCGTCAGAACTCCCATCGTTCGACCCCTTCTTCTACTTGGGATAGATTACTGTGGAAGTCCAAGTGTTCAGTGGTCAGTGAGTCTACGCCGCAACTCCAGTTGTGAGAACCTTATCTAACCGACCAGTCGTACGTGATGTAATAACCTGGACCCGGGCTACGAGCACTGGGAGAACGACAAGACCAAACAAGAATGGCAGGAATGTATCCTGTAACATTTTGTTAGTGCTGAATCGTTTACATGCAAACAAGCTTGCACTTATTCGTAGATAACGTGCCGGCCGTTTAAAAGGCGGCCTCGCCACATCTATGCGATCTAGCTGTTGCGGTCCGCCTTCACCTGATTTGTTTGGTACTGGAAAGGAAGCCGTAGCGCATTGGACCGCTTGTGAAGACAGTCGAATCACCACTGATCAGCTTTTTCGTGCCCAAAAGCAAGGGTTTCAAGCTAGTGTATATGTCTACAGTTAGAGCTCTTCGAGAAAACTGCCTTCAGGCAGAGTCATTCTACGCGAAAAGGACGTATCTGTTTGGAGAACGTACAAAGTCTTGCAAGGTAGGCGGTTGAGGGTCAGAGAGGAAAGAAGTACGCACAGAAACTCCAGGACCTCAGATTTTCTCCGTGAAATAAACGAGATCCCGAGGGAATGTTATAGATATTTAATGTAATAGAAGACTTCTCGGGGCTTAGACCGGAAAGTCTATTCCGTACTGAGAAAGAATACCCAACACGAGGCCAGAGGCGGAAAGCTACAGAAAGTTGGGTCAAGGTTGATAGCTTGATCTCACTTCTTTAGCAGTAGGGTAGTAAGCTACTGGAATGGACTGCCAGAAGAAAATAATAGAACTAGGGACTGTACAGGCATTCGAGGGGGCCTTGGATGGTAGGTGAAACGGGATCATTTCTGGCAGTGAACTTTGAGCACGTGGCTAGACGGAAGGACGTGAGGTATTTAATTATTTACCGTTTCCATCTGTTGCATGAAGGCTCAGTGGAAGCTTAAGAGGCCTAGTGGCCTCATAGTTGGTGTAAGACGTATCTGAGCAATGCGTAACAAAATTCGAAACGGATCCTGAAATCAGAACGCGAATGTCCGCGAAATTCTACGCCGCTAGATTATCAACTAAACAATGACATAAAACAGATACGGACACCAATTATGCGATCAGAGGGATCAGAAAACGAGAACCAAATCGCAGTTCACGAGAAGGTAGCACGTGCATCACGCATGTTTGGAATAGGATATGACGCAGTGGCGCGCTGGACGCGAAAAAACAAACGTTGGTTCATGAAAATATACAGTGCATAAAAACAAACCAATAGTGTAAAAGGGCCAGTTAAGCTAAGGAAACATGAAATTTCATCATTTCTGAGGGGATTTTCTACAACCAATCGTTACAGCTGATGTGCGACGAGGTATTGGATTCCCTTTTATTTTCACTGGGGACTTGACGAAACAAACGGAGCTTTGGTGGGTGCCCAGTTAGTGTGTATACCGTCGAAGAAATTCTGGAGGCTCGATTGGCCTTGGCCACAACCTGTCCTGTGCAAGCTGAACCGAACCGAACTGAATCCTTGCACGTTAAGCTCGTGGACTGAGGTGAACTGTACGAAACATGAAGAGACCCGGAGGCTCGTAGGTGCAAAAAACTGGACTGTCATTAGTATTGGTCGCCAGTCCTGTGTTCTGACCTGACCGACATGCACTTGGCATTCTTCAAGAGCATATATCGACCAGCCAATAGTTTAGAGGAGAGAATGGGGGACCACAATAGTCTCCAACGCCCAAACTTTGTGTGGGAGAAGGAGAGGTATACACGGAGCCGCAAACCTTCAGTAGAAATAAAGCCGCGGCACCAGAAGAGATTCATCCAGCCACCGTTCACCCTTTGGCCAAGGTCCTGAAGGCTCCGGTGACGAAGCTGCATGAAAATTCATCTTAGAAGGAAAAAGTGCTGGGAGACTGGAGGAGAGCAACAGTGGTAGGAATTTACAAGGCCAGACTCCGGCGAAAGGCCGAAGATTACCGGCCCGCCAGCGTAATTTCAGTATTGTGTAGGTGCCTGGAGCGAGTAGTCAGGAAACAGATCTCTAGGCATTTGGTTCAACATAACCTAATATAAAATGCTCCTCACGGCTTTATGGCATGATGATCTTGTCCGACGAATCTCCTGTTGTTCCTCGATGAGATAACCAAGCGTCTGGACAAAGGACTGTCAACTGCTGTCAGTTAATTGTATTTTGGAGAGGCATTTGATTCTTTGAACCACAGATTTCTGGACGTCAAACCGCAGTCCGTCGGGATTGTTGGAAGGCCAGGGCAACGGACAAATAGTTTTTCAACAGGGCGTATTTTCAGTGTTAAGGTTGGTTGTCATGCCTCAGAATCGGAAGGTGTGGCAAGCGGGGTACCACAGGGCTTGTTGCTTTGCCCCCTACCCTTCCTCGTCTCCATCGACGACCTAGTGCGTGAGCTCGCAAGCCCGAACATATTTGGCCGATGCCGTTAAGGTAGCTGAAGTAGATATGGGACTTGACGCGTAGGCGGTACAAAGCTGGTCATGCAAACGGGACCGTCCACTAAAACTCACCAAATGTCAGTGCTTAGTCTCAAATACAGGAGTGATATGAAAGCGTTTCAAATGCTTGCTTGAGTAGAAGGCTTGGGCTGTAGAGTGGACAACAATTTTGAGCCGTCGGAACAGTGCACAACAACAATTAACATGGCCAGGGGAGAATGCTTTCGAGTTAGATCCACCATGTCGTGTGGACAGCCGGAGATTTTTCGTTCCGATTTACCAGTCCACGGTACGTAGAGTACTGCGTGTAAGCCTGGCACCTTAGTATTTTATGGGATATAGACTGCTTGAGGAAGTTGCAAGAACAAGAGAGAATGCTGACTTGGCAAGGGCGGTCTATCTAAACAGAGCCTCTGCTTGCCCTGGATCTGTTATCGATGAAAAGGAGGCGCGTTCGATGGGGTTTGACAGAAACCTTCAATTTTATAAGGAGATTGGTAATTCTAAGTCGAGACCTCTCCGATTCCAGGGAGAGGTACAAAAGGCATAGTCTGAGATTACAAAGAAAGCACTCGAGGCTCCAAATCAGGGCGAATTACTTCTAAAAAACATTGGTACCTTATTAAAATAAGCTCCCGGAGGAAGTCATAAATACCACAGCCGTGAAGGCTGTAACGGTTATTTCTACTGTGAGTCCCGCATGGCCAATTCAAACGAATCCCAAAACCAGACCGAGATTGATTAGCTGATGTTTAGGTACTGGATTGGCAAATTATGCGCATTACATTTGTACAAACCTCAACTGTAACGCCACAATGCCATGTTCGCAGACGATGTAACTCCCTGGAGTCCAAGCGCCGAAAACCTGCAAATTGCAGCTGATGAAACAAAACGCTGGTCTGAGGATTGAAACCTCCCGGTTAATGAGGGCAAATGAGTGAATACGCCTTTCGGCAGGGAGACTGGTCACACGTTTTCCACCAAAGCAGCAACCACACTGCCAAGGGTTCACTGACACAAGGTGCTCGGTTTCTGGTTAGAGTGTAACTTGTCCTCCCCTCACCATCACCAACTTGAGAGCAAGTCCACCTTTGAGTACTAAATATGATTTAAAGGTCTTTCCTGTTCATCTCTAGGGATGATTTCCCCATATTTTTGGCACGTTTATCCAACCTCTACTGAATAATGGTAGTCAGGTAGTGCACTCAGGTCTTGCCCGAGACCGTGAGACCCCGGAAAGGGTTCAGGGGACCCCCACCAAAGCAGTATGGGGTTTGTTCCACCGATCTTATCCCGTCCGCCTCTCAATCCTCAGTCTCTGTCTCCTTGTATTAGGACGGGTAAGAGGTGATCTGTTTTTGAAGTTTCACAATTTTGAATCAGGTCCAAGTGATTGCTTCTTCTCCGTCTGTTCAGCCTCTTCTATCCTTGGTCACAACAGAACGGTTTTCAAACCAAGACCATGCACTACACTATGACTTAAATTTTTTAGCTATAGGTTTATTACTCTGTGGAACGCACTTCCGGAAGATATTGTTCTCTCGCAGAACAAAAACTATCTTCAAGAAAAAGTTAGACCTCTACCTGGGTCTCTCCTAGCAATTCCTTGTCCAAGAAAGTGACACAGATGTCTTTTATTGCATTTCCATCCCGCCATATGTCCAAGAAAGCCAGACCCCATTCCGCTTAAGGCACTGTCCATAGTGAGACACTGCACGATGATATGTGTATTTTGTTTTTGTAGCCGCCCCAGCCTTGCCCCCTCCCCCTCCGCTTCTTTTTACTCCAGTTTCAGCTCGGTAAATCCGATGGACTATCAAAGATTTCCTCGAGAACCGAGACATTTGGGATCATAGTCTCGAACCCTATTAGTATTCGAGACTTCAGAACTTCAAAACTGAACTGAACTATACTGATCAAACCTGATTTGATGTGCGATGAGGTTTTCCGTTTCCCTCTCAGTTTTAGCGAGGATTTGACGAAATACACTCGGCAGTGGTGGGTGCATAACCGGTGTGCATACCATCAAAGGAATTCTGAATGCTCGATCGGCCAAGGTCATTACCTGTCCTGTGCAAACTGAACGATATGCATTATCTGTATCTACAGGGCACCGCTAGCCACAGATGAGGAAGACGTTGAGCTCTTGCAAATGCCGGATGTGGTGCTGGCACAGACAAAGGAGTTCATCTTATTAGGGGATCTCAACCTGCCCGAAATTAACTGGGAGAGCGGGATCGCACCGAGGGAATCAACGGGCGACAAGTTTCTGCAGTGGGTCCAGTTACATGCACTTACGCAGCATGTGACACAGGTCACTAGACACAGAGGTGGACAGCACCAGTCTCTCCTTGACTTAATCATAACGCGGCACCATCAGGACGTTAAGGAAATTAAGTGGGAAGAGCCACTTGGAAAAAGTGATCATGTAGTCCTAAGGGTCACACTAAGACTCAGCAAGGAGCCGAAGGCAATCGTGTTACGTCGGCGCTATGGGAGGATCAACATAGGTGAACTGAATAAGGCGGCGGAGGAAATTCAGTGGACATCGAGACACACAAATGCCTCCGTAGAGGAACGTTGGGAGACCATCAAGACGGGGACACTGGAACTTACAGAGTAGTCCGCACACCTGACGGTGGCTAGCAGTAGAAATCTACCTCCATGGTGGAAGTCAAAAGTCCTCAAGGCCATAGTTATTCGTAGGCAACGATGGGCGGCGTACAAACTGTAAAAAACTCAAGGGGCATGGAACAGCTATAAGATGGCTAGGAACAGAGCTCCAGCAATCCAAAGAGTTGAGAAATATGCCTTCGAGCGTCGGTTAGCTGCGTCGGTCCGCATAAACCCAAAGGGATTCCACGCCTACGTGCAATCTCACAAACATATGAGAGAGAGTGCAGCAACTTTGGAAGGAGCACAGGGACGACTAGCTATAAACGACGAGGACAAGGTTGACAAGCTGTTGGCATTCTTCAAGGGCATATATGGACCAGAAAATAGTTTGGAGGAAAGAATGGAGGGCCCCCAAACGCCTCCAATACACCAACTCACTGTAGGAGAGGAAGGAGTGTACGCGGAGTTGCAGACGTTGAATAGAAATAAAGCAGCATGTCCAGACGGGATTCATCCAGCAATCGTTCAGCCTCTGGCCGAGGTCCTGAAGGCTCCGGTGACGAAGCTGTATGAAACGTCACTTAGAGAGGGAATTGTGCCGGGAGGCTGGAGGACAGCAACAGCGGTAGGAATTTACAAGAGTGGACCCCGGCAAAAGGCCGAAAATTACCGGTCGGTCGGCTTGACTTCAGTATTGAGTAAGTGCCTGGAGCGAGTAGTCAGGAAACGGATCTCTAGGCATTTGGTTCAACACAACCTCATATCAAACGCTCAGCATGGGTTTGTGGAAGGACGATCCTGTTTGACGAATCTCCTGCTGTTCCTCGATGAGGTAACCAAGCGTCTGGACGAAGGGCAATCAATCGTGGTCTGCTACTTGGACTTCAGCAACGTCTTAGATCCTGTGAACCACAGATTTCTGGACGTCAACCTGCAGTCTGTGGGGATTGTTGGAAATGCAAGACAATGGATAAATAGTTTTTTTTATCAGGGCGAACCTTTAGTGCTGAGGTGGAGAGTCATGTTTCAAAACCGGAAGGTGTAACAAGTGGGGTGCCACGAAGCTCAGTGCTCGGCCCTCCGCTCTTCCTCATCTTCATCAATGATCTAGCACATGGGCTTACAAACCCCACATTTATTTTTGCCGATGACGTCAAGATAGCTGGAGTAGATATAAAACTTGACCTGTTAGCAGTACAAAACTGGGCACACAAATGGGGCCTTCCACTGAACCTCACTAAGTGTAAAAGCTTGACCACAAATACAGGGGCTAGTGGGAATGGTGTGTGTTCGTTGCAAGTGGTTTAGCAGGTCAGAGACTTAGGGTTTATAATGGACAACAGCTTTAAGCCGTCAAAGCAGTGCACCTCGGCAGCCAATATGGCCAGGAGAGGACTCTTTCGAGTTAGATCCAATATGTCGTGAAGAGATCCGGAGATTTTCTTCCCGATATATCAGGTGTAACGAAAGTTTCAGCAATGCGTGGCCAAATTCGCAACGGATCCCGAAATCAAAAGATGATTATCCGTGGTATTCTACGATACTAGATTATTACATGAACAATGACATCAAAAATATACAAACCTCAATAATACGATCAAAAGGACTCAACAACGAGAAACCGAACAGCAGCGTGTGAGCAAACAGCACGTGCGTCACGCAGGTCCTGAACAAGGATGTGCCAAATTAGCGCTGTGGGCGCGAACAAACAACAACTGGTCCATAGAACCACCCAGTTCGTAAAGACAAGTCAATAGTGTAGGCAAATGAGTGATGTTAGGAAAAACACCGAATAGCGAGGGAAAAAGGGGGATTTTCCACGACCGGTTGTTACACCGCCCACCAAAATCCTCCTGGATCCTTAGCAGAGTCAAAGGTTCGGTATAAAGGTACTGATTCTTTCTACCTGTCTAGGCCCTGCTGTCAGTGCGCGCGCCTAATGCTCGTCGTCAACGTTCTACTACTAGTCGCACCTAACTCATTGGCTACATAGACGTGAGGCTAGTCAACATCTTCCACAAGACCAAATGACCGATGACGGGCGTGAGGGGGCCACAGGGATGTTTTCCCTGAAAAAGCCGTCCTGTCCTTGATGTATGTGCTTGAGTGGGTGTGTGCGTGTGTGTGCCGGGGTGTACAATGTAATCACAGGTATGACTACACATCAAAGGAGGACCTTCCGCAATGTCAACAAAAGACTGTGAGGCAAGAAACGAGTAAAATGTAAGCATGTGTGTATGACCTAAGCTCCGCTACTTCTCTATGTGTAAGGGGCATTCGGTAACGTCAACAAAAAGCAAACAACGAACACTGTCACATGTTTGATGGGGTTACGGGGTGTAGAGTGCATCGGGCTTGTGTGTATGTGTCGGGATGTACAATGGGATCGCATTCATCACCACATGTCGGAAAACACCTTCTGTAATGTCAACGAAAGACCGTGAGCACTGTATCGAGTTTGAATGAGACCGTATGGTATAAAGAGTTCAATGTAGGTGAGGGTGCGTCGGGATTGCTTCCGTATATGGGGTTTCTTTATCCACCTCGATGACTAGTGCGAAAAGATCTGGGCCCCAGAGTTATCAGCTCCTCCGTCTTCGCTCTCGAGTAGGTTAATACTGCGTATTTCACGAATGAACACTCCGTTAGCTGTCTTCACCTTCACCGTTCTTATCATTTCGTCAGTGCTTTTGATGGTTTCCGTAACTACTCCCAAAGACCAAGCGCTGAAATGTGCGCGTTCGTCGGCGATCATAACCACGTCCCCAACTTTGAATGGTCTTGTTTTGGCCAGCCACTTCTGTCGAGTCTGCAGAGCCGGTAGGTGCTCCCGCATCCATCGACTCCAGAAGACCTTGGCCAGATAGTTCGCCTGCTTCCGTCCGTGGAGGGAGCTCCCACGAAGGTTTACCGGCCCTTGGAAACCCTCTTTCGACCTTAACGTCAATAAGTCGTTCGGAATGAGCGCCAGGTGGGTGGGATCGCCCTTCAATACTGGAACCAGGGGGCGGTTGTTGAGGATTCTCTCCACCTCAGTCATGACGGTGCTCAGCGTCTCGTCGTCCGGCGGCTGCTGCTCCATGATTGACAACAATATCCGTCTGGCGGACCAGATCATGCGTTCCCATACGCCGTCTCGGTGGCTGGCCTGTGGGGGTTTGAAATGCCATCGTATGCCGTAGGCCACGGCTCGATCCTGCAGTTCGTCCTTGTTTATGTTCTTGTGCCAACGCTGCAATTCCCGGTGAGCGCCCACAAAGTTCGACCCATTATCTGAGTATATATCGGCCGGTACGCCTCTACGGTTGATAAATGTCTGCAAGGCCCGTAGAAGCGAATAGGTCGTCATCGAATGTGCGACTTCCAGGTGAACCGCTCGTGACTTCATGCACGTCATGATACATCCATATAGCTTTTCTAATCTTTTCCCGCACTTGATCCACAAGGGCCCGAAAT
This sequence comes from Fasciola hepatica, assembly GCA_948099385.1. Lineage (NCBI taxonomy): Eukaryota > Metazoa > Platyhelminthes > Trematoda > Plagiorchiida > Fasciolidae > Fasciola > Fasciola hepatica. The sequence goes on along the minus strand of CANUEZ040000008.1, from coordinate 3,635,645 downwards.
AGTCCAACCCGGTGTCGCTGAAAGGCCACTAGCATTCTGGTAGTGGGGCCATGAGTTGTTTGCCCGCCGTGGAATTGCACACAACGTCGGATTACGTGTTTTACAGTCTCTCATCCTCTCAACAACCAAAAGCTCTTTCGGATGACGCTCGTCACGTGACTTTCCCCGGCATGTCCCTCCACGGAGTGAACGTGTTGGATCCTTAGCTCTACTACAGGTTATCTCGCAGGCAGCAGTATAGGACACTTTGTGTCGAAGTTCAGGTGGGCGTTGGTCAGCCTACCATCCACCCGCAGCAGTCCATCAATGAGTTTGGGGTTTAAACGCTTCAATCCGCCTCTTGGAGATGGTATGTCGTTATTGATCAGTCCCACTTTTTCCGCACTCTCGAGTTCTCGGGCCAAAGCCTCGCGTTGTATCATTCGATAAATATCGTATTCTGCCGCATTAGCTCATCGGGACTTATCGGGCCGACTCGTATCCGGCCTGAGGGCCGTAGCCCTTTCATGACTGGGAAATTTCTCTTGAACCTGGTTAACTAAACTAGCGAATGAAGTGTCTTCATCCAGGAAGAAAACCTGACCAATGGCAATAGAATGGATGTCGCCTCGACGACGTTGGCCGCTATCACTACGACTTTGATCTCGAGTTCTACTTCCTTAGGAGGTTTTAATTCGAACACGGGCCAGTCCTGTTTGGGCAAGTGCAGGAAGTTTGGCCCTCTCGTCCACATGTCTAGTTGCCTGAAGTCGTTCGCACCTCGGGAGCACAGGTCGGCCGGATTTTCGCCAGACCCGATATGATTCCACTGGTTCGTGGCTGATTCATCGTGGATAATCGTGAGTCGGTTAGCAACGAAAGTACTAAAACGGTTCCAGAGGTTGTTAATGTAGTAAGTACCGTTGAATCCGTCCAGAAGCTAACCGACCAAATTTAGAGGTCGAAACATCTCTTCACAGCTTGCACCGCCCTGACTGCCAACGCGGCTGTGCTAAGTTCAAGGCGTGGGATCGAGACCGACTTCAGTGGAGCAACGCGGGCTTTAGCGAACAGGATCCCCGTGGTATATTTTCCATTTCCTGTGCACCATCGTCCGTACACCACAGCTCCATAACCGACTTCGGATGCATCGGAAAAGGCATGTAGTTCTCCAGTCTACGTCGTATGGCCAGGAGTCAAACATCGTGGAATCAATATGCCCCCTAATTTCTTCAAGGTGTTCAAAAATTCTTCTCAGTCCAACCGGTCCTCTCGGTCAAGTGACCGGTCCCAATCAACTTTCTTACGGCACAGCCGCTGCAGCAAGATCTTTCCGGGTAGCAACCATGATGAGACGAAACCGAGCGGGTCGAACAGACTTGAGACAGCAGATAGTATGCCACGACGGGTTATTGGCAGCTCGGGAACGCTTAGCTCGAAAACAAATCCATCCGTTTAGTCTTAGATGTCTCCACAGCAAATAAGTACGTGGCTTCGGACCCTAGGACACTGAGTTCCGCCGTCTACCACTTTACTCGATCCTTTCACTCTTCTCCCGTTCATCTTGGCTACCACCACTCACCCGGGTTTTATGCCAGGCCTCAATTCGCCTTTCTTAATCACCTCATTCCAGGATCTATTATCCCAGAAGCCCACCTGCTAGTACTTACCTGGTGGCTTTTCTCTCGTCTCACCTCTGTATCTACCGTCCACCAACTACTATCATATTCTCTCTTATGCACCACACCATTTCCCATCAGCAGAGCTAAACTCATCTGCACCAGCTAGCCCGGAATGGACTCTGATGGTCTTAGGCATGGCCCGGCGCTGTAAGAGACTGACACACGTATGCTAGCTTGTGCTTTACAACGTTCGTTGTCCTACTCCGTGTGTTGCATAATCCCATCCTGCATTTTCCCAGCCCATGCTAGCGAAACCCCTGATGTCAACGGCACCCATACCATTGCGTCGTTGGAACGTGGGGAAAACAGACCACCCCCAGCAGTTGTGAAAAAAGACAAATACGCATAAAATTACGATCGGGCGGAGGGGCTATGGAATGTTCCTATATGGGCTCAACCACCCCTCTGTTAGGAAACAAAAAAAATAATAATAATAACAATAAAACTGAAAAAAGAGAACAGTGGAAACGAAAAAGACCTCGTGGGATCGATTCGATCTCCAAATACCACTGACATCGGGCTGTGAAGGAATTGGGCAACCTTCATCTATGGGAAAGTATCCCATCAGCCCAGACCTGATCCTGCGAAAGGGGAAACCCCACATCGCCCTTGTTCGCTCGACAAGCTTTGGTCTTCACGCTCGAGACTGACTGGGGTGACAGCGCACTGGACTCTCCACATACGCTTTCCCACCCCCCGCTCTAAGTTTCAACCACCCCATACCCACCATAAGCGCACCTAGCATGCACGTCGACGTCAAATACAATCGCTACCACAGCCCTGACCTTCAACCCATTGACCTGGACAGAGTATCGACGTACCTGACGAATAACGGCAACCTCGATGAAGCCCGGAAAATGAAAAAAAGAGATAAGAACATAGTGGAAACCGGTCACCTTTTCCATCTATACCCCTCTATCTTCCGTCATCTTTTTTTTAGAAAGCGGTCTTCTCGATGTCCTAGCATCCAAGCCACGCTAAGGTTCACAACCCTACCTAACAGTAACCACTTCCTCCTGCCAAGTACAATCACTACCGCAGCCTGCTCACAATTAAGTTAAATCTCCGAAATGCAGACGCAGCAGCCCACCGGGTTTACGCTATCTTGCTAGCCTGTAGTATTACTTATCAACCCCCTGCAACCCTACGTTACTTAAGCTCTCTAATTAAAACCCATATCAAAGTACGAAATGTAACACTGACAGTCCACATAAACCCAGCCAGTTCATTATTAATTGCCACTATTTATTATCATAACTAACAGCTGGAACCACGTCCAGACTGCTAACACCATTTATTTCAGGTTTGTCGTCGCCCACTCTCTCGGGCACCACTTTCGGTGACCAATGTCCACACTTTGACCTGTACCGACAGAGACCTTAATGGCATCTTTTATACCAAACGGGATTGCAATCGGGCCACACGACCTAAAACACCCTCAAATGCTTACAAGCAGATTGATAGACGTCTCCTAACGCAACACCTCTACTACTTATGTCACTGTTGGAGGCTTCAGAAATAACAGTTCGCAAGCAAACTTCTATTGATTGATTGACACGTCCCTTACCCCGCCTGATGAACCATACCCACGGGATGCTGCACATCACCTTGGTCTCATGTGAAACAATCCAATAACAGAGCCAGAATACGCAACACAGGAATTTTCTCTCAATAAAATTCGATACGTTATCCTAACGCGAGTCCATTTGTCCCTCACATCCTTGGTTCCCAACAATGATGCCGAAGATCACTGAGAATCAATAAGTCAATATATTTGTCAGCATAACAGAACAACAAGACGCGAGCCTACAAGGAGATTTTTCGCTCCGTTATCTCTTCCAAGATTTCATTTTCCTTGTGATCGGTATCCAGCTTGAAATTGACTCTTCACCAGTTAAAGGCCTTCAAGTTGCGCTGCCTTTTTTTCTGAATGATAAGGGTTATTGATCCCGAACCTAAACTCACCTTATATATGGATTGCTGTTTCCTCCACATTCATCAACGTTGCCTGTCCATTTCCACAAAGTTTCCTCATGTCCCCCCGTTTTATGATGAACTCCCTCTATTAGAATCGGGAATATCCATCATTCCGGGCCAACTTCATCTCCATAGAGAGCCGCTCTCTCCATATTCACCAAAGTTCACGGTTGTACTCCCGTTCATTTCTTTAACCTCTCCATGTCCATAACATACTCCGTGCATAGAACCAGCAATAGGCCTCAGTTACCCACATCTTGCATTATTATGACTTATAACGCATCCCTAGCGTTATATTTTCATGATATATTTTGTATTTTCACGGACCACCACCAACCAGTCGAATCCGAAACCAAACCGTATTTGCCGCGCAAACCTTTATAATTTCAGTCGACTCAAACTATCACTAGCTATATTGTTTTGCTTCTGACGACTCCACTCGCTTTCTTGAAATTCGTGTATAGTTCATTGTTTTGAGTAACGTTGTACACAATGATCATGCGCTTGCGCATGCGTCTCGACCATGGTCGAGAAATATATCATTATTAATATTATCGTATTCTGCCGCATTAGCTCATCGGGACTTATCGGGCCGACTCGTATCCGGCCTGAGGGCCGTAGCCCTTTCATGACTGGGAAATTTCTCTTGAACCTGGTTAACTAAACTAGCGAATGAAGTGTCTTCATCCAGGAAGAAAACCTGACCAATGGCAATAGAATGGATGTCGCCTCGACGACGTTGGCCGCTATCACTACGACTTTGATCTCGAGTTCTACTTCCTTAGGAGGTTTTAATTCGAACACGGGCCAGTCCTGTTTGGGCAAGTGCAGGAAGTTTGGCCCTCTCGTCCACATGTCTAGTTGCCTGAAGTCGTTCGCACCTCGGGAGCACAGGTCGGCCGGATTTTCGCCAGACCCGATATGATTCCACTGGTTCGTGGCTGATTCATCGTGGATAATCGTGAGTCGGTTAGCAACGAAAGTACTAAAACGGCTCCAGAGGTTGTTAATGTAGTAAGTACCGTTGAATCCGTCCAGAAGCTAACCGACCAAATTTAGAGGTCGAAACATCTCTTCACAGCTTGCACCGCCCTGACTGCCAACGCGGCTGTGCTAAGTTCAAGGCGTGGGATCGAGACCGACTTCAGTGGAGCAACGCGGGCTTTAGCGAACAGGATCCCCGTGGTATATTTTCCATTTCCTGTGCACCATCGTCCGTACACCACAGCTCCATAACCGACTTCGGATGCATCGGAAAAGGCATGTAGTTCTCCAGTCTACGTCGTATGGCCAGGAGTCAAACATCGTGGAATCAATATGCCCCCTAATTTCTTCAAGGTGTTCAAAAATTCTTCTCAGTCCAACCGGTCCTCTCGGTCAAGTGACCGGTCCCAATCAACTTTCTTACGGCAAAGCCGCTGCAGCAAGATCTTTCCGGGTAGCAACCATGATGAGACGAAACCGAGCGGGTCGAACAGACTTGAGACAGCAGATAGTATGCCACGACGGGTTATTGGCAGCCCGGGAACGCTTAGCTCGAAAACAAATCCATCCGTTTTCGCGTCCCATTGTATTTCTAAAGTGCTTTCGATGGGAAGAGGAGAGCAGTCCAAATCTCTTACCCTTTCGGCCTTTTCGTGATACGGGGTGACCTTCAGCACTTCTGAAGCGTTCGACATGCATTTAGTTAGATGGAAGCCGCCCTCTTCCAGCAACCTCGTCAGACCCCTGAACTGCTCTAGAGCTAATTCCACATCATCGAATGACCCAAGGTAGTTGTCGACGTAGAAGTTCCTGATGACGCTATCTACTACCGTCCGATGGACTAGATCGCCATGTTTGTTCGGTGATTCTCGGAGGGCGTAGTTGGCACAAAATGGTGACGATATGGCTCCGAAGGGGTGGACGGTCATCCTATAATTCATCACTGCTTTGTCCCGGTTGTTCTCTTCCCACCACAGGAAATGCAACGCATCTCGTTCTCCTACCGTGATCTTCACCTGATGAAACATTTCCCTAATGTCGGCAGACAAAGCCAATTTATCCACCCTGAAACGGCACAAAACTTCGATCAGTGGTATGGTCCAATCAGGCCCTTGTAGTAGGCGATCGTTTAAAGACTTGCCCCGGAACTCGGCCGCACAGTCGAAAACCACCCGCAGTATTTTGGGTTTCTTGGGGTTGATAACCGGGTGGTGAGGCAGACACCAGATACCCCTTTTGCCGTCGGTGTTGGAAGGCACCTTTTCAACGCAACCGAGGGCTTCGTTCCGCTTCATTAAACCTGCTTGTCGTTCCCACAGATTCTGGTCTCGAATGAAGCGTCCTTTTAGTCGTAGTAATCGTTGCAGAACATAATTTCTGTTGTCAGTCCACGGGTCGACCGATGTGCGCCATGGGAGGGGAACCTCGAACTGTTTTTTGAGGCCTCCAGTGCCTTGCCGCACCGTTTGTAGAGCGAAGTGATCCTCTTGAGACAACGTCGGTCTTTCTTCTCCAACGTCATGAAACTCCTTTTCATACAGCCGTTGCAGATGATACTCTATGCGGTCCGTTTCGGCGGATAAGTAATTCACGGAACCACGTACCCCTACTGGACCGTATGACATCCATCCCAGGGCCGTGCGTACGGCATAAGGTGCCTGACGGTCGCCCACTCTCTGGTCAAGCACCCAATGCGCCTCTGGCACGTCGCAGCCGATGAGGAGATCCCATTCGTCGTCCTCCCAGTCTACAACGGTTACGTCCTGAAGGTGGGGCCACCTAGTCAAGATTGCGTTGACCGACCTTGGTGCACGCATGGGGAGATCCGCTAACGTGAATGCCTCCGTTGGTTCAATTTCCTCGTTAGTGTCTAGAGAGATGAGTTACAGCCTCAACCTACCGGCAGTCATTACTTGTGTTCCGCCCACCGTGCTCACTGCCAACGACGTCGCACCTTTAGCGAGTTGGTGTTTGTCGACAAACCGCTTTTTCAATAGAGTAGTGTCGGATCCACCATCGACGAAAGCCAACACTTTACCACCCCAGTCGGGTTCACTACTCCCACGGCCACTACGCCTAAACCTACCGCTTTGCTGGCAGACCGCCACGTTGAATAAATAACACTGGGCTTGGTACTCGCCTCGGATAAGGTTACTCTAGCCTGGTGCAGCAATCGATGGTGTCTGCCCGTACAGCCCTCGCAATCACATCAGCTTCTTGTCCTACAAGCTGCCGCCCGGTGCGTGGTGTTGAGACAAATAAAACACGCCCCCACCATCCTCGCCATTCTCCACCGTTCGTCTATTGTGGCGTTGCCGAACTTGGGGCATTCTGGTAGTCCATGGCTAGCACCACAGGACCTGCAGTTTGGTTGCGCCGTGGCATCGCGTGAAATGGCATGGGTGTTGGTCCAAGTTTGGTATTTTGGATGTTCCCGTGCAGGGGTTTGAGCCTCGCTATTACTGGGCTTGTTTGCTCGGTTGCTGTCCCGGATGGGTCGGCCGAAGCTGCTGTCGGCTATTTTGGTTTGCCTATCCATGTATTCGGTCAGGTCTTCGAAGTTAGCCTCCCTGTCGCTTCGGCTTATCCGTCCCACTTCTTCCGCCCACCGACCCTGCAGTTCGGGAGGAAGGGGACGGACTATGTTTTCCGACGTGTGCATGGCATCTAGATCAGCTCTGTAACCTAAATGGTCGGGGCTATTGAGCAGTTTTGCATCTTAATCACCAGGTCAGCCATTATGTAGACGTCTCCCTCGGTTCTCTTTGCCTCTACCATCACGCCCTCTATTAGGTTACGGGCTACTTTGAGCGGTTGGTCAACCAAGTCCCTTAGAATCCTCCTTGCTCTTGTGTAGCCTTGTTCCGGGTCGAGCATGTTACACACATCGGTAGCTTCTCTTGCTCGGCCTCGACAGTAGTGAGTAAGGTAGAGAAGCCTTTGCCCAGGGTCGGTTACCTTATTTTCGACGAGCGTCTGCAACTGCTTGACAAACTTGCAGTGGTGTTCAGATCGCCCGTCGAAAACCGTTAGTTCCACTCTTGGCAAATCGATCGATGGTGGTTTGTAGTCGGCGACCGGCGTGGGGTTCCCCATCTTAGGGCACCCTGATCTATCGGAAGTGTCGCAGTCCCAGGTCTCGTGCTCACGCTCTTTCTGTATACTCTTCTTTTTTGCTTCCTGGGCCTGTTGTCTAGCCGATAACAACTGTTGTTCTAGGTCTATTATTCTCAGCCTATATAGATCAACGTACTTACGATCCATACTGCCCTCATTACCATATGAACTAGCACTGACAAGACTGGGCGATTCAACATTAACTAAAAAATCAAATATGCCCAAAACCTCCCCAGAGACTTGCCGCATTATTTCCTGTCCAGATTCCAATATTTTTGATCATTTTCTTGGCATTTTGCGTGTTTTTCTTCGTTTCAAATTGATCTATTGATTATTGTAACACTTGTTTGGGCAATGCGTAGCCAAATTCGCAACGGATCCCGAAATCAAAAGATGATTATCCGTGGTATTCTACGATACTAGATTATTACATGAACAATGACATCAAAAATATACAAACCTCAATAATACGATCACAAGGACTCAACAACAAGAAACCGAACAGCAGCGTGTGAGCAAACAGCACGTGCGTCACGCAGGCCCTGAACAAGGATGTGCCAAATTAGCGCTGTGGGCGCGAACAAACAACAACTGGTCCATAGAACCACCCAGTTCGTAAAGACAAGTCAATAGTGTAGGCAAATGAGTGATGTTAGGAAAAACACCGAATAGCGAGGGAAAAAGGGGGATTTTCCACGACCGGTTGTTACACCGCCCACCAAAATCCTCCTGGATCCTTAGCAGAGTCAAAGGTTCGGTATAAAGGTACTGATTCTTTCTACCTGTCTAGGCCCTGCTGTCAGTGCGCGCGCCTAATGCTCGTCGTCAACGTTCTACTACTAGTCGCACCTAACTCATTGGCTACATAGACGTGAGGCTAGTCAACATCTTCCACAAGACCAAATGACCGATGACGGGCGTGAGGGGGCCACAGGGATGTTTTCCCTGAAAAAGCCGTCCTGTCCTTGATGTATGTGCTTGAGTGGGTGTGTGCGTGTGTGTGCCGGGGTGTACAATGTAATCACAGGTATGACTACACATCAAAGGAGGACCTTCCGCAATGTCAACAAAAGACTGTGAGGCAAGAAACGAGTAAAATGTAAGCATGTGTGTATGACCTAAGCTCCGCTACTTCTCTATGTGTAAGGGGCATTCGGTAACGTCAACAAAAAGCAAACAACGAACACTGTCACATGTTTGATGGGGTTACGGGGTGTAGAGTGCATCGGGCTTGTGTGTATATGTCGGGATGTACAATGGGATCGCATTCATCACCACATGTCGGAAAACACCTTCTGTAATGTCAACGAAAGACCGTGAGCACTGTATCGAGTTTGAATGAGACCGTATGGTATAAAGAGTTCAATGTAGGTGAGGGTGCGTCGGGATTGCTTCCGTATATGGGGTTTCTTTATCCACCTCGATGACTAGTGCGAAAAGATCTGGGCCCCAGAGTTATCAGCTCCTCCGTCTTCGCTCTCGAGTAGGTTAATACTGCGTATTTCACGAATGAACACTCCGTTAGCTGTCTTCACCTTCACCGTTCTTATCATTTCGTCAGTGCTTTTGATGGTTTCCGTAACTACTCCCAAAGACCAAGCGCTGAAATGTGCGCGTTCGTCGGCGATCATAACCACGTCCCCAACTTTGAATGGTCTTGTTTTGGCCAGCCACTTCTGTCGAGTCTGCAGAGCCGGTAGGTGCTCCCGCATCCATCGACTCCAGAAGACCTTGGCCAGATAGTTCGCCTGCTTCCGTCCGTGGAGGGAGCTCCCACGAAGGTTTACCGGCCCTTGGAAACCCTCTTTCGACCTTAACGTCAATAAGTCGTTCGGAATGAGCGCCAGGTGGGTGGGATCGCCCTTCAATACTGGAACCAGGGGGCGGTTGTTGAGGATTCTCTCCACCTCAGTCATGACGGTGCTCAGCGTCTCGTCGTCCGGCGGCTGCTGCTCCATGATTGACAACAATATCCGTCTGGCGGACCAGATCATGCGTTCCCATACGCCGTCTCGGTGGCTGGCCTGTGGGGGTTTGAAATGCCATCGTATGCCGTAGGCCACGGCTCGATCCTGCAGTTCGTCCTTGTTTATGTTCTTGTGCCAACGCTGCAATTCCCGGTGAGCGCCCACAAAGTTCGACCCATTATCTGAGTATATATCGGCCGGTACGCCTCTACGGTTGATAAATGTCTGCAAGGCCCGTAGAAGCGAATAGGTCGTCATCGAATGTGCGACTTCCAGGTGAACCGCTCGTGACTTCATGCACGTCATGATACATCCATATAGCTTTTCTAATCTTTTCCCGCACTTGATCCACAAGGGCCCGAAATAGTCCAACCCGGTGTCGCTGAAAGGCCACTAGCATTCTGGTAGTGGGGCCATGAGTTGTTTGCCCGCCGTGGAATTGCACACAACGTCGGATTACGTGTTTTACAGTCTCTCATCCTCTCAACAACCAAAAGCTCTTTCGGATGACGCTCGTCACGTGACTTTCCCCGGCATGTCCCTCCACGGAGTGAACGTGTTGGATCCTTAGCTCTACTACAGGTTATCTCGCAGGCAGCAGTATAGGACACTTTGTGTCGAAGTTCAGGTGGGCGTTGGTCAGCCTACCATCCACCCGCAGCAGTCCATCAATGAGTTTGGGGTTTAAACGCTTCAATCCGCCTCTTGGAGATGGTATGTCGTTATTGATCAGTCCCACTTTTTCCGCACTCTCGAGTTCTCGGGCGAAAGCCTCGCGTTGTATCATTCGATAAATATCGTATTCTGCCGCATTAGCTCATCGGGACTTATCGGGCCGACTCGTATCCGGCCTGAGGGCCGTAGCCCTTTCATGACTGGGAAATTTCTCTTGAACCTGGTTAACTAAACTAGCGAATGAAGTGTCTTCATCCAGGAAGAAAACCTGACCAATGGCGATAGAATGGATGTCGCTTCGACGACGTTGGCCGCTATCACTACGACTTTGATCTCGAGTTCTACTTCCTTAGGAGGTTTTAATTCGAACACGGGCCAGTCCTGTTTGGGCAAGTGCAGGAAGTTTGGCCCTCTCGTCCACATGTCTAGTTGCCTGAAGTCGTTCGCACCTCGGGAGCACAGGTCGGCCGGATTTTCGCCAGACCCGATATGATTCCACTGGTTCGTGGCTGATTCATCGTGGATAATCGTGAGTCGGTTAGCAACGAAAGTACTAAAACGGCTCCAGAGGTTGTTAATGTAGTAAGTACCGTTGAATCCGTCCAGAAGCTAACCGACCAAATTTAGAGGTCGAAACATCTCTTCACAGCTTGCACCGCCCTGACTGCCAACGCGGCTGTGCTAAGTTCAAGGCGTGGGATCGAGACCGACTTCAGTGGAGCAACGCGGGCTTTAGCGAACAGGATCCCCGTGGTATATTTTCCATTTCCTGTGCACCATCGTCCGTACACCACAGCTCCATAACCGACTTCGGATGCATCGGAAAAGGCATGTAGTTCTCCAGTCTACGTCGTATGGCCAGGAGTCAAACATCGTGGAATCAATATGCCCCCTAATTTCTTCAAGGTGTTCAAAAATTCTTCTCAGTCCAACCGGTCCTCTCGGTCAAGTGACCGGTCCCAATCAACTTTCTTACGGCAAAGCCGCTGCAGCAAGATCTTTCCGGGTAGCAACCATGATGAGACGAAACCGAGCGGGTCGAACAGACTTGAGACAGCAGATAGTATGCCACGACGGGTTATTGGCAGCCCGGGAACGCTTAGCTCGAAAACAAATCCATCCGTTTTCGCGTCCCATTGTATTTCTAAAGTGCTTTCGATGGGAAGAGGAGAGCAGTCCAAATCTCTTACCCTTTCGGCCTTTTCGTGATACGGGGTGACCTTCAGCACTTCTGAAGCGTTCGACATGCATTTAGTTAGATGGAAGCCGCCCTCTTCCAGCAACCTCGTCAGACCCCTGAACTGCTCTAGAGCTAATTCCACATCATCGAATGACCCAAGGTAGTTGTCGACGTAGAAGTTCCTGATGACGCTATCTACTACCGTCCGATGGACTAGATCGCCATGTTTGTTCGGTGATTCTCGGAGGGCGTAGTTGGCACAAAATGGTGACGATATGGCTCCGAAGGGGTGGACGGTCATCCTATAATTCATCACTGCTTTGTCCCGGTTGTTCTCTTCCCACCACAGGAAACGCAACGCATCTCGTTCTCCTACCGTGATCTTCACCTGATGAAACATTTCCCTAATGTCGGCAGACAAAGCCAATTTATCCACCCTGAAACGGCACAAAACTTCGATCAGTGGTATGGTCCAATCAGGCCCTTGTAGTAGGCGATCGTTTAAAGACTTGCCCCGGAACTCGGCCGCACAGTCGAAAACCACCCGCAGTATTTTGGGTTTCTTGGGGTTGATAACCGGGTGGTGAGGCAGACACCAGATACCCCTTTTGCCGTCGGTGTTGGAAGGCACCTTTTCAACGCAACCGAGGGCTTCGTTCCGCTTCATTAAACCTGCTTGTCGTTCCCACAGATTCTGGTCTCGAATGAAGCGTCCTTTTAGTCGTAGTAATCGTTGCAGAACATAATTTCTGTTGTCAGTCCACGGGTCGACCGATGTGCGCCATGGGAGGGGAACCTCGAACTGTTTTTTGAGGCCTCCAGTGCCTTGCCGCACCGTTTGTAGAGCGAAGTGATCCTCTTGAGACAACGTCGGTCTTTCTTCTCCAACGTCATGAAACTCCTTTTCATACAGCCGTTGCAGATGATACTCTATGCGGTCCGTTTCGGCGGATAAGTAATTCACGGAACCACGTACCCCTACTGGACCGTATGACATCCATCCCAGAGCCGTGCGTACGGCATAAGGTGCCTGACGGTCGCCCACTCTCTGGTCAAGCACCCAATGCGCCTCTGGCACGTCGCAGCCGATGAGGAGATCCCATTCGTCGTCCTCCCAGTCTACAACGGTTACGTCCTGAAGGTGGGGCCACCTAGTCAAGATTGCGTTGACCGACCTTGGTGCACGCATGGGGAGATCCGCTAACGTGAATGCCTCCGTTGGTTCAATTTCCTCGTTAGTGTCTAGAGAGATGAGTTACAGCCTCAACCTACCGGCAGTCATTACTTGTGTTCCGCCCACCGTGCTCACTGCCAACGACGTCGCACCTTTAGCGAGTTGGTGTTTGTCGACAAACCGCTTTTTCAATAGAGTAGTGTCGGATCCACCATCGACGAAAGCCAACACTTTACCACCCCAGTCGGGTTCACTACTCCCACGGCCACTACGCCTAAACCTACCGCTTTGCTGGCAGACCGCCACGTTGAATAAATAACACTGGGCTTGGTACTCGCCTCGGATAAGGTTACTCTAGCCTGGTGCAGCAATCGATGGTGTCTGCCCGTACAGCCCTCGCAATCACATCAGCTTCTTGTCCTACAAGCTGCCGCCCGGTGCGTGGTGTTGAGACAAATAAAACACGCCCCCACCATCCTCGCCATTCTCCACCGTTCGTCTATTGTGGCGTTGCCGAACTTGGGGCATTCTGGTAGTCCATGGCTAGCACCACAGGACCTGCAGTTTGGTTGCGCCGTGGCATCGCGTGAAATGGCATGGGTGTTGGTCCAAGTTTGGTATTTTGGATGTTCCCGTGCAGGGGTTTGAGCCTCGCTATTACTGGGCTTGTTTGCTCGGTTGCTGTCCCGGATGGGTCGGCCGAAGCTGCTGTCGGCTATTTTGGTTTGCCTATCCATGTATTCGGTCAGGTCTTCGAAGTTAGCCTCCCTGTCGCTTCGGCTTATCCGTCCCACTTCTTCCGCCCACCGACCCTGCAGTTCGGGAGGAAGGGGACGGACTATGTTTTCCGACGTGTGCATGGCATCTAGATCAGCTCTGTAACCTAAATGGTCGGGGCTATTGAGCAGTTTTGCATCTTAATCACCAGGTCAGCCATTATGTAGACGTCTCCCTTGGTTCTCTTTGCCTCTACCATCACGCCCTCTATTAGGTTACGGGCTACTTTGAGCGGTTGGTCAACCAAGTCCCTTAGAATCCTCCTTGCTCTTGTGTAGCCTTGTTCCGGGTCGAGCATGTTACACACATCGGTAGCTTCTCTTGCTCGGCCTCGACAGTAGTGAGTAAGGTAGAGAAGCCTTTGCCCAGGGTCGGTTACCTTATTTTCGACGAGCGTCTGCAACTGCTTGACAAACTTGCAGTGGTGTTCAGATCGCCCGTCGAAAACCGTTAGTTCCACTCTTGGCAAATCGATCGATGGTGGTTTGTAGTCGGCGACCGGCGTGGGGTTCCCCATCTTAGGGCACCCTGATCTATCGGAAGTGTCGTAGTCCCAGGTCTCGTGCTCACGCTCTTTCTGTATACTCTTCTTTTTTGCTTCCTGGGCCTGTTGTCTAGCCGATAACAACTGTTGTTCTAGGTCTATTATTCTCAGCCTATATAGATCAACGTACTTACGATCCATACTGCCCTCATTACCATATGAACTAGCACTGACAAGACTGGGCGATTCAACATTAACTAAAAAATCAAATATGCCCAAAACCTCCCCAGAGACTTGCCGCATTATTTCCTGTCCAGATTCCAATATTTTTGATCATTTTCTTGGCATTTTGCGTGTTTTTCTTCGTTTCAAATTGATCTATTGATTATTGTAACACTTGTTTGGGCAATGCGTAGCCAAATTCGCAACGGATCCCGAAATCAAAAGATGATTATCCGTGGTATTCTACGATACTAGATTATTACATGAACAATGACATCAAAAATATACAAACCTCAATAATACGATCACAAGGACTCAACAACGAGAAACCGAACAGCAGCGTGTGAGCAAACAGCACGTGCGTCACGCAGGCCCTGAACAAGGATGTGCCAAATTAGCGCTGTGGGCGCGAACAAACAACAACTGGTCCATAGAACCACCCAGTTCGTAAAGACAAGTCAATAGTGTAGGCAAATGAGTGATGTTAGGAAAAACACCGAATAGCGAGGGAAAAAGGGGGATTTCCCAATACCGGCTCTTACATCAGGCAATACTTAGGCCGCACATGGAGTACTGCGTGCAGGCCTGGGCACCGTACTACCAGAAAGATATAGATTGTCTGGAGAATGTGCAAGGGCTAGCCACTAGAATGGTGGCTGGGCAAGGGGGGTTTAGCCACACAGCGCGCCTCCGTGCCCTAGACCTGTCCTAGACGGAAAGACGGCGCATGTGTAGCGGTTGCCATCTTCGTTCATACTTTTACAACGTTTATTGTTTAACTGAACGCTAACTGCCAAGCGCGGTTGCCATTTGACCGTTGCTCTTGCGCACGCTCTCACGCACACTCCTAAAATATACGCTAACCACTATCTCTCCCAATCGCCTTCTCGTTCTCACGGGTCGTGGAGAATACTTTTCTGGTTAACATATTCGTACAGTGCCGAGCATTAGAGTAACGTGCAGGTGGTCCACGCAGCACAAAGGACCGATGCACGCGTTTACTAAGGAAACCGCGAAGTAAGGTCTACCCAACCTTACAAATTGGTGGGCCCGATGTGATCCCCAGGTCACGTTAGTTTCCTTGTTTTCTACCGCTCAAGGTCTCGTCTGCGTACGTTTTTGTGTTTTATTGTTTCCCTATCTGTTAATTTTTTTTGGTTGGTTTACCAAATAATTTTTTTTTCGTCCATACATATTTTGAGTGTCTAGTGTAACAGCCGGTCGTGGAAAATCCCCCTTTTTCCCTCGCGATTCAGTGTTTTTTCCCAACATCACTCATTTCCATACACTATTGACTTGTCTTTACGAACTGGTTGTTTTTCTGGACCAATTGTTGTTTGTTCACGCCCAGAGCGCTATTTTGGCACATCCTTGTTCAGGACCTGCTTGACGCACGTGCTGTCTGCTCACACGCTGCTATTCGGTTTCTCGTTGTTGAGACTTTGTGATCGTATTATTGAGGTTTGTATATTGTTTACGTCATTGTTTATTTTAATAATCTAGTATCGTAGAATTATCACGGATAATCGCCTTCTGATTTCGGGATCCGTTGCGAATTTGGCTACGCATTGCTCAAACGTTCGTAACAATACTCAATAGATCTATTTGGAACGAGGAAAATTCACGCAAAATGCCAAGGAAAGGATCAAAAGCAGTCGAATCCGGACAGGAAGTAATACGGCAAGTCTCTGGGGAGGTTTTGGGTACATATGATTCTTTAGTTAATGCTAGGTCGCCTAGTCCTGTCAGTGCTAGCTCATGTGTTATTGAAAGCAATATTGATCGTAAGGATGTTGATTTATATAAGCTGAGAATAATAGAACTAGAGCAACAGTTACTTTCGGCTAGACTACAGGCGCATGAAGCAGAGAAGTGTACACAGAAACAGCGAGAGTATAGGACCAGTGAATTCGACACTTCCGATAGGTTAGAGTGCAACAAGGTAGGGAACCCCACGCAGGTCGCCGACTACAAACCACCATCGATCGATCTGCCCAGAGTGGAGTTAACGGTTTTCGACGGGCGAGCTGAGCAATATTGCAAGTTTGTCAAACAGTTCGAGACGTTCGTTGAAAACAAGGTAACCGACCCTAGGCAAAGGCTTCTTTACCTTACTCACTACTGCCGAGGCCGAGCGCGAGAAGCTATCGACGGATGCACCATGCTCGATCCAGAACAAGGCTACACAAGGGCAAGAAAGATTCTGAGGGACTTGTTTGGCCAACCTTTCAAAGTAGCCCGTAACCTAATAGAGGGCGTGATGGTAGAGGCAAAGAAAACCAAGGGCGACGTCTACACCATGGCCGACCTGGTGATCAAGATGCAGAACTGCCTAATAGCCCTCGACCATTTAGGTTACAGAGCTGACCTAGACGCCATGCACACTTTGGAAGGCATAGTCCGTCACCTCTCTCCCGAACTACAGGGTCGGTGGGCGGAAGAAGCAGAACGGATAAGCCGAGGCGACAGAGAAGCCAACTTCGAAGACCTGACTGAATACTTAGACAGGCAAACGAAGATAGCTGACAGCAGCTTCGGCCGACTCATCCGGGACAGCAACCGAGCAAACAAGCCCGGTACTAGCCAAGTCCAAACCCCTGTACGGGAACATCCAAAGTACCAGCCTTGGACCAACACACACGTCATTTCACGAGATGCCACGGCGAAACCAAATTGCAGATCCTGTGGTACTAGCCATGGCCTACCAGAATGCCCCAAGTTCGGCAATGCCACAATAGACGAACGGTGGGGAATGGCGAGGATGGCAGGAGCATGTTTCATCTCTCTCAACACCAAGCACCGGGCAGCAGCCTGTAGAACAAGGAATCAATGTGGTTACGAGGGCTGCACGGGCAGACACCATCGGCTGCTGCATCAGGCGAGAATAACCATATCCGAGGCGAGTGCCAAGCCCAGCGTGATTTGTTCAACTTCACAATCTGCCAGTAAACCGGAACGTTTAGGCGTAGTGGCCGTGGGAGTAGTGACTCCGACTGGGATAGTCAAGGCGTTGGCTTTCGTTGATGGTGGATCCGACACCACTTTAGTGAAAGAGCGGTTTGCCGACAAACACCAACTGGCTAAAGGTGCGACGTCGTTAGCAGTGAGCACGGTGGGCGGAACACAGGTAATGACTGCCGGTAGATTAAGGCTGCAACTCATCTCTCTAGACACTAACGAGGAAATTGAACCAACGGAGGCATTCACGTTAGCGGATCTCCCCATGGGAGCACCAAGGTCGGTGAACGCAATCTTGACACGATGGCCTCACCTGCAGGATATAACCGTTGTAGACTGGGAAGATGATGAGGTGGATCTCCTCATCGGATGCGACGTGCCAGAGGCGCATTGGGTGCTTGACCAAAGAGTGGGCGACCGTCAGGCACCTTATGCCGTACGCACGGCTCTGGGATGGATGTTATACGGTCCAGTAGGGGTACGCGGTTCCGTGAATTACTTATCCGCCGAAACGGACCGCATAGAGTATCATCTGCAACGGCTTTATGAAAAGGAGTTTCATGACATTGGGGACGAAAGACCGACGTTGTCTCAAGAGGATCACTTCGCTCTACAAACGGTGCGGCAAGGCTCTAGAGGCCTCAAAAAACAGTTCGAGGTTCCCCTCCCATGGCGCACACCGGTCGACCCGTGGACTGACAACAGAAATTATGTTCTGCAACGATTACTACGACTAAAAGGACGCTTCATTCGAGACCAGAATCTGTGGGAACGATACGCGGATTTGATGAAGCGAAACGAGGACCTCGGTTACGTTGAAAGGGTGCCTGTTAACACCGATAGAAAAAGGGGTATCTGGTATTTGCCTCACCATCCGGTTATCAACCCCAAGAAACCCAATAAACTGCGCGTGGTTTTCGACTGTGCGGCCAAGTTCCAGGGCAAGTCGTTAAACGATCGCCTACTACAGGGGCCTGACTGGACCACACCACTGATCGATGTTCTGTGCCGTTTCAGAGTGGGTAAAGTGGCTTTGTCTGCTGACATTAGGGAAATGTTTCATCAGGTGAAGATCACGGTAGGAGAACGAGATGCGTTGCGTTTCCTGTGGTGGGAAGAGAACAACCGGGACAAAGCAGTGATGAATTATAGGATGACCGTCCACCCCTTCGGAGCCATATCGTCACCATTTTGTGCCAACTACGCCCTCCGAGAATCACCGAACAAACATGGCGATCTGGTACATCGGACGGTGGTAGATAGCGTCAGCAGGAACTTCTACGTCGACAACTACCTTGGGTCATTCGATGATGTGGAATTAGCTCTAGAGCAGTTCAGGGGTCTGACGATGTTGCTGGAAGAGGGCGGCTTCCATCTAACTAAATGCATGTCGAACGCTTCAGAAGTGCTGAAGGTCACCCCGTATCACGAAAAGGCCGAAAGGGTAAGAGATTTGGACGGCTCTCCACTTCCCATCGAAAGCACTTTAGGGATACAGTGGACGCGGAAACGGACGATTTTGTTTTCGAACTGAACGTTCCCGAGCTGCCAATAACCCGTCGTGGCATACTATCTGCCGTCTCAAGTTTGTTCGACCCGCTCGGTTTCGTCTCACCATGGCTGCTACCCGGAAAGATCTTGCTGCAGCGGCTGTGCCGTAAGAAAGTTGATTGGGACCAGTCACTGGACCGAGGGGACCGGCTGGACTGGGAGGAATTTTTGAACACCTTGAAGAAATTAGGGGACATAAGAATACCACGATGTTTGACCCCCGGCCATACGACACGGACTGGAGAACTACATGCCTTTTCCGATGCGTCCGAAGTCGGTTATGGAGCTGTGGTGTACGGACGATGGTGCGCAGGAGATGGACAATATACCACGAGGATACTGTTTGCCAAAGCCCGCGTTGCTCCACTTAAGTCGGTCTCAATCCCACGCCTTGAACTCAGCGCAGCCGTGTTGGCAGTCAGGGTGGTGCAAGCTGTGAAGAGATGTTTCGATCTCTACATTTGGTCGGTGAGCTTCTGGACGGATTCAACGATAGTACTTTACTACATTACCAACGTACGGAGCCGGTTTAGTACTTTCGTTGCTAACCGGCTCACGATTATCCACGATGAATCGGCCACGCACCAGTGGAGTCATGTCAGGTCTGGCGATAATCCGGCCGACCTGTGCTCCCGAGGTGCGAACGACTTCAGGCAACTGGACACGTGGACGAGAGGGCCGAACTTCCTGCAATTGCCCAAACAGGACTGGCCCGTGTTCGAATTAAAACCCCCTACGGAATTGGAACTGGAGATCAAAGGCGTAGTGATAGCAACCAACGTCGTCGAAGCGTCGCCCATTTTATCGCGACTGGTCAGGTTTTCTTCCTGGATGAAGACGCTTCGTTCTCTAGTTTGGTTAACCAGGTTCAAGATACGTTTACTACTCATGAAAGGGCTACGGCCCTCAGGTCGGATACCGGTCGGCCCGATAGGTCCCGATGAGCTACAAGCGGCAGAGTACGATATTTTCAGAATGATACAACGCGAGGCTTTCGCCCGAGAACTCAAGAGGGCGGAAGAAATGGGGCTGACCAATGAAGACATGCCATCTCCAAGAGGCGGATTGTAGCGTTTAAACCCCAAACTCATTGATGGACTGCTGCGGGTGGATGGTAGGCTGACCAACGCCCACCTGAACTTCGACACAAAGTATCCTATACTGCTGCCTGCGAGACAACCCGTAGTAGAGCTAATGATTCAACACGTCCACGCCGTGGAGGGACATGCCGGGGAAAGTCACGTGACGAGCGTCATCCGAAAGCGTCTTTGGTTGTTGAGAGGACGAGAGACTGTAAAACGCGTGATCCGACGGTGTGTGCAATGCAGGAGACGCAATGCCACAGCAGGCAAACAACTCATGGCCCCGCTACCAGAATGCAGGGTAACTACGGGCTGGTGGCCGTTCAGTGACACCGGGTTGGACTATTTCGGGCCCTTGTGGATCAAGTGCGGGAAAAGATTAGAAAAGCTATATGGATGTATCATGACGTGCATGAAATCACGTGCGGTACACCTAGAAGTCGCATATTCGATGACGACCGATTCGTTTCTACGGGCCTTGCAAAGATTTATCAACCGAAGAGGCGTACCGGCCGATATATACTCAGATAATGGATCGAACTTTGTGGGCGCTCAACGGGAATTGCAGCGTTGGCACAAGAACATAAACAGGGACGAACTGCAGAATCGAACCGTGGCCTACGGCATACGCTGGCATTTCAACCCCCCACAGGCCAGTCACCGAGGCGGCATATGGGAACGCATGATCCGGTCCGCCAGACGGATATTGCTGTCAATCATGGAGCAGCAGCCGCCCGACGACGAGACCCTGAACACCGTCATGACTGAGGTGGAGCGAATCCTGAACAACCGCCCCCTGGTTCCAGTATTGAGCGGCGACCCCACCCACCTGGCGCTCACCCCAAACGACTTATTGACGCTAAGGTCGAAAGAGGGTTTCCAAGGGCCGGTAAACCTTCGTGGGAGCTACCTCCACGGGTGGAAGCAAGCGAACTATCTGGCCAAGGTCTTCTGGAGGCGATGGCTACGGGAGTACCTACCGGCTTTGCAGACTCGACAGAAGTGGCTGGCCAAAACAAGACCATTCAAAGTTGGGGACGTGGTTATGATCGCCGACGAACGCGCACATTTCAGCGCTTGGTCTTTGGGAGTAGTTACGGAAACCATCAAAAGCACCGACGAAATGATAAGAACGGTGAAGGTGAAGACAGCTAACGGAGTGCTCATTCGTGACATACGCAGTATTAACCTACTCGAGAGCGAAGATGGAGGAGCTGATAACCCTGTGGCCTAGTAAACCTTTTTCACACCAGTAATCGAGGTGGATAAAGAAACACCATATATACCACACAATCTCCGTCAAACACGTTAAGGTGCTCGCGGTCCCTTCGTTGACATTACAGAAGGTTCTTTCCGATATGTGGTAATGAGTGCGATTCCATTATACATCCCGATACATACACGCATGCACGACGCACTCTACATCCCGTAAACCCATCATACATGTGACAGTGTTCTTTGTTCGCCTTTTGTTGACGCTACCGAATGCCCCTGGCACATGTGGAAGTAGTGGAGCTCAGGTCACACACACATGCTACATTTACTCGTTTTCTTGCCACGCGGTCTTTTGTTGACATTGCAGAAAGTCCTCCTTTGATGTGTAGTCATAACTGTGATTTCATTGTAACCCCGGCACACACACACACGCACGCACACACACACACACACACTCAAGCGCGTGCATCCAGGACCGGACGGCCCCTTACGAGGACAACGTCTATGTGACCATTCACGCCCGCCATCGGTCATTTGGTCTTGTGGAAGATGTAGACTAGCCTCACGTCTATGTAGCCAATGGGTTAGGTGCGACCAGTAGTAGAACGTCGACGACGAGCATTAGACGCGCGCACTGACAGCAGGGCCTAGGCAGGTAGGAAGAATCAGTACCTTTATACCGAACCTTTGACTCTGCTAAGGATCCAGGAGGATTTTGGTGGGCGGTGTAACAGCCGGTCGTGGAAAATCCCCCTTTTTTCCCTCGCGATTCAGTGTTTTTTCCCAACATCACTCATTTCCATACACTATTGACTTGTCTTTACGAACTGGTTGTTTTTCTGGACCAATTGTTGTTTGTTCACGCCCAGAGCGCTATTTTGGCACATCCTTGTTCAGGACCTGCGTGACGCACGTGCTGTCTGCTCACACGCTGCTATTCGGTTTCTCGTTGTTGAGACTTTGTGATCGTATTATTGAGGTTTGTATATTGTTTACGTCATTGTTTATTTTAATAATCTAGTATCGTAGAATTATCACGGATAATCGCCTTCTGATTTCGGGATCCGTTGCGAATTTGGCTACGCATTGCTCAAACGTTCGTAACATCTAGTCCGTCATGATTTTTTTCTCGCGAAGACTATAGTGCCCCACTGGTCATTGATTTCTTTTCCCGTCTGTGTTCTATAAAGTAATCGCTATGTCTGCCGAACGGAAACCCTGCCTAGACCCCACCGTTGGAGCGATCTTTTTGCACATACCAGCATTCACGCCTGCTGATCCAGAACTCTGGTTCACGCTGGTCGAGTTAGAATTCGAAAACTGCCGTATAACCAGTAACGCCAGCCGTTTCAGGTGGGTAGCAGGCCGCCTCCCGCCGGAGGTCACAATGCAAGTAAGGGACGTAATAATCTCTTCCCGAAGCTATAAGGCCTTAAAGGAGGCCGTCATTGCCCGCACGACCCCAACACAGGACCAACGGATGCAACAACTTCAAAACGTTGAGCTTGGAAGTAGGAAGCCCTCCGAACTGCTGCGTGAGATGCAGCGCTTGAGAGGACCGACGGTAGGCGAGGACCCGCTCTTAAGAGAAATTTGGCTGCAGCGTTTGCCGCACAACATCCAAGTTTTACTAATTGCCACGCGCAAGTGTTCACTGGAGGAAACTGCAGCAATAGCTGATGATATGATTTCACGATACAACCCTGCTGCAGCTGGAGTAGCCGAGTCCTTCGTCACAACGGTGCCTGCCCTGCCAACATCTAACGACCTCGCGTCAGTTTTGACTAGAATTGACGCGAGCCTGAAACGCCCAGCAGTAAGAGGAAGTGAGTCACAGGAGCGACACCGTGCACGCTCACCTGGGCTCCACGGTTCGTCACCGTGACAACGTTTTGGCTCTTCAAAAGAAGGGTATTGTAAATACCACAGTCGTTCTGGTGAGGGAGCAAAACGATGCGAACGAGGGTGTACGTTTCCCGGTGCTCATCAGGGAAACTAAACCCCCGGCCCGTGGTGGCGACCCACGAAGCCGGGTATCAGACAAACAGTCGCCTTTTGAACGTGAGGGACATCATTTCAAATAACCTGTTCCTTGTAGATACCGGCGCCGAAGTGAGCGTCCTCCACCGACCGAAAGGTGACAATAAATACCGCAGGCCCAAACACTACGCGCTGCCAATGGCACGGCCATCCCAACGTTTGGCCAGCGGTCGCTCACCTTAAACTTAGGTTTGAAGCGCAATTTTCGTTGGTTATTCATCATCGCCGACGTCCCGTACTCAATTCTAGGCATTGACTTCCTGCAACACTTTGACTTGCTAGTTGATGCACGGCGCCGCAGAGTGGTGGATCGTCAGACCACTCTCGCTGTTGCGGGTTGTAATTCGCAAGTGAATCACGTCACGCCTTTTTATGTCCAACCACCGGCACACGAACCTTATAGCGAACTCATCGCCGCCTACCGAGCCATGTTTCGGCAGGCCGGGCCTCTACCAGCAGTGACCACCAGTGTCACTCACCATATCTATACTAAGGGACCCCAGTGTTCAGTAGGCCGCGTCGGTTAGCACCAGACAAGCTTCGTGTTGCACAGGCTGAATTCGAACATATGCTAGAACTGGGTATAATACGCCCTTCTAGTAGCCCTTGGGCTTCCCCTCTTCGTATGGTCCCTAAGTCTAGTGGCGACTGGCGACCCTGTGGCGATTACAGAGCGCCTAACAAAGTCACCGTCCCTGACCGATACCCAATTCCCCATATACAGGACCTTACTTCGTCTTTATCAGGTTGCTCCGTCTTCAGCCGTATCAATTTATTTCGTGCGTACAACCAGATCCCGGTTGCAGAGGCCGATATCCCTAAAACTGCCGTCACTACACCTTTCGGGCTGTTCGAATTTCTGAGAGTGCCGTTTGGACTCAGCAATGCAGCCCAGACCTTTCAACGGTTCATGCACGAGGCAACTCGTGGTTTGGAAATTGTCCACGTATACCTGGATGATATTTTGGTGGCGAGTTCTTCAGAGCAAGAGCAAGCTACACACTTACGAGCACTTTTCGAACGCCTTAGCCAGCACGGCGTTACGATCAATATCGCGAAATGCGAATTTGGCCGGTCTGATATCACCTTCGGAGGACATTCTATTTCTTCCTCGGGTATCCTCCCTCTCTCAGATAAAGTTTCCGCTATTCGCGACTACCCTGAGCCCCAATCTTTTCGCCAGTTGCGTCAGTTTGCCGGCATGGTGAATTTCTACCGCCAAGTTATTCCTCAATGTGCGGAAATGATGCAACCCCTCACCCACCTCTTTCGCGGAGGTAGGCGGAAGTTCGTGTTTCCCGCCACGGCACAAGCCGCATTTGCCTTGGTCAAAGATGCTGTCGCCAACACAGCACTCCTTACACACCCCGACCCTTTGGCTCCTATTTCAGTAGTGACGGATGCCTCGGACACAGCGGTTTGAGCAGTACTGCAACAGTTCGTAGATGACTCTTGGCAACCTTTAGCATTCTTCTCCAAGCGCCTACAACCCACTAAATCAAGGTACAGCACATTCGGTAGAGAGTTATTAGCCATCTACTTGGGAATCCGTCATTTTCAACATGCACCGAAGGCCGTTCGTTCACGGTGTTTGTAGACCACAAGCCTTTGGTTTACGCACTAAAGTCAGCTTCGGATCGATACTCACCATGCGAGATTCGCCACTTAGACTTTGTCTCACAGTTTGCTGTGGACATACGACACGTCTCTGGGGTACTTAACCCCGTCACCGACGCCTCATCACGCGTACATCAAATAAGTCTGTCGCCGACGCCTAACATCAACTTGGACGCAATGGCACAGGCTCAAACTATGGACCCTGACATCGAACAACTTCCACAAAACGGGTCTTTGAGCTTAACCACAGTGCCTATCCCAGCTTCCCAGAATAACATCATGTGCGATGTGTCGCAAGGTCGCCTTAGGCCAGTAGTTCCTGCTGCCCACCGTTATCCTACGTTCCTGACGCTCCATAATCTGGCTCATCCGGGTGTGACTGCCTCGGTGAAACTGATAACTGAGAGTTTTGTTTGGCACAATGTCAAACGAGATGTCCGTCAATGGGCTCGTTCTTGTCTGCAGTGTCAACGTGTTAAGACCCATAGGCACACTAAGGCGGCGTTAGCCAGGTTTCCAGAACCTGAAACACGTTTTCATCATGTGCACGTCGACCTCGTAGGACCACTCCCACCTTCACTTGTGTACGTTTACATACTCACATGCGTGGATCGTTTTACTCGCTGGCCGCAGGCCATCCCTTTCCCTCGTCCCACGTCGGAAGAGGCCGCGAAAGCTTTTCTGACCGGTTGGGTTAGTCATTTCGGTTGCCCGGCAATAGTGACCACCGATCGTGGTCCAGGCTTTGACGGCGCTTTCGGCAGCCTACTCGCTACGCTCGGTTGCCAACACGGTAAGACGACAGCTTACCACCCTCAGGCTAATGGTATGGTTGAGCTTTTCCACCGGCAATTAAAAGTCTCCCTTCGAGCAAACGGTAACCCCCTTTGGAGTGAAACACTACCATTAGCACTCTTAAGCCTGCGTAGTACCGGTAAGGAGGAGTTACGCACAATACCGGCCGTACTAGTATATGGCTGTACACTTCGTCTACCTGGGGAGTTGGTAGCCCCCTCATCAACAGTGACTTTCGACTACGGTGACTATGCTCAGCGCCTTACGCAGCACATGCGAGTGCTCAAGGCCAGTCCGCCGCGTGAACAACAGTCTACAAGTTATGTCCCAACTGCGTTAGGAACCGCTACTCACGTATTCCTTCGCGTCGATGGCGTTCGATCACCACCACAAGCGCCATACACTGGCCCGTTTCGGGTGATAAAACGTAGGACAAAAACATTTGTCATACATATCAGCGGACGACACGACACCGTATCTATCGACCGTCTCAAGCCTGCCGTCATGGAGTGCAAGCCGCTCGGCCAATTTACACCTACTCAAGCCGCTCAGTCACTCGCATCGAGCGAGTTGCCAATCAAACCACCCCCAATTACGCCTAGTAAGGACTCGGCAGCTAGTCCATCAGGTTCCCCAACCGTACCCGCAACGGGAAGTAGCCGTCGCGGTCGCCAACTACGAAATCCCGTCCGCTTCGCCGATTTCGTGACGATTTTTACAACCGGCTGTTGGCAATAAGTTGGGACGTTCGCCATGGATTTACCAACCAACAGACCCGTGAAATTACGGTCGGTAGTTATGATTTAATTTTTCTCTGGTCTCCTAGCGACTACAACAACACCGAACATCGTTTGTGTGTTGTTATTACGGTCCAACATCCGCCGGTGCCCTCAGGCGCTATTTCGTTCCAGTTTACCTTGCCCTCTCTCAGACGGATCTACACAGTCACATTGGCTTCATCCGTAGCGTGGCTGACTCCCGTGCACATTCAAGGAGCCAACCGCCCACTGGACAACGGGACGATTGGTCAGCCTGGCACTGGAGACGGCAACTGGACGCCTTTTTGGATGGACCTGATGAGGCATTTTCCGGCTCGCATTCGTATGAGACCCGTGGGCGCCAAAACACAGTTGGACCTACGCACATCGGACCTCGAGAGTGCAGGCACCGATAAACTCATCAGCAGTCGTTCGACGTCACCAACAATATAACGGACAAGCTATGAGGAGTTCCTGGACAACTAATGCCTCCGGCCAACCATCAAAATCGAAGCCCAACTCCGTCGGACTTCTAGGAGGAGGCCCCTGTAGCGGTTGCTATCTTCGTTCATACTTTTGCAACGTTTATTGTTTAACTGAACGCTAACTGCCAAGCGCGGTTGCCATTTGACCGTTGCTCTTGCGCACGCTCTCACGCACACTCCTAAAATATACGCTAACCACTATCTCTCCCAATCGCCTTCTCGTTCTCACGGGTCGTGGAGAATACTTTTCTGGTTAACATATTCGTACAGTGCCGAGCATTAGAGTAACGTGCAGGTGGTCCACGCAGCACAAAGGACCGAAGCACGCGTTTACTAAGGAAACCGCGAAGTAAGGTCTAACCAATCTTACACATTCCCGGGGATTTGATAGAAACCTTCAAGGCAATGAAGGGACTGTCGGGAATAAGACGAGAAGACCTTTTCTATCTGATCCCCGAGAGAGGCACAAGGGGGCATAGCCTTAGATTACAAAGGAAGCTTTCGAGGCTCCAAATTAGGGCGAAGTACTTCTCAAATTGAGTGGTACCCTATTGGAATAAGCTCCAGGAGGAGGTCATCAATACCGCAACGGTGAAGGTTTTTAAGAAAGCAGTAGACTTATATTGGGTGGCAGTATACCCCGAGTAATGGTAATCAGCTTTTAGGGTCAGATGCAATTTACTTGTTGTTTCCACGATGCATAATGTCTCTCGTAGTTGATGTGCGATGAGGTTTTCCGTTTCCCTCTCATTTTTAGCAAGGATTCGACGAAATACACTCGGCAGTGGTGGGTGCATAACTGGTGTGCATACCATCGAAGGAATTCTGGACGCTCGATTGGCCGTGGCCATTACCTGTCCTGTGCAAACTGAACTGAACTGAACTGAACCTTACTCTGCCAGGGCTGATACTGCACAAAATTTCTGCCTTTTAGAAAGAGAAAACCACGCAGTGTTGGGAGCTACGGAAACGCGCCGACAACACATCTATCTGGACACACGATTGGCTCTAGCCACACCAAGTCCTGCTCACCCTCTAGCCCCCCAATATCTTCAGCCCCCGACTCTCCCAGGACCTCCTTTCCATCCTCAAACCCCCCTATTTCCCCCTCCTCAAACCCAAAACCAGCTGCCTCTGGCGATTCTGCAACAACTCCTGAGCATGTGCTCAAGTGTTTTTACAGCAATTGCTTGAGTGTGTTGAATAAGATCCCGGAGCTTCGGCAGCTTGCAGTGGATAAGGAGCCTCAGATCATAGCCCTCACAGAAACCTGGCTCACCCCTGACATACTTGATGCCGAAATATCCATTCCGGGATACTTCACAGTAGGGCGGGACTCCAGTAGAGGTCGTGCCGGCGGGGTCATCATATACTACGATAATTCGATCCCTCCTCCCACCTTACTGACAACACCAACCTTTTCATGTATTGATTGTTTGTGGGCCGTGTTTAACTTCTCTAGGACAGAAACCCTATTGCTTGGTGTTGTCTACCGTCCTCCCGCATGCAATTCAACTGACAGCCTAGGTCTCATAGACTTATTAGGTTCCCTGAAAAGCTATACAGACTTCACCCATCTGTTAGACACTGGTGACTTCAACTCTCCCAGTACAAACTGGCAAAGAGCTGATGCCCCGGATATCACTTTCGGTAAACCCCTCCTTGATCTCGTACTGAAAAACTCATGGGTGCAGAACGTAAGAGATCCGACTAGATATCGCACAGGCCACGCCCCATCCTTATTAGACCTGGTCATCACCAATGATCGCTTCCTAATAGATGTGGTGCATTACTTGCCGCCCCTCGGCAAAAGTGATCACATTCTCATTGGATTAGATTATATCGTGAAATGGCCTCCTCTTCCCTCAGAAACTAAAATTTTGAGATCCTTCAAAAGGACCAACTTTGACCAAGTCTGTGCATTTTTTCGCTCCCAGCTAAATTTAACTAACCCAGGTAACTCTGCGGATGAAATGGCAGAGAATCTCAGAGAGTTGATCTCCTTAGCTGATAGGCATTTTGTCCCCAGAATTCGTCGCCCACAGACCGCTAAGCGACCCCTCCCTCGCCCCATTAGGCGCATTCTAGACGAACGCGCACGCCTCTTTGCTAGATATAAAGCCACAGGCCTTGCCCGTGATGCAGAAGACTTCAGGATCATAAGGAACATATGCAAAGACAAGATTAGGTCCCATCAGAATGCAGTCCAGCGATCTGTACTTGATCGAGCACGGACCAATAAGGCATTTTTCTTTCAGTACATGCGCCGTCTAAGGGGCACAGCTCCGACGCCATTAGCTCTCAAAGATAGTGCCGGATCTCCAATCACTTCCCCTAGCCAAGTAGCCGAGGCATTCAGCTCCTACTTCCGTACAATTTTTAGCTCCTTTCCCATATCATCCCACCCTACTATGCACCCGTTATCTCTGACCACTACCCTTAACCGCGTCATTATTCCCATTGGTGCAGTCGCTCAAGGTTTCCGACGGCTCAACCAATATTGCTCTATGGGTCCTGACCTAATCCACCCCCGTATTCTCAAGGATGCCGCGGATACATAAGCAGCTCCTTATGCCTCGCTTTTTCAGCAATGTGTTGACGATGGAGTTTTCCCCCGTAACTGGAAAAAAGCAGTGATCGCACCCATCTATAAGAAGGGTAGTAGACACCTTGCTTCTAGTTACAGACCCATAAGCCTCACTAGCATCCCCAGCAAAATTTTTGAGGGAATTCTTAAGAGTGAGATTCTTTCCCATCTTCATAGAAATAAGATCCTCTCCCCGTCCCAACACGGGTTTCTTCCTGGCAGGTCATGCATCACCAATATGCTTACTGTCATGGATAGTCTAACGAAAGCCTATGATGATGGCCAGCTCTCACACGCTGTATTCATCGATTTTGCTAAGGCCTTCGATAAGGTCCCACATGCCCCTCTTCTTTATAGGCTGCAGACGTACGGGATCACAGGCTCCATGTTGGCCATCCTACGTAGCTTCCTTACCGACCGCACCTTTGTGGTTAAAGTCGGGAATGTTTTGTCTCAACCCTCCCCAGTAACAACTGGGGTCCCCCGAGGGTCGGTCTTAGGTCCCCTTCTTTTCCTGATCTATATATACGATCTACCGAGAGCCCTTCCTGCGAACATTGCCATGTACGCAGATGATGTAACCCTCTGGAGTTCAAGCGTTGAAGACCTGCAAATTGCAGTTTATGGAACAAAACGCTGGTCCGAGGATTGGAACCTCCCAGTTAATGATGACAAATGCGTGAGCATGTCTTTCGGCAGAGAGACTGGTCACACGTTTTCCATTAATGGAGCAGCCACTCTGCCAAGGGTTGACCGACACAAGGTGCTCGGCTTCTGGTTAGATTGTAACTTATCCTTCTCTCATCATCACGAACTTGCGAGCAAGTCTGCCTTTCGAGTACTAAACATGATTCGAAGGTCCTTCCCGCGCATATTTAAGGGTGATTTCCCCATAATTTTCGGCACTTATATCCGACCTCTGCTGGAGTACGGTAGTCAGATAGTGCACTCTGG
Source organism: Fasciola hepatica (assembly GCA_948099385.1). Classification (NCBI taxonomy): domain Eukaryota; kingdom Metazoa; phylum Platyhelminthes; class Trematoda; order Plagiorchiida; family Fasciolidae; genus Fasciola; species Fasciola hepatica. The sequence continues at coordinate 3,605,385 of CANUEZ040000008.1, read as the reverse complement.
TCTTGTCCGAGACCGTGAGATCCTAGAAAGGGTTCAGTGGGCCTCCACCAAGGCAGTAAGTGGTCTATCCCATCTACCTTATCCCGTCCGCCTCTCACTCCTCAACCTCTATCCCCTTGACGTAAGACGCGTAAGAGGTGATCTGTTTTTGATGTTTCACCTTTTTGAAACAGGTCAAAGCGATTGCTTCTTCTCCGTCTGTCCAGCCTCCTCTCTCCGTGGTCACAGCAGAAAAGTTTTCAAACCGAGGCCACGCACTTCACTAAGGATTACCTTTTTTAGCTATAGGGTTATTACTATGTGAAATGCACTTCCAGAAGATATTGTTCTCTCGCAGAACAAAACTATCATCAAGAAAAAGCTAGACCTCTACCTGGGTCTCTCCCAATAATTCCCTTCGTCAAAAAAACAAACAAAATAGTTGTCTTTTATCGCATATATGTTCATGAATGCCGCACCCCCACTCAGCTTAAGGCACTGTCCACAGTGTGACACTGAATGAGGTTATATGTATCTTGTTTTCGCTGCCACCCCCGCCCCCCTCTTCTTTTTGCTCTCGTTTCAGCTCGGTGAATCCGACAGAAGATCAAAGATTTCCTAAAGAACCGGGACAATTGGGCTCAAAGCCTCGAACCCGTGTAGTACTTCAAGACTTCAAGACCACTCTCGCAGTTGATGTGCGATGAGGTTTTCCGTTTCCCTCTCATTTTTAGCAAGGATTCGACGAAATACACTCGGCAGTGGTGGGTGCATAACTGGTGTGCATACCATCGAAGGAATTCTGGACGCTCGATTGGCCGTGGCCATTACCTGTCCTGTGCAGACCGAACTGAACTGAACTGGCTGCTGTGGCGCTGTCTTTAGAATTTTCGCCACATAATTTCCATTGGTTTATTATGTAACTGATACGTGGTTTAAGCTCTCCTGAAAGTCATGTCTTCCGAAAACTCTCCCACCTCCCCTCGTGATAACATTGTGTGCATTCCAACTATATGTTTAGATTCCTTAAACGATTCTTGCGACAGCAGCGACCAGTTCTACGTTGCATCGGATGGCGAGACAGACCACTCGTTCACGATGAACGTAAGCAGTAGCATTGTATCTTATGCATTATTTGTAGGTCTCCAATTTTTTATCTTGGCTGTCATATTTTGGATCTCAGCGGCGCTTTTTGGTGGCTGCCATACTGACCGCAAGTTGCGATGAAGGGTTTCGTCGAGCGCTACAGCTGTTAAACTCATCTGAGATAGACCCAAATGCACCGGGAGGCAGTCAGGATTTGTCAACAAAAGCCAATGACTGCGGTAGGTGCTTCGTACGATGATAAAATCTATGATCTCGTGTTTAATGGCTTACATGTAACCCTTGTAGCAAAATCGGTTCAAAACCGCTCCGAAACCGATCGGTTTTCGGCTGGTTTTCCATCGGTTTTTACTATTATGCCGGTCGGTTTGTTTAGTAGCCATTCTACATTGGATTTATACGAAGGAAATTGACGACCGATGTAACGCTCAATGCTTGCTTGGCGTTTTATTTTTATGTATTACTTTTTCTCATCGAAATTTCCTGAAAACCTCAATATAGATCGCTCTATTTTATTCCCTCGAAAGGGGTGAATTAAGGGCAATTAATCGGAAAATAAATTTCCTTCGTATCGATTCATTCTTCATTCGTGTAAAATGGCTAATAAACAAACCGACCGGAAACCGATGTTACGAACGGGCTGAGTGCTACAAGGGACGCTACCGAATTGTTCAGTTCAGTTCAGATCAGCTCAGTTTGCACAGGACAGATAATGGCCACGGTCAGTCGCGCTTCCAGAATTCCTTCGATGGTATGCGCACTGGGTAGGCACCCACCACTGCGCAGTTTATTTCTCCGGCCACACTAGTCCACTAATCCGCCGGTGCCCTCATGTTACTTTCTTAAGTTAACACTAATTGGTTTTGTTGTAACCTAAGTTGTAATTTGCTATCCGCAGAGAGAATAACCACCCCTTATTATACCTTCGAATTTCAGACAACAGTTCTATCTCAGGTTCTCTCGTCTGTCAGAAGCATTTCATCTGTAATGTGTCGGCAAACTCTCCTGAGAGGGGATTTAGTATTCTGTCGCCCTTCGCACTTTAGCAAAGAGCAACAATCTCGGATTTTTCAAAATCCATAATTCCGATTCAAAAGGTGCTTTGGTGTATCGCATAATTTTCTAATGTTTAACATTATCGAGCTCAGTTTCGTTCACTTCTACAAATTTGTGCAACTAGAGCCGGTGTTGTGTTCAGATAGTTAACTTTGCACATCCTCTAGAGGTATGCAGCTAAATGCTATTATGGAAACAATTTGGTGAGGCTACAGGTTCAGCGATGACGAATGTTTTGTAGGTATGTTGGGGCCTTATTTAAAGGCTGGATCCCTGAATTATTTCTTTGTAACCTAAAGCTTTACTCCCATACATCTCTGAGATCCTGAGAATTACTTTCTTAAAGTTAGTTCATGAGAATCCTTGTCAGTGTTTCTGTTTCTGGAGGGACAATTTAGGCTTGCGGAGGTATCCTGCGTAGGCTTTTTTTCAGAACATCCATAAGCCCAGTGAATGTCATTCACGCCTTTTTCAGGAAGGTTCACATTCTATTGAAAACAGTGTGTTTATGCTCCGTTGTAAAATTCGAGCTGCGGCGAGACGGGTTCTTTTGCGAGTGTAGGAGTGCTGCTAGACTCCATAGTTTGAGTCCCTTTCGGTCTTCACTACTGTTGAGCACTTCTTAGAATGGTCGGCGTCCTCACCTTCCGGCATACATACATAAAACATGGGATGGAGACACTTCCTCAGACGTGTTTCTCTGTTCTTGCAGTCAGGAAATGAAGCCTGGCCAACTTGAGTCAGAAGTCACATTAGCCTGGCAGACCCACCTGGGGCTCTTTTCCGCTCTCATTAATGTCACTGTTTTGCGTTAGTAACGGGCCCGACCGAGGTTGCACTGACCGGGCAGAACTGTGTGTTACAGAACGCGTCCCCAGGTCTAGGATAAGAGCACGGCTATCATACCGGTGGTTAGCCGCGAATAAAGCGGGCTTAAGCTCACTGAATAAGCGGCCCCGGACGGGCAACGGCATTACCTGGGGACATGCTGGGTCTTTGCCTGGTTAGCGTTTCCCTTTCTAGAATAACACATAAATCTGTTGCCTGCATTGTGATAGGGCGCATGTGGCCCGCCATCAAATATGGCCGTTGCCCCTGTTGCCTTGCGGGTTGCACTTGGATGTGCAAAGGCTAGAGGCGCACCCTCGAACGAAAAAGGCCGCACTGCGCTACGGAATCTCACAGAAGTCCCGAACAGTGCTGGGGACACTGCATCATATCACTATTCCCAAGACTCTCCATGGATTAATGTGGACTTACGCGCTGTAATCGTGCTACGCCGTCCCCGGTAAGCGACGCGCCTTGTGTCCCAGCGGTAGAGGTGATGAGACAGCGAGCTGTAAAAAACAGCACACATAGCCTGTTGGAATACCAGGACGCTACTAGATGTAGGTAGCCAGAGTATTACAATGCGGACACTACATGATTACCATGCGGATATTGCTTGCCTTTCGAAAGTTCGACTACCCTGCTCCGGCACTCAGTGTGTTGAGGTTCCGGGAGTGAATACAGTTTATTGGCTTTGTCACAGTGGGCCTAGAGATAACTCCGGACATCATGGTGTCGCATTCGCCTTGAGCAAACAGGCCAACAGCGCCCTGATTTCTTGGGAATTGGTTTCCTCGAAGTTGGCCTTAGCACGCTTCAAGGGCTCTCCCCAGAATCTATCATTGACTGCTAACTATGTACCCACCAATGCAAGTGAAAATTCAACAATCGGTGATTTCTACGACAAGTTGTAAGATCTGATCAATCGTGTTTCAAACAGCGATATACTTTTCATTGCCGGTGACTAGAACGCACGAACAGACCCCTCGGATGAGTCCACCCGCTGTGTCCTAGGAAAGTTCGAAATTGGGCAACGTTGTGAGAATGGAAACCTCCTAGTGAAACTGACCGATGCTAACAGGTTAGTCATTTGCAACACTCGCTTCCAACGCTCCAGAAGACATTTGTTAACCTGGTACTCAAACGATGATCGTGAACAGCATCATATAAATCATATTCTGGTGTGATCCCGTTGAGCTTCATCAGTAGAGGACTGCTGAGCATACCGCGGCCCAATAACGGGCAACACGGAGGGTGCAGACCATTTCCTTGTACATACGCGCCTCAAAATCCGTCTATCTGCGCTCCTCCAAGTCTCACCACCGAGCCAAATCAATGTCACAGCCGTGGAAATACCAGAAACGCGCAACGCTCTCTCGAACGCTATCGCAGCCCGACTGGCTACTATTAGCGTGCAAACAGGTGACTCTTTCGTGGAAGAACGGTGGGAGATGATCAAGTCGATGGTCAAGGAGGTTGTTTGGAAGGAGCTGAGGGGAACCAGAAAACGTCTAAAAGGCTGGATCTCAGCGACCATCTTGCGACTATCAGCCAAGGCCCAGAAAGCCCGAGTAGTGGGAAGTACTGAACGCCGAAGAGTACAACGAGAGGCCTCGCGCTCGGCTAGAACCGATTGTAAGAGGTACTGAAGCGAAGTGGCGTAGAAGATAGAGGCCGCTTCCGATGCTGGTTTTTCCGGTTTATATGAGAAGGGGAGACATTTTCAACTAACTGGGGTGCCTCTTTTTTGTTATTCATTTCCAATAGAGGAGACAGAACAGTGTGCGAGGAATACCGGGGGATCAGTTTACTTGAAGCCGCTTCAAGGTCTTTCTGCGTACTGCTACTCAATCGGTTCTCAGTTGCGAGAGAATCCCGCACTCGACCGAGCCAAATTGGTTTCCGCTGTGGCAGAGGTTGTGTGGACCAAATCTTCACACTACGTCGAGTACTGGAACACCACTACAAGTTCCAGCAACCGACATTAGCCTGCTTCGTTGATTCCCGGGCTGCCTTTGACCCGGTTAATCGTGAATGCCTTTGGGTATACTAAAGTGTGATGGTATTGCTGTGGGCTTACTTTACCTCAACTGGAACACGTGTCCTAGTGTATGGGGAGGAATCTTCGGCGTTCGCAATCAATTCCGGAGTTAGACAGGGATGCCCTCTCTCACCAGTGTTGTCCAACGCTGTCCTATTGGGGGCTCATATTGTTCTCCACTCTGAGTCTCAGGGTCTGGTTGCCGGTTATCTCCAGTAGTATATATATATATATATATATATATATATATATATATATATATATATATATATATATGCTTATACTTTTCTATTACGTGCTTGCTCATGAGTGCAGCGGAAAGGGTATGCAGCCCATAGCCACGAGAGCCCACTGCACTGTTGGGGATAATCAGTTACCGAACGCTGAAACTTGGAGTGACGAAGAACCACATAAGGTCCCAGTAGGTCAGGTGTGGTAGCGATCCGGACGACAGTGGATTCCTGTCTTTATATATTATATACAGGTTTGAGATCAAGCAAGATGCCAGCTCAGCAACAACAGTCACAAAATAGGGGGAGGAGCGTACGGTTCCATAAACAGACCGTGAGTGAGAGGAAGAAAGTGCTGATTTTCTTGGACTCCTTACCGTACACATTTTTGATGTTTTTTTGTCATTTTGTTTGTCGGAATGACATTTTTGTGGTTACGGGGCACAAGAGTTCGACAGTCAGACCGTACAGCATTCGCGCCACTGGCTTCTATTCTGAGGCATGCCCCTCAACGTCCCTAACCAGCGACAGTGTCATCACTTGGGCCCCAACTGGGGAGGCGAGAAACACGGACGAAAACATATAGTGATGCGGGCTTCTTTATACCTCTGATAAGTCATGGCTGACCGCCACGTCGTTTCTTCGAGCTTTGCCTGGCGCTTGCGAATAGAGCACGAAAGGGTAGACGATGGGCAGGCATTCGCAAAACGACTGAGCCACTGCAGGTGGTGTAGAGCTGTCACTTCGTTCAGAGGGTGGCTATCCGTGCTTGACACGATGGCACGCCTCGTCATTACTGACGCGATGTTCCCACTGGACGTGAGCAGTACTTCGGAGGCATCGTTTGTCGAACACAAAAAGACGCCGAGCTTCTTCAGCGCTAAGTGGTAAGGTCTCGCAACCGTAGAGTAAAACATTACGAACCACGGCAATGTAACCCTTAAGAAAGAGCTGGATGTCACGGCGACGCCACAGGTGTCGCATATCTGCGAAAGCTGTTCTAGCTGTTGCTCTTCGTGATTTGATCTCCTCCCTAACACCTCCTCCAACTGGTATGAAGCTCCCAAGGTACTTAAAGTTGTCTGCTTACTCTAGCTGGTCACCACAAAGGATGAGTGCAGGCACAGGCTCCTGCCAATCTTGCAAAAGCACTTTGCACTCCGAAGTCGCAAAGTGCATTCCATATCTCGATACCTCGATCGCCAAGCGGTTCAAAGCATGTTGCACTGCCGTGCATTATCACAGCAAGGCGATATCATCGGCATATGCCAGGTCGAAAACTCTGTTCGCTGGAAAGAATTCAGCTCCACCGTTCGGAAAACCAGATAGTGCATTCCGTAGGAAATCCTCTGGCAAAGTTGAAGGGAAACGGGGATATAGGGCAACCTTGTCGAACTCCACCGGGGACGGCGCAAGGGGGCGATGGCTGGCTGTAGACCTTTACTCGACCTGAGGTGTGACGATACAACTCTTTCTTACCGGTAACTCGAATGAGGTAGAACAGCTTACGGGAATTTCCCATGACGGAAGGATGTTCCACCCGTGATGCGCTTTGCGATCACTGGATTTCGCGGTCCCTACGAAGACTCGCGGTAATCGCATGTCTCGTTTCGAGACGTGCTGCGGTATAATCGCTTCCAGCCGGAATCGACTGGCGTGCGTCAAGAAGACGTAGAGATTCGGCAGAAACCCAAGGTCTTGCGGCACAATGAGACAGGCCACAACTTACTAGACCAGCAGAATGCAAATCATTCTTAATAAGCGACCAGTGCTAGTTCATGTTATCAAGTGAGGCTATATCTAGCTCTCCAGCTAGCGTGTTTTGGAGGACGGATAAGCGAGATGGATCGGGGAGCTTATCGTAATCTAGCCGTCGTTATAGTATACGTTTTGGGTGCCCACGGAGGCACATCGATAGCTTAGTGTAAACTAATGCTTGATAGGATTCAGCGGGGAGGGGAGGGGGTGCTCCAGTGCGAACGACAGTCTTGTATGCAGCGCCGACATTTGTGGCTTATGGCGATGTGGTCAATTTGGGTCCACTGTTGACTCGAAGAAGGTATACACCACTTGGCGTGCCGGCGATTAGACAGTCTACAGTTCGTACTGGCAAAGAACAGGCGATGGTCTGAGCGCAGGGCCAGAAGCCGTTTACCAAGCGACAGGAATCTAGTCCAAAAGGGTCTCCTAAATGCGCCCCTTTCGATGACAGCCAATCAGCTCTAGCATTTATATTTCTTGCTTGAATTACGACATCATTCCGGCTCTTCTTATGTAAGAGGTCATGGAGTTTTTGGTAAACCTTAACTTAAATTGCATCTGGGCTGCAATCGGTGAGTGCATACGCTGAAACGACAACCAGATTGTGTCTATCGGAGCGGTGACTGCTCACTCTACACGAACCCTTGAGTCTCACTATGCATAGACGACTGTCTGCGGGGATCCATTTTAGCAGCGGCGCTTCAGCTCATTCACGGAGAGCAATGCCAACACCAACAAGAACAGAAGCCGTAGCTTCAGCTTTCCTAGGAAGGCGTAAGTGAATCTTCATGGCAGTATTTGATGGTGGTATCAATCGAATGACGAAACTGGTGTCTTGAATACAACACACATCGATGGCAAGGGACTCAAGCGTCCGAGCTAAACCTATCTGTCTTTCTATACGTATCAGAGTTCGCACGTTGAACGTGACTGGTTTGAATGGGCATCGAGGACGAAACAAGGCATCAGCTGGTGGTAGCGGGTTTGATGAGACTCAGAAGCTAGTGGAAGAGGGACAAGAGAGAACACAGCCAGGACTTCCACCAGAGGTACTAAAGCAGGCACGATCGACCGAGGAACCCGTAGTATGTGAAAATAGAACAGAAAGTGGGAAGGGAGTGGAAATGAGGGAGCAAGTTGACTACGGTGTAGGAGAGTGTTCATTCGTGCGCATTGCAGAGCAGTTAATCGCGGTGGTAGAGTCTATCATGATTGTTTGCGTTGCGGGCTATTGTACTGCTCGGTCGCCCAGTCCAGTAGGTGTTTTTGTTCGAAGATGCACCTCTAGCGTTTGTGCAGTCAAACGCGTCTTGCATAGCATCAGTGTTGGTCCATATGAGCCGGTGGCCAATTGTATGGTTCGTTCGGCTTATTTGGAAACCGCTGAGAGCCGTTGACTGAATGGTCAGTTCATTCGCCTTTCGGATGAGGCCAAACATCGTGGGTGTCCAGTGAACCCTACCGCCACAGATGGCGGTGATCATAGCGTTGTACGCCTCATGCGTCACGCGTGGTTGGATTGGAATCAGGGTTTAGCTCTCCCCCTTAGAGTGACTCTCAGTCACTCAACCCGGTCGAAAGCGCCGGGTATTTTCCTCCTGCCTCTCACCGTGATCAGGCGGGAAGACAATGAGCAGGACTTCCTCAACAAGGATTGTGTCAGGCGCACGATCATTCGGGAGCATTTCGAGAGCTGTTCAGAATGAGTATCCAGCCTGGAGCCTGTGACACCTGCCCCCTACCGTACTGAGGCACTTAGAAAGAACCCTTGAAGCGTGTCAGGGCCAACCTAGGAAAAATTGGTTTCCAAGACATCAGAGCACGGTTCGTTTTTTTAACCCAGGGCCAATCCTACAACATGGGCTTCTCAGTTGTCCGCGGGCCCACACTGAATAAACCAATGAACTATACCCACTCGTGGGACCCTAACACTGTCTGCCGGAGATGGGTAGTCGCACTTCCGAAAGGCACCGAATATCTACACGGTAATGGTATAGCGTTCTCACTGTAATGCTTTGGCCTACGTCTAGTACCATTCTCACATTCCAACAGGCTGTGTGAGTTTGTTTCCAACAGTAGGGTGTTCCAGCTCGATGTCTTGTCACCTCGAGCGTTGGGACACGAGGCAGGAGTAGCAACGGCCTTATTTTGGTGGCTGACCTGTGCTTGTCGAGTGGTTTACAGCATTTCTAATCACTTCGGAGACTAGTGGTTTGAATCCCGCTACCGCCGGTTTCTTTGGTGGCTGACAAAAATCGAATGTCGTCTGGCTCGTTACCGCACTTGATCCGTCTGAACCTTATGATTCTCCATTCCAGGTCTCAGGGTCTGGTTGATGATTATCACTATTAATGCAGTAGGCCTTTATGGCTACGGGGCATACCCCTTCAGTTTCATTCATGCTCAAGTATGTAACTGTGCCTGTTTCGCGGGTTGTGGGATGTACTCTTTGTTGTTGTGCCGGTAGATTTGGACGATTGGAAGTGGATGTAATTGGTTCCCGAGAGTGATACTATGTCCGTTCATAAGTTCGCTTGTCACTAGCGGTTTCGGGACGCTCCGTAGTAGTATGATGGTCGGCCGAGGACGGCAGATCTTATAGTTGCTCCCATCTGGCTTCCGTCAATAACTCGATCCTCATGGGTGCTAGCCGACACACAATGCACAGTGCGGGCACATTGTGGGCTTCACGGACCAGCTTCACTTCCACCAATCGATCGTATTTTGAAGACCTATCTTGTTGTTTTCGGGAGATGGGGCCCGGGACAGTCATCCAGGAAGGGAGTGATGTTTCAGCGGTTGAATGGCGAATGTATCAAAATATCTGGTTGATGTTGCTACCTTACTGTGCTGTTCAGATTTACGTGCTACGATGACCCCGAGGGTTGCGATAATTGGAGTGCAAAGCGCTCCTCCAGGGTCATCCATATCGGTCAGGCCGAAGATGAGTAGCTAAAAAGAAAACGTGGCGTTGTTAGAGAGCGTGGTGGTTTTTTGCCTCTACATAAAAACCTCAAAAGCCCAAAGACAGCAACGTGCGCGAATGTGGCTCGCCACTAAATAAGGCCATTGCCTCTTGCCTCTTAATCGATTATGCTAAGCGAGGTAAGATTCACTAGGACGCGTCGAGCATTCTCGACTGGCAGTTTCTGTGTCCTGTTCTCGGTTGTTACCTTCAGGCATCGTCCAGTAAAGGGCGAAAAGAATAGAAGCATAGTGATAAAGATCTAAAAGTCAAAATATCAAGGGGAAATCAAGACGAATGAAACACGTCACTGGACGCGACACCTAGCCATATCTCTCAATGCTTCACCGACAGTATTCGTCTGTCTTCTATCCTCAAGGGCCATGTTTCTGAACCGTATAAAAGAACGGACCTAACCGCCTCATTGTACACTCGACCCTTAACAGACAGTCGGAGGTCACGCCGACGCCACAGATGACGAAGGTTGGCAAATGCCAAACGCGCCTTCTGTATACGCGATGACACTGCATCCGATATCTGTCCACCTAATGAGATGTAAATGTCCAGGTAACAAAAATTTATCCAACACAAGGTTTGGTATTGAACCAAACCAATCCTGCAACAGAATTTTAAACTTTGAAGATGCAAAATGCATCCCAAAAATTGCTACACTGTTGTTAGGGCTATCTGGATCTTCACTCAGGAGAACAATATCGTCCACATATTCCAGATCAGACAGTTTACTGTCTGAGCAGAGATCGACACCGCTATTCTCACACGAGGATAGGACTATCTCAAGAATCAATTCAATCACGAAATTGAAAAGGAAGGGTAAAAGAGGGCAACCCTGAAGAACACCATTTTCCGCGGTGAACTCGGGTAAAAGATCGCCGTAAGCAAGAACTTGGCTTTGGCTGTTCGCATACAAGCATTAGAAAAGAGAAATAAACTTCACCGGCACACCCTTCAGTGAGAGGCAGCGCCAGAGAACTGTGCGGTCGACCGAGTCGAACGCCGCTTTCATATCAAGAAACAGATTGTGGGCCTATGGAAGACGTGTCTGCGCTCTGAGGTTTGCTGAAGAGTAAAGATGTAGCCAATACAACCCCGACCGGGTCTGACACCGGCTTGATTCTAACGCGTACACATTTCGCGGGCACTGGATAACCGGTGGAGAATAAGACCAGTGAGTAATTTGGATGTGATGCTTACCCAGCTACTTCCTCTGCAGTTTTCACAGAAGGATCTGTCAACTTTCTTGTAAGTCGGCACAATCGCCGATTCCCACCGATCCCTGGGAATCTGCTCGCTATCCCAAATAATACGGAGGAGTTATGTTAACTCAAAAACCAAAGCTTCGCCTCCATACTTGAAAAAAGATGGAGACAACCCATCCGGTCCAGCGGCTTTGTACCTTTTCAATTAACCTATCTCCCGAATAATCTCCATCTCTGATGGAGGACTGATATCCACCTGCATCATTTCCTTGGCAGGTACATTTGAAAGGTGCAAAGTTGAAGTGGGCCAACTGAATTGTTCCCTGAAATGCTCCGCTCAACGCTCCAGACGACGTACCTGAGAGTGAATCAGTGAGCCGTCGGATTCCTTAATTAACTCACTTGCATCAGGCATCCGTGGACCGGTATCTGTAAACGAACGGAAAAGGTTGCGAGCATTGTCAGTGGATGCAGCCTTTCCCATTTCCCTACATTTTACAATCCACCACTGCTCGCGGTCATTTCTTAGGCTCCTAGTCAGTTGGCGTCTCAGGGATTTGCGCACCTTATTGAATGTGGCATCCGGAGGGACGGATCTGCGAGCATCCAACAGAGCAGCTCAGGTCGAAGATAACCACTGTTCATGACGCAGACCTGAAACACAGTGCCGGGTGGAATTCGAGGTGGCACACAAGGCTTCCTTGATCTGTTGCCAGCGTACATTTGGGTCCTGAACATCTGGCTGCGGTGATAACTGCGTAGACTGCTCCATCTGGAAACTCCGTCGCTGATTATCGTCCTGAAGCAACTGCACGGGACGCGTGGCATTTACTTTGGGTGCGACTACGGACGGGACGTAAAAGGAAGCGAGCACGTACCAAGGCGTGATCTGAGTCCACAAGCGTAGACCAAAATGAACGACAGTCTTCAATTGATCCTCGCCAGCGGTGACCAGTCACAAGATAGCCAATCTGAGTCGAACGTTGTGAAGACGAAGGAGGAAGCTATGTGAGTCTCTGCCGCTTTCTGTGGCAGAAGTTTGTACTTGCCAGGAACAATCTGTGATCAAAACACAGCTGAATGAGGCGATCGGCGTTATCTGTACAATCGGCTGGGACAGCAAATGGGTCTGCAACTTGCCTTTCGGAATCTCCCAAACGGAAAACTTGGGCGGTGAAATCCCCAGCAATGACCACCACGTCTGCTGAACGTGCGCTTCGAAGCATCTGAGACAAATCCTGATATAATTCGTCCTCAGCATCAGAGGAACTGCAGTCTGCAGGTACATACACAGACACGACGAACAAACATCGGCACATCAGTTTGTTGCTCTTGACACGAACAGAACTGTCCAACCGTAGTGCACACAAACGTCTGCCGACTGGAATGCATTCCAGCAATGCACGCCCAGCTTTCATGCTCAAGCAGTCTTAACAGCATCCTGACCACGAGCACTAGACACTGAATCACCCGACACGCGAAGAGTAAAGCAAGAGACTGAGGTTGTGTGCGGGGTGCGAAGAGGGATCACAGGAGTGGGGTTTTGTATACGTGTTTCGGAAACACAGCACATATCTACTTTAGGAGTGTCAAGAGCTTTAATCGAGAGCAGCCTGTTGTCCTATCTGACATAGTGTGCGGACAGTAAAGGCGGCGAAGTGAAGTGAACACTTAGTCTTAAGAGGTGCATTTGATTGATACCCAGCTCCTGAGCTACTGCTTTCATCACAGCCGCAGTTACCCTTGGCGTTTAGCATCGACCTTAAATTAAAAGAGAGAAAATTGGTAAGGCCGTTTACAGAAAAGATACTGGAGGTTTCTGGGCGAATCATACTTTGTGATTGTCCACACCGCAGAAGGGTTTTTCTTTGGGAACCCTAACCGGAACCTCCGGCTCAAAAATCGCACTCACAAGGCAGTGAGGCGTTTACCCAGCACTTGAAAGTGACCGAAGAACCCGTGAACGAACTTCTTCTGGTATATCACGTGAGACCTGATTATTGCATGCATTTTGTCTTGTCTTCGCTGGTGCTTTGTTAGAGATCCGCTTTTCGGGTTCAGTCTTCAGCCCCATGCACCCAATGGAGCAAGCGGTACGTGGACGGGGCAGCATCCTTTGGGCTGGGGCTGACCAGTTTAGGCAGGCGGTAGATGGCCAATAAAGTGCGATGACTTCTCCCACCGTCGAGAGAAACCTTAGGTACTCCACTCTTGTGTCCATCTGGTGGAGGATTTTGGGGCGGCAAACTGTTTCTTTCCGGGTTCATTCACTGAAGTGTCCTCTTCAGGGGCATAGTGGTTAGAACCAGATGTTGCCCATAAACTAGTTTTGGGACTGGACTTCGTCTGGTCTCTGCCTATCGACCTGTCAGGCCTGATTGCATTCCCGGCTTAGGAAAGCCATCCTGCGCAGCTCTTTAGGTCACAGAGGCACGGAAGCCATAACACCACGCCAGGGCGCAGCGTCGTCGTGATGAAGCGAACGATTCAATGATTCAAACTCAGGAATGTCGTCTAAATCGCTGGGCGGAGTATTTCGATAGCCTGTTTAATTGGCGTTTATCCTCCTCAGGTTTGCTCACTAGCCCAACGGGTGTAGCTGCCGTTGTAGTTACCAGTCCTCTGTCCGAAACGTGGCTTCTTCGCGAGATAAGCTGTCTTGAACGACATAAAGCTGCTGGACCGGATGGGTTGCCTCCGTTTAATTTCGAAGACGGTGGCCCAGCACTTTTACTGGAGTTGAGAAATCTCCTCGGTTTGATATGGTGGAAGGAACAAGTTCCAAATAGTTGGTGTGAATCGATGATCGTACCGATTTAAAAGAAAGGCGACAGGTCCTCCTGTGAAAACCACAGGAGAATAAGTCTGGTTGGCATCGCATCCAAATTGCTCTCTAGTATTCTCTACCGCTTATCTAACGCTCGCGAACAGTGCGCGCGCGAGAATCGAGCTGGGTTTTGACCTGGTCGAGGTTGTATTGATTACATCTTCACTGTTTGACAAATTTTAAGACATAGACACACCTCCCGTAGGCCCAATATCTCCGTTTTTCTTGATCCTTAGGCGGCTTTTGACTCAGTTCGACACAGCTCTCTGGCGCTCTCTCTCGCTGTAGGGCTTATCAGAGAAATTCCTTTCCGTCATAAAACCCCTTTACATTAAAAGCTAAAGCCTAGTTCAGGCTTACGGTGATCCTTCACCCGAGTTCACCTCGAGAAGTGATGTACGTCAGGCTTGCCCCCTCGCTACTTTTCCCTTTAACTTTGTGATCGATAAAGTCCCACGGACCACACTTTTGTGAGGTGTGGATAGCAGCATTGAACTTTTCCCGGATTTACTTTACTTACTTTTACGCGACTATCTCCTGCGAGAGGATAAGCCGGCTCCATGGATATCACGAACCATTGCTGACCACGCGCGGCGGTCGGAGGCGAGCTCCGTACAGATCTTGATCCAGTCCTTTTTCCATCGCCGGGCTCCATAGACTGACCGAAGGCCTAGAAGCTCTACGTCTTTCTCGATTGTACTGGTCCACGTTTTGAGCTGCCCACCAAGGCGACAACGCCAGCCAGGGCAGGGAGTGGGGCAGAGTGTTTGCTTGGTTAGCTCCGACTCGGGTCGCCGAAGCGTATGGCCGAACCACTGAAGTCGTCGACGTTGGAGGAGGACGAGGAGAGCATCGATATCACAGCATCGTCTCCTTACCTCGTCGTTGGACACCCTGTCGCGTCACTTGACTTTGAGGATTTGCCGCAGGCACCAGTGGTCGAAAACCTCCAGCCTTCTGGTATCCTCAGCTCGTAGTGGCCAGGTTTCGCAGCCATAGATGAGTACGGGCCGGATGGCAACACGGTAAACACGAGTTTTGGTTCTTAAGCTGATTTCACTGCGAGTCCACAGCGTTCGTCTTAGCTGAAGAAAGGCTCTCCTGGCGCTGTCGATCCGTAATACCACTTCATCTTTTGCCTGGCCGTTCGGAAGCAGAGTTGAGCCTAGGTATTTGAATGAAGGGACGTATTCGACTGGTTGGTCATTCATCGACAGTTGTTGAATTGTCGGACCCAGATGGATTGTGAAAGCCTTTGTTTTGGTCGAGTTTACTTCAAGTCCGATGGACCTCGCGAAGGAATTGATTCGGTCGAGGATTGGTTGTAGCGTAACGGGAGAGTCTCCAAGCACGACAATATCATCCGCGAACTCCAGGTCCGAGATGTATATTTCCTGGCTAAGCTGAACGCCAGGGTAGTTGTGTAATGCCTGTCGCATTGTCCAATCGATGGCGTAGTTGAACAGCACCGGTGAGAGGGGACAGCCCTGCCTAACTCCGGTAGTGAGTGTGAACTCGCTGGACTCTTCACCGTACATACGAACCCTAGCACCGGTTGTCGAGTAGTATCCCGTTAACAGCCTTAAAAGCTTATCGGGCATTCCATCGGATTGGATTATGGTCCAAAGAGACTCGCGGTTCACCGAATGAAAAGCTGCCCGGAAGTCGATGAAACAAGCTACCGTCGGCTGCTGGAACTTATAGCGGTGCTCCAGTATTCGGTGTAGTGTGAAGATTTGATCCACACAACCTGTGCCACGGCGGAAACCCCCTTGGTTCGGGCGAGTCCGCTGGTCTCTCGCCTCGGAAAAACGGGTTAGTAACAACGAACCAAAGATCTTTGCGGCCACATCGATCAGGCTGATCCCTCGGTAGTTCTCGCATGCCGATTTATCACCTTTCTTCGGAATGGGCAGCAGTATGGACATTCCCCAGTCCGGTGGAAATGCTTCCGCTCTCCAAATGGAACCAAAAAGTGTACACAACCTGTCAATCAATGACGATGAACATACTTTATACACTTCTGGAGGGATGCCATCTTCCCCAGCAGCCTTTCTGTCTTTCAGTTTGTTTATCATCTCCGTGATTTCCGCGGTGTTTGGCGGGTCACAGTTGCTTTCGTACTGGGCTGGAGGGGTTGATATTGGTTGGTCCGTCCGGTGGTCCGTAGGCCGGTTGAGCAGCTGACTAAAGTATTCCACCCATCGGTCCATTTTCTTACTCTGTTCAGGTATTAAGTTTCCTGCCGTGTCACGAAGAAGGGAATCTTGCTTACAAAACCTATTAGAGGCGCTGCGAATAAGGCGGAACAGTTTACCGAAGTCACCAATTCCGGACGCGGTCTCCATTTTGTCAGCTATTTCTATCCAGTATCTTATGCGATCAGCCTTGGCGGAGCGTGTGGCCTCTCGTTGCAGTCTGCGGCGTTCGTTACTACCTGCCAGTCGCGCTTCGTGTGCTCTGGTTGACAGCTGGAGCGTGCTCTCCGAGATCCAATCCTTTGTTCGCCTTTTCGTTCTCCCGAGTACTGTCCAAGAAGCTTCCTTGATTGTCGTCATCATTCCACAGAAACTTCATCTGCCTGTGCATTGGTTGCGCTGGTTAGTCGGGTTGTGATTGCTCGTGACAACGCTTCTCGCTTCTCTGGATTTCCTAGGGCAGCAACGTTTATCCGAGAGGGTGCAGACACTTTAGCACGTGTGGACAGATGAACTTTGAAGCATGAGCGTAGGAGGACATGGTCGGTGCCGTTTGTGTTGCCCGTTTTTGCACCTCGGTACGGTCGGCAATCCTCCACAGACGAGGCCCAACGGGCTCTCACCAGGATGTGGTCGAGTTGGTGTGCAGTGCGACCATCATTGGAGTACCATGTGAGTAGATGCTTCTTGGGGTGTTGAAATCGAGTGCTGCAGACAACCATTCTGTTGATGTCGGCTAAACCAATCAGTCGGCCACCGTTCTCGCAGCGTTGACCAAGGCCGAATCTCCCGAAAATATGGCGAGTAGATTCGTCGGCCGTACCTGTGCGAGCGTTCCAATCTCCTGCGATGAAAAGTACATCGCGCCTCGAAACCCGGTTGATTACCTCCTGCAAATTAGTATAAAATTCGTCTTTGTTTTCGTCATCAGCTGAATTGGTTGGAGCATAGATCGCGATCACCGTCAAGTCGTGCGGGGAGCCTTTAAAACGTGCCAAGGCGAGTCTGGATGAGACGGGTTCCCAAGAGATCATTGCATCATTAGCTGCTTTGTTCAGAGCAAACGCGACACCGTAGAGACCGGAGTTGTCTTTCGGGCCACTGTGATAGAGCCAGTAGGATGTATCCACACCCGGGACCTTTATTTGTCGGCTACCTGAGTTGGGCAGGCGGACTTCCGAGAGGCAAGCAATATCTACGTCATAGTCGTGTAGAGTTCGCATTGTGATGCACTGACTGCCGACGTCTAGAAACGTCCTGACATTCCAACAGGCTATGTGTGTTCTTTTCCTGCAGCGAATAATCCCAGCTTGTTGTCTTATCACCTCGACCGCCCGGATGGAAAGATATCAGACCTTGAGTACACGGACGACATAGGTCTTCTCTGTGAAGATCCAGGTAAGATGCAAGGTTTCCTGGACAGCTTGTTGGACTGTATAGCAATGTTCGGTATGCGTTTTTCACCTGAAAGATACTCTTGCAGAATTGAGTTGGTCCAACACCAAACACTTCAGTATCTGGAGAAACCATAGAACTGGTAGATACGCTCTGTTATCTGGGTAGCTGCATTTCACTCGGAGGTCGGATATCGGATGAAGTGTCTCTGCGTATACAGAAGCCTCGCTTGGCATTTCTCAACCTGAGTCATCTGTGGCGTCCATATGACATCCGTTTACCTATCAAGGATCGAGTGTACGCTACAGCAGTCAGGCCCGTGTTTCTGTAAGGTTCGGAGACATGGCCACGGTGGGTGGAGGACGTACGAAGATTGTTGGTATTCGAACACCGATGTCTTCGTAGTATTGCTCGAATCTGGTGGGAACACCGTGTCAGCAATGCTGAAGTTCGACGGAGAGTCTTAGGTTCAAGGATCAAATCATTAGATGAAAAACTTAAGCGCACCAGGTGAACGTGTTTGGGACATGTGTTAAGCATGTCCCCTGACAGGAGTGCTTGGCGTGCTGTGTTTGCTGAGATGGGTACCGGTTTTAGGATGAGTAGGGGTGGTCAGTCCATAACATACGGGAAAAGTTTGAAAAGCCTAACTAGTGGACTTGGCCGTGTAGGGCGTGTTAGACTTCCTGAGTGGGGTCCAAGAGACCCTCTCAAATTGGTGGTTATATACGTTGGAGAAATTGATTGTGCCAAGATCAGTGCTCCTCTTGTATTCCTTTTATTGCTCCTTCCTAATCGTGTCCTTTCCCATTGTTTCCCATTGAGGCTGTCACGAGGAGATAGCAACCAAAGCCACCACATCCAGTGCATGGTTAATGGTTGTCTGAACTGAACTGAACTGACATCACATTGTGTGTAAGTTCAGTAAGCCGTTGAGAGTAAACCCGAATAACTGTGGTTAAGGTGCTCCAATCACATTCGTTCAACCCGGGTTCGAGTCCCATTTAGGACCCGTTTGATCTGCACTGCTGATGAATCCTAACAAGGATGAAATAGCTGTACGGTGCTTACATAGTTTTCAATGGTTTGAACGGTCACGCTGCATAATGGACCTCATATTTAATAACGTAGATGTCAGCGGTTCATCAGAAGCGGTTCTCTGAGAAATGAACTGTCTTAAATGACTGAAGACTGCTGGACCGGAATAGTGGCTTGCGTCTGCTCTTAAAGTTGGTGATCCAACATTGGCATTGGAATTGACAGAGCTCTTCAATTTAATATAGACGAAGGAACAAACTGCCAAGAATTGGCATGGATCGGTGGTCATACCCATTTATGAGAAAACTGCCAGGTCCTCCTCGGAAAATCTCAATAAATCTGGTTGGCGTCGCATCTAAACTGTTCTCTAGTATTATTCTCTACCGCTTATTTAATACCTGTTAACCGTACTTGTTGAAGAATCGTGCTGGTTTTGGACCTGGTCAAGTTTGTGTTGACCAAATATTCACTTTTTCACGGATTTTAGAGCATCATCCATAAGCTGTCTACCTGTTTTTCTTGATCTAACTGGTGTTCAATCCAGTCAAACTCTTTTCTTTTGTGCCGCATGTTTTTAGTGGCTGTAACATCTAATTTCATTTCCATCATAAAATTTCTGTATATGAATAACGGAAACTGAGTTCGGGCTGCGGCTGTCCTTCACCCAGGTTTACAACGAACACTAATTTGCATCGGAGTTACTTTTCCCTCTCGTAATTACTATTATCTAAGAAAATGCCTTTTTGTTATGTGAAGATAATGGTAAGGAACTTTTCCAGTGTAAAAAGGTGTAAAACCTTGAATATGCTGATGAATTGGCTCCTCTAATTGAAGATCCGGGTGAGTTTCAAGCTTTTCTGAAACAGTTTGAATGATTGCGTAGTAATGTTCAGTATCGGTTTTCTGTCAGGTTTCGGCTGGTCCAAATCAAACCTTACGGTATGGTATCTGGGATATCGAAGAAAATGTCATCACATATACAGTAAATTCGTTTGAATTTCGCCAACCTCATTCATCTGTGGCGTTGATGTGACATCTATTTGTCTGTTAAGTCTCCGGTGTACGCGGAGGTATTAATGCCAGTTCCTTACAGTTCAGACGCATGGTCACTGTGGGTGGTGGATGTACGAAGATTGTTGGTTTTCGTACATCGATTTCTGTGCAGCATTGCTCGAGTCTGATGGGACACCGTATACGCGATTCTGAGGTTAATCTTAGAGTATTCGGTACACGAAACAAATTAGTCAATAAAACACCAAAGCTCATCCGATTAAGGTGGTTGAGACGTTGCGAATGGCCCTGGATAGGTCCAAGAGATCCACCCACTCAGTAGTGTCACGACCATTGTCGCTATTATATTCGCACATTATCGAATTGAACCTACTATTTATAGTTCCCTCACTTTTTTCATGCCGTTGGTGTTTTAATTTCCGCCTGAGAGATAGCAACCGCAGCCGGCGCACCCCGTGCATAGTTAATAGTTGTTCGTACTGAACTGAACCGGTCAGGGTGATATCGATCACGAAGAGATGGTAATGTTATCTTTGGTGATGAAATTTGTTCCCTAAGCATCTAGAAAAAAAAAACTACCGATTCCATATTTTCCGATGCTTTCCACATTCACTATCTGGTGACTTTTGCCTTCGGGTAAACTCGCAACATTTCCCGACATTGTAACCAAACTATGGCATTTTTTGGGTTCAACCCGTTTAATTTTCGGAATCATTTTCATACTCAGCATTGCTAAATGAGTTCGCATCTATCGTTCACTCTAATAGTTTCTTTACTTTTTATCATTCTTTTCATTGGCAGATTACCTAGCACACTTGAACTGTTCTAGTATGCCCCCAGGGACTCTGGCCGATGAGTTGTTGAAGCTGTTGCCTCATCTTTCTCTTCCGCCGGCGACCAATGTTCGTGCATCATCACGTCGTATCTCAACTGCGAGCACAGTGGACCACACAAAAGACAGTGATCTGTCCGCACCCAGGAGTCCACTATTTGGCGGAAGCCAACTTCAGCTAAACAGTAATTCGGAGAAGACTCAGCCCCTGAAAAAACAATACCTGAGCTTGATCGCAGACACCATAAGTCACGACGATGACGCTTTTGATTTGAAATCTTGTGAAAATCTACTTTCACTGTCCGACAATTCTGTAAAAGAGTTAGTGATGCGACAACCACTAAGCCAGCTGCTACTCAAAGTATTCCTTCATCCTGGATTCACGCGAGACGACCGTAATTGGTTGTGTTCGTTAATTCGTGTTCAGCAACAGTCGGTAAACTCAGCATTCGTTGCCGTTCGTAATGATTCTCCGCCAGCCAAAAGTTCAGATTCCTATACCGCAACTGTCGTGCGGTCCAAAGCGTTTGATTGTTTACTGGAGGCTCTAACTGATCTGTCTGCCATATTGAACTCTCCCACGTCGAACTCCATCGGATCGGCAGGTTTTGGTAAGTTTCCGAAATTTTCAGTGTTCGATTTTTGATAATACTCTTGGCTAGTATACAAATCTGCCTTATGATGGACCGGAGGTAGATTATGCTCGGCAGTCAGTCCAGTTCTTTAAGCCACTAACCACGAACGTTAGTCCTTTCGTTTTCGTTGCTATCTCGCAGTATCAATCAAACAGTAGCGATGATTATATATATATATATATATATATATATATATATATATATATATATATATATATATATATATATATATATATCATCGCTAGGATCTAATTTGGGTCGTTTGGAGCGTGAATGGATGGTTTTCATTCGAGGGTCCACAAATGAATCACCACTGTGGCTTCTGTTTGTTATTTGTTTCTGGATCACTGATGACCCAACAAACAACGACGCTGCACATGTGAACGTTGGTATTGATAGTAAGTAGAATGTGAATGTGTGGACAAAATTTCCCCGGAAGCACACGACCGGTTTCGCGGTTGTTGCGCCTCATCCGGTAGTGTGGTCCCGGTGCTCCTCTGTCCATTCCTCTTCAACGAAGAGTATCCATTCACACTCCAGACGATTCAAAGTAGATCCTAGAGACGATATAACAACGGAGTATACATGTCGTCGTCATCATCATCATCGTGCAGCGTTAAACAGTAGAGCAAGCCCCACTGACCACTGCCCTTATCACCATGTTAGACGCTGAACTAGAAAATATGAATGTACAAGATGGACAGAGAGTGGACCTACACAGGAGGGAAAAGGAAAGAATGCTCTAGAAGCCAACACACGGAATACACAGTCTAACTGTACAAACACACACCGATCACTCATTCTAATTGGACATAAAATGACAACACGATCGCCACTGTTCACGATTAGCTGCCATATACTTCAGTGTCTCCAGCCAATTGGTTGAGGGATCTTTTGGACCCCAACCACGACGACGTCAGGCATTTACTTTTCCCAAGTTTGCTGTACATTTTCACATTCGCCGTTGCCACGTCATCTGTGGACTTTCACGTGGTTTCTTCCGCTTCCTAGGAGGAACGGAGAATAGGACGCGATACAGTAGACGTGTGACTGACATACGAAACACGTGCCCCAATCAACGAAGTCTACTGAGCTGGATACGCTGTGACAAAACGTTCTCCGAATTAATACCAAATACTCGACTTCTGACTTCAGCATTGTTCACCCGATCATTCCATCCAATATTAGCGATACTACGCAAACATCGATGGTCGAAAACCTCAAGATGACGAATATCTTCCACAC
This sequence comes from Fasciola hepatica, assembly GCA_948099385.1. Taxonomy (NCBI): domain Eukaryota; kingdom Metazoa; phylum Platyhelminthes; class Trematoda; order Plagiorchiida; family Fasciolidae; genus Fasciola; species Fasciola hepatica. Next base: position 3,583,023 of record CANUEZ040000008.1, on the reverse strand, counting down.
ACACAGACCCCAAGTCTCGCAACCATGCAACAAAACTGAACGCACTGCGGCACAGTATACACGACCTTTCAATTTCAGTGCCACAAATGCCCCAGTCCAGCGTACGTCGACCGAGCCTTGGATACACGCGTGCTCACCTCTACTACAGTGCTCCCATCCGTTGTCACGCTGCTTCCGAGGTAGGTGAAGTGGTGGACAATTGCCAGCACATTCGCATCGGAATCGTTGACGTCCAGTCTTGTAAGATCACCTTACACTTTGAAGGTGTAAAGCGCATGTCGAATGGAGCTACAGCTGTTAAGATTCTACCTAGTGCGCGTTGAACATATTCCGTGGATTCGAACAAGCAGACAACGTCGTCTGCGTAATCTAGGTCATATAGCTTTCCACTATTTCCTAGTTCGACGCCTACATCCTGAAGATTTCGCAGCGCACTCTCCATTATTTTGGTCCATGACGAAGTTGAACAGGAATGGAGACATGCGACATCCCTGTCGAACACCGCTGATCGTTTCGAACCGATCGGATACTTCACCGTAAACTATAAGGTAGCCAGTCGTATGAGAATACAATGATTTCAGTAGGTTCACGAACTTCTGGGGCATACCTTTTCGATGAAGAGTACTGACCTCAGACGGTGGATCTGTCGAAACAGGCAACGGGAGGTCGGCCGGAAAAGCTATGAAAGTGACTGACGGTGCGCGCCAGGTAGACTATGCTTTAAAGCGCTCGGCCCAGGGTACAAGACGTGTCTTGCAGAAATTTCCCACAGCCGCAGCATACTCCGCCTCTATTGCTTTTTGAGATTACCAAATTTCACGATCCTTACGCCGACTTGCGTCGAGTTCACGTCTACTCGCTAGCCGTGCTTCACTATGCCCGCTATAAGACGGGATGGACTGACGTCCATCAAGAAGGCGTACACACTCAGCAGAAATCCAGGTTGTCGTGATACGACGAGTCAGACCACAAATCACCACGCCCACCGAATACAAAGCATTCTTAATAATCGACCAGTGCTGGTTTATGTTGTCTGATGACATTGATCCCAGCTTTTCAGCTAGCGCGTTTCGGAAAGATGAGGCAGCAAATGTTGCAAAGTGATGTACTGGCTTGAGATCAAGCAGGATGCCAACCCAGCAGCAACAGTTACAAAATAGGGGAAGGGGCATACATTTCAGTAAACAGGCCGTGAATGAGATGAGGAAAATGCTGTCATTTCGTTTGTCGGAGTGACATTTTTGTGGTTACGGGCCACACGCGTTCGACAGTCAGACTGCACAGCGTTCGCGCCTCTGACTTCTATCCACTCGTATCGGTAACGATACAGTAAATAAACTTACATGGAATGCGTTGGGTAGTGACACAGATCGGAAGCTAGAAGACATGGTGGACCCAAATAATGCTCACACCCATTCATCTCAGTAAAGACGTGCTAAAGACTGGTTTTCCTGGTAATGCACTACTAAGTCAGTGAGAAAGCTATTTCAGAAGAGAAATGACTTGGAAGGGAAATCGTACATCAGGTGGGAGACGAGTGGTCCACATTTTGTCTTCAGTTTTTATCATCCACTGTAGTTCAGTTCAAATCGAAATGACTAGCTAGTTCATTAGTACGTATCCAAAAACATGGAGCTACAGAAGGTGCGTCTATATGTTCTCCATAACGCCCTCAGTGAGTCGTCAGAAAGGAAGAAAGAAATAAATAAAGAAAGAAAGAAAGAAAGAAAGAAAGAAAGACTGAAGAAAATGGATTAAATTTTAGTTGTCATGATATTACCCAGCTTCAACCAAGGCCTGTCTGCTCCGTAGTCGTTTTGACCGTCAGGGTTTCAACTACAGGTGGATTGCATTTCGATACCGGATGGAGCTGAGCCGTTTGTCCGTGGTTTTTTCTCAGTCGCCCGCGCTCTTATACGTTTCAAGTGACATGTTTGCGACGTATGTGTGGTGTGCAAATACCAGGACGATACACAGTAGGTTTTTTAAGATGCGTTGAAACAAAGGAAAATATGGGTTCAGATTTAACGCAGAATTAACCGGAAATACCCGGCTGAAGGATCAGAACAGTCGGAACAGAACGAGACTGTTTTTGGCGCTTCTCAAATGGCTTAATATAGCTCGATTTATAGGCATGTAAATCCAGATTATAAAAGAAGGAACGAGAAACTTGGTAGTCATCGTGACAAAAAATGATATTTTCGCGTCCTCATAGTGACTGTACTACCGGTGTCACGAAAGATAGTTTGTTGATAATTGTCATGCAGAACTGCCTGAGCTATCCAATTTGAAAGTTAAGCCGGCACAATTCGCTCACACAATTAACAACATGAGGATATTAATGCTTAACGTCACTCCGAGGTACTTATGAGATGGAACTATGTGTAACTGAATGGTGCGCGGAGTATACTCATCATTCGGGAAGGCTGACTGGGGTGGGGTGGAGATACACTCAGAACACTACAAAGGGTTACGGGAAAGATCACTTTGTTCATAATAACTCACAATGTTTTGAAGATTATCAGATAGGTCTTTTATTCCTGTTTGTTTGATACAGCACGGCAAATACTTGCGACGTTTCAGTTTTTAAGGAGCTATACGAGAGGTCGATTACGAAATTGGGTGACTCTGAATATCTCTAAGAAATTTTTCCACAACTTAAAAAAACGCTGAACATGAGTGTGATCCGTTGTTTCCTTGTTTTCCGTTACTGCGCCTTGGTGCAGTCGCCAGTTATTCACAGATGGAGCCCAACGGGATCGGACGAGGGTATAGGCAGTTTGTGCTTTGTGGAACCCTCGTCTAAGTACGAGGTCAGCAGATGCGATTTAGGGTGTTGGAAGCGCGTGTTGCAGATGAGTGATCTGTCAGTATCGGCCATTTTTGCTAGGTGGTATGCGTTCTCGCAATGTTGGCTGAATCTGAATTTTTCCTGGACGTGGCGAGTGGAATTGTGCGAGGGGCCTGCTTGTGCGTCTCAGTCTCCGGAGATAAAGTGTATATCGCGCCACAGGTGTCGCAAGTTTGCGAAAGCCGTTCTAGCTGTTGCTGTTCGTGATTTGATCTCCTCCCCAGTACTTCCTCCAGCTGGTATGAAGCTCCCAAAGTACTTAAAGTTGTCTGCTAACTCTAGCTGATCACCACAGAGGATGATTGAAGACGCGCTCCTGTTAGTCTTACAGAAACACTTTCCACTTAGAAGACACTAGGTGCGTGCCACATTTGGATGCCTCAGTCACCAAGCGATTCATAGCGTGTTGAGCTGTTTGTATATTACCACTCAGCAAGACGATATTACCTGCATATTCTAAGTCAGAGACCCTGTTCCCTAGGAGGAGTTTCTTTCCACTGGTTGGAATACCAGACAAGGCATTCCATATAACATCATCCATGACAAATTTGAAGAGAACTGGGGATATAGGGCAAGCTTGTCGTACTCCAGTGGGGACTACGAAACGGGGCGAAAGCTGACCATAGGCTCTGACCCGACTTGAGGTGTGCTGATACAGTTCTTTGAGTGCAGTAGTCCCTCGCTTAAGTGCGCCACTCGAACCTGCCAAGTTTATGCGTTCTTAGCTAATGGGCGCATATATTTGATTGGCCAGTCCAAAGGGCAACTTGAGCCTGCGAAGTTTACGCGTGCCAGCCGCCACTCAAAAGCTTGCATTTCACTCATTGCATCGTCAACGAAACCAAACGGAAAGCGTCTCAAATGAGTCTGAGCACTGAAATGATGTCGAAGCTAGGCAAAACGTGTGCTTCCAGCGAAAGGGCCTTAGCGCGGGCGTACACGGTTAGTAAAGGCGCTATCCTAAGGCTTGGGAAAATTGTCAAGCAATCCAAAAGCGATCTGTCCTCATGACAAAAGAGGTTAGGGGAAACAATTTTCGAGCTTCAGTTAGAGGATTTAATGAACTCGAAGACGTGCTTCATGTCTGGAATCCTGTATTGCCAAGCTCGATGAAGAATGCTTTCATCAAGGCCGAGCGACAGGAATCTAGTCCAAAAGAGTCTCCTAAATGCGCCCCTTTCGATGACAGCCAATCAGCTCTAGCATTTATATTTCTTGCTTGAATTACGACATCATTCCGGCTCTTCTTATGTAAGAGGTCATGGAGTTTTTGGTAAACCTTAACTTAAATTGCATCTGGGCTGCAATCGGTGAGTGCATACGCTGAAACGACAACCAGATTGTGTCTATCGGAGCGGTGACTGCTCACTCTACACGAACCCTTGAGTCTCACTATGCATAGACGACTGTCTGCGGGGATCCATTTTAGCAGCGGCGCTTCAGCTCATTCACGGAGATCAGATCTTCTGAACAAGCTCATGAACAATTACAGTCACACACAGATTAATAAACACTTGCTGTTCGGACTTTTCCAGTTCACACACGTGTCATATTTTTCCCTACTCCCTCCAGTACATCTGTTCTGGCAGCTGATGGCCAAATGTTCTACTTTTGTGGATACAACAGACACCACAGTTATAAATAACCAACCCGCTAAGCAAGATGTAAAACGTGTGGCACACTGAGACATTTCCAACGTGCTTGTAAATCCAAGCCCCCACAACACCTCGTGAATTCTGTTTTCGATCTCTTACTATCCAGCGTGTTTGCAGCCCTAGATCGGAACTGCATATTAAACACAGTCATTAGTATTTCTGTTAACGGAATACTTTTTGAAGCAGCGATCGATACTGGCAGTCCTGGAAGCCACATTTCACCTACAGCTATACACGCTAGCAACTGGGAACCTCAGCACAAGCATTCGAAGATTACTATAGCATCGACCTCACTTCCCTGCTCCACCACGGATTACTGGTGTCTACCCAATAAAAAATATGCAGCAAAAACATTCTAAACTTCTAGTATTTCCAATAACATGCGCCGATGTATTACTTGGGCCTGGTTCTGTCTCCAAGAAAATGTCAACAACCCATATGATGATTAACGTGGCACTTCTCCCGGCGAATTGCCTGTCGCTAGGGCAGAATAACCACTACTGTTATCCAATTTATCCTCGGATCGCAGACCAGTTACAGCCAAATCTCGGTGACATCCTCATAAGAAGAACAGCTTATACGCCCTGATATATATATATATATATATATATATATATATATATATATATATATAACACGGATCTGGTACAGACAAAGCGCCAAAAATACCATGGGATAATAGCAAAACAATGTACGCAAAGAAAGAGGACATAAATGTTAGAAAGATTTTTCTTTGCAAGTTTTCCCACACACGGTATTTCGGTTTTTTTGTTCGTATCTCGCCTCCGATACCTCCACCAGTAGAAATACAACTGTCCAGGTACACAAAGCTGGCGATAGTTCCCAAACGTATAATACCTCAATCGCCAAGCAGTCGAATGAGTGTTGAATCGCTCGCGTACTGTCGTTTGAAGAAGCAGAGAAAGCGTTCTGTAGGCATCTTCCATAGCAAATTCGAAAAGGAATTAGGGTATAGGGCTGCTTTATCCTACTCCACTGGAGACAGCGAAAGGTAGAAAATGCTGGCCATAAGCCGTAATTGGAATTGAGGTATTTCGGTACAACTCTTTGAGGACCGACGCACGCTTCTAGGGTACACCGTTCCTCAACAAACAGGGCCATAGTGCAGACCCATCGACGGATTCGAAGGCCAGGCGAATGTGTAGAAACAGTGATCGTTGGTCTATGGAAAGCGTAATGGTGCTCTGTTAGCTATCGGAAGGTAAAGGTTTGATCGATGCACTCACAACCGGTACGAAATTCTGTGTTCCTGGTGAATTTGCTCATCACGCGTGTTTAACAACCTGTGATATATGGCAGACGCGAGCAGCTTCAATGTTATTGGGATACAGCCTAAGTCCCTGTGGTCAGTGCAGTCACCTCGCGAGCCCTTCCTAAAGATGGGGACAACGATCGATTCCTTTCATAAGGAGGGGACCTACTGGGAACTCCAAACCTATGAGAACAAAACAGGACGTACTCTAACAAGCTGCACTCCGCCATCTTTCAAGAGTATCGGAAGAGGCCATCGGAGCCCGGCGCTTTTTAACTTCCTAGGGCCTGGATCTTCGCCTCCGTAGATGGATCTGTCGAAACAGACCGCGGAAGGTGTGGCGGAACAGCTATGGGAGAGGCTGACTCCAAAGTTCAGCCAAACTGCCTCAGAGTGCTTCACCCAACTTACAAGACGCCACTGCAGACTGTGGATAGGCAAACCGTCACCTTCACACATCGTTTCGTTCACACCCAATTTTTTCCTAATGGTAACTGGGATGGGGTGAAACTGCTTGCGGGAATTTTCCATAACGGCAGCATGTTCTATCAGGAAGTCGGAAATCTCGCCGAAAACACGTCATCTGCAACGCTGCAGTCCGCAATCTTCCAATCCACGGGCAGGGTGCTTTGTGAACACTAACCAATGACAAGGTGCGCATATCCGACATAGCAGTGCAACCGTAAAGCGTGTGCCCATGAACCAGTCAGTCTATCACACTTCACTGTTCGCACAACCACTAACGGACAACCTACTGCCTACCTTTCACACCAACGCGCCAAATAATCATGCTTATGACGTACTGTGAATCTACTTAACCAATCACACCTGTAGACCTTCCTGGGTGGTCAATAACGACGCCATGCATCCCTTGCCTCATCCTATAAAGTGTTCATTGTCGGTTACAAGTGAATACAGTTTCCGCACTTGTTCGGGGTTATTTTTCCGTTGGGATCGGACGATCGGAGAATCATTCACTGGGGCTAATCCAGAGGTTTGCACACCGATACAACACGTTCCATCTCTGGTACTTCTTGAGATTACCAGATCTCACGATCCCTACGCCGACTTGCGTCGAGTTTACGTCTACTCGCGAGCCGTGCTTCACTATGCTCGCTATAAGACGGGATGGACTGACGTCCATCAAGAAGGCGTACACACTCAGCAGAAATCCAGGGTGTCATGATACGACGAGTCAGACCACAAATCACTACGCCTACCGAATGCAAAGCATTCTTAATAATCGACCAGTACTGGTTTATGTTGTCTGATGACATTGATCCCAGCTTTTTAGGTAGCGCATTTCAGAAAGTTGAGGCAGGACGGATCATACAGCATGCTGCAGTCTGACCGCTTCTGCATCATACGTTTGCCACGCCCAACGAAGCATATGGGCAACAGTGCATGCAAACTCGTGGTCGGAGTCAGGAGGAGTGCTTCAGTAAGACCGGCAGTTTTATATTCAACCCCGCCATTTTTAGCTACTTACGACCTGGTGAAATGAATCGACGTATGGACCAGTAAATAGCTAAGAAAGATATTAACGTTAACCATGCTGACGGGAAAAGCTCCGATACAAATAAAACATCATGCGTTTTACTTGCCCATGTCTCCTATTGTCTCCAGTCACCCGTAGACGGGTCTTGTAGGCAAATAGACTCATGACTGACACCTAACTTCAGCCTTTCCGGTTGGTGTTCCGCCCATACTGGAGTTGCGTTACGAGGACACAATTGTTCAAATGGTGATGGTCTTCATGTCTTCTACGCGTAATGGTCACATTTCTGAGTCGTAGGTTTTACTCACTGAGTACTCACGGGCATCCGAATACCATAATATAGAAAAGCGGCCACTCTCGACGAACTTCCTACAGTTCTTTTCAAAGTGGATGGTGATGCCTTGCTAAAATCGCTCACCAGCTTGGTCTGAATTGTTTGAAAGCAGGACCGTATTCTGTTATAATCGGGCCAGTTATCGACTGTACCCATCTGCAAGAAAGGAATAGGCAATGATTGAAGTAAGTATTGTGGGATTAGCTGAATCCCGTCGATCAACAACAATGGTTTTCCCCTACTTGAAAGGTGCATTCGAGACCGTTAACCGAACAGTGCGATTCAAAGCTCTTCACCGGAAAGGTGTGCCAAATAAATTCGTGAACCTACTGAAATCATTGTACTCGCATACTTCTGGCCGCGTAAGGGTCTATCGTGAGCTAACTAGTCCATTCGAAATGACCAGCGGTGTTCGACAAGGATGTCCCATTACAAGACTGGACGTCAACGATTCCGATGCGAATGTGCTGGCAGTTGTCCACCACTTCACCTACCTCGGAAGCAGCGTGACAACGGATGGGAGCACTGTAGTAGAGGTGAGCACGCGTGTATCCAAGGCTCGGTCGACGTACGCTGGACTGGGGCATTTGTGGCACTGAAATTGAAAGGTCGTGTATACTGTGCCGCAGTGCGTTCAGTTTTGTTGCATGGTTGCGAGACTTGGGGTCTGTGTGTGTGGAAGATATTCGTCATCTTGAGGTTTTCGACCATCGATGTTTGCGTAGTATCGCTAATATTGGATGGAATGATCGGGTGAACAATGCTGAAGTCAGAAGTCGAGTATTTGGTATTAATTCGGAGAACGTTTTGTCACAGCGTATCCAGCTCAGTAGACTTCGTTGATTGGGGCACGTGTTTCGTATGTCAGTCACACGTCTACTGTATCGCGTCCTATTCTCCGTTCCTCCTAGGAAGCGGAAGAAACCACGTGAAAGTCCACAGATGACGTGGCAACGGCGAATGTGAAAATGTACAGCAAACTTGGGAAAAGTAAATGCCTGACGTCGTCGTGGTTGGGGTCCAAAAGATCCCTCAACCAATTGGCTGGAGACACTGAAGTATATGGCAGCTAATCGTGAACAGTGGCGATCGTGTTGTCATTTTATGTCCAATTAGAATGAGTGATCGGTGTGTGTTTGTACAGTTAGACTGTGTATTCCGTGTGTTGGCTTCTAGAGCATTCTTTCCTTTTCCCTCCTGTGTAGGTCCACTCTCTGTCCATCTTGTACATTCATATTTTCTAGTTCAGCGTCTAACATGGTGATAAGGGCAGTGGTCAGTGGGGCTTGCTCTACTGTTTACCGCTGTGCGATGTTGATGATGATGTTGATGTCATTTTTGCAGATGAGATTGAGTATTCAGTTTGTGTGCTAAAAGTGAGTGTGCGTTTCGCATTTGTTCTGCTCAGTCATTTTCGGCAGCGGTGTGATTTCCATTTTTCTGTCAGAGTTTGAGTGTACATTGCGTTTGTCATGTTTTATTCATCTTTACAACTGAGATACTTGGGTGTTACGACTAAAACACAGCCGTTGACGGTTGGTTTTTGAGCACCGATGTCTTTGTTGCATTGCCTGAATATTGTGGGATCACGACATCAGCAAAACGGAGGTTAGCATGATAATAAGTAAAATATGTTGTAAATGAGCAACGTAGAACCGGTAGGAAATCAGTTCACAACACTCCGTATACTCAAGGTGTGGGTACGGTACTGCTCGTGTCATTCCGCTGCTGCAGTCTTCGCACTGATCCCTGTTCCACTTTGCTAATCGCATGAGTGTGATATAGAAAGAAAACGTTCCTGTATTTGATGTCTGATAGGAGTAACAAATCTGAGTTGGTAGACTGCCGTGCTGTTGGGTCATCCTCGACCTGTTTGGTTTGTGACAGCTGCGGGCATGTACGGTGTTTTTTAATTAGTGTAAAATTTCTTTAGAGACTTGCCTAAGCTTTTTTAAACCGCATTCTCCACTGGGCTACTTTCATGCTTGTCAGTAGGCAAATTGCCGAAAAATTCACTCGGTACTTGGGCGCTGGCGTGACTACCTAGGGCGTATATTTGTACGCTGACTAAATTCTCGCCAGTAAATTTTGCAATGAAACCGAGATTATCGACGGATAGATACCAATATGTAATGAAGTTCGCTGAAGTCCAAAAGGTTATGAAACCGGTGATCCAGATTGCTTTCCGACAGTCTTATTGCATGCGGTAATAGGTTGATATTATTAGTACCAGTTCCGTCTGAATATATCGGAAAATAAAAAGTTGGATCCGTCGCACTAGTGACAGAATATAAATTACGATTCGTATGGTGCATACAAAATTCGTTGAAGGCATGTGAAATCTTAATGCAAAAGATCCCTGATGTGAACCATAATGAGTGTTACCACTCACACAGTAGACCAGATACTGTGACCTCTCGAAGGTCATTTTTTTCTAATTCTCATCAGGAACCATGTACCATCCTGATATTTTCAGTACTCAGCGGATGGATTCAACTTTTTCGAGCCGTCAAACAGAGATAGATGACGACTACTTTTGTTCTGGTGGAATACAAATTAACTGCAATTATTGTGTACATGATTATTTGCGCGTTTAGCGCAGCATTTAGTATCATTCGCGTTATCTCTTTATTAGCACCAGAACGCCAAGGGAGTCCGAGAAGTCACTGGCTCGTAGTGAAAGTTGAATGACTTGATTTTCATAGCAATTTGTTGAGTTTTCATGACTTTTTCTGATGACCTGTTTCACGCGTTTCCTTAAAGTTTTGCTGAAGTGGTGCTTCATAGTTTCATTCCACTCCCCAAATAACTGGTATATCGGAAAAGACCCCCATATTGGATTTCGAATTTGGTCCGATTAGCTTGTGTGGGGCATTTTTTCTGGCTTTATGATGCAAGGTGTCCGTGCGGACATGTCACCATTCTGTCGAAGTTTTTTCCTTCGTCTTTCCGGTGTGTGGCATCTTTTTTCTTGTTATGGTAAAGTAACATATCAAGAAAAAACGAGAACCTTGGACAAGTCGGCAAATTTTTATTGGAGTTCGTTGTTCCCTTATCATTTTTGCTGGTCTTCCAGTAAAAGATTTTGTCATTTTAGAAAGTTCCACTGAAGTAATATCACGATTCGGTGTTATCTTACACCATAAATTTATCGGTTTCCTAACAGTAGAGTAGTTCGCTTCATGCGACAAATCGTGCAGCAATATCACACTTTGACTTAAATCGATAAAACTAGAAAAAGTTGCAATCAACTTGTGTTAAAGGTAGGCACTTCTAGTGGACCACGTAGTCGCCTAAATTTCTGGATAGCATCAATTCGACCATATCGGTAACGGTACAGTATATCGAAATAATGGAATAACTTAAGTAGTGACACAGATCGAGAATTAGAAGACATTGTCGAACAAGCTGCTGCGCACACCCGTTCCTCTCACTACAGACATGTTAAAGACTGGTTTACCTGTTAATGCACCACTAAATCAGCCAGAAAGCTGCTTCAGAGGTGAAGTGATTTGGAAGAGAGACGGTAGATCAGGTGGGAGACAAGTGGTCCACATTCTATTATCAATTTTGAATATCCACTTTATTACAGACCAAATCGAATTCACTAGCTAGTTCATCAGTACATATTCACAAACATGGAGCTACAAAAGGTGCATCTGTATGTGCTCCATAGCCTCCGCAGTTAGTCGTCCGAAACACGGAGAAAAAGATCAAAGTAAATGAATTACGTTTTAGTTGTCATGATATGCACTCGTTTACATCAACCCCTAATCGCAACCACCCTAATTAGATAAAGATGGATTGGGTATACCAACATCCCCATCCAGATATGACATAATCACGCGATCAGCGCGAACGCGCGCCAGTTATTTCAATCAATCCCGCCAGGACTGTCACTTCTGCATGCCAATTAGTATCTGTACTTTTCGAAACCGATGAATCTCCCGCAGACTACCGTTATTTATGCGCTTCTCAACCTTCAGTTTGGCCTGGTAGTATACGACGTGTTCATTCCGCTGCCCTAATGGGACTGGTATGTTGTTCTATAACTGTCACCCAAACTATTAATGGTAGATATTCTAAGACGCCTCCAATATGGGCGATTCGCACACCCCCAACACCTTTTTCTTGTCAGCGACCCCGTCAGTCAATGTTGGGTCACTGCCCCCTTTCACACTTAAGCGACGAATTGTTTTTCTGGTCATGCACACTTGCGCAGTCCGGTGCATTAAAGTCCTCCAATGACTGATTTCATCCTATCGTCTATAAGATTGTCTCGCCACTGTCTGTGTGTTGTAGTTGGCGAACACATGCACACGCGTGTCGGTACTTCTCAAAAATGATGAATCCCCGATAGACCTAATAATTTTATTTTTGTCAACCTTCAGTCATGTGGTTTATTGAGTGGTAGTTACAACGAACAGCGATTGTCTTAGTGCATCCAGCTAACCTTTTCACTCTCTTGACCGCCCCGATCCGGCCCTAGTTTTCCGTCCATCAACTACACAGTCAATTCAGTTCACATGTTGTGCCTTAGAGGTGCCAACGAACAACCGCTTAGTTTATTCGTCATAGCAGCCGTACTCAGCTCAGCCGTGATACAAGTCCACAGGAGCCATGAGCGATCCAGACCACTGTACTTGTAGGTCAAAATGTTTTGGCAGTGGCCACCACCTTTGTGCATGTATGCACGTGACCCACAGAAAAAAATCCAGTGGAATTTAATCCGGAGATCGCGGAGGCCATGGTATAGGTTCCTTTCGTCCGATCCATTGCAAAGGAAACTCCTTGTCAAGCCAGTTGATAACAGTGGGTGCAGTATGTGCAGGTGCTCCGTCCTGCTGAAAGTATGTTCTTACCAAGGTTGATAAAGGTACACTTTCCCGATATTCAGGAAGCGTCTGCTTCATCGCATGCAAATAGGCGATTGCATTGACCTTGTCTGGGAGGAAAACAGAACAAGATCTTCCATGAACCGTGAATGTCGCACCAAACATTTACTTTCATATCACCTTGTCTATTACTTCCGTAATAGTCAAATGGGTGATTCTTGTACCAACTCCTGCCATGTTTGTAGCCCTTAATGTTATGCAAATAGATAGTTGATTCATTGGTGAAAAGTATGTTTGCGCATAACGTTGACTGGTTTGAGAGTTTGTGGAGGAACCAGTTACTGAACACCATCCGCTGGAGAAAATCCCTGGAAAACGGTTTGGGCTGGATGTTGTCTGTATCTTCGGTTTCCATATTTCTTGAGTATTCAAAAAACAGACGCCTTTGATATTCGCAATCTGATGGAGGTCGTTGGAATAGAAGCACTGGGTTCACTCGCCAAGAGATCTTCCAATGCTGAAATCTGACTTTCGCTGGTGGCTGTTATCGGGCGTCCCATCGGCTTACGCGGATGAACGCTCCCGTAAACAGTTAGCCTTCTGACAAAGCGAAAACAGATCAACAGCGACTGTTTTGGCCGGTCGGGACGCCTGCGGTGGAATTTTTCGCATGCTCCTCGTAAGCTAGGGCTTCCTGCTCTCCATAAAGCCAACTCGACCGTCTCGGAGACAGACCAAGCGATCTGAAAAAGAAGGCGCATGAACGAAAACAGACCGGCGTCGACCGAGGCTTATTCTGTAAATCCCCGCTGAGCTGAATTCCTGACGAAAGATACGCCTTAGCAGTCAGTGTGCGTGTGTGTGGGCCCACCAACACCATGCATACACGAGGGCGTGTTTTAGACATTTATGCTTTGGTTATGCATTAGGCAGCTCAACCTATCCCTCAGATGAAAACTGCACTATATTTGACCCTCGAATGAGATGCAGATTGTCTGAACAAATGGCCCAGCAACCAGTATATTCATTGTGCTTGATAAAAGAAACTGTGATGACTCGACGCCGAAGAAGTCTTCCCACCGGAGCTAGTGGGAGTGATCGAAACACCCGTTGTCCATGTCTGGTGATTAAAAGGACCACAGAACAGACAGGCCTTGAGTGAAAGCCGGGTGACTGAGTGAGCTCATCTCTGAGCCTGCGCACGTGGGCACAAGCTAGAATCAAAAATAAAATGCAGTGGGGCTGGTTTGGGGTCGTAACGGACGCACGCATCAACCGCGCAGTGATGTGTATACCCAGGTTGAGTTGTACTCCCGTTGATGACCGCGCCATTGCCAGATCACACATGTGCACCGCTCCCGTTCAAACAGAAAATATTTGTGCTACGTTCAGGATAGGAGGCCTTAGTCTATGTAAATCATGCAAACAATTTCGCTGCTGATCCTGGATTGTGCACATGCGTGCACGCACACGGGTACGCTGGCTCAGTTACCCAGCTTTCAACCAAGGCCTGTCTGATCCGTGGTCCTTCAACCGTCACCAGTTTTGTCCAGTAATCAGCAGTCGAGTACAAGCATGTATGTAAGATGGAACGTATACTCATGTACACCGTACGATAATCGGTAGTTTGGACTTCAGCGAAGTGTCCTATTGCAGTTGCTTAACTGATCTCTGGTTGGGAGTGGGATACCGCTTGTCGCTGAAATATGTAAAAAAATTTCTTGCTGACATACCTGAATCCATCGGTTTGTTATTTAGCACATCATGACATACTCACGGTTTCCGATGGGTGATAGAATAAAATTATGGCCTTAGATAGGCTACAACATGTGATCCCCTGTTTGAGTGGTAATTCTCCTACTTGTTAACACCAGGGATCCTGTGAGATAGGATTTACGTGCCTTCAAGGTATTTGAGTGTACCAGATGGATCGCATTTTTAATTCTTTTAGAAACTGCACAGATTCAAGTTCTTAGTTGTTTGATATACTCAGAAGGAATCGGTATTGATAACGTCAGTTTGTTACCGTATGCAATGCGACTGTTTGAAAGCAACCTGAACCACTAGCCTCATAACGTTGAAACTAAACTAACTGCTTGCAGAGCACCGAGGGATCGACCGCATGCTAATGTTTACCTGTCGATACTTTTGGTTTGACGGCAGCTTTTACGGACGAGAAATTTTTTCAGCTTGCAAAATACGCGGTCTAAGCAATCAGGCAGGCCTCTCTGAGCCCAAAAGGATTTTTCGGTAATTTGCCTACTGAGAAGCACAAAAGTAGCCCGGTGAGGAATACAGTTCAGGTAAGCTGGAACGCATATCCAAAATTTTTCCACGACTTAAAAAACACTGTACAGCATTCTCTTAGTTGTACTGAGGTTTGAATGTACATATTCAATGTACTCATCAACACACAGATAATCGAGCTACTCCAAAATAACCTCGCATGAATAATGCTCCGTTGTTCTGTCGCACTCACTCATTCTGACTTGGGGTAACATTGATTGGCATAATATCACATCTGAAGGTGAAATCCATAATTTAGGATTTCCAGTCAAGGTACATATAACTTATCTTGGCTATAAATGGAGTCCAAATAATTACCGACATTTGAATCGTGGAGTTCTGGGCACTAGTGAGAGAGAATTGAAAGTCTTGTGAGTGTGTCTTTTATCGTTTGTTCTTACTATTGTCGTGTTTATCTTCCCGTCAATGGATCACACGCTCCTCCGTTCGTTTTTTAGACCTTCTGTGATAGTTATTACATTTGGGCTGGCGCTCTTGTGTACCACTCATTAATAAATCAGTACAATACATGTTGTGAAATGTTCAGTATGCAAGAATGTGGATGATGCCCACAATGCCGATTGCGTGCAGCTCACCTTGATGGCACTGCTGGATCCACCCTGGACAACTTCGGCCGGAAGAAGTCGCAGATTGCACCCATCTAGTGTGAGAATCTTCAAATCTGGAAAGACAGCTAGCTCAATGGGTAACTGATCCAAAGGGGAATTGTTCTTCAGGTACAAGTGTGGTAAACGTTTCAGCTGTCCTGAACAACAGAGAAAAGGGCCAGATTTAACCGAAAACCTTAATGGCAAATTCGTACTACGTTGATGAGACATGTGGTATTTTTGACATCCGTTGCAGCAATTAGTTTCGAACTGCCTATTTGGTCTTGTGAACGAGAGCTATCGAGTAAATTCCGTCTGAAATGAGCTGAATGATTACATACTAATATAACCTTTCCCCGACATCTTGTGTATATTTTTTCATAGACGTAATCAGCTAGTGCTGGTATGAAAAATTCTCCAATTCGAAACTACGTTGAATAATCACTACAGAATTATCGACATCTCTAATCATATTCCCATTTTCATGCTTCTTCACACATCTTTTCGTTACACCGAATGTTTTTCTGAAACCGTATAGTTAAACACAGTGCACATTAAAACAAAAAAGCTTCATACTTTGTTGAGCTTTTGTTTAAGTTCTAGCGGTTTTGAGATTTCCTGTCATATCAAATAACAAAGAAATGACATTTATTGTTCAACTAGTCAGTGCTTGGTATCTCCAATAGTCAGCTTTTGTGAAAGTAGGCGACTATCGATAACTCATCAAGCCCTTTCCTAGTACCGAAGTGCATATATTGTTGTCACTATGAATCATCAAATTTTGTCGTTCTAAAAAGTGTTGCACGTCCTTATATTTTCTGTTCCCCTTGGACCCCACAGTCCTCTAGTTCGCAGGGCTCTCACTGCTTAAAGTTCATCGATCGTAGGAATTAAATTTGTTTAGAATAATAAAAATAAAGTGATAAAATGAACATAAAGTAATTTCACTAAGTAACATGAATATATCTGAGATCAGTCTAGTTTGTTTCCAGTAAACGATTGTACCCTAATCAGACTTCTGGTATTCAGTAAAATTGGTAAATTTCGGACTATTAAGTTGGGGTCACCTTCAATTCCCGGCAGCCAGGTGGGACCCTAGAGCCATAAAATATTATCTTCCTTCCGTATTCACATACGGACATGAAATCAGATTCCGTACGTGACCACTAATGATTATATCACTAATTCATGGTACTGGGATGCGCTTCATCCCTGATGTTTTGGAACATGTTACTGATCCCTGTTGATGGGAAGTGGTTCAATCATTTGCGTTCAGCAGGTGCCTATGATGGTTAACTTCAACACATTTTCCCCTTGTCAGAATACTGAAATTGGGCGAATTAGCTTTAAAGAAGCCTAGGAAGTGTTTCCACTCTTCGAAGTTGGTGACTTATCTTCCCAGGCTTACGAGGAAAATGACAATTCAACAGTCAAATTTATTTTTGTTTGGGGGAAAGCTCGAAAAGCACTTCTACGCGGTCCTACTACACACTTCTCGTGGTTGATGTGGCCTATTGATCAACTAAGTCATTTTGTGCACTCTAGTGAACACTTAGTTATCGTTGCACTTGCACCGATCCTGACTAATCTCCTCGCCCCAAGGTGAATAATTATGAGTCACACTATTAAGCGCTCAGCTAACCCGGCTGAAGCTCACGGATTGTTTTCGTGCTAACAAGATGCAGTATCTTATACGGGACGCTGACAGGCGGTTAACAAGTCAGGTAAAGGGCGTGGGGCAACGTGTTCCGCTACGATCGGTGTCGGAGTTCATTGCACCTGTGGCTTAAAGGTCTCACGGTCACAAAGACCACGTAACAAACAGGTCTTGTATAACACGATTCATCATCATCATCATCATCATCATTATATATATATATATATATATATATATATATATATATATATATATATATATATATATATATATATATATATATATATATATATATATATATATATATATATATATATATATATATATATATATATATATATATATTTCACGCAATTGCTTGCGAGTAGGAGGATATGCACCACTGATGAGCTCTAACAAGAACGAAACTCGAGTCTGGTGCTTCCGAGTGCAGGTTGGTCGGATGACATGGGGTTTGCGCGTGAAACGGGGAGTCCAAAGGACAGTCAACCAAACAAAGATACATCAATCCCACACACTACTCGCAAGCAATTGCGTGATAAATATACCAGAAAAAACGCGAAGCAGGTTTAAAAATGTGAGTCCGTTGCCCTCATCCTGTGGAGGAGACCTGATCTAGCGGGAGGCATTCGCTTGGAGGTAACTGGTCAGGTACCGTGTCTTCATTTGAAGCTGTCGGGTATTTCTGGCTGTCATAGAGGATGACATTTGAACAAGCTTAACTTGGTGATTCGGATCAGCTCGGACGGGAGCGGGGTGGCGCAATGGGAATACTCACGCCTTCGAGATGGAGGGGCCCGGGTTCAAACAGTGGTTATGGCGGAGGATACGGTATATTAGTCTGAGCAGTCACGACCGTTATTGGCTTGCACGGGGAATTGTTCACTGATATTGCGCGATGAATCAGTTCATAAGCGATTTCAGTACATACTACTTTCACTGAAACAGCAGTCACTCGAAATGGTAAACACTGAAGAGGGTTGGAAGATATGTATTCACGGTCCGCAGATGCGTGATGCATATGTGCCCAACCAAAATTTCCGGCTTCTTGGTTGGAAATATCAAGTTCACAAGTTCATTTCAACGAATTTAAAGCACAACAGCTAGAGAAAAACATCGGAGATGTCTCAGTTGACCATAGGAATGACAGTGATGTACCGGAAACAGTGTTTGTCAGCAAATAAGGAACTTAGAATAAAAGCTGGTCGTCAAATCAGCTAAGTGCAACCCTTTTTCAGCTTCCCCCAAACCATTTTATTATATTTTTATCTTTGGTGGTCAAACGATGATCATCGAGGACTTTGGACAATATACGATTCGAGTTAGATTCCCGCCACCGCCAGTCACTTCCCTAATCGGCAACCGATCCCTGTCCGTGAACCACTTCCTGAAATGTTGTATTTTGTCGTTCTTTTACTCACCCATATCGGTAATGGTACAGTAAATAGACTTACATTGGAATACGTTTGGTAGTGACACAGATCGGAAGCTAGAAGACATGGTTGAACAAAATAATGCTCACACCCATTCATCTCAGTAAAGACATGCTAAAGACTGGTTTTCCTGGTAATGCACTACTAAGTCAGTGAGAAAGCTACTTCAGAAGTGAAATGACTTGGAAGGGAGATCGTACATCAGGTGGGAGACGAGTGGTCCACATTTTGTCTTCAGTTTTTATCATCCACTGTAGTTCAGTTCAAATCGAAATGACTAGCTAGTTCATTAGTACGTATCCAAAAACATGGAGCTACAGAAGGTGCGTCTATATGTTCTCCATAACGCCCTCAGTGAGTCGTCAGAAAGAAAGAAAGAAAGAAAGACTGAAGAAAATGGATTAAATTTTAGTTGTCATGATATGCACTCGTTTATATCATCACGTAATAGCAACCACCCCAATTAGATAAATGTTTTGGGTATACTACCATTCTCAGCCAGATATGATCAAATCACACAATCAGCGCGAATGCACATAACTGCGATTTCAATGAATCACGCCAGGACTATCACTTTCGCGTGCCAATTGGCACCGATACTTCTCGAAAACGATGAATCTCCAACAGACCGCTGTTATTTTTGCGCTTCTCAACCTTCAGTTTTTCCTGGTAGTATACCACGTGTTCATTCCGCTGCCCTAGTGGGACCAGTATATCGTTCTGTAACTGTCACGCAAACCATCAGCGATAGATATTCTAAGACCTGTTGTCCATGTCTGATGATCAAATAGACCGCAGAACAGACTGGCATTGAGTGAAACCTGGGTGACTGAGTAAGCGCATCTCTGTGCCTGCACACGTAAGCACAAGCGAAGAACAAAAATAAAGTGCAATGGGGCTGGTTAGGGGTCGTAACTGACTCACGCTTTAACCACGCAGCGATGTATATACCCAGGTTGAGCTGTATTCACGTGGACGAACGCACCATTGCCAAACCACGTGCGACCCACGCACGTTCTGACATGAAATATTTGTGCTACGTTCAGGATAGGAGGCCTCAGTCAATGTAAATCATGCAAACAATTTCGCGGCTGCTCCTGGATTGTGTGTATGTGTGCACGCTCACAAATACGCTCTTTCAATTACCTAGCTTCAACCAAGGCCTGTCTGCTCCGTAGTCGTTTTGACCGTCAGGGTTTCAACTACAGGTGGATTGCATTTCGATACCGGATGGAGCTGAGCCGTTTGTCCGTGGTTTTTTCTCAGTCGCCCGCGCTCTTATACGTTTCAAGTGACATGTTTGCGACGTATGTGTGGTGTGCAAATACCAGGACGATACACAGTAGGTTTTTTAAGATGCGTTGAAACAAAGGAAAATATGGGTTCAGATTTAACGCAGAATTAACCGGAAATACCCGGCTGAAGGATCAGAACAGTCGGAACAGAACGAGACTGTTTTTGGCGCTTCTCAAATGGCTTAATATAGCTCGATTTATAGGCATGTAAATCCAGATTATAAAAGAAGGAACGAGAAACTTGGTAGTCATCGTGACAAAAAATGATATTTTCGCGTCCTCATAGTGACTGTACTACCGGTGTCACGAAAGATAGTTTGTTGATAATTGTCATGCAGAACTGCCTGAGCTATCCAATTTGAAAGTTAAGCCGGCACAATTCGCTCACACAATTAACAACATGAGGATATTAATGCTTAACGTCACTCCGAGGTACTTATGAGATGGAACTATGTGTAACTGAATGGTGCGCGGAGTATACTCATCATTCGGGAAGGCTGACTGGGGTGGGGTGGAGATACACTCAGAACACTACAAAGGGTTACGGGAAAGATCACTTTGTTCATAATAACTCACAATGTTTTGAAGATTATCAGATAGGTCTTTTATTCCTGTTTGTTTGATACAGCACGGCAAATACTTGCGACGTTTCAGTTTTTAAGGAGCTATACGAGAGGTCGATTACGAAATTGGGTGACTCTGAATATCTCTAAGAAATTTTTCCACAACTTAAAAAAACGCTGAACATAAGTGTGATCCGTTGTTTCCTTGTTTTCCGTTACTGCGCCTTGGTGCAGTCGCCAGTTATTCACAGATGGAGCCCAACGGGATCGGACGAGGGTATAGGCAGTTTGTGCTTTGTGGAACCCTCGTCTAAGTACGAGGTCAGCAGATGCGATTTAGGGTGTTGGAAGCGCGTGTTGCAGATGAGTGATCTGTCAGTATCGGCCATTTTTGCTAGGTGGTATGCGTTCTCGCAATGTTGGCTGAATCTGAATTTTTCCTGGACGTGGCGAGTGGAATTGTGCGAGGGGCCTGCTTGTGCGTCTCAGTCTCCGGAGATAAAGTGTATATCGCGCCACAGGTGTCGCAAGTTTGCGAAAGCCGTTCTAGCTGTTGCTGTTCGTGATTTGATCTCCTCCCCAGTACTTCCTCCAGCTGGTATGAAGCTCCCAAAGTACTTAAAGTTGTCTGCTAACTCTAGCTGATCACCACAGAGGATGATTGAAGACGCGCTCCTGTTAGTCTTACAGAAACACTTTCCACTTAGAAGACACTAGGTGCGTGCCACATTTGGATGCCTCAGTCACCAAGCGATTCATAGCGTGTTGAGCTGTTTGTATATTACCACTCAGCAAGACGATATTACCTGCATATTCTAAGTCAGAGACCCTGTTCCCTAGGAGGAGTTTCTTTCCACTGGTTGGAATACCAGACAAGGCATTCCATATAACATCATCCATGACAAATTTGAAGAGAACTGGGGATATAGGGCAAGCTTGTCGTACTCCAGTGGGGACTACGAAACGGGGCGAAAGCTGACCATAGGCTCAGACCCGACTTGAGGTGTGCTGATACAGTTCTTTGAGTGCAGTAGTCCCTCGCTTAAGTGCGCCACTCGAACCTGCCAAGTTTATGCGTTCTTAGCTAATGGGCGCATATATTTGATTGGCCAGTCCAAAGGGCAACTTGAGCCTGCGAAGTTTACGCGTGCCAGCCGCCACTCAAAAGCTTGCATTTCACTCATTGCATCGTCAACGAAACCAAACGGAAAGCGTCTCAAATGAGTCTGAGCACTGAAATGATGTCGAAGCTAGGCAAAACGTGTGCTTCCAGCGAAAGGGCCTTAGCGCGGGCGTACACGGTTAGTAAAGGCGCTATCCTAAGGCTTGGGAAAATTGCCAAGCAATCCAAAAGCGATCTGTCCTCATGACAAAAGAGGTTAGGGGAAACAATTTTCGAGCTTCAGTTAGAGGATTTAATGAACTCGAAGACGTGCTTCATGTCTGGAATCCTGTATTGCCAAGCTCGATGAAGAATGCTTTCATCAAGGCCGAGCGACAGGAATCTAGTCCAAAAGGGTCTCCTAAGTGCGCCCCTTTCGATGACAGCCAATCAGCTCTAGCATTTATATTTCTTGCTTGAATTACGACATCATTCCGGCTCTTCTTATGTAAGAGGTCATGGAGTTTTTGGTAAACCTTAACTTAAATTGCATCTGGGCTGCAATCGGTGAGTGCATACGCTGAAACGACAACCAGATTGTGTCTATCGGAGCGGTGACTGCTCACTCTACACGAACCCTTGAGTCTCACTGTGCATAGACGACTGTCTGCGGGGATCCATTTTAGCAGCGGCGCTTCAGCTCATTCACGGAGAGCAATGCCAACACCAACAAGAACAGAAGCCGTAGCTTCAGCTTCCCTAGGAAGGCGTAAGTGAATCTTCATGGCAGTATTTGATGGTGGTATCAATCGAATGACGAAACTGGTGTCTTGAATACAACACACATCGATGGCAAGGGACTCAAGCGTCCGAGCTAAACCTATCTGTCTTTCTATACGTATCAGAGTTCGCACGTTGAACGTGACTGGTTTGAATGGGCATCGAGGACGAAACAAGGCATCAGCTGGTGGTAGCGGGTTTGATGAGACTCAGAAGCTAGTGGAAGAGGGACAAGAGAGAACACAGCCAGGACTTCCACCAGAGGTACTAAAGCAGGCACGATCGACCGAGGAACCCGTAGTATGTGAAAATAGAACAGAAAGTGGGAAGGGAGTGGAAATGAGGGAGCAAGTTGACTACGGTGCAGGAGAGTGTTCATTCGTGCGCATTGCAGAGCAGTTAATCGCGGTGGTAGAGTCTATCATGATTGTTTGCGTTGCGGGCTATTGTACTGCTCGGTCGCCCAGTCCAGTAGGTGTTTTTGTTCGAAGATGCACCTCTAGCGTTTGTGCAGTCAGACGCGTCTTGCAAAGCATCAGTGTTGGTCCATATGAGCCGGTGGCCAATTGTATGGTTCGTTCGGCTTATTTGGAAACCACTGAGAGCCGTTGACTGAATGGTCAGTTCATTCGCCTTTCGGATGAGGCCAAACATCGTGGGTGTCCAGTGAATCCTACCGCCACAGATGGCGGTGATCATAGCGTTGTACGCCTCATGCGTCACGCGTGGTTGGATTGGAATCAGGGTTTAGCTCTCCCCCTTAGAGTGGCTTTCAGTCAACCAAGTCGGAGCCTGTGACACCCATTCGCGACCATACTGGGGCATTTGGAAGCCAGAAAGGGTAGCAATTGAGCTGGAAACTGTACTATTCGTCCCACGTTGAAGCCAGCTGAACTCGTGCACTGATCTGTTTCAACATTGCCTTGTCGTCCGACCAACGCGGGTGGTGAAGCGGATACTCCACACACCTGATAACGGGATTATTTGAGAACTGGCATCTTATGATGGCCGCGTTACATGTGGCTTTTGTTGCAGCATAGAATCCTGCCAGTCCTGTCAGCTGCGACTTCCCTTTGAGGAAGAGTCTGATGAAAAAAGTTTTCATTGCTTCCGTGGGTCACGTTCCTGTTGTTCGTTTATACTCCATGGTGCAGTTCATAAATTTCTCTGGTAGACGTTTGTTGACAGGACATCACAGACTATCTGTAGCTCCGCGTCCAGCATATCGTCAGAACGTTTGCCTAGCTCTTGATGTCTAGCACTTTACCGGTTTTCTTTTGTATCCGACACAACGAGACTGCGCCTTGGTGTGGTGTGATGGCTTCCGTGCCTCCATGACCCAAAGAGCTATGCAGAATGGTTTCCGTAAGCCGGAGATGCAATCATGCCTGACAAGTCAATGGGTAGAGGCCAGACGGAGTCCAGTTTCAGAACCAGTTGATGGGATAACATCTGGTTCTAACGACTGTGCCCCTGAAGAGGACACTCCAGTGAATGAACCCGGAAAGAAACAGTTTACCGGTCAAAACACCTTCACTTGATGGACGTAAGAGTGGAGTACCTGGGGTTTCTTTCGACGGTGAATATTGTCGTTCATTTTGGTCTACGCTTGTGGACTCAGATCACGCCTTGGTACGTGCTCGCTTCCTTTTACGTCCCGTCCGTAGTCGCACCAAAGTAAATGCCACGCGTCCCGCGCAGTTGCTTCAGGACGATAATCAGCGACGGAGTTTCCAGATGGAGCAGTCTACGCAGTTATCACCGCAGCCAGATGTTCAGGACCCAAATGTACGCTGGCAACAGATCAAGGAAGCCTTGTGTGCCACCTCGAATTCCACCTGGCACTGTGTTTCAGGTCTGCGTCATAAACAGTGGTTATCTTCGACCTGAGCTGCTCTGTTGGATGCTCGCAGATCCGTCCCTCCGGATGCCACATTCAATAAGGTGCGCAAATCCCTGAGACGCCAACTGACTAGGAGCCTAAGAAATGACCGCGAGCAGTGGTGGATTGTAAAATGTAGGGAAATGGAAAGGGCTGCATCCACTGACAATGCTCACAACCTTTTCCGTTTGTTTGGAAGTCCTTCTAGCGTTTGCGCAATAAAGCACGTCTTGCAAAGCATCAGTGTTGGTCCATATGAGCCGGTTGCCAATTGTATGGTTCGTTCGGCTTATTTGGAAACCACTAAGAGCCGTTGACTGAATGGTCAGTCCATTCGCCTTTCGGATGAGGCCAAACATCGTGGGTGTCCAATAGAGACGGAGCATGCTGCGGCTGTGGGAAATTTCTGCAAGACACGTCTTGTACCCTGGGCCGAGCGCTTTAAAGCATAGTTTACCTGGCGCGCTTTCATAACTTTTCCGACCCACCTCCCGTTGCCTGTTTCGACAGATACACTTTCTGAAATCTAGATCCGCAAGTAACTTCAAACCCTTGAGCTGTAGCTCCATTCGACATGCGCTTTACACCTTCAAAGTGCAAGGTGATCTTACAAGACTGGACGTCAACGATTCCGAGGTTGATGCTCGATGCGGAGGTGCTGGCAGTTGTCGACCACTTCACCTACCTCGGAAGCAGCGTGACAACGGATGGGAGCACTCTAGTAGAGGTGAGCACGCGTATATCCAAGGCTCGAGCGGCGTACGCTGGGCTGAAGTACTTGTGGCACCGACCTGATATTTCACTGAAGTTGAAAGGTCGTGTATACTGTGCTGCAGTGCGTTCAGTTTTGTTTTACGGTTGCGAGACTTGGGGTCTGTGTGTGTGGAAGATATTCGTCATCCTGAGGTTTTCGACCATCGATGTTTGCGTAGTATCGCTAATATTGGATGGAATGATCGGGTGGGCAATGATGAGGACAGAAATCGGGTATTAGGTATTAATTCGGAGAACGTTTTGTCACAGCGTATCCAGCTTAGTAGACTTCGTTGATTGGGGCACGTGTTACATATGGCAAACACACGTCTACCGTATCGCGTCCTATTCTCCGTTCCTCCTAGTAAGTGGAAGAAACCACGTGAAAGTCCACAAATGACGTGGCAACGGCGACTGTGGAAATGCACAGCGAACGTAGTTCAGTTCGCTCTTTTTTGCTCTGGTTTCGGTTGCTATTTTCCAGTATCCCTCAGTAGGAAGCAAAAAAGGGAAACAAAAAACCCTAATAGATCCGAAAATCAAAGTAATAAGCGCAGTCGCGGAGGGAAGAGAGTTCGAATGCAACTACGCCACCCTCTGCGAGACCCAGCCATGTCACTTAATGTTTCCAACCATCTAGTATGTGGATTGCATGAACCCTAACCCGTACGTCTAACACGTGCTCCTTGATCAAGACCAATGGTTAAGGTTTTCATCGGGTGATCAGAAGATATGCAGTGACTGGTGAACTGTGCCCTAGTCGTACCGTTTTGTTCGCGAAACCACATCGTCGAACGTTAACTGAAAATCGTTGTCGTTGTTGATATTGATATACGACGTGTTCAGTAAACTACCAGTTCTTTTGGAAGTTCCTGAACACTTTGGAAAACTTAAAAATAAAAGAATACCATGAAAAATACTAGTTCAGATATTTCACTTCGTTTCATTTCCCGCGTTTCGTAGCGCTAGAATAATATACCTGACTTCAGGTCAGTGTATGGATAAAACCGATTATGATGCGTTTACAAATTTTCTCAGTATATAGTTGGAGTTTTCTGAGCTGCGCTGTGGCTAGTTGAATGTGCGTAACCTTGGTTGCCAAGCCAGAATGCTCTGAGCAAAGTAATCCAATAATTACGAAAGTGTGGAAGCACAGATGTACAATCACATAGTTCTGCGTTTAGACTGTCATGTGCGAGAACAAAACGTGCGTATAACCGCCCTTCTGCGTGAGTAGGAGAGTAGACCTGTACGTCTCTATCACTTCGAAGATTCGTGGTTCAGACCCAATCACCGCTGGTCGCAATGGTTGTAGAGATAAAGCAATCCTTCTGTCCGCCCTTGGTTTGTTTGCACGACTGACCAATTGGGGTCCTTGTTATAGGTCTCAATTCCTAGTTTCATGGCCGTAGTTACCATTTATCTTGTTTGTGCAATGGGCCTTGTGGCCGGTGCACTCGAGAAAGCATGAAATGTTTGCATACATATGTATTTGCGACGCCTACTTTGCTATTATTTCACCTCATTTCTTTTTTTTCTCCGTGTTCATACTTTTCCAAGAATACGTAGCCACTGCATTAATATTAATTTTGCTATTAACTTTATATCGACTTACAGGGAGGTTACATACTTGAATCACGATTTGGTATTACTCAAAAAGAGGCGCAAAATGTAAAGTAGACAATGGCTGCGAAGAATGTAGTTTGCTTTGAATGTACTTGATGTGACTAGCTGGAAATGGGATAAACGAACTTCACAGTCACGGTGGTAGACGGTCTTGCCGTCACCCGAGGTATTATCACCGTCACTCCAACTTCCAGCGTTAGTTGGTTGGTTTCACAAAAAACCTCATCAAATTCACAACTCACAGAAAATTCTCGCTCATGTCTACTTAGAATTCACAACGGGAAGAAATTCTCGTTCTCACCAACATTCGCAGTTTGAAACACGATATTGATGGTATGCGTCATTTTCCCCAATATTCTCTGCTTGCCTTATTCTTGACCGAGACACAGATCTCTCCAACGTCGGATACTACCCATCTACAGTTTCCGAACTACCTTTTTCGTTCCTCATTTTCATCTGAAGCTGGCGTCTGTGTCTACATCCACCAGTCAGTCGCTACTTTCTCTATCCCACACCTGAACTTTGCCAACCGCGAGTTCTAGCTGATGTGGCTGAAGCTCCGGTTCCCTTCTTTTAACCATTACTTCAGTACCATTTATCGCTCTCTTCATCTGAAGCTGGCACCTGCGCCTGTATCCACCTGCGACTCGTCACTTAGACTTTGGCAACCGGGAGTTTCAGCTTATTGCGCATAGGCTTCGATTCTCTCTAAAACATTGTTGATGTATTGCTTTGTAGCATTGAGAACTCCTTTGCACCAAGCTCCAGTTGCAAAGTTACCATTCCCGGTGACTTTACTGTCCACAATCAGAACTGGCTTTTGCAATCTTCTGACACTACGGCTGTGGGACGCAAAGCCGAAGCTTTCGCATTGGTCAACAATCTAAGTCAACTCGTTGAATTCCCGACACGCGATCGTGCATGTACTCTCGATCATCTCACTTCCTTTTCAACTTTATTCTCCGATATTATCTTCTTTCCTTCACTTGGATCATTTGACTAGTCTTATCTCCTCTACCACCTTTTCTCGCACTGTTCCTATGCGCAACTCTAGCGCATCTTTCGGCGTTACGATTCAGCCAACTTTCTGGCTCCCTCTCCATGGGGTGACTGTTGCTTCACTTCTGATGTTTCTTCCTTTGTTTTAAACTTTACTGAGACTATTCTCCGATGCATGCTTATTTTCTTTCCACACTTTTCCAAACCCGGCAAACAAAGTTCTTCTAAGTGGTTTACCCACGCCTGCAATTGCGCTGTGCGCTTGAAGAACTTAACATTCAGAAGGTGGTGACGCTCCGATACTCCCCAATCTCGTAGTTCCCTCGCGTAGGCCGGAAATAAATGCTTTCCATTAGAGAAATCCATAAAAACGAACGTCTAGCTTCTTCCGCTACTGGTAGCCCATCATTTTGGTCTTCCGCCGGAACCGTCTCCCGTATTTTTATACCTCCGATTTCTCCCCCGTCTCCAGGTCCTGTGGCTCTTTACTTTGTGAACCGAATGAGAAAGCCGAGCTTTTTGCTTCCCGGTTTGCCTCTGATTCCATTCTACCCTAGTCTTCTGTTCTACCAATCAAACCAGCCTTGCAGCCACCCTTCATTTCCCGTATCCCAAACAGAAAGGTCCCCCCCCCCCGAACTTACGACCATTCGACCAGCACAAACTACCTCGTCCACACGGTACTTTACCTGTCGTCCTGAAAATGTGCACCACGATGTAAATACCAAATTCACGTCATCAATTTCCATTCTCACTGAAAAAGGTGCGTTTCCCATCCGATAGGAAGGATCCATATTTTCTCCCATTCCTAAATACGGCGACTTCTCCGGCCCGAACAACTACCGTCCTATTTCTCTAACTTCAATCACTTTGAAAGTCACGGAGATCATAATTTCCGACCAGTTGCGACCGTTCCTCGAATGTGAAGAACTGATAAGCGATCATCAATAAGAGTTCCGACCTCGCCGTCCCACGGATGATCCACTAGCTATGGTCGCGCACTGCTGGTCAGCGGCACTCAATAACCACGGAGAAAGACGCCTGGTCTCACTAGACGTACCGAAGGCTTTTGACTGTGTCTGGCTCAAAAGTTTACGGTCTAAATTGTCCGCTTCTGGGTTTCTTCCAGCCCTTGTCCTGTCGACGTCGAGTTTTCTCAGCAACCGGATCATCGCCGTCCGTGTCCATGGAGCACCGTTATAGTCCATTTTCCGTGAATGCTAGTGTTCCCCGAAGTTCTGTAATTTCAAAAACCCTCTTTCTGATTTTCACTAATCATCTGCCATCCATCGATTCTATTCCCATCCAGGCTTTCGCCGATGACGCCATCCCCCACTATCTTTCGTATTGCATCTCTCACCATGCCATCGCCAGCATCGACCGCAACTGTTGTGCTCACGTAACATCGCTTAGTTCGGACTTCGGAGAAATTTCCTCTTGGACCTCTCAGAATCGTGCCGTCTTCAAAAACGTCTCCTCTCAATTCTTCTCAAACGCCACTCCTTCTCTCCCCACCTAGATTTTAATTCCGTTCCCTTTCGTTCTTCCAAATCGATGCCTTTCCTGAGTCTTTCGATCATCTCCTCTCTATCTTCGTCTTTGAACATATGTTCCCTTGCTTCTCGTGCTGCGCGTAAGACTGATTTCCTATTCCGCGCCAGACGTATCTTCAAACCGTCCCACCTTCTCTCACTGTACAAAGCTCAAATTCGTCCCACACCTGAATGCTGCTGTCACGTGTGGGATGGAGCTTCGTCGTCATCTTCTCTTCTCGACCGGGTCCAATGTAAAGCCATTCGTCTGGTAGATGACCCAGTTTTAAAATATAATTTGCAGTCGCTTGCCCATCGGCGGGCAGTTGCTTCGTTGTCCATATTCTACCACCATTATTTCGGGATTTTTTTCTTCCAGCTTGCCTCGGCTCTTCCTATTCCCATTAATTCTCAACGCCGATTCGAGCACAGGCAACTGATTACCCTTATCAGGCTTCTGTCGCTCCACCTCGGACCTCGACTTTTCAATTTCTTATTTTCCCGGACGGTTAAGTTATGGAACACGCTTCTCCCCTGTGTCTTTCCATCCACCGACAACCACTTCCTTTTCAAAAGCGAAATCTGCAAACTGATTTTGACGTGAGTGTTTCCCACAGACTCCTTTTACAGTATGTTTCGAACTGTGTGCTTAACCCTTTTCACTGTAATTCATTTTGGGTCTAATTAAAAAATCGGTCTTTGCAGTCAGCTGGCGGATAAATATAGTTCTGAAGAATTCGTTTGTACGCACGTTATCTTGAGGTGTTTTTCCCCATCCTTCGTCACAGGTTTACGTTCGTCATATCTGTCTGAACAAAATCGCGGTAAAAATCAAGGTATTTCACTTCTACTGTAATCTCACGTCGGTCTCTGGAGTAATTCAAGATTTAATGTTAGCCCACTACGATATGTTGTTTGTCAACGTACACCGGTTACCACATTGGTAACGAGTCATATTCCGGACTTTTCTTATTTTTGTATTCTAGTCTCGTCGCTGTCCCCTTCGCTCGCCTCATCCGGATTTCTTTCGGGTTGCGGCGGTGCCGGGAGTCAGTATGATCTGCTGTCTGAGGCTGCCAACGGGTATTCGAGTCTGGCGCTTCAGAGTGGTAGTTCTCAATATGGAAAGCTTCTCACCGTGCCTACGCCGGATCCTCGTGCTCCAAATAATCATTTGGGTATTACTGCCTATCCCGGACTAGCTGGAGCTTTAGAACAACGACGACTCTCCGACGTTCCGTACTTCTTATCCCAGTCTTTGGCCACTGCCGCGTCGGGCAGTGAGGCCCCTGAGGCACAACCATGCCCAGATGATAACAATCAAACGCGTGCAACATGTACATCAATAGATTTTGCTATGAATTCTACTGCATATGCAAAATCTCTTACTGGGGCGCGTGCTTCTCTCCCGAACGCGTTGGCTACGCAGGATCCTGTAGAGACCATCACAGAGCACATAAGTGATTCGGTTTCACTGAGTAGTGCAAGTTCAAATTTCTCTAGTAATTTGGATCTAAGGGTGAGTACCAGTGCTAGCAGACTGCATAATATCACATTTTAAGACGGAATTATGTACATGTCCAGCGGTTAGAAATAGTGGGAGGAGTTTTTAATGTATTATATTTTGAGTTGCTGACGCTCTGATTTCCACCCTATCCCAATTTCTCTCTAAGACTGTTTTACACCACCACCACCGGCGCGATGCGTCTCCAGGACAGTCGTCTGGCAGAGCAGGTGCGAGACCAGCTGTCGTTTCGACTCACGAAAGCAGCCATTCTCTTCCTCCATCACCTCCTTCAACTGTGGTCTCTGTGTCCCCCGGGATACAAACATCTTCCTTGAGTAACAGACTTACCTCTTCTGTACTGCACACTGATCCACCTCGAATTGCGAATGCAACTTACCCAGTACTCGATCGCAGTTATAACGACCATGATCTGTTCGAGCCAGCTGAGTTTGATGGGGTAGAAAGTACATGCGCCCCGGAATTCAGACATGGATTAGACTCAATCGCTTTCGTCGGTCACGACTCATCACCTGTACCACGCTCATTTCACGAAATATCGAACTTTCCGGAAAATTTATT
The DNA here is from genome assembly GCA_948099385.1 of Fasciola hepatica. Classification (NCBI taxonomy): domain Eukaryota; kingdom Metazoa; phylum Platyhelminthes; class Trematoda; order Plagiorchiida; family Fasciolidae; genus Fasciola; species Fasciola hepatica. The sequence continues at coordinate 3,551,975 of CANUEZ040000008.1, read as the reverse complement.
TAGAATCTCCAGTTCCCGTTCCCCAATGTCTGGTAAGTCCGTTGTATGCACAGATTTGCTTTGTTCGTTCTATTGGATATTAAACTACAACCTTTCCTGAACCGGTGACTTTTTCCTTCCTATTTCTCATTCATAATAGTTACGGTTCCTTGGTTTTTATTTGGATTCGGAAACTGCGCTGTTCACGGCTGATTTACTTGAGCCATATTTCTTGCTTGACATGAGCTTTGTAGGCCCATAGTGTTTGCGGGCACCGAAGTTCGGCTTGTGTTAGAAATGATCACCAAAGACGGACTGCTGGCATGGGCCTTCATCCAAATTGTGCTAATCCACTTTATCCGCCTTTTGAGGTGGCGCCCCAGGACGAAAAACAGGGTATTTTGTAGGATTAGTAACACGTTATTTAGGTTTTCCGATTCTGATGACTGACTTTGTCTTCCCTCTGAGAGTTTATTCCGTCTAAAAAGTTTAGTATTTGTATGAATTTTATGAGCTCTTGTGCCCCTACTTCAGACAAAACGCGAACTTACCCCATGGCATGGGGATTATTTAAAACAGATATGAAGCGAATCTCTAACGGCAGTAATGGCACAAAGTAAACGAAAATGTGCGAATCAAGATTACAATATAATTCAGCTACTGCTCTCCCCGTGCTGACCAAGACTGGAGTCAAATACTGCACCGTAGAATTACTAGTTTCTCACACACCACGTTACTGCCAGTGAGAAAGGCAAATCCCATAGTTCGAAACATACTGTAAAAGGAGTCTGTGGGAAACACTCACGTCAAAATCAGTTTGCAGATTTCGCTTTTGAAAAGGAAGTGGTTGTCGGTGGATGGAAAGACACAGGGGAGAAGCGTGTTCCATAACTTAACCGTCCGGGAAAATAAGAAATTGAAAAGTCGAGGTCCGAGGTGGAGCGACAGAAGCCTGATAAGGGTAATCAGTTGCCTGTGCTCGAATCGGCGTTGAGAATTAATGGGAATAGGAAGAGCCGAGGCAAGCTGGAAGAAAAAAATCCCGAAATAATGGTGGTAGAATATGGACAACGAAGCAACTGCCCGCCGATGGGCAAGCGACTGCAAATTATATTTTAAAACTGGGTCATCTACCAGACGAATGGCTTTACATTGGACCCGGTCGAGAAGAGAAGATGACGACGAAGCTCCATCCCACACGTGACAGCAGCATTCAGGTGTGGGACGAATTTGAGCTTTGTACAGTGAGAGAAGGTGGGACGGTTTGAAGATACGTCTGGCGCGGAATAGGAAATCAGTCTTACGCGCAGCACGAGAAGCAAGGGAACATATGTTCAAAGACGAAGATAGAGAGGAGATGATCGAAAGACTCAGGAAAGGCATCGATTTGGAAGAACGAAAGGGAACGGAATTAAAATCTAGGTGGGGAGAGAAGGAGTGGCGTTTGAGAAGAATTGAGAGGAGACGTTTTTGAAGACGGCACGATTCTGAGAGGTCCAAGAGGAAATTTCTCCGAAGTCCGAACTAAGCGATGTTACGTGAGCACAACAGTTGCGGTCGATGCTGGCGATGGCATGGTGAGAGATGCAATACGAAAGATAGTGGGGGATGGCGTCATCGGCGAAAGCCTGGATGGGAATAGAATCGATGGATGGCAGATGATTAGTGAAAATCAGAAAGAGGGTTTTTGAAATTACAGAACTTCGGGGAACACTAGCATTCACGGAAAATGGACTATAACGGTGCTCCATGGACACGGACGGCGATGATCCGGTTGCTGAGAAAACTCGACGTCGACAGGACAAGGGCTGGAAGAAACCCAGAAGCGGACAATTTAGACCGTAAACTTTTGAGCCAGACACAGTCAAAAGCCTTCGGTACGTCTAGTGAGACCAGGCGTCTTTCTCCGTGGTTATTGAGTGCCGCTGACCAGCAGTGCGCGACCATAGCTAGTGGATCATCCGTGGGACGGCGAGGTCGGAACTCTTATTGATGATCGCTTATCAGTTCTTCACATTCGAGGAACGGTCGCAACTGGTCGGAAATTATGATCTCCGTGACTTTCAAAGTGATTGAAGTTGGAGAAATAGGACGGTAGTTGTTCGGGCCGGAGAAGTCGCCGTATTTAGGAATGGGAGAAAATATGGATCCTTCCTATCGGATGGGAAACGCACCTTTTTCAGTGAGAATGGAAATTGATGACGTGAATTTGGTATTTACATCGTGGTGCACATTTTCAGGACGACAGGTAAAGTACCGTGTGGACGAGGTAGTTTGTGCTGGTCGAATGGTCGTAAGTTCGGGGGGGGGGGGACCTTTCTGTTTGGGATACGGGAAATGAAGGGTGGCTGCAAGGCTGGTTTGATTGGTAGAACAGAAGACTAGGGTAGAATGGAATCAGAGGCAAACCGGGAAGCAAAAAGCTCGGCTTTCTCATTCGGTTCACAAAGTAAAGAGCCACAGGACCTGGAGACGGGGGAGAAATCGGAGGTATAAAAATACGGGAGACGGTTCCGGCGGAAGACCAAAATGATGGGCTACCAGTAGCGGAAGAAGCTAGACGTTCGTTTTTATGGATTTCTCTAATGGAAAGCATTTATTTCCGGCCTACGCGAGGGAACTACGAGATTGGGGAGTATCGGAGCGTCACCACCTTCTGAATGTTAAGTTCTTCAAGCGCACAGCGCAATTGCAGGCGTGGGTAAACCACTTAGAAGAACTTTGTTTGCCGGGTTTGGAAAAGTGTGGAAAGAAAATAAGCATGCATCGGAGAATAGTCTCAGTAAAGTTTAAAACAAAGGAAGAAACATCAGAAGTGAAGCAACAGTCACCCCATGGAGAGGGAGCCAGAAAGTTGGCTGAATCGTAACGCCGAAAGATGCGCTAGAGTTGCGCATAGGAACAGTGCGAGAAAAGGTGGTAGAGGAGATAAGACTAGTCAAATGATCCAAGTGAAGGAAAGAAGATAATATCGGAGAATAAAGTTGAAAAGGAAGTGAGATGATCGAGAGTACATGCACGATCGCGTGTCGGGAATTCAACGAGTTGACTTAGATTGTTGACCAATGCGAAAGCTTCGGCTTTGCGTCCCACAGCCGTAGTGTCAGAAGATTGCAAAAGCCAGTTCTGATTGTGGACAGTAAAGTCACCGGGAATGGTAACTTTGCAACTGGAGCTTGGTGCAAAGGAGTTCTCAATGCTACAAAGCAATACATCAACAATGTTTTAGAGAGAATCGAAGCCTATGCGCAATAAGCTGAAACTCCCGGTTGCCAAAGTCTAAGTGACGAGTCGCAGGTGGATACAGGCGCAGGTGCCAGCTTCAGATGAAGAGAGCGATAAATGGTACTGAAGTAATGGTTAAAAGAAGGGAACCGGAGCTTCAGCCACATCAGCTAGAACTCGCGGTTGGCAAAGTTCAGGTGTGGGATAGAGAAAGTAGCGACTGACTGGTGGATGTAGACACAGACGCCAGCTTCAGATGAAAATGAGGAACGAAAAAGGTAGTTCGGAAACTGTAGATGGGTAGTATCCGACGTTGGAGAGATCTGTGTCTCGGTCAAGAATAAGGCAAGCAGAGAATATTGGGGAAAATGACGCATACCATCAATATCGTGTTTCAAACTGCGAATGTTGGTGAGAGCGAGAATTTCTTCCCGTTGTGAATTCTAAGTAGACATGAGCGAGAATTTTCTGTGAGTTGTGAATTTGATGAGGTTTTTTGTGAAACCAACCAACTAACGCTGGAAGTTGGAGTGACGGTGATAATACCTCGGGTGACGGCAAGACCGTCTACCACCGTGACTGTGAAGTTCGTTTATCCCATTTCCAGCTAGTCACATCAAGTACATTCAAAGCAAACTACATTCTTCGCAGCCATTGTCTACTTTACATTTTGCGCCTCTTTTTGAGTAATACCAAATCGTGATTCAAGTATGTAACCTCCCTGTAAGTCGATATAAAGTTAATAGCAAAATTAATATTAATGCAGTGGCTACGTATTCTTGGAAAAGTATGAACACGGAGAAAAAAAAAGAAATGAGGTGAAATAATAGCAAAGTAGGCGTCGCAAATACATATGTATGCAAACATTTCATGCTTTCTCGAGTGCACCGGCCACAAGGCCCATTGCACAAACAAGATAAATGGTAACTACGGCCATGAAACTAGGAATTGAGACCTATAACAAGGACCCCAATTGGTCAGTCGTGCAAACAAACCAAGGGCGGACAGAAGGATTGCTTTATCTCTACAACCATTACGACCAGCGGTGATTGGGTCTGAACCACGAATCTTCGAAGTGATAGAGACGTACAGGTCTACTCTCCTACTCACGCAGAAGGGCGGTTATACGCACGTTTTGTTCTCGCACATGACAGTCTAAACGCAGAACTATGTGATTGTACATCTGTGCTTCCACACTTTCGTAATTATTGGATTACTTTGCTCAGAGCATTCTGGCTTGGCAACCAAGGTTACGCACATTCAACTAGCCACAGCGCAGCTCAGAAAACTCCAACTATATACTGAGAAAATTTGTAAACGCATCATAATCGGTTTTATCCATACACTGACCTGAAGTCAGGTATATTATTCTAGCGCTACGAAACGCGGGAAATGAAACGAAGTGAAATATCTGAACTAGTATTTTTCATGGTATTCTTTTATTTTTAAGTTTTCCAAAGTGTTCAGGAACTTCCAAAAGAACTGGTAGTTTACTGAACACGTCGTATATCAATATCAACAACGACAACGATTTTCAGTTAACGTTCGACGATGTGGTTTCGCGAACAAAACGGTACGACTAGGGCACAGTTCACCAGTCACTGCATATCTTCTGATCACCCGATGAAAACCTTAACCATTGGTCTTGATCAAGGAGCACGTGTTAGACGTACGGGTTAGGGTTCATGCAATCCACATACTAGATGGTTGGAAACATTAAGTGACATGGCTGGGTCTCGCAGAGGGTGGCGTAGTTGCATTCGAACTCTCTTCCCTCCGCGACTGCGCTTATTACTTTGATTTTCGGATCTATTAGGGTTTTTTGTTTCCCTTTTTTGCTTCCTACTGAGGGATACTGGAAAATAGCAACCGAAACCAGAGCAAAAAAGAGCGAACTGAACTACGTTCGCTGTGCATTTCCACAGTCGCCGTTGCCACGTCATTTGTGGACTTTCACGTGGTTTCTTCCACTTACTAGGAGGAACGGAGAATAGGACGCGATACGGTAGACGTGTGTTTGCCATATGTAACACGTGCCCCAATCAACGAAGTCTACTAAGCTGGATACGCTGTGACAAAACGTTCTCCGAATTAATACCTAATACCCGATTTCTGTCCTCATCATTGCCCACCCGATCATTCCATCCAATATTAGCGATACTACGCAAACATCGATGGTCGAAAACCTCAGGATGACGAATATCTTCCACACACACAGACCCCAAGTCTCGCAACCGTAAAACAAAACTGAACGCACTGCGGCACAGTATACACGACCTTTGAACATCAACGAAAAATCAGGTCGGTGCCACAAGTGCTTCAGTCCAGCGTACGCCGCTCGAGCCTTGGATATACGCGTGCTCACCTCTACTAGAGTGCTCCCATCCTTTGTCACGCAGCTACCGAGGTAGGTGAAGTGGTCGGTAACTGCCAGCACCTCCGCATCGAGCATCAACCTCGGAATCGTTGACGTCCAGTCTTGTAAGATCACCTTACACTTTGAAGGTGTAAAGCGCATGTCGAATGGAACTACAGCTCTTGAGATTCTACCTAGTGCGCGTTGAACATATTCCGTGGATTCGAACAAGCAGACAACGTCGTCTGCGTAATCTAGGTCATACAGCTTTTCACTATTTCCTAGCTCGACGACTACATCCTGAAGATTTTTTCAGCGCACTCTCCATTATTTCGTCCATGACGAAGTTGAACAAGAATGGAGACATGGGACATCCCTGTCGAACACCGCTGATCGTTTCGAACCGATCGGATACTTCACCGTAAACTATAAGGTAGCCAGTCGTATGAGAATACAATGATTTCAGTAGGTTCACGAACTTCTGGGGCATACCTTTTCGATGAAGAGTACTGACCTCAGACGGTGGATCTGTCGAAACAGGCAACGGGAGGTCGGCCGGAAAAGCTATGAAAGTGACTGACGGTGCGCGCCAGGTAGACTATGCTTTAAAGCGCTCGGCCCAGGGTACAAGACGTGTCTTGCAGAAATTTCCCACAGCCGCAGCATACTCCGCCTCTATTGCTTTTTGAGATTACCAAATTTCACGATCCTTACGCCGACTTGCGTCGAGTTCACGTCTACTCGCTAGCCGTGCTTCACTATGCCCGCTATAAGACGGGATGGACTGACGTCCATCAAGAAGGCGTACACACTCAGCAGAAATCCAGGTTGTCGTGATACGACGAGTCAGACCACAAATCACCACGCCCACCGAATACAAAGCATTCTTAATAATCGACCAGTGCTGGTTTATGTTGTCTGATGACATTGATCCCAGCTTTTCAGCTAGCGCGTTTCGGAAAGATGAGGCAGCAAATGTTGCAAAGTGATGTACTGGCTTGAGATCAAGCAGGATGCCAACCCAGCAGCAACAGTTACAAAATAGGGGAAGGGGCATACATTTCAGTAAACAGGCCGTGAATGAGATGAGGAAAATGCTGTCATTTCGTTTGTCGGAGTGACATTTTTGTGGTTACGGGCCACACGCGTTCGACAGTCAGACTGCACAGCGTTCGCGCCTCTGACTTCTATCCACTCGTATCGGTAACGATACAGTAAATAAACTTACATGGAATGCGTTGGGTAGTGACACAGATCGGAAGCTAGAAGACATGGTGGACCCAAATAATGCTCACACCCATTCATCTCAGTAAAGACGTGCTAAAGACTGGTTTTCCTGGTAATGCACTACTAAGTCAGTGAGAAAGCTATTTCAGAAGAGAAATGACTTGGAAGGGAAATCGTACATCAGGTGGGAGACGAGTGGTCCACATTTTGTCTTCAGTTTTTATCATCCACTGTAGTTCAGTTCAAATCGAAATGACTAGCTAGTTCATTAGTACGTATCCAAAAACATGGAGCTACAGAAGGTGCGTCTATATGTTCTCCATAACGCCCTCAGTGAGTCGTCAGAAAGAAAGAAAGAAAGAAAGACTGAAGAAAATGGATTAAATTTTAGTTGTCATGATATTACCCAGCTTCAACCAAGGCCTGTCTGCTCCGTAGTCGTTTTGACCGTCAGGGTTTCAACTACAGGTGGATTGCATTTCGATACCGGATGGAGCTGAGCCGTTTGTCCGTGGTTTTTTCTCAGTCGCCCGCGCTCTTATACGTTTCAAGTGACATGTTTGCGACGTATGTGTGGTGTGCAAATACCAGGACGATACACAGTAGGTTTTTTAAGATGCGTTGAAACAAAGGAAAATATGGGTTCAGATTTAACGCAGAATTAACCGGAAATACCCGGCTGAAGGATCAGAACAGTCGGAACAGAACGAGACTGTTTTTGGCGCTTCTCAAATGGCTTAATATAGCTCGATTTATAGGCATGTAAATCCAGATTATAAAAGAAGGAACGAGAAACTTGGTAGTCATCGTGACAAAAAATGATATTTTCGCGTCCTCATAGTGACTGTACTACCGGTGTCACGAAAGATAGTTTGTTGATAATTGTCATGCAGAACTGCCTGAGCTATCCAATTTGAAAGTTAAGCCGGCACAATTCGCTCACACAATTAACAACATGAGGATATTAGTGCTTAACGTCACTCCGAGGTACTTATGAGATGGAACTATGTGTAACTGAATGGTGCGCGGAGTATACTCATCATTCGGGAAGGCTGACTGGGGTGGGGTGGAGATACACTCAGAACACTACAAAGGGTTACGGGAAAGATCACTTTGTTCATAATAACTCACAATGTGTTGAAGATTATCAGATAGGTTTTTTATTCCTGTTTGTTTGATACAGCACGGCGAATACTTGCGACGTTTCAGTTTTTGAGGAGCTATACGAGAGGTCGATTACGAAATTGGGTGACTCTGAATATCTCTAAGAAATTTTTCCACAACTTAAAAAACGCTGAACATGAGTGTGATCCGTTGTTTCCTTGTTTTCCGTTACTGCGCCTTGGTGCAGTCGCCAGTTATTCACAGATGGAGCCCAACGGGATCGGACGAGGGTATAGGCAGTTTGTGCTTTGTGGAACCCTCGTCTAAGTACGAGGTCAGCAGATGCGATTTAGGGTGTTGGAAGCGCGTGTTGCAGATGAGTGATCTGTCAGTATCGGCCATTTTTGCTAGGTGGTATGCGTTCTCGCAATGTTGGCTGAATCTGAATTTTTCCTGGACGTGGCGAGTGGAATTGTGTGAGGGGCCTGCTTGTGCGTCTCAGTCTCCGGAGATAAAGTGTATATCGCGCCACAGGTGTCGCAAGTTTGCGAAAGCCGTTCTAGCTGTTGCTGTTCGTGATTTGATCTCCTCCCCAGTACTTCCTCCAGCTGGTATGAAGCTCCCAAAGTACTTAAAGTTGTCTGCTAACTCTAGCTGATCACCACAGAGGATGATTGAAGACGCGCTCCTGTTAGTCTTACAGAAACACTTTCCACTTAGAAGACACTAGGTGCGTGCCACATTTGGATGCCTCAGTCACCAAGCGATTCATAGCGTGTTGAGCTGTTTGTATATTACCACTCAGCAAGACGATATTACCTGCATATTCTAAGTCAGAGACCCTGTTCCCTAGGAGGAGTTTCTTTCCACCGGTTGGAATACCAGACAAGGCATTCCATATAACATCATCCATGACAAATTTGAAGAGAACTGGGGATATAGGGCAAGCTTGTCGTACTCCAGTGGGGACTACGAAACGGGGCGAAAGCTGACCATAGGCTCAGACCCGACTTGAGGTGTGCTGATACAGTTCTTTGAGTGCAGTAGTCCCTCGCTTAAGTGCGCCACTCGAACCTGCCAAGTTTATGCGTTCTTAGCTAATGGGCGCATATATTTGATTGGCCAGTCCAAAGGGCAACTTGAGCCTGCGAAGTTTACGCGTGCCAGCCGCCACTCAAAAGCTTGCATTTCACTCATTGCATCGTCAACGAAACCAAACGGAAAGCGTCTCAAATGAGTCTGAGCACTGAAATGATGTCGAAGCTAGGCAAAACGTGTGCTTCCAGCGAAAGGGCCTTAGCGCGGGCGTACACGGTTAGTAAAGGCGCTATCCTAAGGCTTGGGAAAATTGCCAAGCAATCCAAAAGCGATCTGTCCTCATGACAAAAGAGGTTAGGGGAAACAATTTTCGAGCTTCAGTTAGAGGATTTAATGAACTCGAAGACGTGCTTCATGTCTGGAATCCTGTATTGCCAAGCTCGATGAAGAATGCTTTCATCAAGGCCGAGCGACAGGAATCTAGTCCAAAAGGGTCTCCTAAGTGCGCCCCTTTCGATGACAGCCAATCAGCTCTAGCATTTATATTTCTTGCTTGAATTACGACATCATTCCGGCTCTTCTTATGTAAGAGGTCATGGAGTTTTTGGTAAACCTTAACTTAAATTGCATCTGGGCTGCAATCGGTGAGTGCATACGCTGAAACGACAACCAGATTGTGTCTATCGGAGCGGTGACTGCTCACTCTACACGAACCCTTGAGTCTCACTGTGCATAGACGACTGTCTGCGGGGATCCATTTTAGCAGCGGCGCTTCAGCTCATTCACGGAGAGCAATGCCAACACCAACAAGAACAGAAGCCGTAGCTTCAGCTTCCCTAGGAAGGCGTAAGTGAATCTTCATGGCAGTATTTGATGGTGGTATCAATCGAATGACGAAACTGGTGTCTTGAATACAACACACATCGATGGCAAGGGACTCAAGCGTCCGAGCTAAACCTATCTGTCTTTCTATACGTATCAGAGTTCGCACGTTGAACGTGACTGGTTTGAATGGGCATCGAGGACGAAACAAGGCATCAGCTGGTGGTAGCGGGTTTGATGAGACTCAGAAGCTAGTGGAAGAGGGACAAGAGAGAACACAGCCAGGACTTCCACCAGAGGTACTAAAGCAGGCACGATCGACCGAGGAACCCGTAGTATGTGAAAATAGAACAGAAAGTGGGAAGGGAGTGGAAATGAGGGAGCAAGTTGACTACGGTGCAGGAGAGTGTTCATTCGTGCGCATTGCAGAGCAGTTAATCGCGGTGGTAGAGTCTATCATGATTGTTTGCGTTGCGGGCTATTGTACTGCTCGGTCGCCCAGTCCAGTAGGTGTTTTTGTTCGAAGATGCACCTCTAGCGTTTGTGCAGTCAGACGCGTCTTGCAAAGCATCAGTGTTGGTCCATATGAGCCGGTGGCCAATTGTATGGTTCGTTCGGCTTATTTGGAAACCACTGAGAGCCGTTGACTGAATGGTCAGTTCATTCGCCTTTCGGATGAGGCCAAACATCGTGGGTGTCCAGTGAATCCTACCGCCACAGATGGCGGTGATCATAGCGTTGTACGCCTCATGCGTCACGCGTGGTTGGATTGGAATCAGGGTTTAGCTCTCCCCCTTAGAGTGGCTTTCAGTCAACCAAGTCGGAGCCTGTGACACCCATTCGCGACCATACTGGGGCATTTGGAAGCCAGAAAGGGTAGCAATTGAGCTGGAAACTGTACTATTCGTCCCACGTTGAAGCCAGCTGAACTCGTGCACTGATCTGTTTCAACATTGCCTTGTCGTCCGACCAACGCGAGTGGTGAAGTGGAAGCTCCTGCATTAATAGATGATCATTGAGGAGGTCAGCAGAAGCATTTTATCTTCGTCCATACACCTGATGACGGGATTATTTGAGAACTGGCATCTTATGATGGCCGCGTTACATGTGGCTTTTGTTGCAGCATAGAATCCTGCCAGTCCTGTCAGCTGCGACTTCCCTTTGAGGAAGAGTCTGATGAAAAAAGTTTTCATTGCTTCCGTGGGTCACGTTCCTGTTGTTCGTTTATACTCCATGGTGCAGTTCATAAATTTCTCTGGTAGACGTTTGTTGACAGGACATCACAGACTATCTGTAGCTCCGCGTCCAGCATATCGTCAGAACGTTTGCCTAGCTCTTGATGTCTAGCACTTTACCGGTTTTCTTTTGTATCCGACACAACGAGACTGCGCCTTGGTGTGGTGTGATGGCTTCCGTGCCTCCATGACCCAAAGAGCTATGCAGAATGGTTTCCGTAAGCCGGAGATGCAATCATGCCTGACAAGTCAATGGGTAGAGGCCAGACGGAGTCCAGTTGATGGGATAACATCTGGTTCTAACGACTGTGCCCCTGAAGAGGACACTCCAGTGAATGAACCCGGAAAGAAACAATTTGCCGCCCCAAAATCCTCCACCAGATGGACACAAGAGTGGAGTACCTAAGGTTTCTCTCGACGGTGGGAGAAGTCATCGCACTTCATTGGCCATCCACCGCCTGCCTAAACTGGTCAGCCCCAGCCCAAAGGATGCTGCCCCGTCCACGTACCGCTTGCTCCATTGGGTGCATGGGGCTGAAGACTGAACCCGAAAAGCGGATCTCTAACAAAGCACCAGCGAAGACAAGACAAAATGCATGCAATAATCAGGTCTCACGTGATATACCGGAAGAAGTTCGTTCACGGGTTCTTCGGTCACTTTCAAGTGCTGGGTAAACGCCTCACTGCCTTGTGAGTGCGATTTTTGAGCCGGAGGTTCCGGTTAGGGTTCCCAAAGAAAAACCCTTCTGCGGTGTGGACAATCACAAAGTATGATTCGCCCAGAAACCTCCAGTATCTTTTCTGTAAACGGCCTTACCAATTTTCTCTCTTTTAATTTAAGGTCGATGCTAAACGCCAAGGGTAACTGCGGCTGTGATGAAAGCAGTAGCTCAGGAGCTGGGTATCAATCAAATGCACCTCTTAAGACTAAGTGTTCACTTCACTTCGCCGCCTTTACTGTCCGCACACTATGTCAGATAGGACAACAGGCTGCTCTTGATTAAAGCTCTTGACACTCCTAAAGTAGATATGTGCTGTGTTTCCGAAACACGTATACAAAACCCCACTCCTGTGATCCCTCTTCGCACCCCGCACACAACCTCAGTCTCTTGCTTTACTCTTCGCGTGTCGGGTGATTCAGTGTCTAGTGCTCGTGGTCAGGATGCTGTTGAGACTGCTTGAGCATGAAAGCTGGGCGTGCATTGCTGGAATGCATTCCAGTCGGCAGACGTTTGTGTGCACTACGGTTGGACAGTTCTGTTCGTGTCAAGAGCAACAAACTGATGTGCCGATGTTTGTTCGTCGTGTCTGTGTATGTACCTGCAGACTGCAGTTCCTCTGATGCTGAGGACGAATTATATCAGGATTTGTCTCAGATGCTTCGAAGCGCACGTTCAGCAGACGTGGTGGTCATTGCTGGGGATTTCACCGCCCAAGTTTTCCGTTTGGGAGATTCCGAAAGGCAAGTTGCAGACCCATTTGCTGTCCCAGCCGATTGTACAGATAACGCCGATCGCCTCATTCAGCTGTGTTTTGATCACAGATTGTTCCTGGCAAGTACAAACTTCTGCCACAGAAAGCGGCAGAGACTCACATAGCTTCCTCCTTCGTCTTCACAACGTTCGACTCAGATTGGCTATCTTGTGACTGGTCACCGCTGGCGAGGATCAATTGAAGACTGTCGTTCATTTTGGTCTACGCTTGTGGACTCAGATCACGCCTTGGTACGTGCTCGCTTCCTTTTACGTCCCGTCCGTAGTCGCACCCAAAGTAAATGCCACGCGTCCCGTGCAGTTGCTTCAGGACGATAATCAGCGACGGAGTTTCCAGATGGAGCAGTCTACGCAGTTATCACCGCAGCCAGATGTTCAGGACCCAAATGTACGCTGGCAACAGATCAAGGAAGCCTTGTGTGCCACCTCGAATTCCACCCGGCACTGTGTTTCAGGTCTGCGTCATAAACAGTGGTTATCTTCGACCTGAGCTGCTCTGTTGGATGCTCGCAGATCCGTCCCTCCGGATGCCACATTCAATAAGGTGCGCAAATCCCTGAGACGCCAACTGACTAGGAGCCTAAGAAAAGACCGCGAGCAGTGGTGGATTGTAAAATGTAGGGAAATGGGAAAGGCTGCATCCACTGACAATGCTCGCAACCTTTTCCGTTCGTTTACAGATACCGGTCCACGGATGCCTGATGCAAGTGAGTTAATTAAGGAATCCGACGGCTCACTGATTCACTCTCAGGTACGTCGTCTGGAGCGTTGAGCGGAGCATTTCAGGGAACAATTCAGTTGGCCCACTTCAACTTTGCACCTTTCAAATGTACCTGCCAAGGAAATGATGCAGGTGGATATCAGTCCTCCATCAGAGATGGAGATTATTCGGGAGATAGGTTAATTGAAAAGGTACAAAGCCGCTGGACCGGATGGGTTGTCTCCATCTTTTTTCAAGTATGGAGGCGAAGCTTTGGTTTTTGAGTTAACATAACTCCTCCGTATTATTTGGGATAGCGAGCAGATTCCCAGGGATCGGTGGGAATCGGCGATTGTGCCGACTTACAAGAAAGTTGACAGATCCTTCTGTGAAAACTGCAGAGGAAGTAGCTGGGTAAGCATCACATCCAAATTACTCACTGGTCTTATTCTCCACCGGTTATCCAGTGCCCGCGAAATGTGTACGCGTTAGAATCAAGCCGGTGTCAGACCCGGTCGGGGTTGTATTGGCTACATCTTTACTCTTCAGCGAACCTCAGAGCGCAGACACGTCTTCCATAGGCCCACAATCTGTTTCTTGATATGAAAGCGGCGTTCGACTCGGTCGACCGCACAGTTCTCTGGCGCTGCCTCTCACTGAAGGGTGTGCCGGTGAAGTTTATTTCTCTTTTCTAATGCTTGTATGCGAACAGCCGAAGCCAGGTTCTTGCTTACGGCGATCTTTTACCCGAGTTCACCGCGGAAAATGGTGTTCTTCAGGGTTGCCCTCTTTTACCCTTCCTTTTCAATTTCGTGATTGAATTGATTCTTGAGATAGTCCTATCCTCGTGTGAGAATAGCGGTGTCGATCTCTGCTCAGACAGTAAACTGTCTGATCTGGAATATGTGGACGATATTGTTCTCCTGAGTGAAGATCCAGATAGCCCTAACAACAGTGTAGCAATTTTTGGGATGCATTTTGCATCTTCAAAGTTTAAAATTCTGTTGCAGGATTGGTTTGGTTCAATACCAAACCTTGTGTTGGATAAATTTTTGTTACCTGGACATTTACATCTCATTAGGTGGACAGATATCGGATGCAGTGTCATCGCGTATACAGAAGGCGCGTTTGGCATTTGCCAACCTTCGTCATCTGTGGCGTCGGCGTGACCTCCGACTGTCTGTTAAGGGTCGAGTGTACAATGAGGCGGTTAGGTCCGTTCTTTTATACGGTTCAGAAACATGGCCCTTGAGGGTAGAAGATAGACGAAGTCTGTCGGTGTTCGAACATCTATATCTCCGTAGCATTGCCTGACTAAGGTGGAAACACCGTGTCAGCAGTACCGAGGTTAGGCGTAGGGTGTTGGGAACCAGAGGTCAGTCTCTGGATCAGGTGCTGAATTTAAACAGGTTGTTGTGGTTTTAACATTTGTTACACATGCCAGCCAAAAGACTTCCTGAAAGTACCGTTTTCTGAGGCAAGTGGTGATTGGAAGGTAAGCCGAGATGGTCAGTACATGACATGGCAAAAAGGTTCGTAAACCTTGACCACTGGGCTTGGCTGAGTAGGACTTGTTAGACTTTCAGGTTGGGGTCCACGTGATCCGCCTAATAAATGGTAGAAGACATTGAGTGATATGGCTAGGTGGCGCGGCCTCTGGTATAGTTGCATTCGAACTCTTCTTGTCATTTTGATTTCCCCTTGATACTTTTATTTTTTGGATCTTTATCATAATGTTTCTATTCTTTTCGCTCTTAACTGGACGGTGCCTGGAGGTAACATCCGAGAACAGGACACAGAAGTGCGAGGTAATGATCGATTAAACTGAAACTGAAAACTTTTGTAGTTTAAGTACGGAAATGTGAAAATTTGTGTGTTGCCCATTCCGTGTTGTCTTTCTATAAACTCGTTGCATTGAGCCATCTGAACGCCTCGTTAGATCAACATCAAAACATGGTAGAAGTTTATACCACTAGCTCAGCTCGCTTGATGTGCGGCGTTGGACATTTTCCCGATTTCGTCGACGTCAGTGTGTTGTTCAGTCGTGAAGAAAATGTCGTATGCATATAGATTAAAATGCCAAAGACATTTTGCACTTCTCTGTCTTCCAACTTAGCCGTGGAAGCGTAACCTGAAAGCGGGCCTAGGGGGATCCTCTTTGCAGGTGCGTGTGTTTGTCGGTAATATATTCCGTCACATAGAAACTGCGTTGAAAATGTTTCTCAACAACAGTTCTTTGAGGTTCATCGTTGGGATTCCTATCAGAAATTGATTTTATTCGACGAATGAATCTTCATAGCGAAATTTTCACGGCTAAAGATGCGTGGATCACATCTTTTTGATGAAAAAGGTTATGGAAATCAAAGAAAGGACTGACGATGCCGAAACTGCATTGTAATGAATGAAAATTCTTTTTAGATAGATCAGGAAAGATTAGGAGAGAGCAGTAGAATAAGATTGGCAGAACACATTGGTGGGCGAAGAAAATGGTGGCAGCTTGTTTGGTATCAAACTGGGGATTTCAAAAAGAGTAGACACCATTTCTTCATACGGTCGAGAATATGGGAACACCAATGTAAATTTGTGCTTTTAGTAACACCTTAGTACTTGACCGATTTAGATCCGAAAACAAGGTCGGAGTCAATGATCGATTGTTCATTGGGATAAGAAGATTCAGAAGGAGTGAATATGTATTAGAAACATTTGGAAGTGTTCAGATGTAGTCGTAAAAGAGACAAAAAGTTCTGAATATTACAACTTCTCAGAAAAAGATGTGAATTCGGGTTGACTGGAGATGGGCTGATGAAGCACAACACCGTCGCCAAACCTAAAAAGTCGTGGAGAATGAGCCTTGGTTTAGTCGCTAATATGCGTGCTTAGTTTAACGATCAGTTCCCCGACAAGCATTACGGAAACTCGTTAGGAACATTGTGTTCAAAAAAGTTAGGTGATCCCATCACCGTTGTTGATTCAATCGGACAAGCGGGCCTTTTATATCTTTTACATCTCATCCAGGCGTCCAACTTGAGCGTGGTAATCGCCAGGAAGAACCATTACATCCGTAAAGCGCGCGGTATGAAGAAACTCGGACAGATCCCAGTACTGTTTGTTTTTATACCATTTGAGGCATGCATAGAAACTACGACCAACCGTGGACGCCTCAGTCTGTTGATGTGCACAGAACTGTCCAACCGAACTACACAAAAAACCGGCGTACTGGGATCTAGTCTAACAATGTACGCTCCGCTCGCGCGCCCAAACCGATGTCGATGCAAGGCTGGCAGTAGGCACCAAATCGCATTGTACTAGAGGCTGCCGAAGATTTCTAGGACAATGATACTTGTCGGCTGTGCACACCGCAGAAAAGGGTTTTCTTTGGAGACCCTTACCATTGCTTTTGGTTCAGTAATCTTACCAACATAGCAGTGATGCGTCAACTCAATGTGGAACGTAACATGAGCACCAGTGGGAGAACTTCTGTCGTACCACGTAAAACTTAGTTTTTGCTATTCTCCTACTCTATTTTAGCTGTTGCTTCAACTTTTGACTCGCTTTTTGGGTTCAGTCATTAGCCGCATGCTATCAGTAGAGCAACTAGAACGTGGACGGGACAGCATCATTTTGGTCGAGGGCCACCTAGGTTAGCTGGCCAATAATTACCCACTCTTACATTTTCATTTAGCGGATGTTTTTTGATAGTAGAATCACCCTTTGTGTGTTTATTTGTATGAGCTTCCTCTCTGGAGGCTAAAGGTTGACTATATATGCACGCATTGTTCACCTAATGAATCAGAGAATGGACGTTTTATGATCTCTCTCCATTGACCTATGATGCGTGATTGCAGTTGTGGTCTAACTGTGCCATCCTTCAGAACTCTTTCAGCCAAGTGGGCACGTAATTCATCACACTGCCAGAATGCATTCTCACTGAGGGAATAACACGACACGGAAACTGCGACATCTTAAGTGCACCTGTTTGATCTACGAATAAACTGGATATTCGAGAGAGACTTTCACAGGTGGATGCATGCAAGTGAAAATAGCCCTGTCGGTTTCTTTGAGTCCCGCAGAAGTCTGAGTGATTGGGTGAAGACGCTTTGTGACCACCGCTGATTTAATAGCTTTTGGAACTGGTGTAATGACATTTTTCTTCCAGGAGACAAGAGCTGTTCAGGAATTCAGTGATCAGTTCACATGAGATACTGTTGCTTCAGGTTGGAGACCAGTTCCATCCTTAAGGTCCCCAATGGAAGTTCATACGAACTTGCGGCGGAGGACACTTGGATAGTGCGCAGTAGTCCAAATACACCATCTGAAAACGACGAAATTACAATATTGTTACACAGAGTAGGAAGTTGTGTTGTCTGCTGTACGGCGACTTCGTGCGGGTCGGTACTCGAGAAGGATGTAGAACGCCTAGACCTATGGTCGGTGTACGGTGTTCACCAGTGAAGAAAAACTGCTGCGCACTTTGCGCCGAACTTCTATCCACCACACGTAGTCGGCTATGATCTGTGGTTGTCATGCGGCCGACTTATCCTCCAATAGCGTAGACGTAAAAAGTACGTATGTGCGGCTCTGGGTGTGTCATCACCAAACACAAGGCTGGCTGATTCCATTCTTTGTTCACACGACTACCCCCCTAACCTCTGCGTTGGTCTAACCAGAATCGGGCTTACTGTTATGTTCCCGCATCATAGGTTGTCACTTAAAACAAAGAGAGGCTAAACTGCCGTTTTACGTAACATTTGTTCCTACGGATCAACATAAATCAGAGATCACTTTCAGGGTGTTGGGAAATGGACGGCAGCTTTTGGAAAGGATGTGTAGTAAGAAGTGGGCTATATGACACGTTCTGAGCGACTTGTGAAACGGAAATATTTACAATGAGAGATTGTGTGTGCGAGAATTTACTTGGTAATACTGAACGTACACTGTATAGAGAGTCTGTGAATACACCATGAGACACCAATTACTGTTAGAAACGAGGACTTTTTGTGTGAAGGATAAAAGACTGGGACGTTCGGTGGTTGCTCTGTCTGGTACGGAGTTTCTTACACTGCATGAGTGGCAAAGATTCGTTCTTCCAGAATGAGATAATGTTTGAACTGCGACGTGATTGATTTAATCAGCAACTTTATTTAGCTTCTCAATTAGTGTTATTGGAAGTACCACTTGTATCAGTTTATCTCATTCTTCCTCATTATTATTATCATTATTATTATTACCATTATTATTATTATTGTTATTATTATTATTATTATTATTATTATTATTATTATTATTATTATTATTATTATTATTATTATTATTATCTGACGTTTCGTTTCTTAGTGAATGGACATTGGTGTTGTAACTTTGGTGCAACAATAATGGCAATCGCGTTTCCAGCTGTACTATTTTTCTCCATCTTTTTGCCCAGCGGTACCGAGTTGGCTTAAAAGCTTACGTCTACACAAATATGCTGACTTGTTCCAGCGTTTATCCTACGATGAGTTTATGGCGATCAACGAATCGTGGCTAGAGGAACGGGTAGGTCTTTCTAGTAATGTTTTTTGTTCCCTTGCAAGAATCGCAGTCTTACTTCTCCTTGACGTGCGTAAGACTGTTCATTGTTTTAATGTGGATTTTGAATGTCACCCTTCATTCGTTCTCGTCTCGTTAACAAATATCCATAGTCAAGAGCACTCACCGGAATCTCACATTACTTTGGACAGCCACAGCTCGGCCTACTCAATGTAGTGTTTTTTTCGACCACCGAATCCGAAATGATCATCCACTGGTGTTCAGATTACCGCATGGTATGGGATGTTTATTGCTATTTTTAGAATCACTGTTGCCTGTTGGGTTGAATGTCTTTGTATTGAATAAACTGACCTTGTGTTGATAAATTCCGTTCATGGATTGAGGGCAGCAATGCTGACACCCCTTGCAATCCTATATCCCACCATATGGGATCATTTCATAACTTACGGGCACAAGATTGTTACTTCTCTTTGACGCGCCCTCTATGACGTTGACTTGTTAAGTACTTCCCG
Organism: Fasciola hepatica; assembly: GCA_948099385.1. Classification (NCBI taxonomy): domain Eukaryota; kingdom Metazoa; phylum Platyhelminthes; class Trematoda; order Plagiorchiida; family Fasciolidae; genus Fasciola; species Fasciola hepatica. Next base: position 3,532,758 of record CANUEZ040000008.1, on the reverse strand, counting down.
CTTCCTACTACTTTTATTTTGCCGCTTGTTAAATTCTTTTTCAGAATTTGTGGTTCGCGGGATTGTGCTAATCACGGTGCATAGTATTCGTGACATCAGTTTCGGTTGTGGATCATACCCACTAGTGTCTTTATCCAAAGACATTGGGCATCGTTATCAGTGGAGACTGTGTTACCGCAACAGTCGATGGAACGTTTACAACAAGAATTTCCAGCTCTGAAAGCTATTTATCAGAATTATGTTTTTCTAAAGAATGCAGTACCACTCTTATCTTGGGGACGGAAGATGAACTTTTCTCAACAGTTTTGTCATCTAAGTCGGGGGTCCAAATGCGTAGACCTCTGCTGGTTCTGTTAAGAAATTTGATGTTACTGTCGACCTTTAGCGAGCGTTTTACCAGACATGAGTTTTCATAATTGTTCATTATATAAGCGATCAATCTACTTTTAAATCAATAAGTCCCGTTTGATTTCTGTATAATTCAGAACGTCACTCAAGGAGCACGGACTAAATTGCTCCTCAACATTCGTAAACTGGCCATGCGAGGTTCGCTGCTGCAGCAAGTAGAAGCCGACTTACTCCAGACCCAGTGCGCTGGCCCGGCTTTACTGTCTACTTTACGCACGTGCATGACGGAGATTTGGAACATTCTTCATACACCAATGGCACCGTGCCTTTCACCACCACCAGCCGCCGACCCCAGCTGTAAAAGCCGTTTAGCTCCGTTAGAAAATGATGGGCATGAGAACCCGACGAATGCTGCTCTCGAGGTCAACATTACGAATGGCTCGGCTGGTTCACTTGTACACAAACAGACGCCATCTGTTGAGCAAGAAGGACCGCATATTCCAAATGCAGAATCTTTGCCCAGTCGGATAATGAGTTGTTTAACAAAGGGTAAGTAATTTCTCATAACAGCCTCCACGCTTCATTATTCATGGAAGTCCGCTGTTGTATGATCTTGATGATGACGATGATAATGATTGTCGGGAAGCGTGGGTATTACAGTCTCAATTGATACTGGTTTTCTAAGCACGTCATCCGTGGTTGTTGCAAAGCATGGTCTGAGCTGCGTTATGATTGAGACCAGCATCCACAGTCAACCATGTTATGGACATTACAGATCTGATGAACTTTTCCGTTGTCAGTGTCGTACTTGTTTATATTATCGCTTTTATAGAAGTCTAAATTCCGCTCTGCTCATCTCACTTTCTTCTAAAACGTGAGAAATGGAAATAGCAGCTGCTTCAGGTAACAGTCAAAGACTGTTCAAACTTATTCGTGACACCGGTGGACGGCGAACGATTTGGGATGGAAATGGAGATCCCATCCATAACAAACAGCAAAGGCTTGACCGATGGGCCGAGTACTTCAAGGAACAGTTTAGCTGGCCGCACGCTAGTGTGGTTACTCCCGTGTCAACACCTGTGACTCCTTGGGTGGTATCACTTGAGCCCCCATCAGAAGTAGAAGTAGAGTCATGTATTCGATCACTAAAGCGAGGGAAGGCAGCAGGTCCCGACGAACTTCCTCCAGTTCTTTTCAAACTGGGTGGTGAGGCGTTGATAAAATCACTTACCGCCTTGCTCCGTGACATTTGGAACGAGAAGCGTATTCCGTTAATATGGAGCGAGTCATTGATTGTTCCCATCTTCAAGAAGGGAATACGCAATGACTGCAGTAACCATCGTGGGATTAGCTTAATTCCGATAGTCACCAAGGTATTAGCTTCGATTTTGCTGCATCGTCTTACACCGGCTCGCGAGAGAAATGTCTGCGAACAGCAGGCTGGATTCCGCCCAGGTCGAGGATGCATCGACCAGATTTTTACTCTTTACCCACTACTTGAAACGCGTCACACGCACCGCCGACCGACAATAGTGATTTTCTTAGACCTGAAAGGCGCATTCGATTCAGTTGATCGAACATCGCTTTTCAGTACTCTTCATCGAAAAGGTATGCCTCAGAATGTCGTGAACCTAATGAGATCATTGCATTCTCATACTTCTGGTCGCGTAAGGGTTTACGGTGAACTATCCGATCGGTTCCAAACGACCAGTGGTGTTCGACAAGGATGTCCCATGTCTCCATTCCTGTTCAACTTCGTCATGGGCGAAATAATGAAGAGTGCGCTGCAAAATCTTCAGGATGTAGGCGTCGAACTAGGAAATAGTGAAAAGCTGTATGACCTAAATTACGCGGACGATGTTGTCTGCTTGTTCGAATCCACGGAATATGCTCAGCGTGCATTAGGTAGACTCTCAAGAGCTGTAGCTCCATTCGGCATGCGCTTTGAACCTTCAAATTGTAAAGTGATATTACAAGACTGGATGTCAACGATTCCGAGGTTGATGCTCGATGCGGAGGTGCTGGCAGTTATCTACCACTTCACCTATCACGGTAGCTGCGTGACAACGGATGGGAGCACAGTAGTAGAGGTGAGCACGCGTATATCCAAGGCTCGAGCGGCGTACGCTGGACTGAAGTACTTGTGGCACCGACCTGATATTTCACTGAAGTTGAAAGGTCGTGTATACTGTGCTGCAGTGCGTTCAGTTTTGTTGTATGGTTGCGAGACTTGGGGTCTGTGTGTGTGGAAGATATTCGTCATCTTGAGGTTTTCGACCATCGATGTTTACGTAGTATCTCTAGGATTGGGTGGAATAGCCGAGTAAGCAACGATGAGATGAGAAAGCGAGTATTAGGTACTAATTCAGAGAACGTTCTGTCACAGCGTATCCAGCTTAGTAGACTTCGTTGGTTGGGACACGTGTTACGTATGGAAAACACACGTCTACCGTATCGCGTCGTACTCTCCGTTCCTCCTAGGGAGTGGAAGAAACTATGTGGAGGTCAACAGATGACGTGGCAGCGAGAAATGAGAAAATGTACAGCAGACTTAGGAAAAGTAGGTGCTTCATGTCTTCGTTGTTGGGGTCCAAAAGATCCGTCTACCAGTTGGCTGGCGACACTGAAGGATGTGGCAGCGAACCGCGAACAGTGGCGATCGTGTTGTCACTTTCTGTCGAATCAGACTGACTGATCGATGTGCGTTTGTACAGTTAGACTGTGTATTCCGTGTGTTGGCTATTAGGGCATTTTTCCTTTTCCCACCCATGTAGGTCCACTCCCTGTCCATCTTGTATATTCATACTTTCTTATTCAACTTGCAACATGGTGATAAGGGCAGTGGTCAGTGAGGCTTACCCTACTGGTGAACGCTGTACGATGATGATGATGATTCTAAAACGTGGTTGCAGACAAGAATTGGCACCACTCAAACTTCCCCGTCAAGTGCATAATATCGTGGCGTCGGTTTGGTCATATCGTGGTATTTCGCTGTTTAATCGCAGGCCTCCGTCTTAATATTCAGGCGTACCGGATTCGATGCGAAAAAGGGGGGTGTGTCTGAACTGAAGTCCTTGAGCGGACTGGACCCGATGCAGAACATTGAGTTGCGTCGACCGCGTATATTCGTTCGCCGAAGACCACGGATGGATGTCACGAGAGTGGACACGCTCCAACGAAGAGTCTGTCATCATCATCACCGTCATCGTACAACGTTAAGCAGCAAGGCAAGCCCCATTGACCACTGCCTTCCTTACCATGTTGCACGTTGAATATACAAGATGGACAGGAAGTGTACTGACACGGGAGGGAAAATTAAATAACGCCCTAATAGCCAACACACGGGATACACAGTCGAACCGTACATTGATCAGTCATTCTGATTAGATAGAAAATGGCAACATGATCGCCATTGTTCGCGATTAGCTGCCATATCCTTCAGTGTCTCCAGCCAAATGGTTGAGGGATCTTTTGGACCCCAACCGCGAAGAAGTGAAGCACCTACTTTTCCTATGTTCGATTTATATTTTCACGTTCGCCGTTGTCACGTCATCTGTTGACTTCCACCTGGAATAAAGGGAACGATACAGTAGACGTGTGTTTGCCATGTGTAACACGTGCCCCAATCAACGAAGTCTACTAAGCTGGATACGCTGTGACAAAACGTTCTCCGAATTAATGCCTAATACTCGATTTCTGTCCTCATCATTGCCCACCCGATCATTCCATCCAATATTAGCGATACTACGCAAACATCGATGGTCGAAAACCTCAAGATGACGAATATCTTCCACACACACAGACCCCAAGTCTCGCAACCGTAAAACAAAACTGAACGCACTGCGGCACAGTATACACGACCTTTGAACATCAACGAAATATCAGGTCGGTGCCACAAGTGCTTCAGTCCAGCGTACGCCGCTCGAGCCTTGGATATACGCGTGCTCACCTCTACTACTGTGCTCCCATCCTTTGTCACGCAGCTACCGAGGTAGGTGAAGTGGTCGACAACTGCCAGCACCTCCGCATCGAGCATCAACCTCGGAATCGTTGACGTCCAGTCTTGTAAGATAACCTTACACTTTGAAGGTTCAAAGCGCATGTCGAATGGAACTACAGCTCTTGAGATTCTACCTAGTGCGCGTTGAACATATTCCGTGGATTCGAACAAGCAGACAACATCGTCTGCGTAATCTAGGTCATACAGCTTTTCACTATTTCCTAGCTCGACGACTACATCCTGAAGATTTTTTCAGCGCACTCTCCATTATTTCGTCCATGACGAAGTTGAACAAGAATGGAGACATGGGACATCCCTGTCGAACACCGCTGATCGTTTCGAACCGATCGGATACTTCACCGTAAACTATAACGTAGCCGACTTCATACATGCCTCGATAGGCGGCAGCCAATGAGTGACGATCGGATGCGAGACCCGAGCACAGGAATCCAGTTCTTATTCCAGTTGCGAGTGCCGTTGACGGCCTGGAGTTTTGGTCTTTCGGCGTCTGATTTGATGTTGCTGACACATGTTTTCATCGGTCTTCCTATACGACAGCGTCATCCTGGACATGGAACAAGAGGTACTTTCTTTGAGATCTCTTCCTCTGGACATCGTAATACGTGTCCAGACCATTGCAATCGTCGGCGTTGGAGGAACACTGACTGCTTTTCGATGTCAAAGCAGCGTTGTCTTTATGTTTCGTGTGATAGGTTCCGGTGCCAATCCACTTTCAGTATCCGTCGCAGACACCAGTGGTCAAACACTTCTAGCATTCTGATGTCTTCGACGCGTGATAGCCACGGTTCGCAGCCGTAGATCAGTTTTGGACTAATAGCGGCCCGCAAGACGCGGACTTCGGTCCGGAGGCTGATTTTGTTTCGCGCCCAGAGTACATTTCGAAGCTGAAGAAACACAGACCTGGCCTGGTTATTGCGAAGCTTGACTTCATCTTTGGCTTGGCCGTTTGGGAGAATCGTGTAGCCCAGATATCTGAATGCCGGGACGTGCTCGATTAGGTCCCCGTTTCAGTATATCGTGACAATGGACTGTGCAGTGCATGTTGAAAGGATCGTGGTCTTCGACGTATAGATATCTAGCCCCATAGTTTTTGCAAAAGATTCTGTGCCACTGAGAACCGGTTGTACGCAGTTGGTCTATTTCCAAGGATGACTGTGTCGTCTGCGAATTCCAGATCGGCGAGGAAAGCATCGGTGCCCAGCTGAATACCAGGGTAATCAGTGATGTGATGTCTTCTTCTCCGGGTGAGTTCCAGTTCTTCAACTTGTGCATGGCATCAATAGTTTCTTCTCCGCTTGGTAGGTTGTTAGTAATGTCATATATCTTGCTCTGCATTGGTCGGATTCGATTCACAAAGCTTGCTGCGGGACGGTTCAGTAGACGATCAGAATGTTCGGTCAGCGGTGCATCTTTTTGACCTGTTCATGAATGAGCAGCCCGGCAGCATCGCGAAGGGAAGGGGGAGGGGGTTCTGTCGACTGTCGCTGATCGGATGCAGTACGGATTAGACGGAAGAGCTTTGAGAAGTCCCCGCAGTTAGCCGACGTCTCCATGGTTTCCGTGATTTCGGTCCAGCAGTTGTTGCGGTCGCTTCTGGCCGAGCGGGTGGCTTTTCGTCGGATAATACGGAAGTCTGGGTGACCATTGGGACGAGCATCTCTAGCCTTTTCGGGTGACTGGAGAACCCATCAGCTAAGGTGGATTGCTTTGTCAGTGCCCTAAGTGAAGTCCACTTATTTTTTACGTGCACTTCCTCACCATCTGTGAATGTGGTGGTTGGATGGGAGGCAGTGGAGTCTGAGATCGCTTGGTGTTTTCTCAGTGGTCTTAACACTGCCGTGGTGATCCGCTCCGGGGGACAGTTTTTTGCAGTGATTGGCTAGTTGACTCTTAAAGCGCTCACTGACGAGGGTGTGATCGGTGCCATTCTTGTTACCAGTCTCCGCGCCTCGGTGGGACCGACAATCACCAATCGAAGATGACCAGCGTGATCGTATGAGAATGTAGTTGATCGGATGCGCTGTGTGGCCGTCATCGGAGTACCGCGTCAGCGAGTGCTTCTTAGGAAGTTGAAGGTGGGTGTTGGTAATGGTTAAGCTGTTGAAGTCTACAATGTTAACGAGACGTTCACCATTGCTGCAGTTTTGTGAGAGACCATATTTCCCTTGAATTAGTTTAGCTACTTGGGTGGAGGGACCAGTGCAGTGTTTTGTTGGCCTTGTTGCTGACAACTATAGCGTCTCCGTGGAGACCAGAGCTGTCCTCGGGTCCCTGTAATAGAGGCGGTAACTGTCGTTTACTTCAGGAATCTTTCTACACCGGGTGCCAGAATTCCGCAGCCGAACTTCGGAGAGACATGTGATTTCGATGCGATAGTCATGTAGCGTTCGTGCAGTGATGGCTTAGCTTCCGATTTCCAGGAGTGTTCTCACATTCCAGCATCCGACTCGGATGTGATATTGCGTCTTGGGACCGTCAGCTAGCATATTTGTCACTCCGGCCGCGGGGAGAGCACCAGACGCGTCGCTTACCGGGGACGCCGCAGCATGAGTGGTGTGACGGAACTTTTCACGAAGAGTCCTGGAAACTTGCTGCGAAGTGGTGTCTGCGGCATCAATCGGCTCTTTGTTCGAGTAACAGGAAGTTTTTGTATTGGGAGCCGTCGACTGAATGAGCGGTTCGTACGCCTTTTGGATGGTGGTCTATCAATCCGGGATGCCCAGTGAGTCCTAGTTATCTTGGTGCATGGTTGGCGTTAGCTCCCTGGGAGCTCGCTCATCATTCGGTAGAGGTATCCTAAACCCAGGGTCCATGCAACGCTGTTGATTGGAAGGATTTCCTTGGTAGCTGTCGGACCCCAATAGATCTCGTCCCCCTATGGACGAGTATCCATCTTCGCATGCTGGGTGCCGTCACGTCAAGGTTTTTGGACCTAGGTTGCGCTCCACCTGGTTTGGCTCGCCTGTCGAGCGGCTTTCCGGAGTATGGCCGCTGACGCACGCCTCAGCTTCGTGGAGCCACAGAGGAGAGTTGGGCATGTAATGGAGACCAAAGAGATGAAAGATGCCTAAGGGACATGGAAGTTTACCAACTCGAAGGTGCTCCTCCTCTCGAATGCCCCATACACCCCGTCCTCGACCTGGATGAAATCTGGCCAATGGTTCGCGGACGTTCCTCTCGCGAGCCGGTGTAAGACGTCTCAGCAAGATCGAGGCTGATACCTTGTTGACAATCGGGATTAAGCTAATTCCACAATAGTTACTTCAGTCACTGCCTATCCCCTTCTTGCAGACGGGTACAGTCGATGACCGGCCCGATTATAACAGAATACGGTCCTGCTTCCAAACAATTCAGACCAAGCTGGTGAGCGATTTTAGCAAGGCATCACCATCCACTTTGAAAAGAACTGTAGGAAGTTCGTCGAGAGTGGCCGCTTTTCTATATTATGGTATTCGGATGCCCGTGAGTACTCAGTGAGTAAAACCTACGACTCAGAAATGTGACCATTACGCGTAGATGACATGAAGACCATCACCATTTGAACAATGGTGTCCTCGTAACGCAACTCCAGTGTGGGCGGAACACCAACCGGAAAGGCTGAAGTTAGGTGTCAGTCATGAGTCTATTTGCCTACAAGACCCGTCTACGGGTGACTGGAGACAATAGGAGACATGGGCAAGTAAAACGCATGATGTTTTATTTGTATCGGAGCTTTTCCCGTCAGCATGGTTAACGTTAATATCTTTCTTAGCTATTTACTGGTCCATACGTCGATTCATTTCACCAGGTCGTAAGTAGCTGAAAATGGCGGGGTTGAATATAAAACTGCCGGTCTTACTGAAGCACTCCTCCTGACTCCGACCACGAGTTGGCCTGCACTGTTGCCCATATGCTTCGTTGGGCGTGGCAAACGTATGATGCAGAAGCGGTCAGACTGCAGCATGCTGTATGATCCGTCCTGCCTCTTAACGGCATCCATTCTAATAAGGTAGCCTCTTCCTTGTCACTTGGGAGTATTCCTACACGACGTTGACCCACAGCTGTAGCTGCTTCGTCTTCTGAAGTGCGCAGGACATAACTCAATGAGATACCAGGAGCAGTTAATCGAATCACACTGCTGGTATCCTGGGTACGCGTTTCACTTACGCAGCAGACATCAGTTTTCAGAGTTTCAATTGTGAGCCCCACTGACGCCTGCTGACCGACCAGCATGAGTGTACGCACGTTAAAGGAGCCGAGATTCAGAGGCTGACGAGGCTTGAGACAATGTAAATTCCAAGATAGTGGATTATTTACGGCACTACTTGGCAATGAACCGCTACGAGTATGGGGCGTGTTATCAGTGAGCGTACAGTGGATCGGTGGAGGGGGCAAAGAGAGGTGGTTGGGGACAGAAGACAAAGGTTGAAAAAAAGGGAGGGAACTCTGAGCAGTAGTCCACTTATCACTACCCATCCCGCTCGATCCTCATCATCCTGCGCGACGACCGATGCTGGGTGGAATTTACCGAATTTGTGCAGTTCGCAAGATATGTTGGACGGGTACCGCTGGAGTATCTTGCCACAAAGCAGGAGAACCATTAAGGTTCTCAAGCAAAACCTTTAGTTCTAACAAGGACCTGTCAACAAGGCAGCGGGGTGGCTGAGTGGAAGGCTATTTGCTTGCATCAATCATTCTTCCACTGATTTTACAGACTGAGTTCCGAGTTTAGATCGACCCCTAACCTGGCGAAAAAGGAGACTAGACTTTGTCTCTCCTCTACTGATGGGCCTCCCAGGTATGGCTGGATTTGGGGCTTGAGGTAAGCCAATTCTTATAGCTCTTTGAGTCACAGGCATGCAAGCCTGCACGACGTCAGTGGGCAATCTCGTCGTGATGGCCAAGCGACTGTACAATTTCAAATCAAGTCATGCTATCCTTACTTCAGGTGAAGCCACAAATCACTTCGGCTTCATAATTGATTTGCATTCGGCTTGGTATCTGTCGGTCGTATCCTGTTCCACGAAACCCATCTACCGTGCCTTGATAATAGGTTGCAGTCCGCGTTCGCCGGGTTGGTTGCCACGCCTGATCAATGGGGCTCTGCACTCCAAATCTGGAGGTCAGGTTGCTGGTCAGCCCTATAGCACTGATCAAAACTTTTAAGGAAAACTGTTTTTTTTCATTCCCGTATTAGCTGTTGTTAGGTCTATCCACAAGGCCAGTCCGTCATCCGCTAGTACAACGACTGGAACCTGCGGTACCATTTTTTAAACACTATTTGGATGCAGTGTGAGTCGTCGGTTGTGTAGAATGCGTACAACTATCCATGGTTGTTGATGGGTTGACAGGTTTCCATCCGGGTATTTCGCAACTGAGGTCCGTCTGATGAACAAAACTTCATATCCGGTCTAGGTGCATCCCACGAAACAGTCATTTTCAACTTATGGCCCACTATTTTGTTAGTGTGGACGTATGTGTGTTATTTTCAAGTGACAGTAAAATGTTGTAAATCCGGTGCAGCCACTGTGAAGCAGTATTTTATTCGTGTAACCAGTCTAGTACTTTCCATTGCTTTTAAATAGCCTCACGTTTGTTTGCCTCCATAAAATATTTGACCTGACTAATTTGTGCGTTTCTGAGCGTTTGGCTCGTGCCATTTGCGTCCGGTATTGTGTATAACTTCAATTTCACCTTTTAAATCTTTAAATTCCTACTTTATTCCTCGCACTGATCGCTGCCTTCCAGTATCACCCGATTAAATGTAGATGAAGTTGTTCGAATGCAAGTACGCCACTAATTGTGGCAAGTAACCACATTCCCTATGGTCCACAACCGAGTTCAGAACGTGGCCCGTCCTAAATAACAGATTCTGGTTGCATATGCAATCTCAACATTCTGATCGCTTATCATGTCAGCCATCCGGAAGAATCTGAACAAGTTAACAATTATATGATAAGTCTGTATTAAATTTGAGACAGCACGGCATTTACTGCAATAATGGAAAGGTCTTCAAGGCTTACGCGTTTTCAGTCTGGTTGCCTCCGTACTTACTTGGTTGATTTGCAAAATCGCAAACTCACCAGATTGGTTGAATTCCGTTCAGTGTTGTGAATTCATCGCGCATGACTAACTGTACTTTCAACTTGGGCCGGTGTATCCCGTGGAGACAGGTCGGTTAAACGGCATGTTGTGACATGCTATGGTTGAATGGCAGGTTTTGTCTACGAGGTATGTTCACACACCCCTGATAAAGTATTCCATAGTTTAAAAGTCTTATCTTACTGCTATTTCCATTTTGGATCACTTCTCATCCTCGTTGATGATATCATATTTTTGTCCATTCTTCAGTTTGCTCACGCCTCCTGGTCAGTTCACAGCCGGACCCAGATTGTTGTGAAAATTTCATCCAGCTTCTGGACATCATTAGTGGTCATCCGGTAAGTTTATCCATCTCGAGCTAATAATTTCCTCAGTTAGTCCGTTTTATTATCCACCTGTAGTTTTTCAGTAATATTAGTCATGCAGTAATTCAGTGGTGTTCGGGTGATTTAAAGCGTTTGCCACCTTGGGGGTCAGGTTTAAATCTCGTCACCGTCAGTAGCTTTGGTGGTAGACAGTGAAGGACTGTCACGCAGCTTGTTACCAAACCTGACGTATTATGACATTGTGGGGTTCTCAACTCGAAGATTCACAATCAGTATGCGGGTTATCCCAAATAGTGCTATGGGTCTACAGGGTGTACCCCTTATATTTTATGCATGCTGAAGCATCTAACGGAAAAACAGTAGTGAAGCGAGTCCACGTCATGAACTATCAGCTTTGATAATGGGAAGTTTTCCCTGTCCGCCACTCAATGCGACCAGTGTTGTCGATTGCCGGTCAATTTAAAAGGGTTACTGTCGTCAACGATGCAACTTGCAGCAACGTGAATTTTAAGATCCAGTTGTGACAGAATGCAAAAGACGTTGAAAGTTAATATGTAAAGATTAAACGGGAGTAAACGTGCTCATTTTTTATTTGAAGATGAACCGTAGGTGTACGGATTACCCCTAAAAATGTCTATGGGCGTGTCAGCACAAGCTATAGTGCTTAGTTTAATGGAAGTCACTCACCTATAGTTGGAACTACTCTTCTGGATTATTCGTCACTCATAAGGCTCTTGCTACGTCGAGAACCAGTGTTGTTGCACCACAGTTTAGCACAATCGATAGAAATCTTGCTTGATCTCCTGCTCTGTTTCGATTTAGTTGGCTTAGTTCCTTTTTTAGTTTGTGGAAAACAGTGGTGTCACTGATCAAATTCTGATGGCAAAGCTTTTCATCATCTTTCCGGTCACTCGCTGCTCTTGTAGCATTTGTGAAGCAATGACTGAATTCGCACACACTTGTCAAGAGCAAATGTCACCTTCGTTTTATGACACATCTACATAAGGCTTTCCCATGTCCGGTGATAGGTGTTTAGTTTTCTCTACAGAAATGGAAAGAATGAAAATATGAAAAAATAATGAGAGATCGAAATACCAGTACCATGTAGATGAAGGCAGTATGTGAATAAAGGAGCATCACTAGTTGCAACATCTGGACATATTCCCTGATGTGTTCAACCATCGGTAATTGTTTTTAGTAACTGTTACCGAAAGGTACATGGTTATGGGTTTTGCCCTTCTTCTATTCTTATTCTACACATTCGTCACTGTCAGTCTTAATTGTTACCCATCCTCTAAAGGAAAACAGTCAACATTACGATCGGGGCGTTTATCACGAAAATAGAGTAACCGTTTTCAAAGGTAGGTTTTCATCTTCATCCACTAATTGGAAAAAATTAGTTAGGCTGGAAAAAGTTGCCCTTTTGGTGATTTAGCAGTTCGTGTGCAATAAATGAACGGGCACAAATCACTCCCTGGTTTTATCCACCCCTTCTCTCTTGTAGGCTTTTTCAGATAAGCAGAAAAGTTTGACGGCATCCTGGAGGCAACAGATGTTTAATCTTTTGGACACAATTCCATTTCAGTCGACATCTGATCCATCTAGGTCGTCCCGCTCAGTTCCACGGTCATATCATGGTCGACCATTTCGGAAACCGCCCTGTCGTTTTCACCCTCGGTCTAAGAAAGCAGCCGTTTCATGTTGTTCCGCAGTACCTACGCATGACACCCCCACCCTGATGAGTGTAGCTATCTCCGACGTGCCATGCACAACCTCTTCGTACACAGCAAAAAATTCCACGGATCAAGGCTTAGGCGAACGTAAAGCAGGTCTGTCGGTTCATCAAATGCAGGGTTATTCCGGTGGTACAGGGCATGCGTACCATCCAGTGTGCTCGTTCGACGACAGTTTGCATCGCAGACACAGCGTCCCCGTCGACCAGGTTCGCCCAGGACCGCCACCAATCAGGTCGTGCCAGGGACGTCGCATGCCCAGTCCGAATCCAGCATTTATGCCTAGTCGAAACACTCAGTTTTTCTTTCCTGGACCGCCCCAGGCTTCATCTTCAGACGCTGATGTGTCTCAGTCGGCCGCTATGCAGCTCCCATGTACGCGATTTCCCAGCCCATCTTCTGCATATGAAAATACTTATCCATCAGGGTGTCCTCGTAGTCTTATTCCACCGGCTACGGCTCCACCCACTAGAATGCCCTCTCCGTCTGGTTTGCGCAAGCTCAGTGCCGGACTATCTCCTTGCCCTCAGGAGATAGCCGCTTCCCTGTTGCTGACGGTTCCAACCAGTCCGTGTCAGATCACTTCGGCTTGTCCATGCATACCAAGTCTTGGATTTTCGTCGCGGGTAGATGAATGCGCACGCACCATGCCAATGGTACCACATAACACAGCCGGTAGTCTACCACCTCAAGTTTGTCTCGGTACGGATTTTCAGCAACAGGTGATTCCCCAATATCCGTTTTGCTATTTCTCCGTTGGAACGTTTCTATCAATTTTCGTTTTATCCGTTCACCCCGGTGATGCTTGTAACTTTGCCGTACCGCAAATATTTGGGTTGATTGAGTCGGGCAGGAAATCAATCCACTGAAAAGACTGTGGCCTATGATCTTTTGTATATTCCCAACTTATCGCTTGCTGTTCAAAAAATGTTACTATCTCTAGGATGTCAACCATGGATTTCGATCATATATTCATTCGTTTAACCATCCTACATGAATCAGCAGTGTAGCTGCAGGATAGAAATCAGAACTTAATGCACCACGTGCATGTTTAATGATTGCTCAAGGTGAACTAAAATTTAGTCCATTTCGATTTTCGTATACATTAGCAATTACCATTGGTTAGTGCCAGCTCTGGAATCGTCTTTAATTGATCAATTATACGGAAAGTTCGTTCTTCGGTCGTTTGCGTCGCTTCGGTATTTCGGCCGCAACTGTGCTAAACACGTTCACCGTGGAAATGGTTAATGGGAAACCAATGAGTTAAACAAAGACAAAAATCAAATAGCAATTTCGCCTGCTTTATTATTATACAATAACGTCAAACCGAAAAGTCAATGACTTTGCCATTCGTCCCTAATAATGGTCGTTTGACGATGAGCAAACGTCTGTATTTTCGAGCCTCACATTTTTCTATTTCGATACTGAATTTGAGGAAACTAACTTACTAAAACGCTGTTTATTTAGCCTCATTCAGTGTTCCAGAGAAATGCCCTACTCCCAAATTCGTCCACGTCACTGGACTGCATCTGTATCTCTCCTGGTCTCTCTGATCTTCATCAAACGTGCTCACTTCAAACTCCATCAAATCCGTATGTTTGTGCGATTATTGTCAACCGTCAGGTGGGACATGGGTTGGATGCTGTGCGAACCATTGCGCCCCAATCGTGCACTCCACATGCACTAGGCAGAACATCGTACCCGTCGGCCTCACATGATCACACCAACCTGAGGCAATCACTTCATTCGGTTTCAGACTGCGGTTATCCTTCTCCACTTCGGGATTCGCACTCCAGTGGGACGCATGTGATTACGCCACCGGGATCTGACACGCAGGGAACGAATGCACTTGCATCTGACGATCGTACGGAATGGGGTGTTAGCGGTGCTGATCGAGTGTTCAGTTTCCACCCTGTATATGCAACAGCAGGCAATCCATGCACTGTGACTTCCTTAGCCACATCGGCCACATCTGAAGTAGAAACAGGCACCGACTTTATTGAGCACAATCTTGATCTGCTCACACGCAAAGTGACTGAACTCGCTATTGGAGGTAAGTGTACCATTGTGAATGAACTTTTTATCAGTGAATCTCGCAGTCTACTTTCGGATTTTTTTCTCCCTCGATTACAGTAGAATCTAGTACTGTAATAAGAATATTCTCAGTTGAACGATGCACAATATTCTCCGTTGGTGAATTTGAATGGATGTTTTTGATGACAGCTGGCAGCCTGAAAACGGTTCACCTTATCCCACTAAACTGCCTCCGTGTCGAAATTCTTTATTGAAAAAAACCTTTTGTTTATCATCGACGGACGTTTAGGGAGATGTTCAAGAAGAGATAGTTTTTCGATTCCAGGTCGCCGAGGTTACTGTCGACCTTCGGTGGTTCGGGTTGATAGCACAATCCTCTGTATGCAATATTGGTGACAAATGTGTTGTTTTATTCCGGTGACTATTTTGGAAATATTTCGTCATTTTCTATGCAGTCTACTGGACACGAAGTAATGCTGTTCAGAACCGAAGTATCTTTACTGGTTTGCGAACGTCAATCTTGGTCCCGAAGATAGGGAGCAAAACGATATGTGAAAGCGACCAATGTATTAGCTGGATTTGTGTGATTGCAGAACATCCCATGTGATACTACATAATCGCCATCCGTCCCATGCTGCCTTACAGTTCCGAATATCGTTACTATAGAGCAACGATTGTATCGTATTATAATGAGCACTTCAGGAGGTTAACAAACTCACATTTCAACCAAAAGCACGAAAACTGATCATTGTCACTTTGAATAAGCATACAAAATAAGTACTGCGGAAAAAAAGTTGGTTAAGTCACTGAGTTCCGTGCGAAGTTCCTCTGTGACTTTCATCTCGTTAACCAGAACACTTAGTGAATAAAACATCGTAGATTTGCGAAAGATAGTTATACGAGATGGGATGAATGCAAAAGCAGAACGTGTGGAATGATGTGAACGGGATGCAGATAAGTCGTGGTACAGGGGATGAGTGGAGTCCGGAGAAATCTTCATGGTGGATTTCCGATGATGTATAATGTGCAGATCGCGGACATTGGAGATAGGAGAGCTTACGGGCATGGGAGAAACACGACTGATAATGGTCAGATCGCAGTGTAGTGTGATAAATCCTTTGTCAAGTAAACCAGGGAAGACTGTGGGAGAGCAGTAGAGTAAGATTGAGAAAATACATTGGTGGAAAGAAGGAGGAAATGCGAGCTTATGTGGCACCAAACTGCGTTAGCTTACGAGTTTGAAACGACAGTCTATGTACATTTTTAATACGAACAAGACTATGAGAAGACCACTTTAACTTTGTGCTGATTGTAACGCCTAAGTGCTTGACCGAGATAATTCTGGAGACTGGGACATTGTTGATGACCGATTGCCCATTGTTACAAGAGGAGTAAGAAAGAGAAAAAGTACACAGAAAACATTCGGAAGTGTTGAAATGTAGTCCCGAATGGTACGAAAATTTCTGACTATTGCAGAAGTTCTCAGAAGAAGATATAAATTTTGGTTGTTTGGAGATGGATTGGTAGAGCCCCACGTCATTGGCGTTTTCAAAGGATCGTACATTTGGTGCAGTGGTCAAGTCGCTATTAAATATAGTGAGGAGATAGGGAAAAAGGGCATCACATTGAATAAGACCAGAGTTGTTAGGTAAAGGACTCGATAAACCTGCATCAACTCTGGAATGCTGAGTTTTGTTGAAATCGCAGTCTTTCAACCATGAAATAGTGTTGAAGCTTTCCGACAACTAGTGCTTTCGCCGGATTCTAAAGATACATTTTCATGATTCATTTTCCAATGGAGAAATGAAAAAGCGATTCTTTGATATATTGACCGATTTTTTCATCTTTCTTCAACGGTGTGTCAGGTAGTTTTTTTGATCGATGATCAGACATAGTTGTCCAAACAAGCACTCTATCCTAACCAGGATGTTGGTGCCGTCTTGGAGACCATTTTAGGTCAGATCAATACAGACGCACGGTAAATGCGTGAGCTTGCATTCGGTCTACGGTACCCATCATTGAAAACTGAACCGAGTCTAAATCTGTGAGGTACTTTTCATCAGTCATATCGTATGATCAGATTTGCATTGGGACGTTCAAGGAACGGATTGGTCCTTTATCCGGGGATAGTGGCACAGAATAGTAATAGTCCCACGGCTTCAATGAGTAACTGTCTAGTCGAGACATTCAGTTGCTAAGTTAGTGGTTGGTATAACGGAAGTCATGGTGTAATCTTCTTGATCAGTTGTAACAGCTAGAAACGGTGGATCGTCACTCAATATGTGGAAAGTTGATCATACCATCACCTTAATCTAACTGAAAAAGTCGATGGGCAACATCTGGTTTGATACGGTCGCTGTGCTCGCGGAGAGAACACTTCAGGAATTATTCACGGAAAACCAACTTACGGGTCAAAAAGCCACTAAATGAATGTGTGAGCAGGGTACCTGTAATTTCTTCTGACGATGAGAAATTCGCCACACTTCATTACGGAGCTATCACTCACCTAACCTGGTTAGCCCCAGACCAAAGGATGCTGTCCCGTCCACATTCCTCTCATTCCATTTTTTGCATGGGACTAAGGTCTGAGTCCAAAAATGGATCAATAATCTAAGTATGGAGAAAGACATTTGAAACGAAACAACCAGGTTTTACTTGGCAGTCTAGGGGCGTTCCATCACGGGTGCCTCGGTCACTATCCCGTTCTAGGTTAACATCCCAATGCCTTATGGGTCGGACTTTTGAGTCAAAGGCTCCGATTAGGCTTCCCAAAGAAAAACGTCTGCGATGTGGGCAGCTACGAAGTATGACTCGTCCAGAAAGCGGCATTCTTTGTGTAAAGAGCCCTCCTAATTCCTTTTTCTGACCTTCATAAAATAGTGTGTACCTGAGAATGCTCGTGTTTTATATGTGTAACTTTATAGATACAATCAATGATGAGCCACTATTCACCTAACGGCTAACGCGCCGAACAGCGCTGCGATGTGAGCAGTAGCTGCAACCAGAGATAAGCAACGGCTTCGAAACAAAGTATGAGGCTAGGCTCACAAGCCAAGGAGACTAGTGAAAAGCCTCCAGAAGAATACATTGCAGATTTCAGACGTCCGTTGGGGACGACGATAAAAAAGCTGTTCGATGTGATAAAACAAAGTTGAACTCTTCTTGCAATAAATTCGACGCATGCGTAAAATAGTGCAGTGTTATCGCACATAACATTGAAACCTAACCGATTGCGAAACGGCAGGTCTGTTTCGTATGCGGGTATCAAGTTGCAGTCGTGCGGCAGAACCGGTATAGGTATCCTTTTTTATAGGCAGAATTCATCAACTTCCGGACAACCCATTCACACACTCCAGGAAATTGAAGTTCATTCCTAAAGCAGCAGATTTCCCTTAGGAGCTCCGTACACTTGCTGTGTTTTCATTTTGATCCAGGGTATCAAGTACAGCTGTGTGTTTATTGAAATCCGGTTCTTTAGTATATACTAATTTCGCTAGACGTCTATGCGTTCGAGGCAATTACCGATCGTCCAGATATGAACGAGATCATCAATATTCACTCTGGTTTGTGAAGTTACGTTCATTGGAAATGCATTGTGAGTACATAATAGTTTATGACAGCGTAATACTATTGGGAGGACGATACCGAATGAACAGATTGGGCTTTGTTCATCTGAATACGTAGTACATGTTAGAACACAAAAAGGAATACGTGTTAGGCTATCTCTAAAGTGCGAACAACTTGGACGCAACGTATGTGAACCGGAGGTGTTCACAACAGGCAGAAAAAATGATGATCACGCCTGAACAGAACCGAAACCAGTTGATTAGTAGCTACGAATCTACTATGTCGCTGTTGTGTGTCCACCTCGTATGTTGTTTTGAGTTTGCTGATGTCTCTGACTATTCGCCTCTGTTACACGTGTTTTCGGAAAATGTCGTTGATATTTCTCCACGAGCCAAACTTCTTGTAGTTCTCATTTTTTTAATTGTTTTGTTTTCTTTTTCTACCTAGAATTTGATTCTCCTGGTGAATGAACTGATTCAAGAAATAGATGTGGTTCTGGCCTCTACCGCTTTTACTCCGTATCTTTGTCGTTGCCTGCTTTGCCACACGATTCTCTTGTTTCTTACCCAACCAAGCTGGTCTTGTGTTTACGTGAGTCTGTATTTGTGACGTAATAAATCTGTGCTCGTTCGGCGTTTTCGTGGTGCACGGGAAATGTGTGACCAACATCAAACAGTGCCATTTCTAAACTTGTTTTTCTGTCTCGCAAGGTTTGTTACTCTCTTTCACTTCAATACGCGAAATTGGACACGCCATTTTTCTGTATTCCTTCTCTACGTTATTTGCGTCCTTGGTCGCCAACTTTATTAATCTCTATTGCATCACCCAGTCAGCCCACCTTGCCAGCAACGATAAATCTCATCCCATTTCGCATTCATTCCTTGCCTATTTGCTTTTCCTCTCAATTTTTGTTTTGGTTATTCCTACGCTTGTAGTCATTGGCCCTTTTCGAGATAAAACTAGAAAACCACTTATCGTCTGTTACTCTGAAAAAGTTTTATGCCGTTCATTCGTGATCTAACGTGCTTTCTTTCATGCTGTTATCCGTCGTTTGTGTCCCCGAGTCACTATCCCCGCCTCTATTGAGATTTGAGTCAGATCACTTGCGATGCTGTTTGTTACTTTCTCAATTTTTCTCCCGTCTATCGTCGACTGGTATCGACTTGGACATCGTCTGTTCCAAACTTCACCTTGATTGGATGGCTAGATCGATTGCCAATTCAAAGCTGAGCCTCCGCTTTGCCTTCTCTCTATTTCAGTTTTTTCCATCTGTTATTGACTTATTTTTCTCATCTATATGCACGCCTGAACCCATGCGCGGGCATACTCATGTGAGGCAGGACCTTTAATTACCATTTGTCTTCTAATTATATCAGACTTTTTCGCATTAGAAATTATTGTTGGTATCTCAGAAAGATGCAGTGACTCACTTCACGCCTTGCTGGTACGCTATCTTCGTTTTCTCGGTTTGACCTGCTTTCGCGTCTCTACGTCGGAAGCCTATAGTCCTCTGTACGACAGAAAAGCTGATCGGTAGCTCACGATTAGAAATAAAAGAGACTTGCATATTCAAGGGAATGTTGCGTGTGTTGGATGGGGTGGTGCACAGTTTCAGAACGAGAGTCGGTCAGTGTTCAGCTAATCAATCGGTGTCTGCATCAAGACAGTACCTCCACAGAAAATTGTCTGGTTTCACGAACAAATGCCATAGAGTGATCTTCGCTCCGGCAGTCTGGTTGAAAGATCGTGCTATGATTTTGCAACCAAATAGTTTTGTCTAATTATATTCTTAAGATAGGTTGTTGTTATGGGTTCAGCAAGCTAACCTGTGCTAAATAACCAACGAACGAGTGAATACCGTCTGTATCGTGATTTTGGAGATAACAACGGTCATACGCTGGGGTTCGTTGAATCGCGCGTATTGTGGCGGTTCTGTGCAACATTGTGCTGAGGGATCCTACGCACCAATGATTGCGTGTCATAATAAGCAGTTCACGGAGAAATCATGAGCTCATATGAGGTTGACTGTCAGGATGGTGGGCGTGTAGAGTGAAACCAATTGTACGTTGCTATGCTGTATGACATAAACGGCGAACAATGTACTGACTCCTCATGACAAATAAAAAGACGATCCACGAAGTAAATCATTAGTTTTCTTCTAAACGAACATGAGGGCGTCCAAAGAAATCATTTCTGGACAGGAACCCTGCTAGTGCAAAGCGGGTTATTTCACCATGTTGATCAGAGTAGAATCATAAATTTCAGCGAGATTCACTACTGGTGGTTGGAAAAGAACGCCGAGTGTTGACAACTATTACAGCCAATCATGATGCCTTGCGCAGTTGACATATGAGTAACGCACAAAAGTTTAGCACCGTTGGATGTCTCGTTGCAAGACAAATATTTCACTCATTGATTTTGCGGTCTTCGCCACACTGCAACGCGTAACCGTGGGTACTCCACCCGGTAACTGATGGAATCGTAGTTGTGCTGGAGCAATTTTGAGAATATTCATGTCCTTGTGTTGATAGGTATGCTACTGTTTTAGTACAAAAATGAACGGGAAAGAATAGTGTACTTAAGTTTTGTGTGTACGGGCTAAAGTTCCGGTTTGTCTTTCGATGGTCAGACGGTCGTCATCGTGGACTTTTCTCCTGGGTTCAAATCCTGGCGTCGCGGCCGACCACCTCAAATTGGCAGCCTGCATCTAGTCGCGAGGGCCTTCCTGAAATATTGGGCTGCTATCAGGTAAACAAAACGAAATAAAGCCATCGGAGTAACAATATTCATAATAACGCAGCCAAAAGCTCTTGTGTGAAGCAAAGAAATGCATACGGATGTTGCGCGCGAAATACCGAACTTTTTTTAGATAAATGCAAATACAAAACGTTAGTCATGGTCACTGAACTGGTTATTACATGTAAAAGAAAATTATCCTTGTTTAGAGTTGCACTGAACTTTGTTGAGAACTTCAGGAGGTTAACAAACTCACATTTCAACCAAAAGCACGAAAACTGATCATTGTCACTTTGAAATAAGCATACAAAATAAATACTGCGGAAAAAAAGTTGGTTAAGTCACTGAGTTCCGTGCGAAGTTCCTCTGTGACTTTCATCTCGTTAACCAGAACACTTAGTGAATAAAACATCGTAGATTTGCGAAAGATAGTTATACGAGATGGGATGAGTGCAAAAGCAGAACGTGTGGAGTGATGCGAACGGGATGCAGATAAGTCGTGGTACAGGGGATGAGTGGAGTCCGGAGAAATCTTCATGGTGGATTTCCGATGATGTATAATGTGCAGATCGCGGACATTGGAGATAGGAGAGCTTACGGGCATGGGAGAAACACGACTGATAATGGTCAGATCGCAGTGTAGTGTGATAAATCCTTTGTCAAGTAAACCAGGGAAGACTGTGGGAGAGCAGTAGAGTAAGATTGAGAAAATACATTGGTGGAAAGAAGGAGGAAATGCGAGCTTATGTGGCACCAAACTGCGTTAGCTTACGAGTTTGAAACGACAGTCTATGTACATTTTTAATACAAACAAGACTATGAGAAGACCACTTTAACTTTGTGCTGATTGTAACGCCTAAGCGCTTGACCGAGATAATTCTGGAGACTGGGACATTGTTGAAGTCCGATGGCTCATAAGTTTCAGGGCTTTCACGTTGATAGCTGTCCATTATTTACTCCGTTCCAGGCGGACTCGATTTACTAATGGAGATATTAATTCACCCCCTCATCGAAAGAAGACGAAATTGGGGATCCTGACATTGTACGTGGACGATGATCTTCTTGTTTAACTCGTTCCCTGTTTTAAAGCCGTCGTCTTACCATTGGGTTGACATTTGAAATCAGTCTTATGGTTTGCTGAGTAACTGAACCCTTTCCGTGGTACTGGAAACTATCGAGGTTTATAGCATAAACAGCTTAACAAAGCTGAAATCAATCCTGCAGTTTCCGGCATTCGATTGGACTCCTGATTTACGTGTTATAGAAATATGAAGAAGACGATAACTTACCCTGATGCTTTATTCGGCGGGCTATCGAGAAGACATCCGATACAGTATTAGATGGCACGCTTCTGATATAAAGCAAAAAAGAATCCTGGCGTGAACTGTTGCGTGTATGTTTACTGCAATGCGATACCGAACGCACTATGTTCCGTTCAAATTCAAGAAGTATTCATTCCTAGTAATCTGCTACTTATTGGAGTATGCCTGCAATGTGACATTATTCTCTTTTTTAATAATGGCTGTCTGTGTTTAATGTGACAGCGTCGTCTGATTGTGAGCCTCCATTGTCTTACCAGCCGGAAGCTTTGGATGTTCGAGATAGTGAAACGCTTTCAGGTAGGTCACTCGTTGAGCCTTGTTTCCCTTCTTTAAGAAGTAAGTGTAATCGTTTTGTGTCGCTTGATAAAGCGAAGTTGAACCAGAAGCAGGCTGAGGAAGAACTTTAGTTTCATATTCGAAATTGGGAGATCAAACATGAGTTTTCTAATGTGAAGTATGAAGCCAAGCATGCCAAGCCCTTAGCGCATGACATTGTAGAGATAAGCCAACAATAGCCGAAGGCCCCCATCGGAATCTACTGAGGGGACCGCTATTTTCTTATGCATGTTAGCTAAGTGATAATTTGCGTACTGTGAATGAACACATGGGAACGTGTCAATTGATCGGTCGGTTGGAACTGTCAGGAATCAAACTAGCGGAGTTGGGTGGAAATAGTGCCATTTATCATCTCCGAGCAGCACAATATCGAACGCTGTTGGGTGAACGCTGGGACAAAATGACTCGTAGCATGTTACTTGAAAAGTTGCACAGATGTTCGTTAACTTTTGTGGGAAATATATAAAAACAGCAACACAATATTCAAAAGTATATATCTGTGTTTCAAAAATAGCATATTTTGTTTTACTGAATGCCCTTGTGACCATGTGGTGCCACGCAGGTTTGCTTTGTTCTCTGTTGCTAGGCTTCTCAGTCTGGTTTTTTCTGTTGCGAAAAATTATTCATGACTTATAGATGGCTGTGCTATCGCCCAGCTCACAACCACACGTGATCCCTTTAAAGCTCTATGTGGTTCGCTACTTTAAGTCTCATGATCATGGTTGTCGGTTTCCTTCTCATACCACCCACGTCCAATTTCCCAACTATACCTTTCACTTTTCTTTTTCAGCCGAAGCTGTTGTCCGTGCTTTTGTTCACCAGTCAGTCGCCACAGTCGTAAATTTCAGTTGATGTGGCTGAAGCCCCGACTTCCTTATTTTACCCACTACTTGTGTGTTGTTTACCGAACAGTAGCGATTCATCGATCTCTGATTTCTTATCTTCGAACACTGAACACTTGTTACGGATCTCAACTGCCATACAACCATCTTATGAGATTTTAATGTTCACAGTCGAGATTGGTTGATTCGTTCATCGAGCAGTTCGGCTCTGGAGCGCGAAGCCGAACATTTCGCCGTGGTTAAAAACCTGTGCCAACTTGTTGACCTCCCCGCAAACACCCCAATTGAGCCCTGCCCATACCCATGATTTTATTTTCACTCCTGGTCCCTCTCAGACATCTCCACTCCTCCCCTACGTGCCCCATCGGACCACCGAATTGTTCCCCACCATATCAGTTTTTCTTGCCCCAATCTCCCATCAACTTTAAGACACTGCTTGGCGCTAGAATTCAGCGAACTAGGATGGCTTTCGTGAATTCCTAACTTTCTGTCCTTGCAACTGTTGCTGCTTCACTTCAGACGTTTCCGCTTCTGTTTCTAACTTCATAGACGTTGTCCTTCAAGGCATGAACCATTTTATTACACTTTTCCAAACGCGAATCCCTCGAGTGGTTCAACCATATATGTGATGATGCTGTACGCTTGAAGCGCTCGGCATTTTGCCGCTGACCCCGCTCGCCCACTACCGCTTCGTGCAAGTTAGGAATAGATGCTGGTTAACCACAAAGGGAGTCAAAGAACGTTTCGTCCGCAGCAAAGCCGAATTCTTACCCTTGTCAACGCAATCTCCCTCGTATTTTGCCCTTCCAATCTCCCTCCTTCCGCTGGCAACTTGGTTTGCGAACCATACCAGTAAGCTAAGGTTTGATTCCCGGTTTGCCTTCGACTTCACCGTATCCTCATCTTACTCCTCCGGTTTCTTCTTTCCACTCGATTTTTCATTTTCTGCTTCATATTAGCGCTAGAGAGATCCGCCAAGCGCTGCGTTTGCTGGACATACGCAAACCTTCCGGTCCGGACGTAATACCACCCATCGTTCCTAAGGTGTGTGCCCCTGAATCGGACCCTCTCTTACGCCATCTTTTCTGTCTCTCTTTTCAACTTTCTACCTTTTCAACTCCCTAGAAACACGCCGTGATTCTTTCCATTTCCCCGTGCGGTAATTTTTCTGACCCGGACAACTGTCGTCCAGGTACTATTTCAAAATTATTCGAAGCTGTCATCCTCGACCAACTACGTATGTTTCCCGAACGCGAAGGACTGCTGTTCGATCGCCAGTGCGGATTCCGACTTTGCCGTTCCACTGGTGGTCTGCTGGTTCTCGTCTCACACTCCTGGTCGGCTTCAGTCGACAACCACGGAGAAACACACATGGTCTGGCTCGACATCTCTAAGGCCTTTGACGGAGTTTGGGCACAAAGGTTTGTCAACGAAACTCTCCATGTTTGGGTTTTCCTCCGCTCTCGTTTTGTCACTAAGCAAACCATCTCCATCCTAGTTGGTGGGGTTCTGTCGCAGCCATTTCCTGTGAATGATGGCGTTCCCAAGATCCAGTTCTTGCTCCCACTCTTCCATTTATTTACTAATGATCTTTTATCCACTACTTCTAACCCAATCCATTCTTTTGCCGATGATGGCGCCATTTATTGTTTTCTTTCCCACTGCACTTCGAGATATGCCAACACCAACATCGATGTTGTCCGCAGTGCAGTTAGTCTATATTTAGCCTCCGACGTCGAATACATCTCCTCCTGGGAGAGCGTTTGGAGCGCCGCTTGGATCAGTTCATACGACAAATCCAGGCAAGTAGGAATCAAGGTGTCAGGTATCTCTCGATGACTCTTCGATCTACTACATTACTGCAAGGGCCGAGCCATACGTGCCACTGAAGGATGTGTAATACTGCCCCCTTCCGAAGTCTGTGGTAGGGCAAGAGAATTTTGTCAGAAATGTTAGTCAGCCACATTTCATAGCAAGATCTCTCGTGGGACGGTTCTTTGCTGGGTGGCCAGTGATGAATACCGGAATAATCTTCCAGAGTTCAGATGCATAGTCGCGAATCGACTCTTTCACAGATAAATTATTCATGTTGTTCTTATTCATTCTCTGTCCTAGAAAGAACCCTGGGAAGATTGCTCACAGAACTAGACGTAAATGAATCGAGAGAGCTAGTGTTATTCACGACACAGGTAGAGCTAAAATTCTCAGACCCAAGAGACTATGTCACCAAGCTGGCTCTGGTGTTGAATCTTGCGTCCACTAACCAGAACAAAACCGTTCAATTTTCCAACGCGGCCAGAACTAACAAGCAGTCTGTGCATCCGTGCTTGGTATGCACGGATAAGCACAGTCTAGAGGCTTCTCGGAGGCTTTTATTTGAAGGATC
The DNA here is from genome assembly GCA_948099385.1 of Fasciola hepatica. Taxonomy (NCBI): domain Eukaryota; kingdom Metazoa; phylum Platyhelminthes; class Trematoda; order Plagiorchiida; family Fasciolidae; genus Fasciola; species Fasciola hepatica. The sequence goes on along the minus strand of CANUEZ040000008.1, from coordinate 3,507,026 downwards.
TTGGTGTAAAGGATACTGAACTACTGACAGTATGTGATAATCCAGAAACGCGGTGGCCTATCAAACAAAGGATTGGTTCCAGTCTCTGGCCTTTTTGTAGTGATCAATGGATCACTCCCGCCCACCGCTTGTTTCACTGTACGTTTCGCGCACGTGGTAGCCGCATGCGATACTTCCCACCCACTTCCTCTATGCAAGCCAGCGTGCGCTTTTTGTACCTACGCCTAGCGAAAATGCACACGGTCGGTACCTCACGTTCTTTTTCCACTGATCTTGACGAACGTGATCATAGAAGCTGAGGCAGTGTGCCATCCAATACTTTGCAGTGAAGACAGTATTAGGCTGGATACTGCTAGGGTCCGTCAGTTCTGAGGCTATGAAGTCTGCCTTTGTTCGTTTTGCCTCTAACTTAGAATTTGCACGATAGTGAGTGTGCTGATGGTACGGACGAAGCCGCGTCGTTCGTCACAGAGTTGACAGTTCTGTACAAATTGTCAGCCAAGGGAAAGTTACTGTACGGTCATTTTGCTGTTAGTCTACCTTTGAGGGCAGAAATTCCTAAACGCCCAACAATAGAGATTCCGCATTACGAAGTGTGATATTACCATGCAAATTCTTTTCAGATAGCAGGATATCCGAAGGCTATCAAATAGTGAAGCAAAAACAACTACAGAAGTGGCATGCTTTTCGAGTTTTACGAGACAATTCACCGGTCTCGTGGTATCCATTTCATCGCGTTTTATTCAACTTGAGGAACTCAGGGAGTTTTGAGATTGGCCTTTCTCAGTTTCGTGGAGCAGTATGTCATTGCAAGGTTCGAATGCTGCCCATAATCTTCTATTGGCATTGCTGCGCTTTTGCATTGACGAATGGAGCTGTTAGCGGATACTGAGGACATGTTTTCTCAAGTGAGACTGTGCCAAGATGGCTTCGGTTCTTCTGGTAGAAGAATAATCACACAAGTCAATCCAAAATGGTCTGTCAGCTTACTGCTCGCTCATGTGATGCAGCGATGTCCTTAGGAAAAGTTTTGATTAGGACGACGGCAATATGTTCCCAATTATAGGAGACATCTTATCAAACATTTGTTGCGTCGATAATTGCTAGATATCTGTTGACTCCGAAATGGAGGCTATGCGCATTAGGCATGAATTGAATGCTCTGTTGCAACGAACAAGTTTTCGACGGGGAAATTGGGTATCTAGCTGGCAGGGTATTGATGGATTTCATTTCCGGAGGTGCTCGGAATCAACTGGTGTCATCTGGATTCAGTAAGTGAACTTCATTTATTCACAGGCACCTTGGAAGAGGGCTTTTGCGCGGTTGCATACCTTCTATGTGCCCTGGAAGTCGGCGGTTGCAAATGTTTCCTTGAACTGTCCCAGGAAAATCGATAACTACTCCTTGTTTGGAGCAGAGTTCGACAGTATTAGCGGTGTAGATGAATCGTTTTATACGCAAGGAGTTGCATAAAACTATTGGAACCATGTATTTTCTGGTAGACTCTTTGACATCATCGAGATTTTCTGTCTTCGTTGCAAACATAAAATCCTCTTTCAAGCAGGTGACGAAGTCAAAACAATGGAAATACGCAAAACGGCTTAATTACCAACGAAGGTACTAGGGCAGCATGAGTTTTCCTTTGACCGTGCCATTAAGTGACCCTTAATGAAACGAAAAAGGACATTCAAGGGACGGTTAATAAAATGACGAATTTGGGTCCCCCTCCCAACTGGTAAAATATCCGGGTTAGACGCACTAATTTCCACTTTCCTTTTCCCATTATTATTCACTGATATTCACTGATAAACGCAAAACTGGAAACTAAAAAATTCCACTTCTGTCAGGTTCAGGTTGGTCCCAAGACTGCATGGCAGATAGTCAAACCACCCAGTTTCTTCTACGGGTGGGTTCCATGGTTCCCCGGTGCTGCGACAATAAGAGGATCAAGTTCCTCGAGTTTCAGTCCCTGTATCCATCCACATTATACGGGTAACAGTGGGCCATCACGTGGACAGACTCGTCAGTGGTAAGTTTGGAAATGAGGCGGAGATGGTAGATCAGATGGGGGAGCAAAAGAGATAAAGCCAAGAATAACGGTGTAGGAGTAAGGAATGGAGAAGTTAAGGGTGAAATTAACTCGGTGGATTTTGTAAACAAAACCCAATTCTTAACAACTTATTTGATTATGAACGGAACTGTAGCGCGTTACCCACTACAGACCTCATTCCACCTGCTATTGATAACCCACCCATTCTAATTCACATGTCGGTGTAAAGCATACAGAACTCGAATGGACAATAAATTTCAAAATTTATTACGCGAAAAAATTACGAACTGGGAAATTGGGTTATATTTTCTCCATTTTGTTCCTCATTGTGCGCAAGAAACAAAAAACAACATTAAAGGTGCGTGTTCATTCAAAAACGTATTGGTTGATGGCAGAGAATTAACGGGGGATGGTCACAGAAAAATCCGTGATATTTTGCTTACATTGAGCACCATTTAAATACCACCGATTGTTATGAACAGCTGCGTCTTTTACATTTTTTTCTTCACAGCCTCTATAGTAAGAGCGTTCGAGGGGGGAGGGGGTGGTCATGGCTAGTAAGTCAAATTGATTTCGTTACTAAGAACGGAATAATTCACAGGGATGTTCGAAAGAAAAAAATTTTGAAGCCGATAATGAAGCAGAACTCGTAAGTGATGTTGAGGGTTCGCAGTTAACAATGGAAGAACGGGTCAAACCAGATCAAATCGGAGCAAAGCACTGGCGGCCGACGGCAATGTTAGTCCAGTTCCTTGCACCTGTGAGCCCCCGCGTCTCACCGTGCTTCGGCTTCGTTCTGCATGAGACGGCCCGTGCAGCATCAGTGTCCCCTTGATCATCACCTGAATGTCTCTTTGACCGTACCACTCAGTGAGCCCCAATGAAACAAGAGGAGGCACTCAGTCATCGAATAATCGTAAGAACTCACCTCCGAGCAGCAAAATAAATGGAATGTTTCATAAACATCGGCTGTCTTAGATTTAAGTCCCGCAGCTTCTATGATTTTCATTCACCTAGAGCATGTGATTCAAGTGTCTTCAAAGGGGACACTAAAAGGATAGTTTGGTCAGGTCGCAAGTTCCTATGTGGTGCCTGCAAGGTACTGACTAGAGCTTACATGCCTTTGTTGCGTTGAATACCAACAAGTTAGTTTATTGCTGACCGTCCCCTGAGTGTAACTTTTGGGTACCCACGGTAGTACGGTTAGAGGGATAATCAGCGGCCCTTACTGCAGATTCATGACTTTTTCTGGCATGATAGGTAAAACGGCAGTCTTTCACATATCCCGGAGGTAAATTCAACGTCATTAATTAAAAATCAAACTAAGTGTCCCATTTGAGACACTCAGGTGATGGTTGAGTGTCCCCGTGTGCTGCTTGGAGGTTAGGAGGATGCTTGTTTTTCCGTTACTTTTGTTTTCGGTAGGTTTGCATTGTAAATCAGAACAAAGAATTCTCGGTGGATACGTAAACAAGCATGTATTTAATTTGTGCCACACTCAGACTGCAAGATCACTATGAAAAACTAACCAATCGTAACATAGAAGGACCAGTTATCTCCAGCCTGGGGATTGCACGTGTTCAGTCTGCAAAAGCACAAGAATAAAATCTTCACGACACGAGGTACAGTAAGTACATCAGAAAGTACCGCCACGTACGTCAGTCGAACAACAATATGGTGGTTTACAGCCTAGCCATTACACAATCAATTTACAGTGACATTGTGAATGTACAGTTAGAGAAAGACACACTGTCCCCCTTGGAGCAGCGGAATGAATGCATGGTATCACGCCCCAAATAAACGTAACTAGAATTTGTGCTTTCAGGTCGTGTCACGTTTAAGCACCATGATAACCACCACTGGTTGTGAATAACACTTAATGAACTCCGTGATTGCAGGTTGTAACACAAGAACAATGGTATTCTGTGGGGAATTTATCAGATTCCAGAACCACCACGTCGGATTTGCATGAGAAAATGATAGCTCCGGTGGAAGAGATCGAGATAGCAGTGATATCCTTTCCTACTGATAGGCCGTTGACCGTTTGTGTAGCTCCAAGTTTGTGAATAGGGGCTGATGAAATAGTCGTCGGCCAGTTTCCCCATTTGGCAGCCTGCAACTGGTCGCGGCCGCCCTTCTGAAATACTGTACCATTATTACGAAATAAAAGATGTAAATAAAATGCGAGGAAAATATAAAGGTAGTACCGTAGACGGTCAAACTGATAACAAACTATGGACCAGTCGTCTCACACCTGATCTGCGGTCGCGCTTTCCAGTCATCTCACTGTTAAAGTAGCTTTGTCTCTGGCTGATCTAGCAGTGAATAGGCAGGAATACCAATGCATCGAGATAAATGAGTGTCGGTAGTAGCTTGTTTGACATTGTCTTTCAACTTCTGATAAGTTCCCTTATTACTAAACGTATTCCATGTGTTTCTTTATCCCGTACTGTTACCGATATGGTCGAATTAAAGAAGCAAAATGACGTTGTCATTTTAAAATGCAGGCGACTGCGTGGTGGGATTACGTCGGTAGCTCTGTCTTAAGGTGGTGGTATTCTGGCCCAAGTTGAAGATAAAATATTTAAAACTAATTATTGCCATGCGGTGCACTATTTTGGACCGTTTCTTCAAAGTAGTTGCTGGAGTCGTGAGATTTCATCTTAGGACAACGGTCTACCTACCCAGTCTTACAATCTTAGTTGATATCGTGAGACCGAGTGATAGTTCGTAGATGGTCGTAAATTTTCAGCTTTTCACCTCAAATTACACAGATGTGCCTATTTGGGCAATGCCTAGGAAAACATTTTTCGTCCTGGATCAACAGAATCCGCTAATAAACAAGAACTGTTTCGAGCATCAGACAGGTCAACAGCAAGCTGCATTGTGTGATGCTCCTACCCGAGTTTCTATGAAGCAGATCAAGGGTCACACTGGCTAACATGATCGTAACAGATGTTTGCAAAGTGTTCATGTTGGAGGTCGTGTCATATTTCCTAACTTATGCGGGTCTCTTCGCATGCCAGTACATCCAGAGCGTCACCAGTTAACGCGTTCACCTCTCGACGAATAGCCTACTGATATGATAACCGCATTCCCCTGTGAACCTAAGCATCTGGTGTTCTTAGGTGATGTTCACAAGATCATGTCGTTGTGGAAGAATGATATAAACCAAAAATACAACGTTGCGATGCCGATTACCTAACGGATCTAATCATAATGCGGTAAATGGACACCAGGTGGTTTCTCCCGAAAATGTAGGCCTTTATATCATCTGTAACGGTGGAAAGCTACCGAACTACGGTTATTTTCGCTTTATGTAGGGCCGGTTGATATGCGGCGTGTTCGATGTGAATTACCATACATGAACATTTTAACCTTGTCGATGATTTAATAATATCTCCAAGTGATTATTCTTCTACATACTTTCCATTAGCAGACAGACTGTTACAAAAAGTTATCTACCAACTTAGATATCTTTATACACAATCGCAACTGTCGTGCAACATTCACACATTGTCCCACTTAGGGTTGGATGTCAAACAATTTCGAAATGTAAACCTATTTGCCACCTTCCTTTAGGAGTTTCTTATGTCTAGATTAGGGCGAATCATCAGGGACCCGAACAGATTCCACGCAGGGATTTTCAGACGAATTTCTGAAGCTTACAAAATAAGCCAACGAATGCAACCGCCAGATGGTCCGGTGACATAGGTTGTTATCCATTCCTCTTGGTCGAGGAATCAAAGAAATCAAATGATGAAGTTGCTATGATGTTCTGATCGCTGAGCTTGGCGTTTAGATCGCAAACGTTTCATCACCAGTCGAGGTGACATCGTCAGTGCATGTGCTGACGATGTCACCTCGACTGGTGATGAAACGTTTGCGATCTAAACGCCAAGCTCAGCGATCAGAACATCATAGCAACCAACAACCTGAGCTACAACCAACACAAATATTTAAAACTATTGAAATGATGAAGTACCGTTCTCACTAGAGAGGGTGCGGACTGTTTTGTGAACGTGCAAATGAATCCTGGTAAAATCGTGGATATGTTGGATGACATCATTGTTTACAAACCATTCAAATAACCAGCAATCGTTCTCACTCACGAAATACCATCTTCTCATCTTTTCTTTTACCATGTGAGTGAACTTTTTCCTGGAAAACTCTGTGCAAGTCTCGCAGATTTATTGTGTAGTCATTTTTATGCACCAGCTGACGACTCTGGGTTTGTGGTTCCTATTTTGCAAACACTAAGGAGGTAAAATTATTCCTACGCATGGTTCATATTTTTACCTAGTGCTGGCTGCGAAAATTCTCCGGTCACGGGTTTATGTAACAGGATAACCCACAGAAATTCAAAATTTATTTCTGCAACCTCAGAAGTTTCTAACTGTGAAAATCGTAAGCGGGGGAGTTGAGAAAAGATTACCACAACAGTGAGTGGTAAACGGTAAATGCTTGCGCTGGCCTCAGGCTGCAGAGGAAGAGGTGCTCAGTCATAGCCAGAACATTGAGGACCCTGACAAAAACTTCACCTAGCACAAAGTCGTCGTCTTTTACTCTTGCAGTAGGTCTTATAAATTAACGTATTTCAATTTCCAGAGGACATGTTACACAATACCCAACGCTGTTGTGGAAAAATTGGGCTAAGTCGGAATAAGATGAGTCGTAAAACGTGTCTTGAAAGGTTACACAGAAGTTCTTGAAATTTTACAAGGAATATGGTAAAAGTGTATGGTATTTATTCATATATATCTGCTTTACATAAGCAGTATATTTTGTTTTACTGGATGCCCTTGTGACCAGGCAGTGCCATACTGATCGGCTTTTTTCTCTGTTGATAGGATCTTCCGTTCGGTTTTTCTTTGGTGAAAAATAATTCCTCACTCATAAAAATAACTATTAATAGTAACGGTATATTTCTCGACCATGGTCGAGACGCACGTGCAAACGCGTGATCATGGTGCACAAAGTTTCCCAAAACGCTGAACTATACACGAACTTCAAGATTAGGAGTCAAAAATGTCAGGAAAAAAAACAGCCAGAAACAGTTCGCATGGATCAAACTGATGATAGTTCGCGCATAGCTCATTTTAACTCCAATATATTTTTTATCTCTCTATAAATATACCTTCATCTATATGTGTGCATATACATGTACGCATACATATATATCCTTGGACTTTGAGGCAGTCGTTTTGTATCATTGTCCTTTGGAAAATCCGTGCGATATTGTGTTCTAATCGCTATGTTACATCGGTCATTCATCTTTAGATTCTGGAAATCGGAATACATTGAACGCCTAGAACCAAAGTGGAAGAATTACTGGAGGCGCACACAGGTCCTCGGTGCGTAGAAATGCCTCGTTTGTGGCAAAATCACATTATAAGTGCAAAGCCGTTCGTGGCCTTAGTAAAAGTCCACAGGTACGCTAAGAAAAACCGATTGTTATCAAGAATTCATTTAATCTTAATGCATAATAGATACAGTTACTCCCGGTATTTATTCTGTTGGAGTAGAGCCACTAGATTTGATCCAGCAGCATAGTTGGAGTTTAGGTTTTTTAGGTGGGGATTCACGCACTACCGGTACATCAAGTTTAATCTTCTATACAGGTTAGTGTATTTGCGAATTATCCTAATATTTTCAAGCCAGTCGAGATGCGTCTTGGAAGAACCGTGTGTACAGAAATTAACGTAGGTGCATATCTTACAGTCATTGTCCGATGATTTGATAGAGTCCATGTTAACCACGAGACAACATCGTGAGGAGCTGCACACATTGAGCTGCCGGTAGTCGGGTATTGCACTTGACCGAAGGACAATATCCTACTCCACGGTTATGAGATGTAGCTATCGGCTTTCCTCATGAATCGTATCACCCAAAGCTCAGGCCATTCATCAAGAGACCCGCAAGACTAGTGGAAAAACTATACCGAAGAATTCACAAAGTCTGCAGTATGGGTTCCGAGAGGAAGGTAATGTTGCCTCGGATGATATTCTAATTCCCGTTCGTACCATACTCACTTATCTAGTGCTCTGCCTGTTTTTCACTCGACTATGCAGCCAGGTAAAATTATCCTCAACTAACGTCCCGCGAAACTTGTATATTGACGGACAACGTACCTTTTTAATAATTCAACTTTTTGGGCATTTTTCACAAGGTTTGCCGTCAGATCATCTGTCCGTGGATGGCGTACTATTGGATACACTCACTGCATCCATTCGCACAAATACATGTAAATATTTATCGCCTTTATTGACTTCTATGACACCGTTTTCCCAATTTTGTTTGCATTCACACGAATTTGCATTTTTCAGCTTCACTTTTCTAGATTACGTATTTGCCTTTGAGTGTGACAACAGACAGCGTTCTTTGAGAACGGAGTGGCACTAACCGGGTGCTGGTTTGGAAGTGCGCAACGAAAAGCCGTTCAAAAGCACAGGCTTTTTGTAGCCGTCGGGGGTAAGTCAATGAAATTCATTGTCTTCGGCTAAAACCTAGACGCTGTTCGTCCTATCCCAAAAATCGCAGAAGAACAGGTCTCTGTTGTTGAGAGACATAGAGCTTTGGTTTACCAGCGCTTGGTATCTCTACAATGCAAGACGAGAATGCGGGTACATAAATTATCATTTCCTACGGAAAAGATCTGAATTTGCTTTTTATTTTGAAATTGCTTTATTTATTTGGTGTAATTAATATCTTTTATGACATTCTGAAAACTGGTAACAATTTATCATAAATCACAACTCTACACACCGCTCACATTTAGTTCATAGCTTATTTAATATTTTACTATTACACTGGTTACGGTTTTTTGGTGCATGAATTACCACTTCACTCCGTTTTGCCTGAAACAGTTTTCAATCAAACTGTCTTTGAAGTTCGGACGCAAAAATGTTTATTGTCCAACTTTTCTTGAAATGCAACTGTCTCACTTTTCTGCTTCTTAATACTTCACATCCGGTGACCCAACTACCAGCGCGCTTTCAGTTGGGTGCAGGTAGCGTGCCCCATCGTTTCTGATGATGCCGTCCAGCGTTAGACCATCGTAGCCGAACGCGCTCCCAGTTGGTTTTTATAATAGAGCCGATGAAACCCAGGATTTTACTGAAGGCCATGTTCGTCGGCGACGCTCAATGTATTAAGAACATGTTTTGGTTAGTAAATTTCGAAGTAAACGACCGCATCAATTTTTGACCACCAAGTAAAGCACCAAGGAATCGGACCCAAGCAGCACGCTTTACGCGCTCCCGATTGGGCGTGCGTTCGGCTACATTGGGCTACATCACTAAGAACTGTGGGCAGCGCTACCTGCGCCCAATTAGGAGTGCGTTGGGCTAGCCCAACGTTCGAAAAAATCGCTCGAAATGGGTATCTCTTTTTTCCTAATCCATCTTAACTGCTTGTTTCCTGGTCTGTTTGCCTTAAACCCACCCTTTCGACCGAAACCACTAACTTACTTCCAAGGAAAAAGTTTTTTTGAAAATCAGACAGTTTATTATAAAAATGGTATACTGATAACTTGAGAAACAAAATATGGATTTTTTTAAAGCAGATATATTTTAATAAATATTGTGGTACCTTTACTATTATGTTTCTTGTATGATTTCACGAACTTCTGTGCAATCTTCTAAGGAACGGTACGAGTCATTTTAGCCCAACGTTCGGCTAACAGCTTTGGGCAATATGCTGCCCGGGCGATAGCTTACCTGAAATGGAGGACTGTCGGAAGCATTCTGAGAAGGAAAATGTTTCACCACTATTTCAGTCTTATCCCACATGTTCTATTACGCTGGAACTAAGGCATCTGAGTATATTATTACGTGCATTTTGTTCACAGAAGAAATACCGTCAGCGTCAAAGGCTCCAAGGAGACTATCCATAAGGAGAATGTAGTGACATCGCACTCATTTCTGGGAACCATCATCTTTATTACCACTATATGCATAAACCTTGTTTCATCACTCCGAATCAAGCTGTTCCCGGTTCAACCGCCAAACACACACTTTATTGTGAGTCCTACCTGATCGTTTCTTGTTCTGTACTCTTTGCTCTGCAGCTTCTCATAAATACTTCGGTTGTCTGACCGCCAGCAAAATACGACTCGGTTTTTGACAGTAGTTTGTCTCGTTAGCCCTGTGCGCCATAAGAGTGTCCAACTAGAATGAATGTGTTTGTGTGACACTTATATAGGTAGATATATGTTTACCTGTTTTGCAGTCCGTCGAACTACGCCAATTATAAAATGGAACAACAGCTTCAGATAATGCAACACGACATTGAAAGCATGAAGGGCAAGTTTTCATTTGCCACGTGAACGTCCTCTGTAGATGACGTTATTCGAGTAAGGCAAATGTGTTGCAATATCTTGGCCAGAAGTCAAAAAAGGAGGTCGATATTATAAAATGGATACAGCTAGGTTTACTGCTAAGGATGATTACTGGAATGCATTGATGGGTTCATGTATTTGGAGTTCGCCATTTCATGGTTTGAGCTATTGTGTTTCATAGGTGAGCGAAAAAATCATGAGACCGTCTGGGCCGTACTATTGAAAGGGCTGCATATCAATCTCTTGAAAGACTACAGTCTCTCAGGAAAGAAACAACAATGTTGCGCATGATGGTAAGCTATAACTTGGGGAAATTTAAGCTACATTATTTCAAATATCACTGCATTTCCGATATGTTTTTTCACGCTGCTTGCAAGGAGTAGATTTGTGAAATTTTTAAAAAATTTGTGGATTTATGAACCAGTATGGCTCCTCAAAAGGTCGACATTGTGAGAAGTATTTCCCTGGTTTGCTCTACGCCTGTGAGCAGTCATGATGAAGCATCACGAAGTGACCATATTTGGGGTTAGTTTCATCTAAAATGCACAACTGTGAAAGACAAAATATATCCTTCTTCGATGAAGAATCCCTCAACATACAGAAAATTTCGTTTAAAATGTGTGACTCATCAGAGAAAAAAATAACCGAAATAGCGTGAGGGAAATTCAACGTCCCCGCCACTGTCGCGGATGGCACTGGATGCCCTGTGGACAAAGAGAGCAATAATCTTTCCGCCCGGAAGGATGATCGAAACTGTGCATAGCTGGACTTTCTGTGTATATGCCTTGGTCGGATACAAAAGATGGTTTGTACCTGATCCAATGCGGATGGCTACACCTCCAAGGCAATCGTGTTATCCATCTTACTTGCAGATTGCAAAATCGTTATTCATTGCTACAGGTATATGATTCTTCCTGGAAAGCCATTTTACCGTAACAGCGAATATTGACGTTCTTTGGCGCCCAAGTGGCTTCGAAGAACTCCATTGTTCTGCTTCCTAAGCCGCATGACTTGTTTAATGTCACCATAATATTCGCTTCAACGGATGAATATCCGATTTTTCAGAACTGCCTCGGACTTGGGCGCAGAGCCGAAGGTGATGGGATAAATTTGCAACGTGACTGTCAATGTTTGAGTCGTGGGGACCGCTGGATACCTTAAATTTCTGACACATATCAATCCATTATTACTGGAGAACGTATGACCTCCTACTCGCGAGGGTCACATCATCCTCTTCCTGCATGCACCTATACCAATTTTTATCTCCGGGGTCGTCATCAACGTCCACGGATACCAAAGACTTCAGGGGCTAGTCTATCGCCCTTGGTAAGTTATACAAAAGCCGGACGTGGGTTTCGGCTGTTCTCGTGGACCGTTTAGTGGTGCCGCTCCAGGTTTCTCCATAAATCTACTCGGCATTATACTGCGTAATTCGGATATGACGTGCTATCGGCCATTGATTATGTGGACTGCCCATACAGCCTTAGTTAGCAGCATAAACCTGATAGATTCATCGGTGGGCTCCACTGGAATAAGTTGAGGATTTATCTCAGTTAAGTCAGGACCTGCTCCCGTATAGAGTCTATAGCCCGTGGTCCTCGGTATGTGACACGATAGCGAATATACTCGGCAGCGCGCAAAGCAGAACTCAAAACGCTGGAGCGGGACAACGTGTGTATTGGAGGAGCGCAACAGCGTGCAGACGACGTACACAGGCGGAGCAAGTGGCGCCACCAAAAACGGTCATTGTTCAAATAAACAAATTTGTTAGTCTTCGTCATCGAGTGCTTTATTGATAGCAGTACATAATTCGTGCATTATTATTGCCATTTTTAGGGAGCGGGAAATTAAACGTCCCCGCTCTCCGCGCTCTTCCCTATGTAGCAGGATGAGGGACACCCACGATGCACAGTACATCTTGTACACATTTTCTGTCTATGTTCCTCCTTGCCTCAGATTACCGTATGGACGGTTCCTCCTAATTGAGAATCAGTGGCCTCGACTCGCTGTCTGTCCCACTAACTGGATCCCCCCTTGGAGGTCCAACAATGGGACACCTGGAATTCGGCAATTAGGTTCCTCTCTCTTCAAGGCATCGTCCACCGCCTCCTGTGCTTGGGCTTTGTTTTTACTTGGCTTCTACCTTCTTTGGCTTTTGGACTAGCCACTCACCCTGAGCCTTTGCCGCACGGGATTACAGGCAGTTTTAAAGGGGCAGAAACCTACTTGCCCACTGTTTCCTCCTACAATTTTCTCTGGGACATCCCAGGACCTATGTCTTTGACCTTTACATTGCGCCACACGGCTGCATTCCACGACAATCGCCTCTACGGTCGTCCGGAAGAAGGTGAACCTTATCCCGCTGGATTTTCTTCCCATGAGCCAGCCTTGCAGCCTTCTTGAAGAGGCCCCAAGCGCATTCGACCCGTCTGTCTTGAGGGTATGATGGACGCACTATCTTGCTAGTCCCAGAGCTGTCTTCGTGGGGCCACCTATTACATACATCGCATTCGACACATTTCGCTGCCTGCTTCCCACACCCTGCGGCCAGAAAGGCTATGTCCCAAAAGCGGAGGCAAGCTTTAACAAAGTTGATTTATAAAAAAACAGTGCTTGCTACAAAAGCGTCGAGGTTTATAAACAATCAAAATTCACTCGCGTATACTGAAAATGTCCATCAGAATAACTACCTAAAATTCAAAGGTTGCGAGGGGAGACCAAGTGATTCTGCGAGTAAAAGGCGCACCCCAAAGGTTCCCCTGGCAAGTATGGCGGTCCGAAATGAGCCTTGTTATCCCACAGTGCGTCTGAAAATATAGTCCAACGCAGAGCAACTTAGAAGCTCTATCAGCGCGGGACTTCAGGCTACGTCGGCTTCACCAAGGCCTTTGACTCAGTCAGTCGTCTTTTGTTGCTGATGAAGTCGAGTTCATCCAGCCTGTCTCCGAAAATCATCGTGCGGATTCATGGACCAATCACGGGTAGGACTTTCCAAGTCAAGGTGGAGGATAGCATATCCCAGGAAGACTGTTTGCTGAGCGATGTGCCTCGCAGCTCACTCGATGGACCTGGGTTGGCCATCTTGATCAGAAACGGTTTGGTCATTGGCCTCGAAAACCCATGTTTTGCATGCGCGGATAACGCGAATTCAGTGGGTTCCAAATCAACAGACCCTATGCAGCGGGATCAGAACACAATGCATCACTGGTCAGTGATCTGGGACCTACCGCAAAATGCCAGTGAGTGGATTAGCCTGGTAAACAATAAGGACCCTTAATCGACTAGGTATTTTTTAGAGGCAAATGAAAGCACTTAAATCGCGGGAGTGGCGGTAGTTGTTATCAAGTGTCGGCTAAATAATTCTGCGGTGCCGGATTCGTGGCTTTCTTTGAGGAGTCGTTGACTGGTTCGATCTAGGACGTTGGTTTTACATGTGATAACAGGGCCATTTTGCTGATAGCCCGCTTCAGCATAGCGAATCCTTCCCGTACGGTTTCGACGAAAAGCGGCTGCTTCGCTTTGCCATCTAATAGGTCTGTGAACAGTGGCATCAGTTGAGTGCGTTGTAGAAGGAAAAGCCAACAAAAGTTCACCCACCTATCAAAACCGTGGCCCCGCTTTGAGAAAGACTGTTAAAAAGTTTGCGTAAATATGCTGGATGTCGGACTTGTGAGGAGCTGGCAATCAGGGTGTCGTCGATGTGAGCGACAGCTAAATCCAAACCATTGTGTACCGTATCGATGAAAAGCTGGGAAGTTTGCGCAGCATTGCTAAGTCCAAACGGCATTCGTAGGAACTCGAAAAGAGGGAAAGGGTCATTGTGTCTGCTTTATGGGTATACACCCTCTACTACTGGTATCGGGTTATGTTTCCCCACCAAACCTATTCGACTGAAAATTACCTTGCTAATCAAACCAGGTCCAGTCTGTATCTGTGGTCCCTGTCTGCATGTGGTGGACCGCGTCAGTGGTGGTTGGAGGCAGGTTATTTTTGAGCAAGACTGAATTAGGATTTTGCTATCAAACTCCTGGGTTTATGACGCAAACGCGCTGACATGCTCCGGGGAAGTGTCTGCGGCTTGTGAGCACTTAATTGCACTCTGGATTTTTTGGAGCTGCCACTACTCTTTGGGCACACAGTGGGAGTCGTTTCATGCATGCATGACTCAGGACTACATCCTCCATGAACATCGTACCTACCAATGAACTCATTTTCCGTAACGACTGAGAGTATTGTGTTTTAGTCGAAAGCACGACTTGTGGACTCAATTCCCGTCCAGCGAATAAAGACGCAGAACGACAGCGATTGATGGTTTTTGTACTTGTATTGATTACCCTGTATAAAGTACAGGGGAAGGGAGGCTGATCGAGCTAATCACCAGAGCTGATGAGCTGGAGAGCGCCTTGCCGTTTTGACGTAGTGTGACGAAGGTTCTTCTTTTTTTAACGTGTTCTTATTTTTCACACCGGTGGACTTAAACAAGGCGCGCCTAATCTCTAAGCTCGCGATTGTATTTTATTGAATTTGGTGTCTGCGAAGCCGCTACAGTGTCACCCGGTTGGATTTCGGGGAGAGTTTGCTGAGTATGTTTCTCTCCCGATGGTGCCAAGCACTTAACAAGCGCCTCTCGGGATGTGTCGTGTGGATCTTGATCCAAAGGTTCATAAAGATATTTATGATTTATGGGATCATACTGATTGGTGTCGCTGGGAGACGTTCATTAGGTTCAGATGATTGGCTGGATAAGAAAGCCCCCAGGAAAACGAATCGAAAACTGATGAAATCCTCCGGCCTTCCGGTATGAAATCCGGAGTTTTTAAGGACCTTCCATGTCGTCTGGTTCGTTATCGAACTCAGGATCTTCGTTCATTGTTTAAAAGGAGCACGGCAGAAAAGAACTTGATTGGGATTATGAAAGTCGTTGGGTAAGCCTGATACACAAAATCTTGGAAAAAATGCGAACGAAGATTACCGGCTCGATAACGACGAGCAAAATAAAGAAGTACGGTTGTGCGTTCAAATAAAATGCTGGATATATGTGTGTGTATTCCTGAAAGAAACATTTTGGGGAGGACCATGAAAGGCAACAGGAAAAGGCTGCCGTGGACTTGGCCTGGCCAGATCAGTTTGGTGGATTTATTTAAAAATTAAAAATGGAATGGGCCCATCAATTATGGGAAAACACGAACCCTCAGCTTCTACGGCCGCTTTCGTCGAGGAGTTGAACGAGAAAGGAACGTGGCTCGCCAGCGGCAAACACACTGTCCCCGTAGCTGTCCTTCAGGTACTTAGATTCCACAACCGTTTTGGCGTTCGGCACTTCCATCGACAAAAGCCAAGACCAGACGGCGATCACCTGGCCTTTACCTGACCAATCCTCACAGCAGCCTGAATGTCCACTGTGATAGAAGAAAAGGACACTCAGGTGACTGTCAGCTGTAAATCCAAAGAGAGAGGGAGAGTAGTGATGTTTTCAGCGCATGGGAGTACAAAATAGCGAATGCCGTGACGAATAACAAAACGTTATTTATTATTATCTTGTACTTGGGAATTTGAGAAATGTTTTCTCCTACTGCCCCATAGAGGACACTCAGGTGACGGCCGGGTGTCCCTCCGTGCTGCTTGGGAGATTCCCGTCATTTACAACACTACCGGCAAGGGAACTTCCTCGCAAGGGATTAAGGGCTCTCTCTTCCGCAAACTGTATTGGTTGCCACTGGTGACCTTACGATCACTGCGGTTCAATAATGATGGAGTCAACCCATTGAAGTCTGGAAGTAATGCGCTGGTTCGAGGCTGCAGCCTAAATGTTCCCGGTACTTCTGGTATCTCCAGGCTTGCAGTAATCGTTCCGCTGAAATTGAGAGAGCTGGGCAACAGAGGACGGCTACAGGAGCATATGCGGCACGCGGTAGCACAGATGGTGGTCCAGAGCGACCAGTAACTCTACTTGGGTGTTGTGCTCAGAAGCAAGCATGAGCACGTACCACACGACTGCACAACATAGGCGCAAAACCCGTACATCAAATCAGACGGAAATGCACCAGCAAGTTCTACATGTTGCCGGTGAAAGAAAGTTGGAGGGGAGCAAACAAGGGCCCAAGTGATAAAGTGGATCAAGGAGGAAGAGTTAACCCCAGGAACTTGTTCAACCGCTTTTCAAACGTTTCTTCGCTCAGACTGTCGACGACCTTCTGCGGTAATTTGTTCCAAGATGGGACCATTCTGTGAGCAAAAAGGTTACTACGGAGGTTTGTACAAGGGCAGGTATTGAATACCTTCTTATTGTGCCCTCCGAGGATGTCAAGGCTCGAGCCTGTGAAACAGTTATCTGCAAGCCCTATGGTAAGAAGAATATAAATTAGGAAACGATCTCCTGTAACTCTGCGAGTTTCTGAAGGGTACAGTTTCAGGCCGATCAGCCTTTGGGTATAAGGGGTGTGCGAAACTTTGCGAACAAGTTTTGTGTCTTTACTTTGAACAAGTTCTAGTGTGTCTCGGTCCTCGACCGGGCCAGTATGTAGAACCTGACCGCCGTGTCCCACGAGAAGTTGAACATAAGTCCCGTAGGGTATCCGAAAGACATCCTTCAGAATGGTAGGGAAGTTTTGTTTGTCATGTTGAGAACGCGAAAAGCGGACCTGTTGGTTGGTGGATGGTGGCAGGAGAAAGAAAGCGACTTTTTTATTCAAAAACCCAAGACCTTGTGCTGCTTCACATCCCGGATTGGCGTGGCATCATCAATCCGGGAAAATTGAGCCGAGGAG
The DNA here is from genome assembly GCA_948099385.1 of Fasciola hepatica. Classification (NCBI taxonomy): domain Eukaryota; kingdom Metazoa; phylum Platyhelminthes; class Trematoda; order Plagiorchiida; family Fasciolidae; genus Fasciola; species Fasciola hepatica. The sequence continues at coordinate 3,489,871 of CANUEZ040000008.1, read as the reverse complement.
TTATCAAATGAAAAGCTCACTAATTTTTGGTCAATTATTTGTAGGCTTCAGCCGGCAGACCATTGTTTGTCCTGGCTCGTCGCTGACTGCATTTCTGTGCCTTTGTAGCCCCAGATCGAAAGGTCGTCAGCATACATTGCAATGTTCACTGAGAAGTCGCTGGGCTAATATACATACCTAACAGTAAGAGGGCTATTACTGATCCTTTGTGGGACTACGTAGTGGATCGTGGATGGTCCCGAGATGCAAGGGCCCCCTCACATCGTATATGATCGATTAGTGTGAAAGCTACGAAGAAGAGAGATCATGTAGCAGGGACTTCCGTAGGACTTCAGCTTGTATATAAGAACAACATAATCCTTGATGAGCCTTCAAACGTCCACCACGTTACCCCTACTTCTCCTGCGTTTGAGAATGTACGACTCCAATGCGTCTGGTACCAGCTCATAAACAAGGCCCCTCAGGCCAGAAAATCACCTGAGGAGGCATCATCGAACCTGTTCTGTCAACTTGATATCCTTTATCAAGAAGGGTCGTCACGCCTGGACACAGTGTTTCATGTACGGCCGAAAGAATGCCCCGCAATACGACAATACAACCTCGTGTTTCCTGGCGTCTACAGTTCTCTTAAGTCGGTAAATAACATTCAGCGACTTTCTGAGTACGCGCCCAGTGCTACGCCCCCGATCAGAAATTGTCCGACATAATTCCCCTGAGATCCTCTGTTGCAGTCACTTCCGTGATCTAAGTGCGTTCATTTGCCTCTAAAAAATACCTAGTCGATTAAGGGTCCTTATTGTTTACCAGGCTAATCCACTCACTGGCATTTTGCGGTAGGTCCCAGATCACTGACCAGTGATGCATTGTGTTCTGATCCCGCTGCATAGGGTCTGTTGATTTGGAACCCACTGAATTCGCGTTATCCGCGCATGCAAAACATGGGTTTTCGAGGCCAATGACCAAACCGTTTCTGATCAAGATGGCCAACCCAGGTCCATCGAGTGAGCTGCGAGGCACATCGCTCAGCAAACAGTCTTCCTGGGATATGCTATCCTCCACCTTGACTTGGAAAGTCCTACCCGTGATTGGTCCATGAATCCGCACGATGATTTTCGGAGACAGGCTGGATGAACTCGACTTCATCAGCAACAAAAGACGACTGACTGAGTCAAAGGCCTTGGTGAAGCCGACGTAGCCTGAAGTCCCGCGCTGATAGAGCTTCTAAGTTGCTCTGCGTTGGACTATATTTTCAGACGCACTGTGGGATAACAAGGCTCATTTCGGACCGCCATACTTGCCAGGGGAACCTTTGGGGTGCGCCTTTTACTCGCAGAATCACTTGGTCTCCCCTCGCAACCTTTGAATTTTAGGTAGTTATTCTGATGGACATTTTCAGTATACGCGAGTGAATTTTGATTGTTTATAAACCTCGACGCTTTTGTAGCAAGCACTGTTTTTTTATAAATCAACTTTGTTAAAGCTTGCCTCCGCTTTTGGGACATAGCCTTTCTGGCCGCAGGGTGTGGGAAGCAGGCAGCGAAATGTGTCGAATGCGATGTATGTAATAGGTGGCCCCACGAAGACAGCTCTGGGACTAGCAAGATAGTGCGTCCATCATACCCTCAAGACAGACGGGTCGAATGCGCTTGGGGCCTCTTCAAGAAGGCTGCAAGGCTGGCTCATGGGAAGAAAATCCAGCGGGATAAGGTTCACCTTCTTCCGGACGACCGTAGAGGCGATTGTCGTGGAATGCAGCCGTGTGGCGCAATGTAAAGGTCAAAGACATAGGTCCTGGGATGTCCCAGAGAAAATTGTAGGAGGAAACAGTGGGCAAGTAGGTTTCTGCCCCTTTAAAACTGCCTGTAATCCCGTGCGGCAAAGGCTCAGGGTGAGTGGCTAGTCCAAAAGCCAAAGAAGGTAGAAGCCAAGTAAAAACAAAGCCCAAGCACAGGAGGCGGTGGACGATGCCTTGAAGAGAGAGGAACCTAATTGCCGAATTCCAGGTGTCCCATTGTTGGACCTCCAAGGGGGGATCCAGTTAGTGGGACAGACAGCGAGTCGAGGCCACTGATTCTCAATTAGGAGGAACCGTCCATACGGTAATCTGAGGCAAGGAGGAACATAGACAGAAAATGTGTACAAGATGTACTGTGCATCGTGGGTGTCCCTCATCCTGCTACATAGGGAAGAGCGCGGAGAGCGGGGACGTTTAATTTCCCGCTCCCTAAAAATGGCAATAATAATGCACGAATTATGTACTGCTATCAATAAAGCACTCGATGACGAAGACTAACAAATTTGTTTATTTGAACAATGACCGTTTTTGGTGGCGCCACTTGCTCCGCCTGTGTACGTCGTCTGCACGCTGTTGCGCTCCTCCAATACACACGTTGTCCCGCTCCAGCGTTTTGAGTTCTGCTTTGCGCGCTGCCGAGTATATTCGCTATCGTGTCACATACCGAGGACCACGGGCTATAGACTCTATACGGGAGCAGGTCCTGAATTAACTGAGGTAAATCCTAAACTTGTGAGCCCGAACAACAAAATAATTCTCGAAGGACATTCGTAAGTCCCTCAATCACATTTATTCGTTTACATATACACTTTTCCGATATATAAGCGGTAAATTCCGGATATCATTTACCATATCCCTTATATATATTTTCTCATATCCATATTATTAATGTTTCACTTTTGCTTCACTGACCTCTTTACATCATTTTACATTTGACATACCATTGCAACTAGGGCTAGCATCGACCGTAAACCTGACCCGGAACCGTCCGTTTCGACAGTCTACCTAGCCATCCCTCAGTTTTTTATTGATGACCCTCAACTCTGGTTTCATATTTTGGAGGCAGAGTTTGAATCACATAGAATTACAAGCGAACGAACCCGTTACTTGTGGACTATCGGTCGCCTTCCCCGTGACGTTGCTGCTCAGATACGCGACGTAATATTTAATAACAGTTCTTACACAGCCGTGAAAGACGCGGTAATCTCTTGTCTTTTACCGTCAGAATTGTCCAGACTAAAACGGCTGACCCAAGGGACGGAGTTAGGTAGCAAGAAGCCCTCTGCATTACTGAGAGAAATGCAGCAGCTCGCAGGGCAACTTTTAGAGGAAAACGTCCCTAAAGATTTGTGGGTACAGCGACTATCACCCAACATTCAAGCACTGCTCGAGGTTTCCAGCCACCTTAAGCTCACAGAAGCGGCTAAACTAGCGGACGGTATTATGGACCGGTATCATCCACAAATTACCGCCGTAACAAACTCGAGCAGCCCCCAGACCACAGCTCCCACCGAAGGAACACACTCCGAGGACACTCTGATAGATGCTTTCGAGCGGGATTTCAGACGTTTTTCCTCTCCTGGTTGTTCTCACTGTAGAAACCATGTATCTTATCACAACTCTGACCGACGTGAACGTCTCAGAAGCCCTTCCCCTGACCGCCTGGTTAACCCATCTCGATCAACGTACTGTCGATACCACAAACGGTTTGGGGAGAAGGCTCGGCGCTGCGAAGCCGGTTGCACCTTCCCAGGTGCCAAACAGGGAAACTAATATCCCGACGCGTTCCGACGACTAACGCGGTCAGCAGCCATAATAGCAGTCGTCTGTTGCATGTCCGAGATTTAGTTTCCAATAGCCTGTTCCTAATTGACAGCGGTGCAGCAGTAAGTGTCATTCCAAAGGAGGCAGGTGATGCAACGAACCCGTCAGTCCAACAACTCCGTGCTGCCAATGGCACTCCCATTGCTACTTACACTCAACTTAGGACTACGTCGCACCTTCCGCTGGGTGTTCATAGTAGCAGACGTCCCTTATCCCATACTAGGCATCGATTTCCTAGACCATTTCGACCTCCTGATCGATGCACGAGGCCGGGGAGTTGTCGACCGGCAGACTTCTCTTTCCGTAACCGGTTCGTATTCCTCCGTGAATCACATCAAGCCCCTATACATCGAACCGCAGGCCGAACACCCGTACGCAGACCTACTTTCAGCTTACCCGGCAATGCTTAGACAATCTGGCCCCCTTCCCGCGGTGACCACTAACGCTACCTACCATATTGTCACTAAAGGACCCCCAGCATTTAGCCGACCACGTCGCTTGACTTTAGACAAGCTCCGCGTAGCACAGGCTGAGTTTGAACACATGCTAGAATTAGGCATAATACGCCCGTCCAGTAGCCCTTGGGCCTCGCCCCTTCACATGGTTCCTAAACCTAATGGCGATTGGCGCCCCTGCGGTGACTACAGGGCCCTCAACCAGGCTACTGTCCCGGACAGGTACCCCATTCCACATATTCAAGATCTTACTTCTATCCTGTCTGGTTGTTCTGTTTTCAGCAGAATCGACCTCGTCAGAGCCTACCACCAAATCCCAGTAGCAGAGGCTGACATCCCTAAAACCGCTGTCACAACTCCATTCGGACTATTCGAGTTTTTGCGCATGCCTTTTGGGCTCAGCAATGCAGCCCAAACCTTTCAAAGGTTTATGCATGAGGCAACACGCGGTTTGAAGAATGTCTACGTGTACTTGGACGATATTTTGGTGGCAAGTTCTTCAAAAGAAGAGCATATGACACACCTGCGTGCTCTTTTTGAGCGCCTTGGCCAACACGGTGTAACCATTAACCCTGCTAAGTGCGAATTAGGTAGGACGACCATCACGTTCCTAGGTCACGAAATCTCAGCCTCAGGCATACAGCTTCTGCCTGACAAGGTGGCGGCAATTCGCGACTATCCTGAGCCTCACTCTTACTGACAGTTGCGCCAATTTTCTGGCCTGGTTAACTTTTATCGCCGCCTTATCCCACACTGCGCCGAAATAATGCAGCCTCTAACAGACCTTTTACGTGGAGGTAAGCGGAAATTCATTTTCCCGACACGGCGCAGGCAGCTTTTACTTTGATCAAGGATGCTATCGCCAACATAGCACTCCTTGCACATCCCGATCCTTCTGCTCCCCTGGCATTAGGAACAGATGCTTTGGACAGGGCTGTTGGAGCAGTGTTGCAGCAATTCGTCAACAATTCATGGCAACCAATAGCTTTCTTCTCCAAACGTCTCCAGCCTTCGGAATCCCGATATAGTACGTTCAGCAGAGAACTGCTGGCAATCTATTTGGGTATCCGACACTTCCGGCACACACTCGAGGGCCAATTGTTCACAGTGTTTACAGATCCTAAACCACTAGTGTACGCCCTCCAGTCAGCTTCTGACTGATAGTCGCCACGCGAGATTCGCCACTTAGACTATGTTTCGCAGTTTACTACGGACATTCGACACGTCTCTGGGGCACACAATCTCGTAGCAGACGCACTCTCACGCGTCCAAAATATCGACTACCCACTACCCATGGGCATAGACGTAGAAGCAATCGCCGCAGCCCAAACGACAGATCCTGAGGTAGAGCAACTCAGACACAACAGCTCCCTGCACCTAGTGGCAGTGGCCCTTCCAACTTCGGACGTAACTATCATTTGCGATGTGTCGCAAGGTCGACCCCGACCACTAGCTCCTGCCAGTTTTCGCCGATGAGTTTTTACCAGCCTCCACAACTTATCGCACCCTGGGGTAACCGCCTCAGTGAAACTAGTCACCGAGCGATTTGTCTGGCCTTGCGCCAAACGTGACGTTCGTCTTTGGGCTCGTGCTTGTCTCCAGTGCCAACGAGTTAAGATACATCGTCACACCAAATCTACTTTAGGCACATTCTGCGAACCGGACGCACGCTTTCATCATGTGCATGTGGATCCAATGGCTGCGTCTACATCCTCACTTGCGTAGATCGTTTCACTCGCTGGCCACAGGCCATACCTATTCCTCGCCCAACCTCAGAGGAAGCTGCAGAAGCATTTCTAATCGGTTGGGTGAGTCAGTTCGGTTGCCCTGCTATCGTGACCACCGACCGCGGTTCTCATTTCGACGGCGCCTTCCACGAGCTACTAAACGCATTCGGTTGTCGACACAACAAGACGACGGCCTATCATCCTCAGGCCAATGGCATGGTTGAGCGATTCCATCGCCAGCTAAAAGCTGCCCTTCGTGCTCGTGATAATCTATTATGGAGTGAAGTTTTGCCGATCGTTCTCTTAGGACTGCGTAACACCGTTAAAGCCTATATGGGTGTTACGGCGCTGAACTGGTTTATGGTTGCACACTACGACTTCCAGGTGAGTTGGTTTCTCCATTGCCACCTATGAGTTTCAATTACGGGGATTACGCAAAACGGCTGTCGCACCAAATGCGGGTGATAAAGCCCACCCCACCACGAGAACAAACCCTGAGCAACTACATACCTACCGCTCTAGCTACCACCAGCCATGTGTTTATTCGAGTGGATGCAGTGCGATCACCGCTGCAGGCGGCTTACTCTGGCCCGTTCCGCGTCGTCCCGCGAAAGGAAAAGAAATACGTGGTGGACGTCGAGGGCAGGAAGGAGACCATCAGCATAGACCGCCTCAAACCAGCCTTCATCGAGGCAGAACCCACCTTGAACAACCCTCTCAATGTCCCTACCTGCTCACAACCTTCGGTTAGTCGTCCCGAGTCGGCCCCTGTTACTCCCACCAACGACCCCTCGTTACCTGTTGCAACACCAAACTCCACGAAAGACACAGCTGCACCGGTCAACAGGAGAAATCGACGCGGCCGCGAGCTGCGACAGCAAACGAGGTTTTCTGAATATGTAACAGTTGTATATATCTAGGTTAATTCTTCATATTCAACTTGTACATAGTCCTATTATACATGAATGCACGACCACGTGGTGATCACGACAAGGGTGGCGGCAGCCTGCATTGCGCCGGTATGTCCCCCTCAGTCAAATATCCGATCGCGCCTCGAGGCGCAGCTTCCTTGTGTTTCTTTCCTTCCAGCTCGTCCCGTCAGACAGAACCACATGGAATTCCAGGATCTCGCATGGCTCCAACACAAGGCTCACTGGATCGCGACTGGACTCATTTGACGCCGGACGCTGGTTCGCTTACGAAAACAATGACAACCACAGGGACACGGAACTTTGGGATATGCCGACAACGACAAACCCTACAACACAACCACCACTGCCAGGTCACGAACAGGATCTACCCCGGTCGGATAACATTTTGAGGAGGACGCAATTTTGCGATCGACGCACAGCGACCAGTGTGAGTCATGGAGAACGGCTTGTGCTGGCTTCGCTGTTGTGTTCGACCGCGGCGGGAGGCATGGAAAACGTCTCTCGCCACCGAATCCGACGTACCCATCACGGGTCGAAGCCCAACTGCGTCGGCATTCTAAAGGGAGACCCCTGTAGTGCTATCAGTAAAGCACTCGATGACGAAGACTAACAAATTTGTTTATTTGAACAATGACCGTTTTTGGTGGCGCCACTTGCTCCGCCTGTGTACGTCGTCTGCACGCCGTTGCGCTCCTCCAATACACACGTTGTCCCGCTCCAGCGTTTTGAGTTCTGCTTTGCGCGCTGCCGAGTATATTCGCTATCGTGTCACATACCGAGGACCACGGGCTATAGACTCTATACGGGAGCAGGTCCTGACTTAACTGAGATAAATCCTCAACTTATTCCAGTGGAGCCCACCGATGAATCTATCAGGTTTATGCTGCTAACTAAGGCTGTATGGGCAGTCCACATAATCAATGGCCGATAGCACGTCATATCCGAATTACGCAGTATAATGCTGAATAGATTTATGGAGAAACCTGGAGCGGCACCACTAAACGGTCCACGAGAACAGCCAAAACCCACGTCCGGCTTTTGTATAACTTACCAAGGGCGATAGACTAGCCCCTGAAGTCTTTGGTATCCGTGGACGTTGATGACGACCCCGGAGATAAAAATTGGTATAGGTGCATGCAGGAAGAGGATGATGTGACCCTCGCGAGTAGGAGGTCATACGTTCTCCAGTAATAATGGATTGATATGTGTCAGAAATTTAGGGTATCCAGCGGTCCCCACGACTCAAAAATTGACAGTCACGTTGCAAATTTATCCCATCACCTTCGGCTCTGCGCCCAAGTCCGAGGCAGTTCTGAAAAATCGGATATTCATCCGTTGAAGCGAATATTATGGTGACATTAAACAAGTCATGCGGCTTAGGAAGCAGAACAATGGAGTTCTTCGAAGCCACTTGGGCGCCAAAGAACGTCAATATTCGCTGTTACGGTAAAATGGCTTTCCAGGAAGAATCATATACCTGTAGCAATGAATAACGATTTTGCAATCTGCAAGTAAGATGGATAACACGATTGCCTTGGAGGTGTAGCCATCCGCATTGGATCAGGTACAAACCATCTTTTGTATCCGACCAAGGCATATACACAGAAAGTCCAGCTATGCACAGTTTCGATCATCCTTCCGGGCGGAAAGATTATTGCTCTCTTTGTCCACAGGGCATCCAGTGCCATCCGCGACAGTGGCGGGGACGTTGAATTTCCCTCACGCTATTTCGGTTATTTTTTTCTCTGATGAGTCACACATTTTAAACGAAATTTTCTGTATGTTGAGGGATTCTTCATCGAAGAAGGATATATTTTGTCTTTCACAGTTGTGCATTTTAGATGAAACTAACCCCAAATATGGTCACTTCGTGATGCTTCATCATGACTGCTCACAGGCGTAGAGCAAACCAGGGAAATACTTCTCACAATGTCGACCTTTTGAGGAGCCATACTGGTTCATAAATCCACAAATTTTTTAAAAATTTCACAAATCTACTCCTTGCAAGCAGCGTGAAAAAACATATCGGAAATGCAGTGATATTTGAAATAATGTAGCTTAAATTTCCCCAAGTTATAGCTTACCATCATGCGCAACATTGTTGTTTCTTTCCTGAGAGACTGTAGTCTTTCAAGAGATTGATATGCAGCCCTTTCACAGGGCATCCAGTGCAATCGGCGACAAAGGCGCTCGCCTACTGCGGCCCTCACTGAACTAGTTGAGGACACACAAAACTCTCAAAATGGGTGACTTCAACTCACCGCACGCCGAATGGACGGCGAGGCCTGTACTCCAGGTTCGCAGGAGGACGGCTCCTTTGAGTGGTTACATGTGGACACGTGGCACGAACTGAGATGAGTTTTGTACCGGGGTGATGAAGCTGACTTGGGAGGTGGTAGAAGAGGCCAATCTCAGGGAAGGCTGAGAAGTAATAGAGGCATTATTTAATGCCCTAGATCGGGCTTTCACCTTTAGAAACGAAGGAGCGGGGGGCAAACCGATTTGGTGGAAGGCTGAAATGACCAAGGCTATCAAAGTCAAAAACAGCAGCCTTTCACTTCACAAAGCTTTCGGCCGTCAGTTAGCGGGGACCCGCTATAATGGGCTTTGAATAGAGACGGTGAGGCTTCTGAGAACTTCGACGCTAGAGTTTGATCTGAAGTTAACGAAATGTGTGAAAGATTAGCCGAAGAAATTCTATAGGTAGGCACGGTCCAAAAGCTCAACAAACGACGCGATGAACGTACTCTCCACCGCGGGCCACGACATCGCCACTGATGACCAGAGCAGCTCAGACGCCCTGGGTGAACACTGTGGTAGTGTACACGAAGTAGATAATGAAGCTCCAGTCGGTTTGGCCCGTTACATCCTACACTGGATGTAAGCGATCTAAATTTTTCGGAGGGAATCGTGCGTAAGTATCTACAGGACTAAGATAACCTGTGCTATATCATGTCATATTCCATATTGTTGTCTATGTAGTTTCCACTCAGCTATCGTAGACAATGCTGATAATTACAACTTCCTAGGGCATTCCAGCAACCCAGGAAAATTCGGAAACTTTTTCATGGCCTTGAGTTCTGATCTGGCTTTAACTTGCCCATACTGTTCCGCTTCACATACTGTCTTTTTGGTACTTCAAAGTGTTACCTGTATTAAAAAAATCTTCCAATAGCACCCCATTCTCTCACACTCCGGTTAACAGGAATAATAGACTTATTCAAACTCCCGCCGTCTTAAAACAATGCTCGGTTGATATTTGTGACTTGTCCGGCTGGGCGACGGAAAGGGCAGCTGTTTTAGGCCAAAGCATTTCGGATGTAAGGTCTCAGCTTCTAAAGTTGGAATATACGGTATCCAAACTCAACCCCCTACTGTGCATCGCTGAACGCATTGAACATTCTACCCTACAAAACCTGACAGCGACTGGCCGCTTAATCGACCCCGAAGTTCTCATAAGAGGGGAGAACTCTCGTTATGCATTCGTGTTTGACGTCCCAGAGAGAATACCCCTCAAGCATGTAAAGTTGGTTTGACCTTACTTCGCGGTTTCTTTAGTAAACGCGTGCTTCGGTCCTTTGTACTGCGTGGACCACCTGCACCTTACTCTAACTTGCGGCACTGCACGAATACTTAACCGGAACAGTATTCTCCACGACTCGTGAGAACGGGAAGGCGATTGGGAGAGATAGTGGCTAGCGTGTATTCGGGAGCTTGCGTGAGAGCGTGCGCAAAGGAAGCGGTCAGACTGCAACCGCGCTTGGCAGTCAGCGTTCAATTAGGCAATAAACGTGGTAAAAGTATGAAGGAAAATGGCCACCGCTAAAAACATGCCAAGCATATATTCTTCAATGCCTATTTTATGGCCCACCTTGCAGCGTACATGCGTGGAAATCCTCCCTGGCCGTTGTCATATACTCGTATTAGTGAGGCTATGCTCTTTATTTATTAAACCGATTATCTATGGAGTTAGCTGTCGAAACCCTAATTTAACACACGACACGACATTGTTTGTGAAGTAGGGGAAACCCTTGAACAAGCAATTGTTCAGTGTTTGTAGAAGTATCCCCTTTTCCGTAGCCTATTTGTAAAATTATTCAACCTGTGTCCAAATGGGTATAAGTTGAGGGTCAAAAACACTTCTGATGCGATAACATTACTAGATGAGCCCCTGATGTTCGAGTACTCTGTAGCCATCTCGATTTTCATCACGAATTCTTACTCTTCATTTTACTACGTACTGCTCTCTTGTTCGGGCAGCCTTTTCCTCCACATTCCGTAATCTGTCTAAGCATCCCGATCACATCGAAGCCCTTTTTTGTATACGGATAATGTCGCATCATTCTCAGAACAAACTCTGAGACGGCCAGAGATGAAACATAACCTCAAGAAACCTGCAAGGGTGTCTGCGACCGGCCAAAGATAGATGATGCCCATAGCGACCTACGTATGCACTGATATTAGGGTCTAGGTAAGGTGGTGCGAATCAGTACCCCTACTTACTCCTCGGACGTTGACCGTTTTATTGGAGGATTTGGTGGGCGGTGTAACGCACGTGAATGGAAATCCTCTCTAGCCTTTGTCACACACTTGTATTGTTGAAACTATGCTCTTTATTTCATTGACGCGCGAACAAGTACAAGATTCATTCATTACTACACTTCGACATTTGTTTAAATTTTGCTCACGTGAGGTGGCATAATTTTGATTCGAACTTGGATTGCCCTGCCGGTGGTACCTGACACTGACCTTTGCTGAACTCTGGTTCTAGTTGCCAGACGTTGTGGCCGTGCAGTTGAGGTTTGTACATATTTATATGAGCATAACTTGGTAATTTAGTACCGCAGAAACTTCGAATCAATCTTGTTCTGTTTTTGGGATTCATTTTGAATTGGCCACGCTTTACTCGGTCGGAATAACCGTTACACACCTTCCATGTCAAATATCAAGGCTGTGTAAGCTCGTTCAGCGTTCTAACTATCCCGTTCTCATGCGACTTGTAGATGATCCATCCACCAGTGTTCACTAAATGCACAGAATTATAGCTTCTAATTCTTCCTGTAAAAACATAAAAAATGCCGAAGGTATAACCCCCCTTCAAGAGAAAATTACTAGATCTCTCTCAGCTTTCCCGGCAAGGGTGATGCCTGATGATCCTGAGCCTTCGACACAAACAGCCAATCACTCTATTGCTTCTTCTCAAGTCCCCACCGGTTTATCTCTATACTCGTCTTACACTAGTTCATTACCGCATTGAACTCTTTGAAGTCGGATCCATTACTTTTGATCTAGACATGGCCGTTTCTTGCCTCTTTCTGTCACCCAGTAAAAGACGGCAACTATTAACTAGCTCTCCGCCTTCTTCGCCTGTTGTGCCCAGCCCGAACTCTAATTCGCTCTCGGTAATAAGCTACCCGCCGTCCAGAGGTTATGTCTACCAGCCTTCCCACCCTTCTCACAGACCCCTCCTTCATCTCACTGTCCCCTCATAAACCTTCTTGCCTTACCTCACCGGATCCGGTTCCGACCTTTAAAAGTATCTGTTGTTCCTAGGCATCGATGGTCCCTACAAATCCACCGAAATCGCTGCCAGCCTATAACAAAATACGTTCTCCACACACCGTCCACTTTACTTCACGTCGGGCTCCTCGCCTCAGAACCATCTCCACCGCTCCCGAAACTGAATGCTCCATATTTGGTGTTCCAGCCATCTTGCCTTACCCCCCCCCATAACGAGCAGCTTAACCTACCCGCCTAGACCCCTATTCTTCAAGCATCTTCAACCCTGCCCTCAGCACCCACCTTCAGTCAATACTCAATTCCGACTGGCCGGTATTTTTCAACTGCTCCTAATCACCCCTGTCTGATATCGACCAACCAAATTCCACAGGTTTTCCTTTGCTCCGAAATTTCCTCCTCCGTTGAGGTCCAGCTGTTCTTCCACCCATCAGTCCTTCTCAGTGCCCCATTTAATCCAGCTCGGCTGGAAGCCACCCCATCCGAACCTCCAATAGCCTCTACATTCAAGTCCCCCTTTAACTCTGAACTCTGCTCCTCCCAAACGCGATAGCCTGCCTTCTTCCAACTTAAACTGCCCCCTCCCCCTGGTATGTCTGTTCCACCTTCCCCTAAAGGTTTGTCTTTAGACTTTTTCAACTCTCGTTCTATACTTGGTAAACTCCTGCACCGAAAAAAGCTTGTCCCCCCGAGTAATTACGACAAAACCTTGCTAACGGAATCCTGGCTGTCTGAAGGCACTCCCAATGATCAAATATCTTTGGTAGGGTACAATCTTCTAGGGAACAAAAATCTGAACCGGCCTAGTGTTGGATGTACGGAAGACTTTCGAGCTCGGCTAGTAAGACTCTCTTCTAATACCAATGTAATCCCCTCTGTCGAACGAATAGAAAAGACGTAAGTCGGTTTGTAGCGGTTGCCATCTTTGTTCATACTTTCACCACGTTTATTGTTTAACTGAACGCTGACTGCCAAGCGCGGTTGCCATTTGACCGTTGCTCTTGCGCACGCTCTCACGCACGCTCCCCAATACACGCTAACCACTATCTCTCCCAATCGCCTTCTCGTTCTCACGGGTCGTGGAGAATACTGTTCTGGTTAACATATTTGTGCAGTGCCGCACATTAGAGTAACGTGCAGGTGGTCCACGCAGTACAAAGGACCGAAGCACGCGTTTACTAAGGAAACGGCGAAGTAAGGTCTAATCAACCTTACAATTGGTGAGCCCGACGTGATCCCCAGGTCACGTGAGTTTCCTTGTTTTCTACCGTTCAAGGTCCCGTCTGCGTACGTTTTTGTGTGTTTTATTGTTTCCCTATCTTGATTGTTTTTGGTTGGTTTAACAAATAATTTTTTTTTCGTCCATACATATTTTGTGTGTCTAATTCGTCGTGATTTTTTTTCGCGAAGACTATAGTGTCCCATTGGTCATTGATTTCTTTTCCCGTCTGTATTCCATAAAGTAATCGCTATGTCTGCCGAACGGAAATCCTGCTCAGACCCCACCGTTGGGGCGATCATGCTGCACATACCGGCATTCACGCCTGCTGACCCAGAACTCTGGTTCACGCTGGTTGAGTTATAATTCGAAAACTGCCGTAGAACCAGCGACGCCAGCCGTTTCAGGTGGGTAGCAGGCCGCCTCCCGCCGGAGGTCACAATGCAAGTAAGGGACGTAATAATCTCTTCCCGAAGCTATGAGGCTTTAAAGGAAGCCGTCAATGCCCGCACGACCCCAACACAGGACCAACGGATGCAACAACTTCAAAACGTTGAGCTTGGAAGTAGGAAGCCCTCCGAACTGCTGCGTGAGATGCAGCGCTTGAGAGGACCGACTGTAGGCGAGGACCCGCTCTTGAGGGAGCTTTGGCTGCAGCGTTTGCCGCATAACATTCCAGTTTTACTAAGTGCCACGCGCAAATGCTCGCTGGAGGAAACTGCAGCGATAGCTGATGACATAATGTCACGATACAACCCCGCTGTCGCTGGAGTAACCAGGCCCTCCGTCGCAACGGTGCCTGCCTTGCCAACATCTTACGAACTCGCGTCAGTTTTGTCTAGAATTGACGCAAGCCTGCAACGCCTAGCAGTTGGAAGTGGGTCACAGGAGCGGCACCGCGCACGCTCACCTAGGCTCCATAGTCCGTCATTGCGACGACGTTTCGTCGGTTCTTCAAAAGAAGGGTATTGTAAATACCACAGTCGCTTCGGTGAGGGAGCCAAACGATGAGAACCAGGGTGTACGTTTCCCGGTGCTCATCAGGGAAACTAAACCTCCGGCCCGTGGTGGCGACCCACGAAGCCGGGTATCACACCAATAGTCGTCTTTTGAACGTAAGGGACATTATTTCAAATAACCTATTCCTTGTAGATACCGGTGCCGAAGTGAGCGTCCTCCCCCGAGCGAAAGACGACAATAGCACACCGCAGGCCCAAATACTACGCGCTGCCAATGGCACGGCCATCCCAACGTTTGGCCAGCGGTCGCTCACCTTAAACTTAGGTTTGAAGCGCAATTTTCGTTGGTTATTCATCATCGCCGACGTCCCGTACTCAATTCTAGGCATTGACTTCCTGCAAAACTTTGACTTGCTAGTTGATGCACGGCGCCGCAGAGTGGTGGATCGTCAGACCACTCTCGCCGTTGCGGGTCATAATTCGCGAGTGATTCACGTCACGCCTTTTTATGTCCAACCACCGGCACACCAACCTTATGGCGAACTCATCGCCGCCTACCCGGCCATGTTTCGGCAGGCCGGGCCTCTCTCAGCAGTGACCACCAGTGTCACTCACCATATCGATACTAAGGGACCCCCAGTGTTCAGTAGGCCGCGTCGGTTAGCACCAGACAAGCTTCGTGTTGCACGGGCCGAATTCGAACATGTGCTAGAACTGGGTATAATACGCCCTTCTAGCAGCCCTTGGGCTTCTCCCCTTCATATGGTTCCTAAGTCTAGTGGCGACTGGCGACCCTGTGGTGATTACAGAGCGCTTAAAAAAGTCACCGTCCCGGACCGATACCCGATTCCCCATATACAGTACCTTACTTCGTCTTTATCAGGTTGCTCCGTCTTCAGCCGTATCGATTTGGTTCGGGCGTACAACCAGATCCCGGTAGCAGAGGCCGATATACCTAAAACTGCCGTCACTACGACTTTCGGGCTGTTCGAGTTTCTGCGAATGCCGTTTGGACTCAGCAATGCAGCCCAGACCTTTCAACGGTTCATGCACGAGGAAACTCGTTGTTTGGAAAATGTCCACGTATACCTGGATGATATCTTGGTGGCGAGTTCTTCAGAGCAAGAGCACGCTACACACTTACGAGCACTTTTCGAACACCTTAGCCAGCACGGCGTTACGATCAATATCGCGAAATGCGAATTTGGCCGGTCTGATATCACTTTCATAGGACATTCTATTTCATCCTCGGGTATCCGCCCTCTGTCAGATAAAGTTTCCGCTATTCGCGACTACCCTGAAACCCAATCTTTTCGCCAGTTGCGTCAGTTTGCCGGCCTGGTGAATTTCTACCGCCAATTTATTCCTCAATGTGCGGAAATGATGCAACCCCTCACCGACCTGTTGCGCGGAGGTAAGCGGAAGTTCGTGTTTCCCGACACGGCACAAGCCGCATTCGCCTTGGTCAAAGATGCTGTCGCCAACACAGCACTCCTTACACACCCCGACCCTTTGGCTCCTATTTCGGTAGTGACGGATGCCTCGGACACAGCGGTTGGAGCAGTACTGCAACAGTTCGTGGGCGATTCTTGGCAACCTTTAGCATTCTTCTCCAAGCGCCTACAACCCGCCGAATCTAGGTACAGCACGTTCGGTAGAGAGTTATTAGCCATCTACTTGGGAATCCGTCATTTTCGACATGCACTCGAAGGCCGTTCGTTCACGGTGTTTACAGACCACAAGCCTTTGGTTTACGCACTGAAGTCAGCTTCCGATCGATACTCACCACGCGAGATTCGCCACTTAGACTTTGTCTCACAGTTTACTGTGGACATACGACACGTCTCTGGGGTACTTAATCCCGTCGCAGACGCCTTATCGCGCGTATATCAACTAAGTCTGTCACAAACGCCTAACATCAATTTGGACTCAATGGCACAGGCTCAAACTATGGACCCTGACATCGAACAACTTCGACAAAACGGTTCTTTGAGTTTAACCACAGTGCCTATCCCAGCTTCCCAGAATACCATCGTGTGCGATGTGTCGCAAGGTCGCCCTAGGCCAGTAGTTCCTGCTGCCCACCGTTATCCTACGTTCATGACACTCCATAATCTGGCTCATCCGGGTGTGACTGCCTCGGTGAAACTGATAACTGAGCGTTTTGTTTGGCACAATGTCAAACGAGATGTCCGTCAATGGGCTCGTGCTTGTCTGCAGTGTCAACGTGTTGAGACCCATAGGCACACTAAGGCGGCGTTAGCCAGGTTCCCAGAACCTGAAACACGTTTTCATCATGTGCACGTCGACCTCGTAGGACCACTCCCACCTTCGCTTGGGTACGTTTACATACTCACATGCGTGGATCGTTTTACTCGCTGGCCGCAGGCCATCCCTATCCCTCGTCCCACCTCGGAAGAGGCCGCGAAAGCTTTTCTGACCGGTTGGGTTAGTCATTTCGGTTGCCCGGCAATAGTGACCACCGATCGCGGTCCACATTTTGACGGCGCTTTCGGCAGCCTACTCGCTACGCTCGGTTGCCAACACGTTAAGACGACAGCTTACCACCCTCAGGCCAATGGTATGGTTGAGCGTTTCCACCGGCAATTAAAAGCCGCCCTTCGAGCAAACGGTAACCCCCTTTGGAGTGAAACACTACCATTAGCACTCTTAAGCCTGCGTAGTACCGTTAAGGAGGAGTTACACACAACACCGGCCGTACTAGTATATGGCTGTACACTTCGTCTGCCTGGGGAGTTGGTAGCCCCCTCACCAACCGTGACTTTCGACTACGGTGACTATGCTCAGCGCCTTACGCAGCACATGCGAGTGCTCAAGGCCAGTCCGCCGCGTGAAAAACAGTCTACAAGTTATGTCCCAACTGCGTTAGGAACCGCTACTCATGTATTCCTTCTCGTCGATGGCGTTCGATCACCACTACAAGCGCCATACACTGGCCCGTTTCGGGTGATACAACGTAGGGCAAAAACATTTGCCATAGACATCAACGGACGACACGACACCGTATCTATCGACCGTCTTAAGCCTGCCGTCATTGAGTGCAAGCCGCTCGGCCAATTTACACCCGCTCAAGTCGCTCGGTCACCTGCATCGAGCGAGTTACTACTCGAACCACCCCCAATTACGCCTAGTGAGGACTCGGCAGCTAGTCCATCAGATTCTCCAACCGTACCCGCAACGCGAAGTAGCCGTCGTGGTCGCCAACTACGAAATCCCGTCCGCTTCGCCGATTTCGTGACGATTTTTACAACCGACTGTTAGCAATAAGTTGGGAAGTTCGCCATGGATTTACCAAAAAAACAGACCCGTGAAATTACAATCTGTAGTTATGGTTTCATTTTCTTCTGGTCTCCTAGCGACTACAACAACACCGAACATCGTTTGTGTGTTGTCATTACGGTCCAACATCCGCCGGCGCCCCCAGGCGCTATTTTGTTCCAGTTTACCTTGCCCTCTCTCAGACGGCTCTAACAAGTCACATTGGCTTCATCCGTAGCCTGGCTGACTCCCGTGCACGTTCAAGGAGCCAACCGCTCACTGGACAACGGGACGATTGGTCAGCCTGGCACTGGAGACAGCAACTGGACGCCTTTTTGGATGGACCTGATGAGGCATTTTCCGGCTTGCATTCGTATGAGACCCGCGGGCGCCAAAACACAGTCTGACCTACGCACATCGGACCTCGAGAGTGCAGGCACCGATAAACTCATCAGCAGTCGTTCGACGTCAACAACAATATAACGGAGAAGCTATGAGGAGTTCCTGTACAACCAATAGTTCCGGCTTACCATCACGATCGAAGCCCAACTCCGTCGGACTTCTAGGAGGAGGCCCCTGTAGCGATTGCCATCTTCGTTCATACTTTCACCACGTTTATTGTTTAACTGAACGCTGACTGCCAAGCGCGGTTGCCATTTGACCGTTGCTCTTGCGCACGCTCTCACGCACGCTCCCAAATACACGCTAACCACTATCTCTCCCAATCGCTTTCTCGTTCTCACGGGTCGTGGAGAATACTGTTCTGGTTAACATATTTGTGCAGTGCCGCACATTAGAGTAACGTGCAGGTGGTCCACGCAGTACAAAGGACCGAAGCACGCGTTTACTAAGGAAACGGTGAAGTAAGGTCTAATCAACCTTACAGGTTTACCGATGCTAAGGTGTATTCTATGTATCGTAGAACCGAAGCAGTACCGATCAGAGAAATACACCAAACGGAAATGAACGCAACGGCTGAGCAGAAAAAAAACCGCGAGCGAGTACAATCGGAAAAGGATCGAAAGTGAGTGATCAAAAACGTGGTCGATAGAAACCTCGGAAGAGTCAGTCCAGTAAAACGTACGCAACCGAGCAAAACAATGAGGTCGACGTCAAACGTCAGAGAAGATCATAGAGAAAGTTGGTAAAAAATTGCTCGGAAAACGGTCATTTTCTCAGAACGATCGAGGTCACTACAGATGCCTAGCCCATGTCAGGAAGATCTAGACTACGACCTCTCTTTTACTTACTGTGCTTGATTCTATTCCCGATTCTTTCTGGTTCACTATAAGCCTCCAATGCACTGTTCTTTATGTTGGCTGCGTGTATTGTTCGTCCGGTTCCCCCAGTTTCTTTGTTCCACTTCTTATTAGATCTTTCGACTAGCTCACTTTTTCTTCCTCCAGAGCCAAGCTTATTGCGGGTGACTTCAACCTCCATCAAGTTGGTTAGCCTACCCTCTCGGCTACTCCCAGGCTTATGGACCTAATCACTAGTATTCACCTTGGTGGCTGGACGCAACACGTTTCCGAACCTACCAGACATGGGATCATACTAGATCTGATATTTACTCATAACGTGCCTCTCATCGACATGTCACTAACACAAAATTTCCCCAACAGTGACCATAAAATTGTTATATATCTGCCCCTTAGTGACCCTCCTTATCTCGCACACAGCCTCAAAAATACATCCATAATCAAAAGCTGAACTTGGCTAGTCACATTTATCCGTCAAAAAGAATGGAGTGGTTACTTTCTCGCCGATGACCATCGGATTGCTGTAGATATTTTTTACCACTTCATCTCCGACTGTCTGGACAGACATTCTCATACTTCCCAGGCTGTACCTAAAATAAGGTACCCTGTCTCGCCACTCCACAAGACGTATCATAAACTTCTCGAGCAACTATATAATTCAAAAGACTTTTCGATTTTTATTTGTTTAAACCTCCTCTCCACACTTATTCAACGACAAAATGATGAGCGACTTTGCGACCAGGAAGCTAGGGCATTGAGTCATCCCAGCAAGTCCCAACTTCTATGTACGCTGCATAGATTTACAAACGCCGTTTCTGAGGCCGACTTCCAACTCCTGATTCTGGATAAGAACTCATCTATCAACTCCCCACCTTGCTTAGCCGAAAACTGCAATCCATTCTTTGATTCAACAATGGCTCCAGCTGCCGTCATTGCCCCTCCCCCATCCTTACCAATTACCGACTCTGTCTTTCTGCGATAGCCTTCGATACCAGGAGTATTACTCACCCAATATCCGATGGAAAACCCTCCCCTCCATTGGGTCCCGATGGCCTACTATCGGTTACTCCTGCAATTGACGGACCGGATCTTCCCTTTTAGCTGCCTTTTGGCGGTGGCCATCCTCGTTCATAAATTTACCACGTTCATAGTTTAATTGAACGCTGACTGCCAAGCGCGGTTGCCATTCGACGGCATCTTTTGCAGACGCTCTCACGCAAGCCCTCAAAAACACTCTAGCCACTATTTCTCCCAGTCGCCTTCTCGTTCTCACGGGTCCTGGAGAATATCTTTAGTCGCAAGCACAATTTGCGGACTCGATTCCCGTCCAGCAAATGGAGACGCAGAACGATAGCGATTGATGTTTTTTGTAATTATATCGGTTGTCACGTATGAGTTACAGGAGGAGGGAGACTGATCGAGCTAATGACCAGAGCTGATGAGCTGGAGAGCGCCTTGCCGTTTGTTACGTAACGTGACGAGGGTTTTCAAAGAGCTAGTCTTTTTCGGTACCAGGTGGACTTAAACAACCCAGATTCCGAGCAACCAGTCTATTGAAGGAACTGATACTAGACCGAATTCCTGATCTGTCGAAAAGCTCGGTCAACGTTTGCTAAGCCAGTTTTGTGCCTCAATGGGTGACTGGTGAGGATCACCCAAATGTCTTAAAGGGTTTCAAAGATAGGCTGATGTGCCCGACCGAAGGAGATTATAATACTGTACTGGTTAAATCGGGTCTGGATGAGTGAAAGTACTTTGAAGTACTTTTGCCTGACCATAAGCCACTTTATGTGACTGAGAAGAAAGATTCGAAAAGGAAGATTGCCTATAGCTAGAGGAGGGCCTGACACCAGAGTGGGCCGCTTTTCGGGAGCGGTTGTCAGTCCCGAGTAAATCTAAGTAAAATTACCTATCTGTAATTAAGGCGCGCCTAAGCTCTAAGCTTGCAATTGCATTTTATTGAGTTTGGTGTCTGCGAAGCCGCTACACACACTTTCCATGTGCACCCACGTGGGAGATAACCACCACAGTGCCCGAGGTGGGTGATGGACATTAATGATCAATGGAAAGGTAAATAAGTTAGAATCGCCGCTGGGGTTCAGCGGTTAACGGAAAGAAGAACATAAATGAAGCACAGGCTCATCGATGCAGTGGGTCCCTAAGGCAAACAGAGGCAGTGGAAAATAAGACTAAGAGGAGGAAACGGATAAGCCAGAGCTAAAAGACTCAATAAGCAGGTAAATATTTGACCTGGAGTAGTCATTCGGTAGATGGGAATAATAAGTTCTGCATAAAATTTTGGGAGAAACGTGGCTGGGAGATAGGGTGCGGTCAGAACCGGCGACGTCATAACTAAATGTTCAGTTCAGTTGTTGGGCCAAGTCAAATATGAGAGATGAGATTGGATTTTTCATCTCAAAACTTGCAGAGTTATTGATGGAAGTATATATGGTGGAACCTGATGTGGAAATAATGCAAAGTAAGCAAAAGGATATCAAGAAGCTTCAAGCTCACGCCCATTATGTTGCTATAAGGTGGGAGACAGAAAAGAAGATGTAACGTTGAAGGAGCGAGACGTGCACAGATCGGTAATTAGATGAGGATTCGTACAAAAGCAAAATGACGAAAGAATGTACTGTGGTAAATGGTGGGGTAGATAGACCTGAATATTGGTCGACTAGTAAATGGACTAAGGCAAAGCTGGGTCTGTGACACACGAAAATAAAAAAGGAAGCGGTGAACTTTGGACAAATAAGTGCCACAAGGTTCAGTAACAGGGTCGAGATTTGATCCAGAGTAATCAACCAGTAGAGGAAAAAAATAAACTCTGCTTGAAATTATGGGAGAAACTCGGCTTGGGATAGCGTGGAAGCAGAATTGGCGACGTCATAACTAGATATTGAATCCATTTAGTGGGCCACTTCAAGTGAGAATAATGATACTGAATTTTCCAGCCGGAAATCACGGAGGTAGTGATGGAAGCATATGTGGTGAGACCTGATGTGGAAAAGAGGCAATGTAAGCAAAATTATATCGAAGAGCTTTGGGTTACTTACCAAGCCACATCCATCCACTTTCTAAATCCGGTGACATCAGTAACTTTCTCGACGGTAGTGTTCTACCCTGATGAGGTTTCAGTCAATTTTGCAAGAACAAGACCGTCCTGCAGGCCAGGTCCGGATGCATTACCACCGGCCATTTATAGTCGAGGTGGCGAAGACGTTCCAATGTTGCTGACAAACATATTCAATTTGTCACTCAGGTGCAGTGTTTTCCCTTCCCAATGGAAAACTTCCTTTATCATACCTATACACAAAAGAGGATCACGTCTGGATCCAGTTAACTATCGGCCGATGAACCGCACCCCGGTCGTGTCCAGAATCATGGAGAGGATGATCAAGTAAAGGCTGACACATCACCTTTTAACCCATAATCTAATCAACGCTGGTCAGCATGATTTTCTTAAAAACAGATCCTGTGCGACATGCATGACAGATTTCCTCAATCTGGTCACAGAGGCTGTCAATATTTGTAAATCGGCAATCGTGATCGTTTTTGACATGACCAAGGCGTTCGACCGAGTATCCCACGTCCGGTTACTACGGAAGATCAAAACATGGAATCGTGGACCCGATGCCTGCTTTGTTTGAATCCTATTTATCAGCCCGACACCAGGTTGTAAGTATAGGCGGAAATTTGTCCGAACCTCGCCCAGTAACTATTGGTGTGATAAGGTTGATTAGACCTTACTTCGCGGTTTCCTTAGTAAACGCGTGATTCGGTCCTTTGTACTGCGTGGACCACCTGCACGTTACTCTAATGTGCGGCACTGCACAAATATGTTAACCAGAACAGTATTCTCCGCGACCCGTGAGATTGAGAAGGCGATTGGGAGAGATAGTGGTTAGCGTGTATTTGGGAGCGTGCGTGAGAGCGTGCGCAAGAGCAACGATCAAATGGAAACCGCGCTTGGCAGTCAGCGTTCAGTTAAACAATAAACGTGGTAAAAGTATGAACGAAGATGGCAACCGCTACAAGTATAGGCGGACATTTCTCCGAACCCCGCCAAGTAACTAGTGGTGTGATACAAGTTAGTGCACTGGCCCACTACTGTTCCTAATGTACGTTAACGATATATTTACCAATCTCCAACGGGGAGTTCCCTTCCTGTTCGCAGATGATATCAAAATCGTGCACACCTTTGAGCCCGCGGCGTTAGCCTCTACCGAAGATGACATTACAAGGGAACTGCTCGCTCTCAGATCCTAGAGCGATGATTGGAAAATGAGTTTTTCCGCCGAAAAAAGTAATATTATTACGCATAATTGTCACGTCCCCACTGGAAGATTTAGTATAAACGGCAAATTCATACCCAATAACTATCAGGTACGTGACTTGGGTCTACACTACTCATGTACGTTTGACTTTCGGAACACGCAACCATCCAGGTGGCTAAAGCGCGCCGTACGATCGGGCTAATACATCAAACATTTATTTTGCCAGAAAGCAAGCTAAAAATTTTTAAGTCCCATGTTAGACCTCTTCTGGAATACGGCTCAATCATTTGTTCCAACATGCGACAAAGGGACCGTATAGCGTTTGAGAACGTACAACGGGCATTCACGAAACAGCTCATAGGTTTTTCTTCGCCCTCTAATTACATTGAACGTTGTGAGCGGCTGAAAATCGATCCCTTATAGCTACGCCGCATAAGAAATAAGCTTCTATTCTTTCGCAACATCTTGAAGAATAGGTCATGTAGTTCAGCACCGCAGGTGAGAACCCTTTCTACTTACCCCTTACGTAACAATGAGTTCTTGGTTTCTGTCCCTTTGCCGAAGGTTGCACTTCGGTCAGACTTCTTCAATAACAAGTACGCTTCATTGTAAAACAAGCTACCACAACGAATTCGGGCACTATCACCAATATCGATGGCTTTCAAACAGGAAATAATCATAGCCCTAACGGTGGACACGCTGACCAGGATGTACAATCCCTATATTTTAAGGGCTCAGGCCTTTGAGGTAGGTATAGGGTACTAATAAATAGAATAACCGCTTTGAGCAACCCAGTCTCAATTAGACCCGCATAGGGTTGGCTCCCTCGCTGCAGCAATTACGGAACTCAGCGGTTCATTCACACGATCTAGGACGGCAAAACGATCTCAATTTTTTACCATTAAATACCTTATTTGCGGTAAGCCAACATAGCGGCCCATGGCGTACTCAGGCATAGAGGCATCACGTTGTTAGGGCTGCAAGTAGTGCCCACGGTTGTGCAAACTGATGTTTCAGTGAGCTTGAACCCCAACAAATATTCGCAGGCTGTGATTGACTCTACCTTCCCCCGCATTTTCTGTCCTATGTATACCGCATTGGGATCTGACTTCACGGATATGGCGTGTTACCGCGGCACATCTGTGAGCATTCCTGGCTGTGATGGTCTCCCTGCACAGAGCTGGCCACCGATGAGACGACAGAAACCTCAAAAAGAGATTGGCATAAAAAAGAGGGAAAAATACCCCACTGCTTTGTCTTCCAGGCATGCCAGCCCCGTCACATGTGAGCCATGTCCCCAGGCTGCCGTTTGCTACGGAGTGACTGGTGTGGTTGACCTATTCTCAACGCGACTTGTTACATGCGGTCTATGTTTCGGCCGGGGCGTGCGAGCCGTGGTCACCCACCAGAGGCAGCTCCGCCTTCTCTGACAGCCAGATACCTGACTGTGATAAAACTAAAAAATAATAATAATAACGTCTAAGAAAGTGTGGTTCACTTTTGGAGCGGCACGAGCTGGATGCTAATGGATGTGTATCGTGCTGCCTCCCTAACTGAAGCAGGCCCTAGTGCCGCCTACCGTGGGCACTGAATGTGGACCGTTAGAGTTCGCTCCCTTAACGAAAATTTGGCCCCATCCCGTTCCCACCTTTCACGGCTCTCCAAACCAGTTCTCACATAGGTGTTTTCCTATTTTGCAATATGCCAACGACGAGAAAGATATCAAGGTAACCATACAAACACCACTATATCGGATATTCTTGCTCCTAATCAAGTATAATCTCAGCACACTAGCACCATCGAGTATGTGCATAGACGAACTTACGGCTATGTTTCTCGGCACGAGACCAATTTCCTTTAGTGCGTCCTCACCGACACCATCATAGTTTCTTCCACTTTGGGGCCCCTGAGGAACCATTCAATATAGAGTAACCACTATACCGGAAGAGACCGTAACAAATATAGTGCTATGCTAGCAGGGTACCAGTCCATTAACTATCATTGTTCCTTCAAACCCACCTTACCGCCTCTGTGCTGAACTGCAGACTGCGTAAGCGAACTAGATCAAGGGTTGCTATTTCTAGATCCTTTTAACCTCAAAGCTTTAGGTTTTTCTTAGTATCCCAACACTGCCACAACAACTGACGAACCAATAATCCTCTAGAATGCATACAAAATGGCCCCACTGTTGGACGCAACTCTGCTAGGCTGCAGCACTATAGCCCAGTCCCCGGCGAGCCTACTCCACCCAGAACGTGGAGTAGGTGCCACTGACCGCTTAAATGAACTTTATCTTTGCCCCATTCACATAAACCCAACCAGTTCATTACTGTTGTCGTCATATATTACCCTAACCCACAGCTGGAACCATGCCCAGACCGTATTCCCTGTTTATTTCAGGTTCATCGCCTCCCGCTATCTCAGTCGCCAAACTAGATAACCAAAGATGCCACTATGACTCGTACCGACGGGAACCCAAGTGGGACCTTTCATATCACCTGGGACGGCAAGCAAGCCACGCGGTAGAAGATACCCCCAACTGCCTATCGTATTAATTAGGGTTCTCTAACACAAAACCACTCCTGCTGATATCAACATTACAGCCAACACAAGTACCGGTTCATTCGCAACCGGCTAATATACCAGTCGTCATTTACATCCGTCATATTTCGCCACACTGGACTGGTTGACCGACACATATCCTTCACCCCGCCAGACGAACTATGCCCATAAAATGTAGCTCATTACCAGTAATGACGCTGAATACAACCGAGGCTCAGTGCGTCAATGTACATATACATATGCATATATATTTGTCGGTGAAACAGCATAATATTGCCCAAGTCAATGTGGAGATTTTCCACTATAGTATCGGTTGCAACAGTCCAATTTGCCCTCGATTCGTGTCCGGCTGGAAATTGATCCTCCACTTTTCCAGGGCCCTCCAGTTGCACTTTCACATTTCTGAATGGTACAGGTTACTGATCGTGCAATTTTACTCACCCTCATATGGACCTTTGTTACTTCCACATTCACCAAAGTACAAAAATGTACATTCATAAATTGGTTTCATGTCTCCTTGTCTCATGACTCATTCCTTTTCTAGAACCCCAGTAGAACCGACATTCAGGGTTTGCATCAGCTTTATGGTTTGCTATTCTCCTCGCATGCATCAATTTCCTCGAGTGTACTCCCATACAATCTCTTCTTCTTCATATTTGGAACTACGCTGTTTGCAGATTCCTGGTAAACCGCCGTTTTTTATGGCTTTCATCATTTTCGCTGATAATGCACCTCTAGCAGCGCGAACGAACGACCTATTCGATATCCATGCTGTGCGCTACCGCCCAGCGCGAAACCGAAAACGGTTCAAAGTTGGCGCGGAAACCATTATTAGGGTGATCCATATAAACTATCGCTGGATATGTTTTTCTACAGTTGGCACTTTTGACTTTTATACCTGAAGTTTGTTAACATTTCATTTTACTGAGTAACGCTGTACACCATGATCATGCGTCTGCGGGGGTGTGTCTCGACCATAGCCGGGAAATATACCATTATTATTATTATTATTAGTAGTAGTAGTAGTAGTAATTACAGGACGATAATACACGTACATACATACATGTATATACTTAGATATATACGCACGTATAGTGGACCAAGGCGTAGTTACCGATGCAGTTCCTATAGCTTCGCTGAGTTTGGTTTCAGGGCTGCAAAATAGATATGACTAAATAACCGTAATAAATCGTGAAGCAGATGAGGCACATTGACAGCCTGTGA
Organism: Fasciola hepatica; assembly: GCA_948099385.1. Taxonomy (NCBI): domain Eukaryota; kingdom Metazoa; phylum Platyhelminthes; class Trematoda; order Plagiorchiida; family Fasciolidae; genus Fasciola; species Fasciola hepatica. Next base: position 3,462,842 of record CANUEZ040000008.1, on the reverse strand, counting down.
GGAGTATTTTGGTTGCCTTTCTGAAAATGCGAAAGCATCTGGAAGGACATGTTTCAAATTGAAATCTGTAGGATTCGATAAGTCCGTATGGAAAAATAATTAGTGGGGGCAGATAAGTTTTACATAGGTCGATGACAAAGTCTAAGCAGAAATGGTCAAACGGAGCAACCATAATTCAAAAACGGTCAGCTTTGAGAAAGAAAAATGTCAAGTTATCTTGAAAGTTAAGTAAATTCGAGAAAGAGGAAGAACGGCTCAAAAGTCGAGGCTTTTCTTGTAAGCTTGATTTTTGGTTATCTGAAGGTTGAATTACCGCAAAAAGTTGGGACAGAAAGGCATTTATCAATAGCATGCACTAATGCATACTTAGACTGAGAAGGTCTGATGTGCAAGGAAAGTTTATTCCAGATTCTGAAGTAGGTGAAGGGAAAGAACTCAGAGCGTAGAACAGTTCTCGCGGAGGGTGTGGTAATGGTACACTGTCTATTACGGAGTGAATATCCAGTATCCGCGTAGAAGCACAACTGGTTGGAGGAATAAGATAACTTAGTCAATAGCTTATACAGAAATACCAGTTTTAGCTTGATGCGACGAAGCCACAATGGTTCGATTTTGAGAGATAAGCATCGTTCCATGTTGTGTAAGTGTGACGACCAACCATAAGCTGCTTTGTGAATCCTCTTTGCGTACATTCGATAATAATCCTGTGGGATTTTCTCATGCCAGAGAATATCAAGGGACGATATTCGAGAAGGGGCCTGACACGCACTTTGTACACGTAAAGAATGCTCTCCCTAACCTGGAAGGATCTGGACAGAAGAACAAGACACTTTTTAGCCTTCGCTTTTCTGAAGACAGTTTTTTCGGAGAAGTTCAATGGGCAAGAAGAGCTTAAACCGGGGTCTCTTACTAAGGACTGGCTGCCAGTGGGTGAACCACCGACGCCCAAGGAACCGGGAGGAACCTGGTATTTGTAAGTGGAAAAAATATACCTTTCGGAGGAGAATTTCATCGCCAAGTTTGAGCACCATTCATCAAAAGCGGCTTAGTCAGCGGAGATTTTAGGGATAGTAGTACTGAGGTTGCCAGGCGAAAAAGTGTAGACTATCCTTATGTCATCCGCGAACAAGAACGGCTTGCCATCAGGTACTGTCAGAAACATATCATTTATATATAGGAGGAAAAGCAGGGGGCCTAAAACACTGCCCTGAATAAGATGGCTAATAACAGGCCTAGGGTTAGAGGTGTGCCCGTTATTCAAAACAACCTGTGAACGATGATACAGCTGAGGTGGGAGCCAAGAAAGTAGCGGATCGGTAATGCCAAATGAAAGTAGCTTTGTTAAAAAGTGGAGGTGAGGTACACAATCAAATGCCTTGGATAAGTCAAGAAAAAGAACAACAAAAGATTTCCCACTTTCAGCAGAGTCAGTGACGAGATTCAGATAATCCTACTGACAAGTCATGAAGAAGAGCGAGCGGAGAAATCCATGTTGGTTGTCATTAGTAAGGTTGAGGCCTAATCAGTAGTTAAGAATGTGATCTTTAACTATTTTTCCCATTACGCTGGATAAAACGGGGGTACAGTTTACTAGGCGAAAATTGGATACCTCATGTGGAGGCTCTTTCCATGAATGGAATCTGTTGCCGAGAGCTTCAAATTAGTGGGTACAGTATAACCATTAGGTGAAAAAGTGAAGTGGCTAGACTGCAGCGATAACCATCTTCGTTCATGATTTTACCACGTCTATTGCTTAACTGAACGCTGACTGCCAACCACGGTTGCCATATGACCGTTGCTATTGCGCTGAAGAATTGGCCACCAAAATATCATCCAGGTATACGTGGACATTTTCCAAACCACGAGTTGCCTCGTGCATGAACCGTTGGAAGGTCTGGGCTGCATTGCTGAGTCCAAACGGCATTCGCAGAAACTCAAACTGCCCGAAAGTCGTAGTGACGGCAGTTTTAGGGATATCGGCCTCTGCTACCGGGACCTGGTTGTACGCACGAACTAAATCAACACGGCTGAAGACGGAGCAACCTGACAAAGACGAAGTAAGGTCCTGTATATGGGGAATTGGGTATCAGTCAGGAACGGTGATTTTGTTAAGTGCTCTGTATTCACCACAGGGTCGCCAGTCGCCGCTAGACTTATGGACCATATGAAGAGGGGAAGCCAAGGGCTACTAGAATGGCGTATTATACCCGGTTCTAGCATGTGTTCCAACTCAGCCTGTGCAACACGAAGCTTGTCTGGTGCTAACCGACGCGGCCTACTAAACACTGGGGTCCCTTAGTATCGATATGGTGAGTGACGTTGGTGGTCACCGCTGGGAGGCCCGGCCTGTCGAAACATGGCCGGGTAGGCGGCGATGAGTTCGCTATAACGTTGGTGTGCCGGTGGCTGAAATTAAAAGGCGTGACGTGATTCACTTGCGGATTATAACCCGCAACAACGAGAGTGGTCTGACGATCCACCACTCTGTGGCGCCGTGCATCAACTAGCAAGTCAAAGAGTTGCAAGAAATCAATGCCTAGAATTGGGTACGGGACGTCGGCGATGATGAATACCGAGTGAAAATTACGCTTCAAACCTAAGTTTAACGTGAGCGACCGCTGACCAAACGTTGAGATGGCAGTGCCATTGGCGGCGCGTACTACTTGGGCCTGCGGTGTGCTATTGTCGCCTTTCGCCCGGGGGAGGATGCCCACTTCGGCACCGGTATCTACAAGGAATAGGTTATTTGAAATGATGTCACGTTCAAAAGGCGAGTGTTGGTCTGATACCCGGCTTCGTGGGTCGCCACCACGGGCCGAAGGGTTAGTTACCCTGATGAGCACCGGGTAATGTACACCTTGGTTTGCATCGTTTGGCTCCCTCACCGAAGCGACTGTGATATTTACAATACCCCTCTCTTGAAGGGCCGAAACGTCGTCGCAGTGACGGAGTATAGAGCCTAGGTGAGCTTGCGCGGTGTCGCTCCCGTGACCCACTTCCTCTTACTGCTGGGCATTGCAGGCTCGCGACAATTCTAGACAAAACTGACGCGAGGTCGTTGGATGTTGGCAGGGCAGGCACCTTGTGACGGAGGACCTGGTTACTCCAGCTACAGCAGGGTTGTATCGTGACATAATGTCATCAGCTATCGCTGCAGTCTCCTTTAGCGAACACTTGCGCGTGGCACTTAGTAAAACTGGAATGTTGTGCGGCAAACGCTGCAGCCAAAGTTCCCTTAAGTGCGGGTCCTCGCCTACCGTCGGTCCTCTCAACCGCTGCATCTCACGTAGCAATTCGGAGGGTTTCCTGCTTCCGAAATTAACGTTTTGAAGTTGTTGCATACTTTGGTCCTGCGTTTGGGTCGTGCGGGCAATGACGGCCTTCTTCAAAGCCTTGTAGCTTCGGGAAGAGATCATTTCGTCCCCTACTTGCGTTGTGACCTCCGACGGGAGGCGGCCTGCTACCCACCTGAAACGGCTGGCGTTACTGGTTATACGGCAGTTTTCGAATTTTAACGCGACCAGCGTGAACCAGAGTTCTGGATCAGCAGGCGTGAATACTGGCGTGTGCAGTGTGATCGTCTTAAACGGTGGATTCTGAGCAGGGTTTCCGTTCAGCAGACATAGCGATTACTTTATTGAATACAGGCGGGAAAAGAAATCAACGACCGATAAGAGAATATAATATTAGAGAGAAAAAAATCACGGCGAACTAGACTCGGAGAATATGTATGGACAAAAGAATTATTTGGTAAACCGGCCAAAAATCAACGGATAGGTAAATGATAATACACATAAAAACGCACGCAGACGGGACCTTGAACGGTAGAAAACGAGTAAACTCGCATGGGGATCACGTCGGGCTCACCAATTGTCAGGTTGAGTAAACCTTACTTCGCGGTTTCCTTAGTAAACGCGTGCTTCGGTCCTTTGTACTGCGGGGACCACTTCCACGTTACTTCAACGCTCGGCATTATACAAATATGTTAACCGGAACGGTATTTCCACGACCCTTGAGAACGAGAAAGCGATTGGTAGAGATAGTGGTTAACGTGTATTTGGGAGCGTGCGCAAGGGCAACAGTCGAATGGAAACCGCGCTTGGCATTCAGCGTTCAGTTAAACAATAAAAGTGGTAAATGTATGAACAAAAATGGCCACGGCAACAGCCCCACCCAATAACAAGGGTTGCGGATTGCACCCTCTGGCTCTCCTCACCCTACTGCATCCATCACTACCATTCACCTCCCGCCACGGTTCGCTCAGCTATCCCTCTTGTCAACACTCTTATCACTTCTCCTCCGTGTCGTTCTACCTTTGTGTGCACACCTTTCTACTCTGTCGTTGTTCCCATCGTTTTTCACCATGACAGCCCTCACTGCATGATTTGTCCACCACCTGTTTATTTTACCCTGCCGAAGCCCGAAATATTTCTCTTTCCACCCATTTCGCCCTTGTCCGCTGCTAATCTCTATTCACTTTGTACCTCCATGTACCTATAAATCTCATCGATTCTGTACCTCACCAGCTACCATTTTGCCACATCCGTTTTTGTCTATCTTATACCTCCCACCATTACGCATCAGACACATCCGCACGCGTGACCAACCAACATATAGGAACTCGCCTGTCTAACCTTCGCATTTTTACGACCAAACTTATCATCTTTGTACCACCACCATTTTTTCCATGCTTGGCTCCGCAGTTCCTCCTCTTAGGCTATGCCCCCATTAGCAAATGCCATTCGTGCAATCGCTTCCAGGCACGCAGCTGTCCAGTTCCATTCTCCTAACTCCAAAACACAACTTTTTCTCGTGCCTTTTGTTCCATCACTGGTTTTCCTACCCGGGTACTATTCTTCTTTTTTCTTCCCGGCCTTCATCCTGTGTCATATGCAGTAAAACCATCTGATTGGTTGTCTCTCGTCTGGTTTCCTTCGGTCAGTACCCTCGTCTGCTTCGTATACTCCTCGCCACAGGCCTCTGCGTTTTTCCTTTCACGCGGGGCTGCTTTTCCGCGTTACACCCAGAGTAAAGTCATCGGTATGTCATTGTTTCACGTACAGCTTCTAACCATGTGATTGGTCATTAGCTTATCTTTATGATGCTCTACTCCCTTGTTTCTCTCTTATGTTATTTGCTCTTATAACTGCTGCATCTTTGCACCACGGTTCGTCCAATCCCAAGTTACCGTTCTCCATTGATCTTTTACACTGCTCCGACCACTCAGTATTCCCATTCTTTCTGCGTTCTCCGGACATTTTCACTGTCATCTTGCTGTATAACTTACTCCACATGCAGCACGAGTGTCCTTTTGAACGTACCACTAAATGACTCCCAATACAACAAGGAAAGGGACACTCGGGGGGGGGGGGGGTTAGCGAGGAACCCGGAAAATGCCCATGGAGCTCATTCTAGTTGTATTCCAAAATAGTGCTTATATTGCCACTAAACGATATTCCATCTTCATTTTAATATAAGTATCTCCAATACTTCTGTTACGCTTGGACTTATGCATTAGTCCTATGCATAGGCCCTATCCCATTTTTACCAGTAAAACACTTTCCTACTCGATCACATCTGTCCGGACATAAGTACGGACAAGTATAAACCAAAAATGGAAAATAGACGTAAATTTGAAAGAATTTTATTGAAAGTATATCAGTCTGCATATCTTCATTGTAAGAAATATCCCGCAGGTCTCCGTCGTTTACATCTGAAATAAAAGAACGAAAACCTTTGCCCAGACGGTTCAAATATTATGTAAAATACCAAGAACTATAGCACAATAATAATGATGAACCCCATAAAACATTGTATTGCTTATGACATGCAAAAACCGCAGTAGTTTGTTTACTTATAAAATCCGTGGATGCTTTTCTCTTATTTGCAAATAACACATGTTTTGGGCAGGGAATATATATGTATATGTTTATATATAAACCTTCAGCTGTTGTCACTCACTTACCTACAAGATCGTAAATTATTCATGTTTCTTCACGAAAAGGGATCAGTTTTCCTCCTTATGTTTGGCATGTTTCGACGTATATCGTTAATAAACTAACAGGTATGATGAAAAATAATCTATGCTTAAAGCTGCTGTACCTTTATGCGGTGCATATTCCACCAGTACCAAGTTAGTGCAATAAACAAGACCTCTTCTCTGTCGCAGGCTAGCTTGTTTTACATAGCATCCTTTAACCATATAAGTAACGCAGGAGTTCACGAAGATGAAGTAAACGAGTGCATTTATTCGCAGTTCTATGAGCATTACCAGTCCATTCGGTACGGTTAACGGAGTCGGAACCAGTCTAATGTCCACGCTAAAAAAGAAGTGATTTGTTGACTGATTACCACGAGCAACGAAGCTGGCCTTCAATTAATAGAACAAAGTTGAGCGTTGGTAATTTAGAAGTTTTCAATTAGTCCCAGTGTTTTCGGCTACCTACGAAGTACAGGCTGTTTTCCGATTCATAACAAATAATTAGAAGACAGTTAGCACGGTGCCAACGAAGTTATGTTCAATAAATTGTTCTGTAAATATTTGGATACTGCCTAATCAATGGAACAGTTCATCAGTAAGTACCAGATTGAATTTCACTTATATGATTCATCGTGCATTGTAAACGTTCAAAGCACTGAAAACTATGGAAGCGGTTTATAGATAACTAGGCTTCACAATCGTCACCTGCAAGACAGTTCACATATGCCAATGTAGCGTTGCAGTATCAGCCTATCCACAAATCCTCCTGCCTGACCGTTTTTGATAATTTCTGTATGGTTCGCAAGGTTTATCACGTTTAGGCTAAAGTGACAACAAATGTAAACTTCCACTTTATCCTATAGCAGACTATGATTGTTCTAATTAGAGCATAGTGTGATGGATTCGTGTGTATGCTGGCGATAAATTATCTTCATATTTTTGTCTAGGGACAAACGGCTCTATTGGTATATTTGCAGGATTTGCCTCTATTAGTTTGTTTTAAATATAACATAGGCATTGCTTCATGAAAACGTCTGTGTCACAAGACCATCAATAATTCAATTGCTTGCGGGAACAAAAAAAATAGATGATAATTGACAAATAAGTCTGATAAGTTAACGAGTAGACAAAGCTGTTTACGCTGAAAGTGAAGAACATATAAAGAAAATGATAAACAAGAAAATTAAACTGGTATTGTAATCAACGGAAGTGTACCTAGACGCGTATTACTAACTAGCACTTCATTACCGGACAGTGGTCAAATTTCACCCAGGTACGAGAGATAAACGAAGGATTCATGGCAATAATGATCTACTTATATGTGACTAACACGGGAAATAAATGTCAGTAATCCTAGATGAAATTAGGTGTATTGAATGAACATTTAATCGGAGGCTGATTTATGTGTACTCTTAGTCACTTCCTTCTTCTCCTCACAACCAAATAAATGGGGCTCACATCCTTCCCGTAGGCCTGAAAAATCGGTTTTCATCAAAGGGCGCAGTACGGTCTATAGAGGCGCGAACAGGCAAGGATCGTATCGGAAGTCATGATGACAGTACTCACAAGAGTTTGTTCATGCAGATCGAAGCAACTAAAACAGATAGACATATGAACCGTGCATCTTATCCGATACAGGCATCTTTTATTAAACAGCGAATTTTATTCACCGACAGGAGAGGAATTTAAAATCTCCAGTGGAATTAGTGAGCGATTTGTCAAAATGTAAGAATGCGGACCTCATCAATGAAAGAATTACTCTATCGAAGAATAATAGCTAGTTGCTTTGATCTTACAATTTTTATCATATTCTTAGTTGGGCACTGATCCAAATAGTCAAAGCACCATTATTATACTGCTAATCAGAGCAGTGAACAACCATTTCGCTAAGGTTATTACCAATTAACCTTAGCAACTTTTCCATTCACAACGTTTTCAACAGTGTGTAAATGTGCTAACTATGATTGATCGGCAGAAGCAATTAGCTTGCTCCTTATATCTAGAATTTTTCATCGCATTATTAGGTTTGCCGTTCTGTATGAATGGTCAAACTGGAAACAGTGTTCACTACCACCAGATCTGATTCGCATATTCCTTGTAGAAAGCCGTTTGTTCGGTAACATTTCAATCTTTCAAGCACCTCTTGGAATTTGTTACACGTGGCTGGTTGTTAATGTCTCCAAACGTTTACTTTCAGTGGGTCAAATCTTACTGAAAGCCCATGTCATGGCGAGCGCAGGGTATACGACAATATTTGGGGTCACATACAAAACGGTGGTTAATAATGGACTAAGTGTTATCCTGTGAATGGGGTGATAATGCTTCCAGAACTGCAACACTGATGACCGATAAACAACACCTACTCTCTCATATGAAGGACTGAGGCGTTTTATATTCATTCGACCGATGAGGCTTGACATTTGAAGTGGAACCACTTGGTAAACTGAAACAGTTACCCGTGCGCAAGGGCCACTGTGGTAGCCCATACAGAGACTGTGAGTAAGGAATGGGGATGCGCGGTGCCTCACATCATGCAAGCCCGAAGAACAATTACCATCCAAAATCGGTGTAACATTGGAGGCAGAATGGGACTAAGATACGCCCCGTGATTGCCTTTCACGGCAACACATCTGAAAGAACACGTCGTCAAACCGGGATAAGTTCTGACATCACTAACGCACATGCGCACACCGAAAACTCTTTGTGTACGTGTGTGCATGCATAGTTATGATTGTCATCACGGGATCTGTCGTTATCGTGTACCTCAAGAGAAGAAAGCGGCGCAGTTCCCATCACGCTTACCGTCCAGTGAGTGTATCTTAAGGAGGACACACAGCAGTGCGACTAGAGGACAAACCAACGACCGGTACTGCCAACTTACGAACTTTTTTTGGCATTTTAAATACAAAGAAAATTTTTAAATATCCTGTGCGCAAATCTAACGTCATTAGGGAAAAATAATGTTGGCTGACTCAGGGAGGACACTCAAAGGACGGTCAAGAGTCTCCCCGTGCTGCTTGGATACTTTTATTACCGCTTAACCCATTTTCGACCATTACCACATATCACACCTGCATTAATCAGACTGTTAGATTCAATCTTACCTATTTTTGTCCATCCCTTCGTTCGTATTCCCTCGTTTATCAACTCCTGCTCACAGCCGCCACTTCTGTGTTTCGGAAGCCGTTTCTCTTTCTCTGTTGATCGACCACGTTCACCTGTCTTGAACAAATTCATCAGGACCTATCAAAGTTAATTATGTACCATTCGAACGAACCTTACCTGCCTCTACCAATCCATGCTGCTTCCGTGTTCTATCATTTCACTGTTATCTGCTCCTGCTCATACATATATACATATATATATATATACATGTATCCATCCACATATTTCCTCTGCAACCTCCAGTTTTTTGCCAGCCAGTTGCCTTGCCACCATGCCGCCGCCCCTCACTTTATGCGTCCATTTTGTCTATATCTGTGCCTCACATTTACCGTGTCTCCACCCTTCCAAGCCACTGCTTCCACCTGACCCACTCTTTACGGCCTGCATTGCTCGCTCCCTGTTTTCCAATTGACACCGTCCGTTTATTGCAATGAGGCACAATTTGTGCCTACCTAATCCCTTGCCATACAACTCAGTTTTTTTCGTCCTTCCTTTCTTCCCTCCTTTTACCTTTTGCTTCTTCATCGTTTCTCGTTACCATAGATTTTCATGCCGATTTTCAGTCCTCTCCAAGTAAAACCCACAGGTCCCGACCTCCTGCGTTCGGCTCAGCCGGCTCCTCCATTTGATCTTGGCTTTTAAATTCTCCGGGCACACATTTGAATCCATCCCCGGGGTCACCTAAACTCCCGCCATTAGTCCTTGGTATGTATGCCTTCTGAGTCTACTTACCCTTCGTTCGGCTTGCGTGCTTCTAAAGTTTTCACGAGTTTTGTCTGTCTATTTTGTCGCTTGTAAAGTACTCGATCATGCAATAGGGCACCCTTCGGGAGTCTCCGAAGTGAACTATTGTTATTATTAAAAAAAGTCTCATAATTCAGCGGGTTCAGACTGCATCCATGCAACCTTCATCGAGACGTTTGTGGATGTCATAGCCACATCCGTCTGTTAGTTGCATGGATCCACTCCGGACAAGAGTGAGCTGCCTCGAAACTACAAATGCCTCGTGGTCGTGGCAGTACACACGAGTGAACCTAAATCAGCCACGGGTAACAATGGGCCGATATGTCCGACTAGTATCCTATGTAAAGTTCTTCAGAAGGTCATCCATCCCACTTCCGTCAGCACCTACTGGAGCTCTCCATGCAAAGTCCAGCTCAGTATGGATCCTTAAAGAATAGACCTTGCCTGACCAACCTCTTGTGCTTCTTAGATGAAGATACTCGACGACAGCATGAAGGTAAACAGGTCCAAGTTATCTTGACTCTAGCAAGGTGTTTGACTCAATGAGTTATCTTCCACTGCTGAGCAAGACTGGGACTTTCGGTGTATGTGGGCCAGCAGGTAGGTGACCAACGGACGTTCTTCCTCCGGGACTCTTTACTTCAAATTAGGAGACACACGCTCTGGTTTAGTGAACGTCATCAGCGGCTTGTCTCAAGGATCCGTCCCAAGCCCAACACTATTGTCATTTATTGACAACCAGGAATCCGCCCTCGAATCTCCTGGCTTCACTTTTGTAGGCTATGGGAAAATTGTGGGATCTTAGTGTAGGGGCAACCTAGGCGAGGATGTGGGAACGGTCTTCGACTGGGAACATATGTAGGATTCATCTGTGAACGCTGAAAAGAGCCATTTTTATCAAAGTGAAAAGGTCCGATCGTCATTCATCGCCGGCGGTCGGTAGGAATAGGTGCGGTTATTATGGCCAGAGACCTCGAGGCCATCGTGTCCAGTGATTTTAAATGGTCAGGCCAGTGAGGTGCACCTGCAAAAAAGGCTGGTAGGGAGTTCTTTAGACTGCGATTAGCACCGCCTTGTCGGAAGCCGGAAATATTCGTGCCAATTTACATGGCTTTATTAGAGCCCCAACTAAAAGGTGGCGAGCAGGCTTAGTCACCTTTAGATCAGAAGGGTGCCACCTATTTTGAGGAATTTCAACGTCTTTGGACGCGAACTGTTGAAGAACGAAGGGGTATGAGGTATATGCAGGGACTCAGTGATCTCAAACTTCCGTCGGAAATGGAGGGACTTCGAGGGAACTCGTAGAAGCTCCAACAAATTGGTAGGTTTCTCCGGTCTTAGGCTGAATGTTCTATACAAAATGGCCTCAGATTCACGAAGAATGGTCTCGAGAAGAAGCTGACGAAGCTCGGGCTAGGTCTATGATCGAATCGCATTTCTTCAGCGAAGGAGTAGTGGACAACTGAAACAGTCTGTCTGGCTTGGCATGCAGCACTTTTGATGAACAAATCCACTCTGGTTTATCCCGATCAACCTGCTTGCGTTACCGTCGTTAAACATCCCGTCCCGCAAAGCTCGCCGCATTTCCTTCAGCGGTACCGCAAATGATTTCACAGACTCGTAGTTGAGACGGGTTTCCCTATCCCCGATATTGTGGATTAGGATGACCATCCTCTTGAGAACATCCCGAGGAGTCGACCCTAGTCCAGGATTGCTGTGAATAGCGTAGTCAGCGGCTGGGCTGAAAGCGTAAAGAGGACTTTCGAGGGCGGCTAGTGAAAGTGTCTTCTATTCGGTCTGGCAGCGAAATACCAACGTTATTCCCTTTATCGGATGAATAGAGAAGGTGCAATTCGGTCTACAGATGCAAGGTGTATTTTAGATATCGTGGCTCCGAAACAGTACCGATACGAGAAATACGCCGAAAGGTTATAAATGCAACGGCTGTGCAGAAAGCGAACCGCGAGCGCATACAATCGGCGGAAGACCGGAAGCGAAAGTGACTTAAAACGAAGTCGACGGGAACCTCAAAAAAGTCAGCCCAGTGAGACTTACGCAACCGAAAAACACAATGAGGTCGATGCCAGACATCAGAAAAGATAGTGGAGAAAAAAGATAACAGTAATGACAATATTAGTAGTTAACTTCGGATAACCCGAAGCATGCTGCAACGCAAGATCAAGCAGTACAGTTGAAAACTGAATGAAAGTTACAGAAGGGTTATTTAATTATGTGAACGCGATTGAATATAAGAGAAGGCATTCAAGTCAATCGTCGCGACACCGCCCGGTGAATTTGAACTCAAGGCCAAGTGGTCGATCCGGCTGAAGGTGGGTGTAGTTATTCTGCCAAAGTATCTAGTGGGTGGGGGATGGTAAAGAATCACACAAATCCTACGGAAGGAAGACTGTCCCGCTGGAGAACCAAACTCGATCGACGGATACATGGATATCGTGAAAAAGAAACTTTCCTGAAAGAGACGTATTCACGCAATAGAGTTTTGCAATGTATGAAAGGGGTTACGATGTAAAATTAGACTACAAAAAATGGTGGCATAACACATAAGGAACGAGAAAACCAGTCAAGGATTACAATTTTGAAGTTCAGTGACGGTATGTCGGCTGAGCCAGTTGTAAAACAAATAGACAACACACTGGACTGTGGGTGTCAAATTTATGGTGAAAGAAGTGACCAGATAAAACATATAGACTTTGAGCGGATTGTTTTGCCTTCAGAAGAAAGGAATGTAATGCATCAGAACGAAACTGGTAACTGGCAAAAAAGTCGATGTGTGGTGCGTAGCTACGATAGTGGCAGAAATTTGGCTTGCAAGAGAGATGACCAGTTAAATGATAGGTAAGTATTTACATACTGATATTTCTCAGGAAGGACTTCACATGGTGAAAAGAGTGTATCAAGCATCGGAAGTGCTTGAGGCGATCTATCGGAATGGAGCATGGGAAAGGAAATACACAGAACAACCGATGAATAGGTTTGCAAAGTTCGGCAGCCGAATACAGGCGGAGTGTATGATAAACCAAATAAACTACACCTTTGGATCGTGGTTGCCAAAGTGGTGGTGACAGAAGTGACCGGGAAAACGTATAGACTTTGATCGGATTGTTTTGCTTTCAGAAGAAAAGAATGTAATGCATCAGCATGAAACTAGGAACTGGCGAAAAATCGATGTGTAGCGCTTAACTACAACAATAGGATGGACACAGCTGGCAAAAACTATGAACTGACAGGTAGAAGACTATCAGTTTATGTTTGATACAGAAGGTGGACCACTTTACGGCGACAAAATAGAACTCTGCGGCACAAGAGATGTGCTTACGTGGGGCACTATACCTTGCAAGATGAGGACATTGCAACGCAACAGCCCTAAGTGGGCGAACAGCGGAGCTGACAGGAGGGAGCAAACAAACACAGTCATCCATTATTGGGAATCTCCAGAGATTTATTTCGCAGTGTCATACACTGTCTGAAGATTGTGGTATGGAAGTGAATGACAGCAATAAATGCGTTAGTTTTTGAGCATATCGGTAAAAGAAGCAAACGGGGGTGAAACTTATCCTAAAGAGTGGTTAAATTTACAAATAAGACTGGTGAATAGTTCAGCTTGATACCGCGGGAAGTGGACCGGTAATAACAAGCCAAGAATGATGATGGGTTTTTAGGTATGCGATGGTTATGCACTAAAGAGAGCAAATTTTGCCAGACGAAAAAAGTGGTAGGTTAGGAAGGCGAATTTGGAAGCGAGCACGATGGAGAGTCCATGTTAGCTGGAGGCGACAGCAACATATTTGCACTATTTTGAGTACATGAATTGTGTTCTTTTCGTTTTGTTCTTTCAATCCGAAACCGGTGCCAGTGGGTGGGGCTGACCGTGAGCTGGACACCCAACCTGATAAACCACGTCTGGAGACAGGAGTTGTGATTCACCAAATTAGTTGCGCCCGCACATGGTTGCAGAAGTCCTGCACGCCCGATGCGCACCGGTCAAAGCGGGGGATCTGTCCGCACCTCGCACCGGCGGGATTTGCACAGGTGATGTTGGTCGAGATCATACAGACGTGGAGATGGAGTAGTCTGGGAGATTGCGGGGGATCCTAGGCAACAGGGTTAGAAAGCTAGCGACGAAATGATTTGCAAGTATCAGATTTTCAGCCGGAAGTGTGAGCCAGATGTTGCGCCGGTGTTATCTCTGGATCATTCCAAGATATCGAAGGGGAGATGCACGTCGTTTGGTATCTGGAAGCATGGGAGTAGAGAGACGCAGTCTGGGATGCCCCCAGCTGAGGATCAACGGTAAGTGGTGGAAAAAGAAATCTGGTGATGTAGACACAGACCACCTTGGGAAGAACGAGGACTATGAGCCATTGGGGGTGAAAGAGAATACAAAGATAATGACCAAAACCAGGAATAAGAATGATGATTCAAAGGTAAGTGGTGGTTGCCGGAATTGGATTAAGTGTTGGGAGGCTACGGCAAAATGAAGGATGGTACTGGGTTCAGTATGGACCAAGTAAAGCGAATCAAGCATGACGGAGATGGATAAGAGAAGTTAAAGCGCGTGAATTAGGGAGAATCTAACAAGAGCAGAGTCAGTGATGTAGGTCATTCTAAGGGATACCAATATGCTGGCGATGGCGAAAGCATATGGGGCAGATGATGTCGACGTTGCAAGGGATGTTACCAGGGTCATGCTTTATTTGTCTATTAAAAATCTAGGTTACCCTCGTATGCTTGTTCCAAAGTGGTGCACTTATGGGTTAATTGTAGTACTTTGGTGACATTTAAATATTTTTTAGGGACAATTTTGGAACGGCCTAGTGTGCGGCAGGCCCGAATGTCCTCAAGCAGTCTGTTTCAAATGCGGGAATAGACGGTGATATAGAACCTTTCTATATCACCGTCTATTCCCATCACGACGAGACTGCACCTTGACGTGGTGTGATGGCTTGCGCGCCTCTATGACCAAAAGAGCTATACAGGATGGCTTCCTTAAGCCGGGGACGTAATCATACCTGACAGGTCAATGGGTAGAGGTCAGACGAAGTCTAGTCTTCTGGTCCTCCAGGTTTGGGGTTGATTTGAGCTGGCAACTCAGTCGGAAAAACCAGTGGAAGAATAATTGATCCAAGCAAATGGGCTTCCACTAAGCCATCCCGCTGCCTTGCGGATAGGTTCTTGATAGAACTAAAGGCTTCGGATGAGGACCCTTATCGTTCTCCTGCTTTGTGGCCTGACACCCTAGCAGTACCCGTCCAACACCTCCCATGAACTGCACGAATACAAAAAATTCCATACTGCATCGGTCGTCGCGCAGGAAAATCAGGACCGCGCTGCCCATTGCATCGAGTGGGGTGGGTAGTGAAGAGTGGTCCACTGCTCAGAGTTCCCTCTCTTTTATTCAACCTTTGTCTTCTGTCCCTAGCCATCCCTCTTTGCCCCATCTATCGACCCATAATGCTCCCACTGATAACACGGTCAATGCTCGCAACGATCCGCTGTGAAATAGTATCGGGAATAATCCTCTGTCTGGTAACTCACATTTTCTCAAGCCTCGTCAGCCTCTAAATCTCGGCTCCTTCAACGTGCGTACACTCATGCAGGCCGATCAGCAGGCGTGTCTAGCCCTCACAATGAACTCTCTGAAGATTGATGTTTGCTGCTTAAGTGAAACGCGTATCCAGGATTCGAATAGTGTAATTCAGCTAACTGCTCCTGGTATCTCATCGAAGTATATTCTGCGCACCTCAGGAGACGAAGCAGCTAGAGCTGTGGGTCAACGTGGTGTAGGAATTGTCTTGAATGAGAAGGCTGGGGCTGCCCTTTTAGACTGGATCCCTGTTAACAGTCGTTTATGTGCTGTGAGACTCCAAGGGTCAGTTGGCGTTCGAAAGGATAGTTGTGTTAAACGCAATTTGTTTGTGATCTCGGCGTACGCCCCAACGGACTGCAGCTCAGACTTGCAGAAAGATGAGTTCTATGATGCCCTCGCCACTCTCGTTCGCAGCAGTAAAGGTTCTGACATTGTAGTGCTAGCTGGTGAATTCAATGCACAAGTTGGCAAACGTAGTGTGTCAGAAACCTGTTTAGGTGGGTGTTGTGCTTTACCTGCTGAGCGTGCAGATACCGGGGTTAGACATCTCCAGTTTTGTGCAGACAATCGATTGTTCTTGTCTCGCACCAATTTCCGACACAGCTCGCGTCGCACAGCGACATGGCACTCTAACTCTACAGGTACTTTTAGTCAAATTGACCATATCGCCGTAAGCTACCGGTGGCGCAGTTCTGTTCAGAACTGTAGATCTTACTGGTCCACGTACGTAGAGTCGGACCATGCATTAGTTTTAATGCGATTATCTCTCCAGCTCCATGGTCATCGTCGCAAACCGCAAACCCGATTAGCCGTGCAACGTTTGTGTGATCCAGAAGTCCGCACCCGTTATGAGCATAAGTTAGCACATGAGCTAAGATCTACGACGAACACTAATGTGGATGAGCATTGGTCTCATATCAAACAGGCGATGTACGTGGCAGCAGGTTTTTTCTGTGGTCCTCGATCCGTTGTCCATCAAAGACACTGGATCTCGCAAGAGTCGCTGAGTATAATGGAGCAAAAGCGTCAGCTTTCGAACCGTAAGGAGATGAATAAGATGCGGAGAAAGCCGCAGAGACAAGTTACGAAAAGCCTTAAGAATGATCGCGAAAATTGGTGGGTCAAGGTAGCCGAAGAAATTGAAATAGCAGCTGCTTCAGGTAACAGTCAAAGACTGTTCAAACTTATTCGTGACACCGGTGGACAGCGAACTCAGGTCAGTGAAACGATTTGCGATAGGAATGAAGAACCCGTCCATAGCAAACAGCAAAGGCCTGACCAATGGGCCGAGTACTTCAAGGAACAGTTTAGCTGGCTGCACGCTAGTGCAATTACTCCCGTATCAACAACTGCAACTCCTTAAGTGGTATCACTTGAGCCCCCATCAGAAGTAGAAGTAGAGTCATGTATTCGATTACTAAGGCGGGGGAAGGCGGCAGGTCCCGACGAACTTCCTCCAGTTCTTTTCAAACTGGGTGGTGAGGCGTTGATAAAATCACTTACCGCCTTGCTCCGTGACATTTGGGACGAGGAGTGCATTCCGTTAATATGGAGCGAGTCATTGATTGTTCCCATCTTCAAGAAGGGAATACGCAATGACTGCAGTAACCATCGTGGGATTAGCTTAATTCCGATAGTCACCAAGGTATTAGCTTCGATTTTGCTGCATCGTCTTACACCGGCTCGCGAGAGGAATGTCCACGAACAGCAGGCTGGATTCTGCCCAGGTCGAGGATGCATCGACCAGATTTTTCTCTTTACCCACTACTTGAAACGCGTCACACGCACCGCCGACCGACAATAATGATTTTCTTAGACCTGAAAGGCGCCTTCGATTCAGTTGATCGAACAGCGCTTTTCAGTGCTCTTCATCGAAAAGGTATGCCCCAGAAGTTCGTGAACCTGCTAAGATTATTGTATTCTCATACTTCTGGCCGCGTTAGAGTTTACGGTGAACTATCCGGTGAGTTCGAAACCACCAGCGGTGTTCGACAGGGATGTCCCATGTCTCCGTTCCTGTTCAACTTCGTCATGGGCGGAATAATGAAGAGTGCGCTGCAAAATCTTCAGGACGTAGGCGTCGAACTAGGAAATAGTGAAAAGCTATGTGACCTAGATTACGCGGACGATGTTGTCTGTTTGTTCGAATCCACGGAATATGCTCAACGTGCATTAGGTAGACTCTCAAGAGCTGTAGCTCCATTCGACATGCACCTTGCACCTTCAAAGTGCAACGTGATGTTACAAGACCGGACGTCAACAATTTCGAGCTTGATGCCCGATGGGGAGGTGCTGGCAGTTGCCGACCACTTCATCTACCTCGGTAGCTGCGTTACGACGGATGGGAGCACAGTAGTATAGGTGAGTACGCGGATATCCAAGGCTCGAGGGGCGTACGCTGGACTGAAGCACTTGTGTCGCCGACCTGATATTTCACTGAAGTAGAAAGGCCGTGTATACTGTGCTGCAGTGCGTTCAGTTTTGTTGTGCGGTCGCGAAACTTGGAGTCTGCGTGCTGAAGATATTCGTCCCTCCGCAAAATAGCAAGAAAGGCACAGGTAACTAGTTTCCGAGTACCATACCTGCCAGCTAAAAGGTAATTCACAACGGAGGATAGGTGGCCTCGCCGTGGTCCACTTCAATGCATGCAGCACTGAAAACAAGTGGGATGAACTGGCAGCAGTGACTGCCATACTAGACTGCATCACCGCAACCGGAACTTGGCTGAAGGGAAGTCGCGAAATCGGTGTACTTTCTTCTGCCGGTTACTTCATGCGCCGGGCTGATGGACTGGATGGAGAAGAAAGCGGCGGAGCTACGCTCATAATCTCAGACGAAATCTAGAGGACAGCTGGGGAGGGTATATCGAAGACAAAAGTACAGGCCCTCGGCTGTGGTTTAAAATTAGGCCGGCCAGACGTCCGGGTGGTAGTTGTCCGTCGAAGTCCTTCTACATCCCCGGAGGACCGGGCAACGCTGGCCTACCTTCGCATTTTCCTAGCCGGAGAGAAAGAAATCACTATTTTTGGGGAACTGAATTACCCTGAGGTAGATTGGGTAAGTCTGCGGGCTCCTGAGGAAGGACTCCATGTGCACTTATTTGATTTAGTATTGGAATAAAACCTTATCCAACGCGTACCCCAAACAAATATATGGAGGGAAAGACAGAGCTGGGGGTTACTGGACATGGTCATAATGAAGCTCTAGTGACGTCGAAGAGCTAGAGGTCTCGGCGCCCCTGGGTAGAAGTGACCACGGGGCGATCCGATTGAAATACCCAGCCGTTGAGGTTATAGTACCCCACAAAGTGAGGGAATGTCTTAAGAACCTTGATGTACAAGGCTTTGTTATCGCCGCCCAAACACACACATAGGACGCCCAGAATGAAAGTGCAGAGGAAGAATGGGGAGCGCTAAGGGACAACCCGGGGTTACTCACTGAGCACAATTCTCCTGTAAGTCGAATACATAGTAAGTGGAGGGAACTATGGTCGACCCACAGAGCCGCCAGGGCAAAATGTTCGAAGCACAGGGCACGGGCTCATTAACAGCAGACAGGAGGGTACAAGCGGCATCTCTGCTACAGAATAGCGCCAGAAACAGCCATTAGGGTCCAAAGGCAGCGCAGACCTTCGTACGATGTCACACCGGCTAAGAAGGTCGAGCAATGACCAAGGTCTTACTACGGCTACATTCAGTCAAAATCAGCCCTGTCTGTAGCTCTAGGTTTCGTCAAGAATAAAGACGGGTCAGTTATGCCCTAAATAATAGGACTAAAGCTGAAAATCCGAGGGGGCTCTTCAGTGATGGTGCATCTAACTGACCATGGGCTGGACCCTGATTTCAAACCTTCCATCCGACCAAAGACCATGCAGCCGGTTTTAGTCTCCCTTGATGATGCAGAAGAAACCCTAAGGGGTCTGAACCCGCATGAAGCAACCGGGCCTGATGGCACCCACTCAGCGATTCTACGCCTTCTATCCATGGTGGCACCCATGGCCCACCTGTACTCTGGGTCTCCTTCCGATTCCTAACTACAAGGAGACTGGCTGACAGCGGAAGTCGTTCCGTTACACAGAACTGGTGAGAAGGAAAGGGTGCGAAACTACCGGCTCGTGAGCTCGCTGCCGCTGCCTGTAAAATACTGGAAGGGCTGATCAGGGACCAAATGGTCAGCCATTTAGCCAAATATGGGGTCGCCTTCAATAGACTACATGGATTTGTGGAAAACTGATCTTGCCTATCTAACCTTGTAAAGGAGTTCAAGAAACCCCGTTCCATGCATTAGCATCCATATTACAAACCATATTTATCATTCGTATGAACTATCTTTGCTGGAATTCCGACTGTTTGTTTTATTTCTTTAAATCTTTGTCACAAACCGGACTCCTACCGTTGCCTCGAGCAAGAGTCGCTCAGCTTGAATTTCGTTGTGACTGTATTTGGTAATCTCATCTTCTGTAGCTAACCTTTGCTGTAACCCAGCTGCAGTTGTTGATTTGTTGTCCAATTTGGAGCGAAAGAGCCCAGAAGGAACACTATTCAGGTTTGATTATTGTAAAATTAATTAATTTGTTGTATATAGTACCGTAGCTATTTGGAATCGACTTTGTTTTGAATTGTGTCGAAATTGGTTGCTACGGGTCGCTCGAGCGTTCCGGTGGCTGGACTTTACAGTACTCAATATCCTTGGCAATTGCTGAGGCATGAAATTACGCAGCGAATCGGCTAACCGTTCCGAATCAAAGGACAATACCCTGCAGGTGAACCAAAACCCTCTGTCCGTAGGTGATGGTCTTGTTTCTTGCTCAGGCTCTAGTATATCAGGTTGTTCTAGGGTTAGCTCGGTTTTCCATAGAGCTAGAGCTGATCTGTTGTTAGCTGAGTTGAAGGAGAAGCAGTTTGCAGAACAATTAGAGTAAGATAAGCAACGTAAGCTGCTCCAGGTGAGGAATGAGACGGAAATGGCGAAACTGCATTTGGCACTCGCTGAGGAAGAAGAAGATCTAGTCAACAGAGATGAAGTCATGGGTGGATTAATGATCAGTGAACATCTTTCTCGTTACCTAGGTGATTGCCACGTGCAGAGCGATGCACCACGAACAACAAGCTTGGTTCCAGTGGCGGAACCTGCAGTGAATTATCGTTTGGACTTACCCAGGGTGGAACTGGAGTCATTTGCGGGCTGCTGGTCAACGTACTGGAGGTTTGTGAAACAGTTCGAATATTACGTCGAAGGTAGAGTTCGAGACGATGGCCAGCGCCTACTTTATTTGATGCATTACTGCAAGGGACAAGCAAGGGATGCGATTGCCGAATGTGTTATGTTGCCTCCAACAATGGCATACAATAGGGATAGGGAAATCCTAAAGGATCTGTATGGACAAGATCATGTAGTGGCTCGTTCACTGATTGACGGCTTACTGCAAGGTCTGAAGCCTCTGGTGGAAGATTCGGATGCCCTGACCAAAATGTCGTTAAAAATGCTGAACTGTGAAGTTGCCCTCACGCAGATGAATTGCATGTCAGACCTCAACTCATTGCAGACTATGGAACGTATCACTCGAGTGCTACCAACGCGTCTCCAGGATTTGTGGGCTAGGACCGTTGATGATATTTTGGGAAGAGGAGACGAACCGAGGTTCCAAGATCTGCAGCACCTAGTGTCCCGTGAGGCACGGATTGCTCGAAGTAGGTTTGGCAAACTGGCTGCCAGTAGCAAGGCTCAGGGGTATTCGCGGTCATCCAGTTGGGGGAATTATGCACAAAACCAGCATCCAGAAGCGACACGGTTCATGCCAAATCAGGGTAGTACTTTGTTGGTCGCAGCTAATAGGTGTTCGGTATGTAATGGAATACACGCACTTGAGGAATGTCAGCGATTCCTTTCTCGTGATATACCCGGTCGTTGGGCATTGATCAAAGAAATCAAGGCTTGTTTCTCGTGTCTCAAATGGGGACATCTGTCTAGCAACTGCTCTTTTTCCAAACCATGTTCAACATCAGGTTGTTCGAAACGGCACCACCCTCTACTGCATGTTGCACAGAAGCAATGTACCAATCGGGTCACGCAAGATACAACACAAGGGCTGCAGCTGGATAAGCTGGGTACGGACGAGGCAAGAAAGCCCGGGCAGCGGACCAATAATTGTGCGGCTACTCTTAGACCAGAATGTCGGGTCAGTTTAGGTGTACTACCAGTGCGAGTAGACGGACCGGGGGGCTCGGTGGAGACCTACGCTCTGCTGGACAGCGGGTCTGATGTGACTCTAATACAAAAAGACATTATAGAGCTGGTGGGCCTGAAGGCATCCCCGACCTCACTTTCGATTTCGACCGTAAATGGGACCACCACTTGGAATTTGGGAATAACGGAGCTGCGACTGAACTCATTGTCAGAGAATGATTTCGTGAATGTAGAGAGAGCCTTTTGTGTTGATAGGCTACCAATCCAAGCAGTCCAGTACTGCACAGATGCGGATATTTTATCCTGGCCTCACCTACATTGCATCCAAAGACAGAATTTGGAAGATTCGAGAGTGCGGATCCTGATAGGTGCCAACGTCCCAGAAGCACATTGGGCATTAGAGCAAAGATGCGGCAAAAGAAAACAACCCTTTGCTGTGCGGATGATTTTAGGATGGATTGTTCTCGGTCCGATAAACCAGGAACCACGCTTTG
This sequence comes from Fasciola hepatica, assembly GCA_948099385.1. Classification (NCBI taxonomy): domain Eukaryota; kingdom Metazoa; phylum Platyhelminthes; class Trematoda; order Plagiorchiida; family Fasciolidae; genus Fasciola; species Fasciola hepatica. The sequence goes on along the minus strand of CANUEZ040000008.1, from coordinate 3,440,665 downwards.
TGAGGACAGTAAACCACATTGAGAGGGGAATCGACCCCTGAGCAGAACAGATCGATCGACTGTACAATGCCGATTTCTGCGATGGGTGTGCATCGGAAAACTCTCCTTCATTAGAAGACAAACAGGCCGTTGATATGGTTTCCAATGCCACAACCTGGTTGGACGGACACTATGAAGTTGCACTTCCGTGGAGGAATCCTGAAGTGAGACTTCCAAATAAATATATTGTGGCCAAAGAGAGATTGAACGGCTTGAGGAAAAGGTTTGCGCGTGACCCGGAATTCTTTGACAAATACTCTACAGTAATAGAGGGTTATGTGCGCAAGGGCCACGCCAAGTTAGTGCCCGATGTACAGCTAAAAATGGGTTTTGAGCCAAAGTGGTACCTACCACATCACGCAGTTGCAAACCCTAAAAAGCCTAGCAAGTTGAGGGTGGTGTTTGACTGTGCGGCTGCATTCCAGGGACGTTCCTTGAATGATTACTTGCTACAGGGCCCGGATACGACAGCAAGCTTAGTTGGAGTGTTGCTTCGTTTTCGAAAGGAATCTGTCGCATTGGCTGCGGATATTGAAGAAATGTTCATGCAGGTTCGAGTGCCAACGAGACACAAAGGAGCACTGAGGTTCCTCTGGTGGGAAAATGGTCGACTAGGTGGTAATCTTGTTGAATATCAGATGAATGCCCACCCCTTTGGTGCCACTTCCTCCCCATTTTGTGCAAATTTCGCGTTACGTCGCACGGCAGACGAGTGGGGAGGACAGTATGAGGATTACGTCTCTAGGGCCGTGTATAACAACTTCTATGTAGACGACTGTCTTGTTTCTTTGCCCACACCGGAGAATGCAAGAGTTTTTGCTGTCCAGATGAGTGAGTTACTATCACGAGGTGGATTTCGGCTTCATAAGTGAGTGTGTAATCGTAAGGAGGTGCTGGATATTTAACCAAAATCTGACCTGGCCCATCCCACTTTGGAAACAGATGATTGCGCACCTGTGCCGGAGAGGACGTTGGGGTTAGAATGGAATGCAATAGAAGACACGTTCCAGTTTTCATTCGCAACACGCGAAAAACCTCAAACAAGGCGTGGCTTGTTGTCTATAGTATCATCCGTGTTCGACCCACTAGGGTTGGTTTCACCTTTCATTCTGCCAGGCAAGGTGTTATTGCAATCACTGTGCCGCTTGAAGCTTGGTTGGGAAGACCCAATTGGAGAAGAACCCCTACGATGCTGGAATGAGTGGTTAAGAAGTATGGAACAACTATGAGCATTCAAAATTCAGCGTTCTATTATTAGAGGTGACTCACTGAACGAAGGTGTACAGCTTCATGTATTTTGTGACGCTTCTGAAGTTGGCTATGGGTTGGTGGCGTATTCCAGAATGGTTTCAAGGGACTTAGCCCCCTACTGTGCCCTACTGTTCTCTAAGTCAAGGGTAGCCCCTCTGAAGACCGTAACGATCCCTCGATTGGAGTTAGCCGCAGCAAGACTGGCCGTCAGAGTTTCTCGGATTCTTATGGAAGAAACTGGAATCAAGTTTGGTAAAATCTACTACTGGACGGACTCTGCTATAGTTTTGCACTACATAAACAACACTAAAACGAGATTAAGTACGTACGTTGCCAACCGTTTGGCTGAAATCCATTAGTGGTCGGAACCCTGGCAGTGGCGTCATGTCAGATCGGAGGCTAACCCTGCAGACTTGGCATCAAGAGGCACAACATCACCTAGTGATATCAGCTGCTGGTTCGAAGGTCCTCAATTCTTGAGGAACGATGAAACTTCATGGCCGACCAGTCCTACGGTGTCTGCAGCACCACCAAACGTTGAGTTGAAGCAGCCTTCGAGTACAGTTCTCACAGTGTTGCAGGATGCATGGACGGACGCACTTCTGGCTAGGCACTCCAGTTGGTTTCACTTGCTGAAGTCGGTAGCGTGGTTAACCCGTTTTAAAATGTACGTTGCAGTCATGAGAGGCGGGCGCACGGATCTAGGATTGAGAACTGGGCCCTTGAAGTTAAACGACATTGCAAAAGCGGAGGAAAGTGTTATTTTGATTGTACAAGCTAAGGTCTATGGCGAAGAGCTAAAATGGCTACGAGACAGGAGCAATAACCTATGCACTAACAAATCTCCGATGAACAGAACCCTGTTAAAACTCGATCCAATTTTATTAAATGGAATTATTTGTGTTGGAGGACGACTGAACTACTCCAGTCAGCTCCAGGGTGTGAAACATCCGGTGATACTACCCAAGACTCACCCGATTACAGACTCGATAATCCGATGGTATCACGCGATGGAAGGACACGCAGGACCTTCTCAGTTACTCGCGGAACTTCGCAAAACATTTTGGATTGTACAGGGGGGAGCTGTCGTCAAGCGAGTACTCGGAGGATGTTGGAAATGCCGGAAGCATTTGGCGGTCGTAGGCAAGCAGATGATGGCTCCTCTACCAGCCATTAGAGTTCAACAAGGTTGGTTTCCGTTCAAATACGTCGGAATGGATTGTTTCGGCCCATTTGCGGTTAAACATGGGCACAGCATGGAGAAACGATATGGATGCATCTTCACCTGCCTACAGATGCGTGCAGTACATATTGAAGTTTCTTATTTTCTAAGCACGGATTCATTCATTATGACATTGCTGCGTTTCATGTCGAGGAGAGGGGCACCGTCCAAGATTTTTAGTGATAACGGTACAAACTTTGTTGGGGCTCAAAGGGAATTGAAGAACCTAATGGGAAACTGGTCTAGTGATAAGATTGCTGATAGATTGTTGCAACGGGGCGTGCAGTGGCATTTCAATCCCCCACATGCTAGCCACCGTGGTGGTATATGGGAGATCATGGTGCGCTCGGTAAGAAGAGTACTTCTTTCAATTTGTGACGAGCAGCCGATGACTGACGAAATATTGTTGACATTCCTTACCGAAAGTGAGCGGATAGTAAACGGACGACCGCTAGTGCCTTTGACCTCGGACTGTCGTGATCTGCCAGTACTCACGCCCAATGACCTACTTATCCTGAGGGCGAACCCACGAGATATTCCAACGGATTCGTTGCGCGATAGACTGGTTCGTCAGTGGAGGCAGGCAAACCACCTAACATCTGTGTTTTGGAAGAGATGGATCAGGGAATATCTTCCACTATTACAACAGCGGCAGAAGTGGATAACTCGAGAACGCAACTTTAAATCGGGTGATGTAGTGCTACTAGTTTCGGAGGCCTTGCCGCGTGGCCGGTGGCCGATAGGAGTCATCAAAAGCATCTAAGTTTCGGACGATGGTTTCGTACGAACGGCAACAGTGCGAACTAATGAAGGATTAGTGCTCCGTGACATTAGAAAGAGTTGTCCTATTGAGGGCGAACCGGACACTGGTGGTGTAAGTTCAGAGGCCAACTCTTCTCAGGTGGGAGGCGGGTTTACGGATCTGCCGAATCGGGAGGGACCACTGAGAGTTGATCCACTTGTCCGACTGGGAGCTGCTCTTGACGGTGATAAGTTTTAGGTATTGGGGAACCGTAGGGCGAGCCGATGCATGAGGCTGACCACACCTAGCGGTGCACGGGAAAAATCCGGGTCGGATTTTGGGGGGTGGGATTAGCTTAATTTCGATAGTCACCAAGGTATTAGCTTCGATTTTGCTGCATCGTCTTACACCGGCTCGCGAGAGGAATGTCCACGAACAGCAGGCTGGATTCTGCCCAGGTCGAGGATGCATCGACCAGATTTTTCTCTTTACCCACTACTTGAAACGCGTCACACGCACCGCCGACCGACAATAATGATTTTCTTAGACCTGAAAGGCGCCTTCGATTCAGTTGATCGAACAGCGCTTTTCAGTGCTCTTCATCGAAAAGGTATGCCCCAGAAGTTCGTGAACCTGCTAAGATTATTGTATTCTCATACTTCTGGCCGCGTTAGAGTTTACGGTGAACTATCCGGTGAGTTCGAAACCACCAGCGGTGTTCGACAGGGATGTCCCATGTCTCCGTTCCTGTTCAACTTCGTCATGGGCGGAATAATGAAGAGTGCGCTGCAAAATCTTCAGGACGTAGGCGTCGAACTAGGAAATAGTGAAAAGCTATGTGACCTAGATTACGCGGACGATGTTGTCTGTTTGTTCGAATCCACGGAATATGCTCAACGTGCATTAGGTAGACTCTCAAGAGCTGTAGCTCCATTCGACATGCACCTTGCACCTTCAAAGTGCAACGTGATGTTACAAGACCGGACGTCAACAATTTCGAGCTTGATGCCCGATGGGGAGGTGCTGGCAGTTGCCGACCACTTCATCTACCTCGGTAGCTGCGTTACGACGGATGGGAGCACAGTAGTATAGGTGAGTACGCGGATATCCAAGGCTCGAGGGGCGTACGCTGGACTGAAGCACTTGTGTCGCCGACCTGATATTTCACTGAAGTAGAAAGGCCGTGTATACTGTGCTGCAGTGCGTTCAGTTTTGTTGTGCGGTCGCGAAACTTGGAGTCTGCGTGCTGAAGATATTCGTCCCTCCGCAAAATAGCAAGAAAGGCACAGGTAACTAGTTTCCGAGTACCATACCTGCCAGCTAAAAGGTAATTCACAACGGAGGATAGGTGGCCTCGCCGTGGTCCACTTCAATGCATGCAGCACTGAAAACAAGTGGGATGAACTGGCAGCAGTGACTGCCATACTAGACTGCATCACCGCAACTGGAACTTGGCTGAAGGGAAGTCGCGAAATCGGTGTACTTTCTTCTGCCGGTTACTTCATGCGCCGGGCTGATGGACTGGATGGAGAAGAAAGCGGCGGAGCTACGCTCATAATCTCAGACGAAATCTAGAGGACAGCTGGGGAGGGTATATCGAAGACAAAAGTACAGGCCCTCGGCTGTGGTTTAAAATTAGGCCGGCCAGACGTCCGGGTGGTAGTTGTCCGTCGAAGTCCTTCTACATCCCCGGAGGACCGGGCAACGCTGGCCTACCTTCGCATTTTCCTAGCCGGAGAGAAAGAAATCACTATTTTTGGGGAACTGAATTACCCTGAGGTAGATTGGGTAAGTCTGCGGGCTCCTGAGGAAGGACTCCATGTGCACTTATTTGATTTAGTATTGGAATAAAACCTTATCCAACGCGTACCCCAAACAAATATATGGAGGGAAAGACAGAGCTGGGGGTTACTGGACATGGTCATAATGAAGCTCTAGTGACGTCGAAGAGCTAGAGGTCTCGGCGCCCCTGGGTAGAAGTGACCACGGGGCGATCCGATTGAAATACCCAGCCGTTGAGGTTATAGTACCCCACAAAGTGAGGGAATGTCTTAAGAACCTTGATGTACAAGGCTTTGTTATCGCCGCCCAAACACACACATAGGACGCCCAGAATGAAAGTGCAGAGGAAGAATGGGGAGCGCTAAGGGACAACCCGGGGTTACTCACTGAGCACAATTCTCCTGTAAGTCGAATACATAGTAAGTGGAGGGAACTATGGTCGACCCACAGAGCCGCCAGGGCAAAATGTTCGAAGCACAGGGCACGGGCTCATTAACAGCAGACAGGAGGGTACAAGCGGCATCTCTGCTACAGAATAGCGCCAGAAACAGCCATTAGGGTCCAAAGGCAGCGCAGACCTTCGTACGATGTCACACCGGCTAAGAAGGTCGAGCAATGACCAAGGTCTTACTACGGCTACATTCAGTCAAAATCAGCCCTGTCTGTAGCTCTAGGTTTCGTCAAGAATAAAGACGGGTCAGTTATGCCCTAAATAATAGGACTAAAGCTGAAAATCCGAGGGGGCTCTTCAGTGATGGTGCATCTAACTGACCATGGGCTGGACCCTGATTTCAAACCTTCCATCCGACCAAAGACCATGCAGCCGGTTTTAGTCTCCCTTGATGATGCAGAAGAAACCCTAAGGGGTCTGAACCCGCATGAAGCAACCGGGCCTGATGGCACCCACTCAGCGATTCTACGCCTTCTATCCATGGTGGCACCCATGGCCCACCTGTACTCTGGGTCTCCTTCCGATTCCTAACTACAAGGAGACTGGCTGACAGCGGAAGTCGTTCCGTTACACAGAACTGGTGAGAAGGAAAGGGTGCGAAACTACCGGCTCGTGAACTCGCTGCCGCTGCCTGTAAAATACTGGAAGGGCTGATCAGGGACCAAATGGTCAGCCATTTAGCCAAATATGGGGTCGCCTTCAATAGACTACATGGATTTGTGGAAAACTGATCTTGCCTATCTAACCTTGTAAAGGAGTTCAAGAAACCCCGTTCCATGCATTAGCATCCATATTACAAACCATATTTATCATTCGTATGAACTATCTTTGCTGGAATTCCGACTGTTTGTTTTATTTCTTTAAATCTTTGTCACAAACCGGACTCCTACCGTTGCCTCGAGCAAGAGTCGCTCAGCTTGAATTTCGTTGTGACTGTATTTGGTAATCTCATCTTCTGTAGCTAACCTTTGCTGTAACCCAGCTGCAGTTGTTGATTTGTTGTCCAATTTGGAGCGAAAGAGCCCAGAAGGAACACTATTCAGGTTTGATTATTGTAAAATTAATTAATTTGTTGTATATAGTACCGTAGCTATTTGGAATCGACTTTGTTTTGAATTGTGTCGAAATTGGTTGCTACGGGTCGCTCGAGCGTTCCGGTGGCTGGACTTTACAAACCTCCTTTCATTCTCGGAGGAAGCGACGGCCAGAACAAATGGAGAAAAATGGACGAGGTCTGCTACTTGGGCTTCCAAAAGGTCTTCGACTTCGTGAACTACTGACTGCTTCTCCGCGAAATGGAGGCCCTCAGGATCGCTCCTCAGGTACCGGGGTGGACAGGGGAATATCTCTACCACAGAACTTACTACGTAGGGGTAAAAGACAGCAGATCCACGAGGGTAAGGGCCATCAGTGGGGTCCCCCAGGGTAAAGTGCTGGGTCCACTTCTATTCGTCATCTACCCGAAAGACCTGATGAACGTCGTGCAACACCCAGGTGACCCCTTTGCAGACGACTTGAAAATGGTAGGTGAAACTGGCAGGCCATAACTTCGAGAGGCTTTAAATAGGGTTCTCGCTTGGACCTTCCAGTGGCAAACTCCGCCAAAACTGGGTGAGTGTAGACGCCTGACCCAAGATGCCGATGGGGACCAGAATGACACACAGATGTTACCACGGACCACCGATATAACGGACCTTGGAGCTCAGATACCTCAGTTTCCAATCATTTGCGCAGTGCCAAACCGCTGCTACCAGGGATACCCAGGCCATATCCCAACTATTGTGCACATTTGCACCTTCGGAGGCTCATGTACTGCTACCACTTTACGAGACCACAGTCAAACCACACCTCGGATACTGTGTCCAGGAGTGGGCCCCTGCTCCTGTGTGAGACGCTGCAGCCCTAGAAAAAGTTCAGCGTCAGCTCACAAGGATGGTAGATGGAATGATGAACAAGCCACATACAGAGAGACTCAAGGCGTTGAGCCTGCTCTCCTCAGGACGTGGAAGACTCAGGAGGAACTCGTAGAAATCTTCGAAAAGATCAGGGGTTATCCACCCCAACAAAGCCGATTGTAGAAATAACAATGGAATCCCGACTTAGGGGTCATGACTACAAAACTAGCAAAGCCAAAAGTGCTGAGAACATTGGGAGCATAATCTCCTTCGTGCCGGGTCATCAGTTCTTGGGACTGTCTACCGGCCGATGTGGCGACTGCGGACTCAGGGGTCCAGTTTAAGGCCCGCCTGGACCGTTGCTGGTCGACCGTATTCCCCGAGGTCAATTAATCCGACATGCACAGTACCAATTTGGATAAAGCTCCCTTACCATCTCTTCAACTACCGTTTTCTTTACGCCTATCGCTCTGCACTCTCACTGCTACACTCCGCTCCAATTCAAGGCTCTCGGTATTCCCCCTCACACATGACCCTTCCATTTTAGCCCTTATGCCAAACCCTGCTATATGAATGACCCTCTGGGTTGGGGTGGACCTGGGCAAGGCCCCCATTCGCAACTGGATTTTGTTCCGGTCCGCGCAGTGATGCTTACCTGTGGACGATGGTGAAACCCATCTTCTCCTGCTAACCTACAATGGTAAACTAAAGCCCAGTCTCATAGACTCGCCAGGCGAAAATGAACAAACCTATCATCACACTCGTTTCCCACACTTTTGCGCGGCGCCACTAGGGGCTAAAACTCCTATGGCCTCGTACACAGCCCAGTGACTGCGACAAGTGATGCACGGCCATATGGGAAGAGACCGGTGGTAATCAAAAGGCAAGGCAGCTAATCACTACCACAATCGCCCTCCCCCCAAAAAGTCGCCATATTGGAACATTGATTCTCGGCCTGGCAGAAGGTTCCTACAAAACCAAAAAAACAAAGGCTGACTTGTTGTAGTCTCCCTTTGGCCCCTATCTTAACTAATCACGGTCAGAACGTGGTGTGATAAAGATAGCCACCGAGCCCAGACCGAGGAACAGACATGAATGTGAGGTGCGATACAAGACTACCAAAAGCTAATGGTTTCAGAAGAGTCCCGGAGGACACTAAGGGGGCCTAAGCACCCAAAAATCAAGGGTCGAAAAAAAGTTGTGGTGAGCTTCTAGGCAAGGGGAGCGGGAACCTGCCTCCCTGCCGTCACAAATCACCACGCTACACGTCACCCATCACCCAAGGCACAACCGGTCCCCAACTTGTTTTGGAATCAAACCATATATTGAGTATAGACTTGCTTGTGTCGCTTTGTAGGTGGAGTCCTAGTACCGGGAAGTGTCCTGAGGCCAGCATGGCTGCTACCTATAACCAAATTCCAAACCGGTAAACTTCTCTTCCTCGTATTCCTCTATTTCCACGTGTTGTTATTTTATTCTTCATTATCAATAATAACTCTCTGTTTTATTTTTTTTATATTTTTCTGGTCTTCCATGTTCACTGCCGCACCCCCAGTCTTGCCTGTAGACGCAGTAGAAAGATGAAAACCTTTCAGTACCATCCAAACAAGCATCACCAAGGCAGCCTAGAGAGAGAACCGAAGAATATGAGTGTCAAGGTCTCATCTTCGACGAAGACTACTCTTTGTGGCACCACGTCTCATTGTTCAGCGAGGTCTGAGGCCGCTTCTTCTTCTATCAGGATTCTCTTGTCTTTGGGAATAGGAAATGGATGGCCGGAAAACTAGAAACCTGCTGTCGCGACCACTGGAGCGAATAGTGTGTTTTCGTTTTTTGTTCCAGCGAGTGAGAATCTCTGGAGCCTCTGGTGCAACGAACTGGATGCAAGTTTGGCTCATGCCTCTATATCCTCTGATCTGATCTGATCCGATCTGATCTGACAGCAAAGTGATTCCTAACCTCGTACCTTCACAGATATGGAATTGAACGGAAACAAAAAGAAGGAAAGAGGAAACGCGTAAGTAGCATCCCGGTGGGAATCAACTAAAGCTCGTAGGGGCAAGAATATGGACCGATCTAGCGGCCCGAGCCTCAAGTCCTCCAGCTAGCTGGCGACATTCAGATAACAAGATAATCGCATGATACGGGAACATTCTGGCTCTAGCCTCGTACCCGTGTACTACTTCAAGACTTCGAGACTTCAGGACCTGACCTAGTTGAGGGAATTCCTGAGCGATAGAAAGTTCCACTTTAGAGCAGATAAAAATAAATCTGAATTAAAAAATGTCACCAGTGGAGTACCGCAGAATTCCGTAATAACCCCACATCTGTTTCTTCTGTTTGCTATTGAATAAGCCTTAGTCTTACGGTCAGCAGGCATTTTCGTCGCGTATGACGGAAAGCTAGTGGGAACTCAGGGGATAGAGGATCTGAGCAGAAGCGTACTTGCTGTTCTTAACCGGGTACAGAAGTGGGACTTGCCCCTCGATGCTGGGAGGAGCCACATTTTTGTCACTGACAGTTACAAGTCTGAAGGTTTCACACGACCAGGACCCACTTCCTATAGAGGCGGTAAACAGGGTGGAAGACCTGGTGACTACTGGCATGAAGTGGTTGGATTTTCGACGCACGCACGATATTCTGAATCGATTCCCACCCAGCGACTGGAGACACAGAACGATGGCAATTGATGGGTTTTGGTAATTATATTGGTTACTCTGCATAAACGACAGGAGATGGGAGACTGGGTGAGCTGATGGTCAGAGCTGAAGAGCTGGAGCCTGCCTTGCCGCCTGCGTAGCGTGATGTAAGCTGGCGATGTTGTTGCATTTTCCGGCACCGGGTGGACACAAACAAAACAGATTTCACGCAACCAGTTGACCGAAGTAACCGAGGCGTGACCGAACTTCTGACTTATCGAAGGGCCTGGTCAATGTTTGATAAGCCATTTGCGTACTTCATTGAATTAATCATGAGGATCATCCAAATGTCCTACAGGAATTCCACCATAGGCTGATGTGTCCGACCAGAGAAGATTGTAATGTCACACTGGTTGAATCGGGTCTGGATGAATGGAAGTACTTTGAAGTACTTTTGTCCCGACTATAAGCGACTTTATGTGACTGAGAAGAAAGATTCGAAAAAGAAGATTGCCTATAGCTAGAGGAGGGCCTGACACCAGAGTTGGCCTCTTTTGGGGAGGGGTTGTCACTCCCAAATAAACCTAAGTGAAAGTACCTATTCGTAAGCAAAGCGCGCGCAAGCTGCAAGCTCACAATTGCATTTTAGTGAGTATGGTGTCTGCGAAGCCGCTACAGGTCAGTGTGCAGCAGCTGCATCAAAGGTACGCGGTGAGCTTTCCAGGTCGGGGTCAGCGTTTACGTGCAGGCAGCCAAGGGCTGTCATGCCAGTATACATACCCATAGTTAGGCCTCTTTTATAAAGCTGAGTTCAGGAATGGTCACCCTTCTACAAAAAGGTGCCACCTGTTTGGAGAACCTACAACGTCCAGCAAAGCACGTGATTGAAGGTCAGAGGGGAAAGAATTATAGGCTGATACTCTAGGACCTCAGAATTTTCCCCGTGGAATAAAGGAGACCATGAGGGGATTTCGTGGAGGCATAAAAGAGGAAGGCCTTTCGGGGCTCAGACCGGAGAGTCTATTCCATATGTCAGCAGAATCCAGAACAAGAGATCAAAATAAGAAGCTGGTGAAAGTCAGATTTAGACCAATAGCTAGATCCCACTTCTTCAGCAATAAGGTGGTCATCTACTGGAACAGACTACCGGATGAGGTATTAGAACCGGGGATAGTCCAGGCATTCAAGGGGACCCTAGATAGTAGGTGGAATGAGATCATTTCTGACAGCGAATTTTGAGCCTTTTACTAGACAGATGGACGTGAAGTGTATAAGTATTGAACGTTTCCTTTTTTCCACGTAATGACTTGGTGATAGCTCACAATGCGTATTGACTCCCGAAGTGGGTGTGTGATGAGGATTCCCGTTTCACTTCCATTTGTAGTGAAGATAAGAAGGAATAAACCGCGCGGTGGTTGGTGCCTAACTAGTGTGCACACTGTAAAGATAAGAGCAGGGGCGGCCATATTGGAGGGACTTTTGAACGCACTCATCTGTTGTCGTTCGTTTGTTACAGGTGCACCTGTCGGACGTGTGAACTGGACGAAGCCCGGTGAGGAATCTCGGACAAGAAGACCTGCCGCTGTCCCCGAAGAGTGCAGTGACCCAGACCCGGAGAGACTTGAGTTGTGAAGAACTGCTGTAACTCGTTTCTACTACGTTCATTTCTGCCCAATACACGTTCATCTCTTGTACCCTGTGTTCTCTGTTTTGACTGAGCGACGATCACTGGACTATGGCTGATGAGTCTCGTATGTGTCCGTTTCTAGCTAACCGGCCTGTTACAGATTTGGCACCCACGGCGGGACCGAGTTCTGGAGATACGAGTCCGTCCAAACCATTACCCACGTTGTCTGGTCCATTCGCATCAGAAACGGCTGAACAAGTTTTAATGCCCAACAGACGCCGGGAACCTCCGTACCCAGTTCCGGACAAGCTATCTTTGGGAGACGATGCTAGCGTCTGGGAGGCTCAAACGAAACGATATATCCAGCGTTTTCCGGCCGAGGAACAGGCGGACTTGATACTAACCTTGCTGTCGAAGGAAGTATTTAGCAAACTACTTGACTATGGAGTCCCACAGGATGTGAACTCCATATTCGATCGGCTGAAGGAAATTGTGGACAGCCCGGTAGCCCAAACCGATCGACAGAATGAATTCCATTTACGGACACATGCGGAGGGAGAAAGATTAACGGAATATTTATCGGTACTACGTCGTCTGGCCCGGTTGGGATTCCCAGAGGAAGCCAAGGAGGACCGAGAAAACCGGATCCTGGGCCGATTTTTGGCTGGGGTGCGAGATCCCATGGCAAAGGTATTCCTTCGACTACAACCCCCAAAAGACTTGGCCGCCTTGGAATCTACCAGCACCACGCTGGACCAGACAGGTGGTGGGATGAATATGACAACTCCAGGAATCTTCGCGGTTTCGGCCAAGACGGGGAAACAACCTGCAGTTCGAGGCGTAAAGGTCTGTTACTACTACCGGGACATATCGCCCGGTACTGTCGACGGAGGATTAATCGCGAAGGTAGGTCAACTTTTCATGCGGGTAATGTCAATAGCTTTGAGTATGATAAACGTAGTGGTGCCCTACCTATGATCGAGATTATAATTGGCCGCCACCAAGTCAGGGCTTTGATTTAATTAGCGAACAGCTCGCAAGAAAAGTACCGCGATGCACACTGTATGACCGTCCGGTGTCGCTTAAAAGTGTGACTGGTACTCCGCTGGAGGTGATAGTTAGTATAACAACAGAGCTCCAACTCGGAGTCCATAACTACCCTCGGGGTTTCACGGTAGTTCGAAATTTGCCAGTTCCGGTCATTTTGGGGGTTGATTTTTTGAGGTCGACAAGGTGCACCCTAAATTTTCGAGACAATTGGCTGCAAACGGGGGAGATGAAACCCGCATAAAAACACAGACCGCCTCTGTCACTTTCATGGCGGAGCTAGAGAAAGAATCGGCATCTGAACAAAGAATCAGTCAGTTGCTACCACCCAAGGTGGAGGGTTTGGAACCACCGGACCGGAGTCGGTTTGAACGGCTGCTCCGCGAACATGAGCGAATATTTTCGTAGGATGGAGAACAGCTGGGCAGGACGAAACTAGTACAACACTCCATCGACACTGGTGATGCACGGCCGATAAGACAGGCACCACGGCGTGTCCCCGTACATTGTCAAGATTCATTGAGGGAAGCTATAGAACAAATGCTGAAACAAGGGGTAATCAGGCCGTCAACGTCTCCGTGGGCCTCACCGGTAGTGCTAGTTAAGAAAAAAAATAGATCAATGCGAGTCTGCGTGGATTATGGAAAGCTGAACAGTGTAACCCGAAAGGATTCGTTTCCATTACCACGCATTGATGACACGTTGGATGGCCTAGCCGGTTCCCAGTGGTTTTCTACACTGGATCTGGCCTCAGGATATTGGCAGGTCGAGGTAAAACCAGAAGATAGAAAAAAGACGGCATTTGTTATTCCCAGCGGCCTATATGAATTCGATACTATGCCGTTCGGGATCACGAACGCCCCGGCCACGTTCCAACGTCTCATGCAAGTTGTCCTTGCAAGCTTACCTTCCAATACGTGTTTGTTTTATCTAGACGACATAATTATCCCCGGAAAGTCCATCCGAGAACATTTCGACAATTTGAAGTTGGTTTTCCAGAAGTAAGAATGTGCTGGCTTGCGTCTCAATCCCAAGAAGTGCGTGTTCCTGAAAGACACGGTCAAATTCTTAGGCCATACAATTTCTCGGGTCGGGATAAGTAGCGATCCGGAGAAAGTTCATGCTGTGGAACACTGGCCCACCCCTAGAGATGTAGACGAGGTGAGAGGCTTCCTGGGACTCGCTTCTTACTACCGCCGATTTGTACCTGAGTTTTCCGCCGTCGCTGCCCCGTTGACAGAATTAACAAAAAAGGGCAAGCCGTTTGATTGGTCAGAAGGCTGCGCGAGAGGGTTCAATGAACTCAAAAGAAGACTTTGCAGTGCCCCTATTTTAGCCCTACCGGATCTGTCGGACAACGCCGGAAGCTTCATTTTGGACACAGATGCAAGTGATGCCGCTATTGGAGCAGTCTTGTCTCAACGGTCCTCAAATAACGAAGAGCACGTCATTGCTTATGGAAGCCGTACCTTAAATCGAAGAGAGCGCAACTACTGTACTACCCGTAAAGAAATGTTAGCTCTGGTGCATTTTACCAAATATTTTCGGCATTATTTACTGGTAAAAGAGTTCCTAGTTCGGACTGACCGCGCTTCACTCCAGTGGCTGAGGAACTTTAAAAACCCCGAGGGGCAGGTAGCACGGTGGCAAGAGAGGTTACAGGAGTATAATTTTACGTGCGAGCACCGGGCCGGCAAAAGACACACAAACGCCGATGCACTATCTCGACGACCTCAATGTGACCATGGGAATTGTCCCAGTTGTACCGAGGCATGGACTGTTACGACCGTTTGAGCAATGCGTAGCCAAATTCGCAACGGATCCCGAAATCAGAAGGCGATTATCCGTGATAATTCTACGATACTAGATTATTAAAATAAACAATGACGTAAACAATATACAAACCTCAATAATACGATCACAAAGTCTCAACAACGAGAAACCGAATAGCAGCGTGTGAGCAGACAGCACGTGCGTCACGCAGGTCCTGAACAAGGATGTGCCAAAATAGCGCTCTGGGCGCGAACAAACAACAATTGGTCCAGAAAAACAACCAGTTCGTAAAGACAAATCAATAGTGTATGGAAATGAGTGATGTTGGGAAAAAACACTGAATCGCGAGGGAAAAAGGGGGATTTTCCACGACCGGCTGTTACACCGCCCACCAAAATCCTCCTGGATCCTTAGCAGAGTCAAAGGTTCGGTATAAAGGTACTGATTCTTCCTACCTGCCTAGGCCCTGCTGTCAGTGCGCGCGTCTAATGCTCGTCGTCGACGTTCTACTACTGGTCGCACCTAACCCATTGGCTACATAGACGTGAGGCTAGTCTACATCTTCCACAAGACCAAATGACCGATGGCGGGCGTGAATGGTCACATAGACGTTGTCCTCGTACGGGGCCGTCCGGTCCTGGATGTACGCGCTTGAGTGTGTGTGTGTGTGTGCGTGCGTGTGTGTGTGTGCGTGCCGGGGCTACAATGAAATCACAGTTATGACTACACATCAAAGGAGGACTTTCTGCAATGTCAACAAAAGACCGCGTGGCAAGAAAACGAGTAAATGTAGCATGCATGTGTGACCTGAGCTCCACTACTTCCACATGTGCAAGGGGCATTCGGTAGCGTCAACAAAAGGCAAAAAAGGAACACTGTCACATGTATGATGGGTTTACGGGATGTAGAGTGCGTCGTGCATGTGTGTATGTATCGGGATGTATAATGGAATCGCACTCATCACCACATATCGGAAAGAACCTTCTGTAATGTCAACGAAGGGACCGCGAGCACCTTAACGTGTTTGACGGAGATTGTGTGGTATACATGGTGTTTCTTTATCCACCTCGATTACTGGTGTGAAAAAGGTTTACTAGGCCACAGGGTTATCAGCTCCTCCGTCTTCGCTCTCGAGTAGGTTAATACTGCGTATGTCACGAATGAGCACTCCGTTAGCTGTCTTCACCTTCACCGTTCTTATCATTTCGTCAGTGCTTTTGATGGTTTCCGTAACTACTCCCAAAGACCAAGCGCTGAAATGTGCGCGTTCGTCGGCGATCATAACCACGTCCCCAACCTTGAATGGTCTTGTTTTGGCCAGCCACTTCTGTCGAGTCTGCAAAGCCGGTAGGTACTCCCGTAGCCATCGCCTCCAGAAGACCTTGGCCAGATAATTCGCTTGCTTCCACCCGTGGAGGTAGCTCCCACGAAGGTTTACCGGCCCTTGGAAACCCTCGTTCGACCTTAGCGTCAATAAGTCGTTTGGGGTGAGCGCCAGGTGGGTGGGGTCGCCGTTCAATACTGGAACCAGGGGGCGGTTGTTCAGGATTCGCTCCACCTCAGTCATGACGGTGTTCAGCGTCTCGTCGTCGGGCGGCTGCTGCTCCATGATTGACAGCAATATCCGTCTGGCGGACCGGATCATGCGTTCCCATATGCCGCCTCGGTGACTGGCCTGTGGGGGGTTGAAATGCCAGCGTATGCCGTAGGCCACGGTTTGGTTCTGCAGTTCGTCCCTGTTTATGTTCTTGTGCCAACGCTGCAATTCCCGTTGAGCGCCCACAAAGTTCGATCCATTATCTGAGTATATATCGGCCGGTACGCCTCTTCGGTTGATAAATCTTTGCAAGGCCCGTAGAAACGAATCGGTCGTCATCGAATGTGCGACTTCTAGGTGTACCGCACGTGATTTCATGCACGTCATGATACATCCGTATCGCTTTTCTAATCTTTTCCCGCACTTGACCCACAAGGGCCCGAAATAGTCCAACCCGGTGTCACTGAACGGCCACCAGCCCGTAGTTACCCTGCATTCTGGTAGCGGGGCCATGAGTTGTTTGCCTGCTATGGCATTGCGTCTCCTGCATTGCACACACCGTCGGATCACGCGTTTTACAGTCTCTCGTCCTCTCAACAACCAAAGACGCTTTCGGATGACGCTCGTCACGTGACTTTCCCCGGCATGTCCCTCAATGGCGTGGACGTGTTGAATCATTAGCTCTACTACGGGTTGTCTCGCAGGCAGCAGTATAGGATACTTTGTGTCGAAGTTCAGGTGGGCGTTGGTCAGCCTACCATCCACCCGCAGCAGTCCGTTGATGATTTTGGGGTTTAAACGCTTCAGCTCGCCTCTTGGAGATGGCATGTCTTCATTGGTCAGCCCCACTTCTTCCGCCCTCTTGAGTTCTTGGGCGAAAGCCTCGCGTTGTATCATTCTGAAAATATCGTACTCTGCCGCTTGTAGCTCATCGGGACCTATCGGGCCGACCGGTATCCGACCTGAGGGCCGTAGCCCTTTCATGACTAGTAAACTTATCTTGAACCTGGTTAACCAAACTAGCGAACGAAGCGTCTTCATCCAGGAAGAAAACCTGACCAGTCGCGATAAAATGGGCGACGCTTCGACGACGTTGGTTGCTATCACTACGCCTTTGATCTCCAGTTCCAATTCCGTAAGGGGTTTTAATTCGAACACGGGCCAGTCCTGTTTGGGCAATTGCAGGAAGTTTGGCCCTCTCGTCCACGTGTCCAGTTGCCTGAAGTTGTTCGCACCTCGGGAGCACAGGTCGGCCGGATTATCGCCAGACCTGACATGACTCCACTGGTGCGTGGCCGATTCATCGTGGATAATCGTGAGCCGGTTAGCAACGAAAGTACTAAACCGGCTCCGTACGTTGTTAATGTAGTAAAGTACTATCGTTGAATCCGTCCAGAAGCTCACCGACCAAATGTAGAGATCGAAACATCTCTTCACAGCTTGCACTACCCTGACTGCCAACACGGCTGCGCTGAGTTCAAGGCGTGGGATTGAGACCGACTTCAGTGGAGCAACGCGGGCTTTGGCGAACAGGATCCTCGTGGTATATTGTCCATCTCCTGCGCACCATCGTCCGTAAACCACAGCTCCATAACCGACTTCGGATGCATCGGAAAAGGCATGTAGTTCTCCAGTCCGTGTCGTATGGCCAGGGGTCAAACATCGTGGTATTCTTATGTCCCCTAATTTCTTCAAGGTGTTCAAAAATTCCTCCCAGTCCAGCCGGTCCCCTCGGTCCAGTGACTGGTCCCAATCAACTTTCTTACGGCACAGCCGCTGCAGCAAGATCTTTCCGGGTAGCAGCCATGGTGAGACGAAACCGAGCGGGTCGAACAAACTTGAGACGGCAGATAGTATGCCACGACGGGTTATTGGCAGCTCGGGAACGTTCAGTTCGAAAACAAAATCGTCCGTTTCCGCGTCCCATTGTATTCCTAAAGTGCGCTCGATAGGAAGTGGAGAGCCGTCCAAATCTCTTACCCTTTCGGCCTTTTCGTGATACGGGATGACCTTCAGCACTTCCGAAGCGTTCGACATCCATTTAGTTAGATGGAAGCCACCCTCTTCCAGCAATCTCGTCAGACCCCTGAACTGTTCTAGAGCTGATTCCACATCATCGAATGACCCAAGGTAGTCGTCGACGTAGAAGTTCCTGCTGACGCTTTCTACCACCGTCCGATGTACCAGATCGCCATGTTTGTTCGCTGATTCTCGGAGGGCGTAGTTGGCACAAAATGGTGACGATATGGCTCCGAAGGGGTGGACGGTCATTCTATAATTCACAACTGCATTGTCCCGGTCGCTCCCTTCCCACCACAGGAAACGCAAAGCATCTCGTTCTCCTACCGGAATCTTCACCTGATGGAACATTTCCCTAATGTCAGCAGACAAAGCCACTTTACCCACTCTGAAACGGCACAGAACATCGATCAGTGGTGTGGTCCAGTCAGGCCCCTGTAGTAGGCGATCGTTTAACGACTTGCCCTGGAACTTGGCCGCACAGTCGAAAACCACGCGCAGTTTATTGGGTTTCTTGGGGTTGATAACCGGATGGTGAGGCAGATACCAGATACCCCTTTTGCTATCGGTGTTAACAGGCACCCTTTCAACGTAACCGAGGTCCTCGTTTCGCTTCATCAAATCCGCGTATCGTTCCCACAGATTCTGGTCTCGAATGAAGCGTTCTTTTAGTCGTAGTAATCGTTGGAGAACATAATTTCTGTTGTCAGTCCACGGGTCGACCGGTGTGCGCCATGGGAGGGTAACCTCGAACTGTTTTTTGAGGCCTCTAGAGCCTTGCCGCACCGTTTGTAGAGCGAAGTGATCCTCTTGAGACAACGTCGGTCTTTCGTCCCCAATGTCATGAAACTCCTTTTCATAAAGCCGTTGCAGATGATACTCTATGCGGTCCGTTTCGGCGGATAAGTAATTCACGGAACCGCGTACCCCTACTGGACCGTATAACATCCATCCCAGAGCCGTGCGTACGGCATAAGGTGCCTGGCGGTCGCCCACTCTTTGGTCAAGCACCCAATGCGCCTCTGGCACGTCGCATCCGATGAGGAGATCCACCTCATCATCTTCCCAGTCTACAACGGTTACATCCTGCAGGTGGGGCCACCGAGTCAAGATTGCGTTCACCGACCTTGGTGCTCGCATGGGGAGATCCGCTAACGTGAATGCCTCCGTTGGTTCAATTTCCTCGTTAGTGTCTAGAGAGATGAGTTGCAGCCTTTATCTACCGGCAGTCATTACCTGTGTTCCGCCCACCGTGCTCACTGCTAACGACGTCGCACCTTTAGCCAGTTGGTGTTTGTCGGCAAACCGCTCTTTCACTAAAGTGGTGTCGGATCCACTATCAACGAAAGCCAACGCCTTGGCTATCCCAGTCGGAGTCACTACTCCCACGGCCACTACGCCTAAACGTACCGGTTTACTGGCAGATTGTGAAGTTGAGCAAATCACGCTGGGCTTGGCACTCGCCTCGGATATGGTTATTCTCGCCTGATGCAGCAGCCGATGGTGTCTGCCCGTGCAGCCCTCGTAACCACATCGATTCCTTGTTCTACAGGCTGCTGCCCGGTGCGTGGTGTTGAGACAGATGAAACATGCTCCTGCCATCCTCGCCATTCCCCACCGTTCGTCTATTGTGGCATTGCCGAACTTGGGGCATTCTGGTAGGCCATGGCTAGTACCACAGGATCTGCAATTTGGTTTCGCCGTAGCATCTCGTGAAATGACGTGTGTGTTGGTCCAAGGCTGGTACTTTGGATGTTCCCGTACAGGGGTTTGGACTTGGCTAGTACCGGGCTTGTTTGCTCGGTTGCTGTCCCGGATAAGTCGGCCGAATCTGCTGTCAGCTATCTTCGTTTGCCTGTCTAAGTATTCAGTCAGGTCTTCGAAGTTGGCTTCTCTGTCGCCTCGGCTTATCCGTTCAGCTTCTTCCGCCCACCGACCCTGTAGTTCGGGAGAGAGGTGACGGACTATGCCTTCCAAAGTGTGCATGGCGTCTAGGTCAGCTCTGTAACCTAAATGGTCGAGGGCTATTGAGCAGTTCTGCATCTTGATCACCAGGTCGGCCATGGTGTAGACGTCGCCCTTGGTTTTCTTTGCCTCTGCCATCACGCCCTCTATTAGGTTACGGGCTACTTTGAAAGGTTGGCCAAACAAGTCCCTCAGAATCTTTCTTGCCCTTGTGTAGCCTTGTTCTGGATCGAGCATGGTGCATCCGTCGATAGCTTCTCGTGCTCGGCCTCGGCAGTAGTGAGTAAGGTAAAGAAGCCTTTGCCCAGGGTCGTTTACCTTGTTTTCAACGAACGTCTCGAACTGTTTGACAAACTTGCAATATTGCTCAGCTCGCCCGTCGAAAACCGTTAACTCCACTCTAGGCAGATCGATCGATGGTGGTTTGTAGTCGGCGACCTGCGTGGGGTTCCCTACCTTATTGCACTCTAACCTATCGGAAGTGTCGAAGTCGCTGGTCCTATACTCTCGCTGTTTCTGTGTACACTTCTCTGCTTCATGCGCCTGTAGTCTAGCCGAAAGTAACTGTTGCTCTAGTTCTATTATTCTCAGCTTATATAAATCAACGTCCTTACGATCAATATTGCTTTCAATAACACATGAGCTAGCACTGACAGGACTAGGCGATCTAGCATTAGCTAAAGAATCATAAGTACCCAAAACCTCCCCAGAGACTTGCCGTATTACTTCCTGTCCGGGTTCGACTGCCTTTGATCCTTTCCTTGGCATTTTGCGTGAATTTTCTTCGTTCCAAATAGATCTATTGAGTATTGTTACGAACGTTTGAGCAATGCGTAGCCAAATTCGCAACGGATCCCGAAATCAGAAGGCGATTATCCGTGATAATTCTACGATACTAGATTATTAAAATAAACAATGACGTAAACAATATACAAACCTCAATAATACGATCACAAAGTCTCAACAACGAGAAACCGAATAGCAGCGTGTGAGCAGACAGCACGTGCGTCACGCAGGTCCTGAACAAGGATGTGCCAAAATAGCGCTCTGGGCGCGAACAAACAACAATTGGTCCAGAAAAACAACCAGTTCGTAAAGACAAGTCAATAGTGTATGGAAATGAGTGATGTTGGGAAAAAACACTGAATCGCGAGGGAAAAAGGGGGATTTTCCACGACCGGCTGTTACATGGACAATGACAGTTACGCTGCAACAGTCGAAAAGCGAAGTGTGGGGCAAGTTACAAGAACAAGATCCAGATATGCAAATTATCTATAGCTATTTGAAGGATGGAAAGGGGCGGCCATCCCCCGAGATGATGAGAGGATGTAGCTGGGAGACGAGATGTCTGTGGTCCCTCTGGGATAGTTTGCGATTGGAAGAAGGCGTGATTTATCTGCGCTCTGGTCCGAATTACATGCGCCGTCTGGTGGTTCCGGAAATGCAGGTAGGCACGTTGCTACAAGAACTCCATACGGAACTGGGACACGTGGGCAAAAGTAAATTGGAACAAGCTGTACGACACCGATTTTGGTGGCCCCACCAGCGGCGCGATGTCCGAAATACATGTTTGACATGCAGCTTGTGCGCCCAGATTAAACCGCCAACGCAGCACACTCGAGCACCTCTACAAAGCTTAACCACCGGGTTCCCTAACGAGATAGTGGCAATCGACGCAGTTGGGCCATTTCCAGAGACGGTAAAAGGAAACCGATATATACTGGTGCTTATTGACCATTTCACCAAATGGTGTGAAGCCATACCAGTACCCCGAATAGATGCACGAACCACTGCCGAAACAATTTTTGCAGCCTGGGTATCTCGCTGGGGCGTACCCTATCAGCTCCACTCGGACAGGGGAGCCAACTTCGAAAGCTCATTAGTAAAGGAGCTATGCCGGGTGTTGGGGTCATCAAAGTCACGCACGACGGCATACCATCCTCAAGGCAACGGAGTAGTTGAGAGAGTTAACCGTACGCTTAAAGGTCTTTTACAAGCCTTTGTGAACCAGGACAGCACCAGGCATTGGGATGAGGCGATACCGTATTGTTTGCTGTCGTACCGAGCCACGGTGCAAGCATCGACCGGACAAACACCTCATTTCATGGTAACAGGACGTGAAATGAGAATTCCCGCTGACATGGATCACCCGCACCCGGCACCCGATGGGCTGTTAGCCAGCGATTACGTCATCCAAAGCCGAGAACGCCTTATTCGCAGCCACCAACTAGCACGTCGACAATTACAAGCTGAACATCGTCGGCAGAAAGAATACTACGACAAGTCCACATACGGCAGTCCGTTGGAACCAGGCGACCGGGTATGGCTGCGATCGGACCAGGCTGATCCGAGGCTACCCGCTAAATTCCATCGGGCCTGGAGGGGGCCGCACGAAGTTTGCGAAGTTTTGTCGGCATCCACGTGTTCGATTCGATCACTCAGGGACCCCAATCAAAGGCCATTCACTGTACATCTCGACAGACTAAAGCCAGATACGACTGCCGCGTTCTCAGGTAACCCTGGGCCAAGGAATGTTGCCGTGCAGCTAGAAATACCCGCAGAAGGTGGTTCAGGAAGGGCACTGGGGACAGTGCCTTCGTAAGAAGGGGGATAGTGTAAAGATAAGAGCAGGGGCGGCCATATTGGAGGGACTTTTGAACGCACTCATCTGTTTTCGTTCGTTTGTTACAGGTGCACCTGTCGGACGTGTGAACTGGACGAAGCCCGGTGAGGAATCTCGGACAAGAAGACCTGCCGCTGTCCCCGAAGAGTGCAGTGACCCAGACCCGGAGAGACTTGAGTTGTGAAGAACTGCTGTAACTCGTTTCTACTACGTTCATTTCTGCCCAATACACGTTCATCTCTTGTACCCTGTGTTCTCTGTTTTGACTGAGCGACGATCACTGGACTATGGCTGATGAGTCTCGTATGTGTCCATTTCTAGCTAACCGGCCTGTTACAACACCATCGAAGGAACTCTGGATGCTCGATTGGCCGTGGCCAAAATGTCCTGCGCCAAATGAGCGGTACACCAAAGGTGCGGTCGTCTGCTTCGGTGAGTGTAGCTGTTTTTGGAATTTTTAGAACACACAGCTCGTCCCCCTCCATTTAAGTTGATCTTTATCTGTACTGACTGGATACTGAATAATGTCAGTGCCCCCCGCCATTGAAATAACCGCTTGCTCAGGCGAGGCTACTTTCCCCGTGAGGCTATGTAATTCCCTCTCTGTGGCCGATGTCCCATTCCTCAATCCGGACGAGACGGTCCTTCATAATGCGCTGGCAACGGATGCACTAAAATGTGCAGTACAAAGTCCGGATGCAGAGATGGCTGAGCTGAAGGCCGCTGTCCGCACCCTTAAGGATGAGTTGACCAGCCTGAGGAGCTTGGTTATCGAATCCCTCCCGGTGTCCCAGGCAGCCGATCAGGTGTGTGGAGTTTCTGGGCAGCAAATTCTTGATACCGCCATGATTTTACAAGACACCGAGAATCGCTCCAAGCATGTCATCCTTTGGGATCGCTTCCTCAAATCGGACCATCCTCATGACACCTATACCCAGGTGTTTACCGCCTTAAGCTTCCTTTCCCACTTAAAGGTTCGTCCACTTGGTTGGTAACCAAACCCACAAGAAGGGTACACGGCATTCGCATTGAAATGGGCTCCACAGAGGCAGCCAAACGAATTGTTTTCTCAGCCGCAAAGCTCAAAGAGGAAATAAAAGGGCTCAAGGGAGTATCCATCGATAAGCCACTTCGTCTAAGGCTCCGCAGTGAGAAGGCTAAGCCAGCAGTTCCACAAAAAGCTGATCCTAAGCTCAGAATGCTGCCAGTCGTCCATGTACCTCGCCTTGAGGATCGAGCTGCATGACCACCACCCGTCGCTTCCCTACTTACTCCGTCTCCCGTCGTGGAGAGTACTCCCATTGGTAGGCCTAGTGCCACTAAACATCTGACGCCTACAAAAAGTATCCGGGACCGAAACATAGCCTGTAAGACTATATCAACGGACGAGACTCACCCATCCTTGAGCCCGGACATAAACCTGCTACCGGTTTCTACTGAAAGCTGCAGTGAGGAGGTTAACGTACCAGGAAATATATCTAGTGTTGTCATGCAAAACAAGCTCATCAACAAGAAAACTCAGAACAGGGCATCACACAGTGCGCAGAAAGGCAAACCACGAAGAGCAGCTCATTCTTTTCGGAGACCGATGGATGTAGACCGTGCGCCTGGTATGATACCCCCTGGGGTACTACGCGTCAAAACTTACCGGTCCCCCCAAAAGTCTGCTTACTATCTAGCCCCCCAATACATTCAGCCCCCGACTCCCCCAGGACCTCCTTTCAGCCCCAAAATCCCCCTCTTTCCCCCTCCTCAAACCCAAAACCAGCTGCCTCTGGCGATTCTGCAACAACTCCTGAGCATGTGCTCAAGTGTTTTTACAGCAATTGCCTGAGTGTGTTGAATAAGATCCCGGAGCTTCGGCAGCTTGCAGTGGATAAGGAGCCTCAGATCATAGCCCTCACAGAAACCTGGCTCACCCTTGACATACTTGATGCCGGAATATCCATTCCGGGATACTTCACAGTAAGGCAGGACTCCAATAGAGGTCGTGCCGGCGGGGTCATCATTTACTACGATAATTCGATCCCCCCTCCCACTATACGGACAACCCCTAACTTTTCATGTATTGATTGTTTGTGGGTTGTGTTTGCCCTCTATAGGACAGACTCCCTACTGCTGGGTGTCGTCTATCGTCTTCCCACATGCAATTCAACTGATAGCCTAGGTCTCATGGATTTATCAGGCACCCTGGAAAGATACACAGCCTTCACCCATCTGTTAGTCACTGGTGACTTCAAATCACCCAGTACCGACTGGCAAAGAGCTGATGCCTCCGATATCACCTTCAATAAACCCCTCCTAGATCTAGTACTGAAGAACTCGTGGGCGCAGAAAGTAAGAGATCCGATCAGATATAGCACAGGACACTCCCCGTCCCTACTGGACCTGGTCATCACCAATGATGGGTCCCAAACAGATGTGGTGCACTACTTGCAGCCCCTCGGCAAAAGTGATCACATTCTCATTGGATTCGATTATATCGTGAAATGGCCTCCTCTTCCCTCAGAAACCAAAACTTTGAGATCCTTCAAAAGGATCAGTTTGACCAAGTCTGTGCACTTATTCGCTCCCAGCTAAATTCAGCTAACCTAGGTAACTCTGCTGGCGAAATAGCAGAGAATCTCAGAGAGTTAACCCCCTTAGCTGATAGGCTATTTGTCCCTAGAATTTGTCGTCCACAGACCGCTAAGCGACCCCTCCCTCGCCCCATTAGGTGCATTCTAGACGAAAGCTCAATTTTCTTTGTCAGACATAAAGCCACACGCCTTGCCCGTGGTGCAGAAGACTTCAGGATCATACGGAACATATGCAAAGACAAGATTAGGTCCTATCAGAATGCAGTCCAACGATCTGTACTTGATCGAGCAAGGACCAATAAGGCATTTTTCTTTCAGTACATGCGCCGTCTAAGGGGCACAGCTCCGACGCCATTAGCTCTCAAAGATAGTGCCGGATCTCCAATCACTTCCCCTAGCCAAGTAGCCGAGGCATTCAGCTCCTACTTCCGTACAGTTTTTAGCTCCATACCCATATCATCCCACCTTACCATGCACCGGTTATCTCTGACCACTACCCTTAACCGCGTCATTATTCCCATTGGTGCAGTCGCTCAAGGTTTCCGACGGCTCAACCAATATTGCTCTATGGGTCCTGACCTAATCCACCCCCGTATTCTCAAGGAAGCCGCGGATACATTAGCTGCTCCTTATGCCTCGCTTTTTCAGCAATGTGTTGACGCTGAAGTTTTCCCCCGTAACTGGAAAAAAGCAGTAATCGCACCCATCTATAAGAAGGGTAGTAGACACCTTGCTTCTAGTTGCAGACCCATAAGCCTCACTAGCATCCGTAGCAAAATTTTTGAGGGAATTCTTAAGAGTGAGATTCTTTCCCATCTTCATAGAAATAAGATCCTCTCCCCGTCTCAACACGGGTTTCTTCCTGGCAGGTCATGCATCACCAATATGCTTACTGTCATGGATAGTCTAACGAAAGCCTATGATGATGGCCAGCTCTCACACGCTGTATTCATCGATTTTGCTAAGGCCTTCGATAAGGTCCCACATGCCCCTCTTCTTTATAAGCTGCAGACGTACGGGATCACAGGCTTCATGTTGGCCATCCAACGTAGCTTCCTTACCGACCGCACCTTTGTGGTTAAAGTCGGGAATGTTTTGTCTCAACCCTCCCCAGTAACAACTGGGGTCCCCCGAGGGTCGGTCTTAGGTCCTCTTCTTTTCCTGATCTATATAAACGATCTACCGAGAGCCCTTCCTGCGAACATTGCCATGTACGCAGGTGATGTAACCCTCTGGAGTTCAAGCGTTGAAGACCTGCAAATTGCAGTTTATGGAACAAAACGCTGGTCCGAGGATTGGAACCGCCCAGTTAATGATGACAAATGCGTGAGCATGTCTTTCGGCAGAGAGACTGGTCACACGTTTTCCATTAATGGAGCAGCCACTCTGCCAAGGGTTGACCGACACAAGGTGCTCGGTTTCTGGTTAGATTGTAACTTATCCCTCTCTCATCATCACGAACTTGTGAGCAAGTCTGCCTTTCGAGTCCTAAACATGATTCGAAGGTCCTTCCCGCGCATATCTAAGGATGATTTCCCCATAATTTTCGGCACGTATATCCGACCTCTGCTGGAGTACGGTAGTCAGATAGTGCACTCTGGTCTTGTCCGAGACCGTGAGATCCTAGAAAGAGTTCAGCGGGCCTCCACCAAGGCAGTAAGGGGTCTATCCCATCTACCTTATCCCGTCCGCCTCTCACTCCACAACCTCTGTCTCCTTGACTTAAGACGCGTAAGAGGTGACCTGTTTTTGACGTTCCACCTTTTTGAATCAGGTGAGGGTGACTGCTTCTTCTCCGTCTGTCCAGCCTCTTCTCTTCGCGGTCACAGCCGAAAGGTTTTCAAACCGAGGCCACGCTCTTCACTAAGGATTAACGTTTTTAGCTATAGGGTTATTACTATGTGGAATGCACTTCCGGAAGATATTATCTAGAAGAACAAAAATATCTTCCAGAAAAAGCTAGACCCCTACCTGGGTATCCCCCAATAAATCCATTGTCGAAAAAGCGAAATAGATGTCTCTTTTTGCACTTCTTTTCAGCCATATGTTCAAGAATGCCGGACCCCAACTCAGCTTAAGCCACTGTCCATAGTGAGACGCTGTATGATGTTATGTGCTTTTTGTTTTCGCTGCCACCCCAGCCCCCTCCCCGCTTCCTTTTACTCTCGTTTCAGCTCGGTGAATCCGACAGAAGATGAAAGATTTCCTCGAGAACCGGGACAATTGGGCTCAAAGCCTTGAACCCGTGTAGTACTTCAAGACATCAAGGCAACTGACTTCAATCTTCGGCACATCGAATGGGCGGCTGAGGTCTACGTGCTGGAGTCGTAGGAGGAAACTTAGAATGGCTGCATGCCAATGCTTTGCACCAGCATATTAGGGAAAATACCAGATAGAGGACTGGATGCGTTCCATCCTTGCTGGATCTAGCTATAATAAAATCCCCAACGATGGGTCTGGACTGCATTATTGTGCACCGCTGGGCAAGAGTGACCACGTGTGCGTCAAAATCGTCCTATGCATGTGGCAACTCAAGATACCCTCAAGGCTGGTCAGGCATTTCGGTAGTGTGGACATAGATAGGCTTCGTAATAGGGCGATGGGTTTGACCTGGGACATGAGAGAGGAGGATACCTGACTGCCCTACAGGAATAATTCGCACCCTTAAAACGAAGGGGTGGGGAGGACAAACCCATATGGTGGAAGGCTGCAATAACCAAGGCCAACAGAAGTAGGAACCGCTCCTGGAACCAGTACAAACCTTCCGGCAGTCAGCTAGCCTGGAACTGCTATACAAAGCTGAGAAACAAGACTGTAAGCCTTCTGAGAAGCTTTAAGCAGGAATTTGAGCTCAAATTGTCCCAGTCTGTAAGAAAACAGCCGAAAAAATTCTACAACTGTGTACAGTCTAAGGGCTCAATAAGAAATGCCGTAGGTCCGCTATCCACTGGAGACCACGGTAATGCCACTGGTGACCGGGGAAAAGCAGACGCACTGGGGGAATAATTTGGTAGTGTACACAGCCACAAGTCAGCGGGCCCAGAAGGCATTCATCCAGCTATCATCAAGCCGTTGGTGGATATCATAGCTCCATCGGTATGCGGGCTCTACAGATCCACGTTGGACCAGAGTAAGCTGCCTCAGGACTGGAAAGTCGCGGCAGTCGTGGCAATACATAAGAGTGGGCCCAAGTCGGATGTGCAGAACTACAGGCCGGTAAGCCTAACTAGCATCCTATGTAAGGTCCTGGAGAAGATCATCCGTGCCCATATCTGCCAGCACTTACTGGAGCACTCCATGTTAATTCCGGCGCACCAAGGATTCCTGAAAAATAGATCTTGCCTCACCAATCTCCTGTGCTTCTTAGATGAAGTAACTCGACGACTGGACGAAGGTAAGGAGGTTGAGGTATGCTACGTCGACTTTAGCACGAGGTTTGACTCCGTTACTCATCGTCTCTTGCTATGCAAGATGGAGACGTTCGGCATAGGTGGGCAAGTATTTAGGTGGCTGGAGGACTTCCTCTACCACAGGACGCTTTATGTCAAAGTGGGGGACAGGTGCTCCAGTTTGGTGAACGTCACCAGTGGTGTACCTCAGGGATCCGTCCTAGGCCCGGTCCTATTCTTGTTATTTATTAATGGCCTGGCATCCGCTCTTCAATCGCCCAGCTTTATTTTTGCGGATGGTGTGAAGATTGTTGGATCTGAGGGTAGTGCGGACTTGGGCAGGAAAATAGGTACCGTCCTGAACTGGGCATACAAATGGGACTTACCTCTAAACGCTCAAAAAAGGCATTGGTTTTCGAGGACAACAGAGAGCCTAACTGTCGCCAAGGATCAAGGGCTGTGCACCATAGAGGCAGTCAGTAGGGTTAAAGACCTTGGGGTCATCATGAACAGTGACTTCAAATGGTCGGAGCAATGCAATGCTGCTGCGCAAAAGGCTCGTGGGGAGCTCTTAAGACTGCGATCAGCTTTGTCTTGTCGGAAGCCGGAGGTATTTGTACCTATTTACATGGCTATAGTACGACCTCACTTAGAAGGTAGCGTGCAGGCTTGGTCACCCTTCCATAAAAAGGACGCCGCCTGCCTCGAGAAAGTCCAACGTCTCGCCACGCGAATGGTTGAAGGACAGAGGGGTAAGACCTACGAGCAGGGACTCTGTGACCTGAATCTTTTCTCGTTGGAAAGGAGGAGAAGTCGAGGGGATCTAATAGAAACGTTCAAGGTAATGAAGGGCTTTTCTAGCCTTAGACCAGATAGTCTATTCCAAGTGGCCGTAGATTCCAGAACAAGGGGACATGAAAAGAAGCTGATAAAAGCCCGATCTAGGTTAATTTCTAGGTCACACTTCTTCAGCAACAGGGTTGTGAACAGTTGGAACGGTCTGCCCGGTGGAATGGTAGATTTGCAGACCGTCCCATCCTTCAAAGGTGCCCTAGACCGCAAGTGGTACGAGATCTTTCCTTGTAGTTAGCCTTGAGTATATCAACTAGATGGATGACGGGGATCACTGTGGTCCCTCTGGAGTATTTTTTAATAGACTTTTTCGCTCATTGCATACTGTCTCAGTGAACGCTCACGATGCATAATGTCTCACGCAGTTGATGTGCGATGAGGTTTTCCGTTTCCCTTTCATTTTTAGCGGGGATTCGACGAAATACACTCGGCAGTGGTGGGTGCATAACTGGTGTGCATACCATCGAAGGAATTCTGGACGCTCGATTGGCCGTGGTTATTACCTGTTCTGTGCAAACTGAACTGAACTGAACTTGTGAGTTTCCGAGTGGTTTGAATTTTCGCATTGCTCTCAGCGTTAAGCATTTTTGCATTGTTTGGTGGAATAACACTCGTTATTTCGCCAAACTAACGTATCGTAATTAGTATTTCGGTACGCGTACTTTTTGAAGAGTTCACTCTCTTCAGAAGAGTTTGTTCTCTTCAAAAACTGAGTATACCTTTTGGTGTCCTTTTTGGTGTTTTTTGTTGGTGTCAGTGCAACTGATACCGGCTAACATCTTTTTGTGGCTCTTTTTCTAGTGTACCGTTTTTGTGGAACTTTTTAGTGTGCGGGTTTGCTGCACTTGCCTTAGCGTACCGTTTGTGTCTGTTCAAAAGTTGTGTTATTGTCCCACGGGTGTCCGAGACGAAATGAATTTGACAGAGGTTGATCCCATTGGTCAGGCAGTAAGCTGTGGGAACAAGGAATGCACGGACCTGGTGCAAGATGAGGGAATTCAATGCGACCAGTGTTGCATTTGGTTTCATCAAAAGTGCTCCAAGCTGGAAGAGAAAGACTTCGAGCTGCACATCAAGTACCCATCGCTCAAGTGGATATGCGCCCATTGCTTTGCGTTTGCAAGGGAGTGCTCGCGTATAATTCGAGGCGAGCTGGGGAAAGGGGACACGAACGTGGAGATGGAACCAAGACTAGAGAGAGCCGTTTCGATCCATAGCCTAGAGGGAAAGAAAAACCGGGTGCCAGAGCGCAAAAATAAAAAAGGCAACCCAAGCCAAAGGGCAAAGAAGGAAAAGAGGTAGCAGGATTCACCAACGTGGGGAAAAGCCTCCTGACGGAAGTGGAAGCCCTCAAGGAGCAGGTCAAACGCCTAGATGCTGAGGTGCAGCGCATAAAGCGTGACACTGAGGTCATGGCAGACAGAAGTAGAAGACTGCTACTTCATAACCTTAGGGAGAACGTTGTAAAAGACGGTAGAATCAGGAAGGAGAATAACCGCCGGCATGTGACTGAGGTTCTTAGGATGGCTGGCCTACCTCCCACGACACCAATAGTCAAGTGCCATCGAATAGGACTGTGGCGTGGAGCACAATCAGCGCCGCCACGACCCCTGGTAGCTGTATTCCACAGTGTCTACTGGAGGGATATGCTGCTGTCCAGGGCGGGAGCAGTTGAGGGCAACACGCAGGGAATGGTTAGGGTAACACCTGACAGCCCAGCATTTGTCAAACCGGCTAATGCCACAGTCTCGCTGAGAACGGGCACACCTGATCTTAAGAGGCCGAAGCTACATATAGCGAAACTGGAGATGACTCCTCTTGGGAAGTCAACACCTAAGGCCCAAGGAGTAATCCAGATACCAAAGGTGGCTTCAGGCTCCGGTATACAAAAAGCCAAGGATCAGGAAGTTCGAAAGACCGAAAAGAAGGGGACTCACAGGGCATTTAGTCCGGTTGGTGTTGAGAACGTGCAGCCAGCCAGCCCGATTCTAAAGGACACCCCCAAGAAGTCCTCTCTGGTGCACCCAGCGAAGCTGGAGTTATCAGAGGGAAAAGCCGAGGAAACCAGTTGGGCTAAGGTGGTCGCAAGACCATCCCGGCCCATCGGTACGGCGACTCAAAAGGGGGTAACGTCCTTTGTGCATGTCGAGCCTGTCACTGGGGCGACGGGTGGAAAAGAAAAAGCCACGACACTCAGAGTCTCACTCGATATGCAAGATGCTGCACCGCCGACACCCTTAGAGGCAAAAAACGGGGCATCACCTCGGAGATTGCGCCCGAGGATACCCTAGCCCTAGAATTAGCAATGAAGTCAGTAACGAGGACCAGGGAACCGTCAATATGGTACACCAATACCTGCAGTCTCCCGGGAAAAAGAGGGGAGTTGACGGCTAGGATCGCAGAGTCTGAGGTCGTTGCGTTGACGGAAACTTGGATAAAGCCATATACTGACATGCGCTTCCAGGGATACGCTGCCTACAGACAAGATAGAACAGATGGAAGGCAGGGGGGCCGAGTGGCACTTCTAATACGGACCGACATAGGCCATTGTGAGGCTCCGTTCAACTTAGTCTCCGGTAATGTACAGGTCAGATCCTGCTTTATTAGGATCGAGGGGCGTACAGTATGCATTATCTGTATCTACAGGGCACCGCTAGCCACAGATGAGGAAGATGTTGAGCTTTTCCAAATGCTGGATGCGGTGCTGGCACAGACAAAGGAGTTCATCTTATTAGGGGATCTCAATCTACCCGAAATTAACTGAGAAAACGGGATCGCACCAAGGGGATCAACGGGCGACAAATTTCTGCAGTGGGTCCAGTTACATGCACTTACGCAGCATGTGACACAGGCCACTAGACACAGAGGTGGACAGCACCCGTCTCTCCTTGACTTAATCATAACGCGGCACCATCAGGACGTTAAGGAAATTAAGTGGGAAGAGCCACTTGGAAAAAGTGATCATGTAGTCCTAAGGGTCACACTAAGACTAAGCAAGGCGCCGAAGGAAATCGCGTTACGTCGGCGCTATGGGAGAATCAACATAGGTGAACTGAAGAAGGCGGCGGAGGAAATTCAGTGGACATCGAGACACACAAATGCCTCCGTAGAGGAAAGTTGGGAGACCATCAAGATGGGGCTACTCGAACTTACAGATGAGTTCGCACCCCTGATGGTGGCAAGCAGTAGAAGTCTACCCCCATGGTGGAAGTCGAAGGTCCGCAAGGCCATAGTTATTCGTAGGCAACGATGGGCGGCGTACAAGCTGTACAGAACTCAGGGGGCATGGAATAGCTATAAGATGGCTAGGAACAGGGCTCA
The DNA here is from genome assembly GCA_948099385.1 of Fasciola hepatica. Taxonomy (NCBI): domain Eukaryota; kingdom Metazoa; phylum Platyhelminthes; class Trematoda; order Plagiorchiida; family Fasciolidae; genus Fasciola; species Fasciola hepatica. The sequence continues at coordinate 3,407,912 of CANUEZ040000008.1, read as the reverse complement.
AGAGATCCAAAGAGTGGAGAAATATGCTTTCGAGCGTCGGTTAGCGGCGTCGGTCCGCACAAACCCAAAGCGATTCTACGCCTACGTGCAATCTCACAAACGTATGAGAGAGAGCGTAGCAACTTTGGAAGGAGCACAGGGACGACTAGCTCTAAACGACGAAGACAAGGCTGACACGCTCTTGGAATTCTTCAAGAGCATATATCGGCCAGAAAATAGTTTGGAGGAAAGAATGGAGGGCCCACAGGCGCCTCCAATACCCGAACTTACTGTAGGAGAAGAAGAAGTGTACGCGGAGTTGCAAACTTTGAACAGGAACAAAGCAGCATGTCCAGACGGGATTCATCCAGCAATCGTTCAGCCTCTGGCCGAGGTCCTGAAGGCTCCGGTGACGAAGCTGTATGAAACGTCACTTAGAGAGGGAACTGTGCCGGGAGACTGGAGGAGAGCAACAGTGGTAGGCATTTACAAGAGTGGGCCCCGGCAAAAGGCGGAAAATTACCGGCCGGTTAGCTTGACTTCAGTACTGTGTAAGTGCCTGGAGCGAATAGTCAGGAAGCAGATCTCTAGGCATTTGGTTCAACACAACCTCATATCAAATGCTCAGCATGGGTTTGTGGCAGGGCGATCCTGTCTGACGAATCTCCTGCTGTTCCTCGATGAGGTAACCAAGCGTCTGGACGAAGGGCAATCGATTACGGTCTGTTACTTAGACTTCAGCAAGGCATTTGATTCCGTGAACCACCGATTTCTGGACGTCAAACTGCAGTCCATGGGAATTGTTGGAAAGGCCAGACAATGGATAAGTAGTTTCTTAGCAGGGCGAACCTTTAGTGTTAAGGTGGGGAACCATGTTTCAAAACCGGAAGGTGTAACGAGTGGGGTGCCACAGGGCTCGGTGCTCGGCCCTCTGCTCTTCCTCATCTTCATCAACGACCTAGCACGTGGGCTTACAAACCCCACCTTTATGTTTGCCGATGACGTCAAGATAGCTGGAGTAGATATAGAACTTGACGTGTTAGCAGTACAAAACTGGGCACGCAAATGGGACCTTCCACTAAACCTCACCAAGTGTCAATGCTTGACCACAAATACAGGGGCTAGTGAGAATGGTGTGGGTTCGTTGCAAGTGGTCTCGCAGGTCAAAGACTTGGGCGTTATAATGGACAACAGCTTTAAGCCGTCAAAGCAGTGCACCTCAGCAGCCAATACGGCCAGGAGGGAACTCTTTCGAGTTAGATCCATTATGTCGTGTAGAGATCCGGAGATATTCGTTCCGATATATCAGGCCATAGTTAGGCCGCATATGGAGTACTGCGTGCAGGCCTGGGCACCGTACTACCAGAAAGATATCGACTGTCTGGAGAAAGTGCAAGGGCTAGCCACTAGAATGGTGGCTGGGCAAAGGGGGTTTAACTGCACAGAGCGTCTCCGTGCCCTAGACCTATTCTCGATGGAAAGACAGCGCATTCGCGGGGATTTGATAGAAACCTTCAAGGTAATGAAAGGACTGTCAGGAGTAAGTCGAGAAGACCTTTTTTCGCTGATCCCCGAGAGAGGCACAAGGGGGCATAGCCTTAGATTACAAAGGAAACATTCGAGGCTCCAAATTAGGGCGAAGTACTTCTCAAATAGAGTGGTACCCTATTGGAATAAGCTCCCGGAAGAGGTCATAAATACCACAACAGTGAAGGCCTTTAAGAAAGCACTAGACCTATGTTGGGTGGCGGTATACCCCGAGTTATGCTAAGCAGCTTTTAGGGTCAGATGCAATTTACTTATTGTTTCCACCTTACTCTGCCAGGGCTGATACTGCACAAAATTTCTGCCTTTCAGAAAAAGAAAATCACGCAGTGTTGGGAGCTACGGAAACGCGCCGACAACACAACTATCTGGACACACGATTGGCTCTAGCCACACCAAGTCCTGTGCAAACTGAACTGAACTGAACTGAAACTAAACTGAACTGAACTGAACTGAACTTCAAGGCCATAGGGCACCTCACGGACACGATCGGTCTTTGCTGACTTCACCTTTGCATTCGACTGGGTGCTGTATGGGCGACTGTCGCGGAAACTCGGAGCCCTGGATATCGTGGGCCCAATAATTCACTGAACTAAAGAGCTCCCAAACGGAAGAGCGTTTTCTGAGAGAGTCTCTCAGTTGTGAACGTGTCCCTTCCTCGCCTCTGGTGGAGTCCCACAGGGGTCGGTGTTAGGGTGGCTACTTTCTGGGTGTATGTGAACTATCTGCCGTGCGTTTTCCAATCACCTCGCCTCACTTGCGCTGATGAATTTCAAATTTGTAGATTTATCCGGTCAGATATTGGTCGCCAGGTTTTTCAGGACGATTTATATGCACCGGAGCATTGGTCCGAGACGTAACAACTTCCCAGCAGTGTAGAAAAGTGTGCGTATCCAAGCATCAAGGTAGACCTCAATGGGACTTGGAAGGGACCCAGAATAGACCACAATAATTACCCAAATAGACCCACGTGGAACATCCCAGGATCTTTCTGTGGCCTACTTTTGGGTAACCAAAACGCTCCAGTATTAATTCTTAGTGATTTTTTTAAAATTTTCATGCCAAACCACTAATGCTAGCTGAGAGCCCATAGCACGAAAAACGAGTTTTCTGTCTATTTTCTAGTATCAATCAAGCGGAGTCCGTTTATCACCAAAACAGTATAGCTGTCTTCCATCGTTTACTGTATGCTCAGTAAGCCTCGTCGTTATAATCTACACATGCGTTGACGCGGATTATCTCTTAACTGCAGACTAAATAATTGTCATAACCCTAAACTTGGTTGCACCATGTGCAATGCCACACCACTCAAATATTAATTCTAACAGAACTGGACGTTTTCATTGGAATCAACGCCAGATACCGCACCTTCCTTCGCATTCTAAAGCTACCAACGACAGTTTGCACGAGAATTGAAATAACGTTCATGGCTGTAAATAGGTAAAACGTTATACTTAAGAATGTACAAAGTAGTTCTGTCCACAAAATTGTTCATTGTGTTACGGGTTCTGGATCATCCGGTTGGTCTTCGTTCGATGATTCCTGAAGAAAAAAAGTTCAATTTTTATCACCAGTCAGCACATAAGAGCATAAAACCCACTCCACGGATTAAGTACAGAATTGTCTTAAAATGTCTAATTATGTTCATCGGTTGGTTTGTCTTAGAAATTAAGAGTTCAATGCAACACAAATACACAGTGAAAATTATCTCGAAATAATCTGTTTTGAAAAAAATGATTCTCCTAATTCAACAATAAACTTGTAAATATTCAGACGTAAAAAGCTAATAAACGGCGACCATATGCTGTGTTTATTGTAATTCAGCATGTTCAGTGTACATTGCACGCCGACATCTTTATATGGTTAATCCAAAAACCTATTTCGTAGTGCCCGACATCGCAGTTTTTCACTTACATTCTGCACTCTTGCACCGGGGAAATTTTGTCGACGTATATATATATATATATATATATATATATATATATATATATATATATCGTCGACAAATAACGTGTAAAGTAGAAGTACTTGATAAGGTAGTCTTATCAGTAATTGTGGAACAGATTTTTGTTCCTGAGGGCGAAGGCTGACCATACGCAACCTTCCAGTTTATTGTGCACAGCAGTGCAGGCGCAACCAGTGGTCTCAACGTTTCACGTGCACGCTCCCCAGCGTTACCACCAGCGAAATTCTGAAGAAGCTTCATCTAGACAAACCACATCTAATGTCAGTAATTTACCACTTGCTGATATACCACATCATTTTGCAGCCTGTCGTTAGGTTTCTCAAGCCCTTGCCTATTATAAACAGGGATGCTCCACTGAACCAAATTATTCGAAGCCATAGTGGCTTCTTCCATTCGGAGAGGAACCACTTTACACGTCAGATTTGCGATGGTATTCATGCATTTTGTTACTAAAGGAAAACATCTGAGCTACAGTGTGAATGCACATAGCAGTATGAAGTCCACCAAAATGCTTTTCCGCTTCCGTGTGTTTTCTTTTAATGGCAACTGTCCGTACAGAAGATGTGAAAGCCGTCCTGTCTGTTTTCTATGACCCAAACTGAAGCAACCGCATCCAGAGTGCATCATTTGTGTTTGTACGCAAACTGATGGGGTCATTTGGAACAAAATAAGAGGAACCTAGTCGACTAAGGATAGAAAGCTCAGTCAACTTGAGCGCAAAAGTGATGGCGCTTAAACGGAAACGTCTTGACAAAATGTTAAAAGTAGAATGTTTGGAAATAGATACTACTGTCACAGGTTTCCCCTGAGACAGAAATAGCACCGGCATCAACAGATTTATTGATGAGAGAAGTCATAATTCCGTATAATTAACTTGCTCTTAATTTGAAAACAGTGGGGGACAAGCCACCTAGACCCTCAACAGAAGCTAATTTCGAGGTTAGAAAATGGCTTTATAGGATGGTAGGGTGTCCGATGAAGGATGAACAAACGCGACGTTTAGGCTGTCAGCATCCATATCGTAGTTTTTTGTCCGGGCCCGTTGTCCACATAGAAGCCGGATTCCGTGTCAGAGAAGTTTGCTGTTAGTTTTGCAGAGGAACTGATGGGCAAATGTCATATTCAGCCATTGTATCTCTTGTTTGATCAGGATAGAGTGTCGTTTCGCAGAAGCCTTGTCTCGTAGTTTATAGGCATGTTCTTTTTTTCCTGCTCAGAGAATTCAGCAGTGGGAAAATTATTCTGCCGTTGTTAAAATATACAAATTCCATAGGACAACGAAAATCGAACATCACACAGTGTCTTCGTGAATAGGTCTAGCGGATAAAGAAAGCAGTCGAAAGTTAACCACGAAGAAACAACGAAAAGGGATCTTTGAAGAAGGGTAGTGTTGCTGGGTAACAAGTTTCCAGAGGTGACCTTTATTTATTTTGTTCTAACGAATAAACCGGCCGTGGGGTGCTCAAGTATAGAGATGTTTGGGCAGAAGAGTACCGGGAACGCATACCTGATGAGCGACAACAACCGCGAAACTGGAATATGCCTTTAACTGAAAACAGAGTCATCTACTAACCAGGGCATCAGCGAGTTTGACCGTAACGAGGGGCAATGGACAGTTCACGATTGATGCGGTGCAACAAATAAAAGACTTAGGTGTTGTTGTGGCCGCAGACTTCCTTTGATCTGAGCATAGCAAGCTAGCTGCCCATAGAGCTCGAAACAAGCTTTCTAGGCTTAATTCAGCAATTTCCTGCAAACGAGCAGATGTGTTCTTGCCTTTGCACAGTACTGTAGTGAGGCCGCGCTTCAGACGTTATGACAGGCTTAGGCACCTTTCCTCAAGAAAGATACGGCCTGTCTTGAAATAGTCCAACGGCTAGCCACCGGGATGGCGGAGATTCCGCCAGGAAAGACCTACAACCAGAAAATGCAGGATATGGGACTATTTCTCCTCTCTATGAAGGGACCTCGTGGAAGCTTTTAAAATTCTGAGTGGTTTAACGGGAATAAAAGCCGTAGACTTGTTTAATATGGCTCCCGATAAACGGACAAGAAGGAACGGCATAAAACCACAGAAGACGTTCTAAGGGCTAAACGTTCGGACCAATTTTTTCATCAGTAGTATAGCTGAATTATGGAGCCGGCTGACTGAAGGGCTGATGAATTTGAAAGATATACGACCCTTTAAAAAAATGCTAGCCTAGTAGAAGGATTATTCTCGGAGGTAGATTTTAGAGCCAGAGGAGAACATTGGGAGTTGAAGTGTGCTAAGCTTCCTGCGGACTAGAATCAGGACTTGGTATGAGATGCACCATTCTGTTTATGAGGGAATGCTCACATGATAGTTGTCTCACCTTTAAGGTGAGATGTCCCCACTTTTTTCCTTTTTGGCAAAACTGGATCAGTGGAAGCTTTTACCGGACTGAGCGGAGAGGAATAACTTACAACATTCTCGGTGGTGAGTGCCGACTTCAGTGTATACCGCCGGTGGAAATCTGGACACTGAATTGACCTCGGCCACTACCGGTCCTATGCAAACTGAACTGAACCAATCACGACTGCGGTGCATTTTGAGGTGATCCTGCGTGGCAATCGAAGATAGGAGAAAAAATCGCAATTTCAGTGTTGATGTAGAATTGGACATCAATGCCCAGCCTACAACTTGTAGAAAAAAACCAAAATTAAATTTGGGGCAGAGAATCCTCAATTCGAAGAACAAGAGAGAAAAGCAATCTAAAAACTGGTTTTCTGTTGACGAGTTTCGGACTCAGAAAGACCTAAAGCTCTGTGCCTTGTATTGATGATAAGAAATTCCCGATTAGCTAGATTTCCTGTGATCCACTGGTATATCACCAACCTTCCTAAACAAGTTGCACATAGCTTAACCCTTGACCTCGTATTTCGATAATCCCTCTAAGTAAGACCCAATTTTTACTTCCGTGCTTACTCTTATTTATGATGGCCAGAAGTAGTGGAACTCGTAGCAACCAAGTAGAAAATATACCGGCTAGCCACCATTGTGGTAATCCAGAGTGCACAAAGAATGATTTAGAAGCAGGGATCCAGTGTGGCTCACGCAGCACCTGGTTCCAGGTTAGATGTGGAGGTTTAACAGAGATCCTCCATAGCATTTACAGCAGATACAGAGGGCTGGATTGATTCTACCGAAGCTGCCAGAAATTCCGCTTGTGGAGCTCGCATATGAGTCCGGTCGCCTAATCGAACGGAACCTTCACTCCATTTCGAAAGCCTACCGTCACTCAGCGTGAAGTTCTTGGTAATACACCTTAAAGATCGAGGCCCCTGAAGTTATTGTTGGATTAGATTGCCCCCCACCCCAAGTCAGTTGTCCGGTCGAGCATGAGAATAAGGACCTCTACAAAGTGCTTCAGTAGATCATTGGTAGTCCAGCAACTAGAACCGGAGCAGACGAAAATAATGACTCACTTTAGTCCACCCTCAAGTTTAGTACTAAGCCCAAGGCGGGCTCAAGAGTTAAGAAGCGAAAAGTAGAATAACGAAAATTACAACCGATTCGACACCACCTGATGCCCCTATGGACAGCATTCGGAAAGGCGAGCTTATTAGCTTGAGGAGCAGAGTCTCTTAGAGAGAGAAAGAAAAGAATTTTCGCCCACTCGTTGACCAGACTCTAAGTTGAGAATGAGGCCGCTCTCGGAAGAGGCATGAATGTGGTGGTCAGCGCGTCCCTAAACCAGTAGTGATAGAAGGAGAACAGAAGGAACGTGCAACGAGGTTTCACGTAGTCAATCTCTTTAGAGTAATCGGAAAACCTGGCCACATGGCCGTAAAGCATATCCTCAAGCTTGGCAAAGTGAGGAGTCTCCAGGATAGTCCGGATAAGGGGCTTAGGCCGGTTTGCTTATCCCAGACACCCAGATGGTTTTTTAGCGGCTGCATGCGAAATCAAGAGGGCCGCGAGGGGTACAGTCCTAGTTCAATCTGATAATTCGTCTCCTCACTAGAGAACGGCCGGCGACCTCACCTGGTTCCTCCACAAGCTTCATTACAGCTATTCTTCACTGACCCACAGTCTGGGTAGCTCGGCTGCCGCTGTTGCCATGTTCTCATCCAAGAGAAACCCCAACGGCTAACGAGACCATGACGGGGAAACCGATAGAGAACGTTGGTAGTTCCGCCATGTCGAATGCGCGACCTTCATATGCTGGAATGGCGAGTGATCTCGGAAGGAAAAGCCGAGTGGTTATCGAAACGCCCTTCCGAAATATGAGATAGTCGCTCCTACCTGTGTTCCGAGCTGCTAGGGGGGGGGGGGGCGAGAATCCAAGTAATGGACAGGGGGTTGCGCAACCGCTAGCTGCTTACACACACAGTCATTGTGGGTAACGGGTGGTCATACAATAGGTGTAGATGTAACAGGGGTCACTGAGACCCGGATCCAACCCCAGGAGGATATCAAAAATCACATTCCCCCCAACTTTATGGTCAGCCACACTGAAAGACCGCACTGACGGCCGGGAGGAGGGATACTGCTTCTCGTGCGAGGGCACTGCGATCAGCTAGAGGAATTCAAGCCACATCCATTCCATATATAAGCCACTTCGGTTACGCTTATGGCTTACCGCGTAGAATTGAGGACTATTCGTGTGTACCGCAGCCCGTCGTCTCCAAAAGAGGAGACACCCGGCTAGTACAATTACTTGTGGCTTCTCACAGACTTGGGAGGGAATTCCTAATAGTAGGAGACCTCAGTGTGCCGGAGATAAACTGGGTAAACGAGTTGGTCTCCGGAGAATCATTCGGTCAATGTCTGCTAGGCTACATACATAGTAGGGGCCTGGCCCAGCATGTTACTGAGGAGACGATGGTGGCATGGGCATCGTCCAACTACCCGGGACCTTCTAATAACAAGATATCCGCAGGACTTTTCAGATCTTCAGGTTGAGGTTCCTCTAAAAAATAATGATCACAGAATACTCCGCTTAACATTGGAATCTGGGCAGACTACAACCTCCAGACAAAGAAAGACGTAGCTACCATCTGGTAGAACAGATAGTGTTGAAGGAACTGGGGGATAAGATCGAATGACAGGTTAAACAGAGTGAGGACTTTATGAAGCGGCTTCGGGGACACATTAGGGATAACCTCCTCTCACTGACCTATAGAATAGCTCAGCTTGGAAAGATTCGTTGGAAGGGTGTTCAGTCATGATGGATTGGTCGGGTCCGGGAGGCCTTACAGAAGAAGGAATGTGCTTGGACCAGATACCGAAGCAGTGATAATCACAGACGTTACCTGGAGCGTTTAGCAGAAAGAGCTGATTCAGAGAAAATTCAGAACGAATGCAGAAGGAAGTACGAAGGGCGTTTAGCCAAAATAAACTCGCGGAGGTACTACAGTTACTTGCAGTTTGAGGTGGCTCCAAAAGTGGTCGTCGGGAATGTAAGGGATTCCCAGAGTCAAGCAGCCACCAACAATCTTGAGAAGGTAAAATCACTTCACACCAGTTCCAGCGGGTGTATAAGCAAGACAACGAGAACTCGGGTCATCTGCTGACGACTATCAGGGCTACTTCCCAAATGTCAGAAAAGCTATCACAGTAAGTGAGGTTCTTAAGGTTTCCAGTGGCTTAGCAAGGACTAAGACAGCGGGTCTCGATGGTATTGCTCCGACAGTCATCCAGCCTGTGGTGGAGCTTTTTGTTCTGCCGCTGACTACGCTATTCACAGCAATCACAGACGAGGGTTGACTCCCGGGGATGGGCTCAAGAGGACGGTCACCCTAATCCACAAAGCCGAAGGAGGGAGACTAATTTCGACTACGGTCCTGTTAGTTCAACTGTGGTATTGCTGTGGTAATGGTGAAGGTCATGCGAGATAGGGTTGCTGGCCGAGTGACTGCCCGCAGATTGGTCGCGACAAACCAGCATGAGTTCGTTCGTAAGAGGTCCAGTTTGTCAAACCTCATCTGTTTCATGGGCGAGGTTGCCCGAAGGTAGGACCAGGGGATTAGAATCGAAGTCTGCTGCCTTGACTTCAGGAAGGCTTTTGACTCAGTCAGTCATCGTTTGTTGCTGATGAAGTCGAGTTGTTTCAGCCTGTCTCCGAAAATCATCGCGCGGATCCATAGGCCAATCACGGGTAGGACTTTTCAAGTCAAGGTGGATGATAGCATATCCCAAGAAGGCTGTTTTCTGAGCGATGTGCTTCAGGGTTCAGTCCTTGGACGTGTGTTGTTCATCTTGTTCAGAAACGATTTGGTCATTGGTCTGGAAAACCCACGCTTCGCGTTTGCGGATAACGTGAATGCAGTGGGCTCCGAATCAACAGATCCTGTGCAGCAGGATCTGAACACAGTGCATCGCTGGTCAGTGATCTGGGACCTACCTCAAAATGCCAGTGAGTGGATTAGCCTGGTAAACAGTAAGGACCCTTAATTGACTAGGTATTTTTGAGAGGCAAATGAACGCACTTAGATCACGGAAGTGACAGCAACAGAGGATCTCAGGATAATTATGTCGGACAACTTCTGATCGGGGGCGTAGCACTGGGCGCGTACTCAGAAAGTCGCTGAATGTTATTTACCGACTTAAGAGAACTGTAGACGCCAGGAAACACGAGGTTGTATTGTCGTATTGCGGGGCATTCGTTCGGCCGTACATGAAATACTGTGTCCAGGCGTGGCGACCCTTCTTGATAAAGGATATCAAGTTGACAGAACAGGTTCGATGATGCCTCATCAGGTGATTTTCTGGCCTGAGGGGCCTTGTTTATGAGCAGATACTAGAGGCATTGGACTTGTTCTTTCTCAAACGCAGGAAACGTAAAGGTGATCTGATGGAAGCTTTTAAGCTCTTTACGGAGTGTGTCATTCTTCAGGGATCGACTCCACAGTTGTTGAACCTCAGTGATCATACGGTCATCAAGGGGCACCCAATGAAGTTGACGGAGGAAAGAGTCTTAAATCGTTTGCAAGGAAATTCCCTCGCTGTAAGACCTGTGAACGATTGGAACCGGCTCTCGATGGAAGTAATAACTGTTAAAAATGGTTATGGAATTCAAATATCGGCTGGACCGCTGCTGGGGCAGTGTGTTTGTCGAAACTAGCAGGTAGGTAGCCGCTCTGTCTATCAGTATTATCTACTGCTGTTGTTCTTATTATCATATTTACTGTAGTAATTCCCCAGACAACTTTTGTCTTTAACCTTTTCTTCCTTCCTCACTTTCCGCCTCCAAACTTCGTCTTTGCCCCTCCCATTTACTATGCTCGTCCACTACCTTTCTCCCAGTAACCCGTCGCATTGTCTTTCACCACCTCCAAATTTTGTTTCTTCGCAACTTCTCTCCTGGAAGTAGGTGGGGCGCTAGCTGAAACCCACCAGAAGACAGTGATCCTGCGAGACTGCTCATATTGGGGCACAGCTACGGAAGGTTTTCTTTTCCTTTTTTATTCTTGTTGAATCATCGAAGAAGACCATACTCTTTCATTTGTCGCAGCACCGAGTTATACAAGGAGCTCGCGGTGTAGGAACCTGGAGGAAATTGGTACGCCGCCGTCTATGTTCTGTGATCGGAATAAAATTGAATTGGAGTATAGCCCAGTGATTCTACAAATGGATTCATCATTCACGCATGCTTCATACGTTTCGAATATAACTACAGCTGTGGAGTGCTTAAATATAACGAAGATTGAGCTGAAGAGTACCGGGTACGCATACCTGATGAGCTACAACAACCGCGAAACCGGTCATGTAAATCCGAGGTAATTTTTTCCTGTCACCCGGATGCAGTGCTGTACTACTTACATCAAAAATTTAATTCTAAACTTGTGTCCTGGTTCTAAAAGTTGTCATTTACTAGCCGACGAAATAACTGTGGAAAAATCACGTTGTGATTCTAAAAATGGCTCTTCGTTCATACATGCTCCTGTCGATTCAAATTTGGTTGAGACGATGATCCTACTGTGTTGTGTTCAAGTATAAGGATGATTGGGCAGAAGAGTATCAGGTATGCGTACCTGATGAGCGGTAACCACCGCTAAACCGGTCGTTCCGTCTTGCCATCTAGATTCAATACCACCTTCAGTGTACCATCTGCGAGGTAATAGAGGGAATTGCGACAAAACGGCTTCATGATCATCTAGATCAACACGAGTTGTTGATTCCTACTCAGTACGGTTTTCGCAAAGTGCGCTTTTTGTTTTCCCATCTTCTCTTGGAACGTGAGCACTGGACATAAACAAAAACCTGTGCATATCCCAGAGTTGTCTTCGTAGATTTCAGCAAGGCGTTTCGCACGTCCCCACGTGGTCGACTTCTTTCAGAAGCTACGAGAATTGAGAATACTGGATCCAATGCTACGATGGGTCGCGGACTTCCTTAATGGGCGGAAATTCGCAGCCAGTCTCCAGAACCCTATCCAGGGAGCACATTGTCTCCAGTGCCGTTCCCCAGGGATCGGCTCTAGGACCATTACTATTCCTGGCATATATCAATGGTCTTTCAGTAGCTTCAGTTTTCATTATCTTCTGTGCGAAGGCGACCTTAAGTTGTGGCGCGTACTTCTTTCCGGTGAAGATAGACGGTCCCTTCAGGACGATCTGAGTGTGTTAACGCGTTCGTTCAACACAGCCCTGCCCATATGCACTTAGGCCGTGTTCAGTCACTTCAGGGCTACATACTTGAAGACCTTACTAACATCATCGCCTTTCGAACACGATTGATAGGCGAAGTCCTATTAAATAGATAATACGATGTTAGGCCTTAATGAACTTGTAACAAAGCCATAGCTAAAGCATAAGTATACAAGAGTTACAAAACGTTTATATGTGCGAGAACAAGTAACGGGTTAGAGCACATGCACAACACAGTTTCAATCTCATTACAGGTGTCTGCCTCGCTGGAAATCACAGATCACCTCAACAAAACTTGTGCTTCGACTTGGAGCATTCTCCGCCCGATTCGCCGCTCATTTGGAACACTGTTACACGACGCCTTCCGTGTATCGTATGCTTCCCATATGCGTCCTCGACTGGCGTATGTTGATGTGGCTGCATACCCATGCATTGTTGCTGGATCGGGCATCCAACAACGTTGTTGAAAATGCGTTCACCTGGTCTGCAGCTAATCTATCGCCTATCTCGAGAGGCCACATACCTTTGGGATTCGCTGTGTGCCGATGTAGTGGAAGAGGTGAGCGAAAACACTTTGAAGAGAAAATTTGACTATTACTGATGGCGTTTCACTCAAACATGAGTTAACGCCAACAAGAGAATTGTGAAAAGGCTTATACAAGAAAACCCTCTGCTTCTGTTACGAAGAACGACTGAACCAGTCAACATGACAGGAGAAGACGATCACCGTCATCGGTTTTATTGCGTGGAGTGTCAGTTGAGTCTTTGGCTATCTCATACTTGATGTGAGTGTTGAGTAGTTCAGAGTGTTTGCTTACCGCCTCGGAAGTCAGCGGTTTCAATCCACCTCATCATGGGTTACTTTCGTAATAGACACTAATCCACTGTCGTCCGGCTCATTAGCACACCTGACCTACTGGAACCTTATGTAGTTCTCTACTCAAAGTCTCAGAGTCTGGTTGCCTGTTATCCCTAATAGTGCATCAGGCCTTGCACTCGTAAGCAATCATGTAGTAAAAAGGTAATATCTACAGACGGGTGAACAAAGTTTCTCGGGAGCGCACGACTGGCCTCGCGGTTGTTGCCGCTAATCAGGAGTACCGGATGCGCATACCTGATGAGCAGCAATAACCACGAAACTGGTCACGTGTTTCCGAGAAACTTTGTCCATTCGTCTGTAAGTACTACTTACATCGAAAATTCTAACCCGCGACCGTACTGTCGTTGTTCTCGAGGTTAGCTGTGACTAACCCTCATAGAACCATCGACAAGTCACCGTTGTAGTTCCTCAGTGAACTCTTCTAAGAGGAGCATCCACTCACACTCATAACGCACAAACTAAATTGTGAAAAATATCTCACCTGGTTTTCCAAAGTTTTTGCATGATATTTGTTGGTTTTAAAATAAAGTTACCAAAAAAATGATGTAGTTTCTCCACCCTTATTGCTTGTCCTTACAGATGAAATGTTTGGTCAAAGTTATTTTGAGTTCCAGAATTCAAAATATAGTGCGTTTATGGTCTTGTCGCTTTCACTCACGAACAACAATCAGTCATCTACTTGAAAATAAATATTTTTCGGAGTTGCTCCCTTTGCGTAGGTAAGTTAACCTCAATCAACAATCGATTTTAGGTAGTGAAAAATACCTGAAAGCAATCGAAGAAGAGCAGTTTTCTGTATACCTTGGCATTGATCCTTCGACATCTAGTCTGCAGTTGGGTAATTTGGTTGCAATAATGGGTCTCCTTCGTTGCGGAACTATCGGAAAAAATGGGATTGTAGTGGTAAGTTTCAGTTTATGATGTCTTCTTTTTAAAAGCTAGGTACGAGTACTGTTTGTCTTGGCGATCCCAGTGGGCGCACAGAAAAACGAAACACGGAGTCGCGTGAAAAGTATCTCGCCAATGCTGATTCCATTGAGAAACAATTGGGGAAAATATTTCAGAATTATTACGAACAGTTCCACCCTAATTTTGCTTCTGCAAAAGATGTACCGTCTTTGAAAATTCTGCGTAATTCTGATTGGTTGCTTCGAGAGGACATGATGACGTTTCTCATGGATATAACTACCCACTTTCGAATGACAGAGCTGCTTGAGAAGGAGAGGTATGTGTTTTAGTGATCGTTTTTAGGCCGTTATTCTGGTTTTTGTACTTCAAAATCATGGTCTGTTGATATGGCATTCCTATTGCTTTGCCTTTTTATGACTTGTGTACGAACACTTGAGGGACATGGAAGCTGCTGGCACTTTGGCGATGTTTGAAGATGTTGACTAAAAATTTGTCGAATACTAATTTGTCTAAGAATATGCGTTCGGAGGCAAAGGATTGTTTTCCGTGATTCATTTTGCGGCCTATTCAGACCACATTGCTTGTGTTAAAGCGGATCAAGAGTCGTTTGGATTAGACAAATGGTTGTGAAGATCGAGTGGATTTAGATTAACTTGTTGATCCGCGTAACTGGGTCGTGACAGTCACATGATTCGGACCTGAGTCATCAAGGGCGGGAGTGGTTGGTTTGAGTCCAGGGTTATTCGGGAGGGAATTAAACGACTTTTTCCCGTGTGCACAGGGCAGGTGGGAAAAGGTGAGTGCCAATCGCCTCCGCGGAAAATTGTGTGTGTACGCAGATGTGTTTCGGGGGGTTGGCGGGCCTTCGCATCGCGATTAAAAATGCTGACTCTGTTTACTTGGTGTCCATCGGGTGTCCGAGAATCACACTTTCTATGGTTCTTGTGCCTCATGTTAAAACCAATGCAGGCATTAATGTTTAATCCTTTTGCATAGTTTTCGTGCCTTTCGGCCATTTTAAGTTGTGTAGTAGTCTAGTCTTAATCGGGAGAAAAATTCGTCGACATCTCTATTCGTAAAGAAAACTCCCGAACAGTTTCAGTCTGGTTGTCAACAACATTTCCTTCTTTTCTACCAACACTTCCAAACTATCTTGAGCGGTAAAACTTTTCTGCAGTCTAACGTGTCGCTAAAAATGTAAATTGCGATCGTTGACTCTTGCAGGTTTTTTAGCGATTGTTTACACGTTGAAGGTGAGAAATGCTTTTTGAACCACGAGCGGATAGTGCAAGGCTGTTCAGCGCGCACTGTACCACAGTAACGCCGTCGCAGACCAACGCAATGTAAACCGCGCAGTCTGAATCTAAGATTCGACAACAGATTATTGACTCAACTTGATTTCAGCAACGCATCCTGCAGTAAAGTACAATAATGTGCTCACTTTGATCTGCGACATATAGTGTTGCTGACGTATGTGGCAGATGACAAAAATTTGATCGACTCATTTGCTGTTTCAGAGGATACCTGTCTGTTCCTTATGTTTGTGTTCGCGTTTTAGTAAAAATTTGTGATAGACTACGGGGGCTAATAGCCTCAACGCAGATCGAACTTATTCGGTGATTGCCACGAAAGTTCCGCGCCTCTTACAGGTCGATTCGACGGTTGTGCTATTTTGGCTCGATGAGATTTGTTCTTGAACCCATATCTTGTGTAAAGGGCTAATATACCTTCTTGTGAGCGAGACGCCATCATTCTTGGAGAGAAATCCAGTCCTACTACATCTTTCAAAGAAGTGTGGTAGGACGGTGTGCAACAACTGCCACGGAATTAGCCTAATCGACGTGACTGCAAAGATGTTCTCCGTGATGCTTCTGAACGCTTCTAAACCATGAGGGACGCATGTACTCGTCCCAACCAGGGAGGCTTTCACTGTTGTGGGGGATGCGTGGACTAGATATTTACTCTTCGCCGAGTACTAGAACAGCGCTACAAATTTTAACAACCGACACCAGCCTGTTGCATTGATTTTCGCACAGCATTCGACCCAGTTGACAGACACGCTTTATAGGCTTTTCTGCGAGCAGACGGTATATTGGCAAAATCTGTCAGTCTCATGAAATCGTAATACTCAACTACTCATGCGAAAATACGACTTTACGGAAGGCAATCTGGTGACTTCTCTTCCAACTCGGGTGTTCAACAGGGTTGCCGGTTGTCGGTAGTCTTATTCAACTACTCTATCGACTGGATAATGCAGCAAGCGCTCATCGATTACCCTCGTATACAGGTAAACCCGGACGTTTTCTTGACTGATTTGGAATTCACGGACGTTATTATTCACTTAGTGGACAATCGGACTCCCCTACAGCCAATTTTGATTCGTGTAGTTTTCATTGCGAAAACCATGGGACTCGAAATCAGTGTATCTAAAACTTGCACTGCACAGTTCGCACAACCAATATACGTCAACGACGAGCTAATTGAGCACATGTAAGCAATCGTACACGTAAGTTCGGCGATTCTTCTTATCGAGGATGATATCACAGTGCGAGTCGAACACTAGGAGAGCGTTTTTTCCCCTACGTAAGACATTTTGGATGCAAAACGAGATCAGTCTCCAAGCCAGATTCCGCGTATTCCGAGCCGTCATCCGCTCCATATTGACCTACAGTTGCGAAACGTGGCCATTACGCTTCCGGGATATCAGAAAATTAGAAGCATTTGACCACCGATGCCTGCGAATGATTCTCAAAGCGACCTGGCGCGGTAAGATAACAGATAAAACGATGAGAAAACGCTGATTCGCATTGAACAGTTGTCAGTATTCTTTCAGTGACAACGTTTCTAAGTTTATGACATATCCTGCGACGCCCAAACACCAAGACCTCAAAACAGTGTCTGTCACCTTTTCCGTGCCAAGGTTGTCACTGCTGCTTTATACGACAGCTGGAAACATGGGTCAAGACGGAAGTCGAGCGATTGGGACCCCAGTCTGTTTATGGTGCTCGTCTCCGGAATCAGAACTGAATCACCTCGCTCCTTGAAGTTTGGAAGGAGGAACGTATTCCGTTATTATGGAATGGGTCATTAATTATACCCATTTCAAGGAGGGAATACGCAAGGATTGTATTAATCATCGTGGAATTAGCTTAATTCCGATAGTCACCAAGATATTAGCCCCGGTCTTGTTTCGTCGTCTTACACGGACTCGCGAGAGGAACACCCGCGAACAGCAAGCCGGATTCCGCCCAGGTCGAGGATGCATCGACCAGATTTTTGCTCTTCGCCGATTACTTGAAACGCGTCACACGCACCGTCGACCGACCGTAATGGTTTTCCTCAACTTGAAAGGCGCCTTCGATTCAGTTGATCGAGCAGCGCTTTTCAGTGTTTCTCACCGGAAAGGTATGCCCCAGAAGTTGATGAGTCTACCAAGATCAGTGTATTCTCATACTACTGGCCGCGTAAGGGTTTACGGTGAACTATCCGGTGGGTTTGAAACGACGAGCGGTGTTCGACAGGGATGTCCAATTTCTGCATTCTTGTTTAGCTTCATCATGAACGAAATAGTTGAGAGTGCCTTGCGAGATCTCCAGGATGTGGGTATCGAACTAGGAAATAATGAGAAGCTGTGTGGCCTAGATTACGCAGATGACGTTGTATGCTTGTATGGGTGGAGGGAACATCCTCAACGTGCACTAGATAAACTTGCGAGAGTTGTAGTTGCATTCGGCTCGCGCTTTGCACCTTCAAAGTGTAAAGCGACGTTACAAGACTGGACGTCAACGATTCCGAGCTTGATGCTCAATGGGGAGGAACTACCAAATTTTGTTGTTGTTGTTATTGTTTAGTTACCTCGACAGCACCATGACGACGGATGGGAGCACGGTAGTAGAGGTAAGCACGCATATATCCAAAGCTCGAGCGGCGTACGCTGGACTGAAGCATTTGTGGTGCCGACCTGATATTTCACTGAAGTTAAAAAGTCGTGTGTACTGTGCTGCAGTGCGTTCAGTTTTGTTGTAGGGTTGCGAGACTTAGGGTCTGCGTGCTGAAGATATTCGTCTTTTTGAGGTTTTCGACCACCGATGTTTGCGTAGTATCGCTAAGATTGGATGGACTGACCGAGTATGCGACGCTGAGGTCAGAAATCGAGTGTTGGGTATCAATTCAGGGAGTTCTCTAGCACAACATATACAGCTTAGTGGGTTTCATTGGTTAGGGCACGTGTTACAGATGACAAACACACGTCTACCGTATCGTCCCCTGTTTTCCATTTCTCCTAGAAAGTGAAAGAAACCACATGGAGGTCAACAGATGACGTGGCAGCGAGAAATGAGAAAATGTACAGCGAGCTTAGGAAAAGTATTTGCTTCACGCCTTCGTGGTTGGGATCCAAAAGATCTCTCAACCAGTTGGCTGGAGACATTGAAGGATATTGCAGTGAACCGTGAACAGTAGCGATCGTGTTGTCACTTTTTGTGAAATCAGAATGATTGGTCAGTGTGTGTTTGTGCAGTTAGACTGTGTATTCCGTGTGTTAACTACTAGGGCATCCTTTCCTTCTCCCGCTCCTGTAGGTCCATTCGCTGTCCATCTTGTCTTTTCATACTTTCTAATTCAACGTGCAACATAGTGAGAAAGGCAGTGGTCAGTGGGGCTTGCCCCACTGGTTAGCGTCATTCGATGATGATGATTTACGTCATTTTACGTCATACCTAACACTTCCGTAAAATGCGTGACAAAATTTCGTGTTGGTCACTGCTTCGGTTTTTTATGACGTGCTTGCGCGTGGTTGCAACGGAAGGAATATCAACCATGGCCTCAAAGACTCACTGCGCTATTAGGAATAGCCGGCAACTAGTCTCTGAGACTTTGAGCGGAGAACTACATAAGGTTCCAGTAGGTCAGGTGTGCTAATGAGCCGGACGACAGTGGATTTCTGTCTACCGCCGAAGTGATGTTTCACGAATGCCTGTCCATCGTCTTTCTTTCATTGCTGTATTCGCACCTGTTTGGCAAGGCTGGAAGAAGTGACGTGGCGGTCAGGCCATGACTTGGTTTAGAGTTATGAGAAATCTAGCATCAGGATTGGCTTCCGTTAAAGCTACCCGCCTCCCTGATTGCGGCCCCAGCGGATGAGGATTGTTGTTGGTTAGAGACGTTAAGGGACATGGCTGCGAATAAAAGTCACTGACACGAATGATGTGCGGTCTGTCTGTCGAACTCTCGTGCCTCGTAATCACAGATATCAATTCGACAAAAGAAATGATGAAAAAGTTCAATGAGCATACGGTGAAAATGCAAAAAATCAGCATGTTTTTTTCTCCCTCTCCAGCTAAGTGTCTGTTTTACTGTATTGTGCGCCTCTTCCTCTATTTTTGTAATTGTTGTTGCGTTGACACCTTGCTTGATCTCAAGCCGGTGTAAATATGTGTATATAAAGTGCTGACGTGGATTCGACCTCTAACCTCCGAGGTGGTAAGCAAATGTTCGAAACCAATGGAAGACCACCAGCTTGGCTTGAGTTTAATTTATGACTATTAATTAGTAGATTTCGTTGTTTCTTATTGGATTTGACACTCTAGTTAACCTAATTGGTACTGTTTATAAGCGTATTTCACTCCTTTACAACAATGCTTTCATTCATCAAGTTTTTTTTCTTATAGTGTCAAACTGCGCCTCAGCGTCGGTCACGGAATGGACCTGAGCGAATTTCTTTACCCCGTCCTACAGGCCATTGATTTTCTGTACCTGTACCAAAAATTTAATAGCCAACTCCAGGTAATTTGTCAGTCGATCTTGTTCTTAGTTTTTCCATCTTCCAAACAGATTGGGGGGCATGATCAACTTGGAAATATTGCTTGTGGGCTAAACCTGATCCATAGGAAAACAGGAAAATACGCGTTCGGCAAGTTGAATTTATATATGTTATATATTCCACTGTATACAGTGAAATACAGACGATTACGTTGTCGTCTATGATTCATCTCTCTGTGTTAGCTGACTGACTGGATGTTTGACAGTCATACCTGTTTCTGTCTAGTACGTTAGAATCGTTCTTGTTAAGGTTCATCATCGTCTGATGACAGCTAGTATGCTCCAGATTGTAGCACACGCCCTATCGGTATAACCAGCAGTTTTCAGAGACAAGGTCGCTGTTACACCCAAACTGCTTTCGCGATTTTCGGTCGAATGACAGTTCCGTGGTTGGAGTACACAGCATTGGGCCTCGGGTGATGCAGCTTCAAGTGAATGGATCCCATGTAGTGAGTCAGCACAAGAACACATGCAAATCTGCCTGCAATATGCGTTTTTTTGCCTCTGGCCGAATCACTCGCCAACATATGTGGCAAGTCGTCGAGAATCACCAGAAAAAAAACATCCGTGATGCTTATATTTAATGCCAACAGGTTGCATTGGTTGAGTCTTACATCGCAGTTCTCATGAAATTTATATATGTATATTGTTTTTGTAATTACATCCTTGCGCGTGAGTACACTGGAAGGGGCACGAAGGCCCACTGCACTGCTGGGGATAACCGGCAACCAGACCGTGAGACTTGAATTGGCAAAGAACCACATAAGCTCCCAAGACTGCAAACTGGGTTGGCGCTACACCAAACCTTATTTGGGCAAAAAAAGCTCTAACTGAAATAGATCAGTTTTGTTACCTGAACAGTTACGTTTTACCAGGTTGACAGACATCGGATTGAGTATTATCGCGTATACAGAAGGTACGTTTAACTTCTGCTAACCTCAACCATTCGTGGCGCCGGCGTGATATCCAGTTGTATGTCAAGAGTCGAGTGGCTCTTTTTTCTCTTTTACGCGACTATTCCTCACCAGAGGATGAGTCGGCTTCATGAATATCTCGAGAATTATTCATGGAGATTCTCTTGAATATTGTACTAGTCGGTGTCTCAAGCGCCACCCGGGACTGTTGTACTGCTCGGTCGCCCAGTTTGGAGCAGGAAATGAATCGACGGTACCTTTTTATTCGAGGATACACCTCTAGCCTTTGCACAATTAGTTGCAGCCTGCAAGACAGCAGGATTGTTCTAAATTAGCCCGTGGACTTTTTGTGCGGTTCATTATCCTCTTCCGAATTACCTGGTCAGGTAGGCTGGAAAGTTTTCCTTTGTGGCTGTTAGATCAGTAGATCTCGTCCATTTATTCAGGACTGTCTTCGCATGCCAAACATTGTCTCGTCGATGCATTTAGGTTTTGGTTACTTTCGATCTGGTTTGGTTCGCCTGTCGAGCGGTTCGCCGGGGTGAAGCTGCTGATGCATGCTTCAGTTTCGTGGGGCCACAGGTGAGAGTTGGGTAGATGATGGAGACCAAATAAATGCAGAATACTCCGGGGGATACAGCAGTCTACCAACTCAAAGATGCTACTCCTCTCAGACACTCCCGAGTGTATACTGCGACGGTTAGATTGGCTCTTTTATACGGCTGAAAAACATAGCCGGTAAGGGTAGAATAGAGGTTAAGTCTGTCGGTGTTCGAGCATCGATGTCTCCGTAGCACTGCTCGAATATGGTGGGAACACCGTATCAACAATCGTGAGGTTAGGCGTAGGGCGTTGAAAACCGGTGGTCAGTCACTGAAATAACTACTGAATTTAAACAGGTTAGGGTGGTTGAGGCATTTGCTACGTTTGCCCACCGATAGATTTCTTCGGTGTCCTCTGTTTTCTGAGACACGTAGTGGTTGGAAGGTAGGTCAAGGTAGTCAGTCCATAACATGGCCGAAAGGTATAAAAGTCTTGATCAGTGAATTTGGCCAAGTAGGATGTGTGAGACTTCCGGGTTGGGGTCCACGCGACTCGCCTACCAGATTACTGGAGACATTAAGTGATATGACTAAGTGTCTTGGCTAGTGGCGTAGTTGCATTGGAACTCCTTCCTGGTCTCCGTGATTTCTGCCTTTTACCTTGCTTCCGACTCTCTTTAACCGTATGCTTCTATTCCTTCTGCCCTTAAATCGATGATGCTAGAAGGTAGCAGCCGAAACCACGACACAGAAGCGCCAGGTTAATGGTTGAATGAACTGAATTGGGCTGCACGTCCGTAGTGTGGACAAAAAGTATGTTTACGCCCTGGGGAGGTCGGATTTCGCAACTTACTACTCAGAAGCTTGTTAGTAGGCAAAACGAGACAATTGCCACAAAGAAAAAAAAATTCAGTTACTAGTGTACGCGAAAATTGAGTGATAGAGAAGCAAATTAACGGATTTGACCGGTACCTAATGTGGAACAATGACTGTAGGCTCCACACGGATTAGGTGATATATTCCTTCCAAGTATATGGGGTACTAGTGAAGATAAAGTGTGATAAGGTCAGTGGTCCAGACGGGTTTTCACTAGAGTGCGAACTGAATTTGCTCTTATTTCATCCTCAGCGGTAACATGTTTATACAATTAACTTTTGGTTCGTGAGAATACCTTGGATTATGCTGGAATGGCATTCATAATGTGAATTCATTTTCACTACCTGGAAGATATGCCGCGTAATCTAATACTCTGGACTTGTGTGTGCAAAGACTTCTATTTCATCGAACGTCCTCTGACATAAGAAGTTCGTAACCATGCTGAGCAATTTCATGATCATTTTAAAACAGCGAATTTGGAGATCGACTGGTTATTTCAGTAATTCCTAGTCTTGCTCTGACAGATGATAATGGCACAGTTCACTAGCCGCTGGTTGAGGTAAAGGTTATTTTTGTATTGTTTTGCAAGGGAATAGTATGGAGTTCTGAATGATGAACGTTCAGCCAGTTTCCGATTGGGCCGCTGTGGGTTATCAGGGTTTGTTTTGCGCTCCGCAGTCGAAGTGCCTAGACACTGAGACAAAACTGATTCGGATTGCCTGCTATTTCGTGATTCATTCGAACCTCTGAAGACGTCTCAGGTGCGTCCACGATTTTGGGTGAAACGAAGTTTCTGCATTCCTATGTACGGTTGCCAAATTCAAAAATAAGGTACTCGAGACCACTACTTTTCTCCTTGTTGAGGTACGTTGGATCAGCTACGACGAGCTTTTGTTGGTCGACTCTTACAGAATCGTATCGGAGGGTGTTTTGGTGGGGTAGAGGGACTCAATCTGTCCCCGGCAAATTATGCGTGGTAAAATGAGACCAAAACTACGGGCGGAGTTTACTTCTCTCGAGCACAGCCGTACGCGTTGACACTTGGCATTGATACGCTACATACGGTGGGAGCACACGACTAAGTGGACAACGCAGTCGCAAGATACGGGCCAAATGAACACACTGCACGAAATATAGGGCATGAGGTCGAGTAGGCTGGTGACACAGAACACAAGACAAGGTTCTATATTGGTACAAAAGACACAGAACGCGATTGCGAGCGGTTTGTGACACCTGCGGCATCGCAGGATAATGAAACAACTAATCGCCTGGGTCGAACTTTCTAGACTCGTGGTCGCACAACGAAAATGGCCCTCGGATGGCCAATAATTCAAACACGAGTCGCGAACTTCAGTTATGCTAGCCCATCCGCTAGCTAGAGTGAGAAGCCCGGCACGACTGGGTATCACACGATTATTGGTGACGATCAGCACAAGTAAAACTGAGGCGTCAACTCTATCGTTTATGTAATCTGTACAGACGACCTTGTGGAAATCATGCACGAACTAGTCAGCGAAGTCGCGTGAGCAGCAGAAAAACAACAATTGCGTTTTACCACGAAAATATCCAATTGGCGGGGGAAACAATCGAATTATTTTACGAAACAGAAATGCAAATTATTCAAAAACTGAACAGCTTTGTAGAGAGGTAATGTTACTGTTGAATTCTGTGGGTTCTAATATATACCGAAAGCACGTTTTTGAATCGAAAGTCGCCCGAACACCTCCCCTTTTGAATCGTCAAGTGTACCTTTAGGACCGTTGATTTAACTGTAGCCGTCATGTTTCTCTCCTTGGTCGATTCGACCGCCGTCGAGGGAAGCATCTTGTCCATTTCCTCAGTTGGGATTGTCAGGTTCAACATTCTGAATGTATCCATTAGCATTTCCAATGGAGTCGGCTAATCCTTTGTCCTCGAGGCTGTTGCTTTATAGCGAACACGAAGGTGGTTCTGATGCTTTGTCCAGTTTTCATCGGATACAGCTACTCCAAACAATTTCGTTCCCCTCTGCGCCCTAATCACACCTTGAACCCAACTAGGTTTTCGGGATGGGAGTTTTTAGCGTACAGTGGAGCTCCCACATTAAATCTCTTTAGTGACACTGGACGTTTTTATTTCGATTTGTCTTTGGGGAGTAGTCGACTGTGGACTGTTCTCAGTTTGCGGCCTATCAGAATTTCCGCAGGTGAAAACCCATTTTGCCCCGCATTGTTGGGTGTTGTTTGTTGGATGAACAAAAACTGCTGTA
The DNA here is from genome assembly GCA_948099385.1 of Fasciola hepatica. Lineage (NCBI taxonomy): Eukaryota > Metazoa > Platyhelminthes > Trematoda > Plagiorchiida > Fasciolidae > Fasciola > Fasciola hepatica. The sequence continues at coordinate 3,383,620 of CANUEZ040000008.1, read as the reverse complement.
TAATCTCTTCAGTTGTTCCCTCGCCTTTGATCTTGAGTAATGCTCGCCTGAAAGCGTCTACGAAGAGCTCGGCCTGGCCGTTTGATGGTGAATGGTATGGTGGTGAGAAAATATGCTTAACTATGTTTCGTTGGCAGTAATCTTGGAAGCTAGCGGACGTGAACTGTGATCCGTTATCGGACACTTCCTGGTCCGGTAATCCATGGTGAGCGGACATGCGTCGGAGAGCCGAAATTGTGACGTGGGATGTCGGAGGGTCAGTGACAATCACTTCGACGACTTAGATAAAGCATCATCAACAGCGAGATACTATGTGTCCTCAATAGTTCCTGCAAAGTCAATGAGTAACTTGGACCAAGGACAATCGGGAACAGGCTATGAAACCGGAGTCTGGTGAGGTAGCAGCTTTGCGGCTTGTTGACACCGCGGACGTTGTTGTACGACGCCCTCAATATCTTTATCCATCGCAGGCCAGTATGTGTAGCTTCGCGCGATAACGGTCACGCGTGTGATCCCCGAATGTCCCGCATGGAATTGTGCCTTCAAGTGTCTCAGTATGTTCGGGGCTGGGTGTCTCAGGCTCAGAGATATCTACCCGTCCTGAACGCCTCCCCAAATGCTCCCAAGTGATCGTGCGTCTAACATAGCCTCTGCTGATGAATTCCTACTCACTGCCTTCTCGTGGTGGACGTGTTCCAACTAAAGTGAGAGGACGAAAGCAAATGCCCAGCGCTCTCCACCGGGTTTGCTGACTAACAGTAAGTCTAGGGAAGATGGCTAAACCCTGATTCCAAACTAACCATGGATGGCGTATGTGGCGTACAACGATATGCTCACCGGCATATGTGGCGGAGAAGTGTACTGGGCACTCGAGATGTTTGACCTCATCCGAAGGGCGTATGAACTGAGCATTCAGTCACCGGTTCCCAGTGGGTTACGGACCCCACGTTTCGCTTCGCTGCCTTGCGGGTTAAGCTTTGGATAGCTAAAGGCTCCGGTTGCGGATCCCTAAGAAAATCATCTGCTTTGGCTTAGGCAGCCTGGCAGCACTGCGCCCTCAAACAAATCTTGGATTCGGATCATCTACCCCTTCCTCCCCGATTGTATCGTTTTGTTTGGCATACAGTCTGAAATCAGGGGTGATATATATATATATATATATATATATATATATATATATATATATATATATGGAATTGTAGATTGGCACGTCGAAGTAACCTTGGTATGACAATCATGTGGCACGACATGAGGCGGGAGCCCGCAGTTGATAATGAGTCACGACGGTGGTAGAAATGTAGGAGCTCTCCAGTCGGTGCCTTCGTTGGCCACGTTGAATGAACAAATATTGTTACCCGCGGTAGGATAGGGTCGTGTTTAGTGGCCCGGCGAATATCTCCCGCATTTTCGGGAATTGCACGAATTTCTTCCGAAAATTGCCCTGAAATGTATTGTTTCACTGATACTGAAACAATAATCACTTCATTATCTTCAGTTTCTTGCCGTCCAATAAGTCGCGATAATCCATGAATCTGGCCAAACTCGGTCGTTTTGTGGTAACATATTTCAGAGTCGTATCCCAGAGTGTACCGAGATCCCTTTCTTTGAGCCTAAGATTGACAACAGTGGCGTATGGTCCGTGAGGATAGCAAAGTGACGGCCGTGGAGAATTTTGTGAAACTTCTTAACTACTGAGGCGAGGGCCAATGTCTCTTTTTCAGTTTGTCCATAGTTGCTATCCGACGGTGTTAGAGTGCGTTAAGCGTGTACCACGACTTTTTCAGATCCATCAGGAAATATATGAGATGAAACAGCACCAGTACCGTGGTTGGATGCGTTGGCGGCCACTATGATTAGTAGGCTCGGATCGTAATGTGTTAATAGCAACTCAGATGTCAGCATTTCTTTTAGTTGTTCAAAACACGTTTGTCACGGCTTTGACCAGTTTCAAGGAGTGTCTTTACACAGCAAATGGTTTAGTGATGCACGTGCACGATGAAGATTGGGTAAGAAGGCGCTGCAGAAGCCGATCAGACCCAAAAGGGATCTTAACGGAGACACATAATTTGAGGCGGACAGTTGTTGACAGGGTCAGGATGTCGGCCGTTGTCATCGAAAACAAATCCGAAGTATTTGATGGATTTGAGAAAGAATTGGCATTTTTGGGCCCCAAGGCGTAAGCCAAAAGTTTAAATTCTTCGTAGGACAGTAGAAAGTCACACGTCGAGTTCCTCCGAAGACTGGCCGGTTACGACCTTGTCGTCAAGGGATGCTGCTGTACCTGGTAGTACAGCTATCATGGTGTCCATCACACGTTGAAATATAGTTGGAGCTGTTTTAACGCCGGGGGGTAGTCTCATGAATTGATACAAGCCTCGGTGATTATTGATGGTGAGAAGTGGTCGTGATTCAGCAGCGAACTCTATTTGAACATAAGCTTCAGCCAGGTCGAGCTTTGCAAAACAGGGAGTCCCGTTTAAAATCGTGAAGTTATCCTCCGGAACTGTCAGTGGATAGCAGTCAGGTTCGAGAGCCTCATTCAATGCAGTCGAAAAATCAGCACATATCCTGATCGAACCGTATGGTTTTCGTACAACCACGATTGAAGATGCCCACTCGGGAGATGTTTCGGGCGTCAGAATCCCGAGGTCTTCAGGACTTTTTGGTTCTTGATCAACGAGTAGCAATACAGCATATGAGATAGGACGTTTTGGTCGGAAAGCAGGTCGACTACCTTTCTTCAGTTGTAGTGTTGCCTGAGTTTGTTTTCAGTGTCCCAGTTCGTCCGAGAAAACTGGCAAATTATATTGTTATTGCGGCGGACGACGAAAGGGACGTGGGCGGTGCTTGAAATTGACCACAGACTGTTGATTGGCGTGTCATAGAGGTCAAACTCATCTAACCAATCGGCTGCCAATAGGTTGATATCCGATTCGGTAACAAAGCACGTCCCGGTGATGGTTTTGTCTCGGAAGGTCACAGTGCACTGTAACTGGCCGATTGGTTGCGGGGATCCGCTGCATGCGCTGGTGGCGCTCAGTGAGGTTAGCTACATCGTCGGGCGGCCAGTGGCGTCCCAGTTTTCTTTAGGAATTTCTGTTATGTCCGGTACGGTGCTTAGTTAAAAAAAATCATAGTTGTTAATAATTAGGCTGACAAACTTTCGGCGCTCTGTCACTTGAGGTTGTGATGTTTTCATTAGTCCATACGAATGAGTCGACGGGGGATAGCCATTATGTCGTTTAGTAGCTACTGGAAAACATTTGGTTCTAACCGCTATGCCCCTGGAGAGGATACACCAGAGAATAAACACAGAGAGAAACAGTTTACCGGTCGAAAAACCTCCACTAGATGGACGTAGGAGTGAAGTACCTGGGGTTTCTCTCGACAGTGGGAGAAGTTATCGCAATTCATTGGGCAGCTATCGCTCACCTGAGCTGGCCAGCCCCCAACCAAAGGATGTTGCCCCTCCATGACCCGCTTGCTTTGTTGCAGGCTTTGAGCTGAGGACTGAATCTGAAAAGCGGATCGATAACAAAGCACCATCGAAGACAAGATAGAATGCTTGCAGTAATCAGGTCTCACATGACAGACCAGAAGAAGTTCTTTCACGGGTTCTTCGGTCACGTTCCCGTGCTGGGTTAATGCCCTATTGCCTTGTGAGTCTGACTTTTGAGTCAAACGCTCCGGTTAGGGTTCTCAAAGACAAACCTGTTCTGCGGTGTGAGCATCCGCGAAGTATGATTCGCCTAGAAACCTCCAGTAACTTTCTTTCAAAAGGGCCTTGCCAATTATTCCTCTTTTATTTAAGATAGGTAAAAAACGCCACGGGTTATGGTGGTTCTGAAGAAAGCAGTAGTTTGGGAGTTGGGTGTAAATCGAGTGTACTCCCCAAGCCTAAATGTTCACTTCACTTGGCTGCCTTCAACGTCCGCACACTATGTCAGATGGGGCAACAGGCTGCCCTCGACAGAACTGTTGACACTGTCAAAATAGATGTATGCTGTCTCCGAAACACGCATACAAGACCCCACTTCTGTGATCACTCTTCATACCCTAGACACGGCCTCAGTCCCTCGCTTTACTCTTCGTGTTTTGGGTGATTCGGTTTCTAGTGCCGGTGATCAGGCTGGCGTCGGGATTGGTTAGAGCATGAGAATTGAGCGTGCACTGCTAGAATGCATTCCAGTCAGCAGTCGTTCGTGTGCAGTTGGGTTGGACGGTTCTGTTCGTCTCAACAACAACAAACCGAAGCGTCGATGCTTGTTCGTTGTGTCTGTGTATGCGTTGACTGAATGCAGTTCCTCTGAAACTAAGGACAAATTCTATCAAGATTTGTCACAGCTGCTTCGAAGCGGGCGCTCAACAGACGTGGTGGTCACTGCTGGAGATTTCGACGCTCAAGTTGTCCGTTTGGGAGATTCCGAAAGGAACGTTGGAGGCCCATTTGCTATTCCAGCAGATCGAAGTGACAACGTTGATCGTCTCATTCAGCTGTGCTCTGACCACGGATTGTTTCTGGTGAGTACGAACTTCTACCATAAGAGGCGGTATAGACTCACATGGCGTCCTCCTACGTCTTTACAACGTTGGACTCAGACTGACCACATTGTGATTGGTCACCGCTGGTGTGGATCAACTGAAGATTGTCGCTCACTTTGGTCTACACCTGTGAACTCGGATCGCGTCTTAATACGTGCTCGCTTCTGTTTGCGTCTCGTCTGTGGTCACACCAACGTAAATGCCACCCGTCCCGCGCAGTTTCCTCTGGACAATAACTGACGATCTGTTTTTCAGGCAGAGCTATCTACACGGTTATCGGTGCAGCCGGATGTGAACTGCCCAGAAGAACGCTGACAACAGATCAAGGACGTCTTGGATGCGGTGTCTGATGCCATACAGGACTCCGGTTCAAGTGGGCTTCATAAAAGATGGATATCTTCGAAATCTGTTTATCTGTTGGATGCTGGCAGATCCGTCTCTCCGGATGCCACATTCAATGAAGAGACGCCACCTGACTGGGAGTTTGAGAAATGACCATGAGCAATGGTGGATTTCGAAATGTAGGGAAATGGAAAGGGCTGTGCCCGTCGCCAATGCGTGCTACCTTTTCCGTTTGATTAGAAGCACCGGTCCAGGAAAAAACGGTGTGAATGAGTTAGTCAAGGATTCGGACGACTCACTGATTCACTCTCAGGAACGTCGTCTGGATCGTTGGCTGAGCAGTTTAAGAAACAGTTCAGTTGGCCCAGTTCTAAAGTGTACCTTTCAAATGTACCTGCCAGGGAAAAGATGCAAGTGGTTATCACCGCTCCAACAGAAAGGGAGGCTATGCGGGAGGTAGGTTACTCGAAAGGTTACAAAGGCACTGAATCGGACGGGTTGTCTCTATCTTTTTCAAGGATGGAGGCGAAGCTTTGGTTTTGCAGTTAACAAAACTCTTCTGGATAATCTGGGATTGTGAGCGGATTCCCGGGGTATGGTGTGAATCGGTGACTGTGCCGATTTACAAGAAAGGTGACAGATCCTCTTGTGAAAACTACAGAGGTATTAGCTTGGTAAGTATCGCATCCAAACAGCTCACCGGTCTTATTCTCCACCGATTATGCAGCGCACGTGAAATGTGTACGCGTGAGAATCAAGCCGATTTCAGACCCGGTCGTGGTTGTATCGACCACATCTTTACTCTACGGCAGACCTTAGAGCACACATACATCTTCCGTGGGCCCACAATCTGTGTGTTTCTTGATCTGAAGGCGGTGTTCGATTCAGTCGACCGCACGGTTCTCGGGCGCTGCCTCCCATTGAAGAGTGTACCAGAGGAATATATTTCTCTTTTCCAATGCTTGCACGGAAACAGCGGAAGCCGAATTCGTGCTCACGGGAATCTTCCACCCTAGTTGATGACAGAAGTGGTGTTCGTCCGGGTCGCCCTCTTCCACTTTTGCTCTTCAAGATTTTAATTGGAATAATTCTTGAGATAGCATTATGTTCGTGTAAGAATAAGGGCATCGCTCTCTGCTCAGGTAGCAAACTGTCTGACTTGGAATATGCGGATGATATTGTTCTTCTGAGTGAAGTTCTAGATAAGTTGCAAATTTTTAAGATAGTCGAAACAACAGTGTAGCGATATTCAAATGTGTTTTACACCTTCGAAGTGTAAACGGCTGCTGCGCGACTGAATTGACGCTAGGGTAAACCTTGTCCTGCATCCTTATCCTCATCATGGTTATCACACAGCGGTAAACAGCAGGGCAAGCCCCACTGACCATTGCCTTTCGCGCCATGTTGCACGTTGAATTAGAAAGTATGAATACCCAAGATGGGCTGGGAGTGGACCTACAGGGGTGGGAAAAGAAAAGAATGCCCTAGTAGTTAACACACGGAATACACAGTTTAACTGTACAAACGCACATCGATCATTCATTCTGATTCGATAGAAAGTGACAACACGATCGCCACTGTTCACGGTTCATTGCAATATCCTTCAATGTCTCCAGCCAACTGGCTGACGGATCTTTTGGACCCCAACCACGAAGACGTGAAGCACCTACTTTCCCTAAGTTCGCTGTACATTTTCTCATTTCTCGCTGCCACGTCATCTGTTGACTTCCACGTGGTTTCTTTCACTCCATAGGAGGAACGGAGAACAGTTCACGGTATGGTAGACGTGTGTTTGCCATACGAACACGTGCCCGGTAGTTTTCTGTATTCGACCGTCGGGGTCTCTGAAGCATTGCTTGTGTCTGGTGCTAACATCGAATAAGCAATGACGAGGTTGGTCGTCGTGTGATCGGTGCTGGCAGTCGCCCCCTGACAGGTAATCGCTCTACATCGCCTGCGATGGGTCGGGCACGTTTTGCGTATGCCTGCTCGTCGCATACCTTTTCGTGCTCTCTTTGCACGTGCTGGTCAGTGCTGAAAGAAACAACATGACGGTCAGGTTATGACTTGGCGCAGGGGCATGAAGGGGTAAGCTTCGGCTTTGGCTTCGGTTGGAGCTTCCCTCCTTCCTGGTTGGGGCCCAAGAAATGAGGATCGCCGTTGGTTAGTGACGCTGAAGGATATGGCTCAGAACTGAATCTAGTGGCGCGAATGCTGTACCACCTGTCTGTCGACTTCTCATTCCCCATAAACAACTGAAAAACGGACAAACGAATTTACAAAACGTATACAGTGAAAATACTAAAAACAAAATTTGCTTTTACTTGTTGTAATCTTTATACTGATTCTTCACGCCCCCCGCCTCTGGACTTTGTAATTTTACTCTGTTGTGGTTGCGTTAACACCGTGCGTGTTTTTAAGCCGGTGTAAAATATCTATATCTAAATCTATATGTATAACGCGTGCCCCAACACACAAGGTCTACTGAGCTAGATACGCTGTGGTAGAACATTCTCTGAGCAGGTATCCAATACTCCGTTTCTGACCTAAGCCCTGCTCATCCGGTCATTCCATCGAATCTTGGCGATACTACACAAACAGCAATCGTCGTAAACGTCAAGACGATGAATATCTTCCACACGCAGACCTCATGTCTCGCAACCATACAGCAAAATTGGACGCATCATGGTAGAGTACTCACGACGTTTCAACTTCAACGAAATATCAGGTCGGCACCACAGGTGTCAGTCCGGTGTAAGCCGTTGCAGTTTTTGATATACGGGTGCTCACCTCTCCTACCGTGATTGCACCCGTCGTCACACTGCTACCGCGGTATGTGAAGCAGTCGACAGTTGTCAGTACCTCCCAATCGAACATCAAGCTTGGACCGTTGATGTCCAGTCTTGCAAAATCACTTTACACTTTGGAGGTGCAAAACGCGTACTGAATGGAGCTACAGCTTTTGTGAGTCTATCTAGTACACGTTGCGCATGTTTCGTGCATTCGAGCAAGTAGACAAGGTCGTCTGCACAATCTAATTCACATAGCCTTTTGCTATTAGGCAGTTGGACGCCCACATCCCGGAGATCTCGCAAGGCATTCTTCATTATTTCGTTGATGATGAAGTTGAACAGGAATGGCGAAATGGGACATCCTTGTCGAACACTGCTGGTTGTTTCGAATGGACTGGATATTTGGATTAGGAGTGTTTCCATATACAGAGGACTTGTTTGGGAGTTTCGAACCCCAATCATCTGTGGCTTCGACATGACATCCGTTTATCCATCAAGGGTTGGATGTACGCTGCAGCAGTCAGACCCGTGCTTCTGTATAGTTCAGAAACAGGGCCACTGTGGGTGAGGGATATACAGTTGTCAGCATTTGAACACCGACGTCTTCGTAGAATTGTTCGAATATTTGTGAGAACACCGCCTGAGCGAAGCTGAGTTTCGGGGGAGAGTTTTAGGTTCACGGATCAAGTCATAGGACAAAACAGTAAAGGTCACCAGGCTAAGATGATTAGGACATTTGTTGCGTATGTCCGCTGACAGGATTGCTCAGCGCGCACTGTTGGCTGAGACGGGTAGCGGTTTGAAGATGAGTTAGGGTTCCCAGTACATGACTGGAAGAAAGGTATGAAAGGCCTAACCTGTGCACTTGGCCTTGTAGGGAGTGTTAGACTTCCTGGATAGGGTCCCGTAAGCCCTGCCACTCAGTGGTTATATACGTTAGAGGAAACGGCAAGGTGTCGTGATCGATAGCTCTTTCTTTATTGACTTGATATTGATATTTTTAGTTCTTTTATTGCATCTTTCGTGTTCCTGTCCGTTCTCATTGTTTCCTATTGAGGCTGTCACGAGGAGATAGCAGTCAAAGCCACCTCACCCAGTGCACGATTAATGGTTACCTGAACTGATCTGAAGTGGATAGCTCACTGTAAACCCTGATGCGGCCAGAGATATGAGAGTACAATGATCTCAGTAAAGAGCACTGAATAGGGCTGTTCGACCAACTGAATCGAAGGCGCCTTTTAAGTTGAGGAAGACCATTATTGTTGGGGGTCGATTGTGTGTGACGTGTTTCAAGTAATTGACGAAGGGTAAACATCTGGTCGATACATCCTCGACCTGGGCGGAATCCAGCCTATTTTTGGCGGTTGTTCCTCTCCTTAGCCAGTGTGAGGCGGTGCAGCAAAATCGAGGCTAATACCTTGGTGACTATTGGAATTGAGGTAATCTCACGTTGATTACTGCAATCATTACGCATTCCCTTTTTGAAAATGGGTACAGTCAACGACTCAATCCATAGTAACGGAATACTTTCCTCCTACCAAATTATCGCGGAGCAAGGTTGTAAATGATTTTATCAATGCATCCCCCTCCCATTTTGAGAATTACTGGAGGGATTTTTTCAGACCCGGCTTCTCTTCCTCACTTCCGTAGTTGAATACATGACTCCGCTTCCATTTCCGATAGAAGCTTAAATGATACTCCCCAAGGAATCGCAGTTGTGTACACAGGAGTCACTAAATAATCACACGGCGAGCTAAACTGTTCCTCTAGGCATTCGATCCTACCATCGTGCCATGAATACGCTCTCCATTTCTGTCGCAGATCGTTTCATTGACCGGGGTTCGCCGTCCACCGGTGTCGCGAATTAGTTTGAATAATCTTTGACTGTTCCATTTGTTCGGTAACCTTGATCCGCCAATTTTCGCTATTCTCCTTAAGACTTATTGTATCCTGGCTTTGTAAATTTCTTCGTATCTAATTCATCTCCCACTGTTCGATAGCTAACGTTTTTGCTCCATTAGACACATCGACTCTTGGAAATACGGTGTCCTTGATGAACATCGTATCTAGGACCACAGGCGAAACCTACTGCCACGTGCATCATCTATTTGATATGGGCCTTTTGCTCGCCTACATTACTGTTCGTCGTAGTTCCTAGCTCGTGATAATTTCTGTTCATAACCGGTGCGAACTCCTGAATCAGACAAACTTTGTACGGCTAACCGGGTTTGTGGTTTGCGTCGATGACCATGGAGATGGAGTGATAATCGCATTAAAATTAATGCAGAGTACGTGGACCAGTGAGATCTACAGTTTTGAACAGAACTGCGCCACCGGTAGCTTACGGTAATATGATCGATCTGGCTCAGAGTATCTGTGCAGTTAGAGCGCCATGTCGCTGTGCGACGCGAGCTGTTTCGGAAATTTGTACTGGACAGGAATAACCGAATGTCCGCATAAAACTGGGGAAGCGCATCTCCGTTTATCTGAGCTCTGAGAGCGTAAGACGCAACGCCCACCTAAACAAGCTTCAGACGCACTAAGTTTTCCATTTTGTGCAATAAAATCACCAGCTAGTGCTACAATGTCAGAGTCTTTGGTCTTGCGAACGAGAGTGGTGAGTTCATCATGCTTATGCGCGTCAGAGCTGCGGTTTGTTAGAGCGAATGCCGAGAATACAAACAAACTTGACCTCACACAGCTATCCTTTTGAACGTCAACTGAAACCTGTAGTCTTACAGCACACAAACGACTGTTAGTCGGGATCCAGTCTAAGAGGGCAGCCTCAGCCTTGTCAGTCAAGACTATTCCTGCACCACGTTGACCCGTAGCTCTAGCTTCTTCATCTCCTGAAGTGCGCAGTAAATACCTCGATGACATACCATGAGCAGTTAGTCGAAACACACTTTTCGACTCATGGATACGCGTTTCACTTACACAGCAGACGTCAATCTTCAGAGAATCTATCGTGAGGCCTAGGCACGCTTTCTGACCGGCCTGCATGAGTGTACGCACGTTGAAGGAGCCGAGATTCAGAGGCTCACGAGGATTGAGAAAATGTGAGTTTCAGCGTAGTCATTCATTCATACTATTTGACAATGAACCGTTACGAGTATGGGGCGTGTTATCAGTGGGCGTACGGTAGATCGGTGGAGGGGCGAAAAAAGATGAGTAAGAACAGAAGACAAAGGTTGTTTAAAAGAGAGGAAACTTTGAGCAGTAGTCCACTTATCACTACCCCCCCCCCCACTCGATGAAATGCGCAGCGCGGTCCCGGTTATGCTGCGCGACGACCGATGCAGTTTGGAAATCTTTGTATTTGTGCAGTTCATGGCAGATTTTGGACAGGTACTGCTAGGGTATCCAGCCACAAAGCAGGAGAACCATTAGGGTTCTCAACCAAAGCCTTTAGTTATAACCAGAACCAGTCCGCAAGGCAGCGAGGTGGTTGAGTGGAAGCCCATTTGCTTGGATCAGTTGTCCTTCCACCGATTTTACTGACAGTTGTCAGCTCAAGTGGACCCCCATGACCGCCCCCCTGCTTCGTCCGGCCTCTACCCGTTGACCTGTCAGGCATGATTGCAAGTCCGGCTTAAGATAGCCATCATCTATAGTTCTTTGGGTCATAGAAGCACGCAAGTCATCACATCACGTCAAGATGCAGTCTCGTCGTGATGAAAGTGGAAGAAGTAGCTAAAGTAGATATATTTTGTTACCTAGACAGTTACATCTCACTAGGTGGATAGATATCGCATGAAGTGTCATCGCGTATGCAGAATGGGCGTTTGGCTTTTGCCAACTTCACTCACTTGTGGTTCCGGCGGGACATCGTATTGTCTATTAAGAGTCGGGTGTACGCTGCGACGGTTAGATCGGCTCTTTTATACGGCTGAAAAACATAGCCGGTAAGGGTAGAATAGAGGTTAAGTCTGTCGGTGTTCGAGCATCGATGTCTCCGTAGCACTGCTCGAATATGTTGGGAACACCGTATCAGCAATCGTGAGGTTAGGCGTAGGACGTTGAAAACCGGTGGTCAGTCACTGAAATAAGTACTGAATCTAAACAGGTTAGGGTGGTTGAGGCATTTGCTACGTTTGCCCACCGATAGATTTCTTCGGTGTCCTCTGTTTTCTGAGACACGTAGTGGTTGGAAGGTAGGTCAAGGTAGTCAGTCCATAACATGGCCGAAAGGTATAAAAGTCTTGATCAGTGAATTTGGCCAAGTAGGATGTGTGAGACTTCCGGGTTGGGGTCCACGCGACTCGCCTACCAGATTACTGGAGACATTAAGTGATATGACTAAGTGTCTTGGCTAGTGGCGTAGCTGCATTCGGGCTCTTTTTCATTTTCGTGATTTCCGCTCGTTGTGTTTTCGTCTCTCCATCTGTGCTGCTTTTATTCTATCCTCAGCTGGATAAGGCTTTGACGTAGCAACCAATACAGAGCCTAAAGTGTGATGTTTATAGTTGAAAGAATTTAACTGAACTGAACTGAATGAACCTTCCGAACGCCGATTCATATAATGTCTTAAGGATTTGTCCCTTTCCCATTTTGCCATGAAGAGCTCTCTAAACTCTGCCGCGAAAGCTGGGTAGAAATAACTCATCCTTTTCTACAGCTAACTCGCGGGTTGTCGCCGTTCCTGATGAAGCGGTGATGTTTCTTTTTTCTCTTTCAACATTTCCATTCCGAGTGGTGTCGAAAGACGAACTCTGTAGCCGGAATTACGATATTGTTTCATGAACAGCTTTGCTCAATGCTCCACAGAAGGTTCTTTTTGTTATTACATACGTGCGCGTGAATGCAATGGAAGAGGTATACCCCCATAGTATCGAAGACTGACTACGTTATTAGGAAGAGCCGGAAACCACACCGTGGGACTCGAAGTGAAGAACGAGATAAGGTCCCAGTAGTTCATGTGTGTTAACAAGCCGGGCGACAGTGACATACTACCTACCGCCAAAGTGATCAGTGGTGGCGTGATGCGAACCTCCGACCTCCAAAGTGATAAATAAACGCTCTAAACCACTCGATTACATCAGGTCGAGAAAGCAAATCAGTGAATAACTCACTTTCACAGGATCCCTGTATACTGGTACTCTTAACCAAATGTCAGTGGTTTCTACCATTGGCATTCACCGCAGAGGTATCTTTCACCATGCATGCGTCTTTTTTCTGGTTTCCCTTTTGGGATGGTGTACACTGGTAGCTGTTCAACCCACTGGCATTTTACCTCTCTTAATCGTATTATTTTTTGCCTCAGGATTGACCGTACCATTATTGACTACACCAGATGGACAAAAACTGAGTAAATCAATTTCCGGGTCAGGAATGAAACCGATTTGGCTTGATCCGAAACTAGCACGACCTTATTCGTTCTACCAGCGTGTGCTCAATCTGCCTGACCTCTGTGTATCGGAAAAATTACTCAAACAGTTGTCATTCTTCAATCCCGAACAAATCGATATTCTTCTCGAGGAAAATCGGGTAAGGTTGTGTTTGTTGTTGCTCCACATTCGGGTTGTCTTTTTGACCCATTTTGCGAGACATAACGAGTTTTTATTTCTCGACGAACGGCGTTTAATAAACAGAAGCCGTGTTCATTTCTGATACAAGAAAGTGGTACTCCACCAACCTGCCGATGAACTCGGGGCGTTTGTAACAGAAACATGGCTCCAAAATTTTGCTTTCCACCCTACACACCTGATTCATTTCTCTCTACATCTCATTCAGGGTAATCCCGGGCTCTTTATTTGCGTTGAGCTTAGGTGTTCACCGCATTCCTTTGGGAACTTACGACTTGAAAATTGTCTCCTCCAAGTAAACTGTGTTTCCTTTTACGAAGATTAGGCAAGTTTTTATATGAATCCCAAGGCCATGTGACAGAGCTTTTTTGTAATACGCTGAACTCATCTGTATAGAAAATCTCTTCCTCCAGAACCGAGCAAAAACACTTCCATTTAGACCTTGTGCCCCAGTGAGAAACATTTCCGGGTCATATTTATCTGGGAACTTTCGTTGGCGAACAAAAGTAGTTATTACACTTTTGGCCAGGGATAGGATATCATGGAGAACAACACAAGGTGGCGAACAATCTCGTTTTCAGTGATTCGTAATCATGCCTTTACATCACATTTTATATGAACAGTGTTCGGTGAAGAGAACAGAAATCAAGATAAGGCGATGAGTGAAAATGTAAGTGGAGGAGGGGGGATCAGTTATCACATGCATGACCTCGATCCGTCTCTGGACCGTGAATGGGTGTCTGCGATGTCATTTGTCGGATCAACGGATCTGTGGTTAGTTTGTGGGTAGGGGGTGGGCCAAGGAAGCCTTAGCGCTTGCACGAATTGTTTTTGGGCGCACAACGGGGGATTGTAAAGACGAATGCATACCGCTTCCGCTGTGGCTAGAACACGGCTTACTGGAGCCAGTGAGAGCTACAATCGCAAAACATAGCTTACGAGACACTCTCAACTTCGTGGATAATGTCCGAAATATACGCCTGAGAGAAAAACATGTTCACATTTGACGTCATTTCATTGTTTACTAGCGTACCGATCAGTGAAACTATCAACTATCTGTGCGACTATATTCAAGAAAACAACATCGACGTGGGCCTTCCGGTGGACGAACTGAAGCAACTCCTCTTTGTTTGCACGTTTAACGTGCAGTTTAAATTCAATGACGAAATCTATCGTCAAAAAGACGGAGTAGCAATGGGGTCACCCTTGGGACCACTGTTCGCCGATGTTTTCTTGGCGAAAATTGAGAACAATCAACTGCAGTCCACCATCAGGCAATGTGTGCTTTATAAACGCTATGTGGATGATATAATGTGTGTGGCAGACGACACCATGGACATAAACTTTATGTTAAACACATTCAATACAGCCCATCCTAACATCAAGTTTACAATGGAAAAAGAGGCAAACAATGATATGGCCTTCCTAGATGTGCGCCTAGGCCGGCGAGGGGATGGCTCAGCTCAACGATCAGTGCACAGGAAAGCAATGTGGAATGGGCAGTACATTCACTTCGAAAGTTTCGTGCCACTCCAATTTAAGCGCAACTTAATCCGTTGCCTGATTAATAGAGCGTGCAAAATTTGTACTGAGGACACACTGGACAACGAACTGCTTTCTCTGCGCAATGTGTTCCTGAAAAACGGATATCCGGACCGTTTCATTGATAAAACAATGCGACAGGTGGAAGAAAGAGAGAAAACCACAGTTGTCCCAAAAAAGTCAGTATACATCCGCCTGCCGTTCAAAGGTGATATCCCAGCGGATATTATAAATCGCAGATTATCAGGAGCCGTCGACGAAACATTGTACGCAGCAAAGCTCCATATTGTATTTACATCAAAGCCGTGTGTGTATTTACGATTAAAGAATAAGGTGTCAGATTCTATGGCCTCTTTCTGTGTGTACTCCTTTACTTGTTCCTGTGGGACAACGTACATTAGCCGTACGACCAGACACTTATCCGAACGAGTCCGTGAACACCACCCAGCTTGGTTGAACACTGGAGCAATCAAAGTAATTACGAGCGCTGTGTTCACACCTTGTTCAGTCTAACTATTCAGTGAATGTGACCAAAGCATTCCGGCCAATCTATAAAGTCCGAAGTGGGCAATCAAGACTGGTGAAGAGCCGTGTTCTAGCCACAGCGGAAGCGGTATGCATTCGTCTTTACAATCCCCCGTTGTGCGCCCAAAAACAGTTCGTGCAAGCGCTAAGGCTTCCTTGGCCCACACCCTACCCACAAACTAACCACAGATCCGTTGATCCGACAAATGACATCGCAGACACCCATTCACGGTCCAGAGACGGATCGAGGTCATGCATGTGATAACTGATCCCCCCTCCTCCACTTACATTTTCACTCATCGCCTTATCTTGATTTCTCTTCTGTTCACCTAACACTGTTCATATAAAATGTGATGTAAAGGCATGATTACGAATCACTGAAAACGAGTTTGTTCGCCACCTTGTGTTGTTCTCCATGTGCTCTGTGGGAATATTCGGACGATATCCATCAGTTGAAAACACTGGACCACTGGGTTTGGTGAGTTCCGGTCATGCAGACCGAGCTTTATCTGAGTCAGACAACAAGGATACAAACTTCATTTAATTGGGGATGGAAAGGTTTCCGTGCCATGCTGAGACCTCGATTTCGTTCGTCTGTAAAGGTGATCCAAATAGTCCAACACTGATAATGTGGTCAGTAATCGCGATACCAATGAGCAGTTTTTCTATCGATTTCTAATTATTTATGAGATCGCGCGCTTCGCTCACGTATCGTTCCCAGTTGGTTTTAAGGTTATGAAATCCACAAAAGTCAGTATCGATCATTCAGGCGGATTTTTGTAGCCGCACTTGCAGCTTGAGTCCACTAAGCAGGAACTTTTTTGACCCCCGAGTCAAAAGATAGAAGTGGTCCAACTGAGTGAATCTGGAGAAAGTTGACTGAAGTTGACAGAAGTAATCGGCGTAAACCATTTTCTACAGAAGAACATAGTGAGACAGCAATAATGGTAAACGGTACGAATTCACATCATGAGATTTCTACTTCTCAAACCTGCATGTGTCCTCTTCCTGAAGAGAACGTATTTCAATAGTTTAATGAAGCTTATGGGAAAAATTCCTGTTTCTGACGCAGCACTTCAAGAAAAAAAGTCGTAAAAACAGCGTGTGACCTTGGGTGTGGGAAACTGACGGCCAGAAACGGCTGGCGATGTAAAGTCCAACGGATTGATAGTATAGTACATTATGCTACGCGAGGCATCCCCGAAAGCTTCTGCGCAGACTGTAGACGTCTGGTTGCAACAAATATCAGGTCACGAGTCGCGCAACATGTTCGATGTTAATGAAACAGGTTTATTGTTTTGAAACATGCCAAACAGAAGCCTCATACAAGCGGAAGAGAAATGTTCAGATATGAAAAATACAAAATACCAGTTGATAGTAATGTTGTGCACTGTTGCATCTGTTGAAACACCGAGACCCTTAGTCATGGAGGAAAAGTGCCCGGTCAGTGTTTCGAAAATCGACCGCAAATCGTATTTGTTTGTAGAAACAACCGTAATTCTTTTATGAGGAAGAGTATATTCTATGAGTGAGTGTGACGCTAGAACAGTTCACTGGCTACCTAGTACTGATAAATTGTTTCGCTGTTTGAGAACCGCAGTGCACAAGAAAACGTCTCCATAGTGGAAAATGAGAATGCCCGATATGAAATGATGTTTTTGATCTACTTTACCTTGTAGAATGGTTGACTGACGCGTGATTTGTGACTTTAGCAAACACGCTTAAATTGATGCTAATCATGTGACTGTTCTTTGGCCATTCCCATCTCTGGATTGGACACCTTCCAACAGGAAACAGTTTTACCGATCGCCACTACTGCTTATTTTTCTGAACCTAATTAAAGTTATTTTTCGTAGTTCTGTTCTTACCTTTTTGTCCTCTTTAAGCCGTAGAAAACAAGGCACACTATTCATAAATGAAGTAGATTCAATAATTTTTTTAAGTAAACAGAAATGCGACTTTTTCTTATTTCCTCGTCTTCCTCTTATCTCATTCATTTCGTCCGGAGTCATTTACCTTTTGTCGTTCTGTATTATGGTCCTACAGTCACGCTTTGAATCATGGTCATCCGGTTTTTCTTTTAGCGTGATTTGTTTTCATGCCCCTGAGCTTGTTCTGCATGAGGCTGCATTTCGTGTTTATTCACATGTGTCGTGTCTGTGCATGTGGCACACAGCATATGACAACGGTACAACCGTCGAATAGAAATTAACCTGATAAAGTCAAAGGTTGATCGATGATACTTCAGTGTAAACTACTTCTCCTGTGTGTATATTTTCTTGTATGTGTGCTCGCTCTTATGATCGCGTGGCGTGATTCATCACTGGTCTGAAATGAGTTTTGATGCTAAACACAGGTATGGAGTTCAGCGACTGTCTAGCTTCATGGTGTATACCTTTTCATCTAAATAAATGGAGGATTATAGGAGTTTCGAATGTGTCCCTGTGTCCAGTCTTTTGTATTCTGTTTCCCGTGCCGACTCGTTTGAAGTCCCAAAACATCTCGTTTGGTGAGAACTTGTGGTATTTGACAGTCCTCTAGATCATATGATTTACTATAGTAGTTCGATTGGGGAGATAAGTCTCCATTTTTCGATTAGTATTGTTGTTGTGGTGTCAGGAGATCGCTCTGTATTGTTTACAGTAATACGTATCGTCCATTAGTTTCTCCGTTTGAATTACCGGGTTCTGATGCAGAAGCAAGGTAACATGTCCATATTTTACCATCGGATGGGAAAACGCGTGCTTCCGATGAGTTGACTCAAAAATTTGTAACAATTAGATTTTCCGTACTATGGTGGCTTACTATGTCCTACCGAAAATGTCTCAGCAGAGGATCTGAAATGGAACTGTTTTGAAAACTGTGATCAGCCGTGTCACTCTCGAAGCAAGGGCCATCGATCTCTTCGATTTCACGAGATCTGAAATTGATTCTGATTCTCAGATATCCCGTCACTGTGATACAGCCTAACAATCAAACCACGGATGAAATCCACTGCTACGTGAGAGTCTTCCAACCCCGTGAGCCACCGTGATTCTACTTCGAGGTAAAACTCCGTACAAAGCTGTATATCTACCAAGCCGCTGTTCACACCTAACCACACACGGCAAGCCGAAGTCACGCAACTGCTTTATTTACCTGAAATTGAAGAATTATCAACCCTTATACAATCATTCAAATGCACACATAAGAGTAATTTACAAGCCAAAATAAAACAACTGTTGAATTTGGCCGGTTTTTCAGTTTGTTAAAATCAATATTTTGGGTTGATAAGGAACCATAGTTTATTTGCAAGTGCTTTTTTGAACGAACAATTGTTTGTACCGGTGCCTAGTAGAAAATGAAACACATTTACCAAAACCTGAATAAAATTGACGTGAATGGTCATCCAGTATCTTTAAGGAGAACTTCTGACAAGCCTGGTGGTGTTCGGATATCACTTCGGATAACCTTACCATAGTGATCTCACTGCATCGAGAAACATGTTTGATGGATCTGGTTATAAGCTTGAAGTCTTTAGCAAGCAAATCTGGGAAAATAACTGGGAAGCGTAGAGCTAGTGTGGGTGAGATGCGTAAGAATAGGAAGCGGCTAATTGAATGAAGAGGTATGAAAAAGGATTTCAGCCGTAGCACGTAAAATTTCAAAGGTCTAACTTTCCGGAAAACATGAGCAACTTGGTCGCGGCTGACAATAACTCCGAAATATTTGATGTATGATATTCTAGCAATATACTCGTCGATTATAAGTACCAAACGTTCTTGTGCACAAAGCGACGGCCGATGCATCATGATAGGCATCGCTCTGGATATACGGGTGCTCACCTCTCCTACCGTGATTGCATCCGTCGTCACACTGCTACCGCGGTATATGAAGCAGTCGACAGTTGTCAGTACCTCCCAATCGAGCATCAAGCTTGGACCGTTGATGTCCAGTCTTGCAAAATCACTTTACACTTTGGAGGTGCAAAACGCGTACTGAATGGAGCTACAGCTCTTGTGAGTCTATCTAGTACACGTTGCGCATGTTTCGTGCATTCAAGCAAGTAGACAAGGTCGTCTGCACAATCTAATTCACATAGCCTTTTGCTATTAGACAGTTGGACGCCCACATCCCGGAGATCTCGCAAGGCATTCTTCATTATTTCGTTGATGATGAAGTTGAACAGGAATGGCGAAATGGGACATCCTTGTCGAACACTGCTGGTTGTTTCGAATGGACTGGATATTTGGATTAGGAGTGTTTCCATATACAGAGGACTTGTTTGGGAGTTTCGAACCCCAATCATCTGTGGCTTCGACATGACATCCGTTTATCCATCAAGGGTTGGATGTACGCTGCAGCAGTCAGACCTGTGCTTCTGTATAGTTCAGAAACAGGGCCACTGTGGGTGAGGGATATACAGTTGTCAGCATTTGAACACCGACGTCTTCGTAGAATTGTTCGAATATTTGTGGGAACACCGTATGAGCGAAGCTGAGTTTCGGGGGAGAGTTTTAGGTTCACGGATCAAGTCATAGGACAAAACAGTAAAGGTCACCAGGCTAAGATGATTAGGACATTTGTTGCGTATGTCCGCTGACAGGATTGCTCAGCGCGCACTGTTGGCTGAGGCGGGTAGCGGTTTGAAGATGAGTTAGGGTTCCCAGTACATGACTGGAAGAAAGGTATGAAAGGCCTAACCTGTGCACTTGGCCTTGTAGGGAGTGTTAGACTTCCTGGATAGGGTCCCGTAAGCCCTGCCACTCAGTGGTTATATACGTTGGAGGAAACGGCAAGGTGTCGTGATCGATAGCTCTTTCTTTATTGACTTGATATTAATATTTTTAGTTCTTTTATTGCATCTTTCGTGTTCCTGTCCGTTCTCATTGTTTCCTATTGAGGCTGTCACGAGGAGATAGCAGTCAAAGCCACCTTACCCAGTGCACGATTAATGGTTACCTGAACTGATCTGAAGTGGATAGCTCACTGTAAACCCTTATGCGGCCAGAGATATGAGAGTACAATGATCTCAGTAAAGAGCACTGAATAGGGCTGTTCGACCAACTGAATCGAAGGCGCCTTTTAAGTTGAGGAAAACCATTATTGTTGGGGGTCGATTGTGTGTGACGTGTTTCAAATAATTGACGAAGAATAAACATCTGGTCGATACATCCTCGACCTGGGCGGAATCCAGCCTATTTTTGGCGGTTGTTCCTCTCCTTAGCCAGTGTGAGGCGGTGCAGCAAAATCGAGGCTAATACCTTGGTGACTATTGGAATTGAGGTAATCTCACGTTGATTACTGCAATCATTACGCATTCCCTTTTTGAAGATGGGTACAATCAACGACTCAATCCATAGTAACGGAATACGTTCCTCCTTCCAAAGTTTTATCAATGCATCACCACCGATTTTGTAATGAACTGCAGGAACTTCGTCGGTGGTAATGAATGTATTTGAGGAAACGGCGGATTATGTGATTGTCCAAGCTGATGACCATATCAGATGGACGTTCCTTGGGAATATACCCGACGCGAGTGAAGGAACCCTAGTAATGGTCGTCTGTTCTGGCTTACTGAAAATTTTTCATTCTTGCTACTCTCATTTTTACTAATACGTGCTCATGCATGCAGTGGTAGGGGCACAACAGCAGTGAAGCCCCAATGCACTATTAAGAATAACCGTTAGCCTGACCACGAAACTTGCAACGCAGAATCGTACGAAGTTCCAGTAGATCAGGAGTTGTAACGAACGCGGCGTAAGTGCATTAGATCCGCTCTCTTTCAAGGTGGTCGGGTAACGCTCTGCATTACTCAGACGCCACCTGCCGTTGTTGTTCTTCCGTCACCGCCAGACAGGTAACATTGATCTTCACGATCTCAGCGATTATATCAAGTTTACGCTCTTGGATAACAATAATCAGTCTTTCCCAGATCTCTGATATCCCGATAACAACCAACCTCAGATAGTGTGAATCAGTAATACACAAGCGGTCTTCATCATGACTCGTTCATTTGCTTAGATATGTTTTATTTTTACGTGTGCTTGTGTTCAGAAATGATGATCATTTCCCCCCTCAGAAATCACCTGATATTCGCCCGGTCCAACATGCATTGGCACGCGAACTGACTCTTCTGGTGCATGGTGGTAAGTTGATTATATATACAACCTGGAATTTCTTGTGTTACCTTCACCTGCATTTTATCACTAATTCACGGTTAGCTCTTGCCGGGATTGTTTTTCTGTTTATAACTAAAGCAATGAATTAAGATACCTAGCCTCACCATTTTCTCTATCCGTTTCTATGTAGATTATCATCTCTGATGCGCTTTAACTTTGTGTATGTCACCGTTGAGGTTCCTTTAATCATCGATTCTGTTCCAGTGGGATTAATGTCACGCATAGACTATGTTACAGTCTATTATGAGGGTTTTTGTATTTCACTGTTCCAACCAGCAACATAGAATGGCTTCTCCGATCTGGTAATGATGTCATGTCTGAATTTCCAATGAATGGAGACCTGACTAAATCCAATCTCACTAGTGCAAACTCAGGATAACAGCTGAAAATTTAGGACCAACGGTTATACCCATGTAGAAGACAATACGGCTAATAAATGCTCGCAGTTGCTGTTTCCAATTCAGATAACCTCCATTAAACGTACCGAAGCCGGTGTACTCAGGTCTTTTGAGGTCATCGAAAGAAGCAACCATCCGCCTTTGTAGTGCAGCCTTCCTCTCGTTAGCTGAAAGAATATCCGCGGTCCGTTTGCCCCACTGTTGAGTACAGCTGAGCACGGAATTCAAATAATCAATTCACCAGCAGGCTGGACCTAGAACAAATATGACGATTTCACGTGACAGTTCAGTTCACTCAACCACTACCCTCGCACTTCCGCGCTTTGGTTTTTGATTGCCACTTCGCAATATCCCTCAGTTGTAATTCAAATAAAGCGGAATACGAAAAGACAAAAGCGCAGCTGCATAAGATACAAGCGACGATGAATAACCTCGAATACAAGTACTCTGCAAATCGCGTAACGTTTTATCAAAATTCTAAACTTGTCAAACGACAAAAGAAGTAAACCCCACACTGCAGAGAATTTACTGCACCGTAGGACAACTGTACCGTCGCCCTGTTTAGTATCACCGTCTTTCTAAATGAAGCCATATACGACTGACTACACCTTTTCCCATCAAGCTTTAGGCAACACCCGCAATTCTTTAGCCGTGACCCACCATTCTTTAGCCTTGACGCACAACCATTAGCCATGCTGCTGCGAGCCAGTCAGGTCAAAAGTGTCGGAATATAATGACATCAAGATATATTGGAAGAATTCGTTCTTTTTCACAAAGATTGGTGCTCCAAAGCTAACGAAACAAATGAGAAAGTGTGACGATCATATGCTGCGCAGTTGACCGTGGTATTGGTATCAAGTACTACACCGCAAGTTGATTGGAGAAGGTTTAAACGACGTGTCCGTATCGTCGAACCATGTGGCACAGCCCTTACTACTGTTTTATTTTCAGTGAACCAGTTCTCATTGTACTAAAAAGTATAAACAAACCAAAATAGGAAATATTTTACCTGTTTAAGTTCACTGAATGCCTTTTCCAGCTGATTGAAAAATGGACTATACGGTGAAAAAAACTTATTTGGGGAGCAGTATGAGAGAAACTCATTAAAAATATGCCATGTGATCTTTGTATGACATTCATACTTCAAGATACCGCTGATAGATTAACAGGCTAATATGTTCAAGTTAGGTCCTTTACTTGATGGTAGAATTCGGATTGCTTTACTGCCTACTTTTAGCGTCCATAGCTACGGAAACACCATATGTTGTGGTTGGTTTCATCAATATACAACCTTAAAGTTGCAGTATGTGATGGTTGCAGCCAGTCGGCATATTCTGCTGGTCTAGATTTGACTGCATTTGAGTTTCGTTCCACTGGTTGAATGGTTAGATTCTTAATTGAATAGTGATGCCCATCCAGCAATCGATTAATGGATGACTTGCTGACTGTTGTGCATGGGAAATCCTTCTCCATTCGTGTCTTCAACTACCTCAATGTGCTTCACACAAAGGCCTGACAAACTCGTCGTTGATCTTCGTCTTGTAAGACCCAGGTGTGAATGCCGTTTTCCTGTCTGTAGCTGCAACAGCACTGCATGTTTTGATCTTGATGTTGAGGTATTTGGCAATGTCATTTGAATCATCTCCTCTTCGTGCGCATTCGATGATCCTCCATCGATCTTCAGCGCTGGTGAGACGGATCGATCTGTTCTTCTCACCCATAATAGTGCTCTTCTTATTGTCAAGAGGTGATGCCTACTGTGCCGGGTAAAGTATGGCGATTACTATAAAAAACAGCCATGGTGTGATTATATTGCCTGACTACCTCCGAACGAAATATCAACAAATCGAAAACGAGTCTTCTCATGCAAGGGTAAAATGTCACAAACAAACGGTACTCTGTTTCGCATTTAAAGTCACAGACCAATATCAGAACTGGATATGATGGAACAAAATAAAGGTTTGGTTCATCAAACGTTTAGATACGTGGATACACTAAAATTCCGAGAGCAGTGCACACAGTTATCGTAGGTACACCCCCATCAATGTCATCAATCCATTTATACTGCAACACTTGACACCAATACTATCACCGGACATGCAACAGTAATAAGGGCTGTGCCACATGGTCACTGGCATCGCTTCACACCCGCATGTAATTTACGAACAATAAGAAAGCTTGCTTACTCTTAATGGCTCAATGTTGTTTTCGCCATCGTTCACGGCTTAAACCACAATAGTGATTGTGCACACTTTCATCTCGTCCTCATCTCTCTCTGCACTATTTTGGAGGGAGATGCGATTCCCTCCCTCGTCGGAAACCACCCATCCCTAGTTTCGTAACGGCTTACTACATTCTCCCATTTCACCCAAACCAGATATCTACGTCTGCACCTTCCAATCTCCCGTTACTTCCCTTATCTTACAATGGAACTTTTCCAACTCCAGTTTCAACTAATGCGGCTGAACTTTCCGTTTCATTCTTTTGATCATCACTTCTGTACCGTTTTCGCTGCCCATCAGTGATGATCCCTCAGTTTCGATCTTTCTTCTTCAAGCATCAATGACTTGTTCACATTACTCCCACAATGAGGATTGACTTTTAAACTCTACTGCTATTTTGGCCACTGACAGCTTTGGCCAACACTGCAAGTCAAGGACATCCTCTCCTATCAAGCTTCAGCCAAACCCGTAATTTTTCGGCCGCGATCCACAATCCTTCACTCGAGTCCCACCACTCTTCAGTAACGACCCACAATTCTCCTGCCACGACCCGCATTCCTTTAGCCTTGACGAATAACCTTTAGAAATGGCACTGCAAGGCAGCCAGATCAAAAGTATAGGAATATTATGACATCAACATGTGTTAGAACAACGTATTATTATTTTTTTCACAAAGATTGGCGTTGCAAAGCTGGCTGGACAAATGAGAAAGTTTCGTGATGCGCCCGTATCGTCAAACCATATGACACAGTTCGTATGACTGCTGTTTTATCAGTGCTGAAAAATCTGGACGAAATAAAGTGGTAAAATATCTTACCTGATGAAAAAGTGAGAGATTGATTCCTTATACATTTAAATAATTAAACACATTTCCAGTTCGAGGATATCACACACTATTGTAGTAAGTACACCCCCATTAGTGTCACCAGTCCATTTATGTTGCAACGTTTGACACCATCATTATCACTGAAAATGCAACAGTCAGATGGGCTGTACCACATGGTTCGGCTATATGGGCGCATCGTTTAAACCTTCTCCAATCGACTTCCGGCGCAACATTCGATTCATTTACCAAGGTAAGCTGAGGAGCGCACGATCATACTTGCTCATTGGTTCAGTCAGCTTTGGAACACCGATCTTTGTGAATTGTTCCAACATTTCTTGATCTCATTGTTATCCGATAATTTTCATCTGACTGACCTGCAGCAATATCGTGTAATTTTTCTTGGGTTTATTTACCTCGTTTCGTTTACATATCTTGTATTGTACCAATTTCTATTTCAGACCATGTACGTTCATTATTAGTCAAGTAGAATGTTACGCTTCTATGGCCGAATCTCTTTCTGATGAATCTACCATAGTCTGTTGCGAACCGTACGTATGGCTAAAGTTTGTACGTCAGCGCTAAACAACTGCTTGTCGTGCCTGAAGAATGGTTGGTCGTTGCTAAAGAATTGCGAGTTTAGCTAAAACTGTATGAGACGTGGTGTAGTTGACTTCCTCACATTCATGCCCGAACAGACTGGTGATCTCGTTCTCATTTCCGTTCTCTAACACAACCAACCTTCCTCTAATTGGTTCATCAGATCATTATCTTGTTTCTTTTTTGCCCTCTGTTCCCAACCAGGTTTTCTGTCCAACTCAAGACTCTTTCTCCCGTTTGTATTTTGTCAGCTGTGATTCGGGCAACAGATTAAGGAAGCCTTATGTACCGCTTCCAGTACCACGCAAGATTGCAGTTCAGTTAGGCCACACGAACGGCGGATATCTTCAACATTAGTTGCTCTTTTGGATGCTCGCAGATCTGTCCCTCCGAATGTCACAGTCAATTAGTTGCGCTAGTCCCTGAGGCGTCAACTGACTGGGAGTTTGAGAAATGACCGTGAGCAAGGGTGGATTTCGAAATGTAGGGAAATGGAAAGGGCTGTGTTCATTGGCAATGCTCGCAACCTTTACCGCTTGGCTAGAAATGTCGGTCCCGAGAAGCCTAGTGTAAGTGAGTTAATCAAGGAATCCGACGGCTTTCTGATTCACCCCCAGCAGCGTCGATGGTACCGCTGTGCTGAGGCCCCCAAAAACAGTTCATTTGACCCGCTTCTACGGTACACTTTCTGATTATACTTGCAAGTGAACCGATGCAGGTGGTTATCACCGCTCCAACAGAAAGGGAGGCTATGCGGGAGGTAGGTTACTCGAAAGGGTACAAAGGCACTGAATCGGACGGGTTGTCTCTATCTTTTTCAAGGATGGAGGCGAAGCTTTGGTTTTGCAGTTAACAAAACTCTTCTGGATAATCTGGGATTGTGAGTGGATTCCCGGGGTATGGTGTGAATCGGTGACTGTGCCGATTTCCAAGAAAGGTGACAGATCCTCTTGTGAAAACCACAGAGGTATTAGCTTGGTAAGTATCGCATCCAAACAGCTCACCGGTCTTATTCTCCACCGATTATGCAGCGCACGTGAAATGTGTACGCGTGAGAATCAAGCCGATTTCAGACCCGGTCGTGGTTGTATCGACCACATCTTTACTCTACGGCAGACCTTAGAGCACACATACATCTTCCGTGGGCCCACAATCTGTGTGTTTCTTGATCTAAAAGCGGTGTTCGATTCAGTCGACCGCACGGTTCTCGGGCGCTGCCTCCCATTGAAGAGTGTACCAGAGGAATATATTTCTCTTTTCCAATGCCTGCACGGAAACAGCGGAAGCCGAATTCGTGCTCACGGGAATCTTCCACCCTAGTTGATCACAGAAGTGGTGTTCGTCCGGGTCGCCCTCTTCCACTTTTGCTCTTCAAGATTTTAATTAGAATAATTCTTGAGATAGCATTATGTTCGTGTAAGAATAAGGGCATCGCTCTCTGCTCAGGTAGCAAACTGTCTGACTTGGAATATGCGGATGATATTGTTCTTCTGAGTGAAGTTCTAGATGAGTTGCAAATTTTTAAGATAGTCGAAACAACAGTGTAGCGATATTCAAATGTGTTTTACACCTTCGAAGTGTAAACGGCTGCTGCGCGACTGAATTGACGCTAGGGTAAACCTTGTCCTGCATCCTTATCCTCATCATCGTTATCACACAGCGGTAAACAGCAGGGCAAGCCCCACTGACCATTGCCTTTCGCACCATGTTGCACGTTGAATTAGAAAGTATGAATACCCAAGATGGGCCGGGAGTGGACCTACAGGGGTGGGAAAAGAAAAGAATGCCCTAGTAGTTAACACACGGAATACGCAGTCTAACTGTACAAACGCACATCGATCATTCATTCTGATTCGATAGAAAGTGACAACACGATCGCCACTGTTCACGGTTCATTGCAATATCCTTCAGTGTCTCTACAGATACACAGAAGGCGCTTTTCACTCTAATGTACCTCAGCTATTTTCGGCGCTGTCGTGGCATCCGATTG
The DNA here is from genome assembly GCA_948099385.1 of Fasciola hepatica. Lineage (NCBI taxonomy): Eukaryota > Metazoa > Platyhelminthes > Trematoda > Plagiorchiida > Fasciolidae > Fasciola > Fasciola hepatica. Next base: position 3,356,158 of record CANUEZ040000008.1, on the reverse strand, counting down.
TCTGTTAATGGTCGGGTGTACACTGCGCTGGTTAAATGAGTTCTACTTCACGGCTCAGATACATGGCCGATAACGGTAGAAGATAGTCGAACACTGTCGTTGTTTAAGCGTTGGTGTTTCCGTAGCATCCCCGAATACGGTGACAACACCGTAACAGCAATGCTGAAGTTAGACGTACGGTGTTGGGAACCAAAAGCCAGTCTGTGGAGCAAGTACTGAATCAAAACAGGCTAAGGTTGACTGTGACATGCCTAACAAGTGTCCACCGATAAGCTCCTCGGCGTCCGCTGTTTTCCGAGGCAGCTAATGGCTGGGAGGTAGGTCTACAAGGTCAGTCCATGACATGTCAAAAAGGTATGGAAACCTTTGCCAATGGATTTGGCCAGGTAGGACCTGTGAGACTATCGGGTAAGGGTTCACGCCTACCAGATGACTGGAAACATTCAGTGACACGACTAGGTGTCGCAGTCATTAGCTTAGTTACACTTGAACTCTTTCCTTGTCTTCGTGGTTTCCGCTTTTTACTTCGCTTTCAACTCTCTTTCACTTGCCGCTTCTGTTATTTTTGCAATTGACTCGACGATGCTGGAAGTTAGCGGCCGAAACGATAGCGTAGAAGTGTGAGGTTAATGCTTGAATGAACTGAACTGAACAGATCAAAAGCCTCTCACAGCCATTTACCCATTTTCATTTTCATTCACTAGCCTGTGTGGAACTTCTTAATCTGATGACTTTTATTGATGTTTGGTTCAGCGGTTACCATTCAGATGTCCTCGTTGGATTACCAAAGTATGGGTGCGGTTTGCCAAAACGTGACCTCTGTCCTAAGACGAGAATTCCTCAAAATACGGTATAAGCCAGCTTAGCTGCGGTGACGTTATATTGATCCGAGGTTATTATTACTTTGGCTTTTCACCATTATTGACACACCTTATTCATATAGAACTACACCTTTTCCCACCGGGTTTTAGCCAAAACCCACAATTCTTTAACCGTGACCCACTATTTTTCTGCCACGACCCGCACTCGTTCAACCTTGACGCACAACGTTTAGCCATGCCGTTGCAAGCCATTCAGGTGAAAAGTACCGGAATATTATGCCACCAAGAGATGTTGGAACGATTCTTTTGGGAAACACTGGTGTTGCAAAGCTGACTGCACACTGCACAGCTCACCGTGGTAATGGAATCAAATGCTCCACCGGAAATTGATTTCAGAAGATTTAAAAGATGCGTCTATATAGCCGAACCATGTGGTACAGCCCGTACGACTGTCACATTCTCAGTGATAATGATGGTGTTAAACGTTGCAACATAAATCGACTGGTGACACTAATGGGGGTTTACTTACGACAACTTTTAATATGTCCAATTATTGATATGTACAAGGAATCAGTCCTTCATTTTTTTCGTTTCATTAAGCTCTAATCTTTACAAGTGATTTTATGCGCAAAAAGTACCGGAAATTTACTCGCAGGACTGCTTGTGTGTGAAATCTTACCCATGCAAGGAGAGACTGGCTGTCAAGTGTTTGGTATTTCGTTTCGAGGCAGTCGGACGATATTACCTCACAGCAACCGTTTGTGGCAATATTCAGCGTACTTCATCTCGTACCGTAAGCGTCACTTGATAATATGGAGAGCGTTAATATGTTTGCGATAAAAAGATCGTATCGTTTCACCTGCGCCTAAGATCGACAGAAATGATTTGAAGGTCGTTACCAAACACCTCGGCATTTAGATCAAAACGTGCGTGCTGTTTCCTCTACGAATTGGGAAACAGCATTCACCCCTGGATCCTACAGGACGAAGTTCGACGAACAGTTTATCAGGAATTTGTGCTATGTGGTGGTTGAAAGCCGAGGAAGCACATTGTGGCAGTTGTAGGAGATCATTGTGAACGATTTTCCAGTCACAATAGCCAGCAATTCATCTATTGATCGACTGCTGGATAGGAATCGCTGTTTGATTAAAACAGCTGACTACAGCCAGTGAAACGAAATTCAGACATAATCAAATCTAAATGACCGGAATATGCCGATTGGCTGCAACGATCAGGTTCTGTAACTATGAGGTTGTATATAGACGACACCAACTACGAAATATGGTGTTGTCGGAGATATGGGCGCTCAGAAGTAGGCATTAGACCCATTCGAAGTTTACCGTCAAGTGAGGGACATAACTTGAACACACTAGCGTGCTCATCTGTCGCCGGTATCTTGAATCATGAATGTAAGACAAAAACTACACTCACATATTTTAATGAGTTTCTGTCACGGTGCTCAGCGTGTATTGCTACTGAATAACCTGGTGTTTCAGTAGTATTTATGTTTGACAATGCACACGTTCATCGGGCGGCTATAGACGCACATTTACATACCAACCATCAAATACATTTTCTCTCACCGTATAGTCCATTTTTCGAACCGCTGTGAGAGGCCTTCAGTAAATTGAAACAGGTATAATTTTTTACTATTTTAATTCATTTAGATTTTTAACACATTAAAAACTGGTTTACTGAAAATATGACCGTAAGATGGGCTGTACCACATGGTTCGGCTATATAGACGCATCTTTTAAATCTTCTGAAATCAATTTCCGGTGGAGCATTTGATTCCATTACCACGGTGAGCTGTGCAGTGTGCAGTCAGCTTTGCAACACCAGTGTTTCCCAAAAGAATCGTTCCAACATCTCTTGGTGGCATAATATTCCGGTACTTTTCACCTGAATGGCTTGCAACGGCATGGCTAAAAGTTGTGCGTCAAGGTTGAACGAGTGCGGGTCGTGGCAGAAAAATAGTGGGTCACGGTTAAAGAATTGTGGGTTTTGGCTAGAGTTTAGTGTGAAAAGATGTAGATCTCAGAGATGCAAACGGTTGAAAGTCATTGTCTGATGTACGTGAGTACGGTACGATTAAATAGTTAGTATCTGTGTCGTTTCTTTCAGTTGCTATCTTCCGCACGATCTCTTCGATTTGGTGAATTCGACCGTGCAAAAAGTCGCTGTTTTGTGTTTTCTAAGATAGTTGTTTCCAATTTGCTCTCGTCTCACGCAACGCGGTACATTTTTTGTTTTTTGCACATTTAATCCTGTTATGTTGAATACGGTACAAATATCTTTTTTCTGTCGTGATTTTTATCAGCGTAGGAATAGTGATAACATGGTTTCTGTCTCAAAATATGATTGAAGTACCCCGTCTTAGCAGATTATGTGGTTAGTGGAAGGGTTGTTTTTTAGTATTCAGATAACTTCATCCAATCTGATTTTTGGAAGTCGCACGGGTTTAAAAGTCATGAACAGCAAATTGTTGGCTGAGGGTTAATTTTGATCGTAGGCAGGTTCGAATTCGCTTAGGTACTCGCCGCTCTTGATACAACAAAGTCTTTGAAGTGGAGTTATTCCTAGTGTTTTACTCCCTTTATTTACTGTACGATAATGTACACTACTCCAGGAAGGGGCCGCTTGACGACTTCATTTCTCAAGTGCTGGGTTGCCTTTGCTACCCGGTAGTGGTCAGGCAGTCAGTGTCGATAACCAAAGGATATGATGTCCACCGTTCGCTTCTACTGATCAGCTTCCATCTTTGGTAGCCCATGATCGTCTTCTTTCTTGGAAATTTTATGACATTTTTCTGGGGTCTCGGCATGTGTCTCTCCTGTTGTCACAATGTAGAAACACAAGCATGTTAAGTAGAACTATTATTTTCCCTGTTGGTCTCCGTGCTCGTGAGGCTACATTGGTTTAAATATTTTGAATACTGTGATGAAACGGAACGGGCAAATCAAAAGACATAAAACTTACGGGAAGAATTTCGTATTATCTCATCGGTTGCAGACGTTTGTTTGGTTAGTTTTCAAATAAACGGCAGAAAGCAAGACTTTTTTGGGGTCTATACTTGGTGCATTCAACTTTCTTTGTTGGCATAACCGTATTGTGAATCTGTGTACTTCCGCAGCAGCATACTTGCGGGGATGAAGCAAAAATGGCTGTGACTTTAGTCGGAAGAGCTTTTTATTTTGTGTTTTCACACAGTTACATTTAGAAAGATTTTGATGCCAATTCTGTTTTGATCCGTTCGCCAACTCTAGTGAAAGGTATTTGCTTCCTTCGAGTCTTGTTCGTCTTTTAGCTCAGAACACACTGTCCATATAGGACGAAAGCGTCACTGTCAGCAATCTTTGCAACACCAAATGATTGGTTCAAACTTACAGTAGGTAACTTCGCCGCTCATTACTTAATTAGTTATACGGCCATCCACTACCTGATGAAAATTCTCCGCCCTCTTGATCCTGAATCCGTCGACTCAATCCTTGGCTTGAATCCGGGACATGTGCTGACGTGCTATCTGTTAGCGTGACTAGGCCGCCTGTCGAACGATGCGTCAGACCATACCCACTCAAGTTCTACCGTTAGTTTTATCCAAAACGTTTCATATAGTACAGTTTATAAAATCGGTGAAGATGCAGGTAGCTTTTCCGTCACCACTATCACATATGTACTAAAAACAAAATCTCAAAGAAGGAACTTACATAACAGTCGAATTCAACTAGAATTCATACTGTTACCGAATGGTGAACTTGACTTTCAGCTGATTTCGTCTAAGGTATACTCACTTAAAGATTTGATCGGAATACCGTAGTCACTGGAAATAATCCTAGTCAATAATTTTCGCAGACGACACTGTGAGTAGGACTGATCTTTGAGATGAGAAACAGTCTTTTTCTAAGATTAACGGTGCTTCAATGTTAGTATGTACTTTTAACCAATCGACCGGATCAGAACAAATGTTTCCAATTGGTCTGGTATGCCCGATTTTGTGTGTGCGCATGGTGTACGCACAAAAATGTGTGGGATTTGGAATATTTCAGAAAAAACCTCGTGGCTGTTAACTGCTTTCGTCGTTTAACTTTCTTCGCATTCCACTGTGCATTAAGCAGTAGCCATGAAAAATATTTCAAGCCGAACAATCAATATCCCACGTCAATGACCTTTTTGCGGTTCACTATAAATCTACAGTGTTTTTGATAACAAAAGTAAACTCATATTTCAAGTCATTCTTTACTTTCGGATACTAGAATACTATGTCCTTATTCGTAACTCATGGTTCATGTCATTTGGTGCTCGTTATAATGGTTTACTTGGGTTATATCCGAAACACTTTCGTCAGTATTTCTTCCTATCATAAACACGAAAAGCGTTTCACAGGTTTTCTAACCATCTGATCTTGCCCATCCGTCCGTGTTAACATTCAGTGGATGGCCTCCAGTCGGCGCAACTGGCCACCAGAATATTCTTCCCTCGTGCAGTCAACCATGGTGTACAAATTCGGAACCCATCTTCACTAGACGTAATTGCCAATCAGTTGAGTTTAGCCGAAAAGAACTATTTGCTCGAATGCTTGTCTCCGACCGCCCAACTCCTTCCCGTGCTTCATGTGCCCGATCCCGCTTCAATTTCCGATCAAACTGCTCTCGTCGACTGGTTCCGTCACATTCTAAGTCGTACCGAGGTGGATTCTCCACAGAAAGATGTAGTTTTCGACCGCGCCTCCAAAGGAGTGACGGTGAACGATGTGGTTATCCTTCCGGTGGGCTCTACTAGTGGTCAGATTGCATTGAAAATGTCGGAACCCGACTCAGGTATTTGGTCTGAGATTACTCCGCGTCTTGCAAAAGCACTGTCTCCACATGTACCCAGTATGGGATTGCATGTTGTAAAAATCGGTAAGCACTGAAATTTTGTTTTTTGGGTTCTTCAATTCTCAAGGATTGCATGTGATGCTTTTTTCCGCGTTTTTATGAAGTGTGCGTCCAATCACGTGAGCACACGATCACATGTCACTAACATGAAGTCGCAGCTGACTATGATTCTAGGGAAATACGTATGTTTGAGCATGTAGATGGGGACGAAGTAACGTTTCTTTTGGAACGGCCAATCTAGTTCTTTCAAACATTGTGCAGTTAACTTTCTAGATCAGAACATAAAATGACACAAAGAACTCCGATTTCGATCTCAGTAGCTTGACTTACCCTGTTACTGCAGTTCTGTGTAGAGAGATGATATGAACATGATAGTCGAACTTTCGAAAAGGATAATACTAATGAAAATCAATTATTTGATGTTTATAGTTCGTGTAAAACACCCGTTGAATGTTCTAGAAACAGCTGCTACGGTTGAGTCCTCTAAAATATTTCATTCATTCGGGGGAATTTCCCGACGAATGGGACTACGCAACTTGTCGCGACACCTAGTGGTATCACTTGTTATCTCCAACCATCTGGTAGGCGGGTCTCGAATCGGAAGTCTCACACGTCCCACTTTGCCGAGTCCACTGGGTAAATGTTTATACCTTTTTGTCACTTCATGGTCTGGCCACCTCAACCCACTCTCCTATCACTACCTGCCTCGATAAACTATGTGCATCGAGCTAATTTCTCCGCGAACATGCGCAGCACATGCCCCAATCATTGTAACCTGATAAAATTCAGTTCCTGCTCCAGTGACTGACCTATGCTTCTCAACAGCCTAAGCTCAACCTTAGTATTGCTGATGTGATGCTTCCACCATATTCTAACAAAACTGCAAAAAATGTGTTGTTCAAATAACGATAGTCTTGTTGTTTTCCACCGGTATCGGCCATGTTTCTGAGCTCCGGTTTGTGAAAGCCAAATGTGTCTTCTGTATATGCGATGAGAATTCCTCCGATATGTGACCACCTAGTTAGAAATAACTGCCCAGGTAATAACATCTATCTGCTCCGGCTAAGACTAAGATGTGGAATTGGGCCAGCTCAGTGCTGTGGCTGCATTTTACACTCTGATGTTGCAGAATGAACTGCAAACATCGTCACACTGTTTTTGAGACTATATATCACAGATCGTCACTTACTCAGTTCGTTATTCAAAACCACAACATCATCCACATGTTCTAAGTCGCCTGAAACTTTGGTTTACTCCTAATAAGAACGAAAAAGACAATGATAACGAGGTGCGTGCATTTTGTCCGTCGCCAGCCTAAATCATATCAATTGATAAGATACAGTACAAGCGATCCCGACACCAACATGAACACGGTACCAGGAACAGGAGAGATCGAGGCTCTATCAGGGCTGCAGAACCGGATCACAGAAGTCGGGTCTTGTATGCGCGTTTTGGAGATAGAATACAGGTGACATCCCGAAATTTTCTTACGCGTCATGAATGAAGTGATATTTGTCACAGTATCAGAGATTGATATGAATTCATTTGCAATTTCCTCTTAAGTTTACTCTAGACTGCCCACGTAAAATTATCTCAACGATGTACGTCGAGAATAAGAGGAAATTGAGTTGCAAAGAAGTTGGTAAACTAAGCCACAAGTTATCTTAGGTTACTGTAAAACACGGCGTGGTCCGCGGATCTGAGAAATAGAGTCACACAGGTCTGGATGATTGGTCACGACGTGGGATCAATGACGTTGGAAAATGGGTTTCGTGAACGAGTGAGACTGTATTATCGTGGAATGGCCCAACGTGAGGTGCAGATTGAATCCGGAAGTCAGGAACTAACGTCCACTGGGGATATTTACACAACTCAGGGCAAGTTCAAGGTCGCAGGGGTCACAGTCTCAAGGGTCTGGCTCGTACTCGCTTTGCCACTGTTCTCCCCTGTTGGCATGGTCGAAATGACATTTGAAAGTGAAGCAGAAAGAAAGAATAATTCACAAAGTGTCAGTAACTTACTACGTTATGTTGAGATAGGTTTTCTATCTAAGTTATTCGGTAGAAGTAGTTTTTTCAGACACTGTCGTTTTCATAGCTGTGCCTATATGGAAAGGTCAAATAAAATCCTTTCATAGCCGGGAGATTTTACGTTAAATAAAGCCTAATAGTTCTCCCAACTGTGACTATGTCGGTTACTGAAAGAAGGAAATTCCAGTTTGCACAAACTTTGACGTCAAGATCATTTAGAAGCGCTTTGTTAATAGTGTCTGTTGTTTCTGCGAAAGAGCTCGTCAAACTAACGTTTTTGGACACCTCAGTGAATAGGACCTAAGTCAGATTGCAGAGGTTGTGTGATGGATTTTACAGTGTTTTGACGTGGATATGAGCACCAGTCATCGGTTATCTCACAAAAATAACTCTCACAAAAACATGTCACCGATGCAGAAGACTCAGCAGAAGAATACGATTTTGTACGTATCATGCTTAAAAAACGGTACCGCATATCCGTGTCCATAATCCAGGGGGTCAGTATTCCCAGGCGTTCCTAATCCCTGTTTCAGAGAAGGGTGAGACAGTTTGAAATGTAGCTAGTATCAGCTGACATAAGGCATGCGTTAAACGCCCAACAAATGGGAACACATCAAATGGGCCTTTTGATATGGTCATGCTGTTTTTACGACCTTTACTGTTCTGCGATATTTTCATTATCGCGCCTCGCTGTTTTCACTTCCAAATGAATATCGTGTCCCCAGTGCTTATGTACGACGCACACGTTTTGATTTCGCGTGAGATACTGCCGGATCCAAACGGAACACGAAATTACGCGTTTTTTTCTCATTCTGACAGGGACAAAATGAAATAGTCAAACAATATGCGGTTGTAAAATTTCGTAAACACTAAGCTGCCTGAATAGGTGCTTTCTCGAAGGGAAGTGTTCAATCACTTTGCGTCCTGTTGATCCTATTGGCTAAAATCCGTTGATTCATACTCACTCGAGTATTTGAATTATGCTCCCTATGATGTTACACCTCATGAATCTTGACTTTATTCAACGATATATGATTAATTGGTAAAGCTTTATACATCCCCCAGCCATAGGCTGAACAGACAGGAAATCCAAACTTGTTATCACCTGCATACGTCGTCTTCGGTATCATTCATCGTTATACATTTTTGCATACGACACAAAACTTGTTGCTACCAGACCACTAGATATAAGACACCATCCCTAGACGTCCTCTTGTTGAATCTAGTCCGTAGTAGCCGGCTTCCTCGATTCGTTCTACTCGGCACTAATAGAGTGGATTAGCATCTTACTTTTTATTTTACTGACGACTTCAATAGCTCTGATTTTATTTTCGACAGTCTTTCCGTAACGTTGTTAATTTTTCCACCGGAGGTAATGCTTGTTTAGACTACTTCTTCACGAATGAGCCAACTTTCATGTTGTCAAGCGTGCACCTGTGGAATACTCCGAGTACCGTATTGTTCAAGCCGTCTCTGAAAGAGTTAGTAAATGTATCCGGCAAAGCCTAATTAGTCACCGAATCCGCGCCCGGATTATTACCGTCCATGATTCTTTAAGGCCTTATGTGGTTCGTCGCTCAAACTCTCAGGATTACTGTTGCCGGTCGTCCTGAAATAAACAATCGTAACAATGCATAAACGCTTGGCTTCACTCTCGCTTCTCTCATTCGCAAGCAAATCACGTACTCGTTACCCTCACTAACGTTCTTGGATGGAACAACAACACGGACTCCGTAGAGTTACTTCTCCTATTTCCTCTCCCCTTGCCCCGTTTGTGACCGAAACCTGAATCTCCCCGTCATCGGAGGCCGCTAACCTTCACTTTCACAATTACACACTTCATCCCTTTGTACCCAGTGCCAGTGTCTGGGCCTTTATTCGCTAGTCAGTTGTCACCTCCCGAGTGCCACATGTTTACTTCAACAGTCGCGAATTTCAGCCAATATGGCTGAAACCCAAATTCTATTTGTGTTGTTTATCACTCTCAACAGCGGTGAATGCTCTATCTTCGATTTCCTGTCCCACTACATTGAGAACTTATTTGATGCTGATCTGCACTGCCGCGTTACTGTCCTAGGAGGCTTATGTGTTCACAACCGATAATGCTTGCTACACTCTTCTGACACTTCGGCTTTGGGGCGCAAACCCGAAGGTTTAGTTGTGATCAGCAACCCGGATCAACCATTTGACCTCCCCACATATATACCCGATCGGTCGGCTTATGGGGTCATACGTTTGACCTTATTCTCACCTCCATTTGTCACTCTTCTCACAGAACGCCGCTCTTTCCCTATTCAGCCCATCGGAACATTGTTATTTTTTATTCTTGTAATACGAAGAAATTTCTTTTCGATATATCACTTCAGGCATTGACATATATAGTACTGGGTAAAAGAGAGTACATGCGCAGCTAAAGATAGCAGAGAGTGAGTAAATGTGCAACAAATCCGGTAACTCGACAACATGCTTGAACCTGATGAATCTTGTTCGTTGTGTGAACGACAATAAGTGTGAAATGTGTAACCAAATGGCGTGAAAAGACAGGTGTGAAAAATAAAGGTGTGAAAAAAGGTGTGGGGCTGGGGAGAATTTGTACATGGGAACCATAAGAAAATCACTTGTTACGGCCACGGCAACAACAACTGTTGCACGAGGTTACGTTGCTTACACACTATGCTTGTCCTAGATGTTGAATCGCTATTCACAAACGTTCCGTTGATCGAGACGATAGAATTCATCTGCAAATACTTGACGGATAATAATATCAAACTCGACATTCCTGTGGCCAAGCTAAAAGAACTAATTCTTAGATGTACATGGAATATACAATTTCTGTACAGCGGAAAATACTACAGGCAGAAGGACGGGGTAGCAATGGGATCACCACTTGGACCCCTTCTGGCGGTTAGTTCTTAGCAAAACTCGAAAGTGGACCACTACGCAGCACCATCGACAGTCTATATATGTACACCAGATACATGGACGACACTTTCATAATTTGCGACTCAAAAAAAGACATTACCGAACTACTGCGGACATTCAACAACACCCACGCAATGACCACACTTACAGTGGAAGTAGAGACGGACAATTTCCTCGCCTTTCTTGATGTGGGATTGCGTAGAATGGACGACGGACATATAGAAAGGAGGGTGTGTCGGAAATGTACATGGTTGGGGCAATACACACATTTCCTAAGTTTTGTCCCCCTACGATACAAAAGAAGCCTTGTGAGCTGTCTGACCTACAGAGCAAGAAACATCTGTAGTCCTGACACGATTGCCCAAGAACTCGAACACATACGTGACACATTATTAAAAAACGGCTATCCAGAACCGTTTATTCGTCAACATATGGGAGAGTGGAGACACAAAATGAAAGTTCAAATGGCCAAGAAAAAGGATATTTTTCTAACTTTCTCGTTCAAAGGTGACAAAACCTTTGAAATACTAGAGCTACGCATATCTAAGACCCTCGGGAAGTCCTTCCCCGCTGTGCATGTCCGAATGTCAACAAATACGAAGCCTTTCATTGTTCAACAATCCAAGGACAGGTTGCCTCATCGGTCTCAATCTTTTGTTCTATATCAGTTTACGTGTTCTTGTAGTGCACAGTATATTGGACATACGACGAGACGCCTGTCGAAGAGGATATCAGAACACGGACCGGCTTCTTTACGCAAAGGAACAGTTCGGACTATCAATAGCGCAATCCTACAACATCTGGCGGATAGCGGACATCAAAGCGACACGGTGACAGCTTCTAGACCAGTCCTGACAACTCCCAGAGTTCACGCGAAAGGATTACGCAGGCGGTTGCTGATGACGTCAGAAGCCATAGCAATTCGACTATTGAAGTCGGATTTGTGTAAGCAACGTAACCTCGTGCAACAGTTGTTGTTGCCGTGGCCGTAACAAGTGATTTTCTTATGGTTCCCATGTACAAATTCTCCCCAGCCCCACACCTTTTTTCACACCTTTATTTTTCACACCTGTCTTTTCACGCCATTTGGTTACACATTTCACACTTATTGTCGTTCACACAACGAACAAGATTCATCAGGTTCAAGCATGTTGTCGAGTTACCGGATTTGTTGCACATTTACTCACTCTCTGCTATCTTTAGCTGCGCATGTACTCTCTTTTACCCAGTACTATATATGTCAATGCCTGAAGTGATATATCGAAAAGTAATTTCTTCGTGTTTCAAGTTTTTTCATGAATCGATGGGCATATTCTGTGATTTCTTATCCTTTCCATTTCATCCTCGGCGTCCCTTCGTACATTTCGAGACAAATATTTTGGCGCTCTATTTCAACCATCGTGGGTGGTTTTCGTGGTTTTTCTAGCTTTCTGTAATTGAAACGGATGCCGCTTCACCTCCATTGTATCCACCTCAGTTTCTAGCTTTTTCAAACCTGGTAAATCTAGATCATAGAAGTGGTTTAACGACGCTTCTGATCGTCGGTTGAGCCGCGTACCCCCTTCTCCTTTTCGCCATCGCCTCGTCTAATCTAGGATCAGACGCTCGCTTTCCCCCAGAGCTGAAGAATACTTTCTCTGCTGCGAAGCCGAACACCAAGTCTCTTGTGCTATCGGTAGCCATTTTTTTGTCTCTTGCCGAAGCACTTTTCCGTAATTACCGCTTTTCCATTTGTAATTCGTCTGGTGATTAAGTATGTGAACGACACAAGGAAGCTGAAGTTTTTATTCCCATGTTGGCCTCTAGTTCCGCCTAACCCAATTACTCCAGTCCTTTGACTCCTTCATTTTTTTGTGACCATTTTCTTCCTTGCATTACCATAAGGAAGGTCCGGCAAACACCGAACGTACACTCAACACCCGGTCCGAACGGTATTCTGTTCATCTTCCGTAAAATGTATGCCCTGGTAATGGCCTCTCTCTTACGCTATTCCCTCTGCCTCTCACTCCATCCTGCTATTTTTCTAACCCCTTGGAAACATGCTGCGATTTTCTTCATCCAAGTGTGTCGGGCTCCAACCCCAACAGCTGTCGCCCAATCTTCTTTATATGTGTTACTTCGAAAGTTTTCGAAACCATTATATCCAACCGATTAGGTATGTTTGTCGAAAAAGAAGGACTTTTGAATGACCACCGATGTAGCTACTGGTCGTGTTGTCCTACCCCTTAACCCTCGTCTCATGCCCCCGGTTAGTTGCACTCGACAACTACGGAGAATCACGCTTAGTCTCGCTTGACATCTCAAAGGTCTTGGACCGAATTTGGAACGAAAGTCTGATCGCAAAATTGCTAAAGTTCGTGTTCCTTCCGGCTCCTGTATCGTGGACGCCAAGTTTCCCCAATAAGCAAACGATTTCCGTCCGAGTCGATGGGGTTCTATCCTCAAGGTTCCTTACTTGCCTTCACACTACTTTTATTCATTAAGGTCCATGCCCTTCAACCCAGTCCTCGTTTTTGCCGATAATAGCACTCCCCGTTGTTTCTCCACACCACCTCCAATACCCATCCTGACCGCAGTGTTGACAGTGTATCAAAGAAGTCCGATCTGAAACACATCTCCCGGTGGGTCTCCCACAGTCATGTTGACTTCAGTGCTCTCAATACCTCCGTTCTCTCAGTTTCCCTTAAACATCATTCGTCCTCCCCGCATTTCTATTTTGATTCAATGCGGTTACCTTCCGTTGACTATGTTGCTTCTTGCTTACCCACAACGTCTACATTGTGTTGAACCCTTTTCATATCTGGGCTTGCTTCTCTTGCTGGGTGAAAAGTTGTTCTGTGTTCCGCGCCAGATTTTCATCCAGCTCACTTATTGTACACAGCTCCAGTCGATTCTACATTCAAATATTTCAGTCACGTGTGGACTGGGGCTTTGTCTTCTGTCCTTTTTTCCTCATGATCGGACTCAGAGCCATTCGACTGGCCGGCGACCGTTTTCTAGCCTGCAGTCACTAACCTGCCGTCGAACGGTTGCTTCATTTCATCTTTTCGATCTTTACTGTTTTTCAGAGCTTGATGTGGCAGCTTCCCACCCGTTAACCTTTACCTGTCACTCGTACACAGGCGGTCGGTCATCCTTATAAGGTTTCTGTTTCCCGACGTCGTACCAATATCTTGCATTTTTCTTTTTTCCCACTGACTGCCAAAATGCGGAATAGTACCTCTTTTTGTTTTTCCATCCACCCACAATATTTCTTTCTTCAAAAGCAGTATCAGGAAGCTGGTTCTGATGTGAATGTCCTCCTAAACTCGCTGTTACGGTACCTGTTTTAGGTGTAAGGTTTATCCCTTTATTGCTAATCTTTTTGTGTAACAAAAATGTATGTTTCCCAAGACATGACGCATTCAGTGTTAGTTTGTTGAAGGGCTTGATAGCCTGTTCCGACCTGGATTTATTTTCCTACAGTGGCATGTCTGTCCATTTGGTTGGGGTCCAAAACATTTCACAATTTATCTGCAGGCACTGATGCATATGGCAGCGAACCATGGACAGTGACGATCGTGTTGTCACTTTCCGTCGAATCAGAGCAATTGATCAATGCGTGTTTGTACTGTTAGACTGTGTTCCGTGTGTCGGCTACAAGGCGTTCTTTTCTTTTTCCACCTCGGTAGGTTCACTCTCTGTCCACCTTATATATTCGTCCTTTCCATTGCTACATGCAACATAGTGAGAAAGGAAGTGGTCAATGGGGCTCGCTCTCTTGTTTGACTTTGCGGTGATGATGATGTCTATCCCTGGTGACAGCATGTATTATTCAAATTTCTATTACGAAACAAAGATCCTGATGCGTCTAGGTTGTTTTGATTTGCAGGACCTGGAGAAATGGATAACGGAGAAATTACATATCATTCACATAAAAAGTCTTCCGTAAAACTGAAATCGTTTATCTTAACCAGCTGTACGTAAGCACCATCCTCAAAGACAGCTCGCAATAGTTCTCTTGTCCCATAAATTAATGCAGTCGAGATATTACAAAATGCTTAGAACCCTCAATCCCTTTATCCGAGACGCGTTTTTGAGGAGTTTCAATCTATAGGTGATAATAAAATCTCCGAACCTGATGGTCTCAATTCTTCTATTTTGAAAATTCTTGCTGCCGTGGCTTTTATGTTCTCCACAATATTCGTTCGATGTCTGTCAGACGGAAAATCTACCTACTGCTTGCATCAAGTTCATATGACTGCAATACCGTAGAAGGGAACGGGTAAATTTCGTCCCATCACACGTTCCTAAGTCCGCTAATAATATTTCGATTGTAAGCCAGTCTGCTTACCGGATAAATACTCTGGTCTGGATGCTGTCAGCTGTCTTGTCCATTCAGCTATATCATTACCAGAGCAAAAGAGCAAACTCGTTGACATCTGATTCTTGGATTATAAGAATGGTTTCAATTGACCCCATAGATTGCGTTTATTATCGCTTTTAGATTAGTCAGGGACATCCGTAATGCCTTCCGATCTGCTTTCGTGATTATTTCACTAACTAGTTTCAATTCACCTATCCTTGTGTCCATGGAAGCTCTGCAATCCTCGTAATATCGGTCTTTTACAAGGTGATATCGCTGTTTTTGTTCATTTGCCGTATGTGTGACCTTCCCCATACTAAATCATCCCTTACTTTGAAGTACGCGAGCGATGTCGTGGTCAGTTTTGAATCCTGGAACAGTGGTAATGTCAGTTTACCGCATTAGTTTATCTTTATGATGACGGAATGGTCCAGCTCTGCCATTTGAGCACTTAATCCCAAAAAATGTGTAAAAGCATCGTTTTCAGTTCATGACAAATCCACGTCACAGCCAAATTATCCAGGACTTGTGATAAGAGATTTTTACGGGGAGACAGCCCAGCTCCATAAATATATTAACATACTAATCATTTGAAAGGTACTTTTTCAAGACAGGAAGGCTGACATCTTACATCTCCCAATCGAAGTCTCTACGAATCCCTGCCCATTTTATTTCTAAGCTTATCCATCGTTGTGTGTCTGTCACTGGTTATGGTACTCTTCTGATATTTCATCTGGTTTGCTTGTCAGAGGCGTTGTTTATCAGATGCTCCTTCAAATGCATTCCTAGATGCAGTAACATACTTTGGATTATTGAATTTCATGGAAGAAAGCCATTTTTTGCACGTGAATGATCAAACTCCCTGATGGCACACTCATCTTCCCTTTCGCTCTCTCACTCGTTATTCTCCGCTCACCTACGCGTAGTATAATCCCGAACCATTACGTGTTTCGTGTCCCATATTTGGTTGGACTGCTGGTTTCTAAAGAACACCTTGTGAACGAATTGAGAAAAAAAGCTCACCTAATCATGATTCTCCATCTCTTTCTTCATTTGGACATATCATGTGCATCCTTTACGTGAATCACGGACCAAAATTAGTACTCCTATCATTTTTGTGATTGATTTATTTTGCAGACAAGTGTTTAGTGTGTCAGGAGCCGTGGCAGGCTAGGAAAAATGTCATTTGTGTTAAAAAGTTCACCGCTCAAAGTATCCCGTCAATTACTATTCAGATAGCACACTCACCAAAGTTATTGATTTGGCTTAAAATAAATCGTCGAAAGCGTGTCAGTGGATATCGTAACCAGTGATATCGTAACCACTCGCAAAATAATTTTTTTCTCTCTTAAGCGTGGATGCGCGCTCATCTCGTGCGACATCATTCATTCCACAGACATGTTTCAAGGTGATGAAATCCGGGTTGGCTTCGAGACGGATGAAGCAAACCGAGACTGTATGTTGGGTTTCCTTACTATTTTCGAAAATTCTGCACGCTGCCTCCCCGCGGCACACCCGTCATGGTTTGAACACGTGTTTATGGTACTTTCGAAGGCAAAACAATTAAGCAGCCTATAAACTAACAGCTCTACCACTATTTCAGTGAGGTTGTTAGTCCTGTTGTGCGCAGACGATTCTGTCATCACTTCGGAGCGATAGCGAAATGGAGACGGTATCCGCTTCCCGTGCTTTACAAAATAGCAGACACCCGGTACCCCTCTGTCCACTCATCTTCGTACTGATACATTCCGTTGTTATATCCTCTCTAGGATCTAATTTGAAGCGTCTGGAGTGTAGATAGGTACTCTTCCTTGAATAGTCCATAAATGCATCACCACTGCAATTTCAGTTAGTTGTTTGTGTCTATATCACTGCCAACCCAACGAAGAGCGAGGTTGCATGTTCAGTCACTCAAATCAGTAGTAAACAGTATATATATATATATATATATATATATATATATATATATATATATATATATATATATATATATATGAAATGTATTTACTGCAACACGCACAGCTCGTTCTGGCTTGCCCTTGTCATGTTTTATATGACCACTTACCTCGTTATTGTTGTTTCTCTTTGGTTTCAGGTAAACACGAACACTGGTTTGTGGTGAATACTCGATCATGAAAACATGTTGACGAGGGTTTTCAATATACTTATGTGGCTAGCAGCATGAGTGACTAATAAGATTGATTTATTTACAAGTGGTCTTTTTGCTACCATCAAGTCATATTTGACGGTTTCGGTCAAAACTGCTGCTGAATCCTAGTTCCAGTTATTTTTAACACTTCGTGTTAGTTGCAGATTCCATCTGTCAGGTTACTGCCGGGCTGCACGTACTATTCAGTGATTTTTATGGTCACTTCCACTTAGTTTTGAGATCACGAATTCTCTGGTCTTGAAAATTCAAACGTACACCAATTTATCGGTACTTCTAGTTTTAGTCGGCAGTCCCTGGAAGAAGATGGGCCGACCTCATGGATGTCCGAAATGGCATCTGCCCGTGAACACTGTGTGTAAAGGAACTGTTCGTGGAGAATCTTGGGAATTATATATGGAGTGTCGTTCCCAGCGTCACTGGACCATTTGTTTGAGCTAGCAGCTCTACCCCGTGTACAACCAAGTGCTACTTGTCGGACGACAGAAAGCTTGTGTGTGGAGCCGGTGACCGAACGAGTGGTTCATACGCCCTTTGGATTGCTGTCTGCCAGTTGAGGATGCCCAGCGCATCCTACTCAACCCACTCATGATAGCTGAGTAAGAGACAATGGTCTTAGTGGCAGTTCGCGCACGCGACAGTGCGCATTATGATTTCTGTTATTTTTCTTACGTTAAGGAATATGGTTTTTGTGGACACGAGCTGGCGGGAAAATGGAAAAGGTAGGGTTTGCGCTCAGTCATACCGGTGAATGTACGCAAGTCGTGTAAATTTTGAACTGTACTCCTCTGAAATTAAATACGCGCAAATCTTCGAAAGACCGCACAAATTCGGTAGATCTTTAGTTGTATCACTAATATTCACTCTTTCGCTGACCCTGTATTCTCCTCTGTGGCGATCATCCTGTTTTCTGACAAACGACAAATTTGTGTTCTTGGGAAGTACTTGCGTTTTACGTGCCGGAGAGATTTGTAGCAAATATGGCGAGCGTAGTTTATTGAATTTTAGGTCCAAGCTTCCAAGCCATGATAATGCTGCTGCTGATTGCTTGCAGTCCATCGTATTTGTCGACATCGTTCCAGGCTGTTCAGACGGCGTTGACTGGAATTTTGAGTAAAATACACTTTCAAGCACTGATGAATACCGAGAGCTGTAAGTCGACTTCGTTCGCATGCACCTAACTTACTGTTATGTTCCATTTTCTGCTTGATTCGTAGGCGTTGCGTACCCAAATTTTGGACTCATAGCCCTGCCCAGTCGATACACTGTTGTGCTGCCGGTACTCAGTTTTTTAAGCCTTACCAATGAGGTTAAAATCTCTTTTAGTGGCCTAGGAGACATCGAATCAGTCGCGGATACTTTTTGCTAGGTTATTCCTCAATCAAAAATAGATCTCACCACCAAACTGTCACGTCATAGCTTCAGCGATAAACATTTCACATAATTCAGGTTTGTTGCCTGCTCAACTACGGGATCATCGGGCTCTCGACAGCGTCATAAATTCCAAGCAACAAGCTGTTGTTCACTATTGCCCATACATCAACCAACCAATGACTTCTGGTACCTCAGTCAACCCTTTGCAGTTTCGGTGTGACTAATGAGGCTGTCGGCTTCCAGCGTACAATTGTTCACACCATCGACTAATGACGTCTACGCTACATTTGGTCATATTGGTAAATTCGCAACAGTTGGGTAAGCCCAGGCTGAACACGATCGCAATTTCTACACGATTTTTTCATTTGTCAGACGACATGACATGTGGCGGGTGACAAAAAGTTCTCCTGTGGAATGAAAGTCTGCAAGGCAGTTCGATTACTGACATGAGTTTTTAATGTAAATAGATCTGTTTCGATCAGGCTGCTTCAAGATTTAATTGGTGCCTTTTATTACGGTAAATCACTTTCTGGCTGGTGATATTTATGTTGTACTTTTAAAACGTAGATCTAGCCAGTAAACAAGCTATTTCCCATTTCAATAACTGTATGATGTGTCTTAAATATCCCATGTGCGCATTGCTCTAGCAGAATTGTACTCTTTCGAAGCGTAAAATGAAACGCACAAAAATGGTGAGGATCAACTTGTTTCGAAATTCAGCAAAATCTCCACTGTCGCTCTTCGAATCGAATACGATACGTGCTAAACACGAATTCTGAAGACCTATGAATATTGAGACGGTTAGAGCGCGCCTTTTGTAAGGCCAACCATGTATTTTCGTTTATCTGAATGTATGCGTCTACTCAGTCAATGACAGTGATCCTTGGAGCTGCCTACTTTAACGTTGTTGTCGGAGGTACTCAGTTCATCACTCAATCGTAGTACACGAATATCCGAAGACAATTTTGGTTTTGTAAGCTGAATTCATCACAAGAAGTTTTGCACACCTGTGCTCAGTTTCGTTATTACAACCAACTGAACGCAGATGAAATATTGGGTAAACACACAAAGTTGTCGGTATTCAAGCATTGGATCAGTGATGCTTATGTCAGGTACGTATTATTGGATGGAAGAGGCGAAGCAATACTAAAACTCACCAGACTATGGTACTTTAGACGTGTTCTGGATCAACTTCTCAGCGGTCAACGACTTTGAGAGCTACGGTTACAATGTGTTTGTGCTTGACACCATAATCTGGTGTATTCTCTTCCGACACACTTTTTCCTGTTTCATTTATAACGGAGGCTTTGCGGCAAGATTTATTCGAATAACCACAACGAGTTCATGGTTAACGGATGTTAGACAGCCAAACGAAATTCGACCGTTTGGAACAATAAAAAATAGCGAAAAACCAGACCAAGCGATGGACGTGAACAACAATGGGCATTGTAAATGCTTTTCTAAGATTACGTTGACAGAACATTACCACGGGCATGAAAACAGAACCAAAAAAACGCTTTAGGTAAGCACTGTCGGTGACTACGAACGACGGTTTGTCATTATGTTGGGCGCCAAACAACGATGCGCAGTATCCACGAAGAAGTCAAACTGTATAGTTGCGAACCACGAGAGTACTTGCATTTTTCGGTCGTCACGATTCATACCAAAGCTTACATGTTATGCCCTCCTAATTTATGATTAGTCGGATTTTCAGATGTCTCGTAGCAGTTGCCTACGCGTAGAGTTCAGCGGTAGTGTCGGCACATGTACTAGCATTGGTCACGCTCCCCGGAAATCAAGTTTACTCGAAATAATCACCCTCTAACACACGCGGTTGCACCATCGCAAAATATTGAGTTACGTGGAAAACTTACGATAGCTTCTACCTTACAGACATGGAATAAACGTATTGTTTTATTCAAATCGTAACTTTCAGCGGGATAGTGGGAAAACTGAACGGCTGAAATTTCCGGTGAATATGAAACTGTAAATTTCCATAACAATTTGGTAGATTATTCCACGTCTATGAGGGGCAAAGTTGCGTGTGGGACATGAACTAGCGCATCGTGCTACAATAAAGCAGTTTTCTTAGAATAATGTCTGGCCTGACAGGTTGTTAACTTTTATCTTCTGCGCAAGGTGAGTTCAATGTTGTCCAGAGTATCTTCAATAGCGCCTTGTCAACAAGGTTGACATGGATTTTTTGCAGCCAATACCGACCGGCGTGATGTTTTGCAAAATCAAACCATCGAAATGAGTTTCTTCGCAGATCTAGTTTTACGACGCACTCGTGAACCTCTGAATTTCAGCCCAGTTCATTCAAAGTATGTAGACGGTCAAGACGGTTTACGATGCAAGTCGGATGTTTTCGTGGTTGCGATATATTTAGCCACCCTTGCTGTTCGCATAATAATGGCTTTCCATCGGCTGAAGGCTAATGCAGTTAACTTTGCTCCACTGTTGTTTGCAAAGGTAAGTGAGAATCTTTCATCAAATATCCTGGAGAAAGCGTTTATTTCTATCTCAATGCGATTAAAACCATTATCTAAGTCAGGTATGTTCGTATTTTCGCACGACGTCTTGCCATGACGCCACTTTTTACACAAATAACGAGAAAAAGCATGTTGTGTTCGATGGGCTCGCACAATCTTATCCTTCTCTTCTCTGACAGCGTACGGGAATTTTTCGATTTTCGGTAATTATTTTCCCTCAAAATTGATATTTATAGGCCTGTGCTCATCCGACTTTGGAATTCAGGTCACGCATTCGAAACTCGGCGAAAGATTTCCTCGAATGAAGCTGTCACCCACCGTGAGTTGGCTGTTGGACAACGTAGTATCATTTTTTCATGTCATAATTAGCTCTATGCATCCGATTCGGTGAATTTTCAGCATTAATAACATATCTACGAAAAAAGGAATCGGGAAATGCATGCAGATTATGGTAATATTCATCCAGTTAAGCGGTTTCGTTTGTCTGTGGTGATTTTCCCCGGATAGACAAGCAGACGAACATGATAAGGTAAAACAGATGTGCAAGCGAATAGAAATTTGGACCTTGAGCGCGTACATGTAGCGGACACAGCCTTTAAAAATTTGTTGAATAGAGGATGATGTATGTCTGAAAGTATTTTTGAAGCAAACTGACGACAGGCATTGAAATGTGTTTATCAGTAATAGTATCAACAAGTGTATTTCTGGATACGCCACCGCACTCAGAGGTGTGTTTTATGGGTCTTATTATCAAGTTGATATGTTTCTTCAATACGCAAAAGAAAAGAACTGGAGAGCAGTACAACCAGTGTGAGAGTAGGCATACGGTCACAAATTTGAAAATTAACTGACTTTGGACCGAAAATAATCTTAAACGGAGAGAAAAATATGAAAACTTTAAAAAATATCTGTTCATTATGCACAGTCCGTGAAAGATAGTGGAATAGTGTAGCCCCAGGATATTCAACCGCTGGTGATATTGGAATGGGTTCATTATTCGCAGATATGAGAGAAAACCTGCTACTAAGGCTTCGATGTGGTTCGTCAGAAAGTAAGGAAAAGGTCACGTCCTGGGATTTACAAACATTTAGTACAAGAGAGACGGATAAGCACCAGTTTACAACTTCATTTAGTTTGATATGAATTTGTTAAGTTCCTTCGGGTGTCGGTAATTCACATCCGAAAACTACATCGTCGGCGTATTTGCAGTTAATGAATTACGACGGCATTGGAAGTTGTTAACCCAAAAAAGGGGAAAATTTCACCTCTAATATACCAGAGTCAACTGGAAGAGAAGCGGACTTTTAACCACTGAAACAATTGAAATGCCTTCGATTGGTGAAGTAGTCCGAAGTCAGCCTGGAGACGTTTGGGCCATAACCATTAAGGAAGAGCATACTAAACGATCAAAGCAGTCAAATGCGTCTTTATAACCTAAAAACTCTTTCGGACAGTCTAACATTTCCCGCGAACAACAGGCTGGATTCCGCCCAGGTTGAGGATGCATCGACCAGATTTTTACTCTTCGCCGACTACTCGAAACGCGTCACACGCACCGCCGACCGACAATAATGCTTTTCTTAGACTTGAAAGGCGCCTTCGATTCAGTTGATCGAACAGCGCTTTTCAGTGCTCTTCATAGAAAAGGTATGCCCCAGAAGTTCGTGAACCTGCTAAGATTATTGTATTCTCATACTTCTGGCCGCGTTAGAGTTTACGGTGAACTATCCGGTGAGTTCGAAACCACCAGCGGTGTTCGACAGGGATGTCCTTTGTCTGCATTCCTGTTCAACTTCGTCAGTGCGCTGCAAAATCTCCAGGATGTAGGCGTCGAAGGAGGAAATAGTGGAAAGCTATGTGGCCTAGATTACGCGGACGATGTTGTCTGTTTGTTCGAATCCACGGAATATGCTCAACGTGCATTAAGTAGACTCTCAAGGGCTGTAGCTCCATTCGGCATGCGCCTTGCACCTTCAAAGTGTAAAGTGATGTTACAAGACTGGACGTCAACGATTCCGAGCTTGATGCTCGATAGGGAGGTGCTGGCAGTTATCTACCACTTCAGCTATCTCGGTAGCTGCGTGACAACGGATGGGAGCACAGTAGTAGAGGTGAGCACGCGGATATCCAAGGCTCGAGGGGCGTACGCTGGGCTGAAGTACTTGTGGCGCCGACCTGAAATTTCACTGAAGTTGAAAGGTCATGTTTACTGTGCCGCAGTGCGTTCAGTTTTGTTGTATGGTTGCGAAACTTGGAATCTGCGTGCTGAAGATATTCGTCATCTTGAGGTTTTTGACCATCGATGTTTACGTAGTATCGCTAGGATTGGGTGGAATAGCCGAGTAAGCGACGATGAGGTCATAAATCTAGTATTGGGTATCCATTCAAAGAACGTGTTGTCACAGTGTATCCAACTTAGTAGACTTCGTTGGTTGGGGCATGTTACATATGTCAAACACACGTCTACCATACCGTGTCCTATTCTCCGTTCCCCCTAGAGAGTGGAAGAAACCACGTGGCAGCGAGAAAGTAGGTGCTTTACGTCTTCGTGGTTGGGGTCCCAAGGATCCTTCAACCAGTTGGCTGGAGACACTGAAGGATATGGCTGCGAACCGCGAACAGTGGCTATCGTGTTGTCACTTTCTATCGATCAGAATGACTGATCGATGTTTGTTTGTAGAGTTAGACTGTGTATTCCGTATGTTGGCTACTAGGGAATTCTTTCCTCTTCCCACCCGTGTAGGTCCAGTCCCTGCCCATCTTGTCTTTTCATACTTTCTAGTTCAACGTGCAAGATTGTGCGAAAGGCAGTGGTCAGTGGGGCTTGCCCTACTGTTTAACGCTGTACGAAGAAGATGAAGACATTTCCCGCCGAAGCTATTGAATGGACCGTGTAAGCTACGGAGTCAACCGTGGAGCACAAAGGCCGATAATCTAAATTGTTTGTGTCTTCCCCAGCAGACCTCAAGTTAATCCACGGTAGCAAAAGCCTCTCAAACAATCTGAACATTCCAGAAGAGCAGGTGATAGGGCGGTAATCCCCGGGTTTTTTCTTAGGGCAGGTGTTCTTTTTTACCAATCTCCAAATGTCAGGGATTCTCCCGTTTGCTGGACAATTATTGAAGATATTGGCTAGTGGAACCGAAAGGGCGTCAGTACACTCCTTGAGTGCAACATGTGATAGCTCATATGGACCAGGAACTTTGTTTATCTTCATTCTGCAGTGCTCTCAGAAGACCACAGCGGGTTTGATAGTTGTTGGTTGAGATGAGTTGTCGAAGACTGCCACGGAAGTGGACTGTGATAATTAACTGAAATCAGAGTTGAGTTTTTCAACATAAATGTTCCCTTTTTTGTTTCTTGAATTACTGCCACATAAGTGTTTTTTGGCTTCCTACATGCCGCGACAGCTGACGTTTCCTAACATGGTATCCGTATTCAGACATTTCACTCCAGATTTGATGAATTTCGTGAGTTTTTCGACTTGCGTTCTCTATCCATATTTGTAAGCCTTCTCTTTCTTTCTTCGCAGCTGCTTAAGTACTAGTGAAGAATATCGATCAGTTTGGGCGTAGATAGTTTCAGATGGCCAACAATGATTAAAGAAAAACTAAGGTGATCAGTGACGTGTTCACAGAAGACAAAATTGTCGGGGTTTGAAAACACGGAAAAATCGGTTGAGGTAATCAGGATCCTTAACTTGACCGGCTTCTCGGATGAACGATCCCTTAGCTCCATTTTTGTGGATGGTCTTCTTAACACATGGTGCCGGTTGGTCTTACTAGACACTGTCGGATATATTTTAGAAATATAGTGATCGGGGGTGCGTGTTTTTGTACGGTGAACAATTGTGGTCTGTTTGTAAAAACCAAGTCTAGTCTGGCTGGAAAACGTACGAAATTTATCAAGCTAAGCGTGGTGAGGAAAGTAATGTCATGCCTGTTAAAGTCACCGACAAATATGCAAAAGGATTCACTCAATTATGCAATTACTGAGATAGACAGAAGATTAGAAAATGTTTACTCAATGAAGTGAAATAATATTTCCGATGAGTATCGCCCAGGATTCATTCAGAAAATATGGCCTACATTATATGTGATAGCTGATATTTTCGGTTGAGTACGTAAAGACGAGGTTTGTTGACTTTCTCCAGTTGTTGTTACCGCAAGTGATGACAGCCCCACAATTCTGAACACCGGTGGGACGATCGACTCAGTGCAAATTGAAATCATCCAGCTATTTAATTCCGTGTGCAACCAGGATTCTTGTAGCATGATAATTTCTGCACTTTTATACTTCTTCCTCCGTATGGTTGCTGCTACCTCTCCGATTTCCCTTAATAAAGCACGGATATTGCTTGTTTGGATCACGGGAACCGGAGTTTTTCCAGCACTGCATTGTTGGAGACGAACTTGCCAGCCTGTACGGTGTCCCTTTACTCTCCCATCTCGTTTTTTCCTGGTCCGTTTGAACTTATTCCCAACTTTATTGCCATGATTGACAAAATATTCGATGTGCACAGAAACACGTAAATACTTCGTGAATGTGCACGTGAGCGACAGTTTTGGTGACCTTCAAGTCAGTACGATAACCAGTGTTTAAATGAAAATCCACAGAAAATGGCGCAATTTGATTTTTCAACGGCACAACACGGCCAATTTTGAGGGCCCGCCAATATGTTCGCTTTTTTTCTATGAGCGGAAACATGACAAACAACTCAGAAAAAAAAAAGTTTCTAGTAGGATAAGCATTTATTTTTCAATGACGAAAACCACCTGTGGTGAATTTTACCTTTGTCGGTGTGACAAGGCATATTTAAAGTTTAACTTATTTCGGACTTCCGTAATTCAGACTAATTTTTCACGGTGACGAAGGTAACACAATTTCAGTCGTCAATGGATCGCAGCAGAACCAACGTGACTGATATCAAGTTTTATATTTCAGCACTGTGTTGCGATTTACTACGAAACGTCCAAACAAGAACTAGTTGCAAGGAGAAAAGTTCTTCCGGCGAACTTCAACAACTGTAGGAACCTAGCTGTAACACAAACAACGGACACTGAGTATTCGATAACTGTGCTCCGGACAAACCAATAACAGCTGGATCCTTGCAAATTTCGTTTAAAGTACGTGGATAAGGTCGCCGAAATGTTGTCTTAGACACAACAATCTGCATATTTAGGCAACTTTGTCAGTTTTTAAAATTTGGAATGCCGTTAATTTATCACATCTGACAAATCACAGACCCCAACGCCACAACATTTTGCTATCTTGCTCCAGCTAAAACGATCACTAGGGTGAAAAGCGGCTAGATAAATAGATTAGTTTTTTACCGCCGTTTATCTCACTGCAGAACCATAACGGCTCGTATACTAAGAAATACACTCTCCCGGTATAGGTGATTTTTCGTATTCTAGTTATTTGATTTCATTGTCCAGGTGGGGTTTTCGAAGAACTGGATCTAGATCCTTCATTTCGATGAAGATGTAGCTTTTCAGAGCAAGACGGATAATTGCACGACAAGTTTTCTTAGATCCAAATAAACATCTACAGCTGTAATCCCATTTGACGCGTGGAGCCTGCATGGCCGAGGAGTCCATTTTTAGAATCACACGGTGAATCTTCCAAACTCCATATGATTCAAATGAAATTAGAGCCGTAAACCAACTGTGCAGTGCTCAGTTATAGGGATGAATGGGCAGAAGATATCTGGTCAGCGGTAACAACCGCGAAACCGGTCATTTGGTTCCGACTAAGTTTTGTTCTGTCATCCAGATACAATACCATACTACTCCTATCGTAAGTCCAATAAACATTCTTGATGCGATGTTTGATTGTTTCCTGGCTCGTATAATGGGCATCTCAATTACCGGGCGCATGCGTTCTACAAAGAGCATAGGGGCGATAGAAACCATGGGGACGTTCGGACTGTTGTCATAAACGCTAACCGCCTCGTTCGAGGAAACACCAGTCAGTGGACACCCAAATGTTACCTCTCGGACAAAAAAAAACCCCAGTAAACAATGGGGTGTTTCTCATGGTCTGCGCATCGTGGTGTGCACATTCCAGTTGCGTCCCTGGGAATAACTTTTCTTAATTCTTAAGCACTTCCACTGCCTTCATTCGATTTGGGTAGGTGAGGCAAGTGGTGAGTCGTTTCTACGCACTTGGTAATTAGGGCTTTCGTGATTGTGATGAGACGGAGATCCACTGCCACACGAACGTCCTCCACAGCGGCTGACCATCCATAGCCACTCTTATCCGCAACCGGGAAACGCCCCAACTGGCACTGCGTCATGACATCTGTACCTTATCCACCGGCTGCGATCGGGTTTACGAGTTTGACATGACGGTCGAAGTCACCGATCAAAATGGTTGGGCGTAGCATAGCGTATGTAATTCGTTCTGTTACCGTGCTTCGAAGCGATCGATACCACACCCGTATTGGACGCCTAAACATGCGCAAAGATATATCTCCGTGTTAAGCTCTGACGTATATACTAGTCAAAAACCGCATCGAAGTGTGCTATACGGTCAACGTTTTTTCCATTGATCTTCAGAAGACGAATTAGGTCGTTAAGATTATACCACCTAAATAAAGTTCACATTTGTATCAACCGGCCTTAGTAAGGACAGCTCACCAAAACGCGTATGATTTGGAATAGGCTTAGCGAACAAACTCTTCTACTTCAAAGTGCAAAAGTAAAAGTCTAATCACAGTCCGAAGTGTATTGATGATGCGCTGTTCACAAGTACAGTCCAAGTCACTATTAGTCGTGTAAATCCAACCATGCCCTTTTGCGAATAATAGTAATATACAAACGAAGATATGAAGTAAAAGGAGAATTTCCTGGGAGTAACTAATCGGAAAAAAACGATAACAAGTCCTCCGGTAAGGTTACCATGGCCCTGTACTCGTCGGCTTGTACGCGCGATGACTGCGGCTTGAATTCAACGGTCTGTCCCGAAGAAAAAGCGCCTCAGAATGCGCAGAAAACAAAAAAACACAAACAATGGCTTATATGAATGATTGCTCATGATGTTTAGATGTGTTGCCTTCGACTTTTAAATCCGGTTTCATGACTAGATTGTCATCGCATGGACGAAACGGTGCTACAATGATTCCCCGAATTTTTGGCAATCGAAAGACCCACCAGCACAGTAGTCGAACGCTTATGCGTAGTCAAAACCATGATCGTGGTCAACAGAATTTGCGTGCGTGGCAAATTTATTAGCAATTTGTTCCGATAATAGTGTACGTTTACGCGATACAAATAAACCAGCGGGCAGGTGCACGAAAAAATAATGAACAGACCAGTTCTCTGATCAATCACTGTGAGGTTCTTCTGACGAGAAAAGCTAACAAGGTTCCACTATGACGATAGTTGTTAAGATGAGAAGTTCATGAGAGCAAACATCCGATTATTATAATAGCGAAAATATACGACTGTTAATACCAGCTGATAGGAAGAATATAAGCGACGTCATGTATGATGGTGAGGCATCCCAATGCCAGTTCCGTATGTCGCGTGTGCATAACTGTTGCCGTACAAAATGTGATGATTGGCAAAAGCCTCTGAAAAAATCGGCATGCCTGAGGCATGAATCTAACGAGCGTGTAAAGCAATCAACAAATGGTCTTGTGTGCATACAGATGGATGGTAATCGTGTGAAAGATAAGGGAGGGGGGATAAGTTAAGGGAAAGTAAAAAAACAAAGAAACCCCGAGAACAAAACCAGATCGGACATGGATGAGGGAATATTAATGCTACAGATCGAACTGAAGTCGGAACGGCGCATGTACTGTTCACGTCTGGATTAACAGATACGCACCTCGACAGTGATTGCGGTTTACTTCGTTTTCTTGAAATCATTGTCCGAGAAAGAGCCCAGACTCATTCCGTTTGAAGCGTGTTTTCCATCAGTAGAAGTCGACCGTCGGGGAAACAATTTTTTGGCCAATGGCTTGGCTAATGGCCACAATAAGTATATAAATCCAATGAAGTAGGATGACCTTAACACCTGAAAGCGACAGAAAGTGTTGGACTAATCATTGAAGGAAGGAGACCGTGGATGACGAAAATTGCGACTGCATAGGCAGATCATATTACTGACCGTAATTTTTTCGGAAGTATCTACGATATGTAGCAGACCTTGCGGAATCTATTCGAATTTCATGAAAGACGGATGATTTGAGTATACTCCAAACTAGCATTTGATGTGATAAGTCGATTGTTTCAAAAATTTCGATCGGCGAATGGTAATGTACTTAAAATGACCAAAACTGCCGATGGAACATTCAGACTACGCTTTTATCAATGAGCCACTAACGTTGATATTTTGAAAAAATAAAAACATTGCCTCGTGATTTTCGGCGTGCATCAGCCTCAAATATTCCGAAGTATCAGTAAATATTTTGCACCAACACGCGGGTCACGTTTCCGAGACGGATGAGCAAGTATCTGGCATAAACTACCAATTCATTTCAGCAACTGTTGGAAGACAATTGTTCGCCTACGAACGATACTGTAGTATAAGTGTGGGACAATTGTGGCCTGAGAGATGGAATTCGTCGGAAAGAACGGAACGATACAGCAGCGTTTGGCTTGATATTAATATTTGTAGTTCTCTTTTTGTTGTTTTTTCATCAGTTCTTTCTCATTATTTCCGACTGAGGGATGTCACTGGTAGATAGCAACCGCACACAGTGCATGGCTATTGGTTGTCTAAACTGAACTGATTTGTGGATAAAATTTGATTTCAAATATTATAGTTTTATCAAGCAGCGTATGGATTTTATCGCGGTGGAAACACTGAGTCCATATGAACACGATCAATTACGATACAATCATTTGGGACCGATATATACTTCTCAGGTCCATCTCTCAACAAACAGTACCACAATGCATTCCTATACACAGAATCGAAGGACGGCGAATGTCTAGAAATACTATAATTGTTGATCTCTGATATTCGGTGCTATAACAGCTGTCAGAGGATGAAGATTTGATCGATACATCTATAACCAGCGTTAAACCCAGCCAGCTCCTTGCGCGTTTGGTACAACTTGCGAAGTATGGCAAACGCAAGTAGTTTGAACACTACTGGGATAAGGCTTATGCTCCTATGGTTAGCTCAATCACTACACGAGCCTTTCATGAAGATGGGGACAAAAAGCGATTTCCCCAGCAATGAGGGGACTTGCTCACAATTTCAAATCTTTAGAAACAAGACATTAGGTCATCTAACAAACTGCTCCACAACTCAACTCAGAAAGGTTGGCGGAAGTCAACCGGAGCCCGGCGCATTAAGGTTTGGATTTCCGCCCCTGTGGGTATACCCGTCGAAACAGCCCACGCGACGTGTGTTGGAAGAGGTTGACACCAAGAATCCGCTGAAACTTGTCGTAAAGTCCTCCGCCCAGCGTTCGAGACTCCGTTGCTGATTTTGAATTAGTGAGCCAGTTTCGCCACCAACGAAAGTTTCCGATCGTTGAGGCTCCACAGTGAACTCACGGATGAAGCACAAAAAGGTGTATGCAGATTGTTTGTGTACAAACATTTACTTTATTGACTGACTTTAGACGCAGAAACATATATACGAAGATCCGAAATTGGGGATGATTCCGTTGCTATTTACCGTCCAGTTTGAATGTGTACCAAATACAACTAGGCATGGGATTGTCGCACATCTTGTCAGACCACCAACGTACGAGCTACTTCGTTTATATACGTCCTTCTTCAGAGTACAGTAGATTTATTAGTATTATCTGTCAATTCGGCTGTACCAATGATTTGGGTGAGGCATCACCAGTTCGGCAGCAATGAACCTAAATGCGAATATTAACCATCGAGAAGTACACACTGACTTTACTAGACGTGAAGAAGCGAACTAATAAATGAAACATTTAAATCCCGTGATGAACCTGAACAGGTGATTCAGAAGACTGACACTGCCAGCGGAGTTCTTCTCGTGTACTCACATCAGTCGCGTACGTATAACATCAATCAAAAGATTAAATAAAACCTGAAACGAAATGATTAATTAAAGCAGTTTCCCGGGACTTTAGGCAGTGGTTTGACGCTCTCGGGCATCACGTGATTCTCGATTGAAAGTGGTCACACGTGAGATTCGGCGAACGCGTTCTCTGCCCTGATACGCCATTGCGACAAACACCGACTAGGGATAATATAGGGCCTCATCGATCACTCACACCAAACCCCTCCTGTGTCCAAAAGCATGACTTTAACCCGTAATCTACCGTGACTTTAGCCAATAACACACGGCTTCGGGTACCATAAAACTGCTTTGTCTAACGATTTCGTTTCATATTTTAAGTACTCTTTCACTTGATGTTATGCATACGCGACGGCTGAGAGTATTCGAAAGACAGTGCTTGTCTTTTGAAAGAAAACAACCAGTGAATGAAATAGCCGGTTGGTTATTTCCCTCAAATCTGGTTCGGACTTCTCGACACGAAACCCGTGTGAAAGATGGAAACTCCAAGATCCGCAAGGTGCATGCTCACACATCTATTTTCAAGTTGCAACTCGATGAGTGGGAAAAGTGTGGAGGAAAGGCATCGTGAGAATTTGATAGATCGGGAATGTTGATTTATTGCTCGGAGCCTGCGAACGTCCAGTTACTAAATACTAACTTTCAGTCGTAGAATTCACCGTCATTGGCTAGTCCCGTCAGTTCAAACAAAAACCGATTCGCCTTTCAAGACAACAACATATCGAACAAAACTAGCATGCCAGTCTTGCGTGAAACAAATGTGAACAACTCACCGGATACCATAATCGAAATTGGAGTAGATAGAAGGCCACCAACGGTGTGGTCAAAAGGAATATTACATGCATTTTGCCTATCACAGATGTGATAACCAATCCAAACGTGGTTGTGTACAGAAACGGACCATACACCGACTGCTTGACGATTCGAAGAAACTGACGCCAACGAGGAGGTGGGGGGAACAAGGTCAGGGACAACCGGAAGACAAACAGATTCGTTGATAATCGACCGTCTACTTGTTGAACATATTGCAAAAACGGGCTGCTCGTGCGCATTAGGATGTGACAAATTTCGGATCAAAAGACGATCCGTGGAACCGCGCTGTTCTTAGATAACAGAGATATTCGAATTTTCATCCCGCCGTAGCCTTGGGGGTATTAAACACACAATCCCACAATACGTTTAAGCTTATAAACAAACCATTCCTGGTAGTCCAATGCCTCGAAGGTGATGATTTCTGGAGAACAGTCATGTATCTTGAAGTGTATGGTACAAGGAACCGGAAATGCGTCCCGCGAAGATAAAACCAACAAGATTCCTCATTCAGTTGGAATTTTTTCAAGCGAATTATAATCAACTTTTTCTTCGATTCCCTATTTGGATTCCATTATTTTCGGGAGAAAGGAACCACAGGTCGATCAACCTGACCGGCAATCGCTATATGAGTTCAAGGAAAAACAACTTCAGTGATTAATCCTCTCTAGTCGGTACGGTTAAGTAGTACACAGCTCTGAGTTACGCGTTTGTTTTTAACCACCTCGCCGAAAAGAAAACAAGAAAAAATGACAACAGGACAATGAAGGGCATGATTTGAATGTGCTCTTGGCGAAAAAATGGAAGTCAAGTATAATGTAGTATAGAAAAATCGTAAAACAGAAGGCGGTTCTGGTTACGGACGATGAACGCGTGAAAGCGAATGAGCGCACTGCGTAGCATCGATATCACAGGATCGACTACATAAGAAGTGCGAATCATCAGAAAATCGTAGGAGGATCATTCACCAATTAGCACGTGACATCTAGAACCGCGCACTCACCGCGATATGCAGAACACGATCGATTGTGAAGTCATGTAGACCGATAGGATAGTAAAATGACAGACTTTTAGATCAGCAATTTTGATTCGGAAATTTCACACACAGGTGACGGAGCCTGAAAAGTGCTTTCAACGACACGATTTATCCAGTCTACTACCCGTCAGAAATAGTGGATTTAAACAGATTCAGAATAGAGTAGAGGATTTGAATATACGAATGATAAACTCATGAAGTCACCTATCTTCTATGAGATAAAATCATAGACATATAGTCCACAAGATTTTTAGTCATGATGCTGCTTTAACCGGACAATGAAACACGAAGATCTACGGGTTGTGCTATTAAAATGCCAAGAATTCACGCGAAAGAATATGCAAAATGATTGGGCAAAACCTATAACCCCAACACTCAGAAGGAGACTGAAGAGAATAGTAGTCTGGTTCTTGGGAACAGAAGTGGCCCGTTTTTTTTACGGCATGCTTGCGCATGAATGTATACCCCATTGTTATGAGGGCCCGCTGCACTATCGGCGATGAACGATGACCAGACTCTGAGAATTGGAGTGGCGAAGATCCAGTAGATCAGGTATGGTAACGATCCGGACGACAGTGGATTACTGTCTACCACCAAATTAACTGGTGGTGGAGGGATTCATACCTCCGACCTATGAGGCAGTAAACCAACGCTCTAAACCATTCGACCATCACCGGCCAATGACAGAATACTAATATACTAAGTGTCGTCTGCGAAACCGCCAATAACGCTTATTATTAACTTCAGCTAGAGATTCCCTGTCAACACAAGATTTGGAGTAGCACCAGCCGAGTCCTGCAATAGCATTTCACACTTTGGAGATGCAAAACGCATCCTAAACATTGCTACACTGTTATTTAGGCTATCTGAGAGAGCTTACAACCTACCTGGATCTTCACTCAGAAGAACAATATCATCCGCATATTCCAAGTCAGACAGTTTACTGTCTGAGCAAAGACCGATGCCACTGTTCGCACACGAGGATAGGGCTATCTCAAGAATCAATTCAATTACGAAACTGAAGAGGAAAGGTGGAAGAGGGCAACCCTGACGAACACCACTTTCTGTGGTGAACTCGGGCGAAAGATCGCCGTTAGCACGAACTCGGCTTCGGCTGTTTGCATGCAAGCATTGGAAAAGAGAGAAAAACTTCTCTGGAATACCCCTCAATCAGAGGCATCCCCGGAGAACTGTGCGGTCGACCGAATCGAACGCCGCTTTCAGATCAAGAAAGACAGAGATTGTGGGCCCACGGAAGATGTGTCTGTGTCCTAAGGTTTGTTGAACAGTATAGATGTGGTCAATAGAACCCCGATTGCGTCTGAAACCTGCTTGATTCTCACGCGTACACATTTCACGTGTGCTGGATAATCGGTGGAGAATAATCTCGGTGAGCAGTTTGGATGCGATACTTACCAAGCTAGTTCCTCTATGGTTTTCACAAGCGGGTTTTTCACCTTCTTTGTAAATCGGCACAGCCACCGATTGACACCATTCCCTGGGAATCTGCTCACGATCCCAGATTACCCGGGAGAATTTCGTTAACTCGAAAACCAAAACTTCGCCTCCGTCCTTGAAAACAGATGGAGACAACCCATTCGGTCCAGCGGCTTTGTATCTATCTCTCGCATAAACTTCATCTCTGATGGAGGAGTGATATCCACCTGCATCGTTTCGCTGCCAGGAATGTTTCGAAGGTTCACTATAGAAATGGGCCAACTGAACTGTTTCTTAGTGCTCTGCCCAAAGCTCCAGATGACATCCCAGAGAGTGAATCAGTGAGCTATCGGATTCCTTGATTAACTCACTTACACCGGTTTTCAGTGAACCGGTAGCTTTAGTCAAACGGAAAAGGTTGCGAGTGTTGCCAATAGACCCAGCCTTTTCCATTTCCCTACATTTCGCAATTCACCACTGCTCGCGGTCATTTCTCAGGCCCCTAGTCAGTTGACATCTCAGGAATTTACGCAACTCATTGAATGTGGCATCAGGAGGGACGGATCTGCCAGCATCCAACAGAGCAACTGATTTCGAAGATATCCATCATTTTTGAGACTGACTTGAACCAGAGGTCTGTGTGGCATTTGAAGAGGGATATAACCCTTCCTTGACCTGTTGCACGCGTTCTTCTGGGTCTTTCACATACGGTTGCTTCGACAACTGTGTAGATAGCTCTGCCTGAAAAACAGATCGTCAGTTATTGTCCAAAACCAAAACTTCGCCTCCGTCCTTGAAAACAGATGGAGACAACCCATTCGGTCCAGCGGCTTTGCATCTTTTCAAGTAACGTATCTCCCGCGACGCAAAATTTTTCACCATCATCTCTCTGAACTTCCGGTCATCCTGTAATGATCATGCCATTTTCTCATAGCCATGGCTATTTCGTTCGTTCTTTGCCACGCCTGTGTGTTTCCTCAGGCAATTAATTCCCTTCTCACAGTTCAGTGTTCAAAATGCGTCCCACGCATAACGACTTTCTTTGTGAACCACTTGACTCGCTTTTGCGCCGCTGTCTCCAGCGTTTTCTATCCATTCTTGCCTGGGCGTCTTGAAACCACTTTTGACTGTATTGATTCTCTGTTCGGTTTGCCCACAAATTGGGCTACGTTATTATGGTAATTTTTCCTACAGTGCACGTAGTAAAACGACCTTGTGTTCTCTGCCGCAGGACTCGGGGTTCGCTTATCGGCGAGTCACTCAATTACTGGACGACAATACTGTACATGAATTTTGTCGTGGCGACATCATACCAAGTGATCGATTCATGTCGTTCAGACCTATATCCCACGGCATGTACGAAAAACGACAGCAACTACAATAGACCGCCCTATTTACACATGGCTGTCAAGCAGATGTCAACAGCTTGCGGAATTACGTTCGCCGTAGTATTGATGTCAGTAAGGAATCAAATATAACCTTGCATTCTGTCCCACGTCGGCTTTCGGATTATACTCTGAGAAGTGTTGATGATTCGAAGAAGCAATGCCGAAAATCACAGGAAAATGAGCTGGTCTGCGATAAGACACAAAATTTTGTTTTGGCTTCATCTTCTTGTTTGTTGTGGATGTGTATTCTTTTGTGCAGCATGTACGTGTTTGAAAGCGAGAAAAAAATGAAAAAATCGCTGTTCTGAATAAAAACACGAACAAAGAACCAAACTAATGAACGCAAACAGACAAGTTTCTGTGCTCTGAATCAAAAACAACGATCAGCGTTCTCTTCACATACATACAAATAAACAAACATTTAATTAATATTGTTTCACATACGCACATGAATTTTTCGTTACCAGCTACCAGGAAACCAGGAGTAGTTTGTGCATGACGATATAACCTGATGAAACACGTTTTAACTGTTTACAAGTGTGTATGGGCGGGTGAGTGAGTGAATCTCTGGGTTTTAAACAGCAGATAACTAGTGAACCTGCGGGTTGGTTCGGACAACGGTACCTGGAACTGAAGGTGATTAGAATTGCGAACGACGATAAAGCAACGTAGCTGACATAAAACCAGTGAAGCAGCTTCTACGGAAAGCACCAGACAGACACAAAGTGGTGGAGTGCAGCAGTCCACAGAACGAAGAAATGTACACAGTAACTCACGTCTTTCTCGGCCGCGATCGTGAGGAACTCCAGTCCGAAATTGATATAGTACCCACTGTACGTTCCATGCCAAAGGGCGAGAAAGAACAGTGTAATCAACTGAGACAAAGATTTGTTGCCGAGAAAACGCAACCGTTTGTAGACGTACCTAGAAAGATAAAAAAAGAACTGAATAGAGAGGACAGTTGTCAAAATTGATACAAGAAAAAAGCTAACCGTCGGGAAAAAGCGGCACGTATTCGCTATTATTTTCTTCTCTTATTTCATGTTTGTGCACGAGTGCAAAGGAATCGCTATAGAAGGAATCATTTAACCATAAAGGGAAGGCAGCAATCACCACTTTGAGACCCGGAGAAGAAACCCACTCAAGCCACCGACTGGTTGGGTTGAGATAGTGAGCCCAAAAATAGCAGGCCTTTATTCGCAATCACCTATTTTTTGCATCAGAAATGTAAATGGATGCTCTTCATAGGAAAATTCACTGGGAAATCGAAACTGCGATTCGTAGATATTTCGGCCTACTTACAACTTACAGCTAGTATTTCAACTGGAGACCGCAGTGTCGTCGCTCTTGAGATGAGCTGCCACTAACCACCTGTTGTGTCCAAAATTCAGTAAACAAAACGAATGTACATATACAAGATCTCTGCCGTCTCGGATAGAGAGGGCAACATCGACGTGAACTTTTCGGGATGCCCATTTAGAAGATCAGGAAGAGTGCGGTTTCCAGTCGATAGGTACCAGCCTGGTGTTTAGAATTACAGGAAATAAACCACATCCTACACATACTACAATTTTTACAAACCTCACATTCATAACTTGAACCGAATTTATGACTTATCGACTGTTTCCGTTTGTTCCACGTTTTTCTACAAAAAGGGGGCTTTGTTTCTCACCATACAATCACTAATACCATAACTGCAGTGGTTTGTCATTCCTGTTCAAGTCCATATTTGCACTTTCTCTTGTTTCACATATTTTGTACACATTCTGAATGTTTTCCTTTAAAAAGGGGAGACAATGTTGTGAGCTTATTCATGTGGCATTGACTTTCGTTTGTGATTCATTCCAAGCACATTCACCTTGCACTCGCACATGCGATGCCTGTCTGTATCGCGGTCCGCTTCGCTCTTCTCTACCAATCACACGCAGCTAGCTCCATGTGTGACTAATATCGATTAATTGCTTCTGTCCGACTGACGTGCTTAAGCTCGCGCTTGCAGAACATTGAGCCTGAATACAAGTTGTGCCGTGCATATGTACATTCGTTCTGTTTACTGAATTTTGGACACAACACCACCCATACATTTACGGGGTACACAAATACGAGGATAATTGGGCAAGAGTACCAGATACGTATACCTGATGAGTGGCAGCAACCGAGAAGCTTTGCTCATCCACCTACATACTACTTAGAATCAAGATAGCAAGTCTATTGACCGGTAATCGTGAAATACAAACTTCGTACAATGGGCTGTGGCGTATACTAGTCGAAAACCACTGGTAAGAACCATCAAGTTCTGATGAAACAGGACCACCACGGAATGAATACGATGGTGTCACTCAACGTCACCCAAAAAACGCAAATAGGATGTCACTTCTGAGTCAAAACAAATGGAAACGGAAAAAGTAAGCATAATGAGGAAGTGTGTATACAGTATCACGCCACTGATCGCGACACACAACCATTGTCGAGTGTAAACAAGTTCATATAAAAATCAATGAATGGCGAAAAGTGAAATGCGGTTCGACTAGTCTTTTACTTGAAAGTAAATAACTTGGTGGGCCCACCTAAAACTCGTAATCTTCCGTCCAACCAAACATTCACGTAGCGTACGTCGGATATTACCGCGCCGTACAGTGGCAACTCATATCGAGAAGTTATGGGGGAGCAAACAGGTGGACTTTCTTAGCATGATGACCGCCGCTCACAACTGTACGGTAGTTTGCGCGAAACATAACATAACCGATTCATCAAACCACAGCCTCAGCATACCGTTTGGCATGCGACAAACCTTCCCCACGCAAACTGGCAATAGATGGGACCAGTTTCGAATTTTTACGACGGAAAAAAGGAGACGTAGGACCTGGATGTGTAGTGACATTGAAACAACACGGACCGAGGAGAAATTGATGCCGACTAATTAAAACCATATTCCTTGTTTGTGTCCAGATCGAAGATGGAAAAACATCTGACACGGAGAACACGAGTAATAAATTGCAAACGGGAAGAGATATTGGAGTGAAGGGATAAAAGGAACAGTCAAAAACACGAAGCGAGCGATTGTTATTGTGCCGTGCAAATCTTGATCATAGAGCCCACCGCATTTGTGCCAACTAGTGTTCCCCTTTTTACGTGTGCCCGTGACGGAGCCGTAATTGTGTTCTGGATCAATCGCTGAATCTATGTAGTCTGTTCGAGTATTCACGTTACAGGTAAGTCATGTACTTTGGTGGAGACAATGGAATATCACAAGAAGGGTCTGTAAAGCACCTAGAATCATCAAACTCCATTGAGATGAAATTTGGCGAAGCATTTACACATCAATTTCACCCGAAGTTGCATTGGTACAGGGGGAATTTGACTTCAAGTATTGGGGACTTATACAGTTCGTCCAAAGATCAAATGAAACCGACGATTTGAAGTAGACCACTACCGTTTCATCGAAAACTGCAATGCACCAAGATACGTGGGTCATTCGTATTACCTTTATTTCAGCTGAAGTGCTGCTGAGATATTCATCAATGAAGTTGAATGGCTATTTGTTGACATTCAGATTCGGTGAGCGGTGGATATTGACTGGCTACATCCCGTGATTTGGACATAAAGCGAGCCGCTGAGAGCCAGTCCGAATAGTTTCATGATTCATGTGTGGGTCTCGGTGATGGTGGAGTGGTTTAAACCGTTTTCTTATCACCTCGTATGTCAGCGGTTCGAATCCCCACCATCACCGGTGGTAAACAGTAACCAACTGTCGTACGGCTCTTTACCATACCTGTCCTATTGGCACCTTATGTGGTTCTCCACTCTTAATCTCAAGGACTGGTTTTCAGTTATTTCTAGTTAGTGCAATTGATCTTTGTGGCTATGGGGTACTCGTGCGCAAACACGTAATGAAAAATATGCACCTATATCCTAGTCGAGACTTGGTCGATGTGTACTGCTTAAGATGCCTAACGAGTCGCGTGAAAAACAACCATGTGGTGCTCCCATCGTTTGCAGTGGGGAGCTGAGCATGATGAAACATTTTATAAGCAACATAAATGTTCAACTCGAACCCATTTTGTGTTCCGTACTAAAAACGTGTTACCGCATGCCAGTGTGATTTGAATAACAAAAGAGAAGAAGCTTCTACGGAGACAGGTGCCTTGAGGTGAAAAATAGAATTGTAGTGCGAAACAACTATGTGAAGTTTAGGGATGGAAAAAGTGGATTTTTATTCTGTGTGGTTTGCAATAAAGTGGGATGCGCATTGAATGTAATTTGATGACGTTTTGGTTTCGCTGAACCGAGTTGCTTATCCTATTTAGAACTGTGGTTGTGATCCTCGGACAAGGGCGTTTTCATAGAAGTTCAACCGTCTTCATGAGACGATTGCCAGATAGAATATTCTGCTTTGTATCAAAGTAAGATCATACGCCCTTCGGGAAGCTCATCAACCATGACTGTAGGAGGGGGTGGTAAGACACGTGAATCCTAACATGAGACACAAGAACCACATACAAAAAAATCAACCAAGTCGACATCGTGCAAAACTGGACCCAAGAGAAGAGCTGCATCGAAGAGTGGGACAGCCAGGCGAGCTGGTGTACTTCACCGGTCTAAATGTTGTCAGGGAAGCGCCTTGTGGTTCATGGTCCTTTTTGTACAGTGTCGAGGTGATCTTGTAAATTACTAGGAATACACAGCGGGATAAAAAGAGAACTGGAGGCTAGCACGAGGATACGGACTGAAGTTCAGAAGCGAGAAAAATCCCAAAGTGAAATTCACAGAAGTATAACCACTTTTAGGAGTAACAGCACTGCCCCAGTAACAAGAGCACCGTTGCTCGGATGTGGACGTGAGCAAACTAAGCTCCCGTGTATCACCTTTGAAGCCGTAAACAGTTACGGGCGCTAATCTGATAACTGAGCCCGTAACTTGGAGTAATATGCAGCAAGAAAAACTGAACAAAGTGCATGCTTTATCAGTTCAGTTCGGTTCATACAGCCATTAGCCATGCACTGGGTAGCCATTTCGCAGCGGCAACTTCAATGAGAAATAATGAGGGAGAAAAAATATGAAAAGAGTAACAGAACTTGAACTCGTACCAACGGGACAAAGAAAGGTTGTAAATACAAGAGCGCCACTGATACAAGATGACCTCATCGCCAGCACTCGGTCTGCTTATTGAAATATGCCTCTAGGCGATACTAAGCGCAAAGCTGTCAAGCAGCCAGCCGATTGCACTCAAGCATTATGTATGGTGGAACAAACAGAATCCGTGAACGGTCAGGCGGCCTGACGAAATAGATTTTCAATCCTCACAGTCTACTGACGTCTCCAGTCATCAACGAACAAGGTGTGCATGAGTCAACAACAGCAAAACTAAATTCGGACTTGTGGTAGGAAATTCGTTACTGTACAGTTCGACATTACCGTCTACCGGCTGTCAGGACATCTGATGACCAGATTATTATCACTACAAACCGTCTTGAACAAGTTTTTACGGTGCTTTTCAGCTGCCAAGAAAAAAAGGAAGAATAGTTTTACAAAACTTCTTTCTGGTTTGGTACAACACGAGCGAGGAACGGAAATGCAGAAGTTATGCACAGTGATACTATTGTCCTCGAAAAAAGAAATGGGTCGACGGGTGTCACTAGCTTAGAGGAAGGTGGATGTAAACAGTAAGCCATGATCTTTTCGGCAAATGAAATGGATGATATTAAGTGCTTATCACATAAGTCCGATATAAGGCCTCTAAGAGCTATACCAGAAACAAGACTGACGATGCACAGAACTCCACGAAAAGTGATGCAGTCATTTTTCAACAAACCAGGAGAAATTAAGTTAGAACAATATAGAACTATGGGAAATATACACTGGTGTACGAAGAAAGAAATGAATGGCTGCGAAGCACTGAACTGCCAAAGTTTACGAACAATCGACGCAATTTTCCAACAGTATTCTCCACATGAACAATGCAAGTTTTCTTGTAACGTTGCACTGACATATTTCGCATGGCTTACACGCGCAAGAGGAGTAGCGCTAACTGGGATACTGTATTCTATAAAACGCGACCACAAAGTCGAAAAAATGCACTCATGACACTTAGCATTGTTTAACAAGAGACCAGACTGCTCAGAAAAGTTATGGATACACGTAATCTTTTCCTGGAACTCGTCTAAATCGGACTACTGGAAGACATGCTGTGCCAAAACACCCTCATCAAAATACTTCGGTAAACGAGCTGAGTGGGGTACTATTAGGTGGCTAATGTAAGTAGCAAATAAGTATAGAGAAAGAACAGCTCCTTGAAGAACACCGGCACTGCTTAGGACATGTCATAGTCTAGTGATATTCTTCGTATACTAAAGAACATTGGCTACCAGGTTCGAATCCCTATACACCACCGGTTCACTTCTCAGACAGGCGGCTCCATTGTTGCTGATTTCACTTTCCCGACTGATTTTATGGGGTTTTGTTGTTACCCATTACAAAGCTGACGATTTTCTCTGACAGTACAGCAGGTTGTCGTGATCTTTATGTTCCTTTCACTGGAATCGTGCGTACCTACGGAATAAAACGGCTCGACCGATCGAACAGACGGGCCACACTGAGATTATTTCTGTATAAATTATACCTGTAATTAAACAGAAAACGAAATTGGAAGAAAGTATAGCACATGGGTTGAAAAGCAAATGCGACACTCAACACCAACGGACACATACTCTAACATCCACTTATTCGTATTGATATTGAATCCCGCTACCAAATTATCCGTGTTTGTGGCAAGCAGTAGATTGGCCAGCGAGATATTAGCGCAAGCCGTGTGTTCTGCCTCTAAGATCTCCACCTTAGTCGGATCGTAATCGCCGGTCATTGTTTTCAGATCGCCGGTTGCCTGTGTCCAATCAATCGCTGAGTCGCGTCGAGCCAGAATAGATTTGGTGCGCATCTCAA
This sequence comes from Fasciola hepatica, assembly GCA_948099385.1. Classification (NCBI taxonomy): domain Eukaryota; kingdom Metazoa; phylum Platyhelminthes; class Trematoda; order Plagiorchiida; family Fasciolidae; genus Fasciola; species Fasciola hepatica. The sequence goes on along the minus strand of CANUEZ040000008.1, from coordinate 3,313,503 downwards.
CCGGTGAGAGGTCCGAGGACGATTCCTCTCTAGTTTCATGGTGAACGATTGGACGAACATGGATGTACCCGGTGCAGCCCAATCCGAGCATGACGCAAGCACCTTCCTGTGAAAACAAGACCACAATAACGATACCAAGTAGAATGAATGTATCTGTTATTTCTGAAGATAAGCAAAGTTGTAAGATGTTCACATTCCCAAAAAATCAATACTAATGCAAAAACAACAACAAGAAAAGCGGATTCACTCAAACAACTTTAGGTTTCCGATTGAATTTAGGCGAAGAGAACGATGGAACTGCTCATAGTCGAATGGAAAGAGAAAGATGTGCACAACCACACATTACCTTGTTCACCGGGAATGAGAGTAGTGAACGATTTAGTTGTACGGTATGAACCGACATAAGAACGAAAGAACCCATGCACTCATGTGAAAACCTCCGGCAAAAGAATCTACGTGACACATTCGCACCATTCTTAAACAGTATGGTTTTCCAGAAGACAAATACTGAATTTACACTGTGTACAGCTTTCAGTGTATCTAGTCAACCAACTGAATGATCTTTTAGGTCCCAAACAGGACTGCAAGATACACTAGTAGGAGGTAAAAAAAGAAGCACTATTATGTTCAATTATATGAATTAAATCTTTCACCACTGTTTAATGCTGCAACATTTGCCTGCCTGTAGACGCACCAGAAGACTGACAAAAGTTGCCACAGGGTACAACAACTCAAGGGATTGTGGTTCTTGTGGTACTGAATTCTGCCGACAAATCTTCCAGGAATTGAAGATGATAATCACGCACCACAGGAAGTAGATTACCAGCGAATTATCCGACAGAAGTTAGATAATAAAATACATCCTAAACAGGAACAATGGGAGACTTTAATTACTCGTAGAAGTTATTATTGGCACAAACAGTCTAAATCCTACGAGTAATGGAAAACTGGCTTGCACTTTTCGCATCTAGAAGTCCATGACATGAGCGGCAATCGAACTGACGACCTTCCGTTTACCAGCCAGTTGCTCAACCAGTTGCATTACTCGTATTTAGTTAACTGAACCGCGATAGCTCAGCTGGTAGAGCGACTTCCCCGTAGGTCGAAGGTCACTGGTACGAATCCGATGCGAAAGATGCAGGTGGATTTTCCATTGACCGGTGGTGGTCGAATAGGTTGGAGCATTTTTACCGCCTTGGATGTCAGCGGTTCGAATCCCCAACATCACCAGTTACTTTGATGGCAGACAACAATCCACTATTGTTCTGTTCGCTACTACACCTGTCCCATTGAGACCTTGTACGGTTCTCGCCTACCAAATGGTTGGAGACATTAAGTGATATGGTTAGGTTTCGCAGTCACTGGCGTAGTTGCAGTCAGACTCTTTCCTTACGCTCTTGATTTTGCTTGATACTTTGACTTTTTGAGTCTTTATCACTACGCTCCTGTTATTTTCACCCTTTACTCGACGATGCTGGAAGGTAGCAACCGAAACCTGAGCATACAAGTGCGTGGTTATTGGTTGAATAAACTGAACTGAACTGAACTTTTATGGTTCTCTATTCGAAGTCCTAAGGTCAGATTCCCAGCAATCCGCGATATCGCATTTGGCCTTTGAGGTTATGGGGTATAGCTCTTCCCATGTACTCCATACGCAAGCACTTAACAAGAAATTAACTGTACTTCAACTAACAACAATATTTTAACTGTATTGTATTTTGTTTAATTGTTGGGATGGAGTCAGTAAAACATTTTTAATGCAAATATTCCATCTAATTACAGCTTACGAAAAAACTCAGGGAGCACACCTTTATCAGATAGGACGGTTATTGAGGTCACCGGTTACATGAATGACCTATTGGTTTTGCAAGCATCGTTATTCACTGAACGCATGTCCTTCTTGCCTTATCACACCGTCCTTCATGGCAGTAAATGTTAAGGGAAGATAATTCGAATTTACAAATACAAACTCTGACACTTCAAACTCGTACCGATCATACGCTTTTGTTTCATTGCTATCCGCTGTATCAGGATGGGACAGTAACCCTAACTGGCCGCGACACCTAGCCATATCACTTAATGTCTCCAATCATCTGGTAGGCTGGTCGCGTGGACCCCAACCCGGGAGAAAATGAGAGAACATCATATGTTTTGCCATCCAAGATTTACCATCAGACTGCACTGTACAACCGCCAAAAGAGAAATCGGTTCAGAAACCTCGTGCTCAGCAATCAGGTTTTTTCCACCATCACACATAGTTATAACAAGTAAGCGATCGTAGATCCGAACAAGCTGCCAATTACCTACTGAAAATGTTCTGCGGACCGTTCACGAAAGGTGACTGTGTTCGAGCCAGATTAGCAAAACAGCTAAACAGACCAAAGTGAAATTCCTAAAGCTGACACCCATATAAAAGGCTCTAAGTTTTCGAAACACATCTGTTTGCCTACACAGAATCCTACAGGTTCTCTCAAGCGTTGTTTCTCGTGCTCAGCTCCCAACTAACGTTCAAACTGCTATTGTTGGTCTGCAAACGATATGACGAAAAGTAATCAATTCATTCACTTTTTATGTCCCCTTTCATTGAGATCACAACCCGCTTTTTGTCTTCGATTGACGGTAAGAAAGGAAATAAACGCAAGTTCCTTGAAGATGGAGCTTTCATCCGTCGGTTCTGATCACTAAACATATGCCGCCAATGAACGGCCGGTCGGGGACCCAATTGTCATTCGCAAACAAAAGCATTCATCTGATGAACGACATTCTAAAAGATACGGATTGTATTACTTCATTCACTGACCTCCGAGACTAAAGTAATCAAAAAACCAACACTACCGGGTACGACAATAAACAACACGTGCATTGTCGGTAATCTTACGCGAATAGTTTATCTGTCAACGACTTTGTGTTGATAAACTGCTCTCTTAAGCGCATCAATTATTACATTTCGAGGTAAAAATTCACCTTTCTGCAAATGAACGGTTGTGCGGTACTATTCTTTCTGGTGACACATATCTCTCTCGCAGTATCCCCCAATTTGTAACACGTAAATACTTTAAATTATTACATTTCCGAACCACAGCGTACTATAATTCGGTTGCTTCATATCTAGCCACGCTGTTGGGTTTTGAGTTATATTTTTCACCATTACTAAAGCATATGATGGTTCCTTTTCACTGAAAATTTGTCCTACTGGAACAAATAAAGTGCACCCTCAATTTGGATTCACACAAAGCAGTAACTTCACTCAAAACGGGGCCAGAAGCGAACTGAAATCCATCAAACCGTTAACATTCCTTCAGATGGGTTGGATAAATACAAGTTTAACCTAGGCTGAGAATTGTGGTATGGTTATTAGAGACTAAATTCAAGGTTGCTAGTTTGCGAACAGTGACAAATGCCTGACATGAGTAATGTCACCCCACAGAGACGTAATTCAGGAAAAAAATGCAACGCAACCGACAGTCAGAAATTATTATCTATGTTGTTGATTGCCCCGTTGAAATACTTCATTAATTACTTATCAGAATGATGTTTCCAAACAATTACGAAGCTGCATCGGTAACGTACGAATTCTGAATCATTATATATATATATATATATATATATATATATATATATATATATATATATATATATATATATTGATTGGCGTAGATGCACATCACACGAGCTTCTCGGCTTGACAGTGAGTGACGAAGCTCAACTGTGACCGCGTGAAGTCTATCGTAGACATCGAACGAAAATTTGAAGTTGATAACCGGTAAATCTGCGGATATACGGATGGTGACGGAACTTTCGCAATCTGACACCAGGGTTATTCGCAAACGCACAGAACCTTCTACAAGTTTATTTTATCCGGGTTATTCAAAACAGTCGGTGGGAAAATATCCAACACCTAAAGCTGTTCTCTTCCAATTATGATAGTGGTTAAAATAGGGTAGTGAAAAAAACCATTTACGTCAAGGTGTAAATAGGATGATCATCTTCCACGACTGTAACCCATGCTCTCATGGATTAGATAAACAATCCGATTACACAGATCATCATTAAACAGTTTTACTGGAGCGGACTGGCGGTAGTGGGGTATACCGGTTAAGAACCTAATCCACATCACAGACGCGATATGTTCTTAATCTACTCAATAGATACCGCGGTCCTAAGACGGTAGAAACAGAAGTAAAAAAAACGTTCATTGAATTATTTAGTTATCCGTTCTCGAACGCGATCTACGGTGATGGTCATTTCCCCCGCTGGTAACACAATGTCGTGCGTTACGGTTGAATTCAGGAGTATCAGTGACGGAATATCGGCCATGTTCTATACTGCTGACAATACCGAACACTGAAAAATGAGGAGGAAATATCAGACTCAAGAGCGCAGACAAATGATATAAAACAATTTTTATGATTCTTTTATCGTTCCAGTGATGGGTTTCGCAATGAAAACAATTCCCATATCTTACGGTGAGGTGGACTCTCGGGGCAATGGAGTAAACTCATTTCACTGCACTCAGGCGTAAGCACGCACTAAGAAAATATGGACGACATGCTTGGGGATGGGTAGCATCACACGCAACGAACCGCAAACACAACCTAGCAACGGAAGATCTCGGAACAGTGAGAAACTAAGGCACATACTTACCCCAATCAACCAGATAGCGACGTAGCGGAACAAAGTGATTTGAGAAAAGATGGCCATGAACGCGAAACGAGAAAATATATTCCACTCCTGCAACAATGAACCAATGACAGGAAAGTGAAAAATTTATGAGGCACATGCACGAGAAAAAGGAAACATACACGATTAAACAGTTTTGTTAAGTTCAAAAATATCCCATGAGTTTTATTTTATTTAGGAATTTCCGAAAACTTAGAACAACACTCGTTATCAGTGGCACCGAGTTTGCAATGTTGGTGGACTTCAGTTCAGTTTATTAAACCATCAATCTCTGACTTGTACTCTGCTTTTAGTTGTTACCTCGGAGCATCATCAAGTTAGGGTGAAAAAGAGCCAAGAACCAATTAATAACCGGGAATCACGAAGACAAGGGATCCGGAATGCAACTAGGCCATCGGATGCGACACTAAGGTATGTCACTTAGGGCTTCCAGTTATTTAGTAGGCGGGTTTCGTGGACCTCAATTCGGAAATCTAACACGCATTACTTGTCCAAGTCCCTTTGCTGCGCTTTTCTTATCTTTCTTCCACGTCATACACTGGTTGCCCAAACCTAACTTCCAACAGATAAGTGCCCTAGAGAACAGCGAACACCTTGGAAGCCTATTGGCTGGTGCAAAACACAGTACAAACATTGCTACACTACTGCTCAGACTATAGAGTAAAACTTGCAACTTATCTGAATCTTCACTCAGAAGAACAATACTGTCCGCGTAATTCGAGTCCCATAGTTTACTGCCTGAACAACGATCAATGCCACTATTTCGACAGAAAAAAGGACTATTAGAAGAGCCTATCAAGTTACAAAAAAAAGAAGGCCGAAAAAAGGAAACCTAATCCTGAGAATTCGTTGAAGTGTTAAGATGAGGTCGATACAAGTAGGATAGAGGCTAGAAAATCGAAGTAGTAAGCGGAAATCGTGAGGACGAAGAAAGAGTCCGAATGCAATTGCGCCAGTGACCGCGAACCTAATCATATCACTTAATGTCTCCAACCATTTGGTAGGTGGGTCGCGTGGACTCAAACCTGGAAATTTAACACGTCCTACTTGGCCAAGTCCACTGGTCAACGTTATCATACCTTTTTGCCATGTCATGGACCGACCACCTCAACCTACCTTCCAACCATTGCCTGCCTCGGAGAACAGTGTACTTTGAGGAAGTCTGTCGGTGGACATGCGCAACACACGTCCCAGCCACCTCAATCTGTTTAGATTTAGTACTTGATCCAGAGACTGACCTCTGGTTCTCAGCACTTTACGTCTAACGTCGGCATTGCTGATACGGTGTTCCCACCGTACTCGGGCAGCGCAACGGTGATATCGGTGCTCAAACACCGACATTCTACGCCTATCTGCTACTCTTAATGGTCATGTTTTTGAGCCGTATAAAAGAACGGATTTAACCGCCGCATTGTACACTCTTTCCTTACCAGACAATCAGATGTCACGCCGACGCCATAGATGACGGAGGTTGGCAAAAGCCAAACGCGCCTTCTCTATACGCGATCACAATTCATCCGTTATCTGTCCACCTGGTGAAATGTAACTCCCGAGGTAACAAAACTTATTTACTTCAGCTAGAGATTCCCTGTCAACACAAGATTTGGAGTAGCGCCAGCCGAGTCCTGTAATAACATTTCACACTTTGAAGATGCAAAACGCATCCCAAACATTGCTACACTGTTATTTAGGCTATCTAAGAGAGCTTGCAACCTACCTGGATCTTCACTCAGAAGAACAATATCATCCGCATATTCCAAGTCAGACAGTTTACTGTCTGAGCAAAGACCGATGCCACTGTTCGCACACGAGGATAGGGCTATCTCAAGAATCAATTCAATTACGAAACTGAAGAGGAAAGGTGGAAGAGGGCAACCCTGACGAACACCACTTTCTGTGGTGAACTCGGGCGAAAGATCGCCGTTAGCACGAACTCGGCTTCGGCTGTTTGCATGCAAGCATTGGAAAAGAGAGAAAAACTTCTCTGGAATACCCCTCAATCAGAGGCATCCCCGGAGAACTGTGCGGTCGACTGAATCGAACGCCGCTTTCAGATCAAGAAAGACAGAGATTGTGGGCCCACGGAAGATGTGTCTGTGTCCTAAGGTTTGTTGAACAGTATAGATGTGGTCAATAGAACCCCGATTGCGTCTGAAACCTGCTTGATTCTCACGCGTACACATTTCACGTGTGCTGGATAATCGGTGGAGAATAATCTCGGTGAGCAGTTTGGATGCGATACTTACCAAGCTAGTTCCTCTATGGTTTTCACAAGCGGATTTTTCACCTTCTTTGTAAATCGGCACAGCCACCGATTGACACCATTCCCTGGGAATCTGCTCACGATCCCAGATTACCCGGGAGAATTTCGTTAACTCGAAAACCAAAACTTCGCCTCCGTCCTTGAAAACAGATGGGGACAACCCATTCGGTCCAGCGGCTTTGTATCTATCTCTCGCATAAACTTCATCTCTGATGGAGGAGTGATATCCACCTGCATCGTTTCTCTGCCAGGAATGTTTCGAAGGTTCACTATAGAAATGGGCCAACTGAACTGTTTCTTAGTGCTCTGCCTAAAGCTCCAGATGACATCCCAGAGAGTGAATCAGTGAGCTATCGGATTCCTTGATTAACTAACTTACACCGGTTTTCAGTGAACCGGTAGCTTTAGTCAAACGGAAAAGGTTGCGAGTGTTGCCAATAGACTCAGCCTTTTCCATTTCCCTACATTTCGCAATTTACCACTGCTCGCGGTCATTTCTCAGGCCCCTAGTCAGTTGACATCTCAGGAATTTACGCAACTCATTGAATGTGGCATCAGGAGGGACGGATCTGCCAGCATCCAACAGAGCAACTGATTTCGAAGATATCCATCATTTTTGAGACTGACTTGAACCAGAGGTCTGTGTGGCATTTGAAGAGGGATATAACCCTTCCTTGACCTGTTGCACGCGTTCTTCTGGGTCTTTCACATACGGTTGCTTCGACAACTGTGTAGATAGCTCTGCCTGAAAAACAGATCGTCAGTTATTGTCCAGAGGCAACTGCGCGGGACGGGTGGCATTTACGTTGGTGTGACCACAGACGAGACGCAAACAGAAGCGAGCACGTATTAAGACGCGATCCGAGTTCACAGGTGTAGACCAAAGTGAGCGACAAAAAATAAGGTGCTTCACGTCTTCATGGTTGGTGTCCAAAAGACCCATCAACCAGTTGGCTGGATACACTGAGGGATATGGCAGCGAATCGTGAACAGTGGCTATCGTGTTGTCACTTCCTGCCAAATGGGAATGCTTGATCAATGTGCGTTTGAACAGTTAGACTGTGTATTCCGTGTGTTGGCTACTAGGGCATTCTTTCCTTTTCTCACCCGTGTAGGTCCACTCCCTGTCCATCTTGTATATTCATACTTTCTAATTCAACGCGCAACATGGTGAGAAAGGCAGTGGTCGGTGGGGCTTGCCCTGCTGTTTAACGCTCTACGATGGTGATGATGATGATGACGAGTCACACAACACAAGAGACAGAGCCAAATAGGGACAACATAGAACACAATACAAAAAAGATAAATCGTCCCGGCAGCCCCGCAGGGTAGCGGCACAAGTGATTACCTGGATCGAACTCCCTAAAACTGCAATCACACAACGAATGGTCCTCGACTGGGTCCAAACTAGGAGACAGTGCACGGATTTCAATAAGGCTAACCCACCCGCACAACAGGGTACCGTGCGTTTATTGATAACCAACACAAGTCAAACTGAAGCATCAACTCTGCTGTTAATATAGTTTGTCCGAGTGACCCCGTGAAACCTAGAAAGATGACTTATCAGAAAAGTAAAAAAATACAACGGTAAAACTACAATGGAGGACAACGTAAAAGTAAAAACGGGCGGGAAAAATTATTTAAATTTAGTGCAAAATTGGGAAGATCGAAATATCTGGAAATTCAAGTTCTGTAGAAAATTAATATTTTAGACAAAATCCGTGGGTCCGTATCTTGGGTAAAAAAGCTTTTACTCTGAACAGGAAGTCATCCGAACAGCCACGATTCGCAAAACATGTTCCAGTCGAGGCTGTGTAGAGCAATTATCCCGGCCAGACGTTAACTGTTCTTATCAAACACACGATAGCGAACTTCGGAGAAATCTGTGGTCAAACTCGGGAAGTAGCCGATCATACTCCACACGGAATAGACAGGTTGCAACCGTAGAGCAAAACTCTACGAACCGCGGCGATGTAAAGCAAGTTCCGTTATGGCGGCGGCACAGGTGTCACATGTTGGTTCTGGCTCTCGCTACTCGTGAACTGATCTCCTCTTCGACACCATTTCCAGCTGCAATCAAACTTCCGAGAAACCGAAAGTTATAGACTGCTTCTAGCTGGTCATCACAAAAGATGAGTGCAGGCACAGGTTCCTACAAGTCTTGTAAAAGCACTTTGCACTTGGGAGGCGCAACGTGTATAGCACATATGGAAACCTCAATCCCTGTACACCTAGCGAGCAAGTACACCCCAAAGGATCTCAATCGGCTGAAGACTGGTCACTTCTTGGCCTTAATCCCACGGAACAACACCCAACACTTTGTAGTGCATGAGCAGTGGACAGAAGCATAACCAAATTGGAAAATAGCATCATCTTCTTATGTGCTGGTCATAGCTGGAGCAAAAACTGTTCCAAAGTACGAATGCACGCAAAGGAATCTTTTTACACCCTCAAGTATAACCAGATCATTTTGGCCGTTGGTTGAGAAGGCTCCTCAAACTATCGCTGAGCTGACGTGGTTGTATCTTCAACTGAAGATTCTTTCCTTTCTCTGACACTATGCCAACAATAATTTCAAGCATCCAGCTCATTCAAAATAAAAATAATTTTCGTCACTGAAGTAGACTTTTCCGTACTTATCTGTCCGTACCACGTGTGCTTCAACTCATGATAAGCGTTGTTCTTCAAGCAGCGGTATGAGAGCAATAAATTTATTCATTCCTATATATTTCATTCCCGGCACAGCTTTGAGCGATCTTTGTAACGTTCCGTTCGAAACACTGACTTCGATCAAGGTTTGCAACGTCGACATGGAGCACGTTATCGGAAGCTAGAAGAACTATTCTGAGTCCGTCTGATGCTGTTAGTTTTCTGGAACCAGTCATTCGCCTTTTAGACGCAAATTCCTCGTTACATTCCACAAACTATTGTACGATATTTCCCTACAGACTGATAGAACGCAGATATTTCAGCTTTGCTTTCGGCTCCTTTGCACTATATGTTTCTATTTATTTTGTCCTCAAATTGATGATGCTGCGAAGCAACAACCAAAAACGTTTATGATTGAGTGAAATGAAATGAACTTATATTTCGCGTAAACAAAATTCTGAGTTCTATCAGGTTCTGAAATGCAACCAATGTGAATGAGGGTCACCGGGAGTGATTAGACAACTAGGGTGTATAACGCACTCTGGTGCGCATGACTCACGTGATTCCGGTTCTCGTGGAATTATCAGTAGCCAAATTCAAAGACCAAACTAATCGGCTTTTTGATAAGCTCGATAGTCATTCTAGTTTTCCACCCGAAAGCGCATCAGAATAGGGGTCAAATATTTCTGTCACCTCCGTTTTTCACGTTTTTTAATTAAATTGACACAGTACACGGTTTCAATTTAAAATACGGTTTGTCTCACCGCACCATGAATTCCGTCGTTTTGACCAGATATGATTTCGTTAGGAAACACAAGCGGAAATATAGAGAAACGGTAGGATTTTACACTTCTGTCGCGCACTGTGTTGTGTGCGGACGCTGAATACAACCAAGTAAAGTGAACATTTAGGCTTAGGGAGTGTATTCGACTGATACCCCATTCCTGTCTGAATTGTCATACTCCTGGACTTCTTTTATTTACAGTCGCAATACACCGTGAAGTTTCGCACACATCTTAAACTAAAGAAAATTATTAAGGCCGTTGACAGAAAGGATGCCCCACACTTCTGGACGAATCGCACTTAGCGGATACCCACATCGCAGAAGAGGTTTTTCTTTGGGAACCCTAGACGAAGCCTGTGACTCAAAAGTTTGACCCTCAAAACAGTGGGGCGTTAACCCAGCACGGGAACGTGACCGAAGTACCCGTGAACGAACTTCTCCTGGTCTGCCATATGAAACCTGATTATTGCAAGCATTCCGTCTTGTCTTTGCTGGTGCTTTGTTATCGACCCGCCTTTCGGATTCAGTCCTCAACCTCATGCAACCAATGGAGCAAGCAAAACGTGGACGGGGCAGCAGGCTTTCGGTCGGGGGTTACCCAGCTTAGGCGAGTGATAGCTGCCCAATGAAGTGCAATGAATTCTCCCACGGTCGAAAGAAATCCCAGGTACTCCCCTCCTACGTCCGTGTAGTGGGGGTTTTCCGACCGGTAAACTGTTCCTCTCCGTATTCATTCACTGGAGTGTCCTCTTCAGGGGCCTAGTGGTTAAATCTAGATGTTGCCCAACAACTGGTTCTGAGACTGGACTTCGTTTGGTCTCTACGCATGGACCTATCAGGGATGATTGCATCTCCCGCTTAAGGAAGCCATCATATTTAGTACAAGTAACTCACCACGGCACGCCAAAGTTCGGTCTCGTCGTGATGGATAATGGGCCCGAGATAGAAGAAAATTAGTTGAGGTAAAATTTCCCGTCTACACAACACAATCATCTATTCGTGTTTCGTCGAATCAAAAAGAACTTCCCGATTATAGACAAAAGTCAGTCATATGATGCATTTTCTCAGGTACCCTTTGATTTTAACTTGTCAATCGCATTGCAGAATACAAAATAAGAGTTCAACTGAATTCCACTGACTCTCTTCCAAATAACAACGACGGAGAGAGAATAATGCTACGGAGGACAACGGGGCTCTCCAGATCGGTCATCAAAGGTGACTGAAGATGTGCAATCCTACTTTACAAAACTATCTTTATTTTATGGTGACCCAGGGATCGAGGAGTCGAAAGTTCCATAATTGAACTTGCGTTGCATATCAAATCAATACAGCTCACTCGGTTTTTACTTCAGTCGCTGCCAATTATCAAAACAATAAAATTTCCTTTTTCCGACTATTACCTTACGTAACTCTCTGCGAAAAACCTGTCACGAACAGTCAGATGTTCTGAAAGCCGAAAAGTTTGTATACCCGTACTCCAAGAGGACGAGGCCGTATCTCAACGTTGTGTGGTGGTTTGCGTGGCTCCATGACCCAACAAGCTATACAGGATGGCTTCCTTAAGCGGGAGATGCAATCATCCCTGATAGGTCCATGCGTAGAGATCAAACGAAGTCCAGTCTCAGAACCAGTTGTTGGGCAACATCTAGATTTAACCACTAGGCCCCTGAAGAGGACACTCCAGTGAATAAATACGGAGAGGAACAGTTTACCGGTCGGAAAACCCCCACTACACGGACGTAGGAGTGGAGTACCTGGGATTTCTTTCGACCGTGGGAGAATTCATTGCACTTCATTGGGCAGCTATCACTCGCCTAAGCTGGGTAACCCCCGACCGAAAGCCTGCTGCCCCGTCCACGTTTTGCTTGCTCCATTGGTTGCATGAGGTTGAGGACTGAATCCGAAAGGCGGGTCGATAACAAAGCACCAGCAAAGACAAGACGGAATGCTTGCAATAATCAGGTTTCATATGGCAGACCAGGAGAAGTTCGTTCACGGGTACTTCGGTCACGTTCCCGTGCTGGGTTAACGCCCCACTGTTTTGAGGGTCAAACTTTTGAGTCACAGGCTTCGTCTAGGGTTCCCAAAGAAAACCTCTTCTGCGATGTGGGTATCCGCTAAGTGCGATTCGCTCAAAAACCTCCAGTATCTTTCCTGTAAAGGGCCTGACCAGCTTTCCTCCCTAATTCAAGATCGATACAAAACGCCACGGGTTATGGTGGTTCTGAAGAAAGCAGTAGTTTGGAAGTTGGGTATAAATCGAGTGTACTCCCCAAGCCTAAATGTTCACTTTACTTGGCTGCCTTCAACGTCCGCACACTATGTCAGATGGGGCAACAGGCTGCCCTCGACAGAACTGTTGACACTGTCAAAATAGATGTATGCTGTCTCCGAAACACGCATACAAGACCCCACTTCTGTGATCACTCTTCATACCCTAGACACGGCCTCAGTCCCTCGCTTTACTCTTCGTGTTTTGGGTGATTCGGTTTCTAGTGCCGGTGATCAGGCTGGCGTCGGGATTGGTTTGAGCATGAGAATTGAGCGTGCACTGCTAGAATGCATTCCAGTCAGCAGTCGTTTGTGTGCAGTTGGGTTGGACGGTTCTGTTCGTCTCAACAACAACAAACCGAAGCATCGATGCTTGTTCGTTGTGTCTGTGTATGCGTTGACTGAATGCAGTTCCTCTGAAACTAACGACAAATTCTATCAGGATTTGTCACAGCTGCTTCGAAGCGGGCGCTCAACAGACGTGGTGGTCACTGCCAGAGATTTCAACGCTCAAGTTGTCCGTTTGGGAGATTCCGAAAGGAACGTTGGAGGCCCATTTGCTATTCTGGCAGATCGAAGTGACAACGTTGATCGTCTCATTCAGCTGTGCTCTGATCACGGATTGTTTCTGGTGAGTACGAACTTCTACCATAAGAGGCGGTATAGACTCACATGGCGTCCTCCTACGTCTTTACAACGTTGGACTCAGACTGACCACATTGTGATTGGTCACCGCTGGTGTGGATCAACTGAAGATTGCCGCTCACTTTGGTCTACACCTGTGAACTCGGATCGCGTCTTAGTACGTGCTCGCTTCTGTTTGCGTGTCGTCTGTGGTCACACCAACGTAAATGCCACCCGTCCCGCGCAGTTGCCTCTGGACAATAACTGACGATCTGTTTTTCAGGCAGAGCTATCTACACAGTTGTCGAAGCAACCGTATGTGAAAGACCCAGAAGAACGCGTGCAACAGGTCAAGGAAGGGTTATATCCCTCTTCAAATGCCACACAGACCTCTGGTTCAAGTCAGTCTCAAAAATGATGGATATCTTCGAAATCAGTTGCTCTGTTGGATGCTGGCAGATCCGTCCCTCCTGATGCCACATTCAATGAGTTGCGTAAATTCCTGAGATGTCAACTGACTAGGGGCTTGAGAAATGACCGCGAGCAGTGGTGAATTGCGAAATGTAGGGAAATGGAAAAGGCTGGGTCTATTGGCAACACTCGCAACCTTTTCCGTTTGACTAAAGCTACCGGTTCACTGAAAACCGGTGTAAGTGAGTTAATCAAGGAATCCGATAGCTCACTGATTCACTCTCTGGGATGTCATCTGGAGCTTTGGGCAGAGCACTAAGAAACAGTTCAGTTGGCCCATTTCTATAGTGAACCTTCGAAACATTCCTGGCAGAGAAACGATGCAGGTGGATATCACTCCTCCATCAGAGATGAAGTTTATGCGGGAGATAGATACAAAGCCGCTGGACCGAATGGGTTGTCCCCATCTGTTTTCAAGGACGGAGGCGAAGTTTTGGTTTTCGAGTTAACGAAATTCTCCCGGGTAATCTGGGATCGTGAGCAGATTCCCAGGGAATGGTGTCAATCGGTGGCTGTGCCGATTTACAAAGAAGGTGAAAAATCCGCTTGTGAAAACCATAGAGGAACTAGCTTGGTAAGTATCGCATCCAAACTGCTCACCGAGATTATTCTCCACCGATTATCCAGCACACGTGAAATGTGTACGCGTGAGAATCAAGCAGGTTTCAGACGCAATCGGGGTTCTATTGACCACATCTATACTGTTCAACAAACCTTAGGACACAGACACATCTTCCGTGGGCCCACAATCTCTGTCTTTCTTGATCTGAAAGCGGCGTTCGATTCAGTCGACCGCACAGTTCTCCGGGGATGCCTCTGATTGAGGGGTATTCCAGAGAAGTTTTTCTCTCTTTTCCAATGCTTGCATGCAAACAGCCGAAGCCGAGTTCGTGCTAACGGCGATCTTTCGCCCGAGTTCACCACAGAAAGTGGTGTTCGTCAGGGTTGCCCTCTTCCACCTTTCCTCTTCAGTTTCGTAATTGAATTGATTCTTGAGATAGCCCTATCCTCGTGTGCGAACAGTGGCATCGGTCTTTGCTCAGACAGTAAACTGTCTGACTTGGAATATGCGGATGATATTGTTCTTCTGAGTGAAGATCCAGGTAGGTTGCAAGCTCTCTTAGATAGCCTAAATAACAGTGTAGCAATGTTTGGGATGCGTTTTGCATCTTCAAAGTGTGAAATGTTATTACAGGACTCGGCTGGCGCTACTCCAAATCTTGTGTTGACAGGGAATCTCTAGCTGAAGTAAATAAGTTTTGTTACCTCGGGAGTTACATTTCACCAGGTGGACAGATAACGGATGAATTGTGATCGCGTATAGAGAAGGCGCGTTTGGCTTTTGCCAACCTCCGTCATCTATGGCGTCGGCGTGACATCTGATTGTCTGGTAAGGAAGGAGTGTACAATGCGGCGGTTAAATCCGTTCTTTTATACGGCTCAAAAACATGACCATTAAGAGTAGCAGATAGGCGTAGAATGTCGGTGTTTGAGCACCGATATCACCGTTGCGCTGCCCGAGTACGGTGGGAACACCGTATCAGCAATGCCGACGTTAGACGTAAAGTGCTGAGAACCAGAGGTCAGTCTCTGGATCAAGTACTAAATCTAAACAGATTGAGGTGGCTGGGACGTGTGTTGCGCATGTCCACCGACAGACTTCCTCAAAGTACACTGTTCTCCGAGGCAGGCAATGGTTGGAAGGTAGGTTGAGGTGGTCGGTCCATGACATGGCAAAAAGGTATGATAACGTTGACCAGTGGACTTGGCCAAGTAGGACGTGTTAAATTTCCAGGTTCGAGTCCACGCGACCCACCTACCAAATGGTTGGAGACATTAAGTGATATGATTAGGTTCGCGGTCACTGGCGCAATTGCATTCGGACTCCTTCTTCGTCCTCTTGATTTCCACTTACTACTTCGATTTTTTCGAATCCTTTTCACTTGATGTTTCTATATATTCTGCCTTTTACTGGACGATGCTGAGGATAGCAACCGAAACCAGGGCACATAATCAAGAGGTTAGTTTTTGTTTAATTTGAACCGAACTGAACTTTATATTTCACAGTAAGGTTTTTCGAACAGGTAACAAATTCAAATGATAGTTCAGTATTCATCGGGATCCGGTTTTGGCGACCATGCCAGTTTCCGCAAATAAACTGTATTCATCCATCCCAAAGGTGACTGTATTTTAGGTTAGTACTCAATGTAACGCTGATATTAGGAACAGCATGACGAGTGGAGCATGTTTCGATTGGCTTTTCCTTCGTTCACCGCCAAGCAAAGACAATCCATTTCATATGTAGATCTTGAAGATAAGCGGAATATGATAACAACGAGGCACTGCTCGCTTGGTTCTATTCATAAGAACCAACTATAGCGCCCATGTAGCTTCAGTATCCGTTTCAGGGACCGATATCCGATTTCTCTCGTCTCATTATAAATCTGACTTGGATGTCCTCAGTTTTGTAACGAAGATAAGTCGGAGATAAGGAACAGCGATGCGGAAAACGCTAGATTTTGTTTAGCTACTGATTGTTATAGATGAAGAATGCCCTCACAAGCCGAAACAGTGCCTTTTTGGTGTTGTCGATCAGCAGCATCATTCCTCTCTTTGATGGGCTTTCGAGAAAAATTACGCCAGTCAGCTCAATGATGCAGCGTATTTGACAGAATAACCGCTGATGAATATCTTTCGGGTTAGTAGATGTGAATCACAGAAGGCCGGCCATGTGTGTGTGTGTGTGTGTGTGTGTGTGGTCCACGTGTACATTTCTTCACTAGGATATCGATTCAGCCAAGAACCAGTTGAACGTCAGTTGGAGAGTCCCACAGTAAACCATCAGGTTAGATGTATTTACCTCTGAACCCGACTGGAAAAAGGATAGCCAGCTAGTGGCTCGAGGCTTAGTTATACAACTTCGCATTTTACTTTTGGCTGAGAGCACGACTGGATGATTCTGTCAGACATCTCGCTAGCTTATAGTTTTCTTCAACATTAATCATGACTGAATAAAGAACACTGAAATGAAAAAGATGATCGTGGTGGATTGGTAAAACTGGGAAATGTGTGTTTTGAAGGGCGTTGTGCGGCCCGTAGTAATCAAATAGCGATCGTATAGAAACAGTGGTGATGATCGATCAAACCAGTGAAGCAGGCGAACTGAGAAAGAAATTTGTGTATTAGGTCCCGAATACGTTAAGCAGAAAAGTGTTAGTAGTAACTAATCATTACCCTCATGAGTAAAGACGCCGAAGACAAAATAACTTACATGTTGAAATTCTCTGGTTAACATCCGGTCCGCAGGAAATTGAGAAAGTAATTTAGAAAGAAGTATAATGCCGGAAATACCCATCGTAAACCGAATTACGGTGCGCTGCACTCTGTGAGGAACAGACAGGGAAAACGAGGGTTTAATTCGAAAGGGCAAAATTCAAAGCAACAAACTGCCGCATGAGAACTCAGAGGTGATCACTGCCTGGAAAATCTAAACCCAAAACGAAAGCGCATGGCTAAAAGGAATAAAATTCAAACTTGAAAAGAATAACTGGAAACTCTAGCTATCGCTAATGACCAACAACTGTAACACGCGCACGGCAAGACGCATCAAACAAAATGATTGATCCAACACCATTATTAATGCCACGCGAAAATGACGCGTAATTTCCTGTTGTTCCCGCAGACTGTTCAGTACAGTTTTATCTCCTTAGTCAATAACCTCGCACTTCAACGCTCTGGCCTTGTTTACCACCTCGCAGGGTTACTAATTTGGAAACGAAGTAAACCGAACCGTACAGAACCAAGACAAGCATGACAAGCGCGCGAATCAAGCCGGATTTAGACCTGGTCGATGCTGTATTGATCACATCTTCACTGTTCGCTAAATTTTAGAGCACTGACGCACGTTCAATAGGCCCATTATCCTCGTTTTTCTTGATCTTAAACAGGCCTTAGACTCAATCGAGTGCACAGTTCTCTGGCGCTGCCTCTTGCTGAAAGGTGTACCAGAGAAATTCATTATCACATGAACATCCGACACCGAGTTCGAACTTACGGTGCTCTTGTACTTGAGTTTACCACGAGAAATGGTATACGTCAGGGTTGCCCCCTTTCCTTTTAACTTTGTGACTTATTTGATCCTGCAGACCGCAGTTGTCAGGTGATGATAGTGGCACTGAACCTTTTACGGATGGGAAAGTACTCGATCTTGGATATGCGGACGACATAGTTCTTCTGAATGAATATCTAGATAAGTTGCAAGCTCTTCTAGACAGCTGGAATAACTATGTAGCAATGTTCGGTATGCGTTTTGCCCCATCTAAATGCAAGATGTCTTGCAGGATTGGGTTAGTTCAGCACCAAACCTTTCATTGTCTGAGGACACTAAGGATGTAGTAGACAAGTTCCGTTGTCTGGGCAGCTGCGTTTCACCCGGAGGTTGGATATCGAATGGGGTGTCTTTGTGCATGAAGAATGCTCGTTTGGCTCTTGCCAACCTGAGTCATCTGTGGCGTCCACATGACGTCGGTTTATCTATCAACGGTTGATTGCACGTTGCAGCAGTCAGGCCCGTGCTTTTGGATGGTTTAGAAACATGGCCACTGTGGGTGAAGGATATACGAAGATTGTCAGTATTTGAACACCGATGTCTTCGTAGCCTCGCTGGAATATGGTGAGAACATCGTATCAGCAATGCCGAGGTTTGGCGGAGAGTCTCAGGTTCACAAACCAAATCATTAGATGAAACACAAGCTCACCAGGCTCAGACGGTTGGGACATGTTGCGCACATCCCCTGACAGGATTCCTCGGCGCGCAATGTTCGCTGAGGCAAGTAACGGTTGGAAGATGACTTAGGGCGGCCAGTCCATGACATGGAAGAAAGGTATGAAAAGCCTAACCGGCGCACTTGGCCATGTAGGGCGTGTTAGACTTCCTGTATAGGGTCCCAGAGACCCTCTCACTCGGTGGTTATATACGTTAGAAGAAATGGCTAGGTGTCGTGATCAATAGCGCTCTTTCTTTGTCGACTTTATATTAATATTTGTAGTTCTGTTATTGCTCTTTTTATATTCCTATCCTCTCTCATTGTTTCCGATTAGGGCTGTCACCAGGAGATAACAACCAAAACCACGGCACACAGTTATTGGTTGTGTGAATTAAACCGAATTGAAGACTAGCACGTGAAATCCTGTAAACAAATAAATAATTCAAAAGTAGGCAACTAATCACGGCACCGGCAGTGTTCTCCAGTGTTTCCAGTCATCCGGTAGGCTGCGTCTCGTGAAACTCAAATCAGAAGACTGCCATGTCAATCTCAGCCAAGCTGACTGGCGTACGCCTTCATATCATTTGGCCCCGTCACGGGCGGATGACCTTGACCTATCATCCAACCGTTTTCTGCTTGGGAAATGAAAATGCGCAGTGAAGCCTATCTGTTGACGTGCGCAACATATACGAATCAATGTGGACTGCCAAGTTCAAGTGCTTCATCCAAACGTTGGCCTCCACTCTAACTGTCGGCATAGCTGACACGGTGTTCCCACCATACCTATTTCGATATCAACGCCCAAACACCGATATTTTTCTTATATCTTCCATCTGTAACGCACAGACTACTGAGTATTTTGGGTTCAACATGTAAACTGCGTTATATATGGGTCACTAATAAGAAGAATTACGTTCCTGACATTGCTCCATGATGAAAAAGTGGTCCCCCAAACCACACCAACAGAGCGTACTTGAAAGAAGTAGTACCTCTGAGTTGGTAGACTGTCGTCTCTCTTGGGGTATCTTCCATCTCTTTGGCCTCCATCAACTACCCAACTTTCACCTGTGGCTCTACGAGGCTCAAGCATGCATCAGCGACCACACCCCAGCAAACCGCTCGACAGGCGGGCCAAATCAGGTTGAGAGCAATCGAGGCCCAAGAACCTCGATGAGACGGCATCCAGCATGCGAAGATGGATACTCCTGCGTAGATGGACGAGATCTGCTGGGATTCAAGGGCCACCAAGGAAATTCGTCCAGTCAACAAGATTCTTTGGACCTCTGTGTCTTGGTCATCCCTACCAAATGAGCTCTTAGAGAACCACCAGTACCATGCACCAAGATCACGGGCGCACTAGGCATCCTCGACTACTATCCAAAGGGCGTATGAACCGCTCGTCCGATCACCGTCTCCCAAAACACAAAATTCTTTTTGCCCGACAGATAGCACTTGGTTGTGCACGGGCTAGAGTTGCTACCTCGAGCAAAAGGCCGAATGACGTTAGGGACGTGACTTCGTATATAATTCCTGAGACTCTTTACGACAAGTTCCTTTACACACACCGCTCATGTTATGGCATCCCCAGTAAGCGATACGCCTGTTAGTCTTTCCGCAGCCGGGGTGATAAATATGCCAACTGGAGGTCTTAGGAAATAAAATCACATCCAAATCGCCCGATGGAATTTGAGAACCTGGCTGGACACCGGAAGCCAAGCCATCACCGCACAAGCGCTACATGAGTACCCAAATCGCATGTCTCTTCGAAGTCCGGCTGCTGAACTCTGGCATCCGGTGTATAAGAGTTCCCGGGGTAAAGGACAGTTACCAAATGTACCACAGTGAGCCCACGGATATCTCTGATCTTCACGGCATCGCAATAGCTGTCAGCAACAAGGCTGTTCTCATGGGACCCGATATCACCTCGGATCACCTTAGCTCGTTTATGCGCCTTGTCCCTGATTATATTGGTTGTCACGGTCTATGTCCCGACGGTGGCGGCCGAAGAGGCAGCAAAAGACGAGTTCGACAGACTACAGGGAGTGATAAACAGTGTCCCGAAACGCGACATTCTCCTTGTTGCGGGGGGCTGCAACGTCCGCACTGGCGACTCCACCCAAGCAACCAGACACATTTTGGGAAAATATGCTCTTCGACAGCAGTGTAGCAGTGGCGAACGTCTCGTAAGCCTTGCAGACTTTAACAGCGTAACCATCATCAACACCCGTTTCCAACATCCCAGGAACCACTTGCTAACGCGATATTCTAAGGACAGCCATACAGCATACCAGATCGACTACATTCTCGTATGATTACGTTGGATATCTTCGACTGGGGATTGCAGGTCCTAATCAGGCGCAGTAACTGGGAGCATGAATGGCACCGACCACACCCTCGTTCGTGCACGCTTCAAGATCTACCGAACAAACAGCCGTAAAAACTGTGCCTTGAAGCGGATTAACGTAGCAGCGTTGGGATCAACGAGAAAGCATCAGACGGCCTCGGACGCTACTACATCCCATCTAGCCACCACGTTCATAGATGGAAAAGTACTAATGGAAAATCAATGGAGTTTACTGAAGGCTTCAATCCTAAATTCCGCTTTGACGAACTGTGGTCTGCGCGACGACGACGACGACGACAGAAAGAACGGATTTCAGGTGTGATTTTCCAGTTATCCGAAAAAGTTAAAGGTGCCCACATAAATGGTTACCCAGACTTCCCTGGTATGCAATCAAAAGCCACCCGCTCGGCCAGAAGCGACCGCAACAACTATTAAACCAAAACCACGGAGGCTGCGCCTATCTGCGGCGACTTCCCAAAGCTCTTCCGCCTAATCCGTACCGCATTCTGTAAGCGACAGGCGGCAGAACTATTCCTTCACGACGCTGCCGGGCTGCTCACTCCTGAGCAGGCTAAGAAGATGCAACGACGGACCGAACACTCACTGCTTACTGACCCGTCTCGTGGCAAGCTCTGTGAACCAAAACCCAGCAATTCAGAGCGAGCGCCAGGACGTTATTAGTAACCTACCAAGCCGAGATCGTAGCACCGATGTAAACCACTAGCTGAAAAACCAAAAAGCTCCCGCAGAAGATGGCACCGCATTGGAGATATATAAATCACGTCTTTCGACACCGCTCGAGCCATTGCACACTGTTTTTCCCAATCTGGGAAAAAGAACAATTCAAAGCGGATTGAGAAACTTCAATATTAATGTCTCTTTCAAAGAAAGGCGACAGGATTGTGTGCGCAAACTATCGTGACACCAGTTTAATCGGCGCCGCCGCTAAAATATTTTCCATGTTTTTGCTGAACCCCTTCTCAGCGATACGGGAGTGCGCAAACACCTCAATCAAGAAGGCTTCCGCCGTGGTCAGCATTAGAGCATCAATACAAGGTACTAAAACCGATTGCAGCCTGTTTTATTGATTTTCAGGCTGCCTTCGACTAGGCTGATAGAGAATCGCTATGGAGTACACTACAAGCGGACGGAATATCCCAAATGCTTGTCTCTTGAGGTCGTATTATGCAAATACACGCGTGAGAATACGCATCGACGGAGAGGAATTCAATGATTTCTCTCCTAATTCCGGTGTCAGTCAAGGGTGTCCCTTGTCGCCAGTGCGGTTCAACTACACTATCGATTGTATATTGTGTCAGGCGCTCATAGATTACTCTGGTATCCACGTGGGTACTGATGGTTTCCTCGCCGATGTGGAGTTTTCACACGACATCGTCATCTTTGGAGACAGCTTATCTGTCTTGCCGCCGGTTCTGAATCGCATAGAATGCTTTGCAAAATCTATGGGACTAGAGGTCAACAGGACAAAAACCAAGATCCTTTTGATATGCGCTACACAGTCCATTCTACCGATATTTATGAATGGTAAACAAATTGATCACTTCCCGGCATTCAAATATCTCCGCTCCGCAATGCTCCTGAGCGGTCAAGCCAAAAACGAAGTCGGGCTGTGTATTGAAAGTGTTAGGACTGCGTATCTCCAGCTTTGTAATGCACTCTGGGTACGCAACGAAATCAGTCTCCAGACCAAAGTCTGCACCTTTTAGGCAGTCATCCAACCAATACTGATCTACGGTTAGAAAACGTGGTCACTACGCATGGAGGGCATTGAAAAGCTGGAAGTTTTTGACCATTGATGTCTGCGACGGACCCCGAAAGTGGCTTGGTATGACATGCTTTCAAACGACACAAATAAGACAACAGTGCTTTGACATCGAAAAGCTGTCAGTGTTCCTTCAACGTCGACGATTCCGGTGGTTTGGGCATGTCCTACGATGTCCAAACATAAAGATCTCAAAATAGTGCCTCTCTCGTGCCGCATGTCCAGGATGGTGCTGTCGCCTTGGAAGAAAGCTGCTGGGATTCAAGGGCCACCAAGGAAATTCGTCCAGTCAACAAGGTTCTTTGGACCTCTGTGTCTTGGTCATCCCTACCAAATGAGCTCTTAGAGAACCACCGGTACCATACACCAAGATCACGGGCGCGCTAGGCATCCTCGACTACTATCCAGGATGGCGCTGTCGCCTTGGAAGAAAGCTGAAAACATGGGTCAGTACTGTCAAATCAAACGCTGAGCGATTAGGACTCCAGTCTGTCTACGGAGCTTGCAACTGGAAGCAAAACTGGATATCCCTGTGCTCAGGTCCCGCATCCGATCGTTGCTCATGAGCAGGGGCCGTTCGGGACATCGATGAAGCCGGCTCATCCTTTCGCAGGAGCTAGCCATATAAAAGTAACGTAAGAATTTAAACAGAAAATGAGAAGCAGAGAACAGTCGTGTGCATCAACACTGGTAATAAGTACGGGCAAGATACCATCGTGAGCCCAAAGTCATTTCCTATTATTCCTGTGCAAGGATTTAGTGAAAGAAACGCATTTCTTGGAAAAACCATCCAATGATAGTGTATGGGCATTATGTGGCTGCCTTCAGATCAGAAAAACAGGGATAGTGAGATTTTGCAACGTGTGATTGTGCTCCAGATTAAGTCGAACAGTGAATTTGTGACCACCACAACGCTGACTGGGCCCAAACTGGTGTCAGCTTTTTTCACGGGGTTTAACCGACCCGAAAAGGACAATACCAGTATACACTTTGGATGAGAATCTAACAAAGTTTTCCTACAACCGGGCGCGACCACCGATTCACACTAATTACTCGGTTTTTTCCTATAACCATGCCAAATCGCCCTAAAAACTGAACAGATGCACTCCTTTTAAGATAGCCTATTTCTCGGGGAACATCCGCTTCTGACAGGGAACTAGTATCTACTCTTAAAACTGTATCCATTGTGCCCGTTAAACTGTCTCTGGAAAAGCTCTAACCAGTGTTTAAGACGGCGCTTCTTAGTCTGAATCAGCTAACCATTAGTTTTCCTAATTAGTTTACTTATACACTGCTTTCGTGGACCGGTAGTTCTAACCAACCAAAAAGGGTGGTTATTGCGGATTGCTGCGGTCTTCGCCATCTGCTCACATTTTGCGATCCGCAGCCAACTGCTGTTACATTTCGGGTTTCTAATCAGTTGACGATTAAGACACGTTCTTGCATCGTCATATCTGGTATCCAGAAGAAATGTGGTCAACGCGCATTCAACAGCTTAACTGAGAATGCAGGTATTCAACATCCCTGTGTCTAGTTCTGGAGCTCTAGCTGGCATCAGCAGTCTTAAATATCAGCTTGGTTTGAGTGTAACGTTTGTATGGATACTAGGCACACGAGTGCTTCGATAACCCGGTGAGTAATTCTGTTTGGAAAACAGATTGACGGTTGTCTCATTATAACAGCTGCGCAAAACGGCTGGCCTTGAAGCTGTTTCGTCCACCAGTGAGATGTCGCCAAAAATGCAAGCGTAAAAGTGCGTATTCAGCGTAGACGAAGGTGGGTCAAAATGAGCAGGCCTCGAATCGATCCACCCCAGTGGCAACCGCTCCCAATGTGGTCCATCTGAGTTTAACGTTGTAAAGGTTCAACATTATACCAAATGATGTGGCGCCGCAGTTTGTGAGAAATTCTCGCGCCGGGAACAGCCTATGTTCGGACCCTGGTCGAAATAGCAAACAAACCTCCTATATGCTTTTCGGTTGCGTCAATGCATATAACTCGGGCGTTTTATTAAGTAGAATACACGCTGTGAAGCAATTAGGGAAAATGCTCGCCGAATTCGTCTTTGACTTAAAAAACCACTATTAGTGGAAGAGTAGGCAGAAATGACGGGGAAGTAACGAGGCCTCGATCTATTCTTGTTGACACACAAACACACGCAGTGGGAGAGAAAGATTTTCAGCCTAAGTGTAGAAAAACGACTCCCCACCGGCATTCCGCGTGATAAGAAAAAAACGTGCGTTTACTTCGTATTCCTAAGGTTATCTCGACGCGTCTGATCACGAGCACTAAATACCAGACCAACTGAAAGGTGAAGAGTGAAGTTTCGGATAAAAGTTATATCTGAGAATTGAAGTTTGCCCACCGGAATAATTTTGTACCCTCATATTTCAGAAACAGTACACATCTATTTTGAGTATCTGAAGAACTCTATTTGGGATAGCTCGTCCTCTTCTTGGTACAGTAATGCGATCGCTGAAGCTAGCCAGAGAATGGGAATGTTGGTTCTGAGAATCAAATCTACATTTTTCTTTATCTTCAAGTTTTCGTTCTTAAGTCATAATATTCCGATCACGACCGCCTTTGGTTCCTTGCATCAATTCGGCAAGCAAAACTGAGAGCGAAAGAAGGTGAATTAGCATATTCCGAGGAAGCGCAGGAGATTCTCAAAGGAACAACAATTCACAACTGTCTAAACTGTAGGAGAGGTAAGTCACTGGGAAGCCAAAACTGAGATGAAACTTAGATTGGAATTTGTAAACACATCTTTCGCAACCGTAATTAGATCCTCCAACTTAACTATTTAACCCATAGTATAGTGAGGTAGGCACTCAGTGCGGCAAGATGGCAGAAAACCCATGAAACCTCATTTGCCTACGCTAGTGTTTTACTAATCGGTCCCCTTCTCGGATTTAATCTTTAGCCTCTCACACTCAACTGAGAAGGTGGAAAACAGACGGAGCAGCATAGTCTGGACTGGGGGCTGCCGAGCTTTAGCGGGTGACAGCCGCCACTTAAATTCAAAGACTCTTACTATTACAGAGAGAAATTCGAACAGCTCCATTCCTACGTCCATCCAGTGGAACTTTATTGCCCGATGAACTGCTTCTCTGCGTGTTTGACAGTTGTTTTGTCCTCTCCTGAGGCAAGTGGTTGGTCTTACTGAACCAGATGTTGTTTGTTAAATGTTCCATCAAGACGAGACTGCACCTTGACGTGGTGTGATGGCTTGCGTGCCTCTATGACCCAAACAGCTATACAGGATGGCTTCTTTAAGCCGGAGATGCAATCGTACCTGACAGGTCAATAGGTAGCGGCCAGACAAATTCAAGTCTCCTGATCCTCCAGGTTTGGGGTCGATTTGAGCTGGATACTCAATCCGCAAAATCGGGTGGGAGAATAATTGATCCAAGCAAATGGGCTTCCACTAAGCCATCCCGCTGCCTTGCGGATAGGTTCTTGTTAGAACTAAAGGCTTTGGATGAGGACCCTTATCGTTCTCCTGCTTTGTGGCTGGACACCCTAGCAGTACCCGTCCAACGTCTCCCATGAACTGCACGAATAGAAAGAACTCCATACTGCATCGGTCGTCGCGCAGAATAATCAGGACCGCGCTGCCCATTGCATCGAGTGGGGTGGGCAGTGATAAGTGGGCTACTGCTCAGAGTTCCCTCTCTTCTATTCAACCTTTGTCTTCTGTTCCTAACCACCTCTCTTTGCTCCATCTATCCACCCATAATGCTCCTACTGATAACACACCTGATACTCGCAAAGATTCATGGTCGAATAGTGTCGGGAATAATCCTCTGTCTTGGAACTCACATTTTTTCAAGCCTCGTCAGCCTCTGAATCTCGGCTCCTTCAACGTGCGTACACTCATGCAGGCCGGTCATCAAGCGTGCCTAGCCCTCACAATGACCTCTCTGAAGATAAATGTCTGCTGCGTAAGTGAAACCCGCATCCAGGATTGGAGCAGTGCGACTCAACTACCTGCTTCCGGTATCTCATCGAGGTACATTCTGCGAACTTCAGGAGACGAAGCAGCTCGAGCTGCGGGTCAAATGGAAATAGCAGCTGCTTCAGGTAACATTCAGAGACTATTCAAACTTATTCGTGACACCAGCGGACGCCGCACCCAGGTTAGTGAAATGATTTGCGATAGAAATGGAGAACCCATCCATAGCAAACAGCAAAGGCTTGACCGATGGGCCGAGTACTTCAAGGAACAGTTTAGCTGGCCGCACGCTAGTGCAATTACTCCCGTGTCAACAACTGTGACTCCTTGGGTGGTATCGCCTGAGCCCCCTTCGGAAATAGAAGTAGAGTCATGTATTCGACTACTAAAGCGAGGGAAAGCGGCAGGTCCCGACGAACTTCCCCCAGTTCTTTTCAAACTGGGTGGTGAAGCGTTGATAAAATCACTTACCGCCTTGCTCCGTGACATTTAGAACGAGGAGTGTATTCCGTTAATATGGAGTGAGTCATTGATTGTTCCCATCTTCAAGAAGGGAATACGCAATGACTGTAGTAATCATCGTGGGATTAGCCTAATCCCGACAGTCACCAAATTATTAGCTTCAATTTTGCTGCACAGTCTTACACCCGCTCGCGAGAAAAACACCCGCGAACAACAGGCTGGATTCCGCCCAGGTTGAGGATGCATCGACCAGATTTTTACTCTTCGCCGACTACTCGAAACGCGTCACACGCACCGCCGACCGACAATAATGCTTTTCTTAGATCTGAAAGGCGCCTTCGATTCAGTTGATCGAACATCGCTTTTCAGTGCTCTTCATCGAAAAGGTATGCCCCAGAATGTCGTGAACCTAATGAGATCATTGTATTCTCATAATTCTGGCCGCGTTAGAGTTTACGATGAACTATCCGGTGGGTTCGGAACGACCAATGGTGTTCGACAGGGATGTCCCATGTCTCCATTCCTGTTCAACTTCGTCATGGGCGAAATAATGAAGAGTGCGCTGCAAAATCTTCAGGATGTAAGAGTCGAACTAAGAAATAGTGGAAAGCTAAGTGGCCCAGATTACGCAAACGATGTTGTCTGTTTGTTCGAATCCACGGAATATGCTCAACGTGCATTAGGTAGACTCTCAAGAGCTGTAGCTCCATTCGGCATGCGCCTTGCACCTTCAAAGTGTAAAGCGTTGTTACAAGATTGGACGTCAACGATTCCGAGCTTGATGCTCGATGGGGAGGTGCTGGCAGTTATCTACCACTTCAGCTATCTCGGTAGCTGCGTGACAACGGATGGGAGCACAGTAGTAGAGGTGAGCACGCGGATATCCAAGGCTCAAGAGGCGTACGCTGAGCTGAAGTACTTGTGGCGCCGACCTGAAATTTCACTGAAGTTGAAAGATCATGTTTACTGTGCCGCAGTGCGTTCAGTTTTGTTGTATAGTTGCGAAACTTGGAATCTGCGTGCTGAAGATATTCGTCGTCTTGAGGTTTTTGACCATCGATGTTTACGTAGTATCGCTAGGATTGGGTGGATTAGCCGAGTAAGCAACGATGAAGTCAGAAAGCGAGTATTGGGCATCCATTCAAAGAACCTCTTGTCACAGTGTATCCAACTTAGTAGACTTCGTTGGTTGGGGCATGTGGTACGCATGGCAAACACACGTCTACCGTATCGCGTCCTATTCTGCGTTCCTCCTAGGGAGTGGAAGAGATCACGTGGAGGTCAACAGATGACGTGGCAGCGAGAAATGAGAAAATGTACAGCAGACTTAGGAAAAGTAGGTGCTTCACGTCTTCGTGGTTGGGGTCCAAAAGATCCGTCTACCAGTTGGCTGGAGACACTGAAGGATATGGCTGCGAACCGCGAGTAGTGGCGATCGTGTTGTCACTTTCTGTCGAATCAGAATGACTGATCGGTGTACGTTTGTACAGTGAGACTGTGTATTCCGTGTGTTGGCTACTAGGGCATTCTTTCCTTTTCTCACCCATGTAGGTCCAGTCCCTGTCCATCTTGTATATTCATACTTTTTAATTCAACGTGCAACATGGTGAGAAAGGCAGTGGTCAGTGGGGCTTGCTCTACTGTTTAACGCTGTACGACGACGATGATTGTTAAATGTTTTTTTTTCTAATTTGTGGCTCGTGTGGCCTCCATTTATTGAACCATCAGGCACTCCGTATTAACAAAGCAGTCGTACACGGTTCTTTGAGTTGTGAAGGCATGCCAGCGATCACATCACATTAAGGTGCAATCTTAATGTGAATTATAGTTGTAGGTAAACCCTGACAACAAATTCTATTCACGGCCGAGGCGATTGTGGTGAGGTTGCATCGACCGATCTATTCGTAAAACAGTTTGTCAAAGCACTGCCTCTTCCCGGGCTGAAGGTCGGCAAGATGGTGAGACAGACACACGCAGTCGGCAAAATCAGTGACGGAAGTGTCCACACGAATGCATTATCGTCAGCCTGACAGTTGCTATTGTGAATTCCTGTGAACGCTCTGGACTACTTATTAGTTTTCTTATTTTTCCAAAACCCCATAGGTGTACTGTATTGTCCTGATGTAAAGTACCGAAAAGACAGATCTGTGTTTGCCACATACCGTTTTCTAAAAATATACCTGGTGGCGCAGAGAAACCTTTTCGCCATAAAGTGTGCTTTTCTTGTTGCATTCAAGAAGTTATCATCGCTGTGTACGGCATTGTTCATTATTCACTTCGATTTAATAATTAGTTTGATGCATTCTTACCATTTAATTGGTAAGAACTCCTATAAGCACGTGCACACTGGTGGCATTATCAGACTGAAGGACTAGACGATAGGTAAGTTAATTCATGAACTGACCGGCATGAAAAAACTACAATCCATAAAACATCGGTTAAAGTAAAACAGAGGCGTTGAGATGAAAACGGATGAGATCTAATACTATAGGCATGGCTGCGAAATACATAGAGAAAAAACACAATGTACACGTGTGATTTGCGAATGCTGTGCAGTCAGCCGTTGACTCGGTCAAACGCTGGTCAGCTGACTGGAGCCTCCCAATAAATGATGACAAATGTGCAAGTATGTCATTTGGCAGTGCTCCAGCCCGTCTCTTCCAGATAAATGGGAGCACATATCCAGATAGTGGATCAATACAAGATCCTTGGTTTCTGGCCGCGCAGTAATCTCTCTTTCTCCTCCCACAAAGAGGAAGCCAGTAAAACTGCCTTTCGGGCCCCAAACCTTATTAAACGAATTTTTCCAATGATCTCCAAGGAGGAATTCCACTTTCTATATGGAACCTATATTCGACCTCTCCTAGAATACGACAGTCAGATAGTACGCAATGGTCTCGTCAGAGATAAAGACTTTTCGGAACGGATTCACCGGGAAGCGACCAAAATGGTATATAGCTTACGCTTTACCCCCCACCCGGTTCGTTTAATATCACTTAATCTCTACCCTATTGAGACTCGTCATATTAGAGGAGACTTATTCCTCATCCTCATCATCATCATCGTACAGCGTTAAACAGTATGTATGATTTATTTTAACGGGCCTAGCGGATCAGTTTTCCACCCTTCCGAACTTGGAGACCCTGCGAGGACACACGAGGAAACTCTTCAAACCCCGCCCACGTACTTTCACCGGACAACATTTGTTCTCGTCCCGGATGATATCTCCATGGAATAGCCTTCCACATGAGGTAGTTAATGCCTTCTCAAAAGAGGCGTTTAGAACCAGGCTAGACAACTGGTTAGGACTATTGCCAACGCCAGCTGATTCTCCGATCGCCCTCCCCCATGTTTTCACGTCTTGTCTTCAATCCCAGATACTTTCACATGTACGCATTTATAAAAAGATCCATTCTTCTCCTCATCTAATGACGAATCCGAAAAAATGCATTTTATCTCATAATATTCGACGGGCGCATTTGAAAGGTGGACAGTTAAAAAAATGCATAAAAAGCCACTTTTGTTTGGAACGGGGACGTCAACAAAATAACCAGTGCTCACTTGACATTATAGATGAATCGCTGTGCGAAATTCCGGTTGCGAAGAATCGCGTTTGGGCGAAGAGACCCATCAATGAAAGCTTGGTAGTGACGCATGGGGAACTGTACCGCAAGAAGAATACAAAGAAAGAACCAGATCGTGACCGTTACCTCCGGGTATTGCAGGCGCTAATCAATGTACACATGTATATAGTACCAACACGACAAGCAGAAAAGAGATTTGTAGGTGCACGGAAGTGAAAATATATAATACGAGCAAAAACTAATCAGAAAAATCAAAAATTACCTAGTCACAACTCGAAACATACATCACAACGGACCGAGCTGACGATGTACATATGAAACTCGTATATTATTGCCACGTGGCATAAGAATGAACAGGTACCGGCTGTGGTTCTTCTTAATCATCATCATCATCGTACGCCGATAAGAAGCAGAGCGAACCCCACTGACCACTATTTCCCTCACCATGTTGCACTGTAGCAACAGGAAGGATGAATATACGGGTTGGGCAGGGAGTAAACGCACGGGGATGGGAAGAGGAAAGAACGATGTAGTATTCCACCCATCGGTCCATTTTCTTGCTCTGTTCGGGTATTAAGTTTTCTGCTGTGTCACGAAGAAGGGAATTTTGCTTACAAAACCTATTAGAGGCGTTGCGAATAAGGCGGAACAGTTTACCGAAGTCACAAATCCCGGACGCGGTCTCCATTTTTTCGGCTATTTCTAACCAGTATCTTTTGCGATCAGCCTTGGCGGAGCGTGTGGCCTCTCGTTGCTTCTGCTACTACCGAAACGGAAAACAGGTAATGGTACGATAGATGCATGACATACGCAACACGTCTTCATGTCTCCAGACAGACCTTCTCGGATAATAATTTCCTCTGAACCCGGCAGTGGATCGGTTTACATCTCCTTTAAAGGAAACCTTGTATTTTAGTGCTCTGGTTTGGGTTGCTACCTCGCAGTATCACCGAATCGAAATATGAGAAGCACATAAGCAGTGAAGAAAAGTGGACGTAAAAATCATGCTAGTGATCACGGCACTAAGTCATGTCGCCTAATTTCCACAGCAATACGGTAGACGCATCTCGTGGATTACAACCCAGAAGCCTAAAATGTCCTACGTGGTCGAGTGCGGTAGTTTAGTATCCAGATACGGTAGGAACTACGGGCACTTCAAGTGCAAAGTAATTACACCAGAGCAGTAAGAGCTTGCGCTTGCAATAACCCTGCGGTGATGAGCCAGAAAGAGGTGAAAGCTTTAAGTACCTAGAAAGTTTGATACTAGTCAAAGGCGGTATTGAGGATGATGTCGTATCATAAACGGTGAGATTTAGATCAGCTCTCGCCAACTTGCGACACCGGTGGCGCTGCCGTGACGTCTGTTCTTGTTACATTATTGGTTAAACTTTCTATGAAAGCCCCCAACTAGCTGGGGTTTTCATTCACAGGGAAACCGTCGCCTGCACACAGTCAGCCAATATAATTTTTACACATCGATGTCACATTCGTACGAGGTGCGGGGTGTCTATAATTATTTGGATTACAAAGTTGAAAAAACGGTGAAAGGGGAAGTCTCTGATGCAGATCGCTTTTGGCGGTGAACTCCAGAGAAGGATCTTTAAAAGACGAACTCAGCTTTGGCTGTTAATCTGCTACGGCTGATTGGTTGCTCCAGGATACCGGCCAATGAACTTGACATCGGGGGGGGGGGGGATGTTACGATTAAACCTGATAAACACACTGACTTAACGGCCCAGAATACTAGAAGATATGGTGGTACATCCTAATCAATGGCATTTCTGATACTATTATCCGCAGTTCTCCAAACCTCTCTGTTCGTCGTAGATCCTAGCTCATGTTCTAACTTTTGCTCATAACGGGTGTGTACTTCTGGATCACATACGTTGCACGGCTAATCGGGTCTGCGGTTTGCGACGATAACCATGGAGCTGGAGAGATAATCGCATCAAAACTAATGCATGGTCCGACTCTACGTACGTGGACCAGTAAGATCTACAGTTCTGAACTGAACGGCGCCACCGGTAGCTTACGGCGATATGATCAATTTGACTCAAAGTACCTGTAGAGTTACAGCGCCATGTAGCCGTGCGACGCGAGCTGTGTCGGAAATTGGTGCTAGACAAGAACAATCGATTGTCTGCACAAAACTGGAGAAGCCTATCCCCGTTATCTGTACGCTCAGCAGGTAAAGCACAACGCCTACCTAAACAGGCTTCTGACATACTGAGTTTGCCAACTTGTGCACTGAAGTCACCAGCTAGCACTACAATGTCAGAACCTTTACTGCTGCGAACGAGGGTGACGAGTTCATCGTAGAACTCATCTTTCTGCGCGTCTGAGCTGCAGTTAGTTGGGGCGTACGCCGAGATCACAAACAAATTGCGCTTAACACAACCATCCTTTCGAACGCCAACTGACCCTTGGAGTCTCACGGCACATAAACGACTGTTAACAGGAATCCAGTCTAAGAGGGCAGCCTCAGCCTTCTCGGTCAAGACTATTCCTACACCACGCTGACCCACAGCTCTAGTTGCTTCGTCTCCTGAGGTGCGGAGGAAATACCTCGATGAGATACCAGGAGCAGTTACTTGAATTACACTGCTCGAATCCTGGATACGCGTTTCACTTACGCAGCAGACATTTATCTTCAGAGAGGTCATTGTGAGGGCTAGGCACGCTTGATGACCGGCCTGCATGAGTGTACGCACGTTGAAGGAGCCGAGATTCAGAGGCTGACGAGGCTTGAAAAAATGTGAGTTCCAAGACAGAGGATTATTCCCGACACTATTCGACCATGAATCTTTGCGAGTATCAGGTGTGTTATCAGTAGGAGCATTATGGGTGGATAGATGGAGCAAAGAGAGGTGGTTAGGGACATCAGACAGCTACCAGTTTCTCCCAGAAAGATGGCAAACAGAAACGCTGTTATCGTCATCATCGTACAGCGTTAAACAGTAGGGAAAGCCCCACTGAACACTGCCTTTCGCACCATGTTGCACGCTGAATTAGAAAGTATGAATATACAAGATGGACAGGGACTGGACCTACATGGGTGAGAAAAGGAAAGAATGCCCTAGTAGCCAACACACGGAATACACAGTCTCACTGTACAAACGTACACCGATCAGTCATTCTGATTCGACAGAAAGTGACAACACGATCGCCACTACTCGCGGTTCGCAGCCATATCCTTCAGTGTCTCCAGCCAACTGGTAGACGGATCTTTTGGACCCCAACCACGAAGACGTGAAGCACCTACTTTTCCTAAGTCTGCTGTACATTTTCTCATTTCTCGCTGCCACGTCATCTGTTGACCTCCACGTGATCTCTTCCACTCCCTAGGAGGAACGCAGAATAGGACGCGATACGGTAGACGTGTGTTTGCCATGCGTACCACATGCCCCAACCAACGAAGTCTACTAAGTTGGATACACTGTGACAAAACGTTCTCCGAATTAGTACCCAATACTCGCTTTCTGACTTCATCGTTGCTTACTCGGCTAATCCACCCAATCCTAGCGATACTACGTAAACATCGATGGTCAAAAACCTCAAGACGACGAATATCTTCAGCACGCAGATTCCAAGTTTCGCAACTATACAACAAAACTGAACGCACTGCGGCACAGTAAACATGATCTTTCAACTTCAGTGAAATTTCAGGTCGGCGCCACAAGTACTTCAGCCCAGCGTACGCCCCTCGAGCCTCTACTACTGTGCTCCCATCCGTCGAAACGCCGCATGAAGGACATGGTAACAGAAACTGAATCTATAATTTTTATATTATTTCGACTCGTTTTAATGATGCCACTTCTAAGGAGGCAACTATCTGGAATGACAGCCAAGGCGAATTTGCAGGACGCCAGTCAGAACAACCCTGTTTCAGCTCAACAGTGGGAGATGAACATTAAAGAAACCTTCCCATAAATGTCCCATAGATTTTTCAACCAAAAGTAATTAAAAAAAGTGACAGAAATGTGTTCACAATAGCAGAAATCAAGCGAAACTGAACAAAGTGACAACGATTTAAGCGCAATGGAAATTGGAGATCAAGTGAGTAAAATATAAAGAACAGGTACCATGAAGCGAACCATATGAATTCAGCATTCATCAAGTCAATCTCCGCCCCAACGTGGACAACCAAAAACCAAAAACTAACTAGTGAAAACCGTGATGTGGAAGTAAACCAGATATTTAGTGAAAAAGACGGCACCAGAGTGAGAAACGCAGTCCTGATTGGTACTGGTTGCGAGTGAGGATAGTAAATAATATAGTACTGACCTGTGGACCACTGATGAACGATGTAGGTACGAAACAAAACGACAGCGTCTCCAACACTCCAGGAAACGTGTGCAGTGCCGACTTTTTCTGTTGCACAGATCGTTCATTCTACGAGCAAAGCAAGACAAAATCAAACAGCAAACGGGAAGTGCTGACGAATTCGGACAAAGGGTCATTATTAAGCATTTATTGTTGAGTTACTAACGAACAACTCTGAATTGTTTTGGTGCAGTTTCTGTCCTGATATAGCTAGGAAATGAACACCAGAGATACTAAATTATTGCACTTGCGGAGTCACTTCCAGCGAGACAGCATCCAATGCCATCACCGCGTGTGCGCTGAGATTTGCCCAGAAGACAAGCGAAGGCAATAAAGGCGATAACCGGTCAACATTATCAGACTGACTTCTGACGAACTGCGGCAGTAAACATAAATACAGACTCTATCATATTCGCATGATTTCGAAAACCGAAACAGTTTGGAGAAAAAATAGCATAGAACTAAGCAGCACTTGCCACGCCGAGCACATACCTAGCACGTGTTTTTGACGGGTAACAGTTGGTTCTGTGATGTTTTTATACCAACTACCGCAAGTTTGGTGTTTCTAGTGAGTCTATTTAGTTTGCAAAACGTGGTTTGAATGCCATAGTAAGTCAAGTTAAGTAACTGCTTTATGCGCCGTGAGGTATATATTTTGCTGCGTAAGATAACCCGGACAGTTAAAAAGACATCGAAACCAACAAGAATGATGCTATATAAATAATGTTCATACCTCGGGGCGTGATGCGTCGTACAGGTCCCATGAAAGACCGATCAACCGCAAACACAGGACGCAATACGGTGTAGTCCAGTTGATGTCGTATATACCGCGGTTATATATGTATGACCCGGAGAGAAGATATGCCTATATTTTATTAATTTTGTTCAAAATGCATACCATATTGAAAACAAAGGCAAAAATGACAGCCATCTTTGACTGAAAAAAGATGTAGTTGACAACCATGGTTATGGCAATTCCGATAAACATGTGAATGATATCAAGTCCTAAGAATTTATTAACGAATTCGATGAAGTTACCAAAATTCCACAAAAAGAGAAAGACTCCCCAAGCCAGTAGGTATGATTGTCGATTTGATATGGACCATCTCGGAGATTTTAATGAGTAAATTAGGGCAATCGGATAGCCTAAAAGATATCACCATAATTCAGAGTGAGCTACCAAAGAGCACGGAAATAATCAGTCTCACAGCGATTATATCGTTATTCAGCACGTCGGCCACTCGACCCGCTAACACGTCCAGCTGATCAAAGACGATCATGCCGCAGATTAAAATCTGCACCACTGAACTGACCTTCAGTTCAGTTCAGTTTGCACGGTACCTGTGTAGTGAGCAAGCTGTTGGCAGCCATATTGGAGTTCAGTTCAGTTCAGTTCAGTTCAGTTTGCACAGGACAGGTAATGGCCACGGTCAATCGAGCGTCCAGAATTCCTTCGATGGTATGCACACCAGCTATGCACCCACCACTGCCGAGTGTATTTCGTCGAATCCCCGCTAAAAATGAGAGGGAAACGGAAAACCTCATCGCCTATCAACTGCCAGAGACATTATGCATCGTGAGCGTTCACTGAGACTGTATGCAATGAGCGAAAAAGTCTATTAAAAAGTACTGCAGAGGGACCACGGTGCTCCCCGTCATCCATCTAGTTGATATTCTCAAGGCTAACTACGAGGAAATATCTCGTACCACTTGCGATCTAGGGCACCTTTGAAGGATGGGACGGTCTGCAGGTCTACCGTTTCACCAGGCAGACCGTTCCAACTGTTCACAACCCTGTTGCTGAAGAAGTGTGATCTAGCCATTAAACCAGATCGGGCTTTTATCAGCTTCTTTTCATGTCCCCTTGTTCTGGAATCTACGGCCACTTGGAATAGACTATCTGGTCTAAGGCCAGAAAAGCCCTTCATTACCTTGAACGTTCCTATGAGATCTCCTCGACGTCTCCTCCTTTCTAACGAGAAAATATTCATGTCACGGAGTCTCTGCTCGTAGGTCTTACCCCTCTGCCCTTCAACCATTCGCTTGGCGAGACGTTGGACTTCCTCGAGGCAGGCGGCGTCCTTTTTGTAGAAGGGTGACCACCTTCTAAGTGAGGTCGTACTATAGCCACGTAGATAGGTACAAAAACCCCCGGCTGCCGGCAAGACAAAGCTGATCGCAGCCTAAAGAGCTCCCCACGAGCCTTATGCGCAGCAGCGTTGCACTGCTCCGACCATTTGAAGTCACTGTTCATGATGACCCCAAGGTCTTTAACCCTACTGACTGCCTCTATGGTGGATAGCCCTTGATCATGGGCGACAGCCAGGCTCTCTGTTGCCCTCGACAACAAATGCCATTTTGAGCGTTCAGAGGTAAGCCCCATTTATATGCCCAGTTCAGGACGGTACCTATTTCCCTGCCCAAGTCCGCACTACCCTCAGATCCAACAATCTTCATACCATCCGCAAAAATAAAGCTGGGCGACTGAAGAGCGGATGCTAGGTCATTATTAAATAACAAGAATAGGACCGGGCCTATGATGGATCCCTGAGGTACACCACTGGTGACATTCACCAAACTGGGGCACCTGTCCTTCACTTTGACGTAAAACGTCCTGTGGGAGAGGAAGTCCTCCAGTCACCCAAAATACCGGCCCAGCTATGCCAAACGTCTCCATCTTGCATAGCAAGAAACGATGATTAACGGAGTCGAACCTCTTTCTAACGTCGACGTAGCATACCTCAACCTCCTTACCTTCGTCCAGTCGTCGAGTTACTTCATCTAAGAAGCACAGGAGATTGGCCAGACAAGATCTCTTTTTCAGGAATCCATGCTGCGCCGGAATTAACATGGAGTGCTTCAGTAGGTGCTGGCAGATGTGGGCACGGATGATCTTAGGGACTTTACACAGGATACTAGCTAGGCCTACCGGCCTTTAGTTCTGCACAGCCGACTTAGGCCCACTCCTATGTATTGCCACCACTGCCGCGACTTTCCAGTCCTGAAGCAGCTTACTCTGGTCCAACGTGGACCTGCACAGCCTGCATACCGATGGAGCTATGATATCCGCCAACGGCTTGATGATAGCTGGATGAATGCCATCTGGGCCCACTGGCTTGTGGCTGTTTAACTCCTGTAGGTACTTACGCACGCTTTCCCCTGATAGGTCTAGCTTGTTTAACTGAGGAGAAGGATGAACCAGAGTCAAATCTACTCGTTCGAAAAATGTAAGTGTAGGATCCTTTTGAAGCGCTTACTGAGCTTTTGTACCCACGGAGTTTTTTGTGTTTTTGTCATTTGCAGATCGGACACTAGCAGCCACCAGCTGAAGACACTGATTCTCGCTTACTGTAATGGCCGTGGCCAATCGGGCGTCCATATTTCTTTCGACGGTATGAACTTCAGTCCGCACTGGTCACTGCAAATTTTGTAGCTTCTCCCGGTCTGTCCAGCTTGGTAAGATCTCCCACCGATCCATTCTTACTAAACAGAGAAAAGATGGAAGCATCTTCTTCCCACCCCCCTCCCCACACGAACCCCTCCCCCCCGGACGAAAGAAAATTTTTGGCGAGGGTTCCGTCGTAAAATGTAGGCCTCCCTTTGGTCTGCAAGAAGAATGGCTTATTACTCCTCCCGGTATTCTCCCTTGGCCCTCAAAACCTGCCTCCGGGTATACCTCCTCGCTTTCGTCGTCTAGCATTTTTAAGAAAGACTTCTCTTTAAAATTTACCAGCCTCTCGGTCACCCGGTTCCACCTTCCAACTATCCCATTGCAAAAGGAGTTGACTCTCACTTTCGGTCTTGGGCTAAGTTTTTAGAAACCCAATTTTTACCTTCAAATCCTAACAAACTATCCTCTGACCATGCTTGGGCTTACATTTGTTGTTGCCGCTTCCGGCGCTATTTTATACATACTCCCCACTTTTAGCCGTATCCGAAATATGCCCTCATTATTACTGTTCTTTGTCTGTTCTGAGATGTGTTGAGTTCTTTGCTCTGTGGATGGTATTGTACCCACTGATCTTTTACATATAAGCGCCTCTGCACATCAATAAAGTAAAAATGTTATCATTATCACGTTAAGAACAATACGCTGGAGAGCGAACAATTGTTTTCAGTGAATCCTATACGTTCTCTTGCGATTCATATGGGCGAGGTAACATTGGGATACGTTAGCCATTGGCTGGAACAACCGTCATTGTCGTGGCGTTAGGAAAAAGAAGGGTTGGTGGGGACGGGTATCTCTATTGCGTGCGTGTTTTGGTGAGAGTTTCACTCCCAGCGTCACAAGTGGTAATCGATAGTGGACCTTTGGGGTTCGGTCGGTTGGCCGTGGTTTCCGGTTTTGGCCAAGGCAG
This sequence comes from Fasciola hepatica, assembly GCA_948099385.1. Classification (NCBI taxonomy): domain Eukaryota; kingdom Metazoa; phylum Platyhelminthes; class Trematoda; order Plagiorchiida; family Fasciolidae; genus Fasciola; species Fasciola hepatica. The sequence continues at coordinate 3,274,186 of CANUEZ040000008.1, read as the reverse complement.
CTGGAGAGCCTGGACCAGCCGCTTTTGTGCACATAGATCAGGACTGGATAGGCAAATGGCGAGTGCCTCTGCCGTGGCCAGGGATCGAGGTCGGACTGGCCTCGATCGATTGGGTGGAACTCGGCACATGAATTTGAAAGCTTTTCCAGGGTCGATCGTGTGGACACTGTCCACCAAATGGCCTAGAATCGAGCTGGTTACTACACAGGTTTTCCCTTGACTCGACCATCTTGGGTGAAGTTCCCTGATGCGCTCAGACTATTTTCACTATTCTCAGGGTCATATGGAGAAAATGGGGCTTTAGGCGAAAGTGAAACTGAAAACAAATAATTCACAAGGAAAGCAATAAGCTGCTGATGCTTCGAGTGGCAAATGGATGAGTAGCTGTGCATTTCAAAATGGGGCTCTTGAACAGACAACCTTATCGAATCAGAAAATCAGGCAGATGCTTCCAAGAAAACATGCAGACATGGTGTGGATGGAAGAATTGTGGTTACGCGAAGTCCTACGACGCTGGTTTGCAGGAAACCAGACCCCAGGAAGCAACGGTTATTACTTCTGTGTATAAACGAAAGTTTCTTGCAAGCAATAAATGAATGTACAGCGATTTGCGACTAGCAGCGGATGATTAGTATTTTATTTCATAATGCTCCTCTTTTCTACTGAAGTCAGTTCACAGGCAATAAGGCTCAAGCGGGATAACGCGGTAGAGCGAGCTCACTTTTCGCTACCGACCATTCACACACGTGAGTACAATAAGAAAATCGTTTGCGATAGCAGGCACAAATGTACTAAGATGGCCGTAGTTGAAGGAAATTAGAAAAAGTAGGCTGAGAATGCAATGAGGAGGGCTGGATTCCGGTCCTGGTTTTAGTACTAAAAACTAGTATAAGCAGGACCATTTGGATGTTAAATGGAAAGCAACACTTGAGACGGTGCACGATGTCGTTCGGCTTCAGGGAATCCGCCAGGCTTCCCAGCGAAACTATTATGGTGACTTGTACCTTGGTGAGCAGGATTGCGATCACCGTGGCGAGCGACTTAAAGGCTTCAACACAGCGTCAGTCAGCATGAGTGTGAGCTGAGGCTATAGCCGTCCAAAGTGGAACGTGATCCTGTTTGATCAACTAGTTCTTCAAATCCTTGCAGTAATCGGTGAGTAGTGCCTAGCGGACCAGTGGCTACACAAGTAACCAGCAAGAGCTGAAAGCGATCGGGAATGTGGCACCCTGGAGGGCTTTCCGGCTTGGGGTTATAGTTGGCGGTTTTATAGAAATCAAATATGATTACAGTTTTGGTGACTAAGAGCCAATGGACAGAGCCATGGAGGATCAACGGGCGGAGGAAAGGAGGTAGTTTTGAAAGATAGATGGTAGAAGTTAGAGTTAAGGGGATCTAATAATAGGCTCTACTAAATAAATGTCACCTTCGCCGTAGAGTGGGATCACCTTGGCCATAGCCGAAATAGATGAGCTGAAGGATGGTGGTAGAGAAGCGAGGCAACGTTGACAGTTCAGAGCAGGAAGGTAATGGATCAGAAAACAAAGTTCTAGGTGGGGTTTTATAAACATGTATTAGTGAAGACGACGGGAGAAATTGAAATAGGTATTTACAGGGTAGCCAGCTTCGGACATGCTAAGAACATCCACCAAAGAAGGACAAAAAATAGTCATGACGGGATTTTGATGAAAACAAGTTGAATAGGTAAAGAGATACCGGTTTAGACTAGGTATTCTCTCTTATATGGATGGACGTTTCAAGACAAGCTTGCAAATTCAACATGGTAGGGCATCAGTCGCTTTTCCCTGAATATTAGTCCCCCCGGGATTTATAAAAGACATTCGAGCTTCATCGATTATTAACTTGCGTTATTCACACCCGACTGTCTACACCGCGATACCTCAGCTGTTAGAGCATCGGCCCCGTAAGAGTAGGGTCGTCTGTCCATTTCCGGCCCATGCAGTCCGACTTTCCAATGTGAAAAAACGAGTGGATTTTCCATTATATAATGCTCAAATGTGGATTGCCATCCCTGTAATATTGTCAGCACAGCAGAGTGACCCAGATAGTAAAAGTGAAGGATCTTCATAAGTCAGACCATTTAAAGAAGTGAAAGCTCGGAGGATGTTCCTAGTTTCCCGTATCTGTTTCTCATCATGTATCTAGGTGCAGATCTTAGGCCCAGGCCGAGAAGCAATGATCAGGATACTGCTATAAGCACGAATGTGACCGACTGCGGGTGGGGTGGGTTGTGGGTCATGGGGTGCGTGTGGGAAGTGGGTGAGTGATAAAGGCAGGGCCGGTAAGTGGAAGCGGGAATCTCGATGGGATGTCACCCCAATTAGGCGTAGGCTAAAGGACCTATGGCATATCTGGCGAACAGTCGTCAGCAGAGTTTTAGGGTCACCCCGTGGTCGAACCTTGGCCGATGGTTGAAGTCGCTCGTTTCGACCACAGTCCAGATCGTGAAAAATAGGTTCACGGAGTATGATGTTCACTCATTTGAATTTCAGTTTTTTCAGGGGAATGTTTGGCCCAGTCTAAGAACCCTCTGTAGCTCCTCCTCCAGCCATGCTCTTACAGGCAAGCATGTGGTGCTTCAAGCTTCCAGGGGCGGACTGTTTTCTCTAAGTTCGAAAGAAGCCATAGCCTGGGAGCCGTTGAACTCGAGGGTGTTGCTGTCTTGAACACAATTTGGAATGAAGGGCTAGCATTCGTGACGAGGGGAAGTACTTCGGATTGCTGTAAGCCGCTAACTACAACTGCAGATTGCTCCAGAGGCTAGCTCAATCTCACCCCTGGCTCTAATATAAGGCTACTGATAGAATGATTTGGAATGGGGCCGGGATGGATGATTGTATACCAAGGAAAGAATGCAATGAACCGTCGTAAGGAGAAAGGAAAATCGGAAGACACGTCATTTCCAAGATATAATGCCTCCGAAGAATGCCTCATTCACAGCAAATCTTGGACTCTGGTTCACTGAGTAAAGGGAGGGTTTGGAATCTGTTTGGTGTGCGATGTTTTTGCAGGGATACAAATAGCACCAGGTTTATGTCAGAGATCAAAGGGAGAGTTAGAATGATATGGAAATAAGGGAGGGAGTCCACAGCCACCTCAGACATGATACCGAGGGATTACTAAGATAGGCAATCCCGTGACAGGCTCTAGCCACAGAAGTGATAAACAGCGGTAGATATTGAGCAAAAGTAACAAAATTCATAAGTATGCAGACGAGATTCTGGAGCGGGTCGCGAGATGAGGTTCATATGCAAAAGGAGGAAATGCATCGCTGTCCAATGGTCTGGACGGTCTTCACATGCTCGATATTAGATTATGTTGGTGCAGGTGGTGCCTGGCACGCATGGTGCACGGATGCACTAGCCTGGTGCTAATAAGTTTTTTGGCTTGGTAATGAACAAGCAGCAAGCCTGGTGGCCCGTTCCATTGGCGGGAATTGGTAACAGTAAAAGCGAAGATGAGATTGGTAGTTTGCTCTGGGAGATTTTATTGGTGTATTTTCTGTAAGACCCGATGGAAGGCACGTCCATTAACCCGCACACGAACTTCTGCTTTTGATGAGCCCATCTCCGCCTGGATAATTTCCCAGCCCGATGAGCCCGTGGTTCTTGCTGTGTCTCACATCCTCATTTACATGCACAACGTATATTTCAAGATATATCACAGGGACATAACCATGTGTGGGGATAAGAGGCAGATCGACACAGACCTCAAGCTATCTGCCGCCACCTTCGAACCTATGATTTTTGTCTCCCTTGATTCCGAGTTTTAGTTCGCAGCAATGGAGCAGCAATTCTAAAAATGTGGAAGCCTCAGCGAACGACGAAGCCTCTTCTTCGTCTAAGGAGCAGTTCCCGGTGAGACCGTGGCCCCTGTTAGGCACTCAGACTTCAACCCTCCCAAGAGCAGACATATGAGCGGACTAAGGTAGCCTTTCTCCAGCATTTCCTACCCTTCCGTGAGAAAAGCTCTTACCAGCTGCTTACAAAACACCCAGTCGATGACACGAAACCCAGTCGCCACCTGGCTCAACCCCGGTTCCTGTCAGATCCCGCAGATAGGAATTCAGAGACTGTTAAGAAATCGTTGTTGGATTCTTCGCCCTCTCATGTTCAGACCACCTCTACTGATCTTCACAAAGATTGTTGCTCGGAAAAAGCAGCCTGCGAGACTGACGAGATAGCAGCAATGTGGGCATTGAGGTTTACCCACTCGCTGACACGAAATCACACAACCACTGAAGTGTGGACCTAGATGATTCGCCTGAGAGGGCTTGATGCTTGCGATCCTTCATTGGCCGACTGCCGTTCGAAAACAAAGTGAATGAATCCACACCTAAAAATTAGCCCATGATAGGAACGGCATGGTCGGGTGCCATTTATTGCCCGCGTCCGCCTTGAATCCACTTTGTCGGCCTATGCCAAACCTGAAAATCCCACCAGTGGTTTTCGTTGGTTTTATCGTCTTTTCGGGCCAGCCGCCCATAAGTGTAGACGGCCGTGTTCGTGCAAGGCAGTGAACGCCACTGTCGGATAGCTAAAGCGGCCGTACTCTGGCAACCGGCCTTAGGTTGGCCGCGTGTTTTACATGTTTGATTCGCATACCAGTGTCAGGTTTCTGACTGATACTTGGACCCAAGTTTCCGTCATGTGGGTCGGAAATGATATGCTACGAGTTCCATTGCTTCGGCTGTCCAAGGTGACCGGTCCGCCATTAGCACCTACGGCGCTAGACAGCTTGCCGTAAACCTTGGATTACTACTGCGGTGTATGTGGTTATTTGTTGTTGCGGACGTTTCCACAGGCACTCTAGGAACTTATTCGCTGCAGCCCTGTGAGTTACTGGTTGATTCCCACTTGATTTGGTTTACTGGGTCTGAGTGGGACAATAAATTCACAAGTCTTGCTGCCTGAGTAGAAGCAGCCGAATCACTGTTTTTCTTTTAACGTTGCCCTCCATTTTCCCTTCCTGTTCATCTAGCTCCACACTTGGACTAAAACTTTCGAACAGTTAGACGCGGTGGCCAAAGGAACATTGTGTCGCAGATGGGCCCCCAGTCACGGCACGACCTCGCCGACTGACACCGGACTAAATGACTTTAGCCAGGAGTGGGTTTATTGCTGCTTTCTGAGGGTTTTGCTCATCCTTCGCCTGATCCACGGGCCTCACTTCTACACATGCTTCTCAAAGTGCTGGAATCATCTGGATGCCGTGTTGCGACTATCGCGCACTAAACTCAGTTTTCCATTATGATAGACATTCTATACCCCACATACATGATATCATGATATCAGTACGCGCCATGATTCTGTTTTATAGGGTCGATTCAGTAGGGGCCTATTGCCAGATACCAGTAGCTGCTGACGATTTCCAGAAAAATGTTGTCACGACTCCCTATTGGTCTCCATGAACTCCCGCGTGTGCCGTTTGGTTTGGAAGATGCTGCACAAGTATTCCCGCGACTTATCGACTGCGTTGCGCGGGGCCTGGAATTTTTTCACGTCCATATCGATGACTTGCTAGCAGCATCGTCAAGCAAAGATGGGCATTTCCGACTTTTGACGCTGTTGTTGTAAAGTTTGTCCGAATATCGAAAAATACACAGTCCCAACAAATGTGAGCTTGGCAAAACGGAACTCTTATGCCTGACAACTAGATCACACGAGAGATAATAAACCTCGCGAGGGCAAAATCCGTGCTGATTTAGATCACGCCATGACGTCGGCAACGAAAGAGCTAATGGAATTTCCGGGGTTAGTGAACTTCTGCCGTCGTCTCCTAGCCTGTGCTGCCGAAAGTTTTCATCAATTGACCGACCAACGTCGCAGCCATCCATATAAGTTATCGCTTACGGATGCCGCCTAATAAGCGTTCTCGGATAGTGGGCTGTCATTAGCACAGATTGTTACGAACGTTTGAGCAATGCGTAGCCAAATTCGCAACGGATCCCGAAATCAGAAGGCGATTATCCGTGATAATTCTACGATACTAGATTATTAAAATAAACAATGACATAAACAATATACAAACCTCAATAATACGATCACAAAGACTCAACAACGAGAAACCGAATGGCAGCGTGTGAGCAGACAGCACGTGCGTCACGCAGGTCCTGAGCAAGGATGTGCCAAAATAGCGCTCTGGGCGCGAACAAACAACAATTGGTCCAGAAAAACAACCAGTTCGTAAAGACAAGTCAATAGTGTATGGAAATGAGTGATGTTGGGGAAAAACACTGAATCGCGAGGGAAAAAGGGGGATTTTCCACGACCGGCTGTTACACCGCCCACCAAAATCCTCCTGGATCCTTAGCAAAGTCAAAGGTTCGGTATAAAGGTACTGATTCTTCCTACCTGCGTAGGCCCTGCTGTCAGTGCGCGCGTCTAATGCTCGTCGTCAACGTTCTACTACTGGTCGCACCTAATCCACTGGATACATAGACGTGAGGCTAGTCTACATCTTCCACAAGACCAAATGACCGATGGCGGGCGTGAATGGTCACATAGACGTTGTCCTCGTAAGGGGCCGTCCGGTCCTGGATGTACGTGCTTGAGTGTGTGTGTGTGTGCGTGTGTGTGTGCGTGTGTGTGTGTGCCGGGGTCACAATGAAATCACAGGCATGACTACACATCAAAGGAGGACTTTCTGCAATGTCAACAAAAGACCGCGTGGCAAGAAAACGAGTAAATGTAGCATGTATGTGTGACCTGAGCTCCGCTACTTCCACATATGCAAGGGGCATTCGGTAGCGTCAACAAAAGGCAAACAAAGAACACTGTCACATGTATGATGGGTTTACGGGATGTATAGTGCGTCGTGCATGCGTGTATGTATCGGGATGTATAATGGAATCGCACTCATCACCACATATCGGAAAGAACCTTCTGTAATGTCAACGAAAGGACCGCGAGCACCTTAACGTGTTTGACGGAGATTGTGTGGTATATATGGTGTTTCTTTATCCACCTCGATTACTGGCGTGAAAAAGGTTTACTAGGCCTTAGGGTTACCAGCTTCTCCGTCTTCGCTCTCGAGTAGGTTAATACTGCGTATGTCACGAATGAGCACTCCGTTAGCTGTCTTCACCTTCACCGTTCTTATCATTTCGTCAGTGCTTTTGATGGTTTCCGTAACTACTCCCAAAGACCAAGCGCTGAAATGTGCGCGTTCGTCGGCGATCATAACCACGTCCCCAACTTTGAATGGTCTTGTTTTGGCCAGCCACTTCTGTCGAGTCTGCAAAGCCGGTAGGTACTCCCGTAGCCATCGCCTCCAGAAGACCTTGGCCAGATAGTTCGCTTGCTTCCACCCGTGGAGGTAGCTCCCACGAAGGTTTACCGGCCCTTGGAAAAACCTCGTTCGACCTTGACGTCAATAAGTCGTTCGGGGTGAGCGCCAGGTGGGTGGGGTCGCCGTTCAATACTGGAACCAGGGGGCGGTTGTTCAGGATTCGCTCCACCTCAGTCATGACGGTGTTCAGCGTCTCGTCGTCGGGCGGCTGCTGCTCCATGATTGACAGCAATATCCGTCTGGCGGACCGGATCATGCGTTCCCATATGCCGCCTCGGTGACTGGCCTGTGGGGGGTTGAAATGCCATCGTATGCCGTAGGCCACGGTTCGATTCTGCAGTTCGTCCCTGTTTATGTTCTTGTGCCAACGCTGCAATTCCCGTTGAGCGCCCACAAAGTTCGATCCATTATCTGAGTATATATCGGCCGGTACACCTCTTCGGTTGATAAATCTTTGCAAGACCCGTAGAAACGAATCGGTCGTCATAGAATCTGCGACTTCTAGGTGTACCGCACGTGATTTCATGCACGTCATGATACATCCGTATCGCTTTTCTAATCTTTTCCCGCACTTGATCCACAAAGGCCCGAAATAATCCAACCCGGTGTCACTGAACGGCCACCAGCCCGTAGTCACCCTGCATTTTGGTAGTGGGGCCATGAGTTGTTTGCCTGCTGTGGCATTGCGTCTCCTGCATTGCACACACCGTCGGATTACGCGTTTTACAGTCTCTCGTCTTCTCAACAACCAAAGACGCTTTCGGATGACGCTCGTCACGTGACTTTCCCCGGCATGTCCCTCCATGGTGTGGACGTGTTGAATCATTAGCTCTACTACAGGTTGTCTCGCAGGCAGCCGTATAGGATACTTTGTGTCGAAGTTCAGGTGGGCGTTGGTCAGCCTACCATCCACCCGCAGCAGTCCGTTGATGAGTTTGGGGTTTAAACGCTTCAGCTCGCCTCTTGGAGATGGCATGTCTTCATTGGTCGGCCCCACTTCTTCCACCCTCTTGAGTTCTTGGGCGAAAGCCTCGCGTTGTATCATTCCGAAAATATCATACTCTGCCGCTTGTAGCTCATCGGGACCTATCGGGCCGACCGGTATCCGACCTGAGGGCCGTAGCCCTTTCATGACTAGTAAATTTCTCTTGAACCTGGTTAACCAAACTAGCGAACGAAGCGTCTTCATCCAGGAAGAAAACCTGACCAGTCGCGATAGAATGGACGACGCTTCGACGACGTTGGTTGCTATCATTACGCCTTTGATCTCCAGTTCCAATTCCGTAGGGGTTTTTAATTCGAACACGGGCCAGTCCTGTTTGGGCAATTGCAGGAAGTTTGGCCCTCTCGTCCACGTGTCCAGTTGCCTGAAGTTGTTCGCACCTCGGGAGCACAGGTCGGCCGGATTATCGCCAGACCTGACATGACTCCACTGGTGCGTGGCTGATTCATCGTGGATAATCGTGAGCCGGTTAGCAACGAAAGTACTAAACCGGCTCCGTACGTTGTTAATGTAGTAAAGTACTATCGTTGAATCCGTCCAGAAGCTCACCGACCAAATGTAGAGATCGAAACATCTCTTCACAGCTTGCACCACCCTGACTGCCAACACGGCTGCGCTGAGTTCAAGGCGTGGGATTGAGACCGACTTCAGTGGGGCAACGCGGGCTTTGGCGAACAGGATCCTCGTGGTATATTGTCCATCTCCTGCGCACCATCGTCCGTACACCACAGCTCCATAACCGACTTCGGATGCATCGGAAAAGGCATGTAGTTCTCCAGTCCGTATCGTATGGCCAGGGGTCAAACATCGTGGGATTCTTATGTCCCCTAATTTCTTCAAGGTGTTCAGAAATTCTTCCCAGTCCAGCCGGTCCCCTTGGTCCAGTGCCTGGTCCCAATCAACTTTCTTACGGCACAGCCGCTGCAGCAAGATCTTTCCGGGTAGCAGCCACGGTGAGACGAAACCGAGCGGGTCGAACAAACTTGAGACGGGTTATTGGCAGCTCGGGAACGTTCAGTTCGAAAACAAAATCGTCCGTTTCCGCGTCCCATTGTATCCCTAAAGTGCGCTCGATAGGAAGTGGAGAGCCGTCCAAATCTCTTACCCTTTCGGCCTTTTCGTGATACGGGATGACCTTCAGCACTTCTGAAGCGTTCGACATCCATTTAGTTAGATGGAAGCCGCCCTCTTCCAGCAATCTCGTCAGACCCCTGAACTGCTCTAGAGCTGATTCCACATCATCGAATGACCCAAGGTAGTCGTCGACGTAGAAGTTCCTGCTGACGCTTTCTACCACCGTCCGATGTACTAGATCGCCATGTTTGTTCGCTGATTCTCGGAGGGCGTAGTTTGCACAAAATGGTGACGATATGGCTCCGAAGGGGTGGACGGTCATCCTATAATTCACCACTGCGTAGTCCCGGTCGCTCCCTTCCCACCACAGGAAACGCAAAGCATCTCGTTCTCCTACCGGAATCTTCACCTGATGGAACATTTCCCTAATGTCAGCAGACAAAGCCACTTTACCCACTCTGAAACGGCACAGAACATCGATCAGTGGTGTGGTCCAGTCAGGCCCCTGTAGTAGGCGATCGTTTAACGACTTGCCCTGGAACTTGGCCGCACAGTCGAAAACCACCCGCACTTTATTGGGTTTCTTGGGGTTGATAACCGGATGGTGAGGCAGATACCAGATACCCCTTTTGCTGTCGGTGTTAACAGGCACCTTTTCAACGTAACCGAGGGCCTCGTTTCGCTTCATCAAATCCGCGTATCGTTCCTACAGATTCTGGTCTCGAATGAAGCGTTCTTTTAGTCGTAGTAATCGTTGGAGAACATAATTTCTGTTGTCAGTCCACGGGTCGACCGGTGTGCGCCATGGGAGGGGAACCTCGAACTGTTTTTTGAGGCCTCTAGAGCCTTGCCGCACCGTTTGTAGAGCGAAGTGATCCTCTTGAGACAACGTCGGTCTTTCGTCTCCAATGTCATGAAACTCCTTTTCATACAGCCGTTGCAGATGATACTCTATGCGGTCCGTTTCGGCGGATAAGTAATTCACGGAACCGCGTACCCCTACTGGACCGTATAACATCCATCCCAGAGCCGTGCGTACGGCATAAGATGCCTGGCGGTCGCCCACTCTTTGGTCAAGCACCCAATGCGCCTCTGGCACGTCGCATCCGATGAGGAGATCCACCTCATCATCTTCCCAGTCTACAACGGTTACATCCTGCAGGTGGGGCCACCGAGTCAAGATTGCGTCCACCGACCTTGGTGCTCGCATGGGGAGATCCGCTAACGTGAATGCCTCCGTTGGTTCAATTTCCTCGTTGGTGTCTAGAGAGATGAGTTGCAGCCTTAATCTACCGGCAGTCATTACCTGTGTTCCACCCACCGTGCTCACTGCTAACGACGTCGCACCTTTAGCCAGTTGGTGTTTGTCGGCAAACCGCTCTTTCACTAAAATGGTGTCGGATCCACTATCAACGAAAGCCAACGCCTTGACTATCCCAGTCGGAGTCACTACTCCCACGGCCACTACGCCTAAACGTACCGGTTTACTGGCAGATTGTGAAGTTGAACAAATCACGCTGGGCTTGGCACTCGCCTCGGATATGGTTACTCTCGCCTGATGCAGCAGCCGATGGTGTCTGCTCGTGCAGCCCTCGTAACCACATCGATTCCTTGTTCTACAGGCTGCTGCCCGGTGCGTGGTGTTGAGACAGATGAAACATGCTCCTGCCATCCTCGCCATTCCCCACCGTTGGTCTATTGTGGCGTTGCCGAACTTGGGGCATTCTGGTAGGCCATGGCTAGTACCACAGGATCTGCAATTTGGTTTCACCGTAGCATCTCGTGAAATGACGTGTGTGTTGGTCCAAGGCTGGTACTTTGGATATTCCCGTACAGGGGTTTGGGCTTGGCTAGTACCGGGCTTGTTTGCTCGGTTGCTGTCCCGGATGAGTCGGCCAAATCTGCTGTCAGCTATCTTCGTTTGCCTGTCTAAGTATTCAGTCAGGTCTTCGAAGTTGGCTTCTCTGTCGCCTCGGCTTATCCGTTCCGCTTCTTCCGCCCACCGACCCTGTAGTTCGGGAGAGAGGTGACGGACTATGCCTTCCAAAGTGTGCATGGCGTCTAGGTCAGCCCTGTAACCTAAATGGTCGAGGGCTATTGAGCAGTTCTGCATCTTGATCACCAGGTCGGTCATGGTGTAGACGTCGCCCTTGGTTCTCTTTGCCTCTGCCATCACGCCCTCTATTAGGTTACGGGCTACTTTGAAAGGTTGGCCAAACAAGTCCCTCAGAATCTTTCTTGCCCTTGTGTAGCCTTGTTCTGGATCGAGCATGGTGCACCCGTCGATAGCTTCTCGCGCTCGGCCTCGGCAGTAGTGAGTAAGGTAAAGAAGCCTTTGCCCAGGGTCGTTTACCTTGTTTTCAACGAACGTCTCGAACTGTTTGACAAACTTGCAGTATTGCTCAGCTCGCCCGTCGAAAACCGTTAACTCCACTCTAGGCAGATCGATCGATGGTGGTTTGTATTCGGCGACCGGCGTGGGGTTCCCTACCTTATTGCACCCTAACCTATCGGAAGTGTCGAAGTCACTGGTCTCATGCTCTCGCTGTTTCTGTGTACACTTCTCTGCTTCATGCGCCTGTAGTCTAGCCGAAAGTAACTGTTGCTCTAGTTCTAGTATTCTCAGCTTTTATAAATCGACATCCTTACGATCAATATTGCTTTCAATAACACGTGAGCTAGCACTGACAGGACTAGGCGATCTAGCATTAACTAAAGAATCATATGTACCCAAAACCTCCCCAGAGACTTGCCGTATTACTTCCTGTCCGGATTCGACTGCTTTTGATCCTTTTCTTGGCATTTTGCGTGATTTTTCCTCGTTCCAAATAGATCTATTGAGTATTGTTACGAACGTTTGAGCAATGCGTAGCCAAATTCGCAACGGATCCCGAAATCAGAAGGCGATTATCCGTGATAATTCTACGATACTAGATTATTAAAATAAACAATGACATAAACAATATACAAACCTCAATAATACGATCACAAAGACTCAACAACGAGAAACCGAATGGCAGCGTGTGAGCAGACAGCACGTGCGTCACGCAGGTCCTGAGCAAGGATGTGCCAAAATAGCGCTCTGGGCGCGAACAAACAACAATTGGTCCAGAAAAACAACCAGTTCGTAAAGACAAGTCAATAGTGTATGGAAATGAGTGATGTTGGGGAAAAACACTGAATCGCGAGGGAAAAAGGGGGATTTTCCACGACCGGCTGTTACACAGATTACGCTCCATATGCACCTAGTGCCGTTAGCCGCGCTCAGCACAACGGCGGACGTATCTGAGTCTTCCATCTGAGCCGCCCTGCAGCGGTTTCTTACCGGAGTGTGGCAGCCACTCGAATTCTTCTTCTCCACTCCTCAGTTCCAAGGAAAAGAGATACACTGCTTTCGAATGCGAAATGCTGGTCGCACATAATGCTGTTGAACATTTTTGCTACAAGGTAAAGGGTCGATATTCTATCCCCCACAACGACCACAAGCCTCTGGCTTATGCGCTGAGTGCTAAGTCTGACAAATCTTCCTTACGAGAATGCAGACCCTCGGCCCATCTTTATCAGTCCACGGCTGAGGTACTAAACGTTAAGTCTGGGTCGAACTGCCTTGTGGGATCTTGGTCTCCTATTCCACTTACTGTTCATAGGTCAGCTGTCTTGGACCTTCCTGCGGTGGCTTCAGCGTGAGCACAGGATACGTCATGGACGAAAGCTGTGCAATCATCGTCACTGTGGTGTCAATCCGTACCTCTGAACATCAGCGCCGGTACTACTACTTGCTGCATGTCTACGGGCCTTTTCCAACCAGACGTGAACCTTTTATGAGTGTGTCATGTTCGATAGCCTACACAGGCATTCCCATCCAGGCACCACAGCCAATCCCCGACTAACATTGGTGGGAGATTTCTTGATTGCGGTCAAGATGCACGCACAAGGCATGAACATAGAATACAGCAATACACAGTGATGTGAATTATACATAAATACTAAGTGTCTGAACCATACAGTTGCTGTAGTACTCCAATAAATCTGGGCAGTGTTTGAATGAACTAAAGTGGAGATGGTTATCGCGGCAGTTATAGATGGGTTTCGAAATCAGGATAGAAAGTTGTGGTATCCATTTTCGGTCTACCGGCGGGAAAAGCCCGGAAGAGTGGCAGGTTTGACTGAGGTGCGCGATAACTCATATCAATTTCGGGGAATTGTTCAGCTCACGATAACTGACAAAAGTACAACTGTTGCAACAGCTGACTGTTATAATTATTGGTGCCTCGCGTAATAACTGCTACTACGTAGCTCTTGATAATGATAAACGTGCAATACATGGAAGCTGGGTTTGAGCTTAGGTGATAGGTGGACGCAAAAGTCACCCGTTGACGCGTCTAACTACGGAAAGGTGCTACGCTTTTAGAATTATTGCGTAGGGAATGCATTATTACCCCTGAAAATGATGAAGAAAAGCCCCTTACGCCGATTATCCGACTTCGAATAATGAACAGTCCTAGCTGCGGTGCTTCTGAATGAAGCCGTAAATGGATGCACGCCAGTTTGTACGACTAACTCCCGTGGTGCGGTGAAAAACCCTATTCCCATAAACTGTTTATGTAATGGAAAATGCTGGCTAATTCCCCTCTTGCACAGGCACTTACTCGTTAACTGCGAACGCACGCGTGTACAGCTGTGGAGGCTACCTAAGGACGTCCATGTCCTAACTTTTCACCGTAGGAACGCGTGATAATTATACGTAGTATACGGAATCAGTATTCGGTTAACGTAATCCCAGCCCTCTGTAAGTCGGCCTGTGGAACGGGCAGCAAGCCGTAAGTTCCGAAGTTAGCCGTAGGTCAATGAAAATACGTTGTTGTGGTTTAATTATTATTTATTCTAACAAAAAGAAATTACAAGCTACTTTGGACACCGCAGTGGAGAGCAGCTGTAGGACCTTCTCATCAGACTTCGTCAATCCTACATAAAAATGAACGTATGAATATTATCAGGAAAGAATGAACGAGAACGGATAAAAATGTCAATGGACGTGATATTGTAATGGAGCAAATATAACATAGATGACAAACAAGATATGATGAGGAGATATAAAATGAACACGAACGTATATGAATGGAACCATATAAACAATAAAATGAAGTCGTATAACAACATAAATATATATACATAATTCGCATAATTGTCTGAAATAAAGAAAGGATACAGTCATCACAACATTCACCTGTTGCATCGCACGTCATACGGACAGCCTGAGCCTGTGTACGTGGTAATCTATATTTTAATATGATTTTACACAAGCACGCTGTGTAATATCCACACCTACTCGGCCACTCTCCCCCCTTAGAAGGGAACAACTTTGGAGACCCTCCGATCTAAATGAGGGTGCACGGTGGGCCGGCCACCCTTGGCCAGAGGAATTTCAGGTAACACCGGCCATCTAGGGAACCACGTAGCGATGTCAAAATCCTCCCGTGCCGCCGGTGGAGGAGAACCATGCACGCGGGGCTTAGCCATCTCCTAGTCGACCCTCACCCAGATGTCCATGTTCCGTTACGCCTGGGTGCATACATCATCTGAAATGAAAGAAAAAGATTGCCTTGGTGGTAGTTGATTACCGATGTCTTTATTGTTCGTAAAGGTTCCTAAAAGTGAAAAGTACCCCTAATTGGATAAACAGTGGACACATACGTAATCCTCCCGGTTGCTGTAGTTGGCACACTGGTAGGGCGTCCACCATCGAGATCGACGGATGGGTCCTCCATGCGGCAAATGCTGCACACCTCTTCTCTGACGAGGAAATCCGCAACTCCCAGACGACTTCTTTTGTTCCTGTTCCGTGGGCTGCTGACGTCATGGTTCGGAACCGGCGGAACTGAACCCGTTTCATTTCGTTCCCTATAATTTCTATGACCTTCTCACTAGTGTTCCTAATGTCAATGGCAGCCTCCCGTCTTGAAGACGCAGGCTTTTGCAATTTAATTGATGTGCTGGGAACAGATTTTAGTTGTTGGACTGACCGCTTAACTCTGGCGGCAGTGATAAGTTCTCCTGAATACTGCGACATTATACTGTCATTTGACAAATCCACAGCGGTCCCGGAGGACCTATCGTAACAATGGATATCCATGTACCTAACAAAACCAGTTAGAGCAGCCATATTCCTCAACAGCGGCAAAAAACTCCATGAAATTCCCATACAATAATAATAACAATAATGGTATATTTCTGGACCGTGGTCGAGAAACACGCGTGTCAGCATGACCAGAGTTTACAATATCACTGAATGAGACGGAAAATTCACAAATTTCAAAGAGGTTTGGACGTCACAGCAGCAGTGGAATAAGGCTAAGGAGAGTTCAAATGAATCAGAATGACCAAAGAATACGGGGTGAATGCAAAATGATTTTGAGTCAATCACGGCAATAGTAATGAATCGGCCGGATGTAGGAATGTTCAGATGGACACTGGCTTAGGACGCAAGAAATACAATATTCACAAGAATGATGCAAGAAAGTGGTCAGTAATGCTTAACATGTTCATTTAAAAAGGTAATTGGCCTTGAGACAAAGGAGGCAGGGAAGAATTCCATGAAGGTTCGCAGAGGAATACTAATTTTCACAGATGTGCGGATATGAAAAGGAATAGTACCCCCGAAAAAGGGATAATTTCCATGGGAAATAGTGTGTGTCATCTGGTATCGGCAGTTCGCACGTGATGGGAAATGAATGAAGTTCCAGGAAGGAATAACCAGCAATCGGAATGCCATGTCCACCAGGAACAAAACAAGGCAAGATCAGAGTGAAAATGCTTGCAATAGACCATGTTATGCTGGTAAATTGGCGAAAACATCATTCTGTTGAGTTTCTTGTGGCTTTTCTGTGTCCGTGTTGGGCTTCTCGGGTAAGGGTTGGCTGCGGGTTTTGTTCGCTGTTTCATCATGAGAAGGAGGAGGGCATCGCCGAATCTGGACCGATCACTATTTAATCAGGAGTCCTTGAACGGTGGCTTCGACATCGGGAAGGTTTTGTAGTGAGAATTCCTCGGTAAGCCTCAGAGGGGCATATGCAGCAATACCAGGACCTCTTGTGGGCGAAACCCGGTGGCTAGATCGTATATGCGGTAGCCAGCCTTTGGTGGGGTTGTAGACGGGCAAGGAAAAAAGATAAGCTGTCTGCACGATATATTACAGCCAGGCATCGTGATGGCCGGGTGGTTCTGAAATTGAAAAAGGGAGAATCGCAGTCTAGGCGATGATCCAGCTGAAGGTTAGCGTGAGCAAAATAACAGATAAGAGTACGGAGGTTGGAAATTAGGCAAAATGGTCTAAGTGAAATGAGGAGTCGTTGGTATTGTGATTCGGTGTTTGTGAGGGCTGACTGCGCTTGCACTGCTAGGCAAAGTCAATGATAACCGATTCGGCCGTTCACCGGGAAGTCTTATCTTTAGGGGTTAATAAAGCCGTGGAGGTGCATTTGTACTAGGGTCTGAGGGCTACGTGAGAAAGCAGCTGGGCAACACGAAGAACCTGAACGGCAAGTTTGCATAATAGGTCTACGGGATATATGAAAAATCCCACAGTGTTGACTTACGGGTCACAAGGAAGCAGCTGGAACACACTAAGAACCCAAATGGCAAGGTTAGATGACAGATCCAGAGGATGTATGACAAATCCTATCGTGGGGTATCTACAGGTCTAATGCTGCAGGTTTCTGTTTGGTAAGGCTGTAAACTGGAGAGTGGGCCGGATTCTAGGACAAGAGGAACGCCGCCTTCTTACGAAAAGGAGGAAAAACAGATACTGAGCGAAAAATGCAGGCGCTTTTCTCTACGTTCTTGCATGTATGTTTATATACACAATAATATCTACATAGATATAATTAGCACAGTGATGAAACGTTCTGTCGTCTGATGTATCGAATTGCTGCCCAGAGCCACGGTGGTTTTGTAGCTGACGTCACCAAACATGCCAGGCGTGCATGGGAGGGTACGAGGTGATTGAAACTTAGGGCTGAGGTTGGGTAAGCATATGTGGAGAGACCAGTTCGCCATCACCCTCGAGTCAGTCTCGGAAGCAGCCATGGTGAAGGTGCTGTTGGCTTGAGGGGTTTTGCTTGCATGGGCTGAGAAAATACGGAGTGGAGCTAGACAAACACATGGAGTAGGACAACGGGTGGTGTAATGTACGCGCCTGCATGTATGTTTCAGTCTAGTACAGCACCAGACCGTGCCTAAAACTGCCAGAGGCCGTTCTGGTGTGGTTGAGTTAGGCTGCGCCAGTAGATGTTATTGCGCACATGGAGAGAGGATAGCAGTCTAAGTTAGGTGATGGATTCGTAAATCTTGGCGAAACAAGCAAGCTTTCCTGTCAGGAAATATAAAAGGAGGAAATCGAAGCCAACAGGTAGATATGGGAAGGTGGACGTGTGGGATGAAAGATTTACAACCGGGATGATTAAAGAAAGCAAATTACTGCCGGGCAAGGAAGCTGAAAGGAGCGGAAGCCAGAATAAATAAGAGAAGAGTCGGAGGATCAAGAAGTGAAGTAGTGGGTAGTGGCACTTAATGTCCTAGGATCCAGCACCACTGAAACATTTGATGCTAGGGGAAAACATTAATCGCTAAAAACCTTCAGCTAGAGGAAAGTTGTTTTACATGGCTGCCCTAGTACTATATAGTGAGGGAGGCGGTAATTATTCAGACATAGTTGTGAAGACCGAATAGTGAATTATATAAAGCAGGGTTGTATGGGGGTTAGGTGATAGAAGTTAAACGTGGGTGAGTAGCAAGAACCGGCAGGCATCTAGTTAGTTATAGTTGTAAACGACAAAAGCTGTATCCTTCTGCAATGTGGGTTATGTGCGGTATACGTGAAAAGTGATAATAAATGGTAAGCCTAGCGTCTGTCAGTAGGAGGAAATGGTAGGTTTTGGATATGGTGCCACCATCCTAGTAGCGGAACCGTTTTCGAAGGCCAGCTGGTCCGCTAGCAGAGTGCGGGAGGGGAGACGGAAGCTAGGGTTCTTAAGTTCGATGCCTTCTTCATAGGCTTGATCCTCAGATATGCTGGCGTTAGTCAAAGATAACATCTGGCTAACGGTAAGTTGTGATTTTAGGGACTGGCTGAACTGGGTTATTGGAGCACGTTTGCGAGTAGCCAGGGGTAGCTTGTTCCAAAGCTTTGAATATTTAATGGGAGAGAAGTTGGATCTTATTGCCAGCCTGGACTGTGGGATGGTCAGACTGGAGTCTCTGTGACGCAAAGGGTAAGATGAGGGTAGCGAGAACTGTATAAAGTTGGTAGGAGTGAACGCAGAACGATGAATAATTCTATATAGAAAACACAAGACAAGCCTGACATGTCTGAGCCATACGGGGTCAAGGTTTAGTAGAGTGCATTGCTCTTTAAAGCCCAATAGAGGAGAGTGAAGATGAAGGTAGGCTGGACTTTCTCCAGGCGTGTTCTATCCGATTTAGACATTCCAGAGAAGATTATAGGGCATTACTCGAGGTGGGGTCTGGCATGGGGTTGGTATGAAAGGGGAATACTATGTTTCATTTTAAATGATCTGAGAACTAGGCTTATTATCTGTCTGGCCCTAACCGTCCCAAGTGATATATGTTCCGAGAGTTGTAGATTTTTAGTGTATCGAAGCCCAAGATCCTTCACTGATGAGCTTGGGGCGATGGGTACTTGGTTCAGTGACAGAGTGCCGAGAGGGACTTGACATCTGTAGGTTGTGTAAAAGCCTTTGGATGTCGAGAAGCACATCTGCCATGAAGTGCACCATTGATCATGTTTCTCAAGATCGCTATCTATTTCAGACAGCGCTGTACTCAAATCTTGATGGCGGAACTCATACACGATTTTGATGTCGTCGGCGAAGAGGAAAGGTTTGCCATGTTGCACAATCGAAAAAATGTCGTTAATATAGAGTAAGAAAAATAGCGGACCAAATGCACTTCCTTGTATGACTCCACTAGTGACAGGCACAGGTAGCGATAGATGACCAATAACATATACAGCATGGGTTCGGTCCGACAGGTAGGAAGTGATCCATGATAAAAGCGGGTCATGGATATCGTAGGCCCGGAGTTTCGTTAACAACCGGGAGTGAGGAACTCGGTCAAATGCCTTGGTCATGCCGAGGTAGATGATAATCATAGATTTTCATTCCTCAGCTGCCGTGGTCAGTAGGTTGAAGGAATCAAACTGGCATGTGGTGCAAGAACGTGAATTTAGGAAGCCATGTTGACAGCTGTGAATGAGGTTATGGGAACTGAGATAATCGGACATCCGCTGTTTAATCAAACGCTCCATTGCTCTGGCAGCTAGAGGGGTATGGTTAATAGGACGATAATTTGAAGGGTCATGCACTGAACCATTTTTGTGGGTAGGAACAATGGTTGAAGTTCTCCACTGGGATGGAAAAATGCCATGTTCAAGGGATGAGTTATAGAGATTCATAAAGATAGCAGCTACGTCAGTTCCACCAAGATGAAAGAGTGCTG
The DNA here is from genome assembly GCA_948099385.1 of Fasciola hepatica. Taxonomy (NCBI): domain Eukaryota; kingdom Metazoa; phylum Platyhelminthes; class Trematoda; order Plagiorchiida; family Fasciolidae; genus Fasciola; species Fasciola hepatica. Next base: position 3,254,283 of record CANUEZ040000008.1, on the reverse strand, counting down.
GGGGGATGCCGTCATAGCCAGGGCGGGAGGAGGGTCTAACACGCAGCAGTAGGTGGGCCACATCGTTCAAACTGAATTCCATGTCAGAGAGAACTTGCTCGGTGATGAGGGGTACGGGTGGCGGATTTGAAGTGGCGTCAGTGGTCATGGATTCTGAAAAGAAGGTACTGAGCGCCTTGGAGATTTCGGCCGCAGATTTAGTCTGCGTGTTGTTTTCCAAGATTAACTAGGGTATCCCCGAAGACTCTATCTGATTTCTGCTCTTTAGCGATCGAAGGAATTCAAGGCCGAAAGCTCATGCTTCCTCAGCAGTTCATTAGTCCGAAGACTGATGGTTACAGGGAGAGAGTGGAGTTGCAATATTATGGAGAAGTCTTTGGTTTTATTATAGATCCGCAGTTTTGCATGTTTATTTTGCAGCCTTATTTGGTAAGAGCTGCGGGCTTGAGAGCGGTTGGTCCCGATGGCGGTGATTGCTGACAAGCAGCTATGTAGCTTATAGTAGAGTACGTCACTGGCGAGCTGAGGGTCGTGCTGTAGGAAGAAGTCATCCCAGTTGAGGGATCGAAGCATGGGCTTGAGGTTCATTCAGTTGATCGTATGCAGGAGCTGTTGAGATGAGCTACATATGGGGTCTATGGGTCCGGCTGTGAATCCGCAAGATACCATTCTATCGTCACTGCCTGGGAGAAGGTTGAGGGCGGTAGTTATCACATCCGATAGGCCAATGGTAAATATCAGGTCAAGTGTGTTGCTTCCCCTGGTTGGTGTCATTACGTGCGGGACTCAGCGCCCTGCGCGTATGGTCGAAACGAAGCTCGTGAAGTATTGGGGTGATGACGTGATATCCCAGCAGATATTAGGTGCATTGAAATCGTCAGCAATGAGTTTTGACGAAGAGGGTGATAGTGCAAAGTGGTCAAAGGCGTTGACTATGTGGGAGAGGTCCGCGATGTTTGAATTGGGTGGTCGATACACGCAGCCAATATGGAGCGGAGAGTTGGCAGAAGAACCGTTACCCATATTGAGTCCCAAATTGAGTCCGGCGTTGAATTAGAGAGAAGAATGGTAGGCAAGCTGTTTTTAACGTGGATTAGACAACCTCCTCCTCCACGACGACGACGATTTTTCATGAAGATTCGATAACCAGCAATAGAAATTTGGTCCAATGGGACAGAATCATTTGACCAGGTCTCGGTTATGACAATGATGTCGAAGTCGGAAGATAGTACTATATTATAGAGAGTGAGAGTTTTATTCATTAATGAGCGAGCGTTAATGAGGAGCAAGGTAAGTGCAACTGTATCGTTATGGCTTGGAGTAGGAACAACCATTGGCGGGTGTTTGTAGCTAACACTGCCGAGGTGGTAAACATCATTAATTGGACTCATAACGTCAGGATTATCATGTACAGAGGCGATGGAGTCTAAACAGGGGTTAAAATTGGGGAGCCGGCTATGTGAAGAAGAGGTGAGGCTGGGTTGGGGGGTGCTGTCAAGAAAGAATTGGTCGTTTGCGGAGGTTGGATTTCCGGGGTGGTTGAAGTAGCCAGGTGGGGGGTTGGATGCTGAGGTAATGGGTAACGGTAAGTGAGATGGTAGAAAGTAGTGGTGGCTGGGTTCAACGGGATACCCAGGGGGCGGGTAGTTATTGCTCGACCAGGACCGACGAAATAGCTGTAGTTGGTTGAGCTGGCCCATCTTGTGTCCAGGAAAGAGCTTGGAGCTCGAAAATCGAGGCCTTTGGTTATAATTCTCCTGGGGGTTACTTATTTGTATCATTGGAGGAGAGAGAAATTGGTTACAGAGGTTCGGCCGGGGTTGCTGGGGCTCAGCCAGATGACTGGAAAATTGTTTCTGGATACTTGGAGAACATGGCATGTTTGATCTCGATGCATGATGATGCCCTACTCGGTGGCCGTTTTCGCCTGTATGGTAAAGTGGAGTTGGGAGGACCTTGTCGACTAGCAGAGGAACCACGCTAATACAGCGAGGCGGGGTTGGCTGCTTTAGAGTGACGCAGGGTCGCGTCCTGCTCGCCAACAAGCATGGATTATTTGGGGTGTACTTGGAGTGCTTGCTCGAAGTTCTAGATGGGGCTCTGAGAAGACTTACGGGGGGGGGATAACGGGAGTAGCCGGAGTAGCTGAAAACTGTGGGGTGACACAGAATTCTGTCGGCTGATGGGACGATTGGCCACATAGTAGATCATGGCCTTTACGAACGATTTGTGTCCGCAAGAAGGTGGGACATGAGTTAGGGCAGGGCCGGCTGTTGGCAACAGACTTCCCCGGAGTCTTCTTCGGTGGTGAGACGGTGGGCAGTGGGTCGACATTAACAGCGGCAGACCTGGATACGAGGGACTTTGGTGGCCCTGGGCTAATAGTGGGTTTGGCATGGATATCCTTGCCGTTTGTGGGAGTGGAGGTTGACGGTAGAAGGCAGGGCCGTTTGCTAGGGGGATATGCTAGAGATGGGGTGGCGGTCAGGCCTAGATCAACTAGAGTAGTGCAGGCAACTGAGGGCGTTTGTGTTACGGGGTGGCTCGACAGGCGGCGAGAGGACGCGGCGACTGGTATTTCAGCCACAGGTTGCGTTGGTGAAGCTAAGGTACTTTTTAGTGATCAAAAAGCCTCTCTTTGGAGGGGCTTTTTGTCCGGTAATATTCTGATTCTTTTGAATGGAGTGGGGTTAGCAATGATTTGCCCACTAGTTATGAATTCTCTAGCTGTTCCTTTGTCAGCGAATTGGAACTTCAAAGGACAGTCGTTGCGTTGTGATTTTTTGCTCAGCCGAGTGCAATAACACCTGCGGTGTGCCATGTTGCAAGCATTCAGTATGGCGAGTTTGGTTGACGGCAGCAGCAGTCGGTCAGGGATGTTGAATACTATCGCGTTTTTGGCGTTGGCTATGCGCTTATGAACTTTGGTCGCAACTGAGTCCAAGAAACGGCCCGCCATGGCTAGGCTTTGGCGATTATCTGGTGATGGGTTCCATTGCGCTAGATATAGGGGGTATCTTCAACGGAATATCATCGATGGACTGAATCTGGTTTTGCAGGTCCGCCACTTTTTGATCTACTTCGCTAATCTTCTTGTTGACTAAGTCATAAACATCAACGAGAGCTACTGAGCATAGACTGAGTGCAGACTGAGGTTGAGTGTTCCCGGTTTTTCTGAGCCTGACAGTACGAATTGCCTGATTTGCACTCGGGACCTTGGTATGTTTGCGGAGGACCTTTGGAGCGTCCATAAGTAGTTCAGGAGATAATGTGAAGAAGGCGGAAAGATTATGGGTCAGTTAGTTGAACTGTTTGAGGGAGTAAATCTACGCGGAAAATTTTGGGTATTTTTCCCAAGTCTTTCTAGCTAAAAAGCAGACGGTTATAAGCTTCATAAACACAAAAACCAAACATGTTTTAGGGGAAATAGAGGCCGGGTGTAGCGCAGGTTCTCCATCCTATCTTAAACTGCCTAAAGCCGCGGCATTACCCTTGGAAATATCGTCACACAAAGTTACCTTCTTACTTGGGCTTATCACGGTTGCTTCATGAACAACTTCCGGCTCCATCGTAGGAAGCAGCATGCTTTCCCACGGACCTTCATTCGGCAGAGCCCAACTACCCACAGGTAGGCTACGGGTGCCGTATTTGAATACTTCGCCTACCTTAAGGATATGCCCACAGGCGAGTAGCCACCGTTTGTTGAAGCCACGTGTGACCGCCTACATTGAACCGCCCAACAACCGTCCATGGCGGCCACAGCAGTGATACATGCTTGCGAAAGTGCTCCACAACGGCGGAACGCGCGTACAAACTAAGCCGACTAAGGAAACCAGTATATTCCTCCATCCATTCACTAGCCTGGAAAGAGTCCACCATCACCTTACGCAGTCTACGGCGCCTACTCTCATCCAAGTTGTCCGTGCGCCCTACAATGCGAGCAAATAAATCAGCTAACGACTACCTGGTTGATGGTCCCACTTTCAAATTCCTGTTTTCTATCTCCACCTTACTGGTGGTGAATACTCCTGGATTGACGACAGATCTGACAGCGTAACGTGACCATATGTTCTCAAAGGGTAGCCATGCCCGATCGAGATAGTGCTTCGCAGCGACATATCTACCGGCAATGGCCACCTTAAACCGATTAAACTCTTCCTTTGCAGAGGAATAAACCAAAGATTGCATCCAACGGTATATAATCCGTTTGTCATTTAAAGACAAACTACGGAACTGAAAACAATGCCACCTCATGTCCTGCAAAACATGAAACCGGCAAAAGGCTACTGCGCAGTTAGAATAATGCTCCCTGGAGGCACTGTGCTGCTCCAAACCTTTATCTACGGCTATCGTCTTAGCATTTAGAGAGCCGGGTAACCGATCCCTCATTTCCCTGATTGAGCGCTGATAACTTACGCCTCTCTCGTTCAGGAGAACGGCATAAAAAATAGACCTGCCTAACCTGCTCTCGTCCATAATATTAGCTTACCACAAAACGTAGTCTCTGCAGTTTAGCTGATGGGTCGCTTCAGCCAGCAACATTTCGCCAAGCCTGTCCACCAACAGAACAATAGTTCGCGAAATGAAGAATGCTTATCGCACTAGTGGTTCCCATTGTACCAGGTGCAAGAAATCCCCGCCAATAACTAACTGCTTCATCTGCAGTGCATCTGTTCGGCTGTTCAAGTAAGCAGTCTCGTTTCTGGTGGACTGTAAGTCCGCAACCGTAGACAACAGGTCAAATTTCTCCCGAGCACACCAGCAAATTTCCTGAGGGTTGTGGAATGTCTTCGTTAACTCGCCGAGGAGGGAAGTCTCATCAGGATTCAGACGTTTATTCGCAACTTACAGCTGGTTATTAAGCAAGTGAAACCTTTGGTTATGTCTCAGACAGTAGGATACAAACTTGCACTGGGTCCCGACGGCCCAAACCATGAAAAACGCCGGGCAGTGGGTATTCATGTATCTAAAATGTCAGTGAGCAATTCAATCACGGTACTTACCGAGTCGAGGACGGCTGAAGGCGTCTGTTTTGCACACAACAATATTTCACCCAATGATACGGAAACAACTTCGGGAATGCAGCAGAGTGGGTGCGAACCCAATTTTCTGCACCAACAGCTGCATAAATGTAGAAAGACGTCAAAGTATCCCTTTGGAATACTGAGAAGTCCTCTTCAAAAGTTTTGTACCAGGAGTAAGTTCCACGAAAAGTCCGACAGAAAATTTCAGTATCATCGACCATCGCGGCGGAACAAGTGGAGGCAGCCATGACAGCAAGCGAAGAAGAACGAGTAAAACCTTGGACGGAGTTACTCATATACTACTTTGGGCATGACTCAAACAGAAATCCGATTAACTTTCAGTATACGATTCACATTTTTCCGGAACAGAAACCATCTTTTAAACCTGTTTCCCAATTGTGCATCCATAACGGCAGCATCACCACATTCAGGGGTGAACCGTACGTGATTATTGAAATTCGTGGATAGCCAGCCAAAATGGAGAATGCCGATAAAAGTGAGAGTAAGGAAGGCTAAAGTTGGCGGATATCAAGGCGTGAAGCTGAAGCACGAGGAAAGAGTAATGCATAAAGAGCCCCACAAGTAACCGAAGTTTAGCTGCGACAGATTTGGTGTTCGGGCCCTGATCACGCCGATCTACAGAATTCTGTGAGCAGTCAGTTAGTGTGAAAAAAGAATGAGAGTGCGGGAGTGAAGGGATGATTCAAAAGAGGAGTCGCGATATGGAAAAAGAGACCCTAGTGTGCACCGACTGAAAATATGAAGGATCAATAGCGCGAAACCCGAGGGAAAGCTATCATTACAAGACCCGCTTGCAAATAAAGCCAAAACGAGAATACTAGAGCGCACACAGTAATGCTGAGGGCATATCGGGAAGACTATCATCAACTCTGAACAAACAAATGTTATAGAATCCTGTGACATGAATGCCAGTGAGCGGGATAGGATAATAGGATTGACCTTTTTGCAGAGATAGTGCTTATTACTATTCGTAATTAGAACTTGCTCTACCGCTTTCTATTTAGCTACTTATTAATAGTGAGTGCACGCATCGTGAACCCTAGACATTTGTAATGTATTTTCTCTGTTTCTAAAGTATCGCATCAGTTTGTACTCCAGTCTCGTGGTGCTTATTATATGAACACTTCACGTACTTGTTCATAACCTTGTTTTCTCAAAGGTCTACACTTCCACTGTTATATAATCTTTCTGAGCGTTTCATTCGTACTGCAGAGTGGAAGCCCGAACTCCCAATCTTGGCGTTTTTGTCACTGCACTCCACCATTGGCCGTCACACGTCAACAACAATAACAGATCTAGTGCCGGGTTCGCCCATTCATGTTGGCACGTGCTCTTTCTTACTCCACAGACTTAGCTTATTTGTACTGATTTGGTAATGACACTTTCGACCACCGCATCCACAGTCCAATTCGCGCGTTTGTAATTGATTTATTGATTCGTGACGGTAAAGGTTCTTGGTTTATCGATTGCACCGCAAATGAACTGTGCTGCAGTTTCGTTCAGCTGAGTGCTAAGTGGACCGTTTTTTATTTTCTGCGCTGTCCCAATTTTTGGAAGCTTACTGCCTATTGTTTTTGGATTCTCACCTGGCTGTAAGTATTTTTTTACTGTATATTTACGCTTATTGCATTATTTGGAACCACAAATAATCGATAGGCAAGGTTATTTGATTTTAATTTGTTTTACTTCCCGTAATCGTGTTCTGTCTATGTCGTGCGTGTAGCTAGTGAGACTAAATTACTGCTAGATTCACATCCCTAGACTTCGGGATATTCGCAATGGGCAGATTTAGTGCAACGTGAGGTTTCACATGAAGTTTCACATGAAGGTGGAAATGAAGGCAAACCTTTACCAGAAATGCAGTGTGCCGTCTGAGAATATGAATGTTAAACGACTGCATAGCGGAGGATTTCATTGAGGGTCTCTGGAGATGCAGTCTGCTGCAGGTGCGACCAAGCAAGCCGGCAGAGACGACGAGGAGGTAGAAAAGCAGCAGTGGTTCGGAGAAGGCCAGGCCGGAATTGACGGTGGATATAAGACGGGTGTGGGAATAAGCTTTTTTGTTTGCGTGACAAAGGAAAAACAACCAAATTTTGATGAATTACAGGAGATTGGCATTTTATTTCATAGTGATCTTGGTTGCTACTGATGTCAGGTGGCGGACGACCGAGGTGGTAGGCAAAAGGAGGTCAAGTTCGCTTTGGGCATCGAAGTAGAAGGAGTAGGTTGAGAATGCAACGGCGGGGGCTAGATTCCGGTCATTGTTTTTGAGTCTGCAAAGCACACTGGACTATGCCGTTTGGATGGAATAAGGGACGTGGGAGTTGAGGAGCTGCTGGTTGTTATTTACGTCGGAATCCAACTTGCGGTCCGGTGAGAGTACTGTGATAGATTTTAGCCCGGGTTATAGAGCAGTGATAACGTGGCCAGTAAAGTATGGCAAGGTATTGCATGTAGCTTCAGCCAGAGTGAGTATAGGTTGAAAATATGGCCGTCCAAAATGGAGGGTAGCCCAGTCCGATCGATCAAATCGGTGAATTTTTAAGATAACCCGGGAGTAGGCCCAGTCGGTCTAAGGCCCCCCAGGTAACTAACAAGATCAAAAAGAGTTCAGGTTTGTGGCAGTCTGGACGATGTTCTTTGTGGCGATTGTTACTTGAGTTTCAGTGGATTCAGACAAAGATAATTTTGCCACTTAATTATGCGGACTTCTCGTCAGTGGAAGTGCATATGTAGGATTAACGGGTGGAGACAGTGAGGTTTTGTTGTGGGGTAGATGGATGATGGGGGAGTTTAAGAGCAGGTTTTAATAATCGGAGACTCAACCGGAGTGGAAAACGATGGAGTTGGTGGGTGGTAAAATAAGAAGAGAGGCCCACTAGGACGCCGAGAATAGGTGAGGATGAAATCAGAAAACAAAGTCTTAAGTACGATAGGATAAGTATGTACCGATGAAGATGATGAGGGAAACGGGGGTAGGTAGTTACTGCGCGGCCAGAGTTGGGTGCGCCAAAGGACACACTGGAAACTGGACATCTGGAGGGGTGAAATGAGACCTGAATGGCAACAAGTTAAAAGAAGAATAAGATACCAGATTAGACTAGGCATTTCCTTTCCAAGGGACATATGTTCTGTGACACTCTTGGACACAGAACTAGGCAGAACTCTATCCATTGCTCCATGCTGATTAACACTACCGAGATAACCAGTGGACACTGCGCCTTGTTATTGATTACCATACTAGTGGGCTTTCCAGTACTTTAGAGTGGCCACCATTGAAGAATCGAAGAATTTTGATTATTTAGGAAACTCAGGATGCGGAATCTGGGGAATGTTCGCACCTTCCTTTATCTAGGTATCACTAGTTGGCCAGGTTGAGCGGAGGTGATCTGCGCAATAATGACCACAGGAATATGTACGTAGTTGCAGGTATGGCCGGGTTGCGGTCGTGAGGTGATTGTTAGAGATACGGGTGAGAGATAAAAAGACAAGGTCGGTGGGTAGAGATGAAAAGCTCGACGAACCACATGATGCGTCTGACCGTCTAAAAATAACGATGTTCTTGAGTAGGCAAAATGATTTTTACAATGTCAACGTTCTGAGGTCTATGGGCATGTAGCTTCTCCTATCGGTATTTTCTCTGCGCCTGATAATAGTTTCAACTAGATCCAGGCAAAATGTTTTGGCCTATTGATCACGCCACATGGATACACCTATCTATTGACGTGCGTCTACAGATTTACCAGGTGACCCGAAGCTATCCTTATCTCTTTCGTCACGGGCAAATCACCGTTCTGACATCAGACAGAGCGAAGGAGAGCTTTTTGCATTTGCCCTTCTGCAACCACTGCCGATCAGAGCTACAGCTCTAGCCCGATCTAGTCTCTTCTTCAACTTACACGCCGGCTACGGAAAGCATTTGCACGACCGCGCACTATCCGGCATCGAATGGTTTAGTCGAACTTTTCCATCGCCAACCCAAAGAGGTTCCTAAAGTGCACTAGAGCTCTCAAGGAAGTTACAGCTGGTTCTGCCTGTTATCGGAATTTGCTCAAAGGCAGATATCCATTATTCCGCCAAAGAACTCGTCTACTACACGACTTTACGACAGCCAGGAGAATTCTTCACCGCACGGAGCACGGATTCATTTGCCGTACAGATTTGCGCCCACGGCTTATCTACGTACATAAAAAATCTCGTTGCAGTGCAGGCTCAAATGCAGCTACGATAGGTTTTTTGTTCCGACCGAACTCGAGGCTAGTATTCATTCATATTGATTTGGTACTCAAGCCGTTACACCAGCCTCGTAAAGGTCCGTTTAGGGTGACTTCATTTTACCATGATACCTTCATGGTTGACCAATGCGGTCACGTCGGTGCTTTTGGCGTAGATCGCCCTAAAGCCGCGCAGATCGAGGATAGCCCATCGCTTGCTGATACGGGGTTCGATGGTAACCCTGCGCTACTTGTTGACAATACCCCGTGTGACTTCAGGGCTTGCAATTAGCAATGCCATTTGTGGTTTCCATTTAGGCCGGTGTCCCGGTTTCAGAACAGCACGCGGTTTGTACTGCTATGGATTTGAATGAGATTTTCGTCTCACTTTCCAGTCAATGGCTCATTGGCTGTGCTAGTGCTGGAGTGAGAATATCGTCACACGATTGGGTTGGCATCGAGTCTCCATAGACCCGTCCGCGAGGGAGGCTCCTGCCTCATATTCTAGTCGGAAGATCGTTTGGTAGCTCGTTTACGTGAACTGGTTGAACACGATGTTTGGGATTGCATTTCCCAGCAGTGACAATAGTGTCCATTGTTTCTACACCATTTACCAAGCTTCAATAGTTAATAACGTATACCTGTCACCCTCAATGCTGTTGATACAAAACCTTTTGCCTCTCCGTTTATTGCTACCTCGCCATAGGTGGGTTCCGCTTATCCCTCGAGATCCAGAGTGGTCTTGCACCAACGTTTACATTCTGGCCCGGCTCTGCAGCTGTCGTTTCTGTTCCTGACGAACCTGCTGCCCTGGCTCATGGATATCATATTGGGTAATGGTCATCTGACACTGGACGTTATTGGTGTGGCATACCTGAAGGATGACTCACGAGAACAAGGCCTTTGGCAACCCGTTCGGCCTACAGTCATCCTGCTGTTCTTGAGTACCACGAACTCCGCCTGTCAGGGTTCCACGGCACAGCTACGCTCATGTCTTTTGCACTCATTTTACGCGCATTCATGGGCACAAAAAGTTCTTTCACACTCATCCCATTAACACCGCGAAAGCTTTCCACGCTGCTGTATTGACTACGAGTGTGCCAAGAAAATGATAATATCCTGGAAACTATTTCGGATCTATTTTCTTTGTGATCTCTTCTGAAGCTTGGTTCCAACCTCATCACTTTAATCGGTTGCGTATGTTCAGCTGAACTGACATCTCTGACCTTGACCTCGTTTTTAAATCACTTCCGCTTTCTTTCCCCCACCCGTTGTGCTTGCAGTCGGCCTGCTTTCCGCTGCTCCACAGCATTCATTGCGGTTGGCAAACTCCTCTTGACGATTGTTTTGATATCGCAACAATGATGACCATAATAAAATTGGTATTGATAAGGGATTATTTTTCAGAATCCCGAGATATGCTGCAGTGCATGAGTGGAAGATACGGGTGATGATAAAATCGGGGATTTAATGGAAGGTATAGGAACATGCGTAAACGAAAGAGCATCGAGAGTGAATAATTGACAAAAGATGGGTGTAACGTCCGGTGGAGCCGAGACCCGAGGATAGGTGATCAATTCAGCTGACGGTAAATGAAATCTCCAGGGTACTTGGGATTCATGCACGAAAGCATCGAAAATTATCATAATTGCTAGGAAACTCAAAATAATCAAAGGATATTTTAATGATGTGCTTTTAAGCGAGGCTGATGCAAACACAAGATGAGAAGAGGTACTATCAGGCTGGAATGAATGATAGGGACATGAATGTACAACTTGGCAGCGGACGGGGATTGAATTTCAGAAATGGAGCAGGATGAGACGCTAGATAGTAGACAGGTAACATTTTATGGCAGCTTGCCTATGGCAGTGGGAATTCAGAAGGTAGCAAACATATCTGGTGGGGAAGAGTGCCAAACTGGTGACGGAGGAAGTGGCCAAGTAGAATAGATTTTAGGTCTACGAATAAAATTGTTTGTTATAGAAAAGGCATGAAACGACAAAACAGGAATGGGAATACGGTGACAAATCATTCACGGGCAAGCAGCCAGGGTTGTTTTGGAATCCAATGGCATGTAACAATCATAGTTGGCCATATGGAGCACACGGAAAGTAAGTATGCATCTTATAGTGACCATTCCAATAAAGTAGCCATTCGACAGCGATCAGCAACAATGCTGCATGAGAATGACCTAGAACAAAGGACGTGGATGGAACCTCCAAAGCTAAATAAAAAGGAAATAGAGCAGTCGAAAAAGCAGCAATGATTCACATAAAAAAACATTTGACAGAATCAGGTATATATCAGATAAACAGCACATCCGAAAATGTAGAGATTAAAAGAGTGAGGAAGAGAGTGAGATTACCGGAGGGAAAACCGGTCAGCCATGATAAAGTATAATCGGGGGGCCATGAGATGCCAACATGAGAATAATGAAGTGAGTGACCCAAAGCTGTAGCAAACACAGAGTCAACCGCCAGGAAGGTGGGGGTGAAGTAAATGTAAGGATAGAGAGTATCCTTTGGTAACCATTTTTTAAGTGGAATCCGTGATGGCAACAGAGAGGCAGGGTGCACTACCAAAGAACCTGACACGAAGAAATGAGTTGGAGTATCAGATAAAGAATAAGTTAAATCATTCAACGAACATATTTGCAAGGACTGGCGGTTAGATTCTGACGGAAGTAACTATACAGCCGTCGAGTGACACATCTGGAGATGAGGAGCTTCCTCCAGAGTGATGATGAAGAGGTTTGCCGAAAGAAAACTGGTGGATGATCAGAAAAATTATTGGAACGTGGGTGATAACATGCCAACTTGAGAACGATAGCTCAGTAATGGAACGATCTGGGATTCACACTTTTGGCAACTGAATAGAGAACTAGAATATGAAGGTGGTGTTGGGGAATGTAATAAGTAAGCGTTCATCTGTTATAATTTCTTTCAGTGGGTATCGTGCAATAGAAACCGAGATTTAGGTACGTTGTTGATATATTAGAAGTATGTAGTGCTACCGATCCGACACGATTACAAAGACTAACAAATTTGCTTATTTTAACAAGCACCGAATTTGGTAGCGCCAATTGCTTCGTCTGTGTACACCTTCTGCATGCCGTTGCGCTCCTCTAATATGCACGTTATACCAGTCCAGCTTTTTGAGTTCTGCTCTTTCGAGCTCTGCTGAGTATATTCGATAACGTGTCACGAACCGAGGACCAGGGGCTTTATACTATATACGGCAGCAGGTCCTGACTTAACTTGGGAAAATCCTAAACTGGTGAGCCCGAACAACAAATCGTCTGTTGCAAGTTTGAGGTTTATTTTCCAATAACCTGTCCCTAATTGACACCGCTGCAGCATTTAGAGTCATTCCAAATGAAGCAGGTGATAAGGTGATTCCATCAGTCTAACAGCTCTGTGCTGCCAACGGCACTCTTGTTGCTACCTACGGCCGTAAGTCACTCGCGCTCAAATAAGGTCTACGTCGCACCTTCCGCTGGGTGCTTACAGTAACAGACGTCCCTATTCCATACAACGCATTGATTTCCTTGACCAGTTCAACCTCCTGGTTGATGCACGATGACAGAGGGTTGTCGACCGACAGACTCCTCTTTCAACAGCCGGTTCGAATTCCTCAGTGAATCACATAAAGCCTTTATACATCGAACCTTGGGCCATACATCCCTATGCAGGCCTGCTTACAGCTCACCCGGCAATGCTTATACGATCTGGAACTCTTCCCAAGTTGACCACCAACATCGCCCACAATATTGCCACCGAAGGACCCCCAGCATTTATCCAAGGGCGTCTCTTGGCACTGGGCAAGTTCCGAGTAGCACAGGCTGGGTTAGAACACATGCTAGAAGTAGGCATAATACGCCCGTCCAGTAGCCCTTGGGCCTCGCCTCTTCACATGGTTCCTGGACCTAATGGCGACTGGCCTCCTTGCTGCCATTATGGGGCCCTCAATCAGGCTACTATCCCAGACAGCTACCTTATTCCACACTTTCGGGATCTTACTTCTACCCTATCCGGTTGTTTGATTTTCAACCGAATCGACCTCGTTAGGGCACACCACCAAATCCCAGTATCTGAGGCCTACATCTCTGGAATCGCTGTCACAACTCCAATGGGACCACTCGAGTTTTCTGCGCGTACCATTTGGGCTCAGAAATGCAGCCCAAACCTTTCAAAGGTTTATGAATGAAGCAAAACGCGGTTTGAAGAATGTCTACGTGTACTAAGACGATATTTTGGTGGCACGTTCTTCAAAGCAATTGCATGTGGCCCACCTGCTTGCTCTTTTTGAGAACCTTAGCCAATACAGAGTAACCACAACTTCTACCAAATGCGAATTATTTGGGGCAACCTTCACATTACCGGGTCAAGAAATCTTAGCCTCGGAAGTACAGCCCCCACCTGACGAGGTGGGCCTCATTCTAACCGGCCGCTGCTCCCGTTTTCTTGCTTCGTAATCTTTTACCGCCAGCTTATCCCACACAGCGCCGAAGTAACGCAGCCTCTGACAGAACTTTTACGTGGAGGTAGGCAGAAATTCATTTTCACCGACTCGGCACAGGCAGCGTTTGCATTGATCAAGAGGGCTTTCGCCAGCATAGCACTTCTTTCACATCCCAATCCTTCTATTCTCCTGGATTTAGGGACAGATGCTTCCGACACCGCTGTTGGAGCAGTGTTGCAGCAATTCGTCAACAGCTCATGGCAACCAATAGCTTTCTTCCCCAAGTGTCTTCAGCCCGCGGAATCAAGATATAGTAAGTTCAGCAGATAACTACTAGCAATCTATTTGGGTATCCGACACTCTCGGCACACACCCGAGGGCCAAACTTTTACGGTGTTCACGGATCATAAACCACTAATGTACATTTTTCAGCCAGATTCTGGTCGACATTTGCCAAGCGAGATTCGCCACTTAGACTATGGCTCTCAGCTTACTACGGACATTCGACACATTTCTGGGGCGCACGATACCGTAGCAGACGCACTCTCACGCGTCCACAATATCGACGACCCACTACCCATGGGCACAGACCTAGAAGCAATCGCCGCAGCCCAAACAACAGATCCTGAGATCCAGCAGCTCAGAAACAGCAGCTCCCCGCATCTAGTGCCAGTGACCCTTCCAAATTTAAAGTACCTATTATTTGCGATGAATCACGGGGTTGACCAGACCACCAGCTCCTGACAGTTTTCGCCGACAAGATTTTATCAGCTTTTACAACTTATCGCATCCTGGTGTAACCGCCTCGGTGAAACTAGTCACCGAGCGATTCGTCTGGCCCTGCATCAGAACTAACGCAAGACTTTGGGCCCAAGCTTGTCTTCAATGCCAAAGCGTTGCAATACATAATCACACTAAATCTACTTTTGGCACATCCTGTGAGCCGGACTCGCGCTTTCGCCATGTGCATGTGGATCTCGTGGGGCCCCTTCCACCGTCCAACGGCTTCGTCTACATCCTCGCTCGTGTGGATCGTTTCACTCGCTGGCCACAAACCCTACCCATTCTACGTCCTACCATAGAGGAGCTGCAAAAGCTTTCCTAGCTGGTTCTGTAAGCCTTTTCAGCTGCCCTGCCATCGTGACCACTGACCGCGGTTCTCACTTTGACGGTGCTTTCCACGAGCTACCGAATGCATTTGGTTGCAGACGCAACAAGACGGCTGCCCACTATCCTCAAACTAGTGGCTTGGCGGAGAGACTTCATCGCCAGTTGAAAGCTGCCCCTCGTGCTTGCGATAACCCTTTATGAGGTGAAGTCTTGCCCATTGTCTCCTTAGAGCTGCATAACACCGGTAAAGCCGACATGGGTTTTACGGCTGCTGAACTCGTTTACTGTTGCACGCCACGACTTCCTGGTGGGTTGACTTCTCCATAACCACCTGTGTGTTTTATTTACGGTAATTACGCAAAAAGCTTGTCACACCAAATGCGGGTGATGAAGCCCACATTGACACAAGAACAAACTCTCTGCACCCAAATACCCACCATTCTGGAGACCGCCAGCCATGTGTTTATTCCAGTGAATGTGGTGCTATCACCACTACAAGCCGCTTACTCTGGTCCGTTCCGCGTCGTCCAGCAAAAGGAAGAGAAATAATAATAATTGATAATTTTGTATTTGTTGACAGTGGTCAATACACATGCACAAGGCGAGATCTGATACGCGGTAGATGTCAAAGGCAGGAGAGTGACTATCAACATAGCTAGCCCTCAACCAGCCTTCACCGAGGTAGAACCCACCCCGAACAACAAACCCAATGTCTCCACCTGCTCACAGCCTTCGTTTAGTCGTCCTGAGTCGGCGTATGTTACTCCCACTAAAAACTCCCATCACCTATTGCTACAACAAACTCCACGGAAGGCACAGCTGCACCGGTCAGCAGGAGAAATCGAAGAGGCCGCGAGCAGCGACAGCCAGCAAGGCTTGCCGAGTAGGTACTAGTTGTTTATATTCGAGTTAAATCCTCATGTTCCAGTTGTACATAGTTTTATCATGCATGACTGCACGACCACGTGGTTATCACCACAAGGGTAGCGGCAGATTGTATTGGGTGGGTATGTCCCCGTCAGCGGGATATCAATCCGCGCCCCGAGAAGAAGCTTCCCTGTGTTATTGCCTTCCAGCCTTTTCTGTCGGACAGAACCATATGGAATTTAAGGATCTCCCATGGCTCAAGCCCAACGCTTATTTGCTCGCGACTGAACTCATCTGAAGCCGGACTCTGGCTAGTTTACGAAGGTGATAACGACCAAAGGCGAACGGAACTTTGGGATATGCCGACCGCAAAACACCTTTGAGCAACGCGTAGCCAAATTCGCAAAGGATCCCGAAATCAGAAGGTGATTAACTGTGAAACTCGACGATACTAGATTATCAAATGAACAATGACACGAAACAGATACGGACCTCTTTTATGCGGTCACAAGGACTCAGAGAACGAGAACCAAAATTACGGCTTTGCGAGAAAGGAGCACGTGCGTCATGTTGTTTCAGGCTAAAGATACGACAGGGCAACGCGCTGAACGCGAACAAACAAACTACGGTTCATACGTAAAACAAGTCAATAGTGTGAATAAGTGAGTTATGTTAGGGAAAACATAGAACCGCAATGTTTTTGGGGGATTTTTCGCGAACGGTCGTTACGCCGACAACGACAAACCTTACGACGCAATGGTCACTGCCAAGTTAAAGGCAGGATCTACCCAGGTCAGAAGCAATGTTAAGGAGGACGCTATTTTGCTTTCGACGCACAACGACTAGCGTGAGCCATGGAGAGCAGATAGCGCCGGATTCGTTGTTGTGTTCGATTGCGCCGGTAGGCATGGGAAAGGTCTCTTGCCACCAAAGCCGACACACCCATCACGGGTCAAAGCCCAACTGCGTCGGTCTTCCAGGTGAAGACCCCTGTAGTGCTACTGATGCGACACACGATTACAAAGGCTAACAAATTTTTCTATTTATACAAATACTGAATTTGGTGGCGCCACTTTTTCCGCCTGTTCAAACCTTCTGCAAGCCGTTGAGTCCCTCCAATACTAGCGTTGAGTTCCGCTCTTTTGAATGCTGTCAAGTATATCTGCTGGTGTGTCATGAACCGAGGACCAGGACCCTCAGACCATATACGGGAGCAGGTCTTGACTTAACTAAAGTGAATCCTTAGGTTTCGGGGTATATATACTTAATCCCTTTCGGTAATTTTATTTTACTTGACACGTATGTGTCATTATACGGACACGTAATACTAACCGACATACTACGAGGCTGTGGCTTTTGCTGACTCCACCTCGTTGTCATTCATTTGTGCGCGCCCTTCGTTTCATTATATACAGCGACCGATTCTGTCAGCTAAATCTGATGAACATGTTACCCACAGAAAAAAAATTCATTGGGCGCCGAATATATATATGCTATCTATTCACGAAATGCCGCCATATCACTTTTAATTTCACAATTTTGTTACCAAAGCTTTTCAGTTTCATGGATCTCAAGCGGTCCTAAAATGGAGTAGACGGTAAATCATCAGTTATCTTTATATCTGCGCAACTTATCGCTGCTAAAAGGCAATATTTTTTGTTGTACTTGATAATCCGTTCATACTGGGGTCCTCTAACTAAACTTAGTTGCTTACTGTAACAGCATTTCCGCATACATCATTTGGCGGAATCAACTTGCTGTTGCGTACAGAAGGCCAACTTCATATGAATTTATTACCTTAGGAATAATAATCTCGTTGTACAGTAAACGGTGACAGCGAATCCTCGTCTTCCATCATTGTACTTTGGAGCATATGAGAGTTCATGAAGCGCCACAGAAACAATAGATGCTTCCGGTAAAACAGGATAGATCAAATGACATGAAAATTCCCTTCGTCTGAGTTGGACTGCAGTTTATTTCGCCATATCGTTGTATTCATTCCCATACTCATAAACCATTTGCCAGTATACTGGCGAATATACTTATCCGCTTCAGCTGCGGTTAATTTGACCAAACTCTTCTTAAAATGTTTTGCCGGGAAACTTCTTACGCCAGCAGTTGATGTAACGCCGAGGTGGCTTATTGTGTGTATTAGTAAAACGTTTGAAATCCACGTGCTTCACATACTGGTTCTTACCTTAAACCCCACGCAGTTATATAACTTGGTACACAGAGTGATTTTGCTTCTCCTCCGAAATTCACCGAGTACAGTTATACTACTGTAGTAGTGACACGCGCTTATATGTAGCAAAATTTGCCGAGCTGCACCATCTCCCTTGAGGGCGGCAACATTGCCCAAAGGAGGTGTACCACGGGTTAGTAATAGGCATCATCAATGTACTGGTTGATGATTGGCTGGAACATGGCAACACCAAAGTGCACAAGTATTCGCAATAAATTTTGCTACCACTAGTTGAGGTTATAAGAATGGGACACTATCCCGAGCAATTGCGCAACACAACTACCAACCAGATCGCAGATTAGTTAGTCGGCCGAAAAAGTGCCTAAATACTCAGACAGCTTGCTACATTTTACTCCACTTTTGCCCTCAGGGTCTATGCAGGAACACATAGGCTAAACCTAACATGTCTAAGCCATAAGGAGTCAAGCTTCAGCAGAGTGCGTCGCTCTTTATGGCTCAGTGGGGAAGAGTATCCTATGATCTTCTTGGTAAACGTACGCTAGACCTTTTAGAGGCATATTCTATCCATTTAAGACATTCCGGGAAAGATAATGGGGTAGTATTTAATAATTGTTTATTTCGGAGACACCCGAGGCATGCCAGGTGCATGATCAACTGTTTAAAAGTGATGGAATAAAAAAGACAGAAGCCTTGAAAAAGTAGAAAGTTACATGACAGGAGTTGAAGAGACGAGCTAAGAATGGGGAGTAACTTGGGATAAAAGTAGGCAAGTGTATGCACACCAAAGGAAAAGTACTGGGTTTAAATGGACCCATGGACGGATTCAAGTGGATCCCCGGTGAGTTTGAAAAGTCAAGGCCAGGTGGGGGATTCGGCTGGTCATTATGAGGGCATCTGAAGGCTGACTGATATATATGAGAAAGGCTAGAAATCAGCATAGGAAGATGTAATAGCGGGAGACGATGAGGAAAAAGTGAGATTCACTGCAGGGATTAGGTAGCGACGAAGCAAAGGTACTCTGCAATAGATGGTCGGCGAACAGTGCACAAACCTTATTGCAAAACAGGGAGCGAGAAAAGTAAGACGTAAAAAGTGAATCAGGTAAAAACATTAGTTCATAGGAATTGGACACAGTAGATGTGGGTTATAGATGTAGAATAATAATAATAATAACAATAATAATAATGGTATAATTCTCGGCCATGATCGAGACTCACGCGCTAGCGCATGATCATGGTGTGACACGTTACTCGATAAGGTGGAATATTCACAAATTCAAAGTATGAAAGTCGAGAGTATCAGCGATAAATAGGCATAGCCAGCAACAGTTTGAATGGATCACTTTACTAATGGTTTGCGCGGCAGTTTCAAACCGATTTCGATTCCGGGCTGGGCGGTAGAGATATCGAAAAACCGTTGGCGCAGTGTCAAGGACGCTTTATGAATGAGAATGATGCAAGCTGGGAAACGGAGGCTCGCTGAGGTTCTGCGGATGGAGTAAATTTCGAACAAGAAGAAGAGGAAGAAAAAAAGGAAAGAAAAAAAATTGTAAAGAAGTGTTCTCGGGAAAGTCGGTAGATGCGGAGAGGATGGCGATCCATGAAGACGATGCAGACCCTGAATGACGGAATTACCGGAGTTCAATAAATGGAATGAGTTTTGAAACGGTGCCGAGACCACTTTCGTGATGTGGATGTGGGAGAAACAGCAGTCCATAAAAAGGTGAGTTTAGATTCAGGATCAGTAACATGTATCATCCAGAAATGAGAAAGCGCTACTGGAGGGTCCTCGAGAAGTGGAGAGACAATTTTCAACCGGCTACGGTTCGGAGGAAAGGTGGAATGTGGTAACGGATAATAGAGTGGGAAATCTCCGCATGGACTTCAGCGTTAATATGCTGTTTCACTGACATATATATATATATATATATATATATATATATATATATTGACCCATTTGCCTTCAGTGATATTCAGCATCGTTTCTGGTAGCGTACGACATCATATGGGTATGTTCCGTCTAGCAGATGGGATCTTGCGTGGGATTGGCATGTGAGAAGAGTAATGTTTCATTTAAAATGATCTGAGGACAGGTCCCATTATCTGTCCGGCCCCGGCCGTCTGGAACGAGACATGTTCCGAGAATGGCAGATTGTTGGTTTACCAAAGCCAAAGATTGCTTACTGATGAGCTTGAGGCTATGGGGGCTTGATTGGGTGGCAGGGATCCGGGAAGGACTTGACATCTATAGGTGACGTAGAAGCTTTTGGAAGTCGAGAAGCACATCTGCCTTTAAGCAAACGACAGATTGGGTTCCTTAAGATAACTGCCTATGTCAGGCAGCGCTATGCTGAGATCTTGATGGCGGAACTCATAAACGATTTTTATGTCATCGGCGGAGTGGAAAGGAGTGCCGTGCTGCACCATCTGAAAAATGTCCGCAATATGGGGTCAGGAAAATGGTGGACCAACTACAATTCCTCGTGTAACTCCACTAGAGACAGGCATTGGTTGCGATAGCTGACCATTATCACATACAACCTGGGTTCTGTCAAAGAGGTAATAAGTTATCCACGATAAAAGCGGGCCACAGATACAGTAACCTCGGGGCTTTGTTAACAACCGGGAGTTAGGAACTAGGTCGAGTGCACCGTTTAAGTCAAGGTAAGTGATAATCGTAGACGTGCTTTTGTCAGAAGCTGCGGTCAGTAGGTTGAAGAAGTCGAACTGGCATGTGGTACAAGAATGTGATTTTAGGAAGCCATGTTGTCCAATCTAAATGAAGTTATGGGACAGGAGAAAATCGGACGTCCTCCGTTTATTCAAACTTTCCATTATTCCGGCAGCTGAAGGGGTGCGGTTATTAGGACGATAATTTAGAAGGCACTGCAATGGACCTTTTTTAAGGGTGGGGATAATTGTTGAAGTTTTCCACTGGGATGGAAAAAACCATGTTTAGGGATAACTTCCGGTGATTCATAAGGATAGCGGCGAAAAAAGTTCCACCGGGATGAAAGAGTGAGGGGAATGCCGTCATAGCCAGGGCGGGAGGAGGGTCCAAGCCGCAGCAGGACGTGATCCACGTCCTTCAAACAGAAGTCTATGTAGGAGAGGACCTGATGAGTGATGAGCAGTACGGGGGAGGATTCGAAGTGGAGTCAGTGGTCATGGATTCTGAGAAGGTAGTGAATGCCCCCGCGATTTCGGCTGGAGATTAAATTTGCCCGTTGTTTCCTAAAACCAAATAGGGTATCTCTGAAGAGTCTGTCTGACTTCTGCACTTTAACAGTTGGGCCAATCGGTAAGATCCGTCAGTGGAATTCAAGGCCGAAAGCTCCTGCTTCTTCATAAGTACATTAGTCCACAAACTGATGGTTTCAGGAAGAGAGTGGAGTCACAACAATATGGCGAAATCTCTGGTGTTATTATAAATCTCTTGCAGTTTTTCATGTTTATTTTGCAACCTCGTAAGATAAAAGCTGCGGGCATGAGACTGGTTGGTCCCGACGGTGGTAGTTGATCACAGGCAACCATGTAGCTTATCGTAGAGCACATCAATAGCAAGCTGAGTATCGCGCTGCAGGAAGTAGTCATCCTAGTTGAGGGAGCGGGGCAAGGGCTCGAGGTTTCTAGTTCATCGTGTGTAGAGTCCGCTGAGGTGGGCTACGTATGGGGTCCATGGGTCCGGATGTGAATCTGTGAATCTCACTGCCTGGGAAGAGGCCGAGGGCGGTAGTTACCACATTTGATAAGCCAATGGTAACTACCGGGTCAAGAATACTGTTTCCTTTGGTCGGTGTCATAATATGGTTTTTAGCCGACCACATCCTGTCTATCGCCTGTTTGGCTGTACTTTTTGCGCACCCGGCAACTACGAGCGCTACTTCTGACACACTCCCTCGGCACATGCCAGCATGCGGTCTCTGCATTCAGGTCCTGTGAGAATAGAGGCGGTTGGCTCTCCACGGTCTTTTTTCGTTGACTTCCTCAATGAACGCGGTCGTAGAAGTTGGGGGAGTGTGCCCTGCAATATTTGGTGAAAACGCTGCATTTATAATTTTTAGCTAACCCCAACTAGATGACCCAGCCAGATCACGCCCTCAGTAGTTTTTCCGTCCTTTCGTCGGCCATATACGCCGTCTGACATTAGCCAGATTTTTTTAACGCTTTTGCATATTGCCATTGGACGTTTTCACCTACGTCCTTGTTGCGTCGGTCAGTTTTCCACTCCAACCGCTTCCGAGATTTTGAATATCAGATGTTGCCGGCAACGTTTTGGAACTCCAGGCGGGTTCATTTCCGCCACGTACATTTTCACGATGAATACAGAGTCTGAGCCCGAGTATGTACTGGAGTGCCAAGCAGCACACATAAAAATACCGGATTTCACAACGGAAGGTCAGGAGGTTTTCCTCGCAATTTTCGGATCCCGTAACCAGTAGGTTCGCATTTCTGACCATCAGTTCAAATACGACAAGTTAATCTCAGCAATTTCGGCTAGAATGATCCCATAAATCCGGGATATCGTCTTGAACCAACCGTATCTCCATCCGTACGACACGCTCCGGGAAACTCCGAATAAGCTCGTGGCAGCTTCGGAAGTGAAACGTATGTAGCACGTTCTCCACAAAATCCAGCTGGAAGATATGACCCATCACAGTTGCTATGGAAAATGCTTCGGTTAATAGGTCCGACGTCCATTGAGGGCGCAGTCCTACGTCAACTATGGATGCAGCGACTCCCACGGTATACCATAGGCATAATGGCCGCTTTTACACTGATCGACGGGTTTAGATAAGTGAGCAAGGGCTGCAAATAAGGTCCTTGGGAATGCAGGCTCATTTGTCTCACAGTCCCAGGCTTTCGGAACCACCACGGCTGCTTTGCTTGATGCGGTCGTTAACCCTACTTCAAAAAGCAGTCACCAAAACACACCCAGCAGCAACTTCCACACTTTAAACGTTATCTCGGTTGGTTCCCGCTTTGATGTGTGTGGTTGAACATCGGAAGCGCATTCCCAACAGCCGCCGCAAACAAAACCCAACCGGCTGCTATTTTAACGCTGATTCCCCTGCGCCAAATTACTGATCCGTCGAGTGTCACTTTCACCACTGTTTCCGACCTCAAGCGCGCAAATTCGAAAAGCCCTATGACTCCCAACGCGATCGGGCAATGGCGACAAGCTCTATCGGCGCTCCTGTTTCTGGTCGTCCCGTTTACGTCAAAGATAAGACTACCGGTATGCGCTTCTCAATCGACACGGGAGCGTAGGTCAGCCTAATACTCGTTTCAGAACGGTCCACTGTCTATCCTGAAGCTCCAACACTGCAAGCAGCCACAGGCAATCCGATCAAAATATACGGCATTCGATTTCCCACCCTAGACCTGAGCCTGCGTCATCCTTTCCCGCGAGCTTTCGTCGTCACCCGAATGCTTCGGAATATTTTAGGCTCTGATGTTTTAGAAAGTCACAGTCCAGTAGTCGATTCCTGCAAGCGACAGCTAGTTGATCGAGTCACACCAAATTTCGTTGCTGATTCCTTAATCCAACCTCAGTCACCAGCGACCTTTACGCCAATTCCCACTTCCAAACCAGAATTTGGTAGTTTATTCAGCAAATACTCTAAATTTGTCCGCCCAAACAACAACCTGCTTCCGATCACCACTGAAGTGGCCCATCACATCGTGACTCAAGGGCCCCGTTCTTTGCTCGACCCCGCAGGTTGGCTCCAGACAATCTCCGTGTAGCCCGCTCCGAGCTCGCACACATGCTCAACTCGAGGATTATCCGGACTTCCAACGGTCGTGGATATCACCCCTACACATGGTCCCGAAGAAGTCGCCTGACGATTGAGGACCATGCTGGGACTATCGCTCACTCAACCGAGTGAATACGCCGGACCGGTATATTATTCAACGCATCACGGACCTCACAGCTGATTTGGCTGGTAAGATAATCTTCCGTCGAATAGATTTAGTGCAAGCATATAGCCAAATACTAGTAACTGAGGCCAATAGTCCCAAAACAGCCGCATCGAATCTCTCCAGCCTTTTCGAGTTTCTTCGAATGCCGTTTGGACTTAGCAAGACCACGCAAACTTTCCAGATTTTCATCCATTTTGTATGCAGTGGTTTGGATTTCGCGTTCGCTTATCTCCACGATATCGTGATTGCCAGCTCGTCCAAGACAGAACATCTAGCAAACCTACGCACGCTTTGCGACCGCCTATCTCAACAAAGGTCACGGTCAACGCGAATAAGAGTGTAATAGGCGTCAGCTCTTTTGAACTCCTGGGCCACTTGGTTACTTCTTCGGGGATCATAACACTGTGTAACTAGGCGAACGCAGTCCCGGACTACCCAGAACCAACGTCATCCAAGCAACTACGGTGTTTCTACGGGCTGGTCAACTTCTATCTTAACTCCATCCCACAAAGCGCTCAGCAGATGCAGCCGCCCACAGATCTGTCAAAAAGCAAGACGAAGCAGCTGGTCATCACAGAAACCACAAGAGATGTATTCGCTATGCTGAGGCAGACTACTAGCAACATAGCCTCGCTATCACACCCGAAACCAGCCCTCTCAATTGGCAATCCTTAGTCTCTTCAAGCTGACTTCCTTGAAGAACGCGATCGTAGACGTTTAGGATGTGCCCCCAATAATTACATTATAGACCCAGCTCCCTGCACGTATGGTCGAAACGAAGTTCTTGATATATTGTGCTGATGACATGGTGCCCCAGCCGATATTTGGCGCACTGAAATCGCCAACGACGAGCTTCGACGAAGAGGGTAGTAGTGCGGGGTGGTCGGAAGCGGTGACTACGTGGCAGAGGTCCGTGATATTTAAATTGGGGGGTCGATAAATGCAGCCAATATAAAGTGGAAAGTTGGCCAGAAGAACCGCCACCCACACTGTGCCCTGAATTATGTGCAGTTTTGAATCAGGGAGAGGAAGTGTGGGCAAGATATGTTTAATATGGATTAGACAGCCTCCTTGACCACCGTTCTTTATGAAGGTTTGGTAGCCAGCAGAGCAAATTCGGTCCAGTGAGACAGAGTCATTTAGCCAGGTTTTGGTTGTGACAGTGATGTCAAAGTCAGACGAAGGTGCACTAATATGGAGAGTACCGGTTCTATTTAATAGTGAGCGAGCTATAAGGAGGGGCAAAATAGATGCAGATGCATCGTCTTAACGTGGAGTGGGGACTACCGTCGGCTGGAGTAGGTGGCTAGCATTAACAAGATGGCAACCGTTATTAAGTGGGCACATAATGTCGGGGCTTCCGTGCATGGGAAAGATGGCGTCCAAATCAGGATTAAAAGTAGGAAGCCGGCAGTGCGGTGTAAATGTTGTTAATATACAGATGAGGCTGGGTTGTGAGAGGGGTTGTTGTCAAGAAAAAGGTGGCCATTTATGGAGGTGGGATTTTCGGGTTCGAAGGAGTAGCCAGGTATGAGATTGGATGATGAGGTAATGGGTAGTGGCAAGTGAGAAGGTGAGAAGGTAGAAAGTTGTGGGGCACTGAGGAGGCTTATGGGGGGGTGCGGCGGTAGCTGGAGTAGCTGAAATTTGTGGGGTAGCACGGAATCCCGCCGGCTGATAGGCCGCTTTGCAATATAGCAGATCATGGCTTTTATGAACGGTTCTTGCCCGCAGGACGGTGGAACATGGGTCAGGACTGGGCGGATTGCTGGCAACAGACTTCCATTGAGTTTCCTTGGGTGTTGAGACACCAGGCCGTGGGATGACATAAGCAGCAGCAAGCCTGGAATCACGGGGATTTGGTGGCTTTGGGTTAACTGTGGGTGGAAGATGGATATCGTTGCTATTTGCGGAAGTGGAGAGTGATCGTAGGAAGCAGGACCGTTTACTGAGAATGTACTGGAGAAGGGGTGGCAGTCAGGTCCGGGTCAACGGCATAGTGCAGGCAACGGGGGAAGTTTTTGCTGAAAGTTCCTCGGCAGGTAGCGAGGCGGCGGGGCTGCAGGTATTTCAGCAACATGTTGCGCTGGTGAAGGTAAGGTACTTTTTATCGATCGGGACACTTCTCCTTAGAGGGGCTTTTTATCCGGTAATATTCTGATTCGTTTGGATGGGATGGCGTTAGCAATGATTTGCCAACTGTGATCGGATTCCCTAGCTGCTATTTTGTCGGCGCACTGGAACTTCAAAAGACGGTCACTCTGCAGTGGCTTTTTGATGAGTTTCTGGTCGACGGCAAGCTGTTGCGCGTGATCACACCTAGCGGATCTCGCCGGAAAATTTTCCAACACTTTTCTGCGGAGAAACGAGAAATTGGGTCGTTCAGATCAGGTTAGGCTTGGACTTGACCGCGGGAATGCAACACTAACCGAATTGGCCCCAAAAAGACTACAGATTGTTAACCAGGTAGAGCTGAAACAAATAATCGAGGTCTTGGTGGCGAGCGATACCATCCAGCCTCCACACTTTTCTTGGTCGCCTTTGTGGTATTAGTTCAAAAGGCTTAGAAAACCCCAGTTCATATGTGGGCCACAGGAAACGCAAGGCGATTACGAAGCGGGAATCTTTCGAAATTCCCAACAGGCCTTTCGTCTGACGCAATGGGAATCGATGGACGTGAGGAATTTATACTGAAGATCCTTTCAATTGTTCAACATACTTGTGAATTGGACTGTACTCCAAAGTACTTTGAGGAATACGTCCATAAATAACCATTTGCAAGTTCGTTTTTCGTGTCAGACATTTGGGTTCGGCCTTGAACATTTTCTGGCTATCGTATTTGGACCAGGGGACGTTGAACCTCTGCATTTTGCTCTTCACTCTATTTGGGCGCATACTTGGACTTTCTGTAAATTTGCACTTTCTACGATTTTCATTTACCCACCGTAGAACCCACAAGTC
The DNA here is from genome assembly GCA_948099385.1 of Fasciola hepatica. Classification (NCBI taxonomy): domain Eukaryota; kingdom Metazoa; phylum Platyhelminthes; class Trematoda; order Plagiorchiida; family Fasciolidae; genus Fasciola; species Fasciola hepatica. The sequence continues at coordinate 3,227,498 of CANUEZ040000008.1, read as the reverse complement.
AATCTTTTCCCGGTTTTGGGACCTGTGTGAATTGGCTACGCGTTTCGTGAATTACGACTGCCGTGGCTGTTAGTCGATACTTCGGTGCTTCTATTCCAGCCTCCAGGTATGGGAAGGTCGAACTTAAGTCTCTCATCCCATCTTGTGTTTTTGATTCCCAGACCATGCGCTTTGGGCTCATCAGTACACCCACCACATTCAAACTTCTAATGAACCTAGTTCCTGAAAAAATGACTTTTCCCAGGTGTATCGTGCCCTTCAATATTTTAATTATGCATGGAATCACGGCAAAGGATCATTACAATAAAAGGAAGCGGATTTCAGAATGCATTAGTGACTCAGTGCTTGAGCTGAGGCTATCAGAGAATGAGCTTCTCAGAAGCGGGGTCAACTTCCCGGGCCGTACTTTTTTCGGTCAGGTCATAAAACCGATCCAAATGTAATGAAACAGGCCAAGAATGGCACACTCCTATCAGTGTCACGGGATTGACGACTTCCTTTGTGCCGACTTCTTAGTATCGCCTTTTCACTGAGGTATTTCAGAAAGGACAGCTCCACGGACTGCCCTGTTGTGCATGAATGACAGTTTTAATTGTGACCACCTGTTTAAGCGGTCCTTAGCATGCTTTCACGCAGCTTTTTGCTCTGCCTCTATGCTGGCTTTGTCAGACCACTACGGAGGAACCGACGTGAACACGAATGCGGGTAAATGGGCTTTTGGGACAGTGGTACCTCTGTCGATCAGGACGGGATAAAGCATATTATAGCCTACGAAAGTAGAAATTTAAGTAAACGCGACAGAAACTGTTGCGCATCTCGTAAGTGAAAGTTATTTGCTGCCAACTCGGTAAAACCAGTTTGGGCTATGCGTAACCTTACACTGGGTTCGAACTCGTGGTGCTCATCTGGCCCTCCTGTTATTACAAAACTTCAGAGGCCCCTAGAGCATGCAGCTCCGTGACAGGGACAATAACAGGGGCTTGATTGTATGACTGAGCTTCCAGAGTGCCGTCGTCACTTAAATGCTGGGGCGATATCGAGAAGGCCGATAAGAAGTCATGAAGATAGTCGTTTTTGCACTATCAGCTGTATGGCGCAGGCCAAACAATGCGAAGCTACCTGGGGTGCAGTGGAGTTCTACTCGATTAAGTGACGGTGATATGAGCTTAATCTATACGAGTTTGAGGTCGAGGAGTTATAAACTCAGTCGGAGAGACGTAGTTGTGTGCACCCCTTAGACCAAACATCTTTGAAGTCTCCGGGATAGCCCCAGGACCTTGGATGACGCTTGGTTTCCAAATTTATCTCAAAAGCCAAAACGAACTGGTGAGTTCTCATCCAATGGTTCAGAAGGTTCTAGTATCGTTGCAAGGTGAGCAGGGCCATTTGAGGATCAACAAATAAAGGGGTATGGGACGGGCTTGGTTGTAACAATCGCACCAAAGTGTAGGCGTGCCGAACCATAACAGAAATTGAAAAATTTGTGATAATCTAGGGACTCCAAGGACTGCTCTATATACCCTTCACAACCCTTGGTATTTGGGGTTCCGTGTGAAATACGTGGCATAGCAGCAACGGTGGTTCTTTCGGAGGGGCTCGTAGCGTGTCTGTTATATGAATAATCGTTACAAACATTACTATGGCCATATATGTTTTCACGACGCAGGCGAGTTTATGAAAATAGATAGAATCGAGAGAGACAGGTGTACGCACACCAACGAGTTTTTGGAGGAGTTTGAATAAGAGCTAACAAAACCAAACCAAAGACCCGGAAATTTAGGAGTCGAGGTCGAAGGGTTTAGTCTGACTGGTTGATTTGAGGATAGCTACAAACTTAGGGTTAAAATTGACAGAGACTGAGAAATGCCTTCAAATGTCTGGGGTGATGATGGGCGACATAGAGGAAACTGGTCTAATTAGAAGATAAACGGATGGCTACGAAGATGATATGAGGCACTGACACACGGCTATGGAAGATTGATACTGAGGCACAAAATCCGATGCGGAACAGAAAGACCTTGCGACAGGCGGAGGAAGACGAATTATTGAGATGGAATGGTTAGGGAGTTCGGCATATGTTGACCGTGAGATGCGGATGTTTTGGAAATGGGTGCGTATCAGTGATGATGACGGTAATGTAAAAAGGGAAACGGTTGGCGAAGAGTTGGAGGACGAAGAACAAATGTGGGCTCCGCGAAGTTGGCTGAAGGTGGAATAATAGCTTAGGAAGGGAGCTGGAGCGTGGAAAAGATTGGGATGCTTGAACATGGGAGTGGCATTGGTGGGTGGAGTGAGAAAGGATGGATGGAGCTGTGATTAGAGAAAGCGATCAAGATGGGGCTGGATGGCTCAGAATGGCCAGGGAAATTTGTGAAATATCTCATTCTTTATAAAAAGTGGAACATGATAATTTGTCAGAGGGAAGAACAGAGAAATAAACTTGAGAGCACAGAAAAGTTTGCGTTTGTAGAGAGAAGCCTTTGAGGGGGGAAGATGAATGAAACGATTGAGGAAAAGAGGTAAGAGTGGAGAGAAAATATCATCTAAACACTGTTACATCGTGGGGCTGTGGCTGAATATAGTAGAACCATCGTGAGATGGATATGCTTTATGGGAGACGCAAGGAGATGATGGTGATGGATGCTATAATAATCGCACTGGTGCCGTTCTCAGGCATTTTGAGTAGCGTGCTTGAATGAACGGCCAGTTCGCATTATTCACAGACCGAGGAAATTTACATTGAACAGAACGGACATAAGATACTGATAGCCTTTTGACGATAATGTTGACCATCTTTGGAATGCTCCATAGGATCTGGAGTTTGCGCGAAATATGCTACTCAAATAGAAGGCACTAGTAAGGAAAGGGTGGAAAATTCGGAGGCAAAACGGTGGAGTGGGCCGGTAAAAGTGCTGCGGAAAGTCCAAGCTGGCGACCGTCGAAGACCGGATACAATTCGGAACTTTGCGGGAGATTGATACTTGTAGATCGTGTGCAGCAAAGCGATGATGGGAAAACACGAGAAAAGCTGATGTACTGGCAAATGTAATGGGGGCCACTAGTTACATAGAGTGCAACAGATACCTACTGGTTCTCGTCTGCTGATTGGTACGAAGCTGTACTCCAAGGTTCTGTTGATACAATGACCATGGCGGACCCAATTATTGTGCCTTGAATTTATCTGTGAAGTGTAGCGGGCCATCATTGTCTGGTAGCGACCACTGTGTAAAGTGTTGGACTGGCTAAATTCAGAGCCAGGGCCAAAATACCATGGCAAATCGGCTTTGCCCGAATTGGATATGTCCGAAAAAGTGAAGGGACCCCATAAGTTCTTCAGGGAGAGCACCAAACGAGGAGTCAAATGGTTTAACGTGAACAGGGACTACTTTTTCACTCACCATCACGTCGGAAGCTAAGATATTCGTGCAATTATCCGCAACTTCGAAGAATAACATTTAAAACTCCGGTTTTTTCGAAAGGGAGAGGGGGCTGAATATTAGGTAGTCAAGAGAAAGGAGGCCGGCGGAACCTGGCAAACGACAAGTGCTAACCATGCACTTGTTCAGAGTAGCAACAGTACCCCTCCGCGTGGTGATATGTATCGTGGTCATGGTCGATTGGTGAAGTCTGGGTGGTATGATGGGGGTCTCGACCATGAGGAACCAGGCCTCGGCTTCCGTTGCGGGGGTCATTCTCGTCCTCGATTTTCGTCGGGGAAGAAACAACCGGACTGGTGATGGTGAAAAGCGGAATACTCCTCGTCGCAGTGAAGAGCAGAAGCAAACCAACGGTAGTCACGGAGAGCAGTCTGGGTAAGAGATTGTTCGCTAGCGGAAATTTGGTGCTCTTCAACTCTCTGGTTGCATGAATCCATACTGCTTGATATGCTTTTCGTGAGTGGCACTGGCAGCAAAAGGCCTACATCCAGCTGCAGCTGCTTGGCTATTCCCCATCTTTTCCGTTTTATGAGAATATTTGTATGCTTCCTCCATGCTCTTCTGATTATCTTTTGTCACTGTTAAAACAAAACGCCCTCCGATAAGGATAAGAAATACTGGAGCTCTATCGCACAATAAATAAAGAGTCCTACAGGGGCCGATAAGACAAGCTCCACCTTTCACCTTCCGCGGGGAGGCGGTTCGGTGAAACTCAATAATCAAACACCCATTATCTTCCCTCATGATTTAGTTAAGTGTGGAGTGGATACGTAAACTGAAAGGCAGTCCTGCTGGTTTGGTTACAGCTGTCTAGTGCAAGCTTCTACCGGCCAGATGTCGAGCTTCCTTTATATGTTAGTCGAGATTAGGCCTCTAACAGATCCATAATCAAAAACAACTACCAACCGGAAATCGACTGCTGTTAAGTTCGTCAGCTGGTCCCGAGACACAGTGTGGAGAGCTGACGACCTTTCTTGGGTCCTCCTCCAAGCGAAGCGGAAGAGACAAAGGGAGTATTACGACAAGCAGCTATTTGGCTTTCTTTCAACCCTCAGAGTAACTCACACCGGAAACCCACAGAGAATGTCTCCACGTATACGTTGACTCTCCAGCAACATCAATTCATTGAATGTTGCAAAGTTTTACCATACACCTATCAACATACCTGAACAGTTTTGTTTTTTACTCAATTTGTCGACATTTTTGTAAGCTCAATGATGAAAATTTCTACTGCTCAAGGATCTCCACCCGGAGGATCGTCAGAGACACAAGCGAGCTCCTATGAAACAGCAACGTGAAATGGCAGTGATCAGTCTGCAGATTGAAGATTTCTTTGTAATGAGAAGGAGACCGTGGTTAACGCGGCCTGCTTTGGCAACCACACGCTGGACAGCCCTCTCTTGGAGCATCTAGAAGTAAACAACCGGAAGCTTTCGCAAGCGGTCAGGTGGCAAAAGTTGTTCTCAGTGAAGCCGCTGGGTTATTTAACGAAAGCGATGAACTAGAATCAGTAGCAGCCGGTAAAAGGTCTGCAACCATGACTCTCACGGGAACCTCGCCGGGTGACCGGGTTTCAGATGAAAAAGCATCTCTCTCAGGTGAACGTCCCGCCCGCTCGGAGGAAATTCCGTCTGGAGGTGGGGCATGGTCTACGTCTAAAACGAATTTCGGCACATACTGATCTCTGTGCAAACCCTAAGGGCCTGGCGAGGCCCTACGGTGTAAGATAAAATAGACCAGATGCGGAGACGTGGAATTAGGTCCGTCTTATAAAGAATAGGCCGCGGAGTGATTGAATAGGTCGATTTCTTGCAACGCTGGACGGCGAATGGACCCTGTCCAGCCCTGGGTGATTTTAACCGCATCATTTAGACCGGGTGGCTAACTGCTACATTACGGCCGCAGATAACTTCTCCCATCATCTACGCACAGCACTAGGTGAACTCGAGCTTCCCTAAGATACGAAGAGGCCTACTTGTTTTCTGGTTGGGCGGAATTCCGTTTTGGACTTCATTTTTATTTTATGAACTTCAGACCTTCCTCATATACATGTTTCACCCGTTTGTGGGTCGAAATCTCACAGACAGCTAGTTGTGCTCCATGTGCTTGGAGCTTACTCTTCGACAATATGGGGGAGGCAGCTCAAATCACGAATTAAGAGCACGATTACCTTAATGGTGGGAATTTGGCTTGATGTCATATCCGGGACGGAATCCGTCAACTGGAACAGAGGTTTGCCACAACCCAATAAAAACAGTCACATAACCAGTACACCCCACTGTTTGGCAAAGAACTCAAACTCCCATTGTTCAGAAGGAACCAAGCTTAGAGACAGTAATATTCAGCAGCCCCTCCTTATGATGCCTTCAAACTACACACTCAGTTTTCTTCCGCGAAGATTGCGAAATTGTGCGGATTAAAATAGGGGCTTGGAGCCGGGCGTGTTCATGCACCTATATGGCTGTTTGCCTACCTGAAAAAGCGAACTAACACAAAGTCTTTTTGCCTGCACTGAAGGTAAACGGGATAGACGATGACCCCGGTGTAGCTCCAGCCAATACTTGCTGGAGCTCAAAAGTGAAGAATTATGGTCACGTAGCCCACCGACGTTTTCAGCCTCCAACTACCTTCGGTGTCACCTAATTGGATGAAGTTCTGTCAAGGCATATAAGGCACCCTGACAGAACGGAATCCACCTGCCAGTCCCATTTGAGCTGGCCGAGATCCTCGCCTACCCGGTAACCAATTCCCTCAATACCTCACTATCAGCTGAAGGACTCCCGGGTGTTCGGGGACAAGTATTCGCTGTATCCATGTTAAAGTGCAGAGACGAAAAGGCAGCTGTGAGCTATTGACGAGTAAGTCTTATCTACCTTGTCCTCAAGGTGACGGAGTGGCTTGTACCCAAGCGCGTCGAGAAGCAACTTGGTCATCGCTACCTGTTCAGCCCTGCACAACCCGGAGTTCACAAGTCACTCCTACGCATTTCCCATCTTCTGTTGGCTCGCAAACACTGGGTGGAAGCAAAGGCCGATGGATGCCCAACAGGTATTTTCGTCGATTCCAGTAAAGCACTGTACAGGGTTCGGCACGAACGACCCATTCGAAAGCTCATACCACTTGGAATAGTGGACCTAGTGTAAGCTGGATCGAGGACCCCCTCAGGGGGCGGATACTTGCAATCGAATTTTCTGGGACTCTACGCAAACGGTGCTGGGCCTCTAGTGAGTCACCCAGGATATAGCGGTGGATACGACAGATTGCCTCAAATCCTCCTATGGGATTCCAGGAACAGTCTAGTCGTTTGCAGACGACCTTTGCATCCAATCCCGCGTCTTCCCGAAATGGGGCAAGGAGTGGCTTCTTGAACTTGTTTCTTTTTGGCCAATTTGGCACAATAGCACCGGTGCTTGCCCAAACAACCATACTCCAACCTAGGTTTAGTATGTCTGGAGTATGCGGTCGAAGAACGTCACAGGGGTGTTTTTCGGGGGAACGACCAATTGCTTCAAGGATACTGTATGCGTAGGCAAATGCACCATTTGTGGTACCTCTGGTTTTCAAGTTGATCAAGAATGTCGCTTCAAGATCACGCCGCAAGCCGTCGTTCTCGGCGGAGAGTCAGTTACCCTGAGGTTGACTTTAATCGGCCCAGGTCCAGGTGCGCAGACCCCTATAGGTTTATTGGTAGGACCTAGATTTTGGACCTAAGGGTCAGCTTGCCGAGAGTGTCCTGTGGGAACTGTCCGTCAGTCTCTGAATGAAGTACGCCCCGCAGCTTCAGATCTTCAGCACAGGGTGAGCACGATGAGTTCAAACTGATTAGAGGGCCCCTGAAGCAGACGAGGAACAAAACTGAACCGAGCACTGAGCCCTCAGGAAAGCCACTGGAGGCCCAGCACCGTTTGCGTAGAGTCCCAGAAAATTCGATTGCAAATATCCGCCCCCTGAGGGGGTCCTCGATCCAGCTTACACTAGGTCCACTATTCCAAGTGGTATGAGCTTTCGAATGGGTCGTTCGTGCCGAACCCTGTACAGTGCTTTACTGGAATCGACGAAAATACCTGTTGGGCATCCATCGGCCTTTGCTTCCACCCAGTGTTTGCGAGCCAACAGAAGATGGGAAATGCGTAGGAGTGACTTGTGAACTCCGGGTTGTGCAGGGCTGAACAGGTAGCGATGACCAAGTTGCTTCTCGACGCGCTTGGGTACAAGCCACTCCGTCACCTTGAGGACAAGGTAGATAAGACTTACTCGTCAATAGCTCACAGCTGCCTTTTCGTCTCTGCACTTTAACATGGATACAGCGAATACTTGTCCCCGAACACCCGGGAGTCCTTCAGCTGATAGTGAGGTATTGAGGGAATTGGTTACCGGGTAGGCGAGGATCTCGGCCAGCTCAAATGGGACTGGCAGGTGGATTCCGTTCTGTCAGGGTGCCTTATATGCCTTGACAGAACTTCATCCAATTAGGTGACACCGAAGGTAGTTGGAGGCTGAAAACGTCGGTGGGCTACGTGACCATAATTCTTCACTTTTGAGCTCCAGCAAGTATTGGCTGGAGCTACACCGGGGTCATCGTCTATCCCGTTTACCTTCAGTGCAGGCAAAAAGACTTTGTGTTAGTTCGCTTTTTCAGGTAGGCAAACAGCCATATAGGTGCATGAACACGCCCGGCTCCAAGCCCCTATTTTAATCCGCACAATTTCGCAATCTTCGCGGAAGAAAACTGAGTGTGTAGTTTGAAGGCATCATAAGCAGGCGCTGCTGGAAAATAGGGATGTCGGTTACGATGACCCTAGAAAAGGTTTCGTTTATAAAACTTGCAACATTCTAGCTGGGATTGAGCAGCAAAGTCCCGATATTGCTTATGGTGTTCACAGGGGCTGTAAAGCTGGGGAAATAGGGGCAGGAAATCAGGGTCTGATTTCCGGATATGCAACGGACGAAACTGAGGAAGGCATGTCGTTGACAGTTGTTCTCTCGCAAGCTTTGAGTAAACGTCTTGCAGCTCTTCGCCGAGATGGTACTCTCCCGTGGGCAGGCCCCGACAGTAAACCACGAGTGAAAGTGGAGTACAGACAAGATGGCGGAGCTTGCAGACCCTTGTGTGTACAAACCATGGTCGGCTCAGCCCAGCACGAAGCAAACGTTAACTTGGAAAATGTTCGATCAGGTTTGATGGAGCACGTGGTTCGCGCTCTCATGCCAGAAAACCTTTTAGACGATCTGACAAAATATCATCTGAATCCTGCCGGTCGTTTCGTTGTCGGCGGTCCGCATGAGAGCTCTGGACTGATAGGACTCAAAATCATTGCGGACACCCGCGGCGGCTGGGGTGCACACGGAGTTGGCGCTTTCTCAGGCCAAGACTACTTCAAGGTCGATTGATCTTCGCAAGTGCTGCACTTTGGGTGGCCAAATCTTCGGTCAAAGCTGGTCTTTGCTGGCATGTCCTTGTTCAACTATTATATGCAATTGGCTTATCTGAGCCTTTGTTAATCTTTCTGGACAGTTACGTTACCGCTAGGTTCGGCGACTGCTAATTACTGGATGTAGTGAAGCGCAACTTTGACCTTCGTCAGGGGGTGATTGTAAATGAATTGGATTTGAGAAACCTCAGTTATCTACGAGCTGCTGTGTACGGTCACTTCGGAAGCCCAGAGTTCCCATGGGAACAGTGCAAGGAACTACAGGTGTAACCATGCACTCCTGAAACGAATACTGTCGACCCACACATGTGCGAGTTCCACTTCTCACCAAATCCGTCTTTGCATCTGCACTTTCTTCCACAGGTATGCACCATCCGGTCATTCTACTGTCCTGTCTATTTTATTTTCGGAATTCAAGTGTAAAAAATGCCGCTTTTTGGAGCTATCTTTTAATTTTCTCCGTTACTTCTTGATCCCTGCTAAGGTAACTATTTTGCACCGTCGACTTCTGGTGTACACGAAGGTTTTACACACACCGTAATCCAGGTCACCCTCTTCCATTGTATCGAGTCTTCTCGCCCTTGGAATCACTCATACCATAAACCTTTTTTGGGTGCAAATTAAATTCACCGCATATTTTATTGACTTCGCGAGATTCTTCTTAGTTTGCAGTGGTACCACGCCGGGTTTGTCCATTCTGTTCCATCAGTACCCCGCACAAGCGGGTCATGCACATTTGTGATCAGATAATGAATAATCACAATGTGAAATGGATTACAGCTTCCACAAGCCTACCAAAATAAGGACCACATGTGGAAAGCCGTGATAAAACAGGTCAACCACACCGGTTTTTCAGTGAGAAAACTGCTGTCGCGAGACACGGGTTACATGTGACAAGACAGGTATGCCTTGGAGAAAAAGCGACAGGAAAATGTTTTCGCATTTTTTGAAAACTTCCAAGATTTCGATGCTGTCTTTCAGTGGTGGTAAACTCTCTGCGGGAAGCTGAAAGCAGCTCGCAGACTTGCCGCTAGAACACTTGCAATATCCGTGAAATCAAGTACACTCAGGCAATTTACACGAGAAATAAAATGCGTAAGAAGTTAGAGCACACCACAGCCTGAGATCACCCCGTGGGATTCATGTTCACCGAAGCCACCAGTTCCCAGAATGATGATGCACGACGCGCTGCGCACAAGTAATATAAGATGAGCAGCAAACTGATGGTATAAGGTGGGTTGGACCGGATACCGGGATGCATGGGCTCTAGCACCCGAAGGGTTAGAGCTAAATGAGACAGATCGCTAGGTGAGATTGTTCGGAAGTGAACATGATAATGGTATATTTCTCGGCCATGGTCGAGACGCACGCGCTAGTGCATGATCATGGTGTGGCACGTTACTCGATAAGGTGGAATATTCACAAATTCAAAGTATGAAAGTCGAGAGTATCAGCGATAAATAGGCATAGCCAGCAACAGTTTGAATGGATCACTTTACTAATGGTTTGCGCGGCAGTTTCAAACCGATTTCGATTCCGGGCTGGGCGGTAGAGATATCGAAAAACCGTTGGCGCAGTGTCAAGGACGCATTATGAATGAGAATGATGCAAGCTGGGAAACGGAGGCCTGCTAAGGTTCTACAGATGGAGTAAATTTTGAACAAGAAGAAAAGGAAGGAAAAAATTGTAAAGAAGTGTTCTCGGGAAAGTCGGTGCATGCGGAGAGGACAGCGATCCATGAAGACGATGCAGACCCTGAATGTCGGATTTACCGGAGTTCAATAAATGGAATGAGTTTTGAAACGGTGCCAAGACCAATTTCGTGAAAATGAACACTGGTGGATGTGGGAGAAACAGCAGTCCATAAAAAGGTGAGTTTAGATTCAGGATCACTAACAGTTTAGATTCAGGATCAATAGTAGAGAAGTTTGATTGGATTGTGGTCCCAGATGGTGGGAACGGAATCGCTGAGTCACTTTGTTATATACTGAGTGCTCTGACTGCCGTCGGGAGAAGGCGAGCCAGTTCAGCGCTATTAAGATAGGGGCGCTTGAACCTAATACTTGCTCCAATATTACCCCAGTCCCAACTCAGAACCGAGGTCTCCTTGTTTAAAAATTGGATGTCGTATCCAGGGTGGTCACTGTCGGGGCTGTGATCGATTTGTGCTTGAGCACAGTGGAAGATAGCGGCGATGCCTGAAATTGTTGCGGCAACTTGTTCCGCTATGAAGCGCACAGATTGATAAAGAAGTTTAACCTTAGTGGGAGCTTAAGCAAGGAGACATAAACCAAGAACCCGCGGCTAAGAAGAGGCTAACGAGAAAAAGCTCTCACCTGCTGTGTCGAACCGCATGGCTTTCAAAAAGGGGTCCGACTTGCGATGTAAAAACGTCTAGTTTATTTTCCTGTGCCAGAAATGCGTGGGGTATGAGCCCAATCTTCCGGTTCGCTTTAGCAAATTAGACGGCAGAGTGTTCCAAAAGTCAAACACACATGAATGGTGTAGACGTAGGTCACGTGCCTGAGAATCATAGGTTGTGAACTGATCTTTGGTCTAAATGTGCCAAATGAGACATGACACTTATTGGTCAAAATACTATTTTCTCAGCTGAGAAACTTATTGTCCGTCTAGGAAATAAAAGGAAGCGATTCGGCTCTCATATAAGCCACCTATGATGGAGGGTGTCGACACGGGCCCAAAAGCTTAGACGGTTTTAGCGTCATCCGCGAACAGGAGGGGGACCCTCCCTTGGAACAAGGTGAGTATATATTATGAGCGCACTAGGTGGAGTAGCGGGCAGAGTATAGCACCTTCTGTCGCACAACTGGTTACAGATAGGAACCTGGAAGAAGCTTGGTCGATTTTCACTAACTGATCTTGAGCTGAGAGACATGATGGAAACCGAACAACCACCGGGTCCACCATCTCATACTTTCTGATCTTCCGCAGTAGCCTGAAGTGGGGCACTCCTTCGAAAGCCGTGGCTGTCCAAAAAGATCACGATTGCCGATCCGTCACTATTGGCAGCCTCCGTGACTAGGTTGAGGAAGTATGTTGTGCATTGCTCATACCATCTCTTTTTTGATTAACCAAGTTGGCCAGCGGTGCTTAGATCATGGTCAGCGAAGGAGAAAGTCAGACTAGTCCTAATCACTCCTTCCATTATTTTGGACGCTGCCAAAGTGAGGTTCACCGGTTGATAGTGAATCCTATCTAGAAGTGATCCATTTGTGTACATAGGAATAATGCTAGAAGTCTCCCGAAGGGGAAGGAAAAATGTTGCACCCTATCGACAAATTGGATACGTTTGATAAGCTTTGAAAATCCCCTTGCTGCCCAGGTTGAAAGTGGCTTACGGCGGAATGTCCGGACCGGGCCGGTGAGACGGTCTTGGTTTTGCTACCGGGGCTCAAATCTCCTCGGCACAAAGCAATACAGCCGAGAAGGCTACCGATGCTACCTGACTTCGAAAAGGATGAATGTGGTGTCTTTCGTCGTTGAAGGGGAGGCCAGGTGATTGCCGGAAGTCTCCGCAGTCAATACAGGGTCATTCAAGTAATTGTCGCTATAGCTTAAGTGTTAGGTGGATTGATTATACTGATGGCTTCTAGCTTTCAACAACGTGATCAAGACTTCCACCTTGCTTGGGTGGCCTTAAGCACCCATTTCCTTTTTTATGAAAGAATCAAAACTCAGTTTTATCCTTTTCGATAAACTTTTTATTCGAGGGCACAAGTAGAAGGCCCTTGCCATAATGAAGCTTTGTAGGTGTTGGACCAACTTTAATTTGGGACAGACAGGGTGTTTGCCCGTTTTTTCATCATGGATCCCGGGGTGGCCTTGGTTTCACCAAGGTAACAATTAGGATTCGCATAAAAATAATCGATTGCCACCTCCAAGTTATTTGATATGAGTAAAACATCCCAGTTTCGGGAAAGGAAAAAAGGGAGTGGACAGTTCCAGCGGGCCCCGTGGTATCGCCCGTTGGTTACGGGAAGACGACTTTCTGCTGGTCTGTCGGGGTGTAGACAGGGCTCCGTGGGAACAAGGGATACTACCTTATGGTCACTGCTACTGAAGCTGCTTGAGATCCTGGTGCCTACTTTCTTGATACCCACCATGAAGCTAAGATCCGATATTTTTCCTCACGCAGTGGAGGAATCACGTTACATTCAGTCACCGAAATGGATACACGAAAAAATGGCGGTGATTAGGGGGGCAGGTCGCAAGTTTCAGGCTCTTTGAACCCGCCAGCTAAGATTCTGGCAATTAGGGAGAGATCAGTGACAAAATTCAATGCACATACTTTTCCTGTCATTTAGAGCGCATGTCGATTCGACAGGCGGACCATCCGTCTTATAAGAAGCAGTTTTCCATCTCCGCTGGCCAGACAGTCTAGAGGGTTGTTAAGACTGGGGTAGTAAAACCCATTAGACGCGAATGTGTCTCACATGTGCGATACAGCTGCCTCCACGATGTGGAGTTCTAGTGTCGGCTGGGACTTCATAACCTGGTGTGGGTACATCACCTAATGAGATATGGTTAGTCAGCTATTCTTGATGATTAGTAAGATATCCGGGGGTAGGTCTACTGTTAGAGCGCGAAGTAGGGGGATTTTGGGAGTGGGTAGCGGGGGGTAAATAGAAAGAGTGAAATAAGGCTCTAACAAAGTCTGCAGAAAAGGCAGCAACGATTTTACTGTGGTTAGGTTGAGAGGGGTTTTTCGGATGAAGTGTGGTTAACGACGTGCAAGCAAAAGTTTGTCGAGGTTTTTGGCGACTCTGTGAAAGAAGCACCTTGCTCCAGTGGCCAACTGCATTACTGGGGTATCTAGAGGGCGTGCCTGTAAACGGAGTCATGGGTTGTTAATTGGAGGGGCTGAAGCCGGTAGGGGAAGGCGAAAAGGGAAAGAAATGGGAGAACAATTCGCGACAAGTACCCAGGAAAGAATGATGCTTTTGCAAGGAACATAGTAGAGTGCGGAGACTGTGGTTGAGGAAGGGGTGTGAGCGAAGTTACGAGGGCGGTCAAGGGGCGGAGTGGTGGTTTGTGGTTAAGCGGAATCCGCAGAACGCACTAAAGTGGTCAGTTGTGAAAGGAGGTGGAGACATGGAAACATTTGACAAAGAAAACCTGACCAGATGGCAGGACAATTCAAGGAGGGCCACAGGATGGGGATATTGAATGCCAAACTCAGAGGCACGAAGGTGTGGTAAGTTGGCCGTGGAAACTGAGGCTTGGCGGATAAACCTGTTATAACCGTGCGGGCCTACGAAGTGCGGACTTTATGGGAAAATCGGTGCGGTTGATGCCGGAAGCCATCAGATGTTGGCCGACTGCTTTCCGATTTCTGTGAGAATCAAGGTGGAGGGGCCCTTGAGGTGAGGCTCGACCCTATCTATCTATTTGCAGTGTTGGATTGAAGTAAGTTCGTCCCTTGCGTAGTCTGTTGGGTCAGTTTGATCAGTGTGAGCATTTGGCGATCTAACGGTGGCGAATCGGACGGGCTGCTAGGCCCCGCTGAATGAGGTGGAGAGAGTACGGGTGGCGGGGACCCTACAAGACCGCTTGCTAGGTGGGAGTACAGTCGGTAATGGGGGAGGGTTCTTACCATCAGGCCCACAGTGATATTGTTATGAACAGAGAGGGTAGATACGGAGCGGGTGGATGGAGAGGCTGCAACTAGAGGTGCCTGCCGTTTGCCAATGCTGGCTGGGTCCGACAGGGATGAACCGCTGAGGTTGACCGATACATAAATGGGTGTGGAAGGCCCAAAGTGGCGGGCTGGTGATCGCATGAATTGGGCTGTTCCCTGTCAAGGACCGGTTGGTGGGGTGTGCGTGAACAGTTCGAGGTTAATGGTTGCACTTGACGCCGATCTTTGAGGGGGGTCTCATTGGCCATAATCCTGAGCAGCTTTATGCCGCTTCTAGGGGAAACAAATGCTGCATTTTTACGAATTCACTTGCCACTTGATCCGAAGGGAAGTGGAAGACGATACAAAAAGCTTTTAAGCTACAAGTGGGTTAGGTTCAGTCAATCTCAAAACCGGAACACGATTGATCCGCGAATTCCACGGTGCCGAATTAACAAATGACCAATAACATAAAACATATACAAGCCACAAATGTGCGATCACACGGGCTCAAAATGAGAAACAAGTTTACGGCGTGAGAGAGACAAGCATGCGCGTTACGCTGGTCCAGGATGAAATACGATGAGGTGGTGCGTTGAACGCGACCAAACAAGAACCGGTCCATAGAAACGTGAGGTGAACGGAAAAGGTAAAATGTGCATTTGTGAGTGTAATATCACTAAATAAGGAAATCATAATGTCATCGGAGACTTTTGCTCAACCGTTAGTTAAAAAGATAGGACATGTGACGTTTTGAACGTTTTGGTTGTTTTTTGCATGTACTTTAATGGCGCCCCACGAGGGATGCTTTGAGCAGGGTGGACTTCAGTTGTAATATCGGGGCGCCTTCCGAGAGGTTGAAGCGAGGGCATTTTTGCTACCTGGAATGTGTTTGAAAGTTTCAGTAAAAACAGATTCAAGAAATTCATTATGGATTCAAGCTTCGGTTGGGCTTGGTTTACTGTGAGGTTTATCAGGTACAATGTTGGAGTAATCTTGGATCAACAGGGTCATTTAGACGCAAAAAACCACTCCAATCTGGCTCACCTAAGCAGTGCCTGCTGGAAAGCTGGTACAGGGCTTTGCTTGGTTAGAGCCGATCGTAAGTAGTGATCTCGAGCTATCCGGGGAAAATCATTCGCCAGATCTCAGTATGTACTTGGTTTCTTTACGATCTTTCTTGACGCTTGCTTTTGACGGCTCCGCACATTTGACTGAACCGACCTCCCTTGGTTTCTTTCAACCCAACCTCTGATACACTTGGCTTTCGCGGACAGTACACGCTCGGTTTGCTTTCCGCTCCTCCTTTGAATTCTCCTTATTGGCACTGCTTCGGTGTATGACACTTAGAACACATTACTGCATCTGTCTAGGGCTTCGAGTTTTCTCTATTCATTCGACCGGGCGATTAAGCCGGTAGCCTTTTGTGAGGTCTGATTGGATAAATGCTGGTAAGCCGCCAGAGGTAACTCTTTCGTATTGCTCATCGCTTTCCTTTGGAACATCAAGAAATCAACTGAGTCTGTGGTCCTCCGCCGTAACTTTTCCACGCCCCGCTCCAACCCTACAGGATCCCGGGGCTTGGTTTGCAGCATAAAAGCTTCACTTCGATGTACGTGGGATCCACGGCCAACTCCACAGTTTCTGTTATTGTCATCGCTAATGTAGTTGACGTCGTTTCAAATCCCTCTGAGGTGCAGGCGGGCTATCGGATTAATTCCGATATTCCGCAAAAGAGTGCGAGCGACCGAAATGGATAGTGCCAGCAATACCGATGAAACCTGGGCAACAGTCATTGCAAAACTCAACACAGCTGAGTAGAAGTAGGTCCGTGAAGCTGCCGAGGGGAAAATAAGGCCAAGTAACGAGACGATGGAAGCCTTCGGAGGTTTCTTTGACAGCGATAAAGTTATCGTCTGCGACGTGGCCCCGAGGATTCAAGAAAATACTGACCAAGTGGCCGAAAACTGGACTTATCTCGGGAATGGCACCAGAAGTTACAAAGATCCGAAAGGGTGAGATAAAGGTAGGTGACCAGGCAGAAGGTGCCTCCGTATGATACACAAATGCTCAAAGCTAAGGCCTCAACGAAAGAATCAGTGATAATGACTATCACGGAGACTTGGCTGAAGGAGGACTGAGTGCCACGCAACTTCTTGACTACCTCCCACACAGACAGGATAGAATAGGTGGGCCGGAGGGAGGGCTACTCTTTCTTATAAGAGCCAATTATAATCATCGGAAATTCCCGCTCACTTTTGTGACGTACAACATGCAAACCGGTAAGTGTTGCGTTCGCCTAGGTCATTGGCCGGTAAGGATAGTCTGCGCCCAAAGAGCGCCGCAAGCCTATGGGGAGGAAGATTCTGAACCACCCCAGCTGCCGCAGATGGGCATTACTGGGTTACAAAGTTTTATCGCGTAGGGAGACACGAATTTGCCAAGAGTGAACTGGTAAGGTGGATATGCCCCCATGGGAACCAACGGAAGTGTTCTCGTGAGAAGACTTCAAAATCACACCTTGACAGAAAGCAAAAGAGAAGCAACATGCTTCCGCGAAGGGCAACTTTCGTCCGCACTAGTTCTTCTGGTAACCAGGTACCGACCTGAAATCACCCCTTTGTTGACATAGGAGCCAATGGGGGGAGCAATCATGGAGTGCTGGTTGGGAAGTCCATTGCAAGGCACAATGAACCAGGATCTAGGTTGGTCCGGAACTACACTAGAGTAGGCGACGACCAACTGAGGGCGGGGGTTTGAAGCACATGTTGGTACCAAAATTGCCGGAACCATCTGTGAGGTAAAGGTAAAGAGCTACAAAAACTGGGCCATCAAGTCTGACGGGCCAGTTTGATCCTTTACCAGGGTAAAGAAATGGCAGGCAACGGCCTTGGTAAAAGCCAAGGATTGCAACAGCATTATGCGTTCGTAGAGGGCCATGGGCTCGTCACAAACTTCACGGAAGGCACTACGCATTGGTTGTTTACGCGCTAGTCAGACGAAGGGTCCAAGCCCTACACCCAAAAGCGAAGTAACACAGTGGGAACAAAATCGTCAACAATGTGAAGGAAGAACCTAAGGAGCACTTTGCTTACGTATAACCGAAGAAGACGACACCTGAGTACATAAGCACTTTGAAGGAACTCGGCAGAAGCACTGCCCTCCATGTTGAAGACAAGGCGTAAACCTGGCTTGCATTCTTTAGGAGTTGTATCGCCAGGACCAGGGGCTTGGTGCGGCGGGATCAGGTTTAAGGAGTAAGCAAGTGCTTAAGGAGCAAACAGTAAGTAGGACTGAGTTGCTCCAGGGTGCTCCGGACCGGACAGGATCCATCCGGCAGCTGTTCAGCCCGCATCGGATATATTTTCAGGGTCTGTTACCGAATTGCACGAAGCTTTAATAAAAAAGGGGTGAGATGCCTGGCGATTGGCTTGAGGCTGCTGTTGTAGTGATACGTAAAACAGGACCCAGGCAAAAGGCGGAGAATTATGAACCGGTCAGCCTGTCGTCGGTGTCGTATAGATGCTTAGAACGTTGAATCAGATATAGTTTTTCTCTGCACCCCGTTACTGATGACTTATTAACCCCTGCTCAACATGGGTTTGGTAAAAATTGATCGCACCTGACAAATCCGCGGTGAGGTCCAGCCAATCGAACGGTTGAGCAGCGAGCTGAGATTACTTCTGACACAGCCCAAAGCTAGATCGATTTTAAATAGCTAAGGTACCAAATACAATAAATCGAGCAATTTTACAACAATCAAACCCCATAGTGTTTTCTTTTGGACTCAAGCGATGCAAACTGAACAAATAATTACCAACGGCAGCAGAATTAGGTCGAAAGAAGAGAAACAGAAGGTGGGATTGCCGAATACAGTCACGGCAAGCTTCAACCTCGGCGGCTCACATCTGAGGCGACGGTGAGGGTCCTACTTGTGACAAAGATTTAGTGCAATAAAACAGACCATCATAATTCTGGTAATTATAGTTCATGGAATGGAACCATGACGTTCGTGTCGCAAATGTTTGTAAATGGCACAGAGTTCCTTGAACAAGTTTGTGCCTACTGGTATTATTGGACAACACCTCAAGATTAATTGGTGGAGGCGCGAAAGCGAAGGCTTCCGTTTAGATTTCAGTGAAGCTTTTATCTCTGTGGGTCGTCCCCCGCTGGACTGTAAATTGAGCACTTTTAGAACAAACGGAAGGACACGTAAGAGAACAGCTCATTTTATTGGGAATTGTATCTTCTGTTCCAAGGTGGGTGGTAATATGTCGAAGTCGGAGAAGGTTATAATTGATGTGCCATCGTGTTTGGCACGGAGATATTCGTACTTTCTTCCAGCAAAAGCATCGAGCAAACCATGTTCCATCTTCATAGATGATGTGAAGACGGAGGAAAGCAATTTAGCACAGAATATAGAGGCTGTTATCAGGTGGGATGATGGATGGGATTTTGTTCTAGAACTTTGCCAAACGTCATATCTTAACAGTCAACCTAGACGAAACGAGCAGCATTCCGTTTCAAAGAGTTTCGGAGGTAAAATACGTAGTTGTGATAATTACACAGGACTTCAGGCCTTCAAGATAATGTCGAAGAGAGGAGTAATAACTGAGGCGCGCAAAGCTGTCACTTGCAAAGAATCGTACCATTTTATGTGGTTTTCGTGTGAACACCTCCGAATTCTCGCGTACAGGCATGAGATCCTCATTATGGCAGGGATAAAAGTGCTTGGATGGGGTGTAGCAACTTGCCACTAGAATGATCGATCAAATGGGAGGGTCTTAGAATTAGTGTTTAGAAAATTTTATTCTTTTCTCTCAAGCACGTCGTAGAGGCCTGGCTGACTTATTAGGAGCTTTCGAGATTACAAAGAGTCTGTCGATCGTAGACACGTGTGATTCGTTCGTTTCCGTCCCCGAGTGCCGCACCAGGTGACATGGTCTTAAGGTTCTAATGGCTCACTCCAGGCTGGACATACGAGCCAAGATTTTTACAAATAAGGATGTATCTAAGTAGAATAGACTGCCAGAGAATGCTGTTGGACGCAGCAATGTAACAAACTTCCAGGAGGGCCCTAGATTCACACTAGGACACAGAGATCATTGAGTCAGCTGTGTGAACGGGGAGTAAGGTTATGGGCCTCTCGTGTTTTTGTCAACGAAGTTATGTCTGGGGAGGAGATGCCGCTTCGCAACTTCTGCCTTACAGACAAAACAGTCAACATGCAGTATTGGGAGCCGAGGAAACTCTCGGACAAAACAATTATCTGGAAGCACGGTTGTTCTCAGTCACGTTGGTCGTATGGAAACTGAACTGAACTGAACACTTCTCATCTTCCCGAGAGATAGCTTGTTTTACCTACTAGCACAGCGTTTCACAGCTGGCAGGAAAACCAACCGCAACCTAGCTTTCCCCCGGCACCTGGGGGGCCACGCGCATAAGGATTAGGAGGTGCGTAGTTATACTTGGGATTATTCCTTTTTCGTGCCCTCAAAGCTCTCGTCGCATTACTCGAGAAATCATCGTTAGAAAGAGCAAACACAGTGGCCGACACCCATTGTCGGTTCCACCACTTTCTTGGGCCGGCTGCCTGGAGACGTGGAATCCGTGTGGGTGTTGCGGGAAATGCCACTGCCGGCCCATAAATTTGCCGTACCCGCTCGCAATTAGCCTCGAGTTGACCGCCTGCGTTGCAGCACACAATGCAACTAGCAAACAGCAAATTCCCACTGAAGTAGTTTCATACACGCCACTCGCCAGTAAATTGACTTTGCCACTCTGTGCTGCGCATTTATCGGCGAACGGTAATCGGCACGTTTTGAACTCGCTCGTTTATCTCGCGCTTTTTTTGACTGTGACTCATTTTGGCCTCATCTCAAAAGCTGCTTGTAGTGGTCACTCCTGAAGCTGAGAATTTGAACTCTCCTTTTCTTTTGCCAAATATTTTGGCCGTTTGTTTCAGATTTGTATATGTTTTGTACGTCTACACTCAGCTAACTAGGTACCGTAAACTGTTTGCATCAATTGTGTTTTGCCTTCGGTTCGGTTCACTTGGCCACGCAATACCGCAACCCGGAATAGCTATTTGCTATACTCAGTGGGAACTTGCTCAAGCGAAAATAAAAATGTATGCCAGGGAGGGTAGAAAAACTTACGGAATTTGGACAGGGAATGGTTCAACAAGTCACTGGAGATAGCTGGGGATTTTGACCCACTGATTGTTGCTAGATGTACAAGATATACAAATGCCGTTTCTCGTACAATAATAGAGAAATCAAAGTATTACGTGCTTGACATGGGACTTCGAACATCCTAATGACCCTGCTGTTCTACAACTTAACGGAACATTCTCCAACATCATCAGTGGTTTTAATAAATTCCTGGGAGTTTTCGAGCCAATTTGCTGTGAATAATCACGGAAAATAACAAAAAATATCCTACAATTCTTTCCGTTGCTTGTATAATGCCAGCCACTCAAAACTCCCGACAGGGGAATAAGACATCACCCGAGTGAGGGAGCGGCCCGCCGATGAATGCCGCCCCGCGAAAAGCTCGACGTCGTTAGCTGTGAGTACGGCGAGCAAAACCCGCGTAATAACCGCAGGTTGGCTGGGATGGCAGCTCATCTCCGTAGATACCAGTGAGTAAATCAAATCAGCGGGGTCTTTTACGTTGGCCTATCACCCCGCCAGAGCACCAAGGCCGTTGAGTGCATATTTATCCAGTTGGCCATTTTCGCAAGATGTAACCGTCGTAGGTTGTGAGGATGACGAAGTAGACCTTCTCACCGGCTGCGACGTGCCATAAGCACATTGGGTACTCGATCAGAGGATTGGCGACAGCCAGGCACCCCATGCTGTACGCCCGACACTAAGAGGGATATTGTATGGCCCAGCCATGGGAAATGGTTCCACAAATTGTGTTTCGGCAGAAACGGATCACGCATAGCACCAGTAGTAGGTGCGTAGTTGGTTTGCGTACCACAGAAAGAATACTGGACACTCGATTCGCCGTTTCCATTAACTGTCACGCGTAAACAGAATTAAAATAAGCTTAACAGTTGCCGCTTCTGTAAGAAAAAAGAGCTCCATGATATCGGAGACGACCGACTATCGCTGCCCCAGTAGGACCATCCCGCACTGCAGACCGTGCGGCAAAATACCGAAGGCCTGAAAAAGCCACTCGACGTACCCCTCCAGTGGAGCACACAAGCTGACCTTTTGCTGGACATCAGAATGTACACTCTCCAAGGACCATCGCGCCTGGACGAAAGTTTTAGACGGAACTAGAACCTCTGGAAGAGGTACGCAGAAGAAATGATGCAAAACAAAGCTTTTAGCTACTTGGAAAAGTGTCTGCGACTAACATTGGCTAGTAAGATATGGGATACATGCCTCTATACTCGGTTCTTCATTCAGGGAAACCCGGAAAAAAGCCGATTATGCCTCCACGTTCCAAGGCAAGTCGGTAAGTGATCATCTGCTACTAGGGCCGGTTGGACCGTACCGATGATTGAGGTTTTGCGCCGTTTCTGGGTAGGCAGAGTTAGCTTGCCCGCCGTCATCGGAGAAAATTTTTCAGGTGAAAATACCAGTAGAGAAACGAGAAGCGTCGCGGTCCTTATGTTGGGACGAGAGTGGCCTAAACAAATCGGTGATAAATATTGGGTTGACAGTTTAGCACTTCAGAGAAATATCATCATTTTGTGTGGACTACGCCCTACAAAATCCGCGCACAGCACGGAGCCCCGGCTCACTGGTCGGTAGCTGACAGCTTCAGAAGAGACTTCTATGCCGACGACTACCTTGGGTCATTCGATGATGTTGACTTGGCCATAACACCATTTAGATACCTAACAGAACTGCCAGAGAAGGGCGGCTTCCACCCCAAGAAATGGATACTGAACGAGCCGGAGATGTTTTAGGCCGTTCTGCCTCACTGGGGGGCAGAAAGGTTACGAGATCTAGACTGGTCACCACTCCCAATGGAGAGTACTTTGGGAATACGACAGAATGCGGAAACAGACGAACTCATTTTCCAGCTGAAAGTCCGCGACCAACCATTTGCTCGTCGTGGCGTACTTTCCGTTGTCTCTAGCCTGTTAAACACACTCAGTCTTGTTTCCCCTGGTTGCCGCCAGGAAAGACCCTGCTGCAAAGGCATTGTCGGGGGAGAGTCAAGTGTGACCAGCCATTTGACCAGAAAGATCGGCTAGAGTGGGAAGAGTCCATTGTCTCCTTAAGGGAACTAAGTGACGTATGGATTCCCTGATCCCTGCCTTCTGATTATGCAATGTGCAAGGGAGAGTTGCACGCCTTTTCTGACGAGTCCGGGGTTGAGTTCGGGGCTGCAGTTACGGACGGAGATGTCTCGGAGGTGGACAGTCCCCTACGAGGACTCTGTTTGCCTAAGTTGACATCGAACCCTAGAACTAGGTTCGGTCCCGCGTCTTGAACTCAGAGCAGCCATGTTAGCCGTAAGGGCGGTACAGGCAATAAATCTATGCTTCGACTCTTATAATTGGTCAGTTAGGTTTTCAACGGACTGAACGACCATGCTGTACTGCATCAACAACGTCAGGGGTCGTTTTAGTACTTTCGTTGCTAATCGGCTTACGGTAGCACATGACGAAACCATTGTGAACTAGTGGAAGCATGTTAAGTCCGCCGGCAAACTAGCTGATTTGTGTTCCCCAGGTACGATCAACTATCGGCAATTAGACACATAGACGGGAGGGCCGAAATTCCTAGGCATGCCCAAACAAGACTGGCCTGTTCACCAACTGAAGTCACCTTTTGAACCAGAAATGGGGATCGAACGCTCGGTTATGACGGTGGCAGCCACCAAACCAACATCCATCTTCCCATGTTTAGTTGGGTTCTCCTCTTGGAACGGTTGACTGGATTAGAGAGGCATTTTTGATCGTGGGAAGGGTTTGCCCATTCATTCGTTTACTAGTGGGTCCGATAAATCCCAATGAACTACAACCTGTAAAGTTTAGTTTGTGCAAGATGATACGATACGAGATCTCCCCTCAAGAGTTCAAGAATCCCGAAGGGCCGGGATCAGGAGACGGAAGGAAATTATCCCTAAAAAGAGCAACTCGAAACCCCTGAACCCAGAACTTGTTGATGGACTGCTAAGCGTGGGTGACAGAATGACAAAATATCACCTGAGTCACGGAGCGTCATATCCTATTTTATTGCCTGCTTGGCAACCCGTGATAGACTTTATGCTTCAACACATACATGTTCTAGAGGAACACACCGGGAAAAGCCAAGTGACGAGTATTATTCGGAAGCCGTCTCGGGTACTGGGGAAAAGAGCATTTGTAAACACATAATCCGACTGTATGTTCGATGTAGGAGAGGCACCGCTGCAACGGGCAATCGGAATACGGCTCCAGAGCCGGAGTGTAAACTGACCTCGTGGTACTGGCCGCTTAGCAACACCGGCCCCGACTACTTCGGACCTTTGGGGATCAGGTGTGGCAAAAGGATAGAAAGGAGATACATGTGCCTCTTGATGTGCATGAAGTCCCGGGCAGACTTTTGGAAGTTGCGCTTACGTTGAAGATCGACTCTTTTCTCCGAGCCCTGTAAAGCTTCATCAGCTGAAAGGGCATGGCACCAGATATCTACTCCGACAATGGCTAGAACATTTTGGGCGCTCAACGAGAGTTGCAGCTTTGGCACCGAGAAGTAAACCGAGATAAGTTGCATAGTCAAACTGTGACCTATATTATCCAACGGCGCTTCCAACCCTGCAGACCAGTCACCTCGGTGGCATGTGGGAAAGCCTGATCAAGTCCATCGAACGGATATTGTTGTCGTTATTGGAACAACAAACGCCGGACTACGAGAAGCTGAGCACCTTGGTGACCGAGGTCGGAAGGATCTTGAACAACCATCCCCTAGTTTCAGTATCTGATAACAACCCCGCCCACCTGTCGCTCACCCCAACGGACAAGCTGAATTTGAGGTCGACAGTTGGATTACAGGGGCCGACAAGCCTCCGTGGTAGCTACCTACATGCATGGAATCAGGCGAATTATCCGGCCAGGGCCTTGTGGAATCCGCGGCTGCAAGAATATTTATCGGTCCCGCAAGGCCGACAGAAATTGCCGACCAGAGAAAGATCTTCCAAATTTGGCGATGCAGTAATGGCCTCCGAAGAGCATATTCATTTTAGTACGTGGCCTATGGGTGTAGTCGTGGAAGTTACTGGCAACTCCGACGAACTGATAAAAACGGTGGTGTGGACCGCCAGGGTAATGCTCAATCTCGACGTACGCGTTACCGATCTGCCGGAGGTTGGAGAAGGCGTAGCCGATGCCACCAAATCAGTCACCCAATGCCATTCGCTTGCAAGTCTCGATCCATAGTAACAAACTCAAGCAACTGAACCACAGCTCTCACTTGTGTAATGACTATTCACTTCGTATGTACTCAAAGGTCCACACTAGTCAGCAAACACGCTGTGACCGAGTAGAAAGTCCATCACGGAATCTCAATATATTGTCATAGCCCCCTGAATGCCCGACCATCGCGAGCCGCTCGAAACAGAGTTCTGCAAACAGTATTTGTTGTTCCCATTACACACACATACTAGTGCTTACACTGACACGCACAAATACAAGCATGGGATACACTTTCCCCAACATACGCCTATCAAGACAAGGTGTTGCCTTACCATTTCTCGTTTCATTAATGACACTGATGAAGACTATTACGTCGGTGATCAATAAATTGGTTTCTTTGTACGCACTCGCATACACACACATATGTATTAATTCATGACTGCTCCCTCGGGGGCAGCGCATGGCTTCGGAGTCTACACGTCTCACCTCAATCCTGCGGCCGAGCAACAGCCCGGGTGGATAATGCAGAGAAAAATCTTTTCGGCCTGGTCGCCGAAAAATGTGCGAACACGGGCACGCTAACACAGTACGCACGTCAGCAGTAGCGGTTAGGCTCACTGACTGCAATGTATAGATAGGTAACGAGAATAAGTACTCTCATTCGAAACATTTGACTCTACCAGGGCTGGAAGACTTTTGGCGGGCGGTGTCACGATTGGTTAGTTATAAATCAATCAAAGCGCTGTTTTTCCGTTCTTTAGTGATATTACACTCACAAATGCACATTTTACCTTTTCCGTTCACCTCACGTTTCTATGGACCGGTTCTTGTTTGGTCGCGTTCAACGCACCACCTCATCGTATTTCATCCTGGACCAGCGTAACGCGCATGCTTGTCTCTCTCACGCCGTAAACTTGTTTCTCATTTTGAGCCCGTGTGATCGCACATTTGTGGCTTGTATATGTTTTATGTTATTGGTCATTTGTTAATTCGGCACCGTGGAATTCGCGGATCAATCGTGTTCCGGTTTTGAGATTGACTGAACCTAACCCACTTGTAGCTTAAAAGCTTTTTGTATCGTCTTCCACTTCCCTTCGGATCAAGTGGCAAGTGAATTCGTAAAAATGCAGCATTTGTTTCCCCTAGAAGCGGCATAAAGCTGCTCAGGATTATGGCCAATGAGACCCCCCTCAAAGATCGGCGTCAAGTGCAACCATTAACCTCGAACTGTTCACGCACACCCCACCAACCGGTCCTTGACAGGGAACAGCCCAATTCATGCGATCACCAGCCCGCCACTTTGGGCCTTCCACACCCATTTATGTATCGGTCAACCTCAGCGGTTCATCCCTGTCGGACCCAGCCAGCATTGGCAAACGGCAGGCACCTCTAGTTGCAGCCTCTCCATCCACCCGCTCCGTATCTACCCTCTCTGTTCATAACAATATCACTGTGGGCCTGATGGTAAGAACCCTCCCCCATTACCGACTGTACTCCCACCTAGCAAGCGGTCTTGTAGGGTCCCCGCCACCCGTACTCTCTCCACCTCATTCAGCGGGGCCTAGCAGCCCGTCCGATTCGCCACCGTTAGATCGCCAAATGCTCACACTGATCAAACTGACCCAACAGACTACGCAAGGGACGAACTTACTTCAATCCAACACTGCAAATAGATAGATAGGGTCGAGCTTCACCTCAAGGGCCCCTCCACCTTGAATCCCACAGAAATCTGAAAGCAGTCGGCCAACATCTGATGGCTTCCGGCATCAACCGCATCGATTCACCTGTACACCTGTTTCGGCGGCTGCTGGCTTCAAACTGTGGATGTTACTAGCCCAGGGTTCGGACACCCAGCACATCCCATTTGCGCATGGAATACCAACGCGTGCTCGTGGGTCGCAACCTTATATCTAGGTGAAGCACTAGGTGGTGTATGGCATCTCCGTTTTTCCTTTCCTAATATCGAAGGGGAAAAGGTTGGGTGCCATCCAAGAGTACACTGCAAGATTCACGATCCCAGCCCTGGTGAGCCTTCCGTGGATCGCCGCCTGCACGAAAAGTCGATGGAGAACAACATCGAGGACAGCTACATACATTCATCGTTTCCTCAATGTACGCAGGCAGATTCCGTCACGCAAAAACACTGTATGACCTGTTTGAATAAAGTCTACGAGCTCCATGATTTCTACCGTGTCCTATTTCACGAACTAGATTTGGCTATCCCGACAAACGCCTGGAATGCAAAGAAGTGGAGGATCTAATTCGGGCCTTTTGGGACACAGCTACTTCACTGTGTGGGCCACAAGCCTGTATTAGATAATTTTGTAGTCATCTAAGATTGCAATCGCTTTGGGAGGAATATCACACAACACGCGCTTGCCACCTACGATTTCACAAGCTCCCCGATGTATGCAACACCGGGACAGGAAGCTCAGCAATATATTCTGGATCAAACAAAATTGAAAATGATAATCTATCGGACGACTAGAGAGGCTGAAATTTTTCTCCTTGAATTCACTTGGTCTATCCGATGCTTGGTCGAGTTCGTGTAGAGCCCTGAATTGGATCGGCTGAAAGCCGAATATGATTGACCAGTGCGCATCTACCTTTCGAGCAGTTCATTCGCGGAGGACTTCAGCATTTAAAACCAAAAGCGCCTCCAAAGTCAAATATCACGTGCACTTTTTGTTGCACGAGAGGAAGAAGTGGAGTACCGAAAGGTGTTATAAGCCCACGAAAAAAATTTATCGAAGCAAGGCTCCGTAGTCTAGGCAAGGCCGAGGGAAGGTTCCTCTGTCGGAACCCTTGACACATTTATTAGACATAACATCATTTACAATAATATTAGTGATATTTGTCACCACCTTGGTCGAGCGTCACGCATAAGAGCATGATCAGACCATATAATATCACTGGAATAGATGAAAATGTCACGCCTTTTAAACAGGGAGTCACACGTTACAGCAACAGGGTAATGAGGCCGAGGAAAATTTGGCTGAGGCAAAGTGGCAACGGAATAAACGGTGAGTATGGTTCAATCTCGAGTTAGCTGGGGCAGTAGTAAGGAATCAGCCGGATCTAAGACGGACGTTGCGTTAGGAGGCAGAAAATACAATGTTCACACGGATGATGTAAGAAGATGGTCGGTGATGCATACTAAAATTTGTTTAAAAGGGTAAATGGTGATGATACAAGGAGACAGGTAAGAATTTCATAAAGGTTCGCGGGTGAATACTAATTTTTATAGACTTGTTGATAAGGTAAGGTAAGATAATGCTCGTGGAAAGCAGTAAGTATCATCTCACGTCGAGAAAGTCAATTGCTCCGCGCTTTTTGGTGCAGAAACCGACAGGTAAGCTATCTTTTGATTTGTTGCCTGCAGACGGTATCATCTCACAACATCGCCATGCATTCGTACAAAATTTTGATTCGAATAACTCAGTCTGCCAGTTTCATCTCGCCAACTCGCAAAGTCTTCCGGGCACCAGTTTACACCTCGGTACCCAGCTCTTCTCGCCGGTGAACAAAATGCTCTCGTATCTCACGGTAAGAAAACTCCGAGTTGTGGCGCCACAGAAGTTATTGGTGGAAGCACGCGATGCACAATGGGCCCCGCCGATAAGAGCAGAGACATGTGCGACGGATGCTATTTACGGTTTGAAATGAAACGTGGAGGCTTGGCAAGGCGGCACTATTTTTGTGCTGCAAATACCAGGCACTCGCTTTGATTTGCCGGGAGTGCAAAAGCTGGCTCCGAGAACATACTTGGGCGTCGTTCAGGCAGGAAGGCGGCCGGGGTTCGAAACGGACAGTCCGGGGCAAGAAGAAAAAAGAGCGACTCGACGGCTGCGACAGCCAGGAAACTCACAGACTGAATTTCAAATATTCTCCGGGGAGCAGCAGTAGGCCGAACCACAGGCAAAGATTACTAAAAACGCAGCAGAGGATCCTAAGCCGATCGGGGAAAGGAAAGAGAATACTTCAAGTCAAGTCAAGTATTTGCTTTATGCACTCCAGTGGATGAGTATTCAGCACAAAATCGAGGCGCCGGACAGCCAAGGAAGGAGGCCGAGAAGAAGGAAAACGCCTCTGGAAGGGAAAACCATTGAAGAGGTGGAGATCGATTCAGAAATAAAATTGGCCGACTACCTTCGAGAACGGGTAAAATTTCTTGAAGAATTAACAACGAAAACTGCAGTAATCGTTCGTAAGCCGCAAAACTCAGGCGACATAGCACTCGGGCGAAAGAGAAATGTAGTCATTGGTGATATACCGGAAATCCACATGAAAGAGGGCATACAGCTTGAGAAGTTCATGAGATACCACGTGGTGAATCTCCTGCGGATGGAAAATAACCTCGGGCACGTCACCCACAAAAACGTGATGCGGATGAGAAAGTGGAATGGGGCCGTCTCAAGCTTGATTAATTCTCCAATCAGCAACATAGGACTCAGCTTCTGTCAGTAATTAGCTTCGAAGGCGGCAACCACAAGCCAAGTGGATGCGATACACAATGGGAACAAGACGGCGCAGAACAGCTCGCTCTTCCCTTTCAAGCAAGCTGCCGAAAGCTGCCAAGTGAGCTAGTAAGGTTAAATTAAATAGAACTGAAGAGGAGAACAAGACCTTTCTGAAAGAATAATCATGGCCCTCGGGCACCTTGCCCGAGGAGCAAAAGCCCGTCTCTGATGGGTCAAGAGAAAATCAAGAAAGTACAAGGCTGTTGCTAGTGTGCACAAAAGCGGCAACCCCAGGGAACAAATGGCTAAAGCCGCACAAGTACGAATGTCATAGCACGAGGTTACTGAAAAGCTGAAGTTGACTGAAGATTTAGAGGGCTTTATCACAGGAAATATGCAGCCCGTCACGTCGATACCGGGGACAGTCAAATGAAAAGTGGGGTTCTCGTACTCACGACTGACCACCGACTCACAACATCCACAAGAAAGAAAGTTTGGCCTCGTGAGAAGCTCCATCTGCAGAGGTGAGTGTCATGGCGACGAGTCCTGAAGTCCCTCTTTTGTATGTATCAAAGTTCAGGATCTAGCCAAAAGACAGCTAAAGAATTGACCTCTTTTCTAGGTGCCGTGGTCGGTACCGGGAGGGAAGCACCCGAAGTAGGCTGTGAAGTAAAACAGCCTCTAATGGAACTTTCGGTCAGGGATTGAGAGACTGTACCGAGTTATAGACTATATCGATAGAGCAGGTCGCTAGATGGAGGCTTGTTCAGACACTGCCAATCTTTGTTTTAGTATCACGAAGGCTCCCAAGGACCCGAAAACACTGGCGGCGGGGGACTCGGTTGTCAAAGGCCACCAGTCTCTTGAGGATGGTAGTTGGAGTCCTGGAGTGGGGGTACCAAGAACACGTCAGAAATTTCCCCGGGGCAAACAAGGGGAGGCTGCGCGAACTAGCTGTACAGGATGGGTGGCCAGACCCGAGAGCTCCCGTTCAAGGTACCCTTGGAAGAAGATGAGGGGCCACAGGACTGGTTCGCAGCCACCGCCACTCTAACCTGCAAAAAGGGCGACAGAGAAGAGTGTGCAAATTATCGGCCTATGAGCCTAAAGTCAGTATCACTAAAGGTCGTAGAAAGGGTAATCCGGGGTCGAGTATTCCAGCATCTAGAAAGCAACCGTCCGATATCACTCCATCAGCCCCGTTTTATTAGCCGGAGTTCATGCCTGTCTAACCACGCAGATTACCCGAAGAATAAGCTAGGAAACTGGACAAAAAGGAGAGAGCTGCAGTTTGCCACTGAGACTTCCAGAAAGCATTCCATTCCGTTAATCAAGGGCTGCTGGCGAGTAATCTGGAAGAATTCGGGGTAAGCTCGTAGGAAGAGAGATTGATTTTCGGGAGAGTCAAAGGAGGACAGTTTCAAGAGAGCCGAGAAGGTTTTTTCCAGCTTAAAACGAATGCGTAGCCGTGCACCGTAAGGATCTGTCCATCTCCCGCTGCTGTTCGTCCCGGCAGTTTATGACCTGGTAAATAAGCTTGGGTGCAAATGCCACAGTTTTGCCGTTGATGCTAAACTGCCGGGAGAGTTGCAAAGGACAGCTTACAAAGAGATCTGGATAGCTTTTTGCCTAAGCGACGGTGTGAGATCTCTCCCAATTCACCAAAACAGTAAGTGGAATTTTCCTTCAGCCTGTGTTACAAGGATCGATGCATCCTACTCAGTCTTGACCCTCTATGGCTGCGTTGTGGAAGCCCAATTTGTGGTCGGCTTTTAGGCTACACCGTCGCATAGCCTCAAGTACCGAACCCACTCGTCCCACTCCCCCCACTAATTACGCCGCGGGCCGTCGTTCATTGCAGCTCACTATTCCCAGGTCAAAAATAACTTTAAGTTCTAACTTTTTCCCTATACACTGCTCTAAGCTATGGATTAAGTGCCCGATAAACACCCTCGATGTTCTCTCTATCTCTCACTTTCAGAGGCTCGCTGGATCATCTGCTCACTGTTTCCACCGTGGTCGTTCTTACCGGCCAGAGAGCCACCAAATGGCTGGTGCACAAAAACTGGTTTGATTACTAGAATTATTGCAATAAAACTTTCATTACTCACCCAGTGGCAAAAGCCAGGTCGACTATTTTCTCTCTACTTTATACTGCACAGTCCATATTACATCAGCCACAGTCTTTTGCTTTTTGTGACTATAGCTAGTTAAGTACTTCCCGTTTCTAATCCTAGAAAATACTGACGTTCTACTGCCAACCAGCCTTAGGTTCTTAGCCCTTGATGTCATTCGGGCTAATACATTTGAGGCTCTGGACCCTAGGACACTGAGTTCAGCCGTCCACTACTTTGCCTGAGATTTTCACTAACTTCCCGTTCATTCTGGCTACCAACACCCGCCTGGGTTCTATGTATGGCCTTGGTTTGTTTTCCTTAACCACCTCATTCCAGAATCTCTTGCCCCAAATGCCCACATTCTGATGTCTACTTGCTCATCTGTCCTCTCTTCTCATCCCTGTATTTACTATCCACCAACCACTATTATATTTCCTCTTATGCACCATACCATTTCCCATCAGCAGAGACAAACTCTTTTACACCAGCTAGCCGGAAATGGTCTCTGATGGTCCTATGCATGGTCTGGCTTTGTATGAGAACTATACACGTACGCCGGCTTGCGCTTTACTAGATTCGTTGTCCTACTTCGTGCGTTTGCCTGGTCCTAGTCTGCATTTTTCCAGCCCATATCAGCGAAAGCCCTGATATCAACGAAACCCATACCATAGAATAGTTCGAAAGTCGGGAAAGCAGACAAACCCCAGAAAGGGGCGAAAAAGGCGAATACTCATAAAATTGCGATAGGGAGGAGGGGTTTTGGAAAGCTCCTATATGGGCTCAACCACTCCCTGTCAGGAAACAAAAAAATAAAAAGGACGAATAGGAAAACTAATAAGACCTGGCGGGAGCAATTCGATCTCCAAGCACCACCTTTATCGGGCAGTGAAGGAAATGGGAACCTTCATTTATGGGTATGTCTCCCATCAGCTCATACCTGATCCTGAGAAAGGGAAAATCTCACATGACCCTTTTTCGCTCGACTAGCAGTTGGTTTCACCTCACGAAGCTGACTGGGGTGACAGCGACCTGGATATTTCACATATGCTAATTCATCTCTCGCTCTAAGTTTTGACCGACCCTTGTCCTCCATAAGTACATCCAGCATGCGAGTCGACGTCAAACACTATCTCCACCACAGCCTTGACTTCCAACCCATTGATTCGGACAGCAAACGGACGTACTTGACGACCAGCCTCAGTGAAGTCCGAAAAAGGAAAAAAGAAAAGAAGGCAGTGAAAACCGGTCGCCTTTACCATTCTTGCTTTTCTGTCTTCCGTCAAGTTCGGTAAAATCCGGCCTTCTCGATGAGGCAGCACCCAAGCCACGCTGAGGTTTACAACCCCACTTACGAGCTACCAACGACGGACACAAGCCGACAGCATCAGACCTGTAAACACCCCGTGGCCGCACCTGTCACATATCCCTTAGGCCAGTTATACAAACTGCTATATGGGTTCTTATACATCTTGTTGCCCTCTGCAACTACAAACCCTGCAGTAGCCCAGAATTTAAACCCACTGACGCGGATAGCATATCGAGTCAACAGGTGACCAAAACCTGCCTCGTTGAAGTCCACGAAAAACGAACACTAAGAACCGCTCATATTTCCTATTTCCAACTAACTATGGTTCTTCACCTTTGTAAAAGAAGGTTACATCCTACATGTCCTAGCGCCCAACCCGCTCTTTGGGTTGCTGCCTAGTTCATTAGTAACCTGCGAACAAACGTCGGACACCAGTTAGTAGCATTTGACCAATAAATACCCAAGACTGCCCTCACGGTTCACCAACTATGCCACAGGCTCCTCTGTTTGCGCCTAAGCCGGATGATAGCGTACGAGCTTTCCACACACTCATATCGGTCAAGCTCTTCCCTCTATATAATCGCGTTCCACCCATGCTGATCGACCCTCACAATGGCATAATCCCCAGCTGCAGCCTCTGACAGGCTGCAGCTCTCTCTATACATATTACAGACCCCTCCGCGTATTGTTTTACCTACCACAACACCCGGTAAAAACCTCATGTGATAGCATGGAGTCGCGTGCTGGCAGATTCTACCATTTCATTCGCAACACCCAATAGTCATGAAGTACGGCCTGACTCGTGCCGGCTGATCCCTTATTGGAGCACTTCATCCGGTGGCCATCTTGATAGCAATTTAATCAAAAGTAATAAGAATTCTTCCAACAGCTTCCCATTGGACTGACAGTTATTCCCCATTGACATCTCAATCCGGACCCGTGCATCTGCAGACCGAACACCAACTGCTACCGCTCTAGCCACCAATATCCATCATTTTTTGACCGACTTGGCTCGCCAGTTTTCGCTGCTCACTTCGGCCTTGACGAAACATCCCTTTGGCCAGAAGATGGCCATGCTCACCATATAATAGGCTGTATCTATGGCTGTCATCCGATGATATGTTATACCCCGCCGAGACCTCACTGTGCCATTTTCGACTGATTAACAACCAGGCAAAAGGACATCTAACAAAGGGGCGAGCCTGAAACTCTGTAAGCCATTCTCACCTACAATGCCCATTTCGAATGCAGAAATACCCCGGGGGACACGATAAAATAACAAGTTTATCGCTTTAGGGTTATTCAGGCCTAGTCCAGGCGACCAACGTCAGTGTCTTCTCTGTTTCGGTATTTTGCTCCCCCTTGACGGCATTTCTTTTCGCAACTGATTATTCATATCGAAGGATTCCATCCTTCTTCCGCCAGTCGCGGATTCACGTCCCCGGATTATACCCGTTATTCCTGGTAATTTCCTCCCCTCTGTTCACAATGTTCTACTTCTCTCATTCATAAATATTCTCTTGAGCACCATTTTGCTGTTTCCCCCTGTTTCCTCCCTCATGAACTCAAAAGTGCATCCTTTTCCACTTCTACATGACCCGTACTTGTCTCGAATCTTCTGCTTTGTATGACAACTTCCGTTTAAACAATTTCGCTTCCTGCCTGTTTTCCAATACTGCGGATGCCGTAATCGAAACCTACTTGCATCCGCGGCGTAGACAGCACTCACCGTAGTTCATCTAACGTTGGTCCAGTTTTATTCTCTTGTTTTCTAGAGCTGCCGACTCCTCCCTTCAAAAATTTGTAATCTTCTGTTTCTCTTAGCCACAATGTACGCCCCGATCATGCTTCCACGCATGCATCTCACCCGCGGTCGAGAGGTATGCCACTAATATTAATATGTGCCAAACTCTCACAGATGAGGGAAAACAAGGGCTCATTCTCTTTAAAGGCCCACCAGGCAATTAGACAGTGCTTGCTCAAACACTGAAGGTTAGGAATCCGGAAGAGGTACTTAGAGCGGACTTAAAACCAGGTAGGCAGACTGAGCGTTGTGAAAAAGCTCCGGGCATACTTTACCAGCTAAAACCCAAGGTGAGCTTGGGTAGGCGAGAGGTGTTTCTACCGATATAGAGTATCTGTGAGAAAACAAATGGAAGCTGCGTCTAGGCCCACAGCCCTTCCACCATGCGGGATGCGGCAAATCCTCCATCTGTTTGCCAGGATGCCTGAATACACCCGGAGACAAAGCTACGAACAAGATCCAAACAAGCCAAACCTATTCGCTTTAAGAAGAAAAAGATCTAGAGGGGGTTTTTAGAAGCACTAAAAGTTGTTAAGGGATGGCCACGCCAGCTGTCCCTGGGAAGCCCCCCTCTAGACTTCGGAGGGATGGCGGAGTACGAGAGCACAGGATTCAGCTAGAAGGAGACCGTGTAAGAATAGGGATTAGAAGCCAGTTGGGTGCTGTGAGGTGTGTCAACAAGTAGAATAAACTAACGGAGGGAGCGATTAGGGCAACTTGCGTTGGAGCCCTTAAAAGTCGACCGAAGAAGTTTTGTGAGGGATTGCTTAGTGATATAGCGGTTAGAAAGCTTTTTGTCCCCGTTCTCTCCCCTCGCCCTCTTGTTTCCCATCTTCATTTCCGTGAGGGGATTGCTTAAGCAGAGTCCGTGATTAGTAGCTTCGTCTTAGAGTCTAATCGGGATGGAGCATCGTGGCAGGCCTTATCAAAAGTTTTCTGACTCAACACCCCCAAAAGAGCCTGCGAGGAAGGGAAGGCTCTACAAGACCTAGGACTAACTGGGGAAAAGAAGCTCAATGGTTCAAGAAACCGGAGGATCGAGCAGGCCGCCATCAAGTCTTGGAAGCTGGAGCAAAATGTCTGCTGTTCACAGTGATGCGGAAAAGGAGAGCATCATAGCAAGGATCTTATCCGGCGATGAGGGATGAAAGCCAAGAGGCATAGGAGAGAAACTAGAGAAAACAGTTTTCTTAAAGGATAAAACGGAGCTTGCAGTTGGAACAGAATAACAAAGAACCAATTGCAAGAATCGGGGCCTGTCCTACTCAGGGCCGCAGAGCCAACATACCGATTGCACCAATACAATAAACCCATCCAGTAGCTAGGTCAGCGCCTGCGAAGCCAGAAATGTGACCTTCACATTCTGAAACCATCCCGTATGTTTGAAAATCAAATAGAACATAAGGAAGCAGTCGTCGTCGTAAGTAGAAAAAAACAGCACAAGGAGTGAATACTTCAGGAGAGAGGGAAAAAGGAATAAAGGGGGAAAAGAATTGGTACAGGGGAACAAAAGGAGGAGAAGAAAACAAATCAAAGAAGACTAACGAAGGTTAAGGGGAAAACAGGAAAAGAGGTGAAGGGAAGATAAAGGAAAAACATAGAAACAAAGTAATACTTGGAAGCTCGGAAGCCAAGCTAAACCCCGAGAACCATGGACCAGGATTCAAGGAGGGAAATAGGTGCCACGACCGGGGCACAGGGCAGTACAAACGAACAAACTCTTGCTCAGTACAACAGTAAGAGCCAAATGAAGCGGGCATAATGAAGGTCAGCCTCGCTAGTGGGCGAGAGATCTGTACGACAGGCGGCAGGTAACGAACTCGCTAGTTAGTTTACACTATTGTAACAGTTGAGATCACCTTTATCAGCTCTCGTTTAAACCTAACTGAAATTGTGTCTACTGCACTGCTAATATTTCTTTAGTTCCCTGTCCAAAAGGGCTGCAGAGCTTTGCCAAGCTAATTGCATCAGCTGAATGGTACCTCTGGAAGCATCAATACACGCAGGTTGAGCACCAAAATGTCACTAGCAGGGACTCCGAGAGCCACAAATCTCATGGTCAAGGTGGAGCTCCGGTGGGGTAGGGGGCGGTGTTCCTTAGAGGTACGGTAATACACATGCTGCTACATTTGCCTCCTCTGGTTTCGTTGGGAGTCTGGCTAAGTACCCAAGAAGCCTTGATGCTTTATGAGAGTCATGACGATGTGACTTGGGTTTTCTCAGGATGTAAAAAAAATGATGGAACATAACTCAAACTAAGAGCAGATAAACCTTGGCTAAGGAACCACAAAAGAAGCCTCAAGCGGAGACGCGCTTGCAGGGGCTAGCTCGGTTTCTCAGAATGGCACCGCTGAGGCCTCATGCCTGGGGCTAGCAAGTAGGGTAACTGCCATCCACTGCAAAGGAGAAGTAGGTGGTCTACCAAACAGGGAGTCATCTGAAGCCTTCAAATATCGGGTTGGACCGAAAGCGAAAGACTTGCCCGATCTGATTCAATGTCATGCTCACCAAAAGGAAAACCTGCAGACTCAGGAGGCTTCTATGACAGGTGTTATCAGTGGGATATAGGCAAGCATAGAAATAACGTTGGAAAGCAAAAGAATTGTGGTTGTAAGGGGACTAAGCGAATCATTTTGCAGAGCGACACGGCGGGGAAACCATAATTTGTGGCAACTGATTACCAACTTAATAAGGCAAGTTTGAGTAGACCACGAAGCCTTATTGATTGGCTGATTTCGAGTTTCAGTCGCCATTAACGATTTTGTGAAGCGGCCTGCCCATGAATATTTCCGATGAGCGGAGCAGTTCCGGTTTGTGCGTGATGATGGAGCACAAAACACTGCGGACAGTGTTCTCTCGTTGAAAGGGGCAGTTTAGTGAGCGGGCTATTAGCATCCGCATTGGTGTTCGGCTGACATGAGTGTAAGGTTCCTGCGATAGACTTACTGGGCCTTTGTGCACACAGAGTCTTCTACTTCACCTTTTCGGATCGAGACAGGGGAATAACCTGGAACTCTTGCTGCAGTCCAACTCACCTTTTATGATAAGTCTGATGAAGACTTAGCTGAGTAATAAAGCTCTAGAATCTGACGTGCCCCACCCTGGTGACAACCGATTCCGAGTCGATAGGAACTCCATCCGGTCGGGTGGGGGCTTGGCGTTGTTTGTCTGGTCAGACATCCCAACAGCGCAACTAGAGACGTAAGCTCACCCAGAGGGATTCGGAGGTGCTATTAGAGGCCGCCTCAAGCCTACAACCGGAGGTTTTAGGGCAGCTGGGGTTATCTACGGGGCACCTACTGCTACCCCTCCAGGTTTGGTGAATTTATTGAGGAGGTGGGCGTGCGATGGCCACTGCCTCATCCTGGATGACTTTGGTGCTCCGCATATTGATTCGACGTCAGGAAGGACAGCAGCCGGGGCAGATCCTTTTTCTCGGGAGTCAATGACAAATGTCTAAGAACTGGTTTGATACCAAAATGTTCAGGAATCAACCCGGAGACAATGCAATCACCTTTCCATCCTAGACCTGCTGATTTCTCCCAGAAGCTCAGACGCCCATACGGTAGAACATTTCCTTCCACTAGGCAGCTGTGACTAAATGGTGACGGATTTCAAACGCACAGTGATCCTTGTCCACCCACCAGGACCACGCAACGAACTTACCGTTTGAAGCACACCAATCGAGGGCATACTCCCTCAGCTTCTACGATCACGTTCGTCAAGGAAGTCAACGAAAAAAGACCGTGGAGTGCCCACCGCGCGTATTCTCACAGGGCCTGAGTACAGAGACCGCAAGCTGGCTAGTGCCGTGGAAGTGTGTTGGAAGTGGCGCCTGCCAATGCCGCGTGCGCAAAATGTACAGTCAAACAAGTGACAGATAGGGTGTGATCGGCTGATCACCATACTCTGGTGCAGCGTCAGTCTTATCACCGGAGGCTTTGAGACAGTTGGCCTTAGTCCGAACGGTCTATTCCAAATGGCTTCAGATTCCATAGCCAGGGGACACGAAAGAAAGCTGACGAAAGATCGAGCTAGGTTGGTGACTAGACGGCACACCGTTAGTAACAGGGTGGTGAACAGCTAGAAGTGTCCGTCCGATGGTATAATAGACCTGCAGACCGTCTAGCCCTAGAACGCAATAAGTAAGAGATATTTTCCTGTAGTGAGCTTCGAGTATGTTCACTACATGAATGACGACTAGTACTGTGGTCCATCTGAGGTGTGCTTTGACTGGCGTTTGCTTTCGTTCCATGCCGTCGCGGTGAACTCTCACAATGCAGTTGATGTGCGACGGGGTTTAACTTTTCCCTCTCATTTTGGCAGGGATTCGACGAAATAATCTGCTCAGTGGTAGGTGAGTAACTCGTGTGCATGCCGCCGAAAGGATTCGGGAAGCTCAACAGGCGATGGCCATTACCTATGCCGTTAAAACTGAACAGAAATGAACCGAGAAAAACTGGACTGAACATCGCACGCCTCTTCTAAAAGGGTATCACGCCTAAGGAGAAGACTGAATGCTGCCGGGCAATCACCGATGAGGCTCACCTTGGTGGATTTCGGGGACCCCGTGTACCGAGATGTCCTTCACGACTCGGCGGATAGAACCCGTATGAATCTCGGAGGGGGTATTAAAATGGAGCCGGGCAACTCAGCTTCCTTGACTGCCACAACAGGCTCTCTAGAAACAGAAGTCCCCATTAACCCAGCTATAGGAAGGGACACGGCCATCCAGCCCATCATAGCTTACAGTGTTTTTCACACCGATAAACACACATGGGACTCAGTCCCTGTAAGTCAAATCTGGAAACGCTAAGTTCACAATGGAGACGGTAACCAGTGGGACACCGCAAAAATCAGCTTCGGAAGTAGTACTTTTCCCAGTAAACGTGAATGACTTGCGGAGTGTTCTTCGGTTGTAATGTTTTTGTTCGCGGGTGACTTGAGAATTCTTGTATCCTTTGAACCCACCCAGGTTCAGGAGGAACCAGATACTATCCAAAACTGGACGGTGGACTGGGACCCACTTTTTACCTTGGGGAAATGTACTAGACCACTGACAGATGGGCCCGAAGGGGGCTGCTACCTGAACTCGAACAACCCAGACCCAATGGCACAGAAAACGGACACGGAAGACTTAGGAGTGGTTGAACGAACATTTTTGAGCCGTCGGCATGACGTCCGACAGCAGTCAGCGAGGTGAAAATACTCATGTAAGAGCTGCAAACAATGACTCTAAGGGACCCTGGATTTTGTGACCTACGTTCGTGAGCTGGTCGCCGTCGCGTGTTGAAATGTTAAGATTGCTTACGCGCACCCCATTTTGACTTGCTTAGATCAGCTCTGCAGTCGTGACTTGAGCCGTAAACCAAGAGGCATATTCGCTCGGAGGTTATTTCAGGAGGACAGAAATAATCCTGTGGGATACTTTTTTGCCCTTAGGATTAACACATGTAACTGCTAGTTCATTGAGTATCATTAGGAAATGTGGGATGGGAAATTGTGTGAAATGGAGAACCAGTATTCAATGGTACGGCACAGCTTTTACCTGTAAATGAACGGTTACATTATAAACTCGTTTTATAAAAGCTTGCAAGGGAATTATATAATATCTACCAGTCTCCATAATTACAGTTTGTGAAAATCTGATATTCAACAACCTTTCTTTCAATACGTAAGATGAAAAGTTTGCTAATCGTTGCGCCTAACAGGGTAGATACTGGATACTCTCTTGACCCCCACACTTGTTGTTTTCGCCGTACCCTTGACGCCAGGCGTGGGGACCATTTGACGGTCGCAGGTGCAAAGCTACACTCACGTTCTGGCAATGCACGGTAATCAGACTCTCTCCATGAACCGTGTTCTCCATCTCATGGGTAGTGGGAGGGAATGCTGTGGTTATCGTGTTGGCGTTATGCGAAGAGTCACAGTGACGGATGTGTAAGGTGGATTAGACCTTACTTCGTGGTTTCTTTAGTAAACGCGTGCTTCGGTCCTTTGTACTGCGTGGACCACCTGCACGTTACTCTAATATGCGGCACTGCACAAATGTGTTAACCAGAACAGTATTCTCCGCGACCCGTGAGAACGAGAAGGCGATTGGGAGAGATAGTGGTTAGCGTGTATTTGGGAGCGTGCGTCAGAGCGTGCGTGAGAGCGTACGCAAGATCAACGGCCAAATGGCAACCGCGCTTGGCAGTCAGCTTTCACTTAAACAATAAACGTGGTAAAAGTATGAACGAAGATGGCCACCGCTTCAGACGGGTGGTCCAAGCATAGTAGGAATGACTAACGAGCGCGCACCATAAGGAAACAGCATAGTACGGTTCAACAAACCGCACACCACAAATTATTTAAACACCATTATCACCACATGACACGTAAAGAATTTAAAGGTACTCCCTCCAAATATCAATGTCGATGGAATCTATACTACGGATAATTTTTCCCTCTTCTTGTTGGTGCGATACGCAGCTATTAAAAGGAACAGTGATCGGTTTAATTCCTTCACTGTAGCTTAAATATTTGTTCTCCTAATGAATTCCTCCCGAAAATACAATTAAAAGTGAATATTCATTCGCTGTTAGCAGAAGTTGTATTGTCAACCTGTACGACGATAACAGCTATAATGAAGTCTCCATTACCGAGTGTTTTTCTTCTTCGCAACATATGGGCTGAAATGGAGACGACAATAGAACGTGAACTGGCGTCGTGGCCCTGCAATTGATGAACATTGTACGGAGATGAAGGTGTCAAACAAGGTATTGCGGTCCTACAAATTACCAATAACAATGAAAGGTTCATTTATTCAAAACGCGGTGGGTATTTAGTGGGAAGTGATAATTTTCACCTTTCACTTGATATCAATATAAACTAAGACATCCATCGAGTACGACAGCTCACCAGTTGGCAATACAATCATGCAGTATTTCTTCACCTGCAAATATACCGCAGTTAAACGTGTTAACTTGCGGATTGTTGCATTTGACTTACGTTTTGCGCACGCCTTATTTTTACTGCTTCTTTTGACACTACTATAGTAGTACATCGATAATTAAGAGAATACCAATTTTCTGTGAATTATGGGAAGAGCTACACCTACCTCGACTGCGCGGTGACGCACCGCGGTGCGTTCGTGACCGCACTATCCACGCGTGAATTGTTCCTTTGCCAATGCGCAATCCAAGAGTGCGTCAACGGTATGTGTCCGTTGCGCAGCACATGTGATTGGTCGTAATAGCCGTCAACACGTCAACGGGTTTTTCTCTCACACTCTTGACTGTCAACACGTGGTGGTGTTGCGTTTAGCAGTAAAATGCTGGCTGCGGCCAATATTCAGACGACCCAATAACCGTATTGTGCTGGCAGGGAAGCAGGATATTGTGTCAGTGACGAATAAAATAATCCAAAAGAGAAGGGTGGAACCGTTGGCCTGGACAAGGCCCGGTTACGCTGATGAAATAACGAATGTATTACTTTCTTGAGTCCCTTGTGGTTTCTCTGCGTCCGTATATGATATTTTAGGCCAGAGCTTACTGTGATTTGCGAATCAAATGGGTTCGCGTGTCCGCCATGCTGTGACGCTTTGTAAGGCGGAGGGCATCACCGAAACTGTACCATTCGTTATTGAATTAGGTGCCCTTGCATGGTGGTCAGCATGGCCTGGACATCGGAAGAGTCTCCTTGTAGGAAGCTCCCAGTGAACCTCAGCGAAAAATGGGACAATATCGGGACTCTGGCGGGTTAAACTTGGTTATCAGATCGTATTCACGGCAGTCAGCTTTAGGCGCTGTTGTAGACATGTAGAACAGGGGACAAGCTTTCAAAGGGATATATTACAACTCAGCCACACGATGACCGGGCGATTCCCAAATTGAAACAGAAAGCGAGGGTAGCAGTCTGGAGAGTTTATGACCCCCGGGCAAACATTCCACTGGATATGGTTAGGGCAGAAGCGAAGAGTTCAGAATTTATTCACGTGAATTCTAGGGTGTCACGGGAGATTCTCCAGCTAATGGAGTGGGCAAACAACAGTAAAATTAAATTTTATCGTGAAGAATTCTCCATTATATGTCTTCCTTCTAAGGCATGAAACTCATGAAAAACGATAACGTGTTCTGAGAAATATTATCCTGAAATTTTTATCGAATAGTAATTTCCCGGCGAAACACGATTCTGGAGCATACTGGCTAACAGAAAACCTGATTAAGTGAAACTTAAGTCAGATATATATCAATAAATATTGTGATATTTCTACTATTATATTTATCATAGAAGTCCAATTTGGCGAAACAATTGTTTTTCAGTAATTCATTCTCAAGCCGTTTACAAATTACATGGGAGACGCTTAGCGTCTCCCATGTAATTTGTAAACGGCTTGAGAATGAATTACTGAAAAACAATTGTTTCGCCAAATTGGACTTCTATGATATACAATGGGTATTTTCCAGACATATTATATTTATAATACAGTCCCACAAACTTCTGTTCAATCTTCCGAGGTACGTGTTATGAATCACTTTATCCCAAATTTCGCTCAAAGGCGCTAGGTATCGCTCCAAGCAGCAAAATAAACAACCCGGTTGGGCGAAGTTTGGGCTAAGGTCAGGCTAAAATAACTCCTGACACGTGTCTCAAAAGCCTTTACAAAAGTTAGTGAAATTTCTTAAGGAATATATTAATAGCTAGGAATCAAGGAGATGCTAGATGAGAAAGCATGTATGCAAGTTATCATTTCCTTCGAAATGAACCTCAAGCTGCCTTATCTTTTGCAATTGTCTTATTCGTTTGGTATATTCAACACATCTTCAGGCATTCTGAAGATTAGTAACAATTTATCATAAATCGCAACTGCACATGTTTCTCAGATTTAGTTGATAGTTTATTTGATATTTTCCTATTTCATTGAATATGTTTCTTTTGATACACAAATTATATGATATCACTACGTTTTGCTAAGAACAGTTTTCAACCGAACTATCTTTGAAACCTGCTTGCGAAAATTCTTGTTGCCCAACGTTCCCTTAATTGCAATTGTCTCACTATGCTACATCTTGATATTCCAGACCCGGTAATGACCTAACATAAGAATGATGAACATCTGATAATTCAGAGCAGAGCAATCCTCGAATTACAAACTTGTACAAATTTTCGGCACATCAATTTGTAGTCAACTATTTGGTTTTCAGAAACTTTTGTTTTATTGAACGGTAATTGATTGGTTTCTATCGAAAAGATTGATAATGGACGAGCAGACTAATAAATGGGCAGTTAAGATGAATTAGGAAAAGAACAGTTGCCCATTCCCAGCTAATCTAGTACCGTAGAGTGGTCGGATCAATTTTGTTTTACTTCGGGATACGTTCATTTATCTACGCGTCAATCTAATTTGGAATAACGATTCACACCTATCCCCGTACCCACACCCGTATCTACATCGTTAACAAGGACGGATTCGACAAACCACGAAACACCCGTACAACGCAGCCGTCGCGTCAGGTCGTGCAAAGACCCATACGTTTCGTAGACATCATTTCATTTACACAAACGCAAGTATTGTTATAATCATTATTTTTTTCCGAAACAAAGAATAATTCTTATGCAGTTTTTTTGCGTTTCCTGTACTCATCG
Source organism: Fasciola hepatica (assembly GCA_948099385.1). Lineage (NCBI taxonomy): Eukaryota > Metazoa > Platyhelminthes > Trematoda > Plagiorchiida > Fasciolidae > Fasciola > Fasciola hepatica. The sequence continues at coordinate 3,183,311 of CANUEZ040000008.1, read as the reverse complement.
AGCTATTTAGTATGATCAATCATGTACAATCATGAACTACATAAAAGAGAATAATATGAACGTCGGTTTACCACAAGAAGGTTTACGTGAGCTTTTGCTTCAATGCTCATTTAATGTTCACTTCTTATTTCATGTAACTTTGTACAGACAACGGGACGGTGTGGCTATGGGAGCACCTCTAGGTCCATTTCTTGCCGACGCACTCCTAGCAGAGTTAGAAAGAACCAAGCTGAAACCTACAATTGACAACTTTGAACATTACTATCGTTATGTGGATGGCACATTTTGCGTGACTGACGTTGATTGTGACCTAGATATCTTGCAAACATTATTCAATGAAGCACACAAAGAAATACGCTTTACAACCTAACGCGAAACAAACAATCAGCTATTGTTTCTCGATGTGACTCTCACGAGAATGGAGGATGGTCGGATCCAGCGAAATGTGCACCGAAAACAAACCTGGAGCGGCCATCATCCCAATTTCAACAGTTTCGTTAGTATGCAACAGAAGCTAAACTTAGTAAAATGCCTGGCCTTCAGGGCGAGGAAAATTTGCTCTGTAGAGACGTTAGATGACGAATTGATGCCAATAAGAAACACCCTACGTGAGAACAGTTACCCGGATGGGTTTAGCGAAAGAAATCTTATCGAAAGAGTGCCGAAAATCACCGTTAAAACCGTAAGGAAGAAAGATCTTTATATTAGCTTGCCTTTTAAAGACGATATTGTTAGTGAAGTCTTAAACCGTTGACTAGGGAGAGAAATACGAAATACTTTCTGTGCCGCCACACTAGGTTTTGTTTAGAGGTGCTCCTCGAATCCAGATTCAAAACAAGGATAGACTGCCGATGCTAACCTCATCAATGGTCGTTTACTCTTTCAGATGTGTTTGTGACGCATCTTATGTAGGTCGAACGGCACGACAGCTATCAACTCGGATTAAAGAGCATCGTCCGCGCTGGATGAGTCAAAGACAAACTGGATCGGTAAATGGCGCAATCTTAGCGCATTTGGTTGACACTGGACATCAAGTGAATCGGGACGCTGCATTCAAAGTTCTTTATCGTATCCCCCCAAACAAATGCTGAGGTGTTCAGTTGTGCACTCTAGCGATAGCCGAGGAAATCGGAATAAGGAAGTTGACCCCTGACCTGTGCGCCCAAGAGCTTTTGGTCCGGGCACTCCAACTCCCATGGCCCAAGACTGACCAAGGCCGCATGAATCTACCGTCCAGCTACCTAGAAGGTGTCAGCTAGATAAAGCAATCACAAGATAAGGGTAATTTGACTGGCAAACCCCTGCACATTATTGATGTTTATTCCATGGCTATGTTCATGATCTTTTGTCTAATGTCTACTATGTAATCTGTAAATGGCTTGAGAATGAGTTACTGAAAAACAATGGTGCCGCCGATTTGGACTTATATAATCATGTACTAGTTCCCATTTTTGCGCCCCTGGAGTTACCTTCGCAGATAATAATTCTTCTGTCAACAATCCATCTATCTGCGACAAGGATGGGTGTGAGAACAGAGACCGCTCTTATCACACCGTCTGTATGCACATAAAGGCTTTGGCACACCTAGCCTTTTTTCTGGCAACCCTGACCAGTATTTTATTGACAGGCGACCTGCTGCAACGGCTCTGCACACCCGATTCAAGGATGAACATTACCCTTCCATATATATCGGGGCAGTTATCGAGCCGTAAAGCAGTCCTGCAGATGAAAAAATGTACCTTTCGAATCTCTTCGCTCTACAAGATTATCTAGTAGTTAGCTAAATTTCATTTGACATAGTTCTTTTTTGTCAATCGTGAAACTATCTCTAGGAGAAACGAACATAGTCAACACTTAACATTTCGAAGACAAATCCCTCAGTCTTCTAGGACCGAAGCTGTGTAGTGGAACAGCATTCATTTCTGGAAATCGTCATTCTTGTTGCCACCTTAAAGGAAGTTAAAAACGAAAAAAGGTTTTTCAGCAAGCCATCAACCAGCTCAAGCGTGCCAGGCCGGACTGAATAATCGATAATCAATAATTCATTGGATCACTCAAGACGTAACCCTTCTTGCTGATCCTACAGTCATCTACAATCCGAAGTAAACCGGGTCAACGGATCAACGGATCAACGGATCATCAACCTAATCAGTCCAGCAGGGCTTGAATCCAACTGGAAGCCCGGTTTCCGGAAAATTCGATTTTTGCTTTAAATACCACGTAAAAATTCCCGTATAAAAACTGCCTTTTTGGAGAGCTTAGTGGTCGTCATCTGATTTTCCGTAGCCGGCTGGAGCAATCAAAGTTGGCAGCTGAGATCGAGTGTGGAGGTGTCCTGTTAATATTGCAGAAAAGAACCCGTGGATCATAAAACCTCACCATGTGTAAACTTTGTTTCATCACTCCAAACCAAGTTGTACGTGGTTCGATGGCCAATATGACGCATGCTGTTGTGAGCCCAGTCTGATCTTTTCTCACTCTGCACTCTTTGCTCAGCAGGTTCACATATCTATCTCTATGGCTAGACTTGGGCTTCCTGGCTACTGCTAACGCATCATTCGATTCGTGACTATAGTTATCAACCGCAACCGTACGCCAATCTTCCCTTTGGCCCTGCTCGCTTAGCCCCCATTACATTTTTTGAAGTCTTTCCACACTTCCTAATGGGGTTTGCTGTAGTGACCTCGAAGGTTCCGAGGAATGAACATCTTCCGAACGCAGTTGCGAATTTTCCCTGCGATCTTCTCTGAAGCTTGTTTTTGATTGCACTGTTTTCTTCGATTACATATGTTGAACAGAACTGATCTTCTCGGGGTTTCCGTCGACCTCGCCTTCAGCACTCTTTCGGTTTTCGCCGACTGTACGCTTGCGGTCCGCTTTTCGATTCATCGCTGCCTCCGTTTACTTTCCATGTATTTTTCATAGCGGTTCTTTTTCGGTTGCCCGGTAGGTCGGCCGACAAGGTAGCCGGATCTAACTCCAGTGGGTCTTTTCCTGTGGGGATATGTAAACATAAAGGTTTGCCATCCGAAAACAGAGTCCTTGGAGGAGCTGAACCCCAAAGTGTCATTTGGTACCGAAGATTATTCTGGATGCCGTACAGCGAAACTTGATACCAAGGGTCCGGATTTGTACGGTACAGGACTGTACCGTGTTTTCTCCGTATTGCATGTTTGGTAACTACACCAGCTTGAGCATATGTGTGCAATGCTTTTCAGCGACAAATGCCACTAGAATAAGTTACAGATGAAAACGGGATCTCACTCTAGACAGAATGACATCCTTGTTTGTTAGGACATATACTAGGAACGGAACAATGAATTTCCTGTATAGAGATAATCGGCAGAGGATCTGATTGTACCTAGACCGGGTCGATGTGCGGAACTGATAAACGGTAAGGTCAAAATGCAATGGATGCGAAGTATCGAGGAGGATTTTGTGTACAGACGCAGTAGATGCAATTGTGTGGCTAGTGCATAAATCCAAGACCAGATCATTTGATATAAGACTTATGATACGTAGGCCTCTGCAAAGAATGATAGAAATCCTTTATAGTAATCCTGGGAAAATGACAGGGAACAATAGAGAATTGTAGGTAAAATACATTGTTTTACAAAAGTTGACATAACTGACTGCGGGATACTAAACTGCCGTAGTTTTCTCATTTGATACGATAAGCGACATGGGTTTCCAACTGCAATTTCAGTGTGCAAAGACCAATGCAGATTATGCTGCAGCGTAACACCAAGAACTTTCGCATGGTTAGTACGTGCAATGGCAATAGAATAAATGGTGGAAGTGTCTTCAGTGAACCAGGAAGGCGTGGTTACAAAAAATAAACTCTTGACATGTATTTCTGTTCAACAACAGACCAGACTTATTAGAAATGTTCTAAATATGTGACAGATTTGCAATTAATTCGTTGAAGCCTGGTCTATTCAAGACAGACTTAGACAAAACAACGTCATCAGCATATTTGCCATGCAAGCTGTACGGGAGACAGGCAAATCATTAATGCATTTTGCAAGAGAGAAAGAACCCCAATCAGCACGCCCAACGCGCTGCCTAGTGGACGCGGACCTCGGGTCAGTTTTGTATCTAGTAGGCTAATTCCTTGGTCCTGCGTAGCTGCTTCGGGTGTGGAGAAACTACTGCCAGGTTGGAGGTAAACAGCTTCCATCGGACAGAAAGTATTCAAAATCCGCCTGATCACTTCCGTTGTAAAATTTGCAGAAAAATACAGAAGTGAGCATTCCTGTAACCACGGCGTAACAATAGACAATGAAAGGTTGAGGAGTGGTATACTCCCTTCGGAAACGGTTCTTTGTTTGATGGGTATATGTTTAGAATGTGTATGCGATAAATGACCGCAGTGCGAATACATTATTGGCCTGAGGTGATCACGGGTGTTAATGGGAGTACTTAGCGACAGAGAAAAGTTCTGAGCGGTTTGTCTGGATACGATCTAATTGAGAGTCACCACAAGTCGGAGTATGACAGATACTAAGAAGATTGAAAGATGAAAGGGGAAGTGCTGATGTGCGATTAATATCATTTACTACAATGTGAAGAGTCTTATCAAGCATGGACACAATGAAAGGAACATTTAAGTTAACTGAGGTTTGTGACCATTGTAGTATCAAATAAATGTTCATGATAATAACTCAACCGAAACGGGAGAACCTAGAGCCACATGATACAGATAAATAACCGATGCCGTCACATGAGTAGGAAGAAATACGTATAACTTGCAGCACCACTTAGAATTGATGTAGATGGCAAAGCCGCCCCCTTTTTTCTTCTTACGATGAACACGGTCTTGACGGAAGCCGGTGAATTCTCCTATTCGCAATGTAGTGTCATCCAGGTCATCATTAAACCAAGTTTCTTGCAAACATACGGCCCAGATGCTTCTAAAGCTGCGGGCCATGAACAGATATGTAACATCCGATAGCTTATTGCATAAGGAACCCACATTATCACATAAAACAAGGAACATTCATACGGCTTGGAGTTGTGCATTTGAGAACAGCCCACTAGCCAATTCTTTTGCGTTTCTTTGCATGACGGCGCCTGTTTCGGGCTTCGCATAGTGGGCCCGCTTTTTGTTGCTCAAGCATGTCGATAGCATAAATTGCTTCAAATAATTATGAGTGCTCAACTTGCCAACGATGGATTAAACAGAATAAGTAGTTCGAAAATAAATATTCCTAAAAACGGAGCAGGGCGTAGGGAAGCCTTCCAAGGAGCGTGCGTGAACGACAGTGAAAGAAGTTAAAGATGACACTCGGACAACGGAAAAATTGTGTGATGTCTGCTTATAGAATACTTTTGTATTTTTCCGTTACATCCTCGAAAGCTTGCAAACAACGATTGCTCAGGGTACAGTTTGAAGTTGCGTTTTTAACACGGCAATGAACGTGCCCACAACACGTTGGAAACGAAGACGACGACGGCGGTTCGACAAAGACACAGATAAACAGAGCCGCCCGATGTGCTGGATGCAGAGTTCTTCCGTAGGAGTCGCAAGTGTACGATCCGCGAAAGCACAAAACGATGGAAACCCGATAAGCAGAAACCCGGTAAGTGTATGAACAAGTACCAACACTCACACCAGAGTATGGGAATGCGGTCTGTCCAAACGAGTTACATTTTCAGTTCAACCGGTTCAGTTCAATTCGCGCAGTTTGGGTCGGAGCGTTTCCTACTTTCTTTGCGACAGCACTAGGCCGCGAGTGGACTTTCCGATTACACCAAATGGTCCTTTTCAGGGCCATTGCGTATCGATTTAGGATTTACGATCTACCTTGTTGTGTAATTTTCATAATTGTCGGGACTGTTTTTAAAGGTTTTCTTGGCCCTGTTCGCCCTATTAAAAACGTTTTGTAGACATATTAGGAGGGGAGTGCAACTGAATCTTTTGTTGGATGCGAGCAACAACATCTATAACGGAATGGCTGTTTGACAAGTGAAAATCTTTTTAATTTACGGGGCCAGCAATGGTTAATTTGCTGAGCACATAACGCAAAGTAGCACGTGTATTGCCGAGTTCGTGTTCTCATTAGTCTCTCATGATGAGTCCGTAAGTTTTAGAAAGCCGAAGCGTATGGTACAGGTGGTCACAATATGTAACGTCTAAATCTGTTTGCAACAAGTGGAACAGTATGCCAGCTGATGACAGGGACTGTTCTTAAAAAGCACGGCTTGAAAGAAAATGAACAGCATCATACTTGGCATTTTTCCACGGGAAGTTTATTCATTGACAGGTTAAATGCTTTAAAATTCCATCAAACTCTTATTGGAATAGAATAGAGGCTAGCTTATGACAATTTTCCAAGATCCTTAAATTCCTTTATTACAAAAATGTTGCCATAAATCTCTTCACGCCGTCGCAAAAAATGTGTTTTATACGGTAGGCACAATTTCACATCCATACAATCACGGGAATTTTATTTGAATTTAGAGTTATATTGCTGTGCAAAATAAATATTATGTTTCATATTTCCACATAGAATTCATTCATTGGTGATGAATGGCTCTTGAACCACGGCAAGAGGCTCTCTAACTGTGGAGAGTGCTCTACAGAATATTTCCACGTGGTTCGGCAGCTACCAGAAATCTGTTTAATACTAAACAATCGAGCTGCTGGAGAATTATTATAGGAGTTTGTTCTTATGGGAATGAGGCAGCATAAAGAACGATTTCTGGGGCAAGAGCGGCATTTCAAAAGATCCCCATAGAGAGTGAGTGCGTTGGATCGTTGATAATTTGCACAGGCATTCATGTGTCACTTATATACCTTTTTTAACTAATTCACTAAATAGGATGGAACAGATATGACGAAGTAAAAGAATAAATCGAGAAATGCCACTTTAACACCCATCCTTACCGATTCTAGAATGATCACTGTGTGGAAATAGTGTGTAGGTACCTGTACATTTCCGACTTTTTCCATGATTTTCAACGTCCCTTGGTGCGACACTCCTTTGTTGTACCGACTTTTTATTGTAAAACACACACACCTTTTGGTCGTCAACACCGCGCAATACAAAAAAAAGGCTGTAAATAAATCCTTCATTCTGGCGCGGTCTCATCTTCTGGTTTGGAGTGTCTTGGAATTATATCGGTCGGAACTAACTGAGTGAAACAAAACATTTTAGAAGCTTCAACGGCGTCTCTTGGCACTTCGCTCAATACCATCCTGTTCTGTCCAACAGATGGCTTTCAGACCGAACTGAACTGAAGACATTGGCGGATATTGGCTCTCCGACGCTCATTTCCTGATCACAAGAACACTGAACAACTGTGAGTTTGAGTCACACCTTTTGTTTCATTTTAATTCTTAATGTACATACCCTTTTGGCCTTTTTATCATCGCACGCTCCTCCGCCCATCTCAGTTTGCTAGTGTCGTCTTATATATGGTTGACATTCATTTAGTGTACCATATAGACAGAGTAGTACGCTACAAGTGCAAGATTGGCAAAGCGCTTGTGGAAAGAAGACAGATATAATGGTGGGATTAACTGGGAATAGTCTGAACTATGGGATTTTCAGAAAAAGGCACCGCAGTTTACGCAAGCAATTGGCAGCCTCAGACGACCAGTGAGGGTTACCGGTTAACGTCACTCCCGGGCAATCGCTATATTGATCTGTGGAGAATTGAGAGAGTTGACAGCAGAATGATCATCGGAAACATTTTCGCGATATATGGTGAACAATTAGGGGATACGCTGCAGCATCTCTTCGCGGGCACCAAATTCATTTAAAATGCGACTGCTAGCCTAGAGCTTAGGCTAAGTCTGTGGCTAGATCGGCTATCGAATTGATATCCGCTTCTCAGGAGCTCATCCATTCCCGACATCGGCCCAAGCAACACTCCCAACACATTACCCATTGGGCTCGTGTTCGGCTAAATCATTGGAAACGTTAGGCAGCGCTACCTGCGTCCGATCGGGAGCATGTTGGGCTAGCCCAACTTTTGCACAGTAGCTGGAAATTAGTACCTCTTCTTTTGCTTATCCACATTACCTGCCTACTTCTTATTCTGTTTGCCCATTACCCACCCTTTCGACCGAAACCACTGAAGTACCACTGATAAAGATCTTTGTTTTTGAAAATCAAATGGTTCATTATTAAAATGATGTATTGAGAACTTGTAAAACAAAATATCCCATTTTCGCAATGCAGATATATTTTATTACATATTGTGTTACTTTGACCATTATATTTCTTGTAAAATTTCTTGAACAAGTGTGCAATCTTTTCAAGGTACAAGTAACGAGTCATTTCAGCCCAAAGTTCGCCCAACAGCTTTGCGCATTGTGCTGTTCGGGAGGTCTTCCACTAGCTACAAGTAGTTTAACATGTCAACTCAAATCATTCTTTATAGTCACGTGAAGTGGCTCACGGTCAGGTGCAACTCTACTTTAAAGTACCTACCAAAATCCAGGGTCGATAGATCGGTTTCTGAAGTTCTATATAGCATAGGCAACTCTCATCAGCCATCCGTCATTATACGTAACTTGCCAAACAAACGTTAGCCAGTAGCTTTGATAGCTTAGGAATTCAGGTTAGCTTCAGTTCCTCCGCAAGCAGCAAGCCCAAAGTGCAAAAAAAACCGCTGGGATTGAGTATCTTCCCTTTTCTTAATCCATCTTAACTGCCCATTTATTAGTCTGCTCGTCCATTATCAATCTTTTCGATAGAAACCAATCAATTACCGTTCAATAAAACAAAAGTTTCTGAAAACCAAATAGTTGACTACAAATTGATGTGCCGAAAATTTGTACAAGTTTGTAATTCGAGGGTTGCTCTACTCTGAATTATCAGATGTTCATCATTCTTATGTTAGGCCATTACCGGGTCTGGAATATCAAGATGTAGCATAGTGAGACAATTGCAATTAAGGGAACGTTGGGCAACAAGAATTTTCGCAAGCAGGTTTCAAAGATAGTTCGGTTGAAAACTGTTCTTAGCAAAACGTAGTGATATCATATAATTTGTGTATCAAAAGAAACATATTCAATGAAATAGGAAAATATCAAATAAACTATCAACTAAATCTGGGAAACATGTGCAGTTGCGATTTATGATAAATTGTTACTAATCTTCAGAATGCCTGAAGATGTGTTGAATATACCAAACGAATAAGACAATTGCAAAAGATAAGGCAGCTTGAGGTTCATTTCGAAGAAAATGATAATTTACGTACATGCGTTCTCGTCTTGAATCGCCTTAACTTCTAGCTTTGATAAGCGAACGCCGTATGTCTTTCAGCGACAGAAGCCGATTTTTGTGTGAACTTTGGGAATAAATGAACAGCCTCTGGTTTCTAATCGAAGACAATGAATTTCATTACCTTACCCTCAACTGAAATAATAAGCCTGTGTTTTTGAACAGCTTTTCATTGCGCATTCGAAAACCAGCAGCCGGTTAATGCCACGGCGTGCCCAGTGGGCTCCGTCTGTTGTCACGCTCAAAGACAAATACGTCGTCTAGAAAAGTAAATTTGAAAAATACGAATTAAAAGAATACAAATCTCTTAACTTGAAAGGATGATTGACTTTGATGTGCTGGTCATGAGTAGATCACTGTACAAAAATACACAGACCCCCTATCCGCTGATGGTCCAATCTTTGTGGTTTTAGTTCAACAGCACTGACCCCAAGAGTAATCATATTCATTTTGCTTAAGATTAAATGAATACGTGACAACATCCGCTTTTTCTCAATATACCTGTTGATTGTAATTTAGGCCACAAAGGCCTGTGCCCTCGTAATGTGGCCTATCCACAAATTAGGCATTTCTTCGCACTGAGGACCCTCTTGCACCTCCAATACCTCTTTCACTTTGTCTCTAGGTGTATCTAAGTATTCTGATATTCAGAATCTGAAAATGAAAGACCAACGTTACACAACGATTAGTACTCCATATGGCATGAATTTCACAAAAAGCTATACTACAGAACTACTTACTCAATGTCCAAAGATCAATATGCGTGTACATTCATATATATATATATATATATATATATATATATATATATATATATATATGGAATTATAGATAATTAAGTAGGTAAAAACTAACTAGAGTTAAAATAAACTGCTAAAATATTCATTAGTTATCCCTGTGAGTGACGAATCATTTTTCACCTTAGAAAAAGCCGAAGAGTGGATACTATCAGCAGAAAATAGAGCAAAACCTGTATGGCACTGTCGATATGAGATAACTAGCTAGTTCATCATTACGTTCTCAAACGTGGAGCTACACACACATTCAATACAGGTGAATCTAAATGTTCGCGTAAATCCCCTCAGAAATTCATTGGAAACCCGGAGAGAAAGATCAAAGAAAGTGAGTTAAAAACACGTAGTGTAGGCAAACATGTTCTCGACGATTCTTTTTCGAGCCATTACAATCTCATTTATTTGTCATGAGGAAGGGAGAGTCTGAGGATAGTCGGTAGGTATATTGGACAGTTTGTCATTCGATCTGTTAGTCGACCAATCGACTGGTTGATAGAAGAGAGATGTACGGGAATGTGGTGAGTGTGATCGTGTGAACGCTTACGGACCAGGATCGATAATGCGTTCGCGGATGACGTCATCGGTCTTTGGCCAAGGAAGCTCAAGCGCTTCGACTAACTTCTTTTTGCGAACATAGCTCAGGCTTAAGGACTAATGGCTTCGGCCATTTCTAGCGTTTGGCATCTGATCACTTTAGATTCGTTACGTGGCGCAACAAGGAATTCGTTTACCGCTCCCATCAGATGCCATGGGTCTAGAAAATGGACAGTAATTGAGCTGGAAACCGTGCCTTTTGCCGCGCGTTGAAGCCAGCGTGGCTGATGCTCTTTGGTGCATTTCGACAAATGCCTCGTCGTTCTACCAACATAAGTGACACTACAGGTGCACTTGAACTGATGGATAATCATTGATGAGGTCAACAAAGGCAGTTAATCTTTGTTCTCATATCTGATGACAGTATTTGCTGAGAACTGGCCTCTTAGCACAGCCGCGTTAAATGTGGCCTTGACGGCAGCCCACAGAACCCTGCTAGTCCTGTCCTCCGCGGCGTCACCTTTGAAGGGGAGACCGATGAACAGAATTTTCATGGCTACCCCTGGTAACCTTTCTCTTAATCGTTCTTACTCCATATTGGAGTTGGTAAATTTCTCTGGATAGCCATTCGTTGATAGGACTTCACGGATTTTTTGTAGCTCTGCGTCCAGCATGCTATCAGAGCACGTGCGTTTAGGCCTTGATGTCAAACACCTTATCAAGCCTCTCTTTTCGGCTTAAGGGCAGAAAGCTGTGAAAATCTGTTGTCCATTCCATGTTCTTGTCATGATATACACTCGTTTATCAGCTTGCAATCGGAACCGCCCTTTTTCATTAAGGATTTGTTGGGTAAACCACTATCCTCAGCTAGACATGATCTAATCATACTATTGGCAGGCGTGCACATCACTACTAGTTTCATCTACCCCGCTAGTGTTGGTACTCCTTGATACCGATCAATCTACTGCAGACTACGGTAATTGTTGTGCTTCATAACCTTCATTTTACCCTGGCTTGATACCATATATTCATTCAGCTGCCCTTAAAGGATCACTATATCGTTCTCCCACAGACCTATTATTTTTATTTTTCTCAACCTTCATTCAAGGAGTTTAAGTAGTGTTAGTCACGACAAACTGCCGTTGTCGTGGGGCTTCCAACTAACATTTTCACTTTATTGACCGCATCGATCCGGCCCTAGTTTTTCATCTCTGAGTAACGCAGTCAACTCGGTGCACATGTTACGCCTCAGCGATGCAAACGGACAACCGCTTAGTTAACCCGTCATAGCAGCCGTACTCAGCTCAGCTGTAATAAAGGTGAAGATGAGAAATGTGCGACCCAGATCACTGCACCTTTAGGTTGTATTTTATTCTCTACCATCTCGAAGACAGGCCAAACCATGTGAAGAAGAAGACACATGGAGGAAAACCAACTGGCATTATCCATGGCTTTTTCTGAATTCCTGTCGAAAGATACACCCCAACAGTATGTTTTGTGTGTGTGTGTGTGTGTGTGCCCACCAACACACGGAGTCGACTGACGCTACGAATGTCAGCACATTGAGTAGTGTTCAGTATCTATGGTATGATTCTTACAGTGATGTTTGGGTTGTGCATTGGACAGCGCAAACTGAACTCTCAGAAGTGAAAATACACTTCATTTGAACTTCGCGTGAGATGCAGTCTTGTGTGTGTGTGTGTGTGTGTGTGTGTGTGTGTGTGTGTGTGTGAACCGGGTTAGTTCGATCGATTGAGTTTTTGAGCGTGCCTATAACAACTGGACAGGCAAGTTGACTGCGCTCGATTAGGCCCAAGAAGAAACGATCTGTCTGAACACTAGGAGTATACCCTAAACAGGGAAGACGACCGAAGCAGGGGGAAATTACGACTGAGCAATTGTGTTCTTTATTTTGACAGTCTGTTGTTTCAACAAAACGTGGATCAGGGCTATACCGTTTGCCGCTTTTCGTTATTTTTCAAAGTATGCACTTTAGGGCAGTTGGAACGGAGAACCCCTGTGTGTGTAGTATCCTGAATGCTGAATGAATCTCTACCGTTCTTTCATTGTAGTTTGCTGCCTGCTAAGGTAGGCAGCGTTACCACCGAGGTTATCGCAGTAGTTCACAGTTTAGCTAACTGGTTATTATGGAGAATTTGACGAACAGTGAAACCCTCAATAAATTGGTTGAAATAAATAAAATGGAAGATCCAACCATGCGACGTCTAATGAAGGCAGACAATTTATTATTCAACGGAATGGAGATGATCTGTTGTTTCCTGCCTGGACTCCACGGAGAAAGATCAGAACATGTCGGGTTATTGCGATCGTGTCGTGGAATGTTGAGATGATTCACTAAAAGCGCCCGAAAGAATCATAATAAAGAACCCGATACAAACCGCTTGAGACTCTCATTTGTTCTTCTTAGAATAGGATCACAATCAACCGGTCATTATGAAGACCAACACAACCTCATTTTCCGTAATAATACTTGCCGATTTCTTATGTTTTTCAAAGTGGTCATTCAAAGGCAATTGGAAGGGAGAACCACCGCGCGTACTTTGTTTACCATCCATCCCTACCTGATACACCTATAAAGCCTTTTGATCGAGATTAATGCAACCGCACACAATCAGTCCAGATCGGTTTATTCAACCATTCACATCGCACTTCTGTGCTCTGGTTTCGAACGCTACCTTCCGGCATCGACCAGTAAAGGGAAAAAAGAATAGAAGCATAGTGGTAAACATACAAAAAAACGAAGTATCAAGGGGAAATCAAGACGACAAGGAAAGAGTCCGAATCTAACTACGCCACTGACCGCGACACCCAACCATATCACTTGGTATCTCCAACTATTTAGTAGGCTGATCATATGGACCCCAACTTGGAAGTCTAACAGGTTCTACCTGGCCAAGTCTACTGCTCAACGTTTTCACACCATTTTGCCATATCATGGACTGAATACCTCCACATACCTTCCAATCAAAAACTACCTCACAGAATAGCGTACGCTGACGAATCTATCGGTGGGCATGCGTAACAAATGTCCAAATCACCTTAACCTGTTTAGATTCAGTACTTGATCCACAGACTATCCTCTGGTTCCCAACACCTTACGCCGAAACTCAGCATTGCTGATACGATGTTCCCACCATACTCGGGAAATTCCACGGAGATACCGGTGCTCGAACACCGACAGTCTTCGCCTACCTTCTACCATCAACAGCCATGTTTCAGAAACGCATAAAAGAACGGACCTAACCACCGCATTGTATAATCAACCCTTAACAGACAATCGGATGTCACGCCAACGCCACAGATAACGGAGGTTGGCAAAAGCCAAACGCACCTGCTGTATAAGCGATGATACTTCATCAGACATCTGTCTACCTGGTGAGATGTGACTGCCCAGATAACAAAATTTATCCACTTCAGATATAGTTTCCCCTGCCAAAACAAGCTTTGATGCAGTGCAAACCCAGTCCTGCAACAACAATTTACACCTTGGAGGTGCAAAACGCATCCCAAACATTGCTATACTGTCGTTAGGGCTATCTCAAGGAGCTTACAATTTACCCGGATCCTCATTTAGAAGAACAATATCGTCCACATATTCCAAGTCAGAAAGTTTACTGTATGAGCACAGATCGACGCCGCTATTCTCACATGAGGATAGGGCTATCTCAAGAATCAACTCAATCAAGAAATTGAAGAGGAAGGGTGAGAGTGGGCAACCCTGACGAACACCACTTTCTGTGGTGAACTAGGGGGAAAATCGCCGTAAGCAAGAACTCGCCTTCGGCTGGCCGCATACAAGCATTGAAAAAGAGGAATAAACTTCTCTGGCACACCCTTCAATGAGAAGCAGCGCCAGAGAGCTGTACGGTCGACTGAGTCGAACGCCGCTTTCAGAACAAGAAAGACACAGATTGTGTGCCTATGGAACATGTTGTGTCTGTGCTCTAAGGTTTGCCCAACAGTAAAGATGTGGTCCATACAACCCCGACCGGGTCTGAAACCGGCTTGATTCTCACGCGTACACGTTTCGCGGACACTGGATAATCGGTGGAGAATAAGACCGATGAGCAGTTTCGATGCGATACTTACCAAGCTAATTTCTGTGGTTTTCAAAAGAGGGACTGTCAACTTTCTTGTAAATCGACACAATCACCGATTCACACCATTCTCTGGGAATCTGCCAGCTATCCCAAATGATACGAAGGAGTTTCGGTAACTCCGAAACCAAAGCTTCGCCTCCATCCTTGAAAAATGATGTAGAAAACTCATCCGGTCCAGCGGCTTCATACCTTTTCTAGTAACCTATCTCCCGCATAATCTCCATCACTGATGGAGGACTGATGTCCACCTACATCGTTTCGCTGGTAGGTATATTTGGAAGATCCACAGTTGAAATGGGCCAACTGAGTTGTTCTCTAAAGTGCTCCGCCCAGTGCTCCAGACGACGTCCCTGGGAATGAATCAGTGAGCCTTCGCATTCCCTAGTTAACTCACTTATACCAGGCTTCTGTGTACCGGTACCTATAATCAAACGGAAAAGGTTGTGAGCATTGCCAATGAACACAGACTTTTCTATTTCCTTACATTTCGCAATCCACCACGGCTCACGGTCGTTTTTCAGGCTCCTAGTCAGTTGACGTCTCAGGGATTTACGCAATTCATTGAGTGAGGCATCCGGAGGGACGGATCTGCGAGCATCCAACAGAGCAACTGATGTCCAACATTTCCATTGTTTGCGAGACCGAATTGCACCATTTTGCAAATAAGGGACGACGGAGGCGTTCATGTGTGTATAGGCCTGTTTTATGAACTAATCAGAATAAATGATAATTCACAAATAAAACGCAAACACTGAGCCTGAACTGTTCATTTTTGAGTGCTTTTTGTTGGCGGAAGGGGGAACAAGAATTTTGGGCCAAAACAACGAGTTGGAAAACATCTAGTTACGTGGTCTGTGGTTTGGTGTGGCATACCGCATGTCACTGGATTATGCGACAAGTTTTCTTGGTAATATAACCAGATCCTTCGGTTTATTATTTAACATATTTGTGGTTCCCGGTGAGTGGTGGAAAGAATTATGGCATCAACGAAGCTACTATACCTGATTCATTGTATAAGTGCAAATATTCAATGGTTCACACCAGGGAGCTTTTTGAAATATGGTTGTTTAGCCTTTATGGTATTTTACATGCACCACACGGATAGTATATCTTTCATTCTGTCACTAATGCGACCGATCCAACCTTTCACTTGTCCGATATATTCAGGAGGAAAAGGTATTAATAACGAGCATGTCACCGCATTCAATAAGCCTGTCGGTAAGCAATTCGAACCCTCACTTCATAACCTTGTGTGCTTTCCAGGAATCGACTACATGCTGATATTTGCTCGTCGATACTCATGATTTCACGGCAGTTTAGCTAGTGAGAATTTTGTCAATATTGCAAAAATATACGATCTAAGCAAGCAGGCTGGGCGCTCACTGACTAGGTAAATTTTTCAACAGTTTACCTACTGACAAGCTTAAAAGTAGCTCGGCGCTGAGTGCAGTTTGGACGGGCGTGGACAAGTCACTCGTTTTTTCACAACTTGAAAAACACATCCGTTTATCGGTCTGTATTCGATCAGAAGGAAAGGACGTCACTGCTTTCTCAATCTTTTCCATTGTAGTTATCATTGTATCATGCCAATCCGTAGCGATACTTCGGGAAACTGATAAATTCCACACAGACTACCATTATTCTCGTGTGTACTCAATCTTCTGTCATGGAGTTCATTAAGTGTTAATCACAACCAACGGTGGCCATCATGGTGTTTGCACATGACGCGACCTGGAAGTACAAACCCTAGGTAACTTTTGTCTGGCGTGATATAACTCCAATAAACCTTTACAAAATGGAAAATTTCTCACCAGCAGGCCTTCGAAAATGAAGCAAAACATTTCCCGACTTGTTCAAGATTATCTAAAGTCAACTGATACGCCTTACCAAAACGACCGGAGAACTGCTCAGTTATGGGATCACACGAACTATGTCCAAAGTTGCAATATACACGCAAATGACCATGCACACAATAACTGCAGTTTTGTGTATTCCGCCGGAACAAACTGAAGTGACTTCCATCTGTCTTTATCTGACAGCTCCATAAGGTCTTTTGAATGAAACTATCGCAATCGTGAGATCAAACACTAAAGAGATTTAACCCGTAGCCGGATTAGTGGTTGGTTTGGGAAATCCATAGTATACCACTTGTCAGAGACTGTATTAAACTTGATAGAATAAACACCATCAAGTGATCAGTCTGTAACATGGGAGGAAGGCATTAAAAGCCGAACCAGTGTGCTTCGCCACTTAGAGTGTATCGTGTTTCTGCAGTGGGTTACACAACCCCGAAATCCATCTAATCAGTGATCATATGCAGGAAGATATGACTACGTGACATGAAAAATGACACTTGTAGCTGCACAAATTCGCAGCCAAAATGATACTATTATTTAGAGTTTCCTTCTTAATTTCCAATCCTGATATTTGTTTTGATATTCGTGTTAGGTTGTCGCTGAGAAGTAGGAATCAATGGACCATCGCAATCAACGAGCTGTTAATGGTTGTTACAATGGAATAAGATCCATTCGCAAATTCAGGTAAGCAATGTGAACATACATACCTGAATGACGAACAGGTAAGCGACAAGTACTGTGCCAGTGGATGAGATACTGTCGAGCGAATATCAAGTTGTTATTTTATTCGGATTTTCCATGCAAGCGCTAAAAAATTGACCTACATGACCAGTTTATTAGCACGTCCATGTTGGGTGATATATCACGAACAATGCGATAGATGTACATTGGTAGTTTTGTGCGATCAATCCACCATAAAGTGAACCATTCTTGCAGTTTCAATTAACAAATCTCGGCACTGGCCATCATCATCTCAAGTGAACAATCCGGAGCATCTCTTCACCGGATTTCTAAATCTAACCACTACTTTTGTTTTCAGTAGCATATATATAGAAATCTAACCCTCGCAGGGTGGACCCACTGTACAATTCCATTTGATAATCTATCACAGAAAGACAAATCTTTGTTTGCTAAGCTCCTTGAACATTTGGTGTGCCCGAGATGACTCACAATTTGGGGCTCGTTTCATCTGTCTCTTCAGTTATTGGTTATCCCTTAGTAGAACCGCACACCCACACAGTCTCGGTTATTATCGCGTTTGATCCGGGACTTAAGCGTAACTGAATCGTACGATTACGAACGGAAGGGCAGCCGACTAAATCCCGTGCGTGGAATTGACAAAATGTGTCTGTGCTGTTTTTACTTCTTTTTGTTAAGCACAAGAATAATCAATACTTCAGCAAGAAAACCTGTTCTGACAGAATCGGAATTTACTCAACAAAGGCTGAAACCAACTGCGGTGAATCTGAGCTTCGCAGTTTCGAAAATTATTCATATTATTCTTGTTGTATTCGTTCTCTGAAGCTCCAAGCAAACATATCATGGTAACCAAGGTCACGCAGTTTCAATTTCCCAAAATTTCATATTCGCAACCATTGTTCGGTATAGCATTTAAAAACTCGGGAAAAAAACTCACAACGAAGGAATTTTTTTAAAAATCCGAGTTCGGACATTACGTGTTTTGTACAATGGAAACATTTTTATGGAATCGATAATCCAGAGAGTGATAAGCTAACGAATATGCAGATGGCTTAAATAACGTGGTAACCGCAATCCAATGCGCTTCATATTATCTGTGAAAAAACTGGGAAGTTTGGCGACAAGGCTCAACCTCTGCGAAGGTTTATCCCCGCGAGTTCGGATAAATTCAAAGAAGCCGGCAGGAACAGCACAGGCCTGCTGGTCTTCCGTTGTTTCGGGGCCGAATCTGATTTGACTTGCGTGCAGATGGAGTGGAAAATACCGAACTTTGGACTGACGAACTGCCAGAGCTTCACACAGTCGATGCGGTAAACGTTGTGGCGCCAGGTAGGTTGCATGCGAATACTTGTGATCACCCAAAATTGGAGTGCCCAATTCCATAGCCAGGTGAACACGAACCTGGTGTTTTACACCTGGTAACAACGGATGAAAACTGTATGTATCAAAAACGTCAGAGATTGCATTATGCTCGTGCAGATATTTCCCTGAGCCAAATGCGGATGGTCTGAATAATTCATCTGACAACTTGGCCAGCTTTGATGAATATCAAAACTAATTCATCATGGTATTTTGGTATCCGTCGTGTCAGGCTGAAATTTTCGGTTTCCAACTCATACTCACCATAGGCCTGCACAGTCGAAAAAAATATGAAGCCATCTGAGCACTTAGTACCGCGCAAAAACACGGACTGCACTTACTATAACTTGCGATTAGGAACGCAAAATGCTTAGGGCACTGCTTTCTAGAATCGTCTTCTTCACTGCTTATAATCTTGTTCAAAACACACTTTCAACCGACTGTTTACGCACACGATGACTATTGCGTATGTTGAAATTTCAAAAATTAGAAGTTTGTTTCGACGTAATGGTGAAACCTAACGGTGCGTTCAAAAATGATTGTGCT
This sequence comes from Fasciola hepatica, assembly GCA_948099385.1. Classification (NCBI taxonomy): domain Eukaryota; kingdom Metazoa; phylum Platyhelminthes; class Trematoda; order Plagiorchiida; family Fasciolidae; genus Fasciola; species Fasciola hepatica. Next base: position 3,164,166 of record CANUEZ040000008.1, on the reverse strand, counting down.
GGGGCGAGGGACAGGAATACCCTAGTGTTTCAAATAACGTCTATCGATGAAGAATAATAACCACAAGCTACAGTCTCAAACAGCGAGTGTACACGTATTGTGAAAATATCCGAAGACGAACTGCTAAATATGAGCCCTTTGTTTTCTACATTTCTAGGCGCAAAATGGTCACACCAGGAGGAAGTCATCGAACAATCATACACATGGCAAAGTGAAACAGATTTGAATCGTGATTCACTGAACGGATCACATTCCGTAAGCACACAAATCTACGAATAGTGGCTTGTCTTAAAATCAACAGCTTGATAAATAAACGCCGGTGAGAACCACATGAATTTTGACCAATGACCAAGAATCGGACTACATAATGTCATTGGCGTAAATATCACTTACATGTTAGCGGTATTCATGATGTATCTAACAATCCCAGATTTACTGTGATTTGAAGTTTAGTGAGGAGATTAACTGATGCATCGACATTTGATTGATCTAGACCAGAGACGACGGGGTTAAAGATGAAGTGTGTACGACTGATGGGAATTAGACACTGAAGGATGATTTACCGGACAAGGTGGAACAGAGGAGTAGGGCAGCCCCGTTTCGGCGATCCAAATTTTCGTATCGAGTGACAGGTCCTTCTGAATGACACGGGCGCAGTTCCGACCACAAGTTTTCAGATTCCAGTTCTGGAATATCCAAATCTGATGTTTTGGCATCATGTGCGGCAGTTTGCACTTGTCGACTGAGAGGATAGACACACATCTACAGTGACATGAGGAACCAAATAATCAATTTATTCTGTCTCGGATTAAACAGGACCAGGTGTTGATTATGATGTTAGAACATGAAAGGAAACAGGTGGCACAAACAGACTGATTTAATTTAACCAGGAATGGCAATGGCGTTAACCGATTTGTCAGTGTCATTTAGTTCAGTTTATTCAAGCATCAACCTCGCACTTCTGTGCTCCGGTTTTGGTTGCCAGCTCGGAGCATCGTCCAGTTTAAAGCAGAATGAATAAAAGCATGAGGATATAAGCGGAGATCACGAAGACAAAGAAAGAGCCCGAACGCAGCTACGCCACTGGTCGCGACACCTAGCAGTGCCATTTGTTGTCTCTAATCGTCTGATAGGCGCGTTCTGTAGACACAAACCCGGAAGTCTCACACTTGGTCAAGGCTTTCATACACTGTTGCCTTGTCATAGACTGACCACCCCTATCTACCTTCCAAACACTACCTGTTTTGGAGAACAGAAAATGACGAGGAATGCAATCGGTGGGCATGAGTAACAAGTGTTCCAGCCACCTCAATCTGTTTAGGTTAGATTAGCCCAAAACAAAGATTGATTAAAAACACAATGCTAGAATCAGGCTTAAAGGGGTTGGAATGAAAGGTGTAGTGCGATCAGATACGACTGTACCGTTGCAACAGATAAGACTACGAGAAATCGAGAAAGAACGGTGCCGGATGATTTAGGCTTTGTTCATCTGGAAATATTCCGTGCGCTAAATACAAAAGAAATGTGCGTAAGTAAATTTATCAAACACAAAGTTTATCATAACACTACTCATCCAGTTAGAGAATACACAACAAGGTAGTTGGAAGAACAGGTAGTCCCAAGAACCGGTGGAGGTCGAACGACAATACTGTGGTGACCTTATCATTCCCGTCTAGCCCTTCTTTGAATAAACGTTCCGTGCACACGGGAAAACACAAGCGCAACTTCTGACATCATCATCATCATCATCGTACAGCGTTAAACAGTAGGGCAAGCCCAACTGACCACTGCCTTTCTTACCATGTTGCACGTAGAATCAGAAAGTGTGAATATACAAGATGGACAGGGAGTGGACCTACACCGATGGAAAAATAAAGAATGCCCTAACAGCCAACACACGGAATACACAGTCTAACTGTACAAACGCACATCGATCAGTCATTCTGATTCGACAGAAAGTGACAATACAATCGCCACTGTTCGCAGCCATATTCTTTGGTGTCTCCAGCCAATTGGTTGAGGGATCTTTTGGACCCCAATCACGAAGACGTGAAGCACCTACTTTTCTTAAGTCTGCTGTACATTTTCTCATTCCTCGCTGCCACGTCATCTGTTGGCCTCCACGTGATCTCTTCCACTCCCTAGGAGGAACGGAGAATAGGACGCGATACCGTAGACGTGTGTTTGACATAAGTAACACATACCCCAACCAACGAAGTCTACTAAGTTGGATACACAGTGACAAAACATTCTCCGAATTAGTAGCAAATACTCGATTTCTGACCTCAGCACTGCCTACTCGGCTAATCGGCCCGATCTTTGCGATACTACGCAAAATTCGGTGATCGAAAACCTCAGGACGACGAATATCTTCAGCACGCAGACACCAAGTTTCGCAACCATACAACAAAACTTAACGCATTGCGGCATAGTACACACGACCTTTCAACTTCAGTGAAATATCAGATCGATGCCACAAGTGCTTCAGTCCAGCGTACGCTGCTCCAGCCTTGGATATACGCGCACTCACCTCTACTACTGTGCCCCCATCCGTTGTCACGATGCTGCCGAGGTAGGTGAAGTGGTAGACAACTGCCAGCACCTCCCCATCGAGCACTAAGCTGGGAATCGTTGATGTCCAGTCTTGTAACATCACTTTACACTTTGAAAGTGCAAAGCGCATGCCGAATGGAGCTACAGCTCTCCCAAGTCTACCTAGTGCACGTTGAGCATGTTTCGTGGATTCGAACAAACAGACAGCATGGTCTGCGTAATCTAGGTCACACAGCTTTTCACTATTTTCTAGTTCGATGCCTAAATCCTGAAGATTTTGCAGTGCACTCTCCATTATTTCGTCCATGACGAAGTTGAACAGGAATGGTGAGGGACATCCCTGTCGAACACCACTGGTCGTTCCAAACCTACCGGATAGCCCACCGTAAACTCTAACGCGGCCAGAAGTATGACAACACAATGATCTCAGTAGGTTCACGAACCTCTGGGGCATACTTTTTCGATGAAGAGCACTGAAAAGCGCTGCTCGATCAACTGAATCGAAAGCGCCTTTTAATTCCAAGAAAATCATTATTGACGGTCGGCGGTGCGTGTGACGCATTTCAAGTCCGTTGGGGCGTACGCCGAGATCACAAACAAATTGCGCTTAACACAACTATCCTCTCGAACGCCAACTGACCCCTGGAGTCTCAAAGCACATAAACGACTGTTAACAGGGATCCAGTCTAAAAGGGCAGCCTTAGCTTTCTCGGTCAAGACTATTCCTACACCACGTTGACCCACAGCTCGAGCCACTTCGTCTCCTGAAGTGCGCGGTACATACCTTGATGAGATACCAGAAGCAGTTAGTTGAATCACACTGCTCGAATCCTGGATAAGCGTTTCACTTAAGAAGCAGACATCAATCTTCAGAGAATCTATTGTGAGCGCTAGGCGCGCCTGCTGAATGGCCTGTATGAGTGTACGCACAGTAAATGAGCCAAGATTCAGAGGCTAACAGGGCTTGAGAAAATGTGAGTCACCAGACAGAGGATTATTCCCGACACTATCTGACAGTGAATCGTTGCGAGTATCGACCGTGTTAGCAGTGGGAGCATTATGGATGGGTAGATGGGGCAAAGAGGGGTGGTTAGGGACAGAAGACAAAGGTTGAATAAAAGAGAGGGAACTCTGAGCAGTGGCCCGCTTATCACTACCCACCCCGCTCGATGCAATCGGCAGCGCGGTCCTGATTATCCTGCGCGACGACCGATGCAGTATGGAACTTCTGACACGAACTGCCGGCGCACATCACTGTCCGGTCTTGGAACGTAGCCCGCTACCAAGTACAGGCGGTTTGCACCCATCACTCTTATTGTCGTCTCCACACTCGACAATGGGTGGTCGCACACACTGAGAAGCTATCACAACTATAATTGGTGAGCTCGTTCCATTCTCTCTCTCTCTCTCTCTCTCTCTCTATATATATATATATATATATATATATATATATATATATATATATATATATATATCAGCTGGGCGAACTGACACCGTCACAGCTATTGAGAAAAATGATGTCATTATTTGGCGCAACTTCCATGAACGACATGGTTTTACGACAGCTGTAGATGCAGCGGCCCTTGCCATTTGCCCAAAGCATTGTGACTGTTTTCATTTAAGGACAGAGTTAGAAAAAAACGCGCCGAGACCGCCCACAAAACTCTCAAACAGACGCGTGATTTGCTCCCCGGCTCGCACGTTCGCCAACACAACCATGGCACCACAACGGGTTTTCGCATCCTTTCCTGATACTGTCTAACAATCGCCTGACAGCCGTGATTCTGTTATAAAAAAACCTATGTCAAGAGGTCAGGCGTCTAGTACAAGTGTTGGAACAACACGAAACCACGACCAAATACACTGCAAAACAGAAGCCCGAGTCATTAGCGTTTCACAAAGCAGCTTCCTCGGTCAAGCAATCTAACTGGAGCGTCCTACTATCAACGCCGTTTTGGTTCACAAGCGCGTAAATGCGAGGAGCTCGGTAATTTTCACAAACAGCGGGAAACAACTAGGCCGGAAGGTAGTGGCAACAACCTCCACCGACATTCATTTTTTCAGTCACCGAGAGTACATTGGAGACTGAACCAGCAACTTGCGCATCTTGGTAGACGCGCGAGCACGGGTCAGTACACTACCTGCCGTGAAACATCCTACCACCCAAACGATGGCACCGACCCTGCAAGCCGCAAGTCGTATTCTCATTCCAACATACGACAATAGACTCTTGATCCTAGATCTTGGTTTGCATCGCCCCTTTCCGTGGGTTTTCGTCGTTGCTTACTTTCCTCAGGCCAGCTTTCTCAGATTTATTGAAACAGCATCGCTTGGTTGCAATCCCCCGTAGCCGTCTTGTCCGGGATTTAGTAGCGTCAAACATAGTCGCCAGTTCGCTGACACACCCGTTTCCAAGCCAAACCTTGCCGATACCCACAACAATTCTAGAATTCAGCAAACATTTCAGTGAATTCCCGAACTTCGTCCCCCCGAACGTTAATCTATCTCCTGCAGACAACAAGCCACTTTTATTTAGGGTATAGGCGAAAAACGTTGAACATTGATCTGAGGTATGATTGTCTCCGCAAATCGAACATCGACACTGATTAGTTACGTATTGGTTCAATTCCATACTGCTTGAAGTATGCACGTTCCGACGAAGATTGAGCGGTTCCCGTTCAGCAATGCTCGTCTTCTGTGTACCACGGTCACCTATCAGTGTGACAGCTAGTTCGCCAAATCAAGTACACGCGATGTCAACTCTTTCTTCGATAAAATCAGCGAGATCGGTGAATCGCGGCTCTCTGCCCTGACTTATAGTTGAGGCTGCCACTTCAACCCATTTGAATCTTATCTGACATGGTAACCTCATCACAACAGCTTCCAAGGTACTACTAGAATCTAGGTTTGATATATAATTTAGTTGTCTCAGTGTTAAGATGCAGACTTGAACCTTCTCACTCAAAAGGATTAGAGCTTCCTTGTCATCGTTCTTGAGTCTTGGTCCGTCGATCAGTGGATCAATAAACGCCCGTGCTTTCATGTAGTTCCGGCCGAACCTCTTTTTCAATATTTCTTTGGTAGTTTTCAGTCCTTCTACAGCTTCTAATACAGCACAACGTTGTATAGCTTCTTTAACCTTGCCTTCGCGGTATTGAATTAAACGGATAAGCTGAGTAGAACTGTCCACTGTTCTCTTCTCAATAACTCAGCGGAATTCTCTCACGAAAGCATAATATAGCTTGGGATTGCCATCTTAGAGATATTACGTTTTGGAATTTCTACGTAACATCCACTGGCCTTTGGTGGATGGCAATTGTAGTTGCTTGCATCGGCGATGGTTACATCTTATTTGTAACCGCCGTGCAGTCTCTCCAATTCACTCCTTCGACCTGAAGCTTTTCCAAATCAATATATTTTTTCGAGTTCCAATATTCGCAGTCTTGCGAGTTCTAGCTGTGTCTCACTTTGGTTACATTCCATTTGGATGACAGAGATCTGCGATCCTGTTCGTGAGTGTTGTGATGAATCCAGAGAAATTTGGTTTTCGTTAGACTCGACAATATTCTGGAGTAATTCCTTGAGTCACTTTTGTGGTAATACTCGAAAGAATTTTGCAGTAATCCTCGAATATCCTTTTAGAAGGCAAATCACTTTTTCGCAATCTACGTTGACTTCTTACCCGAACAGACGCATCCGAGGTCGATATAATGTCACAAGACAACCAAATTCTCGGTAAAAAGTGTGTGGTTCTGTGATAATAAAATAATCACATCAGCGATGCACAGCGCAGGAAACAAGATAAAATGAATAACAGAAGCGAAACCTACATTCGAGGTGAAACACTAACGGTATCAAGCACAAAACGCCGTCTCTCGATGATCCAAGGGTAAACGTGACCAGATTCAAAATGGCCGATCAGTCAGAGCAAAGATCAGAACTGACCAGTGAGATTGAGGGCAACGTGTGCTCCAGTTATAGAGTCTGACTACTGAAATAGTAGTCGGTAGCAAAACGCAGAAAACGGAATAACGAACAAAAGGCAACACGCGTAACCGTTGATATGGTACATAACAGGGTGACGGTTGTTCCGCTGCCCACGGTCGACCTCGAAGTCTGACCCTAGACAAACTGAAAGTTGACCGAGCGGATTTCCAACATATGCTAAATTTAAGCAAAATTTGTGTTTCAAAAGTATGGGGATTACCGTTGCACATGGTCCCCAAGTAAACGGTCGATAACTGAAGACCGTGCGGGGATCATAGTACGTTCAATCAAGTGACTACTCTCGATCGTTACCCAATACAGCACATATCAGCAGTTCTAACTGTTGGGCGTCTTTCCAGCCAAATTGATTTATTATGCGCGTACAACCAAATGTCGGCGGTCGAAGCGGACATTCCCAAAACGGCGGTCACAACAATTTTTGAGTTGTTTGAGTTCATGAGAATGCCTTTCGAACTCAGCAACGCTGCTCATACTTTTCAGCGTTTTATCGCTTTGTTTTTAGAGGGTGGATTTTCACCTGCGCCTTCGTCTTCGCCTACTTAAATGACATTTTTATCGCTAGAGACGAACATCTGACACAATTGCGTGCACTTTGTCATCGCCTAGCCCGTCACGGGGCGACAGTTACCGCTCAAAAGTGCATGCGTGGAATCCCTGGGATTCTTGTCACATAAGGTCTTGTCCACATGGACCACAACTCTGCCAGAAAAAATGCAAGCTAATTTAGACTACTCAGAACCTACGTCGTTCAAACAGCTCCGGCGTTTTGACGGTTCAGTAAGTTTCTATCGGCGATTTATAACACAGTGAGCCCAAATAATGCGAGCCATCACCTACCTATGCAGAGGTAGCACAAAGAAGTTGGTTTTCACCGGCACAGCAAGAGTAGCTTTTGAGCAGCTTAAGCAGGCTGTCGTCAGTGTCGTCTTTACCCACCTCCACCCGGCAGCCTCAATCGCGCAACCAACCGATGCATCAGATACGGCCGCAGGTGCCACGCTGTAATGACGGGTGGACGATAGATGGAAACCAGTGACTTTCTTGTCCAAAACACTGCAGCCAGCAGGAACGACGTATAGCGATTTCGGAGGTGAAATCCAAGCAATTCATTTGGGTATCATACACTTCCGACACATCTTAGGAGGATGCGATTTCACGGTGTTTACGGATCACAGGCCGATATTCACGCTGTACTCGCCACCGTAGATTGGTATTCCCATAGGGAATCTCGGCACCTAGATCACATCACTTAATCCGTGACTGACGTGCGTCACATCTCAAGTTTCGCTAATCTAGTGGCAGACGCATTATCTCGCACTCCCGATTCACCTCGAAGACACCAACTCGGTACATCTCGAGGACATCGCCTCCGATCAAACCAGCGATCCAGAATTAGAGAAGCTCTGTAGAAATCCGTCGTTGAAGCTCCAGGTAATCCCGCTTTTCTTTACAGAGGATCAGATAATGTGCGATATGTCTAACGGACATCCAAGGTCTGGTGTCCGACATGTTTTTGGACAACAGATGTTCGAAGATCCACACGGCCTCTGGCACCCAGGCCTAAAGGCTTCTACCAGGCTAATAGCCGACCGCTACGTATAGTATCATATGAATTGCGATGTCACCATTGGGACCAGCAAATGCGTCCACTGCCAACGTCCAAAGACCCATAGACACACAAAAAGCCCATAATCTCTATTCCCCGTAGAAGATTCGCGTTTTCGGCACGTTTATGTCGAATTGGTAGATCCGTTGCCACCTTGAAGAGCCTCGATTTACTTACTCAAGTGAGCAGATCGCTCTACTTAGTGGCCGTAGCAGCACCCATGCCAAATGTTGCAAGCGAAACCGTAGCCCAAGAGTTTATGCAGCATTGGGTAGCAACATTTCGTTGCCCGCCCTTGATCACTACTGATCGCGGCTCACATTTTAGTGGCTTGTAACAACGACTAGGCGACAGGCGAACCCACACCAAGGCTTATCAAACCTCTGCTAACGGCATGGTTGAACGATTCAAACGACAGCTCAGTTCAGTGCAGTTTCTTCAACCATGCACCTCGCACTTCTGTGCTCTGGTTTCGAACGCTACCTTCCGGCATCGACCAGTAAAGGGAAAAAAGAATAGAAGCATAGTGGTAAACATACAAAAAAACGAAGTATCAAGGGGAAATCAAGACAACAAGGAAAGAGTCCGAATTTAACTATGCCACTGACCGCGACACCCAACCATATCACTTGGTATCTCCAACCATTTCGTAGGCTGATCATATGGACCCCAACTTGGAAGTCTAACAGGTTCTACCTGGCCAAGTCCACTGGTCAACGTTTTCACACTCTTTTGCCATGTCATGGACTGACTACCTCCACATACCTTCCAATCAAAAACTACCTCACAGAATAGTGTACGCTGACGAATCTATCGGTGGGCATGCGTACCAAATGTCCAAATCACCTTAACCTGTTTAGATTCAGTACTTGATCCGAAGACTATCCTCTGGTTCCCAACACCTTACGCCAAAACTCAGCATTGCTGATACGGTGTTCCCACCATACTCGGGAAATTCCACGGAGATACCGGTGCTCGAACACCGGCAGTCTTCGCCTACCTTCTACCATCAACGGCCATGTTTCAGAAACGCATAACAGAACGGACCTAACCACCGCATTGTATAATCAACCCTTAACAGACAATCGGATGTCACGCCAACGCCACAGATGACGGAGGTTGGCAAAAGTCAAACTCGCCTGCTGTATACGCGATGATACTTCATCAGACATCTGTCCACCTGGTGAGATGTGACTGCCCAGATAACAAAATTTATCCACTTCAGATAGAGTTTCCCCTGCCAAAACAAGCTTTGATGCAGTGCAAACCCAGTCTTGCAACAACAATTTACACTTTGGAGGTGCAAAACGCATCCCAAACATTGCTATACTGTCGTTAGGGCTATCTCAAAGAGCTTTCAATTTACCTTGATCTTCATTTAGAAGAACAATATCGTCCACATATTCCAAGTCAGAAAGTTTACTGTATGAGCACAGATCGACGCCGCTATTCTCACATGAGGATAAGGCTATCTCAAGAATCAACTCAATCAAGAAATTGAAGAGGAAGGGAGAGAGAGGGCAACCCTGACGAACACCACTTTCTGTGGTGAACTAGGGGGAAAATCGCCGTAAGCAAGAACTCGCCTTCGGTTGGTCGCATACAAGCATTGAAAAAGAGGAATAAACTTCTCTGGCACATCCTCCAGGGAGAAGCAGCGCCAGAAAACTGTACGGTCGACTGAGTCGAACACCGCTTTCAGAACAAGAAAAACACAGATTGTGTGCTTATGGAACATGTTGTGTCTGTGCTCTAAGGTTTGCCCAACAGTAAAGATGTGGTCCATACAACCCCGACCGGGTCTGAAACCGGTTTGATTCTCACGCGTACACGTTTCGCGGACACTGGATAATCGGTGGAGAATGAGATCGATGAGCAGTTTCGATGCGATACTCACCAAGCTAATTTCTGTGGTTTTCAAAAGAGGGACTGTCACCTTTCATGTAAATCGACACAATCACCGATTCACACCATTCTCTGGGAATCTGCTAGCTATCCCAAATGATACGAAGGAGTTCCGGTAACTCCGAAACCAAAGCTTCGCCTCCATCCTTGAAAAATGATGCAGACAACTCATCCGGTCCAGCGGCTTTATACCTTTTCAAGTAACCTATCTCCCGCATTATCTCCATCACTGATGGAGGACTGATATCCACCTACATCGTTTCGCTGGTAGGTATATTTGGAAGATCCACAGTTGAAATGGGCCAACTGAGTTGTTCTCTAAAGTGCTCCGCCCAGTGCTCCAGACGACGTCTCTGGGAATGAATCAGTGAGCCGTCGCATTCCCTAGTTACCTCACTTATACCAGGCTTCTGTGTACCGGTACCTATAATCAAACGGAAAAGGTTGCGAGCAATGCCAATGGACACAGAATTTTCTATTTCCTTACATTTCGCAATCCACCACGGCACACGGTCATTTTTCAGGCTCCTAGTCAGTTGACGTCTCAGGGATTTACGCAATTCATTGAGTGAGGCATCCGGAGGGATGGATCTGCGAGCATCCAACAGAGCAACTGATGTCCAACATATCCATTGTTTATCAGACTGACTTGAACCATAATTCGGTGTGGCATTCGAGGCGGCACGCAAGGCTTGCTTGATCCGTTGCCACCGTTTATTTGAGTTCTGAAAATCTGGCTGCATCGATAACTGCGTAGACATCTCCGTCTGGAAACTGTGTTGCTGGTTATCTTTCTAAAGCAACTGCGCGGGACAAGTGATATTTACTTTGGTGCGACCACGGACGAGACGTAAATGGAACCGACCAAGTACTAAGGCGTGATCTGAGTCCACAAGCATAGACCAAAATGAACGACAATCTTCAATTGATCCACGCCAGCGGTGACCAATTACAATATGGTAAATCTGAGTCCAAAGTTGTGAAGTCGACGGAAGATGCCATGTGAGTCTATGCCGCTTCCGATTGCAGAAGTTTGTACTTGCCGGAAACAATCCGTGGTCAGAACACAGCTGAATGAGACGATCGTCGTTATCGGTACGATCGCTCGGGATAGCAAATAGGCCTCCAACGTGCCTTTCGGAATCTCCCAAACGGAAAACTTCGGCGTTGAAATCCCCAGCAATGACCACCACGTCCGTTGAACGTGCGCTTCGAAGCAGCTGAGACAAATCCTGATAGAATTCGTCCTTGGTTTCAATGGCACTGCAGTCAGTCGGGGCACACACAGACACGAGGAACAAACATCGACGCTTCAGTTTGTTGTTGTTGACACAAACAGAACCGTCCAACCGAATTGCACACAAACGACTGCTGACTGGAATCCAGTCTAGTGGTTCACGGTCAGCTTTCACGCTCAAAGCAATCACAAAGCCAGCCTGAGCACGAGCTGTAGGCGCCGAATCAACCGACACGCGAAAACTGAAGTGAGAGACTGAGGTTGTATCCGGGGTGCGGAGAGTCACCACAGAAGTGGGATCTTGTATGCGTGTTTCGGAGACCCAGCATACATCAATCTTAAACGTGTCAAGTGTTTTAGCTAGGGCAGCCTCTTTTCCTATCTGACATGGTGTGCGGACGTTGAAGGCAGCCAAGTAAAGTGAACACTTAGGCTTAAGAGGTGCATTTGATTTATACCCAACGCCCGAACTACTGCCTCCATCACAGCCGCAATTACCCGTGGCGTTTTGCATAGACCTTAAATTAAATGGTAAAATCGGTAAGGCCCTTTACAGGAAAGATACTGGAGGTTTCTAGGCGAATTATACTTTGTGGATGCTCACACCGCAGAAGGGTTTTTGCTTTGGGACCCCTAACCGGAACCTCTGACTCAAAAGTCTGATCCACAAGGCAGTGGGGTCTTAACCCAGCACGGAAAAGTGACCGAAGAAATCAAGAAGGAACTTCTTCTGGTCTGTCACGTGACATGATTGTTACATGCATTCTGTCTTGTCTTCACTGGTGCTTTGTTATCGATCCACCTTTCGGATTCAGTCCTTAGCCCCATGCACCCAATGGAGCAAGCGGAACGTGGACTGGGCAGCATCTTTTGGGCTGCGGGCTGGCCGGCTTAGGCGAGCGATAGCTGCCCAATGAAGTGCGATGACTTCTCCTACCGTCGAGAGAAACCCCAAGTACTCCACTCCTAAGTCCATCTAGTGGAGGTTTGTAGACCGGTAAACTGTTTCTCTCCGTGTTTATTTGCTGGAGTGTCTCCTCCAGAGGCATAGTGGTTAGATGTTGCCCATCAATTGGTTCTGAGACTGGACTTCGTCTGGCTTCTACCCATTGACCTGTCAGGCGTGATTACATCTCCGGCTTGAGGAAGCCATCCTGCATAGCTCTTTGGGTCATGGAGGCACGCAAGCCATCACATCACGCAAAGGTGCAGTCTCGTCGTGAAGGCAGCTCAAAGAATGTTGGCAGCATATGGTAACCCCAACTGGTGCGAAACATTACCACTAGTACTGCTGGGAAGAGGGACAGAGTTACCATCGACCGTCTGAAACCAGCTTTCCTGTGAGAATTAGACACGTCAATAACACACCAGTTGACTCATCGAATAGCTTCGAGCCTATCGAGCCCCCTACTCCAACCCCAGCGGACGACCAAGCCTGCACAGAACAACCCCCTCATATCACCAATCGCGACCGAGTAATTAGAAAGCCGGTACGCATAGCGGAAGTGGTATATTTTATTTAGTAGTTCATGTGATCCAGCACGTAATCCAGTTTGTTTTTAGAAAAGAAAACGAGAAGCTCGTCCACAGAAGTGTTATTATGAAAAGGCGATTACATCCCATGTAAGTTTTTCACGTTCGTGATTCGCTGCACCTGTTACAGATACTCTGACGGGAACGCAGAAAGCCAAGGTCCACCGGAGCATCTATCCACCGGAGCATCTATCCACTAGTACATCTGGTGGAGCAAGCGAAGAGAATATTCGACGGACGCGATCGAAGCAAGCACCGGAAAATCCCACCTCCAGCTACGAGCCTACAGGGCTTTGGCATTGGGTAGCCATCCACGGCTGCTCCTCAGTGTCTCGATTGCTCCGAGTGCCCACCATCATCTCGATACTTCTGCAGCTGTATACCCCTCCTTCATATGCTTCCATTTTGAGGACACGCACATACCTACGATAACACGCAAGTATTTAGCGCAATCGAAGCCCTTCTGCTAGGCAGTCTTCTACGAGGGGGCCTCTGTAGTGGTCTTGTCATCCCCGTCTATCCCTTCATTAGGTGTGCGTTTCGTGCACGCGTAACTTCTGACACAAGTTCCCGGCGAATGCCACTGTCTCGTCTCTTAACAAAATACAAGCGGTTGGTACCCATCGGCCTTATTCTCGTCTCCGCACTCGACGAAGGCTCGTCGCACACACATACACCTTCATCCACCCCTCCTCCCCACCCCCACCTCCTAGTTATGCTCTTCAGACAACCATTAACCATGCACTTGGTGCGGAGGCTCTGGTCGTTCTCTCCTAGGGACAACCTCAAAAGGAAATAATGAAGGAGAAAGGAGTATGAAAGGAGTAAGAGCAGAACTACATTATTGGAATTAAGTGGATGAAGAAAGTTTGTGGATGCAAAAGCGACACTGATCGCGGCATCTAGCCACATCCCTCAACGTATCTAAAAATCGAGTGGGAGGGTTGCTTGGACCCCATCCAGCAAGTCTAACACGCCCTACATGGCCAAGTCCACTAGCTAGGCTTTTCGTACTCGAGTTATGAGGTCCAAACTGTGCACTGCCGGTTTCTTTGTTGGTAGATATCGTTCGAGTTTTTACCACGTCTGACTTACGGGAGAACGACGTCATCCTCCAGTGAAAATAACAGCCGCTTCTCTTTTCCAGAAGAGTGGTTTGCTAGACTTATTTGAGAGGGTACTCTAGATCTGGGATACAACCACTGCCAACGTGGAATTGAGAAAAGCAGGTGACCTTCGCGTGACGAAACTGGTCACGAACTCAATTTCTTTGCACAGGTCACGCCAATAAGGCCGAAGAGCAGTACCTTTGAAGAATCACAGAACATTCACAATCCTTAACCCCTGTGTGAACGCCAAGCCAGTACAAAACCTGTGACTGGGTGATTCTGTCAATCTGCGTGAGTTCTGGTGTTTTCGAACTTATCGTTTGTTCCGAATCACTCTTCGCATCTATGTATATGGCGATTGCTTGTTCCTGTACGACTTCCAAAAAATAAACAAATTGAAGACTTTTGTGGATTCATCGAATTAGTCTAAATGCAGTTACTGTTTCCATCTTCTAGCAAAGGCTAAGTTATCGGGCAAAGATTAGTATCCTTTGGTGTCCTGCATACAGGATTAGGAAGACTTTACGCCCGGAAGTCTTCATGTTGGATTCGCATTTGGTGGACTTATCAGTAGGGAAATAATTGTCACTTTTGTACGGCGCACAAACAACGTGTAAGTTACGAAGACCGTTGCAAAAGAGACCGGGCGAACCAAAATACTGCATACATACTGGGATGTCGGATTTCACACTTTGCTACTCAAATGCATGTTAGTAGGCAAAATAAAATAAACACCTCAAAGTGAATAATAATGCCTGAATTCGCTCTCGTTTCATCCTCAGCATAACATGTTTATTTCATCGGATTTCGTAGTATGAAAATATCCCGGATTATGCCAGAGTGGAGTCCAGGACGCGAGTGCACGTTAACTGCCTGGAAGATATTTGAAAGACTCTAAAAACGATCACCTTGACTGCAGTACACTATAGTGCTGCGAAAAGCTCCGTGATATGTGCAACCTAATGCTCTGATGGGAGCACCATCTTTCCGAGGATCAATGACACCACTGTTTACCAATGTTTGCTGTCAAAAATTTGATCTCTGTCCTCCATGTGGTCGAACAAGCACATCCGGATACTCATACTCATACTCACCAAATTGGTTGCGAGTTGTAAGGAACATAAAAGTTCGCTGACGCGTCCTGTAGTGGCAATTGACTGGGTTCTATTTTGAAGAATGTTGTAGGAGATATTGTGACTACCACACTTATCCATTAACATCTAGTGGCGTGCCTCAGCACTCCTCCTCTGGTCTTATGAGTCTCCCTCCGAACCATATCACATGACTTTACAGTGACGTATCCAATAACACGACGATAAGTGTTGTAAAGTGGGAGTATTCTATGACGTCATCTCAATTTTCACTGCGACGGAAAAGTGAACAAGAATTGTATCACGTTAATGAAAATGCCTAATCGTCGTTCTACGGGACTACAATATGTGGACCATCATTCCAATCAACATGGGCAATATTTCCTCAGTTTGTGACATTCAACCATTTCTCCGGGGATATCCTTGGTAAGTATTTTGCTACCCAATAGTCAACCGACGTATTTCAACATAGCAGTGCTGGGACATCGATATTTTCTTGTTATTGAATGAATTTCACACACACACAATAGTAACTTCAGCCAGATAGAATATTATGCATCCCATCTAGTTCACTCTATCCATAAATTCCTCTGATCTAAGAGGACCAGTAAGCCGTTCTCTAACCGATATCCTCAAGCCAAAAACGGTAGTTGTTCTAAGACCCCTCCGCCAGTGGTTCAGGTAGGTCCAGCAATTGAATCGATACCAACCCCCTCAAAGCATTCACACCTGGACCAGGATACGAAGCCACTTTGCCTGCTGCCCTATCGCGACTCGCTGTGTGCGCAAAATAATCAATAACCAAGCCTCCCTAGGGGATATTCGAATCCCCTACCTCCTTCTCCCGGGATTTCTACAAAAAATCGACGGTAGGTACATTTTTTTCTGCAGCAAACGAACAAATAAAAAAGGGAACTTTCGGCTTCCGAGACGGTCATCACTGAAATCACAAACTCACTTTGTGAACGCCGCTGAAATTCCTGCTGGCGATGGGCAAACGCAAATAACCATGATCAAGTTTGGGAACTCCAACAGTGATGCATAAGTAGTCTTTTTTGATCCACCGTTTGGCAAATGCTTCTTGTAGCTTTAGCGCAGTGTCAGTATTCCTGTGGTGCAGTGAAATGGGAAATCTTAAATAAATTCAATAGGAGAACATACACACAGTATTAGGAAAATTCCGCTGGAGCACACAGACTCCCGGGTGCCCATTGTTAGAAAACCCGGGAAAGGATATAAACTATCCCAACTTTAACTAATCAAAACAAAGGTATTTTACAATCAAATGTGCCACACGACGACATTTCATATTGTCTAACAGTATTGCATGGTGTTTGTTATTTGTTTCAACGAGGTCAAACGAAACGATGACACAGTATCTGGGCTTCAAAGCGTGAAATCCCATCGGGTTCATGTATCAGACCTGTGCGGTCTATCGAACGACCGCACAGAAATGATCCACGAGAGGGTGAACTCATTGCAAGTAGTGCTTTGAAGGTCACTCGATCAGGACAGCAAATGGAACGGGAACGAGTAGAGCTGTACATCGACTTCACTTCCTATCCTGATCACAGCTGCTGTCTTGTCCATCAAGATGGGACTGCACCTTGGTGTAGCGTGACGGCATACGTGGCTCCGTGACCCAAAGTGCTATGGAGAGTGGATCGTGTGGGAAGTGACATCGATCTTTGCTCAGGTAGTAAACTGTCTGACTTAAAATACCCTGACGATATTGTTCTGCTGCGTTGCAAGCTTTCCTAAACAGCCTAAACAATGGTGTAGCAGTGTTTTGGATGCGATTTGCACCTTCAGAGTGTAAAATGTTGCTACAGGACTGAGTTGGCACTGCACAAAACCTCTTCCTGGCAGGGGAAGCTAAGTTGAAGTAGACAAATTTGATTACTTAAACAGTTACATCTCACCAGGTAGACAGATATCTGATGAAGTGTCATCGCGTATAGAGCAGGTGCGTTTGGCTTTTGCCAACCTCAGTCATCTGTGGCACCGGCATGACATTCGATTGTCTGTCATTAATCGGGTTGTACACTGCGATGGTTGGATCTGTTCTATTATACGGTTCAGAAATGTGACCGTTAAGAGTAGGAGGTAGACGAAGTCTGTCGGTGTTTGATCATGGATGCTTCCGTAGCACTGCCCGAATATGGTGAGAAACCCGTATCAACAATGCTGAGATTTGGCGTAAGGCGTTGGGAACCAGAGACCAGTCTGTGGATCAGGTACTGAATCTTCACAGATCAGAGTGGCTGGGGCATGTGTTACGCATGCCCATCGATAGACTTCCTGGGCGTACACTGTTTTCCGAGGCCGGCAGTGGTTGGAAGGTAGGTCGAAGTGGTCAGTCCATGACACGGCAAAAAGGTGTGATAACGTTGACCAGTGGGCTAGACCAAGTAGAGTGTTAGACTTACGAGTTGGGGTAAACGTGACCCACCTACCAAATGGCTGGAGACACTAAGCGATAAAGTTAAGTGTCGTGGCCAATGGCATAGTTGCATTTGAAGACTTTCCTTTTCTTCCTAATTTCCCCTTATTATCTGGATCTTTTTCATTTCATATTTCTGGTTCTTTTGCCTTTTACTCGACAATGCTGGGAAGATCGCTGGTGGTGGCTGAGTGAGTTAGAGCGTTTGATTACTACTTCGGAGGTCCGAGGTTCAAACCCCCGCGCCATCACCGGTAGACAGTAATCCATTGTAGTCCGGATCGTTATCACACCTGACCTATTGTGACCTTGTGTGACTCTCCATCACTCCAAGTCTCAGGGCGTGATTGACGGTTATCCTTTATAGTGCACCAGGCCTCCGTGATGATGGGGTATATACCCCTTCCACCGCACTCATGTGGAAGCAATAAATAAAAAAAGATAGGAATCTGAACGAGAGCACAGAGATGTGCGAGGTTAACAGTTGAATACAGTGAAACAAACTGAGTTGCTCTCTTGTGGTGCAGGAATCCGTGTGTCGATTATTAAACGAACTGCACTAGTAAAATTAGACATTCGCAGCTGCAAAGAAGACAAAATTTGACCCCGGTTCACACAGAAAGATGACACAGTGAGTCGCGAGCAGTGATAATTCCCATTACTTGGACATAAAACCAAACTTTTAGAGAGTATATCCATTTGCAGTAATAACCTGCGTGCTTTAAATGACAGTCATTGCAATATTCAATTCATGTGATCCATACATATCGTTCATTGCAAATTTCTTAATGCATGAACGATGAAAACATGGTCGATCTAACTATATGCGAAAATCACTTTTTCTCAAAGTCACATGACAAGAATACACGTAACTGCTGAACCCAAGTTAGGGGAGCAAACACTATTCTTGAGTCAGGACCTGACTGACGAATTTTTACGTAAAAAAATCACTAACTAGACAAAACATTTAGTAAGCAAATTGCTTGGATAGGTGACCAATTCATTCTACCTAGCAGTGTTGTCATTGCTTTACAAATGGAATTATTTGCAAAAGAAAATATGAGAGAAGAATAAAGTCGACGATTTAATGACCCCATGTACTTGGGGATATGTCGCGCCCACTGTGCCCACAGTTAGGCATACAAAATCCCCACTGATGTAATTCTGTGACAGATGGTCAGACTAAACCTGGAAGGCAAGCATCGGATTAGTGGCCAAATACGTCGCAAACCAGTTGCAACCGATTATATTCGTGACAGGTGGCCGTCAATTCGGCGAATCTTTAAACAACCGATCGCGTGAACTTGAAAGAACCAAAGTGGAATGAATAAACCTGTCTGAATGGCCGCACAATCAGCTGGTGAAGAGTGAATACCCGTGCGAAAACTACCTGACACATTAGCACTCTAAGTGAAAGAAAACGCAATATTCGGTGCGCGCTCTAAAGGTACAACTTTGAAACCGAGCCCATCAACAGTGCGGGTTTACACGCCTCGGGTCGTGTGACTGGCTGGCCATGTGACACGAAACAAATTACTAGGTAAAGCACTAAAGCTCACTCGAAATGAGCTGGTTGGGACGTGTACTGTGCACGTTTTCAGGCCAGTTTCTCCGAGGTGTAGTATTCACCGAGGCGGTTGATGATTGGAGGACCAACATGGATGGTCAGTGTTAGACAAGCCTTGGGCTTGGTGCCGCACCAGGGCTGATTGCCAACGATGGGTTAGCTCATACCCTCAAAGTTCTCTTCTCAAATTTTCAGTCTTGACTTTTCGGTTTCCGGCTAAGGTTGCCGTTATGGGATAGCAAGCAAAACAGCCCTACCTAGTAAATGGTTAATTTGTCCGAATTGATGTCATGTTGCGCACATTAAATGAGCTACTTAAGTGTCGCATTTTAAAAGGAAACTACATCTGCGAGATAAACTGAGAACATGTCTTATCCGAACGAGGAAGAACAAAGTTGGAGGATGATGATGACGATGACATGCGGCATGGCCTAGTGAACACAAGCACGTGTGTTGTTGAGTTGCGGATACGAAAGTGAATGATTAATGGGTGTTCTGAAAAAAAGTTACAGCGTGGTCACAGGTCTCAACATGTGAGTGAGAACCATGTGTACACCTACGGAAAATAGGGTAACTTTAGGTTTCAGTTTCTGACAATGAGAATTAAGTCTTGTTGGTCTCGCGAAGTGCTTCGCACAACCAACGGAAGATGAAGCAGAATTATCGTTTTCCGAGTAAGTGTTTTTGAGGGAAACTTAAGCACATGAGGCCACAGAAGACATAAAAATACGAATTATTTCGATAAATAATGTGGAACCGCCCTCACAGCATAACGAACAGGACTTTATTATTGTTGACACCCTGTACCAGTCAAACGCGGGCAATAGTCCTGAGATATCGATCGTTGAATAAAGAAGGCAGCTAAGAGTTTACAGTGAGGAGATGCTAGGTCTCACAGTCTCATGAAAATATCACCCACCATGACATTGTATGCTCTTATAACTGATCACACTGAACGCTTTTTTGTCTGTACCTTTCTCGATAATGGGATTGAACCATCTTGTACTTGGTTTAAAGGCCATTAAAAACAATGGCATTTCTACTTAACTTACATCACAGGAACACACTCGTTGCTTGGATTTAATTCTACGGTTCTCTAAAGCCTCTGATGAGATGAAGATAACCACTGTTAAGTCCGATGGAGATGGAGATCCCGGTCTTGAAGCATCGTATATTATCCTATGAAATTCCTGAAACGATGAAGAGAGTTCTTGATACTTTGGTTTCCGAAGGGATTCTTGAAACAAATTCTTCATCTAAATGGGCTACGCCAATTGTTACTCCGTCGAAGTTTGATGGACAACCTGCAAGAATAAGACCGTTTGTGAACGCCTGTATCACTGTGGGGCTAGAGGACATACTGTCTTGTTTTCACAGCTTTATCGACTTCTCACTAACCGACCTCAATAATGGCTATCTATAAATTCAGTTACATGAAGATTCCCGTAATCTGACCATTATTAATACTTCCTTTCGTCTGTATACACTTTTCGCACCAAATATTTTCCCTGCCATATTTCAGTCTGTACTGAATCCTACCACTAAAAGAACTGAAGGAGTAGAATGCTATAAAGATGATGTTGTAATCCGTGCACCCACACAAACATTTCTTGGTGACAGAACTGGACACGGACGGTGGTCAAAAGGGTCATCGCGGGGGGCTTTCAATCCTTCTGTCCCGAGTTCGACTTCCGCTGCCGGTCGCTCTCTCTGATTGGCAGTCTCAAATTGGGCGCGACCCCCTTCTTGAAATGGTGTACCATTATTAAACAACAAAGGGATGTGAATAAAAAGAGACTACGAGTGTGTACTTAACTTAACGTCTCTTGATACCTTGGGATACCATATTAGGAACACTGGTTACTAATCTGATCCGAGTCGCCTTACTCTTCTACTTGATGCAAGCACTCACCAAAATATTGCTGAATTGCATTATTCAGTTGGTCCTCTACAATAGTATTCGCATTTCATTTCAAATTTTACTTCCCTCATGGTGTATTGTCATTCGGTACTTTTTGTCCGTCAAACAACAGCATTCCTTGCCTTCTGTTCTATTCTACCTTAAAACCAAAACATTTCCACGTTCGTTCAGTCCCAAGTTACACTCCACCCTCATCACTGATGCACCAACCACTGGAATTGCTTCCGTGCTATAAAAAGATGGATTCCGTGTTGTGTGTTTCACGCCGGTTTACTATTGCTAAAAAAGACTATTCCCAAACGCAAAGCGAGGCTTTAGCTATTTACTGGTCTGTCAAACGACTTCACAAGTATTTTCTAGAAGCCAAATTCACCATTATTTCTGACCACGAAACACTCCGTTTCATTCATCATCCAACCAAATCCACTGCAGGAATGGTGTATAGCACTTCATGCATAGCCATAATACACAACATCGTAGTGGTAGGAAAATTTCACACGTGGATTCTTCATCCAGATACACCCAGTCATGTGACAAATACAATTGTGGTTGCCAACTTGCGTAACCATTCTCTGTGAGCCGATAAGATCAAATTCGCGATGCATGTCGCGAATGGATGGAATTCCAATATCCAGCATCGATTTCCAGATATTTTTTAGATGGAATTTTGTATTTATATGATTGTACCGTGACTCCACCAACACTCCGGCGACTAAGAGTATCTGATTTGTGTTCTGGTCATTTAGAGATATAAAAAATGAAAGCGTTGGCTCGCCTAACTTGTTGCTGGCCCGGCATCGATTACGATATTGTGCAATTCACCAAACACTGACAGCTGTGTGCACAAAACATGTTCTCTTTTTTTGTGCGAGGTTAGGAAAAGAATGCATGCTGGTTGCTGCAGTCCGTTTCTGAATAAATACTGGGCTCGGATGATCATTCATTCTTATTATCGTTGAACAGAAGTATACTTCGAAACGTCAGCTGGTGACGAAATCATCTAAACTGCCTTGCGGAAGACATTCAGTCATGAAGTAGCGCCCCACGCATTGATTACTGATAACAAGAGGCCATTTTACAGATGAAAAGATCATTACTTGATTTAAACTTTTATCTTTTCCCGACTATCTCCTGCCAGAAGACAAGTCAGTCCCATGGACAATGTAAATCACTGTCTACCACGAACGGCGGTTGGGCGCGAGTTCAGTGCAAACTGTGACCCAGTTTTCCTTCCAGTACTGATGACCGTAAAGCGTCCGAATTCTTAGGCACTATGTCTTTCTGGATGGTGCTGACCCCTAAAGTGATAGTGCCATCCCATACACGGCACTGAGCAGGGCGAAGTATGAAAAATTCCGCATTGGATCACCGGAGCGCATGACCAAAACATAACAAGCGACGAAGTTGAGCGAGAACGGAGAGTTGGTCAATGTCGCAGCATCGCCTCCTTATTTCGTCATTTGATAGCCTTTCCTGCCAGTTAATAAACCGAATCAAAGGCAGCGCTGAAGTCGATGAAGCAGGTTGTTGTTGGCTACTGGAGTTTGTAGCGACGTTTCAGTACTGGACGCACGGTAAAGATTTGGTCTATATAGCCTCTGCCACGACAGAAACTCCCTTGGTTCGGTCGAATGTGGGAATCGCTCGCAACTGAGAACTGACTGATTAGTAGTATGCAGGAAATCTTTGCAGCGGCATTAAGTAGACTGGTCCTCGACAGCTCTCGCACACTGTTTTACCTCCTGTCTTGGGTACAGATAGCAGAACAGACGCACTCCATTTCTTTGGAAATATCTCACTTTCCCATATACACCTGAATAACGCGTGCTGTCAATCAGTGATGAAAAACAGGTTTTGTACACTTCTGACGGTATTCTAACCTCCCCAGCAGCTCTCCTGTTTTCCAGCTGATTACCGACCCCCGCGATTCCCGTCATACTTAGTGGCTCGCAGTTTACATTGTACTTATCTATACTCAAAGAGATTTGTGGTCTAGTGAGCACGCTATGGGTAGCCATATCGTTTTTCGATTGAAGTGTAGGATCCTGTTGATGCAATTACTAGACTTCGGCTCATAGAGGTTTTCCTGTTGTTTTTCTACTTGAACAGGTGTAACCCTCACGGAAGATCGTTCGTCTTGAAACTTACATGCTTGGCGACTCGGAAAAGAGACCGAGTAAATTCGGAGGCCTTGGTAATTGAGAGATTCGGATATTCTGTTTGATCGACGCCGATCCTGTGAAATGGCCTGCCCAATGAGATGTCTCAATGAACCTAATAATCATAATTGGTGTGAAGAAGTATGTTTCACCGCGGACAGTGTTCTTTCGCTTGTGGGAGTAGTGTAGTGAGCAGGATACAGGCAGTCATATTGTTGTTCGAGTAATGCATGTGCATGATCCAGCTGATGCATTTACTGAGCCTCGATTCACGGAGGTATCTTTTATTCTTGTTATCCTTTTGCAGATTGGACACGGGTAACACCCACAGATGATCACGAGTATCGCATATCAAAGTGGGTTCACTGTGCGATCGGAAGGTCGTTTGACAAGCCGGTGAAAATTTTCCACCTGACGTTCTACTTTTCTTCCTGTTCGGGGATAATCTGGAGTGCTACATCACGTAGGACGGACTCGGGCACTAATCGTCCATTTGGAGCGTTGCGATTAAGTCAAAATAATTTTCCGAATTCACAAGTACCCGACTCGGTCTCGATCTTCTATATCCATTGCCACTTAAAAAAAGCTCTATCCGAGAGCCAGGCCTCTCATGGTTCAGCACTTCTTACCAGTTTGGTTTCTTGTGATTTACCTGACAGTTGCGAATTGGTCACCGGGATCCAGTCTTTTAGACGTTTCTCAGCCTTCTCTAGTTCTTTCCATACAGCCTCTTTGACCATCAACTTAGTCACCTCCTATTGTTCTTTCACTGTGAACCTATCCGTTTGCACGCCGGTTACAGTAGCCAGCTGGGCCGGGATAGCGTTCGATAGAGCGTTGCGCGTTTCTGGCATTTCCAGAGCCGTAACGTTGATTCGGCTAGGCAGTGAGACTTTGAAGCGCATAGACAGATGTATTTTAAAGGACTCACGCACGATAGCATGATCTGTGCCGCTTGTTTTCCGTTACTGCACCGCATTACGCACGGCAGTCATCCTCAGATGGAGTCCGGGCGGGATCGCACTAGGATGTGGTCATTTTGGTGCACTGTGTGACCGTCGTTTGAAATACCGGGTCAAAAAATATCTTTCGGGTTTTTAGAAGTGTCTGTTGCAGATGACTAACCTGTTGGCATCGGCCAAATACACTAGCAGACTTCCATTCTCACAACGTCGGCCAAGTCAAAACTTTCCTAAGATATGGTGCGTGGCATCATCCAAGGGGCCAGTTCCTGCACTCCAGTCTCCAGCGGTGAAGAGTATGTCACGTCTTTAAACACGATTAAATAAATCGTATCATCTGTCACGGAAGTCATCTTTTGTTGTGCTTTCAGCCGCACTGATTGGCGTATAGATCTCAATCACCAACAAGTTCTGGGGAGAGTCCTTGAAGAATGCCAGCGCTGATCTCGAAGAAATCAGGACGCTGTTGGTCTTTCTGTTAAGGAAGAATGCGACACCATAGAGTCCGGCTTGAGAGAATAAGATGTGGCCAATTACTCACTCAGCCCAGACATTCTTCGTCAAATGGAGAGGCAGAGAACTTCTTTCGAAGAACAGCGCTGTAAAGACGATCAATCTGTCAAATATTCAAGAGCTTGAACGATATGTGGACAATTTCCTGCTTCAATACATAAATACAGTTTGTGACACCAGACATTCCAGCCCAGCCAAGTTTAATAAGTGCAGAGTACTTTGCACGAATTTATAATGCACTGATTCCCCTGATGTCTATTACCAACTTGGAAATGATTTGTGACCAGCTTAGGGAACTGGGTTGGGATAATTTGTAAATAGTATGGTACGGACCTTGGATATGGATAATGGGTTGGTGCGCACACCGAAGGAACCTTGATCAATTCACTACCATGTTCCTGATATTCCTGCTGACACACATATTGTTTCAAGTTCTACACACGCTGATTCCAATTCACAAGTACTTGGAGTTACGGATTTCCCTACTAAATCGGAAGAGAAGGTCCTTCTACCCTCGAATCGCCTCAGTTTATCAACGCACAACACATTGTTTACATAGGACGAAACAGTCACTGTCAACAATCGTTACAGCACAAACTAACTGCTGCATACCTGCGTCAAGTAGGCTATCTTTTAATGGGTTGACTGGTGATGCGACCAGCCACCACTTCACGGGAATCTGTTCGCGCCTCATCGATTCGCCACCTTTTCGCCTGCGAATCTGCTGGCTGAGGCGTTCTGAACGCCTAACCACTCGACCATCTAGAGACTACAAAAACTGTCAGCTTCATTCTGCCTGTGGTGAGTGTGATGACTGTACATTACCTGGTTATTCATTACCACGCTTTTATGCTACTACATGCATTCGATCGTGAACTGTACTGAATTGATTCGCTCGACCACCATCGGCCACACCATCATCATACACATGTTATACACATGGGCGATTGTTGTTTCATTCACGAACGTTTGACTAAGCAACAAGTACGACGGCCATGATCTAACAGCGATCTAGTAATGCCACGGACGAATCAAACTGACCGAGAAATCAACATCAGGCCAGAGCATTCTTTGTCCAAACGATGAACTATCTGATAGTCAGAGTCTGATATCCCTGTCGATGATGGGTGTGACCGGAGCTTGTATGCGATGCGTGGAAGCAGCTCCATCACACTGTATCTCTGACCCGGACCAGCTGCGAATGCAAGGGGAGGGAAGAGGGGAAGAAACAATGCGGGTATTTCAACTACGGGAAAAACTATGAAAACAGCTTTGCATTTTTTTTATTGAACTATGGGGTCACAGTGATTTGCCCTCACCAACGTGAACTTGGTAGTTAAACCCAAAACATGCATTCATATTTGTTCATGAGCATTTACATGACAGGTCATTTGATCTACTCACATGGTTTGATATCACAGAGTATACCAATCCCCAAAGAAAAATTCAGCTGGAATCCATCTATAAACCAACAATGAGGCCATGTCAGCAAAATGGTGAAAAGCTCCGTTTTCAGTTCCTCCACACGGATGCTCGTCAGTGTGGAAGTGAAAATATGGTTATTGACGCAGCGGTTCTGCTACCTTAACGATCGATAACGTGGTCGTTGTTGAAAATGTTATAGCCGTCTCTCGCTATATCGTAGTTCACTTATTCCAGCTTCACTATATCGCGGCTTTGCGGGCTTGAGAAATTCGTGGCCAAAAGTGGTCTAGGATTACATGGGATTCTCTCCTGGTGAAATTCGTCACTGCGGTAGCTGGGGTCGTGAAGCTGTCAAAACTACTGGGACGAGATGGCTCCAATCACCGGGGCCGATGGGAAAAAACTCTCGTGACAGGTGAGAGATTACTGTACCGCACCAATTACAGTATGAGTGCGTTTATTGTTTAGGTATTCTTCACCCACGTTGTGAGGGTATTGGTTGATGCGTCGTCAACACGTAAGTTACCTTTGCTAGCATCGTACTTGATGTTACAGAATCATGTTTTCCATGAACTGGTTCAGTGAGAATCGATTTCGTCTGGTCTGTACCCATTGATCTGTCAGGTACGATTGTACTTATGGCTTAAGAAAGTCGCTCTGCGCAGTTCTTTGGGTCGCGAATGCATGAAAATCATCATACCACGTCAAGATGTATGTGACAGCCGGTCAACACAAAAAAGTGGCAACTCGACGTTTTACATCAAGTTCGGGAAATGAATTACCTGGATTTCTAAAACCGCACATCAGTATCAACATCATCATTCAGTGTTGGCAGTCATACGTATATATCACCGTATACATGTGCTTAAAGAAAGCAATTTATTTGGTCGACTTACAATGTGAAGCGATACCATGAGGTTTATTCAGAACCAGAACATTATCTGGAAAAACGAACAAAAAATTGATAAAGCGAAACACGACTCATTAAAAAAGGGAAACTTGATGAAATAACTCTCCTCGATGAGTGAAATAAGAGAAAATAAGATAGAAAAGTTGCATGCAAGTCAAACAAAGGATGCACATTATTTGTCCTAGTTGGGCATATTTTCGATGCACAAGAGAACGACCAATGTTCACAAGAGTCGAAGTTGACAGCATTTTCAAATTATCTAACAAGTCTGTAAAAATTAAAATAGCGTTTTTGGTGGAGAAACAGATGATATACCATGTATAAAATATTTCAACCTAAGTAACTCTTATAGAGTCATATTACAATGAAATCAACGGTATTGTCTGACAAAGTCGCAAGATAATTCTGGATAAAGACCTAAACTATATCCAATGACGGAACTTGTCTAACCCCCTTCAATTTTCTATCTCCGACGCAGTCACAATTCCTCCGGGGATTTTAGCTCTACCGGGAAGTTAATGGGACCCATTCTAAAACAGAGTACCAAATTACAGTCAGCAATTTGTACTGAAATGAAAAAAAACGGGTACAAATAAGGAAGTCATTCGTGATCAAAGTATCCGACACCACAAATGTGTGATATACTTAAATCTCCTCAAAGTGGTGGGGTAAACCCATCTTGTTCGAAGACCTCTATGTGATTGCTCCGCATACCTGTCCAAAACACTGGAAAACTGGTCATGAATGATAGAGACATGCTCTCTATAAGTCCGACAACTATTTACGACCCGGTAGCGATTGTAACCGAAGCCCGAATCTTAGTGCTGACGACTAAATTTAAATTCAAACCACGTAATGAATGTGTCCATTGCAAAAGGCCTTGAAAGAACTCTATTGCATTGCGGTTTGGGCCGTGTTATCTCATTAAAAAGATCAATCGATTTTTAGGAAAGGATGACATCAGCATTTTTTGTGGCACGATGCAATTCACATGAAATATCTAGGAAATGAGACAGATCAGGGAATACTGTTCAATGATGTACGAAGATAAGGTAAACGGGATGCCTTGGAATACAATAACACCCAGGAGAACGCACATCTGTTCTGCAAGCCTCGAACATCACGAGTCCTTTATCAGAATTGATAGTTGCAATGGGCGGGGGGAGATGAAAGTTTCAAACAGGAAATTACAGAGAATTCTCATTTTCACAGAGTGGATTGACCAAAACGAGGTGAATTAAATGCAGGAAACTTCACCTTTGACCGAACAGACCCAAGCAACAAGGGCAGACCAGTAGATTGTTCATTTTAGTGAAGGAGAAAAAGGACTTACATGAGTCAGCTATCTGGATCTGCTACTGACATGATTTCAGAGACGGTGTGAGGTGATTCAACTAGAGAATCCTCAACAAAAACAGTAATGGTCTGGCGTGCTTTATCGGTTCGCAGATTGAGCAAGCTTGTCATAAAAATGTGTCAGATTCAGATGCGCATGTTCAAACACTGGAACATTATCTTCTCTCATTACTGACACGAAACTACCAACTACCGAGTGGTTTAACGCGTTTTTTTCACCTCAGACATCAGAGGTTGGAATCCCCGCTGTGGCCGGTTACTTTGGTGGTAGACTGTATTCCATGGTGGCCCGGATCGTTACCATACATGATCTATTTGGATCTCATGTGGTTCTCCATCACTCAGAACTTTCAGGGTCTGACTGTCGGTTATCCCAAATTGTGCAGTGGGCCCTTGAGGCCATGGAGCATATCCCTTCCACTGCACTCACACGCAAGCACGGAATAAGAAAACCGAACCCTACAGTCCAGCACGGTCATGAAGTCACTCATAACCCACATGTAACCAAAAGTTGGATTCTGTTCTGCGGCATCAGGTTTATGCTGTGCAGCCCCGATATGAATCCAGCCGAGAATCACTCGTGAATGCTAGCTTGGAAAATATACGGAGAAGT
Source organism: Fasciola hepatica (assembly GCA_948099385.1). Classification (NCBI taxonomy): domain Eukaryota; kingdom Metazoa; phylum Platyhelminthes; class Trematoda; order Plagiorchiida; family Fasciolidae; genus Fasciola; species Fasciola hepatica. The sequence goes on along the minus strand of CANUEZ040000008.1, from coordinate 3,135,255 downwards.
TAAGATCCATGAGTCGAAACTTGAACTGAATTGAAACGAAAACACAGTAGTATTTGTCCGGATTTATTCCAGTCCCTTATGAAGACCATACTAAGGTGTATCAAGGTCTCCAAATAGAATGGGTTTACCGCGCCATTTCAGGGGAACCGGAATGCACTGTGTTTGGATCTCGAACACATTGGTCAAGATTGTTTTCACATTTTACACGTTTTTTGTTCCGCTACAAACAACCGAGCCGAAATTCTTGGAGCAATTATAAGTGCGCAAAAGGGAGGAAATCAATGGGGGCGGGAAACTTTTCTCCTAGGGTTTACACCGCATAACATGTGGACAGTAAATCAATAAAACTGAACCAAGTTAGCGCGGTTGGCTGATCGGACTTCGATCGATGGAGAATTCGTGAGTGGTTGACCCTTCTTCGCCAAAAATCAGTCCGCAAGAGAACGAATAAGTCGTACGCGCCGGCGGAATAATCGATCGCACCACTGACAGCTTTATCAGCCCAGCTACAAAGGCATGGCTACCGTGAAGCCACTCCATGCCCGAAACGACCTTAACCAGGAAGTGATGGTAGTGTCGTTACCAACGCCTCGTAGCAAATTCGAGTTTTGGATCCGTGACACACAAACGAGAATCAAACACACCAGGCAGTTCCACACTGACCATAACTCTTAATGACCGATTCACAGCATGATTTTCAGATCCTTTTTATACCTTAAACGGAATCGATCTACCGCATTACATACTCTTCGATGTTGGAACAACGACCGATAGATACTGACGCTTAGTTGTTGCGTGACAGACGGTTCGTTAAACAATGTACTGATCACCACACAGTCCCTACTATCCGCTGAATCGATCACAAGCCGCACACGTGTTGACTTTAACTGTGATGAAGGATTCGAGACCAGTTACCGATACTGCATCTCTTGCGCACCAAGCTTCTCACACCTAGTGGTCAAAATCGCCGTGGTTCACGCATTGTCTGACTGAATAACATGAAAAATGCGATAATGAAACACGACTTTTCTCGTGTATCTTCCAACTCGTTAGCCCAACATAACTTGCACGTCACAAACATGACACGATTTAGCACGCAACCGAAACTGATGCTGAGATTACTGTGTATTCTAGGTTCCGGATGTTTATAGAACTTGATATGCGCACTCGGTACCCAGTAGATCGCACAGTCTCGCATAAAATGCAAGTAGTGCGTGTGCCGATCGCCGTTGTTTACACTTCAATCAAAGAATCCGGATTTCTTGAGTATTTTTAGACTGCATTTTACACCGGTCTTGTAAGAATGTAAAACAAGCTGAGATAAAATAATGTGGGTATTTTAGTAGTTCGGTAAGTCGATTCTGGGAAAAAACCGACGGACTGTGAAGCAAGACCACAACTGCGCCACCTGACGCTGTCGAATGAGATTTGACGCGTTTGGTTAGGCTTGGCAAACCACCTTGCAGACGACTTCTTTCAAAAGTGTTCCCTATCGTCGACATACGCGATATCAAAACTACACATGGTCTTCTATTTTCAAATGTCCAAACACGACAGTTTATGTTCTTCTTGATCCGTTAGGAAGATTACCTCATTGTCCGACGTATCTAGCTTGTAAAACACAGACAAACTGAAAAATATGGATGAGAGCACGAAAAAAGTTTATTTTTAAGGTCTGATGAAGTACGGTGTGACTAATGACGAGATCTGACGTCGAGTTCGGCACGGATAGTTAGCCCCTCACTGAAGTGACCGCTTTACACAGCTATTGATCGCTGGGGCATGTTTTACGAATGTTCGCCCACCGTCCGCCTTTCCGTGCTCCATTTGCATGTGATGGACAAGGCTGAAAAAAGCGGCGCAGCGGTCAGACCATGACTTAGCGTGCATGTATGATTAAAACAGAGCAAGTAATGGTTTCGGTCGGTACTCGCCGACTCCCTGATTTGGGTCCATGCGAAGAGGATTATCGTTGGTTTTACCGTTTACCTGTTGAACTCTCGTGTTCCTTGCATACAAAAATGTAAATCGTATAAGAAAGTACGAAAAAAACATCAAAAACTGTACGTTAAAAAATAAAATAAAATTACGATGTATGTTATCCCTTTGCTCTCTCTTCATCTGCAGACGAAAACATTACAAAAACGGAGGAAAGTATAACGAATTATAAGAAGCAGTCATGGATTAGTGATTTGTGTCGTGCGATATTGTACTACTCGACTGCCCAGTTGAGAGTAGACTTTCTTACTCGAGGATGCACCTCTAGCCTGTGCCCAGCCAAGCGCATCCCATTACGGCATCAGCACTGGTCAAGGTGAGCCGGGGACCAATGGTATAGTTCATTCGCCTCTCCTGGAAAACCTGTCGGGTGAATGGAACTCGACACCGGGCTATGGCCTTAGTTAGCGGCGAGCAATACTCGCCACGGCACAGGGCTATCAATAGATATATGTGGCACTATATAGCGGATAGCGCTAGCCGAGCGGAAAACCCATTCATCATGGAGCACTACTGCCGCCCACGACCGCTTACTGCCATCACGACGAGACTGCACCTTGACGTGGTGCGATGGTATGCGCGCATCTATGACCCAAAGAGCTAAACAGGATGGCTTCTTTAGGCCGGAGATGTAATCATGTCTGACAGGTCAATGGGTAGAGGCCAGACGAAGTCCAGTCTCCTGGTCCTCCAAATTGTGCGGCGATTTGAGCTGGAAACTCAGTCGGTAAAATCTGTGAAGAATAATTGATCCAAGATAATGGGCTCCCACTAAGCCATCCCGCTGCTTTGTGGATAGGTATAGGTTCTTGTTATAACTTAAACGCTTTGTACGAGAACCCTAATCGTTCTCCTGCTTTGCGGCTGGTCACCCTAGCAGTACCCGTCCAACATCTCCCATGAACTACACGAATAGAAAGAATTCCATACTGCATCGGTCATCGCGCAGGATAATCAGGATCGCGCTGTCCGTTGCATCGAGCGGGGTGGGAAGTGGTAAGTGGGCCACTGCTCAGAGTTCTCTCTCTTCAATTCAGTCTTTGTCTTTTGTCCCCATTCACGGATCTTTGACCGCTCAATCCAACAATATTGCTCCCACCGATAACACGCTCGATACTCGTAACGATTCACTGTCAGATAGTGTCGGGAATAATCCTCTGTCTGGTAACTCACATTTTCTCAAGCATTGTTAGCCTCTGAATCTTGGCTCATTTACTGTGCGTACACTCATACAGGCCATTCAGCAGGAGTGCCCAGCGCTCACAATAGATTCTCTGAAGATTGATGTCTGCTTCTTAAGTGAAACGCGTATCCAAGATTGGAGCAGTGTGATTCAACTAACTGCTCCTGGTATCTCATCAAGGTATGTACCGCGCACTTCAGGAGACGAAGTGGCTCGAGCTGTGGGTCAACGTGGTGTAGGAACAGTCTTGACGGAGAAGACTGGGGCTGCCCTTTTAGACTGGATCCCTGTTAACAGTCGTTTATGCGCTTTGAGACTCCAGGGGTCAGTTGGCGTTCGACAGGATGGTTGTGTTAAGCGCAACTTGTTTGTGATTTCGGTATAGGCTCCAGCAGACTGCAGTTCTGACGCGCATAAGGATGAGTTCTATGATGAACTCACCACTCTCGTTTGCAGGAGCAGAAGCGCTGACTGTGTGGTGCTACCAGGTGATTTTGATGCACAAGTTGGCAAACTTAATGCGTCAGGAGCCTGTTTAGGTGGGCACTGTGCTTTACCTGCTGAGCGTACAGATAACGGAGATGGACTTCTCCAGTTTTGTGCAAACAGTCAGTGATTCCTGTCAAGTACAAATTTTTGACACAGCTCGCATCGCACAGCGACATGGTGCTCTAACTCTACAGGTACACTAAGCCAGACTGATCATATCGCCGTAAGATACCGGTGGCGCAGTTCTGTTCAGAACTGTAGATCTTACTGGTCCACGTACGTGGAGTCGGACCATGCTTTAGTTTTAATGCGATTATCTCTCCAGCTCCATGGTCATCGTCGCAAACCGCAAACCCGGTTAGTCGTGCAACGTTTGTGGGATCCAGAAGTGCGCACCCGCTTTGAGTAGAAGTTAGCACATGAGCTAGGATCTACGACGAACAGTAATCTAGATGAGTATTGGGCCCACATCAAACAGGCGATGCACTTTGCAGCAGGTTTTGCTTGTGGTCGCAGATCCGATGTCCATCAAAGACACTGGATCTCGCAAGAGTCGTTGAATATAATGGAGCAAAAGCGTCAGCTCTCGAACCGTAAGGAGATGAAAAAGATGCGGAGAAAGCTCTCGAACCGTAGGGAATTGAAAAGATACGAAGACATCCACAGAAGCAAGTTACGAAAAACCTTAAGAATGGTCGCGAAAATTGCTGAGTCAAGGTAGCCGAAAAAACGGAAGTGGCAGCCGCTTCAGATAACAGTCAAAGACTGTTCACTTTTATTCGTGACACAGGTGGACGACGCACCCAGGTCAAAAAACGACATGCGATAGAAATGGAGAACCCATCCACGGCAAACAGCAAAGGCTTCACCGTTGGGCCGAATACTTCAAGGAACAGTTTAGCTGACTGCACGCTATTGTAGTCACTCCTGCGTCAACGACTGCAACTCCTTGGGTCCTATCACTTGAGCCCTCATCGGAAGTGGAAGTGGAGTCATGTATTGGATTACTAAAGCGTAGGAAAGCGGCCGGTCCCGAAGAACCTCCCCCAGTCCTTTTCAAACAGGGTGGAGATGATCTGATAAAATCACTTACCATCTTACTCCGTAACATTTGGAACGAGGAGCGCATTCCGTTATTATGGAATGAGTCATTGACTGTTCCCATCCTCAAGAAGGGAATACGCAATTACTACAGTAGTTATCGTGGGATTAGCTTATTTCCGATAGTCACCAAAGTATTAGCCTCAATTCTACTGCACCGTCTTACACCGGCTCGCGGGAGAAACACCCGCGAACAGCAGGCCGGATTCCGCCCGGCTCGAGGACACATCGACCAGATTTTTACTCTTCGCCGACTACTTGAAACACGTCACACGCACCGTTGACCAACAATAATGGCTACCTTAGGCTTGAAAGGCGCCTTCAATTCAGTTGATCGGACAGCGCTTTTCAGTGCTCTTCAGCGAAAAGACATGAACCAGAAGTTCGTAAATCTACTGAGATCATTGTATTCTCATATTTCTGGCCGCGTCAGAGTTTACGGTGAACTATCCGGTAGGTTCGAAACGACCAGTGGTGTTCGACAGGGATGTCCCATGTCTCCATCTTTGTTCAACTTCGTCATGGACGAAATAGTGGGACGTGCCTGGTGGAATCTTCAGGATGTGAGCGTCAAACTAGAAAGTAATGAAAAGCTATGTGACCCAGATTACGCGGACGATGTTGTCTGCTTGTTCGAATGCACGTGTTCCTCACCATGTTGCATGTGGAATTGTAGAGAATGAATGTACAAGATGGACAGGGAGTGGACCTACAAGAGTGGAAAAAATAAAGAATGCTCTAACAGCCACCACACGGAATACACTGTACAAACGCACATCGATCAGTCATTCTGATTCGACAGAAAGTGACAACACAATCGCCACCGTGCACAGTTAGCTGCCATATCCTTTAGTGTCTCCAGCCAACTGGTAGACGGATCTTTTGGACCCCAACCACGAAGGCGTGAGGCACCTACTTTTTCTAAGTTCGCTGTACATTTTCTCATTCCTCGCTGCCACGTAATCTGTTGACCTCCACGTGGTTTCTTCCACTCCCTAGGAAGAACGGAAAATGGAGCATGGTACAGTAGACGTGTGTTTGTCACACAACAATTAGTTGTCAATATTTGGTATGTTCCATTCATAAATCCAGACTAGAAGCTTTTTAACACCATCTACTGAGTTCACTGCGTTATCACTTTACGAATTTCTTGGGCAAACGTGTATGACGACAACTCTGGTAAGAGCCGAGATAAACGAGTTACCAGTAACAGCACAAGCTATTTAAGTGTGGACAGCTCTGGTCTGAAGGACAGTATAAACGAGCGCTATCCATGCATTGGGGTGCGGCAGTCCTGTCTATACTCTCAACAAAGGAACTTAATTCGGAAACCGAAAACAATCAACCAGTAACAGTACCAAGTAGATGAACAAAGTTAATGAATAAAAAAAACGAAAAAGGTAGCGATACATAGAAATCTCCTCCAGTGACTCAATATTAGCCGGGAGATGAAGTTATCGAAAATACGCTTCTTCGTTTCAGTCTTGTTTCAATGCTAAATTCGTAGATATAACACTCCAACAGTCTAACTAAGATCACTCCTCACAATCTGTGGTGTGAGTGTTGAGAAGAAAGGTCAATGAAAAATGTGAGCTTAGGTCACGAAGATACCTCGACAGAGTGGATTACTGTTGACAGGACGAACATTATCAGAAGGGCACTCGCAAACACACAGTTAGGGAAAGAAAAGAAGGAACCAAAATATTCAGTCATGCTTCATTCAGATCCAGCTATAGCACTATCATTTCCAAAGTGCCTGGTCACATAGGCGGACAGTGACGATTGTCGCACAATGCGTTCAACCAACCCGCCGTACGCACTGGCTATGTTACGTGAAACAGCGTTTCGGAAGTCTCAAACCATACAGACCGTGGTCCACTGTCACTTGTGTATTGCGTCATTGCGTGAATGCTGTATGCACCTGAGGCTCGCTCATCTGAAGGAAGCACGACTACGGGTTGTGAGCCAGTATTTTTTATCACAAGCGCTGACACGTTGCACATGAAACGAAGTGCGAGTCTGATGATGCCGGCCTTGACTGAATGGATCTCGTGTATTCAGTGTACTTAAGTTAAAACGCGAAATCAGGGCTCCAGTTTATGAACAAGCCACGGCGTAAGAGCTTACCACGTATATCTACGACAGCCTTGAACAGGACTGCAGCCGCCTCATCCTCGGTAAGATGTTCAAAGTCCAATTGGTTGTCACGTGGCACGCGACAACCAAAACTGTCCATCTGCTGTTGTTGGTGTTCTTGTTGACCTTCTCGCTTGAGTGCGTCAGAATCAAGACCTGATACAAAATATGAACGAGGATTACCGGCAGGGAGTGTAACAAAAAAACATATGTAAACAATCGGAAACACGATTTCCTCATTTGGAACCCTATTTTGGCTGTTGTTGGCGCAGTGCAAGAACTGATCAGGTGAGAAAATCAACAGGAGCACTACAATATCAGAGAAGTGCTACAAATATTATTCGAAGTAAAAGGCAGCTGAGAAAAGAGCATGAATACTATAGAAGTCCACCTGGATGAAACATACAACGTACGTAGCTCACTCAAATCGCTAACTAGCCTAATGGCCCAGTAGGCCTTCAAGACAGAGAGGTATAGTCCCCTGGCACTGCACTGATGTACAAACATGTAATCAAGAAAGACACTGAGCACACTAACCAAAAGGCCAAACTCGTCCCACGTAGATACTTATAATGTTCAACAATCCCCGTTTTTATTACGATATTTCACGGAATAGCTACCATTGCCCCTAATGTAAACATCTTTCGACCCAACTGACATCGTACAACCCGAAAACACAAGCCGGAACACGAGAGATGCAAGTCCCAACGATTACAGCCTATTTAATGTGGTGTTGGATCAGACAAATTACATTTCGGGCCGAAAACTCTACCTCTGACTTCAGAACTGCACCTTAAACGCAGGTAATGCTGCAAAGACATCGGTTAAGAAGCATCGACAACTTACGTGTATAATCATCTAGCGGCAGCCAGATTTTACAGCCGTATGAGTGGTTTGACCTCGGCTTCTTTCCACTTCCGGAGAACCCATTTCCTATGGAACAACGCGGTCCTAGAGCATGATTTTGTACTTCGAAGGTACGAAATACGACTAATATCCTTAGAATCAGCTAATTTCTCGTTGGTATTTGGTTTCACCTTCCAGTCTAGGAAAGGATACAACTGAAACTACCTCGTAATATTACGGAAGAAGTATTTGGTGTGGCATATTGTTATGGCCAGGCTGTGAGCCGCCATATTGTTGTTCCACTAATGCAAGTGTTGGTGCCTGTTAAAACAATGACCTTTACTCCGGCCAATGGCTAACGTATTCCAATGTTACTTCACCCATATGAATTGTAAGAGCACGTATAGGATTCATTGAAAACAATTGTTCGCTCTCCAGCGTCCTGTTAAAACACTTGCTGAACCTTGGCTCATGGAGTTTCTCTACCTTTTGTACTTGTGCAGATTGAACACGTGCAACCCTATGACGAAAGATCACTGGTCTTTGTTTGTTATAATATGGCACTCCAACAATCCATGGTGGCGACTAACTTTTTCTGTATTTAATCGATTCATTGATCGGATCGCCAATTTCCATAACCAATCAGCACATCTGAATTATTTTTAGCGCAACTTTTGTGAAAGCTCACATAATTCTCGCATACGCTTCATAAAGAAATCACAGTGATCGTAACTAACACTGGAATTCTCATTAGACATGACAAATCGAACAAACGGAATCGGCTCGTGTGGTTTTCATTGTGACTAATAGAGAACCTAATGCTCCTTTGTTATATTAAACTGAACTAATTATTTGAGTGCAGTGTGTCGTTGTTGGTCCGGTATCCACAAACTCCGTGTCTGTGAGTCTATCAACCAATTGATACCTGTCATCGTTCAAGCGATCCTAGTAAAGCCGCAATATTCTGCATCAATTTTTCGGTGTACTAGCATAGTCAAATTGGCACCATACAACAGTAAACTCTGAATGGAGATAAAAAGCTTGTGGTTAGCACATGTGACCACAACCACAAAAAAGCGAGCACCAATTTTTCACCACATCCCGGGTGCATGGGGTAGTGAGGATTAAAAAAAAAGCGAGAACAGCGCATTGGAATGAAATGAATGTTACCCTCTTCGTTATTTCAAGATTATTTGTTACACAACTATCAGAGAAAAAAGCGATTCGACACTCTACTCTGAACAGATGTAGCTGGGTGATAATATACGCTCACTGCTGAGCCCGAGCACGAATATCTGAGCTCCATTACCGTCGCTCATTTTTGACAGTAGACAGCTCCACCCTGCATCGACCTACTGTCGTCAATTTCAGACATATTTCTTGTTCACTGTTCAAAACTCACAGGCTGAAGTTGTCAGTTTTCTTGTGAATTAGTTCTCAGCTATACTTATGAGTCGGCGTAGAATAAACATCGTCAATATAAGTGACACAGGATGAACCACTTACAGCCACCAGTTGATAAATTGATTCGAGCACGTTGTCGAATTTCACTGACTACCTCACCAACAGAATGAGAAGACCGGGTGGGAATCTCGTCTGGTTCGTGGCGCGCATTGGAGATAGCAAGAGTGTCTATTTTGCGCTGCTTTGACGACCATCGTGTTTTGGTTTGTGAATTCATTTGTTCGGGTTTCATCGTGGAAATGAGCGGATCCAACGGTTTTATTGGGTCTTCACGTGACAGCATAGAAAAGAATGAGGAGATGGTAACAGAGAATAATGAAAATTAAATCATTCTCTTGTAGAAACATGCTAACAAGTATAACACCTAGTTAACTAAGATTAAAGTAAGTCCCAGAATCGAACAAAACGAAAGCACCTTGCCTCGTGAGACCCGCACCGTTGGAAATTGAAATGACTACGGATTCGGTCACTGAACTTTCACCTATGCTGTGTTCTAATAACAACAGAGAGAGGCGTACGTAACATCAGAATAGGGAGATTAGGTCACGTGGAAATATGGTGATCCAATAACACGGATACTCTAGCTTAGAACATGGAAGAAAATATGAAAAGAAACGTAGACTAGTTACTGGAAATAAAGAATGGAATACAAGCAAATCAATAGGAATTAGTGAATTGGTACTCTGGACTAATTAATCAGCATAAACAGACGAAATTTTCACCAGACAAGTTGGAATCCAGAAGATCAGCTGTCCACTGACTGGACTGTGGAGTCCAATTACTACAGCTTCAGTCGACACTAACTATCTTCGTTTAATCACCCCTGGCACGTTAGGGGCATCTTGTAAATCACCTTAAACACGTCTCCATTATTTACAGTGTGCATCGTATTGGTGAGATGCACAATAACAGCATCAGAGATGATTTTCTTGTGTCCTTTGCCCAGCCAAGTCCGTCTGTGCTCCTTAGGGAGCTTAGATCCCAGAAACGATTAGTGAAGTTGCTCCAATTACCCTGATCAAGAAGTGTCGCTTGTTCACAACATAAGGTGTCACTCCTTAACGGGCTCGGTGACGAAATTGGAAGTGGTCAAATCGGATAGCGATGATCGACTAGACCCATATCCATAATACTTGATCAACTTTGTTTCGTTTCTCTTCAAACCTCAATAAGACATTACTATTTCTCGACAACTCGTTATCATTAATTTCTCTCCTCCATAATTTAGAGATACCTTAGCAAGCATAACCATTGTGCTACAAAACAGAAAAATTGTCCAGAAGATTTTAAATGACGACAAATTGTCTCAGCAGAGCAAGGCTTAGACTATCTAGATAGTTTTCGTCACCTGTGGCAGTCACATTTCAACCAGTCGTAGAATATCGGATGGAGCACAGTTGCATTTTGGAGAAAGCGCGTCTGGCATTTGCTAATCTAAGCCACCTGCGGAGTCGACGCGAAGTTCGTCTATCAAGAATCGAGCGCACACTGCGGTAGTTAGACCGGTGTTTGTGTGCAGTTCAGAAACGCGGCCGTTTCGGGAGGAAGATACACGGATTTCGGTACTTGAGCATCGATATTGTCGCAGCTTTGCTTTCTTATGGAGGGAGCATCGCATCATCAACGCCGAAGCTAGGGACAGGGTTCCGAGAACCATATGCCAGCCCCTGGAGTAATCTGAAGAAGTTGGAGGTGGTGCACATTGATCTCCGAAATGAGTCGAGGTTACGCGACCAGTTTAGGTGATCAGTTCATGACACGGTGAACATGCATGAAAAGCTTAACCTGAAGGCCCGTCCGACCAGATGGTTTCATACATCAGGCAATATGGCTATGTAGCGCGATCAGTGGCGTACTTTTCTTCGTCCAAGTGATTGTCATTCATTCGTTTCTTATTTATTTGCTCCTTGTTCCAGTTAATCGATGTTGCAACCAAAACGAGTGCACAAAAGTGGAAGGTTTATCGATGATAGGATTCAACAAAACTGTCGACATAGAAAAACACATTTTCAAGAACGAGATAGTTAGCTGGTCGCAAAATCCACATCATGAACATGAACGTTTTTTTCGTTACTGGGTACAACGGGTTGCGCAAATATGGAGTAATTTGGGTTAATGAAATATCGAAGATCCTAGTCATACGACAATTACCAAGACAACAATTCAAAACCGTAATTAGTTAAACATGTTGTGTAGAGGGTCACGACAAGCCGATTTTCTTTTGGGACTGTCTGAAGTTATTGATTTCGTCAAGTCATATTTCTGAACGTGTTTTACGAATTATCACTATTAGCGGTATACTTCAGAGGGAAGCATTCGTACGCAAATAAAAGATACAGTTGACACAAAAAAATATTACCATCATTTGGTGCCTGTCCAAAATACGTCTGATCAATGAAATTATCCGTGTTGTTAAACTGTGTCCCTGGCCGGTTGACTTGCGTTTTCTGTGGAGCGAAATCTGAGGAGGATAACAAGGGGAGAAGAGGCAGGAAAAACGAGATACCAGTTGTTCCGCTGTGATACATCAAAACAAGATGTACTAAATTGATTTACCGAGGACACACTCGTCACCGTGGATCCGGAAATGTAACGAGCATTCAATAAATCAGGTGAAGATAGCCTGGTTGCCGCAATGCGACAGAAAATAATCGCCGGCGAACCGATGCTCAATGCCAGTCAGAACTACTGCCAAAGAGAAGGTCCGACAGGAGTAAAATTAAAACGTTTGCATTAAGGCACATTTCAAAACCCAGTTTTATCTACTTCTGTTTAGCGTCTAACTCTTTCGGTCGGACATCAGTCAATACAAATTAGGAACTCATCTAAACTACAGAACTCGTCATAATTGTTTTCTACATCTGCAGAACTATTGGTTGAAAATTCGTCCACTCGGATCCATTCCGATTCACAATGTCACGTATACACACTGTCCAGTATGAGAGTACTATCGTTAGTTCAACTAGTGAGACAAAAGGTAAACTTGTGGGGATGGAGAGAACTGAGTACTAAGACAGAAACACAGAGCAATGCATGTGCACTGTACTGGACTGGAATGAATAGCTCAGTACGAACAACCACAAACCATGCATTGGATGTAGCTATTTTGGTCGCTGTCTCCCTGCAAGTAACGATCAGTGAGGAGCATTTTAATATCAGTCAGTAATTAAAACTACAAAAAAGCCTGAAGAATGCAAAACAATGCGAATATAAAAGTGTCCCCGGTCGAAACATACAAAACTAATCGGTAGACATCGAAAACACTGATCAGGAGGCTGGACTCATTTACTCGATTGTGCAAAGGCTAGAGATGCATCCTCGAACAAAAAGGCCTAATCTGGATTGGGTGACCTCACAGTACAATAAGCCGCAACATCACAAATGACCTATATTGACAATACTTGTTGCCTCCCAATGCCTACTCCAAGAAGCTTTGCGAACACTCCCACCGCAAGCAACCCATCCTCCATCCACGCCTCATTATACCTTTTCCGTCACTGCATACCCCATACAACGAGAGCCCCAGCCGCTTGTACTAACCGCAGTACCTCGGGCCTCATTTCTATTCCCTCTACTACGACCGATATCCTTAGATATCCCAACCAGAAAATGCCGACTGAAGCCATGTTCGTACCCGACGTCCGTTTAAGTCAGCCATGCTTAACCTGCGAACGCTGATGCGAACTGGACAAAATGCGAATTTGGCCCGTACGATCGATACTTTCGCCACCGATATGTGTTGGTGGTAGACAGTAGTGCACTGTCGTCCGGATCGTTATCAGACCCGACCAATTGGGACCTTATGTGGTTCTCCATCACTCCAAGTCTCAGGGTCGGCTGGCCGATTATCCTCAACAGTGCAGTGGGCCTTCGTGACTATGGGGTATATACCCCTTTGACTGCACTCATGCGCAAGCATGAAATAAGAAAAGAAACTCGTATCCAGGACTGCAGGTCTATAATCCGATTGAGGCTCCCTTCCAATCCTTTCGTGCGGTTTACCGTGAGTATTTTTGGGAACCCAGAGGCTGAAGCATCTGGTCAGGTGAGCGATGGTGTAGATCTGAGTGCTGGGACCAAAGTCGCGCTGCTAGACTAGATCCCAGTCGACAGTCGGTAGCCCGCAGTAAGATTTGGAGGTTCATGTCAGATGAGCAGTCTCAGTTCGAATAAACGCAATTTGTATGCTGTGTCAGATTACGCACTCACCGACTGCAGCCCACAAACAGCCAATGACAATTTCCACCAGAAATTGTATGAATTCCTGCGAAAAAACCTAGCTGATATTGCTATTTTGGCTGGAAATATGAATACCAGAGTAAGTCGGCTGTCATCGAATGAGGTGCACTTGGTAGGCCCTTTCAAGCCGAATTACTGCCCTTTGGTAAGCGTAGAGAAGATCCCAGTCTTGTGCTACGGTCATCACTTATTTCTCGCCAGTACGAACTTCAGACGCTGCAACAGCCGGTATGCTGCCTGGTGTTCCCTTCGTTTCAGACATGGACCCAGATCGATCACTTCGAAGGACGCAACAGATAGCGGACTTGCATCCAAGATTCCGACAGTACTGGACTTCTGGGTGAACTCCGACCACGCTCTGGTGTGTGACAAGCCGTTCACGTGCTTCGTTGGGCTCCCAAAACGCACGATGCGATGCCAGTTAGATTTTAAAAAACTAAGCCGACCCGCTTATTGATCCGACTTTCAAAAAGAGACAGCAGAGAAGATAACAGGAACCCCATCCAACAACACTGATGAACACTGGTCACTTATTAGGAATGCATCGTATTATTGTAACGTGACCAAATGTGGTCTGATACGTCACATCGAAAACCTGGATTTATCTTGATTGCCTGCGTTTTCAAGACGCTAACCAGTCGATCTTGGCTGGCAGCGAATACAACGGTACACGCCTCACCTTGACACATAATCTCAACCCAAACCTAAGTAAAGACCGAAAAATCTGGTGTAGCAGCTTACGTCTGAACATACAGCCACAACGGGTATCTTTCGCAAACTATTTCACCACATTTGTGTCACCGACAGGAAACAGCTACGTGCAAGCGTAACGATCTGTGAAGCTGACAGCTCGATAATTCATAGTCAACAGCGGTGTCTCAGACGTTGGGGACAACACTTTAGGATTCAATTTAGGTGCTTCTGTCGAAATCACCAACAGAAGCCAAGATTCACAAGAGGATCCATGCCTTGGGACGTCGAAAGGTGTCTGACTCCGATGGCTTTCCTCCAGTCCTGTTTGAAGATGGGAGTACAGCTTGTTAGAGAACCCTGGTAGGAATCGATTTCCCACTTCCCCACAAGGTAAAGACCTGCTTAGAGTTTCAAACCACGGCGTATGAGGGTTCTCTAACAAGCTGTATATGTAGTTCGCAGACATTCGTGAGACCTCCGACTCGGTCGATCGGACTGCGCTGAGGGACTATTTGTTGAGAAATGGAGTATCGGTCCTCAAATAGTTATACCGGCAAACCTCAGCTCAGGTGTGATGTCGTTTACTCAGTCATAACGCACGAGCAATGTTAAACATTTTGAGCAGGTTGGCGATCGAGGTACCCACATACGGTGTTTTGCCCATCTAAAGACAAAGTATTCTGACAAGACTGGTGAAGGCGTGTGTCTTCGTTCATTCTTTGTGGTGCCCAGCTTTAAATAGCCAATAGCTTTAAGCACTGATGCAGCTACATTGCACTGAAGGCGTTGTTGTGGAAATCACATCAACAAAAGCGAATGTCACTTTTGCCACCGCCACGACATCCGTCTTTTACTGAGGGATGGATCTGCAATGTCACAGTACGCAGTGTCTGGCTCCGTGTAGAGAATGCTCAGTGACTATCCTTTTTGACCACTTATACATCCCAAGTGTTGTTTGCGTCTGGTGGGAACACTGTGAACAACGACGGGGTTCGTTATCGAGTACTGGATGTGGATAGCCAACCCCTGATAGAAATAGCCATCTTAAATAGTCTGTGGAAACTTGGACACGTTTTATGAGTGCTGAACCAACATTTACCAATCCGTACGCTATTGACGCTTCCTGGGTACGGTCACAAGAAGCAGCGCGGCGGTCAAGCTATGACTTGACGAAGGGGCGGGAGGGAGTTAACGTCAACACTGGCCTCAGTTGGTGCCTCCCGACTCTCAGACTGGGGCTCAAGAAATGAGGATTGTCGTTATTTGGAGGGGTTGAGAAGTATGATTCAAAATCAACACCAGTGGTGCGAATGTTTTGCGGCTTGCTTAGGAAACTTCCAGGATCCATAAACATCGAATAAAAATTGCAAAACATGTGTGCAAGGAAAAACAGTAAGATACCAGTTTGTTTCTCTTTTCCTCCACCTTGTAAATTGTTTCTGTATTTTAGATGTTGGTATCCAAGCTCCGTATCTGATAATATCACAAACAGACAGGAACACGCTAGATGCGTGGTCCGACCGGTGATGGTCAAATGGTTTAGAGCCTTTATTTTCCACCTCGGAGGTCGGACGTTCATATCCCCGCCATCACCGGTTACTTTGGTGGCACGCAGTACTCCACTGTTGTCCGGATCGTTACCATACCCGACCTATTGGGACCTTCTCCACTCCAAGTCGCCTGACAGTGCAGTGGGTCTTTGGGGCTATGAGGTCTATACCCCTTTCACCACACTCATCTGCAAACATGAAACAAAAAACAGCACACACAACTCGACGTTTGATCAAGCTAAGTACGTCGAGTTCCCTTAAACACCAGAAATTTTCTTACCAAGTGCTTGCGCATGAGTGCAGTCAAAGGGGTATATACCCCATAGTCACGAAGGCCCACTGCACTATTAGGGTTAACCGGCCAGCCGACCCTGAGACTTGGAGTGATGGAGAACCATATAGGGTCCCAAATGGGTCGCATGAGCTAACGACCCGGAAGAGTGGATTACTCTTTAACACAAAGCAATGCCACGAAGATATCGGTTTACAAATACTGACAATTTTCGTGTATATTCACCTTGCAGTGGCCAGAATTTCGAGCCATAAGGAAGTAATTTCACTGGGACGAAATGCATTCGATTCTGGAATGATGTCAAATCAGTGCAGCAGATGATCGCTGATCAAAATCAAATTGAGCCTTTAGTATATGAAACAATATGCTATTCTATATCCTACGGTTAGGCGTATTGAGGTTGCAAGACAAAACTTCTTTTCCTCTTATGGCGATGTTGGAGCAACCGCTTCCCGTTGTGGCTTTTCGCATTTTGAAGGTTCAAAACGTGGAACCTGACCGAATGATCTCGATGGACCTCATCGTTTCCATTGTACGGCAATCAGAAAAAAGTTGAACATTCACCCACCATGTTTTAGTACGTCACCGAAATACATCTGATCCACGTAGCTGTCCGTCTCATCAAAGTGTGCCTGGGTCGACCGGTGTTCCGTTTCGAGCGAATCCGGATTCTGACGAGAAACTAACAGAAGTGCACCATTTAGATGTTCGAAATGCATAGAGTTGATACCCCAATCGGACATGCTGAATCTTATAACCAATGTTAATTTATCATTTCAACTTGCAGAAATCTATCCAATCAGTTATTTCATGCATTAGTCAGTGGCACGAGGAGCCTGAATCATATACCTGATGGACAATCCCCTGAGCCTTTCACATCCTAAAGCCCACACCTCGAGCCGGAGACCTTCCATTTATTGGTTAAGAAGGACACTTATAAGCAATCGGCTTCCAGAAACCTACCGGCGCATGCGTGGTGATCTCATCTACATGCGCCGCATCATCCTGTGGTAATCTACGGCCAGAGCTGCAGACCGACTTTCCGCTTCAGGGACCTTGTTGTGTGCGTGGGCATTCAATAAAGATGCTGAAGATGCGTTTGACTGGTTTGCCGCTAGCCCATCGCTTGACTTGGAGGCCAAAGAATATTTACAATTTGCCACCAACTTTCATTCACAAACAACTAGTGTTGAAAAAACCGCTACCAAACAACAGTGCGGAATGACAGCTTTGTGACTGAGGGGCACGAGTTCCACAGACAGACCGCACAGCATTTGCGCCACTGACTTCTATTTCTAGCCATGTCCCTCAACGCCTCTAACCAACGACAATCCTCGTGCCTTGGGTCCCAAACAGAGGCGGGAAACGCCAGCCGAAGCCAACGTCGATGCTAGCTTCATCATACCTATACGCCAAGTCATGGCCTGACCGCCGCGTCGCTTCTCCCAGCCTTGCCCAACACGTGCAAATAGAGCACGGAAAGGCAAACTTATTTACATCTTACTACTGCGCGACTATCTCCTGCGAGAGGATAAGTCGGCTCCATAGATATCACGGACTGTTGCTGACCACACGCGGCGGTCGGAGGCGAGCTCAGTGCAGTTCGTGATCCAGTCCTTTTTTCATCGCTGAACTCTATAGACCGACCGAAGACCTAGAAGCTCTGCGTCTTTTTCTATTGCACTGGTCCACGTTTTGAGATGCCCACCAAGGCGACAACGCCTATCAGGGCAGGGAGTAAGGCAGACCATCTGTTTGGTTATCTCTAACTCGGGTCGCCGAAGGATATGGCCGAACCACCGCAGTCGTCAACGTTAGGGAGGACGGAGAGAACATCGAAATCAGAGCATCGTCTCCTTACCTCTTCGTTAGGCACCCTGTCGAACCATTTGACTTTGAGGATTTTTCGCATGCGCCAGTGGTTGAAACCCCTTAGCCTTCTGGTATCCCCAACTCGTAGTAGCCAGGTTTAGCAGTCATTGATGAGTACGGAACGGATGGCGGCATAGTAAACACGAACTTTGGTCCTTAAGCTGATTTCATTGCGATTACACGGCGTTCATCTTATTCGAAGGAAAGCCCTCCTTGCGTTGTCGATCCATAAAACCACTCCATCTTTGCCTGGCCGTTCGGAAGCAGAATTTAGCGCTGTGAAGCACTGGCTATCGACTCCTAGAAACGTCCTGACATTCCAACCGACTGTGTTCTTCTGCAGCGAATAAACTCAGCTTGCTGTATTATCGCCTCGACCGCTGGGACACGAGGCGCGTCGAATACCGTGGGTGCCGCAGCATGATGAGCGCGTGAGGCGCCGTGAATAGTCATTGAGTCGCGGCAGTAGGATACGAAGCGGTGTCCCCAGCACCCGGCCTTTTTGTTCGAGGTCACACCTCCAGCCTTTGCACATCCAAGTGCAGAATGCAAGGCAGCAGGGTGTTTCCATGAGAGTGGCTGCCTGTCATGCGGTTTATTCGCCTCTTCTGGAATGTCGGGTCAAGTAAGTTGAGTAGTTTCCATTTGTAGCCGTTGGATCAGTAGATCTCGTCCGCCTATTCAATAGTATCTGTCTTCACATGCCGAACGTCGTCTCGCCGGAGTTTTTTGGACCTCGGTAGTCCTCAACCTGGTTCAATCCGCCTGTCGAGCGGTTTGCTTGGGTGTAGCCGCTGATGCATGTTTCAGCTTCGTGGAGCCACGAGTGAGAGCTGGGTAAATGATGGAGACCAAGGAGATGGAGGATGCCCCAAGGGGGCACGACAGTCAAACAACTCAGAGGTGCTACTCCTCTCAGGCACTCCACACCATGGGCAGGCATTCGTAAAACATGACCAAGCCACTGGAGGCGGTGTAGAGCCACTACTTCGTTAGGAGGGCGGCTATCCGTGCCTAACACAACGACGATGTTCCCACCAGACACCAGCAATACTTCGGAAACATCGGTAGTCGAACACAGAAAGATGCTGAGCATCTTCAACGCAAAGTGGCCGGGTGTCACAGATGTAGAGTAAAACACTGCGAACCGCGGCGAAGTATACCCGTCCCCTACGAGAGAACCAGATGTCACGACGACGCCACAGCTGTCGCAGGTTTGATAAAGCTGCTTTAGCTCCTGCTATGCGTGAACTGACCTCCTACCCAACACCACCTCGAGCTGTTATCAAGCTCCTAAGGTACTTAAAGTTCTGAACTAACTCAGGCTGATCACCACGAAGGGTGAGTGCAGGCACAGGTTCCTGCCAATCTTGCAAAATCACTTTGCACTTGGAAGGCGCAAAGTACATTTCACGTCTAGATACCTCAATCGCCAAGCGGACCAAGCATGTTGCGATTCCCGTGCATTATCACTCAGCAAGGCAATATCATCAGCACATCCCAAGTCGAAAACTTTGTTCCCTGAGAGGAGTTCAACTCCACCGTTCGGAATACAAGATAGAGAATTTCGTAGAACATCCTCTATGGGAAAGTTGGAGAAACGGAGGTACGGGGCAACCTTGTCGAACTCCACTGGGGACGACAGAAGGGGGCGATAGCTGGCCGTAGACCCTTACCCGACCTGAGGTGTGACGAAACTCCTCCTTGGGGATTGACACATACTTCTCAAGTACTCCTTTTCTCAACAAGCAGTTCCACAGTGCAGTTCTATCGATGGAGTCGAAGGCCGCGCGAATGTCCCGCAACATGATGATTGTTGGTCTTTGGAAAGTGACGGTGCTCTAGCATTTGTCGGAGGGTGAAGATTTGATCGGCACATCAACGACCGGCGCAAAACCCAGCCTGCTCATTGCGAGTCTGTTCTTCACGCGTTTGGTACAACCTGTGAAGTATGGCATGCAAACCGCTTCAACGCCATTGGGATAAGGCTTATACCTTAATGGGTAGCGGTTACTGCACGAGCTCCCCAAAGATAGGAACAGCAATCGATTTCCCCCACAAGGAGGGAACCTACTCAGAATTCCAAACTTCTGGGAACATGTTCCCTGACCAGTTGCACTCCACCATCTTTAAAAAGAGCTGGGGGTAGGTCATCGGAGCCCGGTGCTTTGTGACGTTCCAAGGACAGGATCTCCTTTCGGATCTCTGCCTCAGTAGGTGCATCTGTCGAAACGGACTATGATGTGGGCCGGAAGAGCTGTAGGGGAGGCTTACACTGAGGGCCAGCTAAACTGTCTGAAAATGCTCCGTCCAACGTTCAAAACTCTGCTCCTGATTGTGAACTGGCAAACCGTCAGCTGCACAGATTGTTTCACTCGTGCCTCGTAACTTCCTTCTCGTGACTCACATGAGATAAAACGGCTTGTGGGAATTTCCCATGGCGGAAACATGTTCCATTTCTAATGCACATTGCGACCACCAGATTTCGCGGTCCCTACGAAGACTCGCGTTAAGTGCACACCTCATTCCGAGTCGTGCTTCATTATACTCGGTTCCAGCGGGAATCCACTGGCATTCGTCGAGAAGACGCAGAGATTCAGCAGAAACCCAGGGTCTCGAGGCACGGTGAGATAGACCGCAGCTTACTAAACCAGCAGAATGCAAAGCATTCTTGATAAGCGATCAGTGCTAGTTTATGTTATCAGGTGGAGCTACATTTAGCTTTTTAGCTAGCGCGTTTTGGAAGACGGATAAGCGAGATGGATCGGAGAGCTCATCTCAATTCAATTCTCGTTGCTGCATGCGTTTTGGGTGCCCGCGAAAGGACAGACACCTTAGGGCAGATTATTGCGTGGTCGGAATTAACTGGGGTGCTCCAGTACGAGCAACAGTTTTGCGTGCAACCCCACCATTTGTGGCTTATAGCTATGTGGTCAATCTGGGTCCATTGTTGACTCAAAGAGGACGGACGACACGTGGCGTACAGGCGATTAGAAGGTCTTATTTTCGTACTGGTGAAAAACAGGCGGCGGTGAAGCCAGCGACTGTTCCCCGTTTTCCAAGCAACAGGAATCTAGCCCAAAAGGGCATCCCAGATGCGCTTCATTCGATGACAGCCGAAGCACTCTAGTATTCAGATTTCCTGTCAAAAGCACGATGTCTGCCCGGTTTGCTTTGCGTAAGATGTCGTGAAGTTTTTGGTGGAAGCTATCTTTGATTGCATCGGGGCTACAATCGGTGGGTGCATACACCGAAACGACAAACAACATGCGTCTATCGGAGCAGCGATTGCCCACTTTACACGAACCCCTGAGTTTCACTGCGCATAAACGACTGTCCACTGGAATTCAGTCTAGCAGCGCCGCTTCAGCTCTTTCAATGAGAACAATGTCAACGCCAGCAAGACCAGAAGCCGCATCCTGAGCGTCTCCCGAAAGGCGTAAGTGAAACTTCGCAGAACGATTAGATGGGGCGTCCATCGTATTACGGAACTGGGGTCTTGAATGCGAGTCTCTTGAATGCAACACACATCGATGGCAAGGGATTCAAGCGTCCGAGCTAAACCCCCCTGTTGTTCTATGCACATCAAGGTTCGCACGTTGAATGTGGTTAGTGTGAATGGGCACCGAGGACGAAGCAGGGCATCAGCTGGTGATATCTGGTTCGTTGAGACTCGGAAGCTAGTGGAAGAAGGACACGAGAGATTATAGCCAAGATTTCCAACAGTGGCACCACAGCAGGCACGGTCGACCGAAGAACCCGCGGGATGTGAAAATGGAACAGAAAATGAGTGGAGTGGTAATGAGAGAACATGTTGAGTACGATGTAGGAGATTGCTCATTTGTGTGCGCAAAATAGCAGTTAACCATAGCGGTAGAGTCTATCATTGTTGTTTGCGCTGCGGGCTATGGTACAACTCGGTTACCCAGTCCAGAGCAAGCATTTTTGTTCGACGCTGCATTCCAGCCTTTGCGCAACCAGTCGCGTCTTGCAAGCAGCAGGGCTGGTCCATATGCGCCGGTGGCCAGTTGTATGGTTCATTCACCTCTTCTGGAAACCACTGGGATCTGCTGACTGAATGGTCAATCCACCGCCCTTCAGATGAGGCCAAACATCCTGGGTACATAATGAACCCCTCCGCCACAGCAGCCGGCGAGCATACCATTGTACGCCTCATACGCCACCCGTGGTTGGTTGGGAATCAGGGTTTAGGGATGACCCCTAGGCTGCCTTCCAGTCAACCAACCTCGTGAAAGGCGCCAGGCCTTCTTTTTCGTCCTCCCGCTTCAGCGGGAACACTTTCGCCACGAGAAAATAGTGGGTAGGACTTCCTCAGAAGAGGCTGCGGCAGACGCACGGTCATTTAAGAGCATTTTGAAAGGTGTTCAGAATGAGCCTGCATCACAAATCCCGACCATAATGAAGCATTTAGAGGTCAAATCCTGTAGATCGTACTGGAACATTTGGCTAGACTATGATCATGACCCCATGTGTGCTGAGCTCCAGATGTGTTTCCTTACTAAAGCGGACTTATGTCATTACCGAACCGACGTAGACCAACCTTGCCGGACATCAGGCCGAGAGAAATTCCAGAAGGAGCTACCTGCGAGGCAACTTGCTTTGCTTTTACACAACTGCCTCCTTCAAAAGGATAAGTCTGCTCCATGGAGACCGTTGATCACCATCGACCATGCGCGGTGGTTGGATGCGAGCTCAGCGCAAATCGTCACCCAGTTTTTTCCCAGTATCGCAGGCCAGGGACTGTATGTTGTCCGAGGCGTATCATGTCTTCCTAAACGGTGCTAAACCACGTTTTTAGTTGACCACCAAGGCGACATTGTCATCCCGTATATGACACAGGACAGTGTCGGGTCACCGGAGTATGTGACCGAACCTTTGCAGGCGGCGGTGTTGAAGAAGGACGGAGAGTTGAACAATGACCCAGCGTCGTCTCTTTATTTTGTCGTTTGATAGCATTTCCTGCAGTTTTCACCAGTGGTCGAACATCTTCAGCCTCCTGATATCTTCAGCTTGTAGTAGCCAGGTTTCACACCCGTATGTGAGCACGCGTCGGATAGCGGTACAGGAGACCCGAATCTTCGTCCGAAGGCTAATTTCGCTCCGTGACCATAGCACACACCGGAGCTGAACAAACGCCTTCTGTGCATTGTCGATCCTTAACAGTACGTCGTCCTTCGCTTGGCCATTCGAAAGCAGATTTCACCCCAGATATCTGGACGATGGTGCATACTCAATCGTCTGGCCACTGATGAACGACCACTGAGCTGACGGTCCAGAGCATGTCGAAAAAAATTTTTATCTCGCTGAATTGATTTCGAGACCAATAATCTTCAAAAATTAATCCAGTCGATTCAGGACTGGCTGAAGTGTGACGGGAGAATCTCTTAGCACGATAACATCGTCCGCATACTCCAAGTCCGAGATGTGCACCACTGGACTTAACAGGACACCAGAATAATCAGCCATGGCTTTGTTCACTGTCCAGTCGATTGCATAGTTGAACAACACCGGTGACATAAGGCAGTCCTGTCTAACTCCGGAACTAATTACGAACGCCGAAAATTTTTCCCCATACATCCGACAACGTGCGCTAGTACATGCATGGTAAGCCCTCACGGTCCTTGGGAGTTTCACAGGAATACCATCAGATTCTAATATACCCCAAAGGCATTCACGATTTACCGAACAGCGGTTCGGAAATCAATGAAGTCAATGAAGTAGGCTACTGTTGGCCGATGGAAATTGTAGCGGTGTTCCAGTACTCGACGCAATGTGGAAATTTGGTCCACACACGGCGGAATCCCCTTGGTTCGGTCGAATGCGGAAGTCTCTTGCAACAGAGAAACGATTGAGTAGCAGTACACAGGAAATCTTTGCAGCGATGTCAATGAAACTGATTCCCAGGTACTTACTTACTTTTACGCGACTATCTCCTGCGAGAGGATAAGTCGGCTCCATGGATATCACGAACCATTGCTGACCACGCGCGGCGGTCGGAGGCAAGCTCCGTACAGATCTTGATCCAGTCCTTTTTCCATCGCCGGGCTCCATAGACTGACCGAAGACCTAGAGGCTCTACGTCTTTCTCGATTGTACTGGTCCACGTTTTGAGATGCCCACCAAGGCGACAACGCCTATCAGGGCAGGGAGTGGGGCAGAGTGTTTGCTTGGTTAGCTCTGACTCGGGTCGCCGAAGCGTATGGCCGAACCACTGAAGTCGTCGACGTTGGAGGAGGACGGGGAGAGCATCGATATCAGAGCATCGTCTCCTTACCTCGTCGTTGGACACCCTGTCGCGCCACTTGACTTTGAGGATTTGCCGCAGGCATCAGTGGTCGAAAACCTCCAGTCTTCTGGTATCTTTAGCTCGTAGTGGCCAGGTTTCGCAGCCATAGATGAGTACGGGCCGGATGGCAGCACGGTAAACACGAACTTTGGTTCTTAAGCTGATTTCACTGCGAGTCCATAGTGTTCGTCTTAGCTGAAGAAAGGCTCTTCTGGCGCTGTCGATCCGTAATACCACTTCATCTTTTGCCTGGCCGTTCGGAAGCAGAGTTGAGCCTAGGTATTTGAATGAAGGGACGTATTCGACTGGTTGGTCATTCATCGACAGTTGTTGAATTGTCGGGCCCAGATGGGTTGTGAAAGCTTTTGTTTTGGTCGAGTTTACTTCAAGTCCGATGGACCTCGCGAAGGAATTGATTCGGTCGATGATTAGTTGTAGCGTAACGGGGGAGTCTCCAAGCACGACAATATCATCCGCGAACTCCAGGTCCGGGATGTATATTTCCTGGCTAAGCTGAACGCCAGGGTAGTTGTGTAATGCCTGTCGCATTGTCCAATCGATGGCATAGTTGAACAGCACCGGTGAGAGGGGAAAGCCCTGCCTAACTCCGGTAGTGAGTTTGAACTCGCGGGACTCTTCACCGTACATACGAACCCTAGCACTGGTTGTCGAGTAGTATCCCCTTAACAGCCTTAAAAGCTTATCGGGCATTTCATCGGATTGGATTATGGTCCAAAGAGACTCGCGGTTCACCGAATCAAAAGCTGCCCGGAAGTCGATGAAACAAGCTACCGTCGGCTGCTGGAACTTATAGCGGTGCTCCAGTATTCGGCGCAGTGTGGAGATTTGATCCACACAGCCTCTGCCACGGCGGAAACCCTCTTGGTTCGGGCGAGTGCGCTGGTCTCTCGCCTCGGAAAAACGGGTTAGTAACAACGAACCAAAGATCTTTGCGGCCACATCGATCAGGCTGATCCCTCGGTAGTTCTCGCATGCCGATTTATCACCTTTCTTCGGAATGGGCAGCAGTATGGACATTCCCCAGTCCGGTGGAAATGCTTCCGCTCTCCAAATGGAACCAAAAAGTGTACACAACCTGTCAATCAATGACGATGAACATGCTTTATACACTTCTGGAGGGATGCCATCTTCCCCAGCAGCCTTTCTGTCTTTCAGTTTGTTTATCATCTCCGTGATTTCCGCGGTGTTTGGCGGGTCACAGTTGCTTTCATACTGGACTCGAGGGGTTGACATTGGCTGGTCCGTCCGGTGGTCCGTAGGCCGGTTGAGCAGCTGACCAAAGTATTCCACCCATCGGTCCATTTCCTTACTCTGTTCGGGTATTAAGTTTTCTGCCGTGTCACGAAGAAGGGAATCTTGCTTACAAAACCTATTAGAGGCGCTGCGAATAAGGCGGAACAGTTTACCGAAGTCACCAATTCCGGACGCGGTCTCCATTTTTTCGGCTATTTCTATCCAGTATCTTATGCGATCAGCCTTAGCGGAGCGTGTGGCCTCTCATTGCGGTCTGCGGCGTTCGTTACTACCTGCCAGTCGCGCTTCGTGTGCTCTGGTTGACAGCTGGAGCGTGCTCTCCGAGATCCAATCCTTTGTCCGCCTTTTCGTTCTCCCGAGTACTGTCCAAGAAGCTTCCTTGATTGTCGTCATCATTCGAGTCCACTGCCCTCCCACAGAAACTTCATCTGCCTGTGCACTGGTTGCGCTGGTTAGTCGGGTTGTGATTGCTCGTGACAACGCTTCTCGCTTCTCTGGATTTCCTAGGGCAGCAACGTTTATCCGAAAGGGTGCAGACACTTAAGCACGTGTAGACAGATGAACTTTGAAACATGCGCGTAGGAGGACTTGGTCGGTGCCGTTTGTGTTGCCCGTTTTTGCACCTCGGTACGCTCGGCAATCCTCCACAGACGAGGCCCAACGGGCTCTCACCAGGATGTGGTCGAGTTGGTGTGCAGTGCGACCATCATTGGAGTACCATGTGAGTAGGTGCTTCTTGGGGTGTTGAAATCGAGTGCTGCAGACAACCATTCTGTTGATGTCGGCTAAACCAATCAGTCGGCTACCGTTATCGCAGCGTTGACCAAGGCCGAATCTCCCGAGAATATGGCTAGTAGATTCGTCGGCCGTACCTGTGCGAGCGTTCCAATCTCCTGCGATGAAAAGTACATCGCGCCTCGAACCCCGGTTGATTACCTCCTGCAAATTAGTGTAGAATTCGTCTTTGGTTTCGTCATCAGCTGAATTGGTTGGAGCATAGATCGCGATCACCGTCAAGTCGTGCGGGGAGCCTTTGAAACGTGCCAAGGCGAGTCTGGATGAGACTGGTTCCCAAGAGATCATTGCATCATTAGCTGCTTTGTTCAGAGCAAACGCGACACCGTAGAGACCGGAGTTGTCTTTCGGGCCACTGTGATAGAGCCAATAGGATGTATCCACACCCGGGACCTTTATTTGTCGGCTACCTGAGTTGGGCAGGCGGACTTCCGAGAGGCAAGCAATATCTACGGCATAGTCGTGTAGAGTTCGCATTATGATGCACTGACTGCCGACGTCTATAGAAACGTCCTGACATTCCAACAGGCTATGTGTGTTCTTTTCCTGCAGCGAATAATCCCAGCTTGTTGTCTTATCACCTTGACCGCCGGGACACGAGGCGCGTCGCTTACCGGGGACGCCGTAGCATGAGCGCTTGAGGTTTCGTGAATAATCATAGAGAGTCGCGGGAGTAGGGTACGAAGCGGTGTCCCCAGCACCATTCGGCCTTTTTGTTCGAGGTTGCACCTCTAGCCCTTGCACACCCAAGTGTAGACTGCAAGGCAGCAGGGTGTTCTCAGAGGAGCCGGTGACCTGCTGTGCGGTTCGTTCGCCTCTTCTGGAATGCCGGATCAGGCAGTTGAACAGGTCTCCTTTGTGGCCGTTGGATCAGTAGATCTCGTCCGCCTATTCAATAGTATCTGTCTTCACATGCCGAACGTCGTCTCGCCGGAGTTTTCTGGACCTCGGTAGTCCTCAACCTGGTTTAGCCCGCCTGTCGAGTGGTTTGCCGGGGTGTGGCCGCTGATGCATGTTTCAGTTTCGTGGAGCCACAGGTGAGAGTTGGGTAAATGATGGAGACCAAAGAGATGGAGGATGCCCCAAGGGACACGACAGTCAACCAACTCAGAAGTGCTACTCCTCTCAGACACCCCATACACCCTGGTAGTTCTCGCACACTGAATAAGTGGCCGTGCCTGAGGATATGGTGGGTCTTCGCTTGACTAGCGTTTTCCTTTCTAAAATACTATATAAGTCTGTTGACTGCATTGTGATGTGGCGCATGCGACCCGACACCAAATAAGGCAGTTGCCACTGCAACCTTGCTGGTTGCACTTGGATGAGCAAAGGCTAGAGGTGCATCCTCGAACAAAAAGGCCGGACTGGGCTACCGACTATCACAAAAGTCTCAAACGGTGCTGCGGCACATTTTTTCCGTATCACTGTGCCTAATACTCTCCATGGACTACTGTACTACCCACCAAGACAGCCGTAAACTCGTTCCTAGGCCAAACTATTGGGAACACATTCAACAAGCTATGAAATTAGTGAGTACCACATAGCGTGGGTTAGCCGTTCACCAGGCTGCCACTACGCGGAAACTCACAGCGATCTCTCGGACTGATGATCTGCGATGTGCGGCGAAACTCAGAAATCTATCGGATGGTGAACGTTTGGTCGATATACGCGCGGGTGGGATAAAAACCTCTCTTCATTACAGATCCGCTTTTCACGCTCTGTGGACAATTTGCAGAGGAATATATATCTATTCCCAGTCAGTGCTGTCATATCATGTTATTAAGTTCGTCGATAGAATGCTCTATCGGTGAGCCCCAGACATGCCTCAATCGGCGCGAGGAACTCGGTTTCTAGTTTTTTCCATGCAGGAATGCAAGCCCATGCGCCGACCCAACGCAGCGCTAGGTTGCGTTTAACACGTACCAATGCTGCACGCATAACCACTGCTCCAGCTGTTTTATGATATCTCAGCGAACAACCATTGTAACCAAACGGGTAATGCCCAAGAGCAGATGAGTCTGGCGTCCGATTGCCCCAGTATGGTCGAGGGTGGGTAACTTAGGTTCCGAGATAGCTAATCACCCAGAACGCCTCTCGAAATGCTACCAAGTGATCGTGCGCCTGACACAGCCTCTGCTGAGGAAGTCCTGCACTGTCTTCTCGTGGTTGAGATGTTTCCACTAAAGTGTGAGGACCAAGGCGAGCACTCGGCGCTCTCCACCGGGCGGACTGACTAATAGTCACTCGAGGGAAGATGGCTAAACCCAGATTCAAAACCAACCACAGAAGGCGTACGAAGCATACAGCACTATGATCATCGGCATCTGTGGCGGAGGGGTTTAGTGGGAACCCAGGATGTTTGGCCTCATCGGAAGGGCGTAGGAATCAGGAAATCAGTCACCAGCCCCCAGTGGGTTACGGACACAACGCTTCGTCTCGCTCCCCTGCGGCTTAAGCTTCGGATAGCTGAAGGCTCCGGTTGTAGTGCCCTAATAGAACCACCTGTTTTAGCCTGGCAGTATCGCATACTCAAACAAACCATGAAAGCACACTCCATCTAACTCGTCCTCTGCAACTGTGCCATGTTTGATTTGGCATACAGCCTGAAATAAGGCAGATGTGAAAAATATACAAAATATAGATATGCCTCATCCAATCCATTACAACGAGACTGCACCTTGGCGTGGTATGATGACCCGCGTGCCACCATAAGCCAAAAAGCTACGCAGGATGGCTTCCACAAGCCGGAGATGCAATCGAGTCTGATAAGTCAATAGGTGGAAGCCAGAAGAAGTCCAATCCCTGGGCAAGTTGCTGGGCAACATCTGGTTCTAACCACCATGCCCCTGGAGAGGACACTCCAGTGAATAAACACGGAGAGAAGCAGTTTACCGGTCTACAAACCTCCACTAGATGGACGCAGGAGTGTAACACCAGGGGTTTCTCTGGATGATGGGAGAAGTCATCGCATTTCATTGGGTAGCTCCCGGTCCAAAAGATGCTACCCCGCTTATGTTCCGTTTGCTCCATTGGATGCATGGGGCTGACGATTGGATCGAAAAAGCGGATCGATAACAAAGCACGAGTGAAGACAAGATAAAACGCATGCGGTAATCAGATCTCACGTGACAGACAAGAAGTTCCTCCTCGGGTTCTTTGGTCACGTTCCCGTGCTGGGTTAACGCTTTTTGCTAAAACTCTTGAAACACCCAGAATAGATGTATGCTATGTTTCGGAAATGCGTATGGAAGACCCCACTTCTGTGATCACGCTTCGGGCACAGATACAACTTCAGTCTCTCGATTGACTCTTTGTGTGTTGGGTGGTCAGGTTTCTAGTGCCCGTGATCAGGCTGGCGTCGGGATTCCCTTGAGCATGAGAACTGAGCGCGCACTGTAAGGCTGAATTCCAGTCAGCAGTCGTTCGCGTGCAGTTCGGTTGGACGGTTCTGTGCATGCCAACAGCAACAAACTGAAGCATCGATGCTTGTTCGTCGTGTCTGTGAATGCGCCCACTGACTGCAGTGCCACTGAGACCAAGGACGAATTCTATCAGGATTTGTCTCAGCTGCTTCGAAGTGTGCGCTCAAAAGATTTTGTGGTGATTACTGGGGATTTCAACGCCCAAGTTGTCCATTTGGGAGATTCCGAAAGGCACATCGGAGACCTACTTGCTATCAGGCCAATCGTACCGATAACGACGGTCGTCTTACGCAGCTGTGCCCTGCTCACAGATTGTTTCTGGTGAGTACGAACTTCTGCCACAAGAAGCAGCACAGACTCATATGGCGTCATTCCGCTTCTTTACAAAGTTGGGCTCAGATTGACCATATTGTGATTTTTCACCACTGGCGTGAATCTACTGGGAATCGTCCTTTTTAGTCTATGCCCGTGGACTCAGATCATGCCTTGGTACGTGCTCGCATCTGCTTAAGTCTCACACGTGGTCACAACAACGTAGATGCCACTCGTTTCGCGCAGTTGCATCTGGACAATACCTGACGACCGGCTTTTCAGGTGGAGCTATTTAGACGGTTGTCGAAGCAGCCGGATGTGCACGACCAAGAGGAACGCTGACAACAGATCAAGGAAGTCTTGCGTGCCGCTTCGAATGCCACACAGAACTGTGGTTCAAGCAGGCCTCACAAACGATGGATATCTCCGACATCAGTTGCTGTGTTGGATGCTAGCAGATTCGCCTCTCCGGATGCCACCTTTGATGAAGTCCGTAAATCCCTTAGACGCCAACTGACTAGGAGCCTGAGAAATCTCCACCAGCAGTTGTTGACTGCGAAATGTACGGAAATGGAAAAGGTTGTGTCTATTTGGAATACCAGCAAACGTTACCGTTTCATTAGAAGTACCGGCCACGGAAGTCCTGGTTGAGTGGGTTAATCAAAGAATCCAACGGCTTACTGATTCACTCACATGGACATCATTTGGACCGTTCGGCGGAGCACTTTAAGGAATAGTTCAGTTAGCCTACTTCCACACTGAACCTTTCAAATATATCTGCCACAGAAACGATTACGCCGATTCACAAAAAAGGTAGAAGATGCATTGTGAAAAAAACAGGATTTAGCGTGGTGAGGATTGCATTCAAACTCCTCACCTGACCTATCGTCCACAGATTATCCATCACACAGGAAGGGTGTACGCGTGAGAATCAGGCCAGTTTCAGACCCGATCGTGGTTGTTTCGACCAATTCTATGCTCCTCAACCAACCTCAGAGAGCAGACACATATTCCGTAAGGCCACAATCTGTGTATCTTTATTCAAAATCGGCGTTCGACTCGTTCGAACGTACAGCTCACCGGCATTGATGGTCACTGTGCCAACGAAATTTATTTTTTTTCCGATGCTTTACGTAACCAGCCGAAGCTGAGTTCTTGCTTACGGTAGTAAACTATCTGACTTGAAATACCCTGACGATATTGTTCTCCAGAGTGAAGATCCAGGTAAGTTGCAAGCTTTCTTAGCCTCAACAATTTGGGATGCGTTTTGCACCTTCAGAGTGTAAAATGCTGCTACAGGACTGAGTTGACACTGCACAAAACCTCTTCCTGGCAGGGGAAGCTAAGTTGAAGTAGACAAGTTTGATTACTTAAACAGTTACATCTCACCAGGTGGACAGATATCTGATGAAGTGTCATCGCGTATACAGCAGGTGCGTTTGGCTTTTGCCAACTTCTGTCATTTGTGGCACCGGCATGACATTCGATTGTCTGTCAATAATCGGGTTGTACACTGCGATGGTTGGATCTGTTCTATTATACGGTTCAGAAACGTGACCGTTAAGGGTAGAAGATGGACGAAGACTGTCGGTGTTTGATTAACGATGTCTCTGTAGCATTGCTCGAATATGGTGGGAACACCGTACCAGCAATGCTGAGGTTAGGCGTAGGGTGTTGGGGGCTAGAGGTCAGTGTGTGGGTCGAGTACTGAATCTAAACAGATTGGAGTGGCTGGGACGTATTACGCATGCCAACCGATAAACTTCCTCGGCGTACACTGTTTTCCGAGGCCGATATTGGTTGGGAGGTAGGTCGAGGTGGTCAGTCCATGACGTGACAAGAAGGTATAGAAACGTTGGCCAGTGGACTTGACCAAGTAGAGCATGTTGGGCTTCCGAGTTGGAGTCCACGTTATCCGCTTATCAAATTCTTTATTACGTGCCTGTGCATGAGTGCAGCCGAAGGGGTATATACCCCATAGTCACGAAGGCCCACTGCACTATTAGGGTTAACCGGTCAGCCGACCCTGAGAGTTGGAGTGATGGAGAACCACACAGGGTTCCAATATGTCGGGTACGATAACGATCCGAATGACAGTGGAATGCTGGCTACGACTACATGGTTGGGAACAATAAGTGATATGGCTAAATATCGTGGCCGGTTACGTAGTTACATTCGAACTTTTTTCTTGATTTTCGCCCATACTTTGATTTTGGGAGCTTTTTTCGCTGGATGCCTCTATTCTCCTGTCTCTTTATGGACGGTGCTGGAAGGTAGCAACTGAAACCAGAGCATCGAAGTGCGAGGTTAGAGGTCCTATAAACTGAAACTGATGCTGATGCCTGGTCGAAAATGCTTCAGTATGGTCGGAGGTGGGTGTCTAAGGCTTCGAGTTGGCTACTCGCCCTGAAAGCCTCTCGAGATACCCCCAAGTAACCGCACATCCCATATAGCTTCTGCTGAGAAAGTCGTACATTCTGCTTTTTCATGGAAAAAGTGTTCTCATAAAACTGTGATGGCGAATGAGAACGTTTGGCGCTCTCCACCGGGTTGACTGACTAATAGTCAGTCTAGGGGAGTTTGGTGAACTTTGATTCCAAACCGACCATGGGTGGTGTATGAAACATACAACGGCATTCTCACCGGCGCCTGTGGTGGTTGGTTGTACTGAACACTCAGGATGTCTAGCCTCGTCCGAAGGGCGAATGAACTGAGCAACCGGTCACCGGCTGCCCGAGGCTTCTGAAAGAGGCGAATGTATCACACAATCGGTCACCTAGTCATATGGACCAAAACTGCTGCCTTGCAGGAAGCGCTTGGTTGCGCAAAGGCTAGAGGTGAATCCTCGAATAACAATACCGAGCGGCCGAGTAGCACAATAGATTACAACGTCAACAACAATGCAATCGATGGATATCATACTACACACTAGTTACGCTCGTCAGGCTCCTGCTCGCGCTGATGCCCTAACACCGTGAGAACACGTTGATTTCTCTGATTACATACCTCAGCCCCGCAGATTCACATTTTCATATTCTTCGGGAATGGCAGTCGGCCGTGCTTGCGGTAATGTCTCTGAGAAATATCTGGTTCCTGTCCTGAGGCGTCCTCCTTCGTCTAGTATCCAAGTCTCACCGAATCCGCCTCCGCCAACTGTTTTTCTTCGGCCCAGGCGCCCTTTTAAACTGGCCACATCTATTGTGCGAACGTGGATACGCATAGGACAACAGGCATGTTTGGCTCGTACGCTGGAGACTTTCGCCATTGACGTGTGTTGTATCCATGAAACCCGCATCCAAGACTAGTTAGGTCGTTCGACTGATGCCCCCACGCAGTCCTTCTGTAAAGTTTCACTTGCGTTTGTCTGCGGATCCCGAGGCCGCGGTTGATGGTCTTGCTGGCGAATTTGTAGCTCTCAGTGAGAGGGTTGAGGCTGCGCTACTTGACTGCATCCCAGGTGACAGTTAGTTGTCCGCAGTGAGATTGAGGTTCGTGCAAAGTAAGCAAACGCCATGCCGATAGACGCAATTTATTTGTCGTCGCGGCTTATGGTCCTACAGATTGCAGCCCAGATATAATCAGAGATGTCTTCTACCAAAAGTTACACAACCTACTACGTAAAGCAAAATAGGACGGTAGTGTGATTTCATCTGGAGACATGAATGCTGAGATAAGTCGGTTTTCGAAGGAAGCGCATTTGGTAGGCTCCTTTGGGCTCGATTCCAGTCGTTCAGAAAACGGGGAACGGCTGTTGGTTTCGTGTTTAAATCACCGCCTGTTTCTCCCCAGTACGAACTTTAGACATTCTGATCTCTGGTATGCCACGTGGCATCCGCCCTCTTCGAATCAGCAATAGACCCAGATAGACCACGTGGCATTAGCTACACACTGCGATATGCTGTCTGATCCGTCTCGCCTCTCAAATTTCCGAAACGTTATAGATTAAAAGCTGGGACCAACGCCGCCAGATAACATGAACCAGCACTGGTCGCTTATTAAGAATGCCTCGTATTTTGCTGGCGAAGTGAGTTGTGACCTGACTCGTCGTATCGTTACACCCTGGATTTCTGCTAAGTCTCTACACGTTCTTGGCGTATGCCAGTCCATCCCGTTTTGCAATGAGCGTAATGCAGCACGGTTCACAACGAGACCTGAACTGAACGCAAGTCTTCGTAGGGATCGCAAAATCTGGTGGTCTCAAAAAGCATCAGAGATGGAACATGCTGCCGCTGTGAGAAATCCTCGCAGGCTGCTTCACCTTATCCGAGTAACCGGTAAAAAGCCTTTGGGTATGAGCGAAACGATCTGTGAAGCTGACGGTTCGCCTGTCCAGTCTGCAGTGACGTCTTGTACGCTGGGCGGAGCACTTTTAAGCACACTTCAGCTGACCTCCAGCGTCAGCTGAATATATATATATATATATATATATATATATATATATATATATATATATATATATATATATATATATATATATATCACACACT
This sequence comes from Fasciola hepatica, assembly GCA_948099385.1. Lineage (NCBI taxonomy): Eukaryota > Metazoa > Platyhelminthes > Trematoda > Plagiorchiida > Fasciolidae > Fasciola > Fasciola hepatica. Next base: position 3,100,794 of record CANUEZ040000008.1, on the reverse strand, counting down.
CATTCACTCACGTTTGACGAGTCCTAGTTTGGATCGAAACGTCACAATAAACGTTTTACAACTCAGCGTACGCCTTGAATTCCCTATATATATATATATATATATATATATATATATATATATATATATATATATATATATATATATATAATGTCTGGTCCTCGACGCGGATGAGAAGTGACAACTAGCCAGCATCGCGACCAATCTTTTCTTCACAGTACATATTTCGGGTGGGTGTCACAATCACAAACTAAACCCTTCCACCCTCCAAAGCGTGTGGCTCAAGTGAGGCTGCAGCACTGCGATTCTTAACAGACTAGTCGTGGATGTGAACGGTTTGATAAACTCAATTTCCTTCGCGCTCAGGAATTGGTAAAATGTATCAACGTTAGGTTTTGCTTCCAAATGACACTTCGATCGACCGTCACATGCCAGTATCCTACAACTTACACTGCACTCTGACGAAGTTTTATCCCAAAATGGATGACGTTACGAACCGTCTGTGCATCTTTTTTCGCTGTTCCGGAATCAGTAGCCCGGTCGAGTCGAGAAGGAGTGGTTCTACTTCCTGTCGCCTGCCGGATGCCTTTGGAAGAGATGGAAGAGTTCGGAGAAGTCGACAGTTATCCGCAGCCTCTATGTTATCCGCGATTCCGGACCAGTATTTGTTTCGGTCTTTCATAGCCGGGCGAGTGACTGTTCGTCGAACCTTCCGAAAGCCAGGGGGGCAATTGAGGCGAGTGTCTCCAGCCTTTCTGGATAGATGGAGGGTCGTCCCCGACATCGTCTTTTTGTCGTTGTCATACAGTGCCCAGTTTGTCCGCTGCAGATTGCTGGGCAGACAGTTTCAGTGTCCGATGTTTCTTCACTAGTTGACTGGTTAGATGGGCGGCGACAGCATTTGATACTGCTTGTCGCTTTGTCAGCGTTCCTAAGGTAGTTACGTTAGTCCTTCTCGGCGCACAGGATCTGCTGCGATTAGCTAAGTGGACCTTGAGGCGTGTACGGACAAGGTTGCGGTCAGTGCCATTCTTATTTCCTGTCTCTGCACCTCTGTAGGACCGTTAGTCTTCGATCGAGGACGCCCAGCGAGGCCGTACCAATATATAGTCGGCTTGGTTTGCAGTGTGGCCGTCGTTTGAGTACCATGTTGGCAGGTGTCACTTAGGATGCTGGAAGCGAACGCTGGAGACGGTCAGTCTAGTATAGTTTCCGAAGTTGACGAGACGACCATCATTATCACATTTTGGGTCCAGGCCATATTTCCTTAGGATGGGCCTAGCCTATGTGGAGGACCAGTACGACGGTTCCAGTCCCCCGTAACAAGAAATGTACCTCGATTTGGGACATTGCTGACCACTTCCTGCAGCCTGTCGTCGAACTCATCTTTCGCTGTCTCTTCGGATGTGTCGGGGTGTAGATTGCAACAATTGAGATGCTCGGAGGTCAGGAACGAAAACAAGCTACAGCGAGTCGGCGGATATTAGGTTCCACGAAAGCATCGCCTTAGTAGCCCTGCTACTGACAGCGATTGTAAAGCTGTGAAGACCGAAGTTGTCAGTCAGCCCGCTGTGGTAGAGTTGGTAGCAGTCGTTTATTCCGGAAAACTTAATACTCCATGTGCCAGAATGAAGCTCGCGAATTTTGGAGAGACGTGCAATGTCTATTTGGCAAGTGACACATGCGTGTCGCGATGGCCTGACTACCGATGTCAGCCAACGTTTTCACGTTCTAGCAAGTAACGTGTGGATGTGCCCGCGCGGATTTGGGTCCCCAGTTAGTGGTAATCGAGTGGTTTAGAGCGTTCGTTTACCAGTTCGGAGGTCCGAGGTTCGAATCCCCTCCATCACCGGTTACTTTGGTGGTAGACAGTAATCCGCTGTCGTCCGTATCGTTACCACACCTGATCTATTGGGACCTTATGTGGTTCTTCGCCACTGCAAGTCTCAGGGTTTCGTTATCGGTTATCCCCAATAGTGCAATGGGCCCTCATGCGCAAGCTATGTAATTAAAAAAATTTGACACCTGGCCGCCGGGAGAAACCAACATGCGTCGCTTCCCTGGGATACCATAGCCTGATCTTGTGAACTGTAACGGTAAAATCCATGAGGTCATAGGTATGGCGTAAAAAATGGCGTCCCCAGAGTCACTGGAGATTGCACTCCTAGCCTGTGAACAACTAAGTGCTACCTGTCGGGTCCCAAGAAGAGCGGTTCATGAGCTTTATGGATGGTGGTCTACCAATCCGGGACGCCCAAAGCCTCCACTGTGATCTTAGTTTATGGTTTTTTGGTGGACTTCAGAACCTCGTTTGCCATTCGGTAGAAGTGACCATAACCCAGGAGCCAATGTGACCTTGCTGGTTGGACAATTTCCTTTTCTGGCCACAGGACCAAACCGTGGACTTCGTCAACTCATTCGGGAGCAGCTATCTTCGCATGCTGAGCACCGTCCCAAAGAGGTTTCTAAGCCTCGGCCATTCACTCCCCCCCCCCCGCCCTCAACCTGGTTTGGCCCGCCTATCAAGCGTCCTACCGAAGTGTGGCCGCTGATGCATGATTCGTCTTCGTGGAGCCGAAGGGAATAACTGGTAACCGATGGAGACCAAGAAGATGGAAGATGGCCCTATGTGGCACAACAGACCACCAACTCAGAGGTGCTACTCCTCTCAGTCACCCCGTATTGGAATCCCTTTACCCACTGCTCTACTCTCACTGCTATCCGAAACATATAGTGCGCATATTACCTCCCGTTATTTAAGTGGCCCTTCTTCCCCATAATAACAGAACCCAGGAAAACCCTACCGCTCGTAATCGCACCTTCTCGCAGTTTTTCTTTCTTGAAATGCAGAGTCAATAATCTGTTTATTTGCGAATAGTGCTCTGTCCACTTTCGTGTAACACAAAACCTACCAACAGTGAAAAAATCGGTTGAATATTATTTACATCACTTAAGGGTCACGAAACTCCAGAATATTCCTATACTTTTTGCACAAAAGTGTGGCCATGCTTTGGTAATTAGTTACAGCTACCGGACATTTTGCTCGTTCAACAATATTCTCCAAAAATTTCGTCCATCACTCTGGCTTCGATGTTGACTCTTGATGAACAACTACTACCACAATATGCCACCGAGCAGCTAATCTTTCTTTACTCTTGACTTCAGCATGCTTTATGTCCCCTCAACCAGGTTGAGAGTCTGTTAATAAGATGTCAGTCGTGGGATATTCATCATTCTGTATTCATATTGTTTGTCGCCGACTCTATGTTAGTGGCACGGTGCACCGTCGACTACAAATACGCGGTCCTTGAGATTTTCAACAACGATTTTACTCAGCAGCCCTTGAATTCACTGTATACACAGATCACTGGTGTGGCTGCTTCTACCAACAGTGGAGGGCAACAGCCCTTTCGTGCCTATTGTTCCAGAGACATGTAAATTTTCCCCGTGCTGATCACACTCGCGGGTTCCTTGATCGCCTCTAATTTTTACACAAGATACATTGGAATCATAAGAACACAAATTGAGGCAAACAACTGTTCCCGAAAATTTATAATCATGCCGTTGAAATCTATATGACTAAGAACCCAGGAAATAGAGAATTGGATAACAAGTTATTTAATCGGTGGGTGATTTGATAGTGAGTGAAGTGGACATGGTTATGGTGCCATCTGCTTCGAACCATCCCACTAACTCCAGTAAATCTTTTGATTGTGAATTATCTCAGTTTATTGGTAAAACACAATGAATACATAGATTATTGGTCCACGTTCTCAGTCGCTGCAAATAATGTGTTGGTCCGACTGGTGTGGGTGACCAAGCCTTGTGGCTAAAACGGCGCTGACACGATTCATCTGTAATTCTATCGAACCACACCATCGATCAGCCATCTCATCAGTCATGGCTGCACGGGACCAAGCCTTAGGCTCGGTACGGCACAGAGGCTGATCACTAGTGATTTGACTGGCTACCAACGATGAGCTAACACACTTACACCATCCCACATAGAAATGAGGTAGAGTAATTATGCACCGGAAGTCAGTTGATCAGCGCAGAAATCACGACCGTTTGTATGTGTTATCCATATCGGCGCGATCGTGGGCCATAGGTGGAGGATGTGCACTAGTCGCTTTTAAGCACAGCTGTTGAGTGTTAGTTGCCTTAATCCGATGACTTCGGCGACAGCCGGTTTCAACGCAAGGCGAATGGTACGGTATTCAGCTCAATTACTGTCCATTTCCCGGAATCCGAGCCTTCGATCAGAGTGGAGAACACGTTCCGTCTTGAGCACACAAAGCACGAAATGAATCTAAAGCGATCAGATGCCGAACACGAATGACAGCTGAAGCGAACAGCAAACGAGTTCTTAGGCCTGGTCAGCTGATTCAGTTTACTTGATTCAACTATCAAACTCGAAATTCTGCGCTCTGGTTTAAGTTGCTACCTTCAGCATCGTTCAGTCAAAGGCAAAAATTAACAGAAGCATAAAGTGAAGAAGATCCACGAACTCAAAGTAACAAGCATAAATCACGAGGACAAGAGAGGACTTCGAATGTAACTACGTAACCGGCCACGATATTTAGCCATATCACTTATTGTTCCCAACCATGTAGTCGTAGCCAGCATTCCACTGTCATTCGGATCGTTATCGTACCCGACATATTGGAACCCTATGTGGTTCTCCATCACTCCAACTCTCAGGGTCGGCTGACCGGTTAACCCTAATAGTGCAGTGGGCCTTCGTGACTATGGGGTATATACCCCTTCGGCTGCACTCATGCACAGGCACGTAATAAAGAATTTGATAAGCGGATAACGTGGACTCCAACTCGGAAGCCCAACATGCTCTACTTGGTCAAGTCCACTGGCCAACGTTTCTATACCTTCTTGTCACGTCATGGACTGACCACCTCGACCTACCTCCCAACCAATATCGGCCTCGGAAAACAGTGTACGCCGAGGAAGTTTATCGGTTGGCATGCGTAATACGTCCCAGCCACTCCAATCTGTTTAGATTCAGTACTCGACCCACACACTGACCTCTAGCCCCCAACACCCTACGCCTAACCTCAGCATTGCTGGTACGGTGTTCCCACCATATTCGAGCAATGCTACAGAGACATCGTTAATCAAACACCGACAGTCTTCGTCCATCTTCTACCCTTAACGGTCACGTTTCTGAACCGTATAATAGAACAGATCCAACCATCGCAGTGCACAACCCGATTATTGACAGACAATCGAATGTCATGCCGGTGCCACAAATGACAGAAGTTGGCAAAAGCCAAACGCACCTGCTGTATACGCGATGACACTTCATCAGATATCTGTCCACCTGGTGAGATGTAACTGTTTAAGTAATCAAACTTGTCTACTTCAACTTAGCTTCCCCTGCCAGGAAGAGGTTTTGTGCAGTGTCAACTCAGTCCTGTAGCAGCATTTTACACTCTGAAGGTGCAAAACGCATCCCAAATTGTTGAGGCTAAGAAAGCTTGCAACTTACCTGGATCTTCACTCTGGAGAACAATATCGTCAGGGTATTTCAAGTCAGATAGTTTACTACCGTAAGCAAAGATCGATGTTATTGCTCACACAAGGCTGAGGCTATCTCAAGAATCAATTCAGTCACAACACTGATGGGAAAGGGTGAAAGTCGGCAACCCTGACGAACACCGCTTTCCGTGGTGAACTCAAGTGAGAGATCACCGTAAGCAAGAACTCAGCCTCGGCTGGTTACGTAAAGCATTGGAAAAGAAATAAATTTCGCTGGCACACCCTACAATGACAGGCAGTGCCAGGGAATAGAATCCAAACCACGTGTCCATGCAGCCCTGTTAGTTTGGCATTTTTCATTCGTCGTCGTTAGACTAAAAAGCAAAACTCGTGCGCCTATTCTTCTAATCCTTTTTTCTCTGACGCGACTATTTCTTGTTGGTCGATAAGTCGGCTCCACGAATATTGTAAAAAATTATTCGTGGAGTTTCTCAGGAACATGGTATCAGGCGGACTACCCAGCACCGTTGCGTCTTGTTGTTCTACTCAGTCGCCCATTTTGGAGTAGGAACTGAATGGGCGGTGCTATATTCGGCCTTTTTGTTCGTGGATGAACTTCTATCATTTGCACAATCAATTGCAGCCGGCAAGGCAGCAAGGTTGTTCTAGATGAACAGCTGGCCTATTGTGCGGCTCATTCGCCTCTTCCGGAATACGAGGTAGTGTGGTTTAGATAGTTTTTTTCGTAGCCGCTGGATCAGTGGATTTCGTCCGTCCATTTAGGAGTATATCTCCGCATGCCAAACACCGTCTCACCGAGGTGTTTAGATCGACAGACTTTTACGATGTACGCTATTCTTAGAGGGTGGTGGTCAGAAGATAGGTCAAGGTGATAAGTCCATTATATGGAAAGAATCAAAACCTTGACCAGTGGACCTAACAAGTAGGACGTGTCAGAATCCCACATACGGGTTCGCGAGACCTGCTTAACAGATGGTTGGAGATGTTAGGTGATATACATATATATGTATATATATCAATTTTCACCGGTTTGAGAACAAGCATGGTCCCAACCTAACAACAACAACAACAAACTACAAAGTCAACAAGCAGGGGATAAGAGCCAACATAAAGATTACCAGTGAAAGCACTCTTTCGTAGTTTCGCCGTGCATGTTTTGTGATTTATTTGTTTTTTTTTCACTGTTTATGGAGAACAGGAAGTCAACAAACATACCATACAGTATCCGCGCCATTCGATTGGATTCCGAGCCATGTCTACCAGCGTCTCTAACCAACGGCAGTCTTCATCCCTTGGGCCCCAACCAGAAAGGCGGGAAGCACCAACCGAAGTCAAAGCCGAAGCTAACTTCCTCATGTCCCTGCGCCAAGTCATGGCCTCATCGCCGCTTCTTTTCTTCGAGCCCTGACCAGCACGTGCAAAAACAGCACGAAACGACAAACGATGGGCAGGCATACGCACTAGGTGATATGGCTAAATGTCGCGGCCGGTGACGTAACTGCATTCGGTCCTAGTTCTTCTTCGTGATCCCTGATCATTACTTTGTTTGCGGTTCTTTTTCACCATACTATATCCATTCTGCCGTCAACTCGACTGTGCTGAGAGGTAGCAACCAAAACCACAGCAAAGAAGTACGAGGTTGATAGCTGAACTGAAATGATCTGATTTTGCTGTTATTGATGCAGCATCATCGTTATCTTTCGATTTCCCGGCTCGCCAGATTTTAGACTATTTTCGCAATGAAAGCCAAAAGTTGAGCGTTGACTAGGCGACTAACGAGTTCGACCGTCTGTGTGTTCGGAAATCTGCGAAAACGGTGTGAGTGATGCTGAAGACTGGAAAATAGATAAACTGAATGTGCCGGTTGGAACATGCGTAGCACACATATGAACATAAGGTTATTCAGTGAGCTCAGTCGGAAGACAGGTGGCGACAGACATTCCATGGCATGGTAAAAAGGTAATAAAACTAACCAGTGGACTAGCTGTGATGCTCAAGACTGATGTGAACGCTAATTGGGGATGCTAACTCCCACAGCAAATAATAACAGTCAGTGGTGCATCTGCATTTGGACTGCCGCGTCTGCCCGATTTTCCACGTGTTTTGCTCATGTTCCATTTTTTATCATTCAGAGATTTACCGAGAGAGAGCAACTAAAACCAGAACGTTATTTCGGGATCGACCGTTGACAAAACTGAAGAATTTCTTGCACTAACGAAAGAAAATTCTCGGTAGGTTATGTTTCACCCTCTGGTTTCATGAAACAAGATATCACCAAATATCTACCACCGTACATGAAACAACCTTAGACAGCACAGACAAAAAGCAGGCCATATACAATCTGCTCTTGATCAGCTTACCCATCTGTGGTTGCGCGGTACTGTGAGTTATGAGTTTACTGTTTTCAGATTCGTTGTGTGTTCTCATACGCCCATATGACGCCTCCAAATCTCCAAAGTATTGCTCATCTACCAAGTCTGAGAAAGGACTAAGGACAAAATAAGAAGACAATTACTTGTGCATGTTTTCTTATCATGAGACTCCACTTTATTCTTTATCCTCGTCGCTAGGTCGTGTTCGATGCCGAAGAAATCCTGGAAGTGTGTATGTTACCATTGTATTTAGCGTAGTGTTATGAAAAACGTTAAAACAACTGTGAATACGATAGAGTAATGCATTTGGATCCTCTAATGACAAATAAATGGGGAATCGTCAAAATGGACACTAGGACACAAAGCCGGTTTTGGGGCTATTGCGTTTTACTCGTTTTTGACACAACAATGATGAACAAGAGTCCAGCCACAACTCAAAAATGAGAAAGCACAGGATGATCTTTCGGTGCATCCGTGAAAATCAGGCCGGCAAACACGTAATGTTTCCATCGCGGATGACGTAAAACCTTGCAGCAACGCGCATCATCTAGTTCAAAACCGAAGTGTTTCATCCGTTCGTCCGTCTCCACCAACGCATCCTCGCCGTGAGGACCGAGATACTAAAGCACGAATAATAACGAATGATTTTTCTGAAAATAAACTCACCGGTAAACCCGAAAAGGGGTTGATAAAATCAGCCCAATAGCCGAGCTCCTTTAATGAGGCGCAAATGTCAATTGCCGATTGAGTAAACTTAAATTGCGGTAATCACAAATGTACAGCAACAACTTACTGATTCAGCAAGAACCTCACGTTCATTCACAGCCATATCACTCCACTGTTCCAAGCCTTCTGTTGTGCGATGACTCAAAACAATCGCCGTCAACGGTGCCGAATCAAATTTCTTAGAAGGGAAAAGAGTAGCCAAATCTGAATCCATTAAATACTAGCTATTCCGCTTACCCTGTTTGATTAAAGTCGGTAGCGTCTGAATCGAGCACTCCAGATATTCTGACTTTTTGGGAATCAATGAAGCATTCGGGTTGCCAAGCTCAAAGCGAAATAAAAAGGTAAATGTCGATTATGAAGCTAACTTATTCACAAAGCACCAGAAGGAATAGAAAATGAGAACCAGGCGTGCAGTACCAAACAAGTGCCGTTCAGTTTTCTCGTTCAAATAATTAGAAATGTTCTAGACAACTAACTTTGACCAGCACCTTAAAACGACCAACCTGAGCTGAGAATAGCACCAGTAAGTAAAATCATTCAGAATCAGGAATGCGCATTGCTAGTTCTATCGAGACCGAGAAATTATCGAAAAAACGATGCGTTACCACACAAACAGGGCATGTGCCTCATCTCCGAGTTTCCTCGGTACAATTCGGCGCATACTTGGAAGACTCTTATGGAGATTTCGTATTCCGTATGCTTCCCAGGTGCGTCCTCGACTGGCATGTGGCGGTGCGGTACAGCTGCTGAATCGACCAAGCCTGAAAGTATAGAGAGCAAACGCTCGTCTCACCGCAAGATATTGGTTAAGGACATCTATAAGTAATCGGTTTCCAGAAACCTACCGGCGCATGCGTGGTGATCTCATCTACATGCGCCGCATCATCCTGTGGTAATCTACGGCCAGAGCTGCAGACCGACTTTCCGCTTCAGGGACCTTGTTGTGTGCGTGGGCATTCAATAAAGATGCTGAAGATGCGTTTGACTGGTTTGCCGCTAGCCCATCGCTTGACTTGGAGGCCAAAGAATATTTACAATTTGCCACCAACTTTCATTCACAAACAACTAGTGTTGAAAAAACCGCTACCAAACAACAGTGCGGAATGACAGCTTTGTGACTGAGGGGCACGAGTTCCACAGACAGACCGCACAGCATTTGCGCCACTGACTTCTATTTCTAGCCATGTCCCTCAACGCCTCTAACCAACGACAATCCTCGTGCCTTGGGTCCCAAACAGAGGCGGGAAACGCCAGCCGAAGCCAACGTCGATGCTAGCTTCATCATACCTATACGCCAAGTCATGGCCTGACCGCCGCGTCGCTTCTCCCAGCCTTGCCCAACACGTGCAAATAGAGCACGGAAAGGCAAACTTATTTACATCTTACTACTGCGCGACTATCTCCTGCGAGAGGATAAGTCGGCTCCATAGATATCACGGACTGTTGCTGACCACACGCGGCGGTCGGAGGCGAGCTCAGTGCAGTTCGTGATCCAGTCCTTTTTTCATCGCTGAACTCTATAGACCGACCGAAGACCTAGAAGCTCTGCGTCTTTTTCTATTGCACTGGTCCACGTTTTGAGATGCCCACCAAGGCGACAACGCCTATCAGGGCAGGGAGTAAGGCAGACCATCTGTTTGGTTATCTCTAACTCGGGTCGCCGAAGGATATGGCCGAACCACCGCAGTCGTCAACGTTAGGGAGGACGGAGAGAACATCGAAATCAGAGCATCGTCTCCTTACCTCTTCGTTAGGCACCCTGTCGAACCATTTGACTTTGAGGATTTTTCGCATGCGCCAGTGGTTGAAACCCCTTAGCCTTCTGGTATCCCCAACTCGTAGTAGCCAGGTTTAGCAGTCATTGATGAGTACGGAACGGATGGCGGCATAGTAAACACGAACTTTGGTCCTTAAGCTGATTTCATTGCGATTACACGGCGTTCATCTTATTCGAAGGAAAGCCCTCCTTGCGTTGTCGATCCATAAAACCACTCCATCTTTGCCTGGCCGTTCGGAAGCAGAATTCAGCGCTGTGAAGCACTGGCTATCGACTCCTAGAAACGTCCTGACATTCCAACCGACTGTGTTCTTCTGCAGCGAATAAACTCAGCTTGCTGTATTATCGCCTCGACCGCTGGGACACGAGGCGCGTCGAATACCGGAGGTGCCGCAGCATGATGAGCGCGTGAGGCGCCGTGAATAGTCATTGAGTCGCGGCAGTAGGATACGAAGCGGTGTCCCCAGCACCCGGCCTTTTTGTTCGAGGTCACACCTCCAGCCTTTGCACATCCAAGTGCAGAATGCAAGGCAGCAGGGTGTTTCCATGAGAGTGGCTGCCTGTCATGCGGTTTATTCGCCTCTTCTGGAATGTCGGGTCAAGTAAGTTGAGTAGTTTCCATTTGTAGCCGTTGGATCAGTAGATCTCGTCCGCCTTCACATGCCGAACGTCGTCTCGCCGGAGTTTTTTGGACCTCGGTAGTCCTCAACCTGGTTCAATCCGCCTGTCGAGCGGTTTGCTTGGGTGTAGCCGCTGATGCATGTTTCAGCTTCGTGGAGCCACGAGTGAGAGCTGGGTAAATGATGGAGACCAAGGAGATGGAGGATGCCCCAAGGGGGCACGACAGTCAAACAACTCAGAGGTGCTACTCCTCTCAGGCACTCCACACCATGGGCAGGCATTCGTAAAACATGACCAAGCCACTGGAGGCGGTGTAGAGCCACTACTTCGTTAGGAGGGCGGCTATCCGTGCCTAACACAACGACGATGTTCCCACCAGACACCAGCAATACTTCGGAAACATCGGTAGTCGAACACAGAAAGATGCTGAGCATCTTCAACGCAAAGTGGCCGGGTGTCACAGATGTAGAGTAAAACACTGCGAACCGCGGCGAAGTATACCCGTCCCCTACGAGAGAACCAGATGTCACGACGACGCCACAGCTGTCGCAGGTTTGATAAAGCTGCTTTAGCTCCTGCTATGCGTGAACTGACCTCCTACCCAACACCACCTCGAGCTGTTATCAAGCTCCTAAGGTACTTAAAGTTCTGAACTAACTCAGGCTGATCACCACGAAGGGTGAGTGCAGGCACAGGTTCCTGCCAATCTTGCAAAATCACTTTGCACTTGGAAGGCGCAAAGTACATTTCACGTCTAGATACCTCAATCGCCAAGCGGACCAAGCATGTTGCGATTCCCGTGCATTATCACTCAGCAAGGCAATATCATCAGCACATCCCAAGTCGAAAACTTTGTTCCCTGAGAGGAGTTCAACTCCACCGTTCGGAATACAAGATAGAGAATTTCGTAGAACATCCTCTATGGGAAAGTTGGAGAAACGGAGGTACGGGGCAACCTTGTCGAACTCCACTGGGGACGACAGAAGGGGGCGATAGCTGGCCGTAGACCCTTACCCGACCTGAGGTGTGACGAAACTCCTCCTTGGGGATTGACACATACTTCTCAAGTACTCCTTTTCTCAACAAGCAGTTCCACAGTGCAGTTCTATCGATGGAGTCGAAGGCCGCGCGAATGTCCCGCAACATGATGATTGTTGGTCTTTGGAAAGTGACGGTGCTCTAGCATTTGTCGGAGGGTGAAGATTTGATCGGCACATCAACGACCGGCGCAAAACCCAGCCTGCTCATTGCGAGTCTGTTCTTCACGCGTTTGGTACAACCTGTGAAGTATGGCATGCAAACCGCTTCAACGCCATTGGGATAAGGCTTATACCTTAATGGGTAGCGGTTACTGCACGAGCTCCCCAAAGATAGGAACAGCAATCGATTTCCCCCACAAGGAGGGAACCTACTCAGAATTCCAAACTTCTGGGAACATGTTCCCTGACCAGTTGCACTCCACCATCTTTAAAAAGAGCTGGGGGTAGGTCATCGGAGCCCGGTGCTTTGTGACGTTCCAAGGACAGGATCTCCTTTCGGATCTCTGCCTCAGTAGGTGCATCTGTCGAAACGGACTATGATGTGGGCCGGAAGAGCTGTAGGGGAGGCTTACACTGAGGGCCAGCTAAACTGTCTGAAAATGCTCCGTCCAACGTTCAAAACTCTGCTCCTGATTGTGAACTGGCAAACCGTCAGCTGCACAGATTGTTTCACTCGTACCTCGTAACTTCCTTCTCGTGACTCACATGAGATAAAACGGCTTGTGGGAATTTCCCATGGCGGAAACATGTTCCATTTCTAATGCACATTGCGACCACCAGATTTCGCGGTCCCTACGAAGACTCGCGTTAAGTGCACACCTCATTCCGAGTCGTGCTTCATTATACTCGGTTCCAGCGGGAATCCACTGGCATTCGTCGAGAAGACGCAGAGATTCAGCAGAAACCCAGGGTCTCGAGGCACGGTGAGATAGACCGCAGCTTACTAAACCAGCAGAATGCAAAGCATTCTTGATAAGCGATCAGTGCTAGTTTATGTTATCAGGTGGAGCTACATTTAGCTTTTTAGCTAGCGCGTTTTGGAAGACAAACGAAATGGATCATCACAATCTAGCCGTCGTTACAGCATACGTTTGGAGCGCCCACCGAAGCACATGGACAGCTTAGTGCAAGCTAATGCGTGGTCGGAGTCGGGAAGGACTCCAGTGAGAGCGACAGCCTTGTGTAGCGTTACGAACCGAGTACCAAGGGCTATAGACCCTACAGAAGCAGGTCCTGACTAAACTTAGGATAATCTTAAACACTTGGTACCAAGCCATGGCCTAGCCTCGCCGTCGCGTCGCGTCGCGTCGCTTTATCCAGCTTTGCGCAAACAGAGCACGGGATGGCAGATGGGGGGCCGGCAGTCACAAAAACATGTGTAGAGCCATAACTTCAATCGGGAGGAGGAGGAACAATTCGTACTTAACACGTGACGACGGTGTTCCTATCAGATAAGCGCAATGCTTTGGAGATATCGGTGGTCAAACATGCTATTAGGCTGAAAAAGACTTGGAACTTTACTTTATGAGAAAACTATTTTGTCAGTCCCCACAGCACAAATAGAGGACAAAGAGTCCCTGATGGCGCTGAGAGGATCTCTTTGGGACTTTCCTATTATGCAGTAAAACCTGGAGAATACTTTCAGTTACTCGAATAAGTATGGTTTAAACCTTAGTACACTTTTATTTCTCTGTAGAATATTATTTCATAAAGATATTCGGCATTACAACGCACATGGATCATGTCATGCAAGTCCTGAGGATGTTACTGAATTATACTCTTTTCTCAAATGGAAATTGATAAAAGTTCATAAACCAACATCCTTTCATGAGGTAATGTATCATAGTTTACCGAAATTCGGAAGTCCTGGATACAAGCCGCGGCACTATTTGTGCAATCTAGTCGGATTTAACTCTCCTCTACAAAAATCTGCACTAACCTCAGTTTGATTGTGTGTATCAACCAGGACATTAGCAAAGACCTCCTCGCGCAAAGGTGGGAGCGAATGGATTGCTGGGGCGTATCTCCTTGGCTTTTTGACTTCTTTTTCAAACAAACGAATTCCAACAGCACCAGGCAGAGGGTACTTGGGGTTTACTGTATCGATCGGACCAAGCGCCTGATTAGGCCATTTCTCAGAAATCCTGTTTACGCCGAGCACAACTAAGAGACAGTAAAGAAACCAGATAGATCATTACCATAGCCGTTAACTTTTTCTTTCTGGAACGTCGAGTATGCCGGGGCAGAAAAACGAACTTGCTTCACTAACCAGTCGCAGCCCTTCGAAAACTCACGGCGAAGGCAAATTAGCTTCATGCTGGACCTCAAACGACCTTGGGACTTTTGTAGTGACCTCCGTTGTTCTGAGAAAATGACCGTTTTCTGGACATCATTTTGAATCGATTTTCTCTATGATCTTTTCTGACGCTTGATATCGACCTCATTGTATTGCTCGGTAGCGTATGTCTTACTGGACTGACTTTTCCTAGGTTTCCGTCGACCTCGTTTTGAATCACTTTCACTTTTGGTCGTTCGTCGATTGTACGCGCTCGCTGTTCGCTTTCTGGACAGCTGTCGCTTTCGTTTTCCGTTCTGTGTATCTCTCGTATCGGTACTGTTTCGGTGCCACGACGTATAGAATACACCTTTGCATCTGCAAACTGACTTGCGTCTTCTCTATTCGCCCGATAGAGAGGATAGCGTTGGTATTTCGCTGCCAGACCCAGTAGGAGACACGTTCACTGGCTACCCTCGAACGTTTTCTATACTTTCAAAGGTCAGCGCAACCCAGCTCTCGAGGATGCTCGAGATAGGATCCGCCTGGTAATGTAGTATTCACCGTGGCCTGCAGACGAGAACATCACACGTCAAACTCCCGTTCGCCTCGCGAAGTCAACGCTCTATAAAACAGAACACAAATACAAATAATGAGGCCTTCTATTGCAACACAGAAAAATATATTGATAACAAAAAACAGGGGGATTTGTGGTCCCTCTTTAACGTGGTAGGTACAAACGAGCCAATCAGGATGGAGTAAAATATGCGGTTCAGTTCAGTTCGGTTTGCACGTAAGTGGCAGTTGCTGAGACCAAACAACCCTCTGGCTTTCCTTCGACGGTAAGCACTTGAGTCAGCATCCACCACTGCGAATATCAGGTCATGTCATGTCCCAACAGTAGTGGCTTGAGCCAATAGACGTCCAGTTGCCCATGACATACGCTTCGGTATTTGTAGTAGCTGAGAGAAGAGGAAAGAAGTGGGCTCGTCCTCGGAAACAGAAACCTCACAACAATATAGGTTCAGAGTCTTAGCTCACTACGGTCCTCAAGTGAGATATACCTGGTGTCCTTGAATGATTTAGTGGTGTGAGTACGGCGCGGCCATGGATAGGGTGGTATGGAGGCTTTGGTACAAGTACGTACAGTAGGGAAACACTACGTTGACCAGACGCAGCTTAAGGTTATGAGTGGGGGAGGTAGAAAAAAAGGCCTAAATATGAGATAAAAACGGCCCCTCTGGGTGGCCGGTCATAGTCTGGGAATAATTCTGCCCAGCACGAATCCATTTTGAGCCTGAAAGCAACGACCGAGTTTGCTGTGCCTACGTGCGTAAACAGCTTTTTCCACTGGTTAATGACACTGCAAGGGAAGAAACTTGTCCTCATGCACTTATTTGCCCTTGGTTCGTCCAATTTTTGCATTAGTCCCCTGAGTGAAAGGTTGCCACAGTGAGTCAAAAAATGGTCTGTCAGTCGTCTTGGTTTTCCCACATCAATTGTAACCCCCTATCAAGTCTTCTCAGCCTACGACGATCGACGGGAAACAGGTTTACAGTTGTCACTCCTCCCTGGTAAGACTTCCCTTGCATCCGGCTTATCATTCGAGTGACCCTCATCCGAAAGCCTTCAAGTACCTTTTTGTCTTTCGCCAGGCTAGGTGGCCTCGCTTGCATGGAAGTCAAACTGGCGCCTCCCCGGACACCGTCGTTCTTCTCAGGTTGAGTAGTGCTCTAGGTCATCCTAACTACTGCTGACGTACACTGCTCAGTGAATTTGAAGCTCTCGTGCACAGGCACCCTAGGCCTCCTGCCATAGTAGAGGGCCTAGTCCTTTCTGGGGCGGACTGCCCTATGTACCTGTCTTCGTAACTTCCCTTGCCCGACAACAAGTGTTTCGCACTTGGCTGCAATCAGTGGTAACTCCCACTTTCTTGCTGAAGCACTAACCTTGCTTTGGCAGGCCTACCGTTGACTCGAGGTCGGATATCCTACCGGTGTTATATCACCAATGAATGGGAGTCCCAAACAGCCTGGTGTGGCCACCAGATCATTTATATATACTAGGAGCAACAGTGGTATTACATGGAACCTTGGGTCACGCCACTGGCTGCCGGGGCCAGTGTGGACCTGGTGTCCTCGACCCGCACGAAGAAAGCTTTTCCACTTACTTAACCCTCAATCCTCCTCACAATCTGCGGGGCCATTTCAAATGCCCTCAGTTTGTCCAGCAAGAAACCGTGGTTACCGGAGCTGATGGCCTTTTGAAGGCCCAAGTAGCATACCTCCACTGGTTCCCTTTGGTCTAGTCAGCGAGTTACCTCGAAGGAAAATGGTAGCAGGCTGGTGGGAAGGACATTCCCTTCACAAACTTGGGCAGCTGGCTGGCAATCTGCCGGTGACTCCGTAGATGTTTGGTCACCAGATTGCTGATCCTTCCCTCTAGTCCTTTGAGTGACTCTGATAGAAAGCTTACTGGATGGTAGTTAGAAACCTCCCCTTGTTTGCTTCTTTTGTCAATGGAGACAACTTGCCTCGATCTCCAGTCTGCCGGTAGCTCCCCAGCGCCCAGGGATAGGCTGAAAAACCATGTTAGTGGTTAAGCCGATGTACTGGCTAGGGATTTCAAAATAGTGAGGTGAAAACCATCCGGTCTCTTTGTCCTGTTGCTATTCAGCCTCCTCAACCCCAGTTCAACTTCTCCAATACTAGCGACTAATCCCTCCACGGTAGCCTTCCTCTGGATTACCGCGGTCTCATGCTGTCTCCTGTTGTCCTGCCCATGCACACTTTCGAAGAAGTTCTCCAAAGTCTGTGCTTTCTCGCAAGCGCTCATGGACTCCTCTCCGTTTATGCGGACTGCGCAGCCTTCAGCGACTATTGCTGCAGCCCTAGAATGATCGTAGCTAAAGAAAGCTCCGTAACTTCTTTACCCTTTGCACTGGGGCTGCTTCATCCATCGCCTCAAATTCTGGCTGGGTCATGGTGGCGAGCTTGCGGGCCCTCATATGTTTCGGCAAACTTAGTACCCACCTGCTGACCTGTAACGCCAAGAGTTGCTCCGCGCCAGATGAACCTAGGTTGATCGGCTGACCACCACCATGGTTTGCACAGTGTTTTGATGCGTCTGCATTGGGTGAATTCGTCGTTCAACCTGCGGGGATGGGTCCTCGTAATAGTCCATCCTCCTTCCACTGCCTGACGGTAAGAGCCCCAGTCAACATTGCTGACTGCTTCCCTGATCGTGATGACCTCCAAATCCGAGCAGTTCCTTCGCTTCCCACTAGGCTCCCCGGAGGGGGCCCTTTAAATGAACACATTGTGGCTTCTCCCATGCTGGGCAGCGAACTCGGGTCCACCTACTCCCTCGGGGCCTCTGGTGAGGTCAAGTTTACGTGCAACCGGAGTTTGTCCTCCCCCCCACCCGGGTCGGCCGGTTGACAAGCTAAAAAAGTGGTATGCCATCCACCAGCTCGAATAACTGCCTGTAACAGTGGGGGTCAGTCGAAGAAGAAAGGTCGTTTAGAATAGCTTTAGGGGAGGTGAATACCCCTACTAATAAAATCTGGGATGCCCGTGAGGCAGTCATAGTTAGGTGTTCGAATGTTTCAAGATCCATTCTGGAAGTAACATGTGGGCAGTTGTAAACACACACTATATCCGTAGGGCCTCAAGGAGGTAGTGTGCAGCCCAAGGAGGATTATATATTTGGAGTATTAATGGCTTCAGGTTGCTGTTCAAAGCTTTCGTCGACTAGCAGTAGCGTTCTTCCTGCTGCCCTGCATTCCCATCTGCCTATCCTGTGGGCGTATTATCCTCTGGTGCACAGCAGCTCCATGGCTGCCTTCTGGCGTAAATGTATCTCCTTTATAGCAATGCAGCCGGCTGCAATTTTTCCGACCTCGGGCTCCTTCCTCCTATTTTCTATGCCACAAGCTTCGGTGTACTTTACTCGTCGCATATACAGCCTCAGCTTTGCATTTCAAACACCAAAATTCAACATCTTGTTGGTCAAGAAGCCAGCTACCCAGCTAAGCAGCAGTCCTTTTATCCCATGGATTAGACGTTTGCCCGGCAGCAGTCAGTGAGTCACTGAGTCGAAGGCTTCGCTGAAGTCTGGTTCACAAACTACCAATAATTTTCCTTTATTCGGTTGTGTTGTTACATCGTCCAAGAACCCAAGAATGTCCGAGAGGACTAACCCTAACCTCAAAAACCCATGCTGCGCCCGACTTTGCGGCTCGCGTTCCGCCACATAATTGCAGGCGTGTTTTACCATCTTCCCGAGGCATTCCCAAAGGATATACGTAGGGCTCACAGGCCCGTAGCTTTTCTCATGCGAGCGCGGTCCACCTCTGCGGATAGCCTCTACTGCCGCTGCCTTCCAGTCGGCTGACGGCACACCCTGCCAAATAGTTCCACGGAGCAGTCAACGGCGGTGCCCACTTATCTCAGCGGCCAGTAGTATTACGATGGCTGGATATATGCCATCTGATCACGAGGAGGTGATAATGTTCAACCCATGTGGTATTGATCGTATTCCTTCCACCTTCATGGACACATTTTAATGGGGACTGCTGGGGCAAGGGAACAACGTGATTACCAAGGCGACCGGACAAACGAAACGAGGGCCACAGACAAAAGAACAGACAGCGAGTGTGTCGGAGGCTTCCCGAAGCAGACAAAAGGAGGCATACCGGCATGTAGGGGGAGAGGCGGGATCTCCGGCAGCTAGCTAGATGCCCCAGGTGAGGGGCCGCCGATTGAGCGTTCAACTCAGACATTCGGACCAACCGAGGGGAAACGACACCTGAGGAAAGCAAGCCACTGGCCACGAGCAACTCTCCAGAAAGTAGCCGAAGCGTCCAAGCAGAGCCAACAGCAATCTTGATGTCTCGCAGTCTGGAAGAGGGCCTATATAAGCGATTGCCTGCCTTTCAAGACTTGACTTGTTTGGCTATTGAAATACAAGGATTCTGCCGGTTTTGTCGTCCTATTTACAGAAGGACGCCGGGAGATCCTGCGAAGCCTAGTTGTGTCTCCCAGTGCCCCATTAACCCGGTGACTATTTTGAAGTATTTACTTACAGCGCTTGCTTTGGTCTGACCCTCGTACGCTTCACTGTCATAACGCAATTTTGGTGTTCGAACTTCCTCTCCATAGACACCATTTGATTGAGCATATCCCAACTGCCTCTTAAGGCTTTGCTTCACTGCTTTGGCTAACGCTAGCCCAAACGTGCCTTTTGCTCTCCTTTTATCCGGGCAGCGGAGTTTCGATATTCAATGTATTGCAGCCACGGTTTCTCACTTTCGACTGTTTAAAACTTCTGTCAACGCCTATCTCGTTTCCGGATAGACTTTCTAACCGCCGCCGTCCACCACTCAGGCTCGTTCTCGCGCCTATTTCCTTACAGTGGAGCACACTCATCCCGCAGCGCCTGAAAGTTTCGCTTTATTGTCTCCCACGTTTCTTCTACCCCAGAGTTTTCATCGCCTATGCCCCAGTCCGGCTAAGATGCCCATGTATTTAGTCCGACAGAGTCGAGCTCTCCGAAATTCTCATGCAACTCTTCTGTGGCACTCGAATGCTTGTGGCGGAGCCTGAAATTTAACAACAGATGACAACTCTTGTCCAAAGGTGAGTGGACTCTGAGTCCATCTACGTCCTCTTTATATTTCGTGACCACCAGGTCCAGAGGGGTTGGTTAAGTTCCCGTTCTATATCCAGTGGTTTCCATTATGTGCTGAAATAAAGTCCTTCTATGTAGCTTCTCGATAAAGTACCCCCGCCCTACAGCTAGTGCAGCTTTCCTGTCCCATTCCACTCATGGCTGGCCAAAGTATCCGACAGTCTTCACTACCTTTGGTTCTGCCCCTGACTCTTCTAGTGCCTGCATGAGTTCCGTGTGCCCTTCCTTTTCCGAGTTTGAACTAACGTACACATATAAAATTGCGGTTTTCTCATGGGTGCTTTGCAACGACAGCACATAGCGGCGGACTCATTATGTGTAACCTGGCTTCCGATTCCCTGTGGAAAAAACCTCTCCAATGAGGAGGGTTCCTCCGTCCACAGTATCGCGACATCTGTCTTGCCGATAGACCAAGTAGTGGTTCTAGACTTCCAGCGGGGTGTGTTCGTTTACAGACAACCTCATCTCGGATGCCGTAAACACTTTGGAGGTTCAGCTTCTAGCTCTTTCTGTTAGCGTCATCCACTTGTTTCTAATGCTGCACGTACTGGTGTGTAACATTTTCGTGACCCTTCCCAGTGGGATGACCCCGCTCTCCTTCGATTTTTGCCCTCCTCCTCCCCATACTGTGTGCTCCCAATAGTCATCCTTTTTATCCTTCGATTAAGATGGATGTTGTGGAGCCTGAACAAAGGAATAGGGGAAAGCAATAAGACAAGTTTGGTCACACGTGGTTCCCTCCCAGTCAACAAGGTGCTTTTCCTACCCCACTCCGCAGAGCCACTACGATACCGCGTGCTGCTGGGAATTCGTACTTATGGGCAGCTACCAAATCGGTTTTCAGCTGAGCAGACTCAGTAGTGATTCGATTCAAAAGGGGCTGAATTGTAGGAAATAAGGTCATTGCAGCGAGGCCTTTGCATTGTACTCTTAGCATGTAGCACAAGAATAAACTTTGTGAATTTCATAGGGTACAGCCCAAGCAGGGATGAACTAGGTCGGTACTCTTGAGGATGACACCTCAGTGCTCGACCACGCCCGATTACCCGGCCATACACGGGCACCAAGCGCTTTGATGTCATGGCGGTCCATCCGTGGCCGCTGTGTTGCTTGTTGTTGTGGCTGCCTCATCTGGAATAATTTTGTGGAAGTTGGGTGCACTTGAATAAAATAGCCGCTGGCCAACAAAGCGTCCGGAATAGCACTCGGCGTGGTTACGCCGATAGCCACTCGGATATCTCGCCCGGTAACCGTAGGTCGTGGGGACTGTCCATCAGTTCCATGTGCGCCGGCGAGATGCGCGGAGGGGCAACGAGGAGGGCTTCATCCCGCGACCATATACCCTTAGTATTCACAAACGTTTCAAAACGGGTTTTCGAGCGATCAATTTGTCGTCCAACCGCTTCATTTCCTTGTAGATAATAAAAGGCGGGGAGAGACTCCGGCAAACCCAGTATCAAACACATTTTTCTCATCGAACAACCCTTCGAACTTAGAACCGCGATTTGAATGCAGCAGCTTCAGAACTCCCCAAACTGCTATCCGTCTGACAAAAATGATTGTAACTCTGGTTCGGGAATAAATCCGCGGCACGGTAGTAGCTTCGCACCACTCGGCAAAATGGTCAAACATCACGGTAATATACCGGCATCCTTCGTGGTCTCGGGTGGAGGACGAACCGGATAAACAACCACTATTTCGTTTAGGCAACCAGCAAACAAAAGTCCGCAGTGGAGCCCGGTTCTGCTGTCATCGTTCTTCATCCACCGCGCAGAGAACAAGATCTCCAGATATTTCGAACTTCACGCCTCTGACGTGGCTACCAATGGCGCTGTCTCACAGCGAAGAATGACCTTGTCTGCTCAAAGTGCCCCAATTTACCGTGAACGTCAGTTGATAATAATAATAATAACAAAAATTGTCCATTTCGGGGATACCCAAAGTATTTCTGTTTGCTTGATCGCATGGTACAGATGAGGTCACAATAAGGATTATGGATACGCAGTTAGGAATGCAGCACAAACGCGTGGAGCCTTCAGTGGTGGCAAGAATGAATGCATAATCGAATCTGTAGGTCAGATGGACACATCACCTAGGGTGGTTGACAGTCCAACAGAATACAACGTTATACCGTGGCATTCATCAGTTCAGCGCTTATGTCATAGCAGCAACTAATCACTCCACCCATTAGCCACCTTCTCAACCGGCATTTATTTACAGCGTACTCTCGGACTCTCCAGGTGGGAACCAGTTGGGCCACCATCCGGATTCGTCTGACGCCATTGTCCCTATACGTAGGAGTGGCCATCTGAGCCATGCCAGTGCCACCCACCCTTCTATTGCCTCACACCCACTTCCACTGCCTTTCTTTCTCTGATCGAATGGGCCACACAAATCCTCCATCTCCGTTGCTACCCTACATCCCCCAAACAACAATTCAAGCCTCAGCATGCCCCCGCTGTTTCTCTCTGCTCCCCTCCACCAACCCCCATATAATCCCGAAGTACCATTTACGTACCCTAACGGATACTCCAGGTTAGTTCCTGTGTCCCGCTTCCTGGCCCAACCGACCAACCCTCCCCACTTACCGGTTCCCATGCCCTTCATGAGCCTTCAAACCTTTCCAAATTTCGCCACTCCCTCCCCGCCCCCACCCATCACCGCTTCCCAGTTACTTACCCATATACCTCTACCCCCATGCTGACCCACCAGCCTTATACTGATTCTGCCCAACAGGTCGCTTACGTGCAGCCACGATCTCGCTTTGTTCCTGGTCTGTCCTCTCCACACCCTTGGTCATATCGCTAATCGCCCTATGGACCATATCGACAAACTTTCACAGACCTGTGTCACTGATCGCTCCTCCCTCGATGCCATGCCCTTAAGTGCCTCACACCGTGCACTCCCTCCTGTCCACCCCGCTTCGACAGATATTCTAAACCTCTCACTTTGCCATATCGTGTCCCCTCTCCCTGTACCATGTGACAACCCTCCGGCCCACATCAGCAGTCTGTTGCACACCCACCGTATTGATCACTCACAGCGATCGGTGGCGACTCACGCTAACGCTTTGCCTACTTTCTGTCTCCCATCCAACATTGTCCGCCCTCCCACTTCTATTGACGCTCTGTCCCCACTGAGACCCAACTCCTATCGCCACAGCGATCCTGATAGCCTTGCACCTAGCATCAATGCCTTGCGCACACCGACACTCAACCCCTTCTTACTAGTTCTCAATAACATTCGATCAGTAACTGGAAAAATATCGCACCTGCGATCCCTGGCATTTGCCCCAAACGCTGACATTATACTAGTTGCTGAATCCTGGCTGCCAGATGATGCCTCACTTGACCCTGTTCGCATAGCTGCGTATCATGCTTCTGGAACATCCGCCAGCCCAGGCATGCAGGGGGCTGGTTAGCTCTCGTCAAATGCACTATCCACGCTAGTGTTATTGACCACCCTTATTGAGGATTTCTTACGGCTATCTATTCACGCCTCCGGTCAGAATCGCTTTCTTGGCTGCCTCTAGCCCCCTCCCGGGTCTGGAGCCTGCAAAATTGACTCTGTCGTGGATGTCTTTAATGCCGCGCTTGACTATCCTGCCAGCACAAAAATTAGTGCTGGTGACTTTGACCTCCCCTCAATCTGCTGGTCCTCTTATACTAGCCCTCCCCCCTCTCCACCCCCCTTTCCTGTGTCCGTATTGGTGGATGGACCCAACACGTCTCATGCCTTACAAGGGGGGACAACATCTTGGACCTAGTATTCTCCATTGACGTTCCTGATATGACCACCCAGATTGCTGACCACTTCCCGGGTAGTGACCGCCGTATTGTCAGGTGCAAGTTAAGCTACTTCAGCTGTGCCCATCCGATGCAGTCCCCTCCCCCCGTTCTGACTTCCCATCGTTCGTGTAACTGGCCCCAAGTATCAACGATAATCCGTTATCTTAACTGGGACGCCTTTTTCCCTCTTCTGATCCCCTCACTGTTACGAACTCCGTCCACTCCAAACTCCTACACTGCTCAAGTACCGCTAACCCATGTGCCGATCCACACCCCAGGTCCAGCAGCTCACGTCTGTCACTTTTAGAGCGTAAGCTGGCTAAGCTGCAACCTACCATCGCTGGATCACGCGAATTTACAATTCTTCCGCGCATGGACCAGCTGCAACTGAAGCTGCGTCGCATGGTCGATTCGCATCTGAGAAGCCAAGATGCTACCGCCCTAGCACACCCCAACGAAGCTGGCTACCTGTCCAACCTGCTTAGTAAAACGTCCAACCACCCCAATCGTACCGCACCCAGGTTCCTCATCCGCGGCTATCTACCGCCAATACCCCAGCATCTGCTTCTGAGGCCTTCAATGAGCATTCCTCTTCCCCCCTTATAAACTGCCCTGCTATCTCACCTCCACGAACCACCCCTGCACCTCTGCCTCTCTTTCATCGATTTTCTTCACCCATCTGGAAATTGATAAATCATTTTCCTCCAATAAACCCTTCCCGATACCAAGACCAGATGATCTCCCACCGGCCCTCCTTCGTTTTGGTGGTTCTGACCTCCCTTTATTGTTACTGAATGTACACGCCGCCCCTATGCTTCACGGTTTCGCCCTCCTCAATGGAAAACTTCTGTTATAATTCCGCGCCTCAAAAGGAGTGCACTACACGGCCCAGATAACTATCGGCCCATTAACCACACCCCAGCAATTTGCAAAATCATGAAGAGGATTACTAAAAACACATGGCTCAGTACCTCTTATCCAACAACCTACTGAACCCTGGTCGGCATGGTTTCTTGAACCCCCGTTCCCACTCTTCTTGCGAGCCAGGCTTTCTCAATGTCCTGTCGTCTGCTGCCGACGCCGGCAACTCTGTAATCGTCTTGTACCTCTATATGTCTAAGGTTTTTGACCGTGCTCCCCATATGCATCTGTTAGCCAAAATCCGGTCTCTCGATATTATTGACCCTCTCCTCTCATGGCTATCCTCGTATCTCTCTCTCACAGATCACATGCTGTGCTCGTTGATGGCTACCTATCCTCTGCCAAACCCATTACTAGCGGCGTCATCTAAGGTAGTGTCTTGGGCCCATTGCTGTTCCCTATTTATATCAATGACATTTTCCCTTCTATTCGCCACGGTACCCCCTTCTTCTTTGCCGACGACATGAAAATAGTGCACTCCCTCCTCTCTAATGACCTATCCGTGACCCTGCGCAACACATCGCGTGGTTTACTCGCTCTCCAAACTTGGTGCTTCTCGTGGTTTATGAAATTCTCTGCGGAGAAAAGCTTCCTTCTACCTTGCAAGTGCACTGTACCACCCGGCCAAATTTGTCTGGACAGCCTGCTCATCCCCATGCACCCCACAGTTACCGATCTTGGCGTACGTCACTCTTGTTTCTTTACCTTCTCAGAACAGGCATTGTTCCAAATCGCTAAAGCTAAGCAAACCCTAGGCCTGATCCATCGGTTTTTCTTACAACCGGCCAGTCGCCTCTCCATGTATCTCTCCCATGTAAGACCGCTCCCAGAATGTTGTCCGATTACTTCCGGCCTCTGGCCACGCTCCTCTGTTGTACCTCTTCAGAACGTACAGCGTACCTTCACCAAAACGCTGTTGGGCGTATCCATAGCCCTAACATACCGCCAGAGCTGTGAGCTCCTACGAATTGGGCCTCTGTGGATTTGTCGCATGAGGCTCAACCTGTTTTTTCTCTTTAAGCTGATCCACAACCAGGCCTACACCTCCTATCCTATCTCATTCGCTGCCCCTGCTCCTACCCCGTCCGACGTTGTGCCTTCTCTCCCTTTCCCTTAATCTAATTTCAGTCTGATATCCTGATTCTCTCTGTTGGCCTATTCCAAAATCTAGAATAAACTCCCCCTAGCTTATGCAGTGCCTCCTCACTGTTCGCTTTTAGGCGCGCACTTGTGTTATACTTAACAGTTCCCAATGCTATATTGCTCGCCGATGAGTTCGTCTCCACCGATCTGGCCCTTGAAAAAGGCCTCACACTGTAAACTCACTACCTCTGCGCCAAAGGCCAATAGGCACACTCCATGCCCGGCACTTCTCCTCTCTCTAGTGCCGCGAACTACGGCCATTGCCATCCCAGATTCGCGGTGAAGTTGTCTCCCGCATTCATAAGATAACCCTGTTGCTCACCCACGTTCATCCGTTATCCATCATTTTTATTTCGTTTCTCTCCTAAGTATCCGTTGCTCCTCAGCTGCGGCACACCCAGAATGCGCTTTTCTATCCCTTTCCACTTTCCAGTGATCCTCGATGACAGTCAACCACTTCGGGCGCTGTGCTGACTATCTCCCTGGCAGGTGCACCTGGATAATATTGCTACGCAGCCGTCTACCGCTGGTTATTCCCGTTGGTCCTGCTGCCCATGGTCTCAAAACCTGACCAATTGATTCTGGGTCACACACCCCGATCGCGGTCTCTTTGCACCTGTACAATTATCAATAACCACCAGCGCCACTCCTAAAGGCGCGGGGCGCGGTCTGATCCAACGCTGTAACAGCCGGTCGTGGAAAATCCCCGTTTTTCCCTCGCGATTCAGTGTTTTTCCTAACATCACTCATTCACCTACACTAATAACTTGTCTTTACGAACTGGTTGTCTTTCTGGTCCAATTGTTGTTTGTTCGCGCCCAGAGCGCTAATTTGACACATCCTTGTTCAGGACCTGCGTGACGCACGTGCTGTTTGCTCACACGCTGCTATTCGGTTTCTCGTTGTTGAGTCCTTGTGATCGTATTATTGAGGTTTGTATATTTTTTATGTCATTGTTCATGTAATAATCTAGTATCGTAGAATATCACGGATAATCGTCTTTTGATTTCGGGATCCGTTGCGAATTTGGCTACGCATTGCTCAAACGTTCGTTACGAGGAAAAACACGCAAAATGCCAAGAAAAGGATCAAAAGCAGTCGAATCCGGACAGGAAGTAATAAGGCAAGTCTCTGGGGAGGTTTTGGGCACATTTGATTATTTAGTTAGTGTTAGATCGCCCAGTCCTGTCAGTGCTAGTTCATGTGTTATTGAGAACAATATTGATCGTAAGGATGTCGATTTATATAAGCTGAGAATACTAGAACTAGAGCAACAGTTACCATCGGCTAGATTACAGGCACAGGAAGCGGAGAAGTGTACACAGAAACAGCGAGAGCATGAAACCAGTGACTTCGACACTTCCGATAGATTAGGGTGCAATAAGGTAGGGAACCCCACGCCGGTCGCCGACTACAAACCACCATCGATCGATCTGCCTAGAGTGGAGCTAACGGTTTTCGACGGGCGACCTGAACACTACTGCAAGTTTGTCAAGCAGTTCGAGACGTTCGTCGAAAATAAGGTGACCGACCCTGGGCAAAGGCTTCTCTACCTTACTCACTACTGCCGAGGCCGAGCAAGAGAAGCTATCGACGGGTGTATCACGCTGGACCTGGAACAAGGCTATACCCGAGCAAGGAAAATTCTAAGGGACTTGTTTGGCCAACCGTTCAAAGTAGCCCGTAACCTAATAGAAAGCGTGATGGTAGAGGCAAAGAGAACCAAGGGCGACGTCTACACCATGGCCGACCTGGTGATTAAGATGCAGAACTGCTCAACAGCCCTCGACCATTTAGGTTACAGGGCAGACCTAGACGCCATACACACTTTGAAAAACGTCGTCCGTCACCTCTCTCCTGAACTACAGGGTCGGTGGGCGGAAGAAGCAGAACGGATAAGTCGAAGCGACAGAAAAGCCAACTTCGAAGGCCTGACCGAATACTTGGACAGGCAAACGAAGATAGCTGACAGCAGATTCGGCCGACTCATCCGGGACAGCAACCGAGCAAACAAGCCCAGTACTAGCCAAGTCCAAACCCCTGTACGGGAACATCCAAAGTACCAGCCTTGGACCACTACACACGTCATTTCACGAGATGCTACGGCGCAACCAAATTGCAGATCCTGTGGTTCTAGCCATGGCCTAACAGAATGCCCCAAGTTCGGCAACGCCACAATAGACGAACGGTGGGGAATCGCGAGGATGGCAGGAGCATGTTTTATCTGTCTCAACACCACGCACCGGGCAGCAGCCTGTAGGACAAGGAATCGATGTGGTTACGAGGGCTGCACGGGCAGACACCACCGATTGCTGCATCAGGCGAGAGTAACCATATCCGAGGCGAGTACCAAGCCCAGCGTGATTTGTTCAACTTTACAATCTGCCAGTGAACCGGTACGTTTAGGCGTAGTGGCCGTGGGAGTAGTGACTCCGACTGGGATAATCAAGGAGTTGGCTTTCGTTGATAGTGGATCCGACACCACTTTAGTGAAAGAGCGGTTTGCCGACGAGCACCAACTCGCTCAACGTGCGACGTCGTTAGCAGTGAGCACGGTGGGCGGAACACAGGTAATGACTGCCGGTAGATTAAGGCTGCAACTCATCTCTCTAGACACTAACGAGGAAATTTAACCAACGGAAGCATTCACGTTAGCGGATCTCCCCATGCGAGCACCGAGGTCGGTCAACGCAATCTTGACTCGGTGGCCCCACCTGCAGGATGTAACCGTTGTAGACTGGGAAGATGATGAAGTGGATCTCCTCATCGGCTGCGACGTGCCAGAAGCGCATTGGGTGCTTGACCAAATAGTGGGCGACCGCCAGGCATCTTATGCCGTACGCATGGCTCTGGGATGGATGTTATACGGTCCAGTAGGGGTACGCGGTTCCGTGAATTACTTATCCGCCGAAACGGACAGCATAGAGTATCATTTGCAACGGCTGTATGAAAAGGAGTTTCATGACATTGGAGACGAAAGACCGACGTTGTCTCAAGAGGATCACTTTGCTCTACAAACGGTGCGGCAAGGCACTAGAGGCCTTAAAAAACAGTTCGAGGTTCCCCTCCCATGGCGCACACCGGTCGACCCGTGGACTGACAACAGAAATTATGTTCTCCAACGATTACTACGGCTAAAAGAACGCTTCATTCGAGACCAGAATCTGTGGGAACGATACGCGGATTTGATGAAGCGAAACGAGGCCCTCGGTTACGTTGAAAAGGTGCCTGTCAACACCGACAGCAAAAGGGGCATCTGGTATCTGCCTTACCATCCGGTTATCAACCCCAAGAAACCCAATAAACTGCGGGTGGTTTTCGACTGTGCGGCCAAGTTCCAGGGCAAGTCGTTAAACGATCACCTCATACAGGGGCCTGACTGGGCCACACCACTGATCGATGTTTTGTGCCGTTTCAGAGTGGGTAAAGTGGCTTTGTCTGCCGACATTAGGGAAATGTTCCATCAGGTGAAGATTCCGGTAGGAGAACGAGATGCTTTGCGTTTCCTGTGGTGGGAAGGGAGCGACCGGGACAACGCAGTGGTGAGTTATAGGATGACCATCCACCCCTTCGGAGCCATATCGTCACCATTTTGTGCCAACTACGCCCTCCGAGAATCAGCGAACAAACATGGCGATCTAGTACATCGGACGGTAGTAGATAGCGTCAGCAGGAACTTCTACGTCGACGACTACCTTGGGTCATTCGATGATGTGGAATCAGCTCTAGAGCAGTTCAGGGGTCTGACGAGATTGCTGGAAGAGGGCGGCTTCCATCTAACTAAATGGATGTCAAACGCTTCAGAAGTGCCGAAGGTCATCCCGTATCACGAAAAGGCCGAAAGGGTAAGAGATTTGGGCGGCTCTCCACTTCCTATCGAGCGCACCTTAGGGATACAATGGGACGAGGAAACGGACGACTTTGTTTTCGAACTAAAAGTTCCCGAGCTGCCAATAACCCGTCGTGGCATACTATCTGCCGTCTCAAGTTTGTTCGACCCGCTCGGTTTCGTCTCACAATGGCTGCTACCCTGGAAGATCCTGCTGCAGCGGCTGTGCCGTAAGAAATTTGATTGGGACCAGTCACTGGACCGAGGGGACCGGCTGGACTGGGAAGAATTTTTGAACACCTTGAAGAAGTTAGGGGACATAAGAATCCCACGATGTTTGACTCCTGGCCAGACGACACGGACTGGAGAACTACATGCCTTTTCCGATGCATCCGAAGTCGGTTATGGAGCTGTGGTGTACGGACGATGGTGCGCAGGAGATGGACAATATACCACGAGGATCCTGTTCGCCAAATCCCGCGTTGCTCCACTGAAGTCGGTCTCAATCCCACGCCTTGAACTCAACGCAGCCGTGTTGGCAGTCAGGGTGGTGCAAGCTGTGAAGAGATATTCCGACCTCTACATTTGGTCGGTTAGCTTCTGGACGGATTCCACGATAGTACTTTACTACATTAACAACGTCCGGAGCCGGTTTAGTACTTTCGTTGCTAACCGGCTCACGATTATCCGCGATACATAATCCATGAACCAGTGGAAGCATGTCACGTTTGGCCATAATCCAGCCGATCTGTGCTCTTGAGGTGCAACCAACTTCAGGCAACTAGACACGTGGACGAGAGGGCCAAACTTCCAGCAAGTGCCTAAACAGGACTGGCCCGCGCACGAATTAGAACCTCCTACGGAAGTAGAACTGGAGATCAGAGGCGTAGTGATAGTGGCCAACGTCGTCGAAGCGACATTCGTTCTATCGCGACTGGTCAGGTATTCTTTCTGGATGAAGACACTTCGTTCGTTAGTTTGGTTAGCCAGGTTCAAGAGCAACTTACTAGTCATGAAAAGGCTACGCCCATCAGGCCGGACACGGTGTTACGAACGTTTGAGCAATGCGTAGCCAAATTCGCAACGGATCCCGAAATCAAAAGACGATTATCCGTGATAATTCTACGATACTAGATTATTAAAATAAACAATGACGTAAACAATACACAAACCTCAATAATACGATCACAAAGTCTCAACAACGAGAAACCGAATAGCAGCGTGTGAGCAGACAGCACGTGCGTCACGCAGGTCCTGAACAAGGATGTCCCAAAATAGCGCTCTGGGCGCGAACAAACAACAATTGGTCCAGAAAAACAACCAGTTCGTAAAGACAAGTCAATAGTGTATGGAAATGAGTGATGTTGGGAAAAAACACTGAATCGCGAGGGAAAAAAGGGGGACACTCCACGA
This sequence comes from Fasciola hepatica, assembly GCA_948099385.1. Lineage (NCBI taxonomy): Eukaryota > Metazoa > Platyhelminthes > Trematoda > Plagiorchiida > Fasciolidae > Fasciola > Fasciola hepatica. The sequence continues at coordinate 3,069,681 of CANUEZ040000008.1, read as the reverse complement.
CCGGCTGTTACACACGGGTCGGCCCGATAGGTCCCGATGAGCCACAAGCCGCAGAATACGATATTTTCAGAATGATACAACGAGAGGCTTTTGCCCGAGAGCTCGAGAGGGCGGAAGAAGTGGGACCGATCAATAAAGACATACCATCTCCAAGAGGTGAATGGAAGCGTTTAAACCCCAAACTCATTGATGGACTGCTTCGGGTGGATGGTAGGCTGACCAACGCCCACCTGAGCTTCGACACGAAGTATCCTATACTGCTGCCTGCGAGACAACCTGTAGTAGAGCCAATGATTCAACATGTCCACGCCGTGGAGGGACATGCCGGGGAAAGTCACGTGACGAGCGTCATCCGAAAGCGTCTTTGGTTGTTGAGAGGACGAGAGACTGTAAAACGCGTAATCCGACGGTGTGTGCAATGCAGGAGACGCAATGTCACAGCAGGCAAACAACTCATGGCCCCACTACCAGAATGCAGGGTGACTACGGGCTGGTGGCCGTTCAGTGACACCGGGTTGGACTATTTTGGGCCCTTGTGGATCAAGTGCGGGAAAAGATTAGAAAAGCGATATGGATGTATCATGACGTGCATGAAGTCACGTGCGGTACACCTTGAAGTCGCACATTCGATGACGACCGATTCGTGTCTACGGGCCTTGCAAAGATTTATCAACCGAAGAAGCGTACCGGCCGATATATACTCAGATAATGGGTCGAACTTTGTGGGCGCTCACCGGAAATTGCAGCGTTGGCACAAGAACATAAACGGGGACGAACTGCAGGATCGAACCGTGGCCTACGGCATACGATGGCATTTCAACCCCCCACAGGCCAGCCACCGAGTCGGCGTATGGGAACGCATGATCCGGTCCGCCAGACGGATATTGCTGTCAATCATGGAGCAGCAGCCGCCCGACGACGAGACGCTGAACACCGTCATGACTGAGGTGGAGCGAATCCTGAACAACCGCCCCCTGGTTCCAGTAATGAACGGCGACCCCACCCACCTGGCGCTCACCCCGAACGACTTATTGACGTCAAGGTCGAACGAGGGTTTCCAAGGGCCGGTAAACCTTCGTGGGAGCTACCTCCACGGGTGGAAGCAAGCGAACTATCTGGCCAAGGTCTTCTGGAGACGATGGCTACGGGCTTTGCAGACTCGACAGAAGTGGCTGGCCAAAACGAGACCATTCAAAGTTGGGGATGTGTTATGATCGCCGACGAACGCGCACATTTCAGCACTTGGTCTTTGGGAGTAGTTACGGAAACCATCAAAGGCACTGACGGACTGATAAGAACGGTGAAGGTGAGGACAGCTAACGGAGTGCTCATTCGTGACATACGCAGTATTAACCTACTCGAGAGCGAAGACGGAGGAGCTGATAACCCTGAGGCCTAGTAAACCTTTTCACACCAGTCATCGAGGCGGATAAATAAACACCATATATACCACACGGCCTCTGGCAAACACGTTACAGTGCTCGCGGTCTTTCTTCGACATTACAGAAGGTTCTTTCGGATATGTGTTGATGAATGCGATCCCATTTTATATCCCGATACATACACACATGCAAGACGCACTCTACATCCCGTAAACCCACCAAACATGTGACAGTGTTCGTCGTTTTGGCTTTTCGTTGACGTTACCGAATGCCCCTTGCATATGTGGAAGTAGCGGAGCTTAGGTCACACACACATGCTACATTTGACACGTTTTCTTGCCACACGGTCCTTTTTTTGACATTGCAGAAAGTCCTCCTTTGATGTGTAGTCATACCTGTGATTTCATTGTACACCCCGGCACACACACAGACTCACACGCACACTCAAGCACATACATCCAGGACAGGACGGCCCTTTACGAGGACAACATTTATGTGACCCTTCACGCCCAACATCGGTCATTTGGTCTCGTGGAAGATGTAGACTAGCCTCACGTCTATGTAGCCAATGGGTTAGCTGCGACCAGTAGTAGAACGTTGACAACGAGCATTAAGCGCGCACTGACAGCAGGGCCTAGGCAGGTAGGAAGAATCAGTACCTTTATACCGAGTCTTTGACTCTGCTAAGGATCCAGGAGGATTTTTGTGGGCGGTGTAACAGCCGGTCGAGGAAAATCCCCGTTTTTCCCTCGCGATTCAGTGTTTTTCCTAACATCACTCATTCACCTACACTAATAACTTGTCTTTACGAACTGGTTGTCTTTCTGGTCCAATTGTTGTTTGTTCGCGCCCAGAGCGCTAATTTGACACATCCTTGTTCAGGACCTGCGTGACGCACGTGCTGTTTGCTCACACACTGCTATTCGGTTTCTCGTTGTTGAGTCCTTGTGATCGTATTATTGAGGTTTGTATATTTTTTATGTCATTGTTCATGTAATAATCTAGTATCGTAGAATATCACGGATAATCGTCTTTTGATTTCGGGATCCGTTGCGAATTTGGCTACGCATTGCTCAAACGTTCGTTACAACCGCTATGGCCGGCACACATCGGGTGTGCAGGCCGTCTGCAACAATGTGCGAGCGCAATTAGGCTAGTGGATCACACATCCTGTGTTCACTTCTCGAAGTGTTTTTCAGGTTGGGTGCCCAGCCCACGGCCAGTCCCACTCAAGAGCACCGGTTGCGGATCGCACGCTCTAACTATCATCGCCCTACCGCATCCGATACTTTCGGTTGAAAGTTGCATGCTCCCCATCCTTCTCCCGCCACGGTACGTTCACCTACAGTCCTTATCATCCGTTATCACTTTCCATTTTTGTCGCTCTATTACGGTATGCACACCTACCCATTCTGTCCTTGCTCCTTTTGCCTATCACCATATCACCTCTCATTGCACGACATCACTATCGTCCTACCCACTCTCCTCTGCCGACGCTCGTCAATATCTCTTTTATCCACCTGCCGTCACTGCTGGCTTCTATTCTGTATTCACTTGGTATTACCCTCTGCTCATAGTACTCATTGAAAGCATTCTCATACCCCACTGTCCGTCAGTTTGTTAAATCCCCTTGTTCTCCCTACTCATGCCCAATGCCAGTACGCACCAGTCACACCCGCACCCATAACCAATCCCCATATTAGAACTCGCCGCTTCAAACTTTGCATCGTTTACAGTCGCATTTATTATCTAATCATCACCATCATATTTTTCTCTCTTGGTTCCGCGATTCCTCTGTGGTTCTTTCCATCAGGCAGTGTCCCAACTAGCTTCCTCCAGCCTAATCCACGTGCTCAATTGACTGCTGGCGCGCGGCTCTCCAATTCCACTGCCCCGACTCCATCGCGCACTCATTTCTTTGACCTTTTGTTCGATCCCTGGATTACCTATCCCGGGGCTTCCTGCTACTTTCTCCTCTTCCTCATTCTTGTCTCACCTGCAGTTAAATGGTCTGAGTGGCCATGTCTCACCTGTGTCTCTTCGATTATTGCTCTGCACCACGGCAAGGTTTTTGTAGATTTCGCTAATTTTTCATATTAGCCATTCCAGAATATTTCATCAGTAACCTATATTAAACGTTTCACCGTTGCCATATTTAAGAAATCCACACCTTTTCTAAACTGCTAGTCCCTCATAATTTGTGTGAGCGACCCAGATTTAGCTACAAAAATAAAACAATAGTAGCTATTCTTACCCGCCCTTGGGTTGACTATCCGTTAGTCATCATCGTGGATCATATCACCTACCACCAATATTCTCTAAGAAGAAATGGCCAGATCGACGAGCGAACGGTCTCAGCCAAAGACTTCTCGCTCTACAGCAAATCAGAAACCCAAACGACCTGAACACAAAGATACCCCCAATATGATGGAAATATTTGGGGAAGCCAGTAGAAGGGCCAGTGCCATTGAAAGTAACTTGGCAAGTATGTATACCCAGGTGGCGTCGGCTGATAATATATTATCAAAACCAATACCACTAACCTACCTTCTTGAGCCCTCGGCATTCCCTGGTCCCCAGAACCTAACAGTAGCCAGCAATTTTTTTGACTCAGTGGAGTCGGAAACCCTGCGACGGCTGCAGAATGCAAAAATGCAGTTGTCTTCAACATCCCTGATCGGCTGGATATCGCATTGGTTAAATCTACTATTTTTCAAGCCGCGGGCATGGCTCACTTTCCATGTCACTGCAGAAGACTAAGAAGAAGGTCACAGAAGCACTCTTGTCCCCTTCAATTCCAATTCCCTGATGAAAACATTGCTAGAGAATTCATCACTAAACAGCGTATAGTCGCAACTGCTTTGCAGTTTAAATCACTCGAGATACAAGCTGAAAGAACTCCACTACAAAGAGAAGTGGTAAGATGTGCCGCTAAAAATTCTAATCACATGGGCATTAAGATCCAGAAGTCACCCTCTTCTCCAAGCACTGTACCAAGGATCAACAGAACCCCTCGCTCTTCTATCCCTAGAAGATCCACAGGGTTAGGTGATCTAGACGAATCTTCCACCACGTCCCCACAGCTACCCCAGCCAAAACGACAACACTTATCGACAACACCTACGGGCTCACCCCAGGAGGGTCCTCACATTACGCCTCCAGCTCTGGTCGACCGTTCCACGGGGCTTCAAGTCCCCAATGAAATAAAACCTGCAGCACTAATATCTGTCCCCATAGGCCCCCGTTTAAAAACTGACGAGAAGCTCATGCGTGCCACTCGTATGCCACGTATGTCGCCGACAATAAATAACCGTCCAGAAGAGAGGGTCAACGAGAGGTTAGTTCCCAAGGCCAAGTCTCCGTGCAGGCAAACTGTGCGGGGATGCATGAACAATGACAATGATAGTTCGTTCTCTAGACCAAATTCGGCACCGACCGACTTCCCTCATTTGGGATACCCTCGAATCTCTCAGCATACGAAACAAAATAGCACTTCCAATGGGACCATATCCGCAATAAAAATAGATGGTATGATGGGCGAACAGCGCTCATACCTAACTCCGGACTAATGGAACGTTTCCATCAGCCAAATCTCCCATTATTTCCATCTTTCCTACCTCCCCCTCCGTTAAGCTATCCAAGCGCATCGCATATCCTCCCATCTACCAGCGGTTACCCAATATCTAGCCAAAGTGCTTATTTTTTTCCATAATTACCGTGGGCACATGGCCCCACAACCTAGACATGCTTCACACGAACCGTTCTAACCAGCCGTATAGTGGTGTAATACCCAGTTCCCTGTCATTTAATATTCTACATGCAGACCCAAGTCCTCCCCTTGCGAACGACAACTAAAGCGGGCTTGCATCCTGCGCTGGTGTTTCTTTTCAGGTTAAATGCAGCGGTCAACGAACGGTAAGTACTAATATCAATGATGACTTCAGAAACCCTGGAACTTTCAAATTGCTATTGGTCAGTGCACGCTCTATTAGGAACAAAATCCAATACATACGATCAGCTGCATTGACAAACGACTATAACTTTATTTTAGTGACGGAATCCTGGTTATCGGACCCCTATCTAGTAGAAGACATTGAGATACTCGGCTACAAATCCTTCATCAAAGGCAGAACACATCAACGTGGTGGAGGCTGTCTAGTGCATGTAAAGGGAACTCTCAGGGCGACAAGCTTTCAGCATCCTATCCTAGACGGCATTGTCGACTCTGTATGGCTGAAAGTTGAAGTCGAACGTCAAGAACTGACACTAGGTTGCGTGTTTCGTCCGCCTAGATCTAGTCCTGATAGCTTCCAGCAAATTATAGAGGCACTCAACTTAATTAGTCATCTTAAAGTAGGCCCAAAATTGATAGCTGGTGACTTTAATGCACCATAAATATGCTGTACATCACTCACAGCACCACGCCATTAACTGCAGTTTCTGAATGCAATTCACCTAGAAGGATGGAAGCAGCACGTCACGTCCCCAACCAAACGCGACCACACTCTTGACTTAATCTTGCCACCAGAATTAACCCAGGTTATAACAAAAGTTCAGAATAACCTACCCGGGAGTGATCACGCAAATGTCCACTGCTGCTTCAGTGCCCATAAAATATAAACAGCCGACACCCCCGCAAAAACCACATCATAAGGCTAACTGAAATATACTACCTTCTCTGATTCGCAGCCAAAACTGGGACACCTTTCTAAGTGCAGATCCCCAGATCTTTGAACGATGCCTCAACCGAATAACCCCGTCACAAGGGTCGTCAGTCCGCCCTAAAGACAATAAATTGTCTCGTCTCAACTTGAAGTTAAGTAGACTCCAAAGCGTTTATCTTAAAACAAGGGACTTTTAGCTGTTTATACAGTTGAATCGTTTGGCTGAAACGATAAAACTGTACTCTGAGAGTGAAGTAATACAACAGGAACTCAGGGCCTTACGTGATTCCAAGAAAGTTGAGATTCTTGCAAAACTGATGAAGCCGAGGAACCCCAAAACAACTTCATCTATCTCTTCTATCTCTTTCAATAACACGTGCCTCGACAAACCACTGGACATAGCAGAGGCGCTGAACACGTTTATCGCTTCTTCCTTAATTAGTGACACAGCACCATTTTTCTGCAATCCACCAGTACCACCATATGATCCACTTTCTTCTATAACATTCCTGCCCTCCGAAATCGAGCCTTTAATTTCAAATATCAAAATGTCTTTCCATCCTGGATTTGACTCGTTACCATCGGCCATCTTTAAATTGGGTGGCCCAGATATCCCAATTCTTTTATCGAATTTATTCAATCTGCCTATGCGCTTTAGTTGGTATCCTATACAGTGGAAAACGTTGGTTATTATCCCAATTCATAAGAAGGGAACACGGGAGGACCCGGCCAACTACCGGCCTGTGAATCATACCCCAGTAGTATCGAGGATTATGGAAAGATTAATAAAAGTTAAACTAACAGATCACCTCCTCAAAAACCACCTTATAAGTGAAGGTCAGCACGGGTTCCTAAAACATCGATCCTGTGCAACTTGAATGACTGACTTTCTGGACCTTATTACGATAGCTGCCAATCATGGTAAGGCAGTGATCTCAGTCTTTTTAGACATGTCTGAGGCCTTCGACCGGGTGTCTCATATTCATTTGTTGTCAAAGGCTAAGACATTCGGCATTGTTGACTCACTGTATGCTTGGCTAGAATCGTACCTGTCCTCTAGCAGTCAAGTAGTAAAAGTTGATGGCACAATTTCCACACCCAGCCCTGTAACCAGCGGTGTGATCCAAGGTAGAGTACTAGGCCCATTGTTGTTTCTGACGTACATAAATGACATATTTGCTGTGGTTCGCCACGGAACTCCGTTTTTATTTGCTGATGATGTAAAGTTGTTGTACACCTTCGACCATAATCCATTGGGTAATACTATGGCAAAAATATCGGAGGACTTACGGATGCTCAATTCGTGGTGTACCGATTGGGTAATGAAGTCCTCGGCGGACAAAAGCTGCATTCTTACATACAAGTGTCATGTCCCTCCGAAAACTTTTAGTATAGTTGGTCATCTGATCCCCAACAAATCATCAGTACGCGACCTGGGCATATACTACTCATGTTCGTTCAACTTCTCGGAGCAAACAGACATTCAAATTGCTAGGTCCCGCAGGTTAATAGGACTTGTCCACAAAACATTCCGTTTGCGTGAAAGTAAGCTCAGTGTCTATACATCACACGTTAGACCATTGCAAGAGTATAGTTCAATAGTTGGCTCCAACATGCGCCAGATTGATAGGATCGCCATCGAAAATGTTCAGCGCACTTTCACTGAACAATTGGCTATTCGTCTAGTCTCAACTATAAACAGCGCTGTGACCTGCTACACCCCGAACCCCTTTGGCTCCGACGGATAAAGGACAACTTGTTGTTTTTCCACTCATTAATAAAACACAGATCTTGCAAAGCCTCCCCTGTTGTACGAGACCCGTTAAGCTTAAGGTATTCGTTACGACACAGCGGTCATTCGGTCACTGTGCCGTCCTCGAGAACCAGCCTACGGTCCAATTTCTTTATTGTTAAATATTCACAAATGTGGAATAAACTTCCACCGAACGTCCGTGCAGTAAGCCGCTTGCCGAGATTTAAAGAGGAATTAAACAAACGGCTTGACGTCCTGACACTCGTATCAAACAATGATCCATACAATTCGGAGGAGCGAGCGTACGAAGTTGTTTTGGGCTACTGACACGCGGGTCTGAGTCGGGGGCCACGAGACCTACGTACCACAAAAGTCGCCGTATATACCACTCAAGTTTTATTGATCTTTCGTGTACAACCATGTGCTTTGCAAAGTCGAACCATTCACGAAGTAGTTCCAATTTCTAGATACTAGAAGTTTCCCTTTACCACTGACCGTTGATCCTCAGCTGGGAGCATCCCAGACTGAGTTTTTCTATTTTTGTTTTTCCAGACAACCACTGATGGTGCCTTCCCTTCGATGGCTCGGCATAATATCTGGCCCACATTTACCGCTGGAAATTCGATACCTGCTCGTCATTTCGTCACTACCACATAGACCCTGCTCTACAGGACCCCTCGCAACCTGGTCGCAAGCTTCTGGACTATTCGATCTCTATTTGACAACGCCAATACCATTCCAGCGGAGCCCGCCGGGGCGGGGCGCGGTCAGATCCACTGCCTTGGCCGGCGCACATCGGGCGTGCAGGACATCTGCAACAACGTGCGGGTGCAGCTAGGATGGCGAATCGCACCTCCTGCACCAAAAAAGGTTTCTGGTTGGGTGTCCAGCGCACGTTCAGCCCCACCCACAAGCACCAGTTGCGGCAAAAAAGACAACAACATTTATTCACCCGAAATGCTGCAAATATGGAACTATCTCCTCCAGTTATCGCCTATTTTTCATCGTACTTGTCTCCATCTTCGCCACCTTAACATACCGCTTCTTACGCCCCAAAAACCCTACCTGCCCTAGAACATAATTATCGCGGAGTTAAAAGACCGTTTCCGTACTCGGCTTACCGTTCATGATTCTTTTTCCTGAGGATTCGTGCCAAAACACCCGCTTGTCCCATTCGCCAACTTAACCAATCTTCGAGATAAAACTCGCTCTTATTTTATCAGTTATCGATATATTTGCAAAAGTCACATTTAATTTTGCCATATGCGTCCGTCCCACAAAGTCCAAACAGTATATTTCACTGAGGAATATTTGTCTCCAGAGCATCCCATCAGTCGGCTATATTGTGATAGTTCGCTCTCTCTATCAGTCCTTCTGTTCGCCCAGAAGGCTGTAGCATCACAATATCCTCACCCTGCAAAGATTCATTCTTTTCCCACATACTGACATCTGTATCGCAGCTTTTTGATCTTTCGCCATAACAGGATCCATTTCTTACAGAGAATACCAGCAGATAGCATTTCGCCTGTTCACTACTTCACCGTCCAACTTCGCAACTGTGTTCATCGGTAGTTTGAAGCTTTTTCATATCCGGTGTTCTATCTTGGTAAATCCTCTCAGACAATTTTGATTCTTGCATCTCTCTGGTCTTCATGTTCAGCCCTTAGACAACGATAATCGAAAGTAAATACTTACCTGTCGTTTGAATACTCATCTGTGCAAACCGTGTATCTGCGACTATCATGGCTACGCATCAAAAACTGATTGGTAGCCCAGTTCCCGTTTCCGTTTTGGGGCGTCACATTCCGCCTTTATGAAAGTGAACAATGTGCGCAACGATTAAACGGACTCAGCCGATATTTGGTCGCTGAAAGTTACAAGG